>OU026155.1:60510953-62910953 GCA_907269105.1 Volucella inanis
AATAATAATAATAATTACAATATAGTTATAACAAAAATAACGAATTCCTCTGACTAACTTGTCGGTAATACCCAGGGTGTACATGTATCCAATATAGTGGCTCATGTGCGTCGTTCATGTGAAGTTCATGGTTTCCGTGAAGTGGATCATACTCTCTAATGTCAATGTAGCTTGTGTTAACAGCGTTCGACAGGTATGATTTTGATAATGTAGAGTTGCACTTAATGTTTCTTGACGAATTCTTAAAGTCGGGAGACCCAATGTACCACTGATTTTTTGTCATAGAATGTGTGCACAGACGATTAACAGTAGTATCTGAAAGGGAAAAAATCTCATTATTCTTGACAGATGGCCCAGCCGTCAATGCGGACAAATTGTAGGTCTACTCGATTTCTCTCGCCGGTGAAATTCGCCATAATGGGTGGTAAAGTTTGAACACTCTTGGTGCTGAAACTTGTAAATGCCCTATTCGTTATTCAATTGGATAATAAAGGTTCCAACAAGTGGCTGGGTTAGATTTCTTAAGCTAAGCTGAACGTTGTAATTGGACAGGAATTTAGTATCTTCTTTGAGCAGTTCGATGACCTCGTTGGTGTTCGAACGGTAAAAACAATCTGCGTGATCCCCCTTTAATAACTATAGGGAATACTTTTTTTTATTTTTTGACATTTGATCAATCATGTAAAAATCATTTTTTTTTCGATGTATACCTTAAGCAGAAAGGTTAAAATTCAATAAATGCTTCATCAAATAAATCGAGGTTGAGCTGGATCCATCGTATTTGAAAAGAAGTACTCAACAAAACCGATGATCTTACAAGGCATATTAAGTATGTTATTTCATTACTTTCGGCGTCGACAAGATATACAGAAGCATTTGTTCGTTAGCATAGATTGAGGGTGTTCAGAATTCAATTGACTCGATCCCGTTTCCGTTGTTCAAATTAAAATTCATTTACCAGCATTTTGATGTTGCTGTGGTCAAAGAACTCTTCGCCTGTTGGCGAATGTTCTGTTCGAGCCTTCGGACGTCCAACACTCTTATCTCTTTGTTGGATTTGGAATGATCCAGTTAATCTTTCCTGTCATGTCCTCGGCTACCTCGAACAGTTTCTCGTTTATCTTATTCTGGTGGTCTTTGATCTTTTCTAACTGATGTTTTCCTAAACGGAGTTAGCGATCTCTTTTAATTGACGCTCGAATCTGTACAAGTTTATTACGTATCATAGGTAAGATTAAATTTGCCGTTGAGGACCCAGGTCTTACCTTCTTTGATAGAAATAAGAGATATTATATATTTGCAGTACTTGGGCTGATGTTATGTAGGCAGGCTAGTCTGGAAATAGTAACTCTGTTTCTTGTAGGTGGTATAATGAATATGAAATGTGTACAAAACTAAATAACAAAAAATATCTTAAATTAGTTTTCACAATTTTTCTGAAACATGGATGTGACTACACTGGAAATTACAATGTTTGTTAATATATATATATTTTTAAGGGGGTATTCTCGTCTAGAGGTATGAATTTCTTTTGGGGGTTTGAGGCTGTGTACTAGCGAAACAAAAAGTATTCTTACTATTCATTTTTCTATCATTTGTTTGTCGATATTTAAAGATTATATACAAAATTAACCGAAAAAAGCTGAAAATTCTCAAAGTTATGAGCTGTCAAATTGAGGGGGTCTAAGAAAAAGGTGTACTGACGATTGTGCACGATTTCAGACCTTCAGACATTTCTAGTCACCTAAAACAAAAAAGCCCGACCCTTGAAAAATTCGGTCGCTTAAACAAAATTGTTTTAAAAATATTTTTCTAAATTTCCGAATTTTTAAAACTAGTAAAATTAAAAATTTTGATCTGAACGTACTTGTGAAACCGCGTCACAAAAATGGCTGTAACTCATAAAATAAATGAAATTTTGAAAGATTTAAGGGCATATTCTTGAATGTCTAAACATTGGAATTATAAAAAAAATTTAACTTTAAAAAAGTTTATATAAAGCAAAAAAAAAAAAAGAATTAAGTGGTGATGAATGGTGTGTCTCTTAAGGCACCAGACTACGGTGTGCGTGCGGTACGAGGGCGGTACGTACGAGGCGGTACGTTTCGAGCAAACGATTAGTGTTTTGGTCTTTTTTTTTTGATACTAATACTTTATACTTTATTTGAATAATTTACAAAAGAAGAATTTTACAAAAGTGAATAACAGAATAGGAAGAGCGATACAATTAACGATAGAAAACTCCGGACCGTCGAATCACCGAGACCAAAGAACACTTATTCTTTCAACCGCCATCTGCTTCGGCGTTTATGCTATCTTAATGTAGGTCAACACAAAATCTTTTCATGACGAATGTAAACAATATCCACTCCGTGACTCAACGAAAGTAAACAAACTCCGATCGCCTTGGTCAATAAACGAGCGGATAACGTCTCATACTGCTGTAATTAGAGATCAAAACATTATTGAGTGCAACTCGGCCATCCTTTAATAATCTTCCAGACGTCTCTACATATAATGGTTCTCGACAATCCTGAATCTAATAAACCTAAAAACCTTATCCCATAAATGCTTACTTCTAAGTAGGGACGGTTGTCCCCTTCGATTGCCCCCAAAGTGGAACTCAGCCTAACTTGATCAACAACCCGGTCTCCAACAAGTGCCCAATCTAACCACGCCGGCGCTCTTGCCCTGCTGGCCCAAGAGTTCGTTGTGCGTTTCCCGCACACTTCCTGCAATCGTTACGGCTCACCCCTACTACCCCACAACCAAAACAACGCTAAGCAGCGGAACAGGTATTGGCGAAATGTCTGACTTCCACACAACTGAAACAACGGATTGAATTGTCCCTAACCGTCCGATTGCGCGGCACTGGTGACACAGTCTTACTAATTGTCGCGACTCTAGCGGGCTCTTTTACTGTCACGTATGCTAAGTCCGGTTCTAGTATATTGCGGATCCTACTGTGTGGAGGAGGAGCGAATGGGTACGTTTGCGCGTACTGTCTCTAGTCGTCGACCTAATGCCACCAAATCATTCACTGATTTGGGGTTAGCTAATCCAAGTTGAGTCTGAAAAAAGGGAGCCAGATTCCGTTGTAGGATAGCTAGCTTTCTTCTTTCTGTCAGGGGCTCCGACAATCTCCGGAACATGTTCGTCATGGTAGCAACGTACACGCCGATTGTCTATTCTTTACCCTGTCTCTGTCTACGTATTTCGTAAAGTAATAAGTCGTCGTAGTTTGGTGGTAAAAATTCTATTTTAAGATTCCTCACCAATTCAGTCCAGTTACCTACATTTTCCCTAATCGCCCTATACTAAAGTAACGCCTTCCCGCTAAAAAAAATCTACAGCCGACCTAAGCAACAGTGATTCCGGGACTACGCGTGCATCACGAAGTTCCTCGACCCTTTCTAGAAATGAGTTCACTGAAGAACCACATCTTTCTCCAATGAACTTGATATTCCATTTATCAATTCGCTCCGTGGTGCGCTCTATGATTAGAGGTTCCTGTGTAAGGGGTAGCTGTCGCGGATTGGTGAAGGAATCGGTGTTCTGAAAACTCCAATCGAGTTACTCTCTTTGTTTTCTTCCTCAGCTTCATTTTCTTCTTCGTCATCGGTCTCCTCCTCGGTCAGTTCTCCTATGGTAGTAGCAGAATCAGCTCATTCTTAAGAGTCAGCCGCCCTGCTACTTCTTCTTTGATTTCGGGTTTTGATCGAACTAGTCTCGCCTGTGACCATTCAATCTTCGTCAAGACTTTCAAGTATCCCGATAATTTCGGATTACGAGAATAGTCTTTCAGAAGATCTCCGATCTCTCATATCTTTTCTTTCACTGCACCATAATCTCCGAATGTAAATGGGTAAGACGAGTCTGTTGCTTCTAATGAGCTGCTCCGCTGAAGCAACCTCGCCGCGCTAAACGATTTCCTCATAGCATCTACCCCACCGACAGCCCTCGAGCCAGGATCTGATAGCCTAATTCCTCTGCAGACAGCTGGTTAATCTCTACCTTCGACATAATGAAGTAAGGGAGAATTATTCGTACACTTCGTTCTCACACAACCTGTAACACAATTAATCAACACACACTCAATGAAAACAGTCCGACAGAAAAGAAACGAATCTAACAAGCTCAAATGAAAAATCTCCGCGACGCTGACGGTTGTTCTGAGAAAACAATGCACCCTCGAAAATCAAAAAACGATAAAAGAAAGGACCTATTGTATCTCAACAAATATTCGGGCGATAGTTACCTAGATCAATAACCCGAACGAAAATAAAAATTAACCAATAGAACTCAATGGAATCGAAACAAAACAAAATGACAAGATCGAAACTATGTCCTTAGACGCCAATGGGAAATAAATAATGTTTCACATAAAATGAGAAAAAAATCCGCAAAAAAATGTATTTAATAATATTAGGCAATGTAATATTAAATATGTAAAATAAATACATATGTAACTTGTTAAATGCAATAATGTAAGTGTGTTTATTTAATATGTAAATAAATATGCAATATAGGAGTATATGCTAGTAAATATAACTCCATAAAATTTCTAATAAATATTGGGGATATTTTTTATTTATTTATTTTTTTTTTTTCGTTTGCCAATGAAAGCAACTACACACTTCCCTGATGATTAGAACTTTTACCAGCCCCACACGTTGGGCGTCAATTATTGCAAAATTTCTTTTTATATTTTTTTCTTTCTTTATTACTTTCTTGAACAAATTAAGTTATTTGGTAGCCAAAAAAAAAACAAACAAAACAAAAAACAACAAAAAAAAAAAAAAGATCGCAAACCATACGGGTGGTGGTTGTATCGGTAATGGCGGACTTCAACGCCAAAAACGAAAACCAAAAAGGGGAAATTTGCAACGGACAGCAGGTTGAGTGCTGCCACTTTCGGCTGCTCAGCTCGGGATACAAGGATAAACCCAATGTTAAAAATAAAAAAATACATCAATGTATCCGTAGGCGCCACGCAATCTTTTAAAAAAAGGAATTGCGAAACCTTAAATGGATGGAAGAAAAAAAAAAACAACCAAAGTCGAAAGTGACATTATAAAAAGCGCTTTATTTATCGGAATAATTATGCGAAAAGGAATCGAGCGGTATAAAAAAATTTTAAATTAAATCAAGTGGCAGTTAGAACTATCGCAGTGGAAATCGCTTAAGAGTGGGCCGCTATCGTCCGTCTTCTTGAACGATAAAAAAAATTTTCTAGCGCGTCGCGTGTCCCGTTTGCCTTTCTTTTTACGGGGGTAAAACATTTTTTTCATTACGCGACCGAAAGCCTACTGGGATCTCACTACTCAATCTCACAACACTATACTTAGCTTGCTTGATATCCTTCTTCTCTCGTCTTCCTAGCTCTCTCTGTTGTTCCCTGATCCTGTCCTCTTTTCCTTTGCCCATCCACTTAAAATTTTTTTTTTTGTTTTCCTACCTTTATTGAAGCTAATTTTCTTTCTTTGGTCACTTTGACCTAAATCTCGTTTTCTTTTGTAATTTTTTTTTTTCACATTATAAACCTCTGTTTTACGTCGTGATCAACCAAGAAGTGGCCGCCCTGATTCGACTTATGTCCACTCAGACCCTTCGTCACCCACCCACACATTCGTGCATTACATCTACTCGGTTAGCGGGCCCAATGTCTGGTATATGTGTACAACGCTCCGCTACCTAGCTGGAGCTTGTAACCATAGCTTGGAGCACTGCTAAACTGCTCTTTCATACACTCAAGTGTGCCGCTTTGACTACTCAAACTTTCGGGGAAATTTCCGAATTTTGGAAATTGAGAGAACATTTCCCCTGAATTGTCTTGGGTTCAAATAACCCCTTCTTTCCCCGAAAATGATCCCTGAAATAAGTCGAAGTGACAAAGAAATTTGAGACTAAGAAAGGGAACCAAGTCAGGATTTAGGGATCTTAAGTTAAAACTTTCGAAAAGTGTGTTTAGCCCTTTTGATGAAGGAAGAATGAAGCTTTTCTCAAATTAAGTTCACTTATGAAAGGTTTACCCGGTGGACTTCCGTGCAGATTTTGGGGGAGATAGGGAATATAAGATAGCGTCCCACTCTTTACACTGATTATGCTATTTTTCATTATACAATTTGTTGTTTGTTTGTTTTTTTTTTTCTGTCTTGTGTCTTGTTTGCTCCTGTGCTCTTATGGATGTGTGTGTCTAGGTGTGTAGTCCAATTAATATGACCGTCTGCTATATGTTCAGAGTGTTCCAGGCCGTCCGCCTGGCTCTGTCTTTCCCAGGTGGATCTACTGGTTGTCACTTCCGAGGGGCGTTAAGGCAGAAGTTCGGGATTGGAAGAATTCACAGGTGCCTTTTGCAAATACGTTCCTCCAAAACGACAACGGACACAACAGACAAGGTGGTTCAAAAAGTGAAGGGATTAGGAGATGGAAGGATGGAGCGGATGCCGGCAAGGGTCAGCTTTTTTGTACTGGACCCTTGAAAAACAACCAAAACCTATAGCTCTTTCCTTGCTCTTACAACAGGCTTCTGCTCTGCTGGGTTCTTCCTAGAGTTTCTGACCACCCGTCGTACCTATTTATGTTGTCCTTCCAAGATGCTGAAAAGGTACACCGATGGCTGATGTGCCCATGGCTACCCATCACTCTCTCAGGATTTTTGAAGAACAACTGTTAAAAGGGGAAAGGTTCGAAGGAGCGAATTTTTCAAGGAAAAGAGCCCAGCTTGTTGTGGTAAATTTTACCGCAACAGTTTTTACTGATTCTGTAGCATCACGAATCTGTCCCACATTAGTATCGTACAAAGATTTAAAAATAGACAAGTTGTAAACGGCCTCGCCACACTGAAAACATCGGTTCCCACTAGATCACCGAAATCAAGTAGTGTTGGGCGCGGTAAGTACGTAGGTGGGGGATCGAGCACATGGGAACTCAGTACTCCGAGTGCTGTTGACAAAACGCGCCACATGGGCATAGTACCCTGGCGTTAGGTCCCGGACCCTACAAATTAATTTGTATCGTTCCCTTGATAATAATAATAATAATAATAATAATAATAATAATAATAATAATAGTAAATAGGCAAGTTAACGAAAGCAGAATTTTTTTTTGTTCCAGCCAATGACACTCCAATCAATCGCATCGCAAAAATAAATCGACAATTAACTTCGTATACATTTTGGATTAACGAGGACTTGCAGTCTATCACAATCCGAGCCCTCTTCGACTTAGTTTGCAAAATTCTACATCACTCACACACACTTAAAATTTCACGTGCGCACTCATGCCGTAAAAACAGCATTGCAATTTATTAGTCTGTACACGACACTTGGATTAACCGTAATGCAATCTAGTTGGCCAATGTTCAACTTTCTGGCAGAACTACTGCTAGCTCTAGGTTTTTCTTTCTTTCTATTAGGTTGATTTCGACTGTTTCCTATCACTCCTTCTTGTCGGTTCTCCGACGATATGTTTTTTTTTTTATTTTTTATCCATCACGATACACAGAATATGTACACGGTGCAAATCGAATGATAGATACGAATCGTACGACTGCTGAAAAACAACTGACTTTTTTGGGTCGGATTCTTCTATTCTTGGTCACTGGGTTTCTATTCAATTCAGTAACGCGAATTTCCCATTTCTTACCTCCTAGGGAATACAATACATTGACCGGAAAATATAAGATAGGATGGAGACAGAGGGTTCATAGGGGTCAACAAAGGATGGCCAGGTACAAGCCAGTGTAACAACCGAACGTCTGCCGCTCGGCGCGGTCATACGCTTGGAACGGTTTCACGTGAAATGCTATATTTCCGTCAAATCTTTACTAAGATTGGTAAGAGCATTCTTGGCATATGAAAGATGAAGATATGCTTCACAGGCAACCGATACGAAGCACTCGATACTATAAAGCAAAAGAGCAGCATATATGCTAACCGGCTAATGTGATAACGAAAAGCAAAATAACGCAGGGGTAACAAGTTATTCCTCTACTCTCTACTCTCAAAGAATGACGAATTGGAAAATGTCTACATCACCTCAAAAGATTTCATTGTGCTAATTGATAGGCTTCATATTTGGAAATTGAATCAAAATCAAAATAAGCCTATTACCACCTTAATTCATTTTACAAGTTGACAACAGCCTGTATTACAGATTTGATCAGCAAACATTGCAGCCAAAACGAAATCCTTGCTAAACAATAAAAGGGATGTAGGAAAGAGTCGCGTGGCTGCAAAGAACAATTAATCATCTAGTCTGTGGTCACAAGTCAAGTATGCAGTAACCAATGAAACATATTCGTTGCATTTATTGACTAAAAGAAGGCTTTCTACATGGTCAGGCATTGCTGTCTGATTTCTGTATACATATATCATACTAAAAATTTATAAAATTATTGCACAGATAACATAATTTTGTGAAACAGTTATGTCAGTGTGTATGTAATGTAGTATGGGCCACCTATGGTGGGTTGTTGGATGCAACTCCTCCACTTACTTACACACACAGGGTAAAGTCAATGTACAGTTTAAGCTGACATACGGTCTCCACGTGACGCCCCTGGTTAGCTTTTTCAGCAGTTTCTGAATAGTGAACTAATATATGCAGCTGTGTTCCAGGCAAGAGAACACGTTCTCGTTGCGTTGGTTAACGCCCCAACCACGTAAAAAACCCCATTGTTATGAGCGAAATAAGAAAGAAAACGGACACGATTTAAACAGACGACACGGCGCGATAAAGGACAATGATTTAAGAGTATGATCCTAGAATGTTTGTACATTATACGCTTCAGAAGCTACCCAAAAACTGGAAAATATCCTTACGCAGTATAAGGCGGACATTACTGCGATCCAGGAAGTGCGCTGGGTAGGATCAGGAATGATGAAGAGAAAGGATTGTGATTTACAATATATTACAGTTGAAACAAAAGGTTGCACATATAAGGAAATCGGTTGAGATTAAAGGTCATCGATTTCAAATCAATTTGCAATCGCAGCTACGTGGGATGAGTACAGATGAGTACAGATGGATGAGGAAAAGTTACTGCGAAAAAATAAAAGAGTTTTTGGAGTCTTCCAGCTCAAGGATATCGAAGATGCCAACTTTTATAAAAAAAATGAAAGCCTGGCGGCAGGCTACAGACCAGACACTCCGGACTTTCGAAACACTTTAGGTAATCCTGTCACGGACCCGTAGGGAATGTTGGACCAGAAGAGAGTGACGGATTGCCGTCAGGACTCTTCAAAGCTGGTTTTGGTATGAAGCTTGCTCTAGATCATCTGCAAAATATGGTAGGATGTAAGCGTGCCCGATGGCTGGACTATCAGCTCTATCTGCCTCAGCTTCAAGAAAAGCGATCATATGTCTTGTAAGAACTACCGAGGCATATCCTTAACCGGTGCCTACAAGAACCTATCTAGTGTACTGTGTAAGCATCTTAAGCCGTTTTGTACCGCACTCATGTTACAATTAAAGCTCAGCATAAGTCATAATGGGTTTGGCCTAGGCGGTCTATCAGGTTGACGAAGTATAAGGTGATTCATCGTAAGGTTTGATTTATAATGTAAAATAAAACCCATAAATTTGAAAGTGAACTTAAAGTTTTTATTATCGATTAATGGAATAATTCATGGCATTTACTTCTTTTTTTCTATGTCTGAGGTGGTTCATTCGGAAGGTCAAATTTTGGGCGACTTGTTTGAGCATAGCGACTGGTATCTCGCGGATAATACGAATACGATAATACGAGACGCAAATTCAAGTCGCCTGGCTTAAATTATTGCACAAGTTGAATTTTGTACGCTTTTAGGTTGAGATCCTCACGTAAAATACGCCAAGTTGTCAAATACGCCAAGCCAAGCTGCTGAGAACGACGACGAGTCGATTCATCGTGGTCTTCGCGTATACTCTCAGCACTAATAGAAACTGGGACTCAAATTTGTCAATGGTATTGGCAATAGTGGTTTCAGTAGGTCGATTATGCGCACCGTAAGTTCCTCGAATCCCACGAAAAATATTTCTCACAGAATGCTGATTTTTTTAATATAGTTATATGATAACTTGCCAAACGATACTGAACAAAAATGACAAAGCAACTTGATAGGAAATTTCATCCTTCTTCTCCATTTAAGATATTTATTGCTTCCTCTGCCTCTAAGACATGTGTTCCAAACATTGATAGTCGAAATTCTTTTAGAATTAGACAAACGTCAGAAAATTGCAAGACATCTTTTCTCTTTTTCATGTTGCAGAGGTCACAAAATGTTGGTAAATCTGGTCGATGTGACATAAAGTTTAAATGGACAAGTTTACCTCTCATTTTGAAGATAGTACTTATTTTTTCAGCTGAGTAACTGTTAAGGAAATACGTTTTTCATTAATAAAATGGTTAAGCTTGCTGTAATGGTTCCTGAAAAGTGACGATTCGGCTTCTTCAACATTCTTCTTTAAAATTGAGTTAAATTTTTCTCTTAAGAGTTGAGGTAACTCGTTCACCTGAACTATCAGATTCATTTCGCATTCGGACGTTACTTTTTGCCATTCCTAGCAGATGTTTCCATTCCATCTAGATATGCTTTTTAATACTACGTTTGGAATTGTAATAGTTTCAAAATATAATTGAAGTGCAGTTTAAGAGTGTACAAGCACATGGGAGGAGTTCCAGATTCAATGTACTATATGGCATATAGTAAGGGTATTTTTTGGTAACCGGAATATCATCTTCAAGAAGTAGCGAATAGATTTTTACACCTCATAGTAGCATTTGTAACCCTAGAGCATTATCGAGACTGCAGTCGAGGGGAACAAAGTTTGTTCTGCACTTAGCGACACATGCATAATTATTTTCGAAACAGCGTTCCCCAATTGCACAAATAGCTCTTTTAGCATCAGCTTATTTTTCACCAAGGTGCGGTTTTAAATTTAAAGAAGGCATTAGCAGGATACCTAGATATTTGTATCTGGATACAACTTCAATTCCTTCACCGTGTAACTTCCACGTTTGTAACGACCTCCTGCATTTCTTAATATCATGACTTTGGGTTTCTCAAGATTAACAATGAGATTCCAACATTTATATAATGCACTAAGTTTGTTTATCATTAACTGCATACCTTGGATAGTGTCACACAGAAAGACGATATCCGCGTACATCAATGCCGGGATTGTTACATTGCAGAACCTTATTCCACCTTTAACCTCATAGTTTATATCATCAATGTATAATATAAAAGTAGTGCACTTAGAATACAGTCTTCTTTAACGCCCATTTACGTTTTGAATTCTTCCCACACGTACGCAATATTATTCAATTACAAAACTTGATACACCGATTTTGGAAAGCTTATATGGTAAAACAGTATTTTACGTGTTATTGTATCGAAAGCTACAAAGAAATTCTACAAATATTGCTCTTCTAAGATCTAGCAATATTAGTTAGGCAGAATATTTGGTCGATTGTAGAACATTTTCTGAATCCAGCTTGAAATTCTTTATGAATGTTATTTTCTTGAACTCATTCGTATAATCTTTTATATATTAATGCGGCAAACAGTTTGGCTGAAGTGTTCAAAAATATGATTCCTTTGCAGTTCTTTGAGTCTTTGTCATCGCCTTTCTTATGAAGTGGGAAGACGATTGCTTTCTTGAATTTATCAGGGACATTTGTAGAATTAAAGATTCGATTATATTCTATTGTGAGAGAATTTATAAACTCGTTTGTGCAATTTTTATAAAATTCGAACGGGTTTCGATCAGTCCTACTCGACCATTAAAATAACCAATAAGCATTATATCAGAGAAGTTTAAGGAATGCAGTGAGTCACAGAGTTTGTTGAAATCGCACTGCCAATGATTACAATTTAAGTAGATAGGTACCAAGATGACATCAAATGTATTAGATTTTAAGTTAATAACACTTATTTCGCCAGCTTTTTTAAAGTAACCGCAGATCTATTTGAGATTATCTCGAAAACCGAACGGTGTTCCACCACTAAAAAGCGAAGTTTTTACAGCAGGAGACCAGGTTAGTTCATAATTCGAGAATATATTTTTAAATTTAATTTCTTCGTTTTCTAATAGATGAGTTTCAAATAATACAAAATTGTCGAAGCTTTTAACATAATTAAAAAATGTTAGAAAATTCATTTTGTTTTTAGACCTGATACATTGTAGTATTGTGATTGTAGCTTTAAATTCTATTTTCTTATATGTTACACTAAAGTTTTTTTTCATTCTGGTAGACTGGAACACATCATGCGTCGGGTACAACCGCCTTAGAGATTGTGAAATTACTTGTCAGATTTGAGGTTTTTTGAAATGGGTCTTCTTTTGTAGCTGTTTTTTTTCATATTTTTAATTTCATTAATAAAAATATTTTTTATACCTCAACTCAAGCGTAGAATCCCAAGTAAGACTTTCTTGCCAATATGCAGGTGATCAACTCGTAAAGAAATCTTTACTGATGCATTTTTTTGACGAAGCTCCTTCATGATGTGAATCATTTTTCTCCGACGTTGTCTAACGTTAAAGGGTGGATGCTTATTTTGGCACCCTTCAATTTGGAAGCATTCTTCATTACTTTTAAAGCAGACTCTCTAGATTTCATTTTAAGAATTATTTTCGATTTGTTTGCGTCATGGCTATGTATCCCATACGCAGACTCAACGACTTGGTTCGGAGTTGAATCAACCAAATTGGCACAATTGTTTTTTTGGTTTTTCGTTCATGTCATTATAATTTTCAATATGCAGGTGAACTACAAGATTTGTTTTAGTGCTCTTCTGTAGAAGTCTTAGACCTACAGAAAATAATTCAATGCCCTCAAAATGAATGGTCTTAATGACCAATTGACGGGACTATGGTATTTCTAGAAATGGCTCTTTTGGCAAATCGTGTTCTCAATAAAGCGATGTTTTTGTTGGTAGTGTGAGGTGGAGCTTCATCCTATTGGAACCACAGTTCTTTCACTTTGTTGTCACGCATATCTTGGAACAAGTAGTCGTTGATCATCTCATTGTACCGGTGTCTATTGACAGTAGCTTATGCTCCGGCTTCATTTTTAACGAAAGAAGAACCAATGGAGCCACTGGCGTATAAATCTACACAAAAGGATACTTTTTTTTTGGATGTAATGGGTCCTAATAGACTTATTTTGGATCGTTTATAAAGAAATTCTGTTTGTTTATTTAGCCGTTTAAACAGAAATGAGCCTCATCCCTGAACAAAATTTTACAGTAAAAACCGGTCAACTTCCAGCAACTTACAAGTGACTTAAGTTCCAATCACTGAACACCTGATGCAGTAAGTGGTCACGCGGCCTTAGCTCTTGCTAAGGTTCTTCTTATAAACTTATTATTCTTATAAACATTAAGACTAAGATCTTTTCGCAGAATTTTTCTGAATGTGGATGGATAAAGTTGTTGTGAACGACGACGAATCGATAAATTGGGATGCATTTCAATGTTAGCATCCAAAGCCGCGATATTTTCTTCCAATCGCACTGTTTTCGTTCTTGTATCTTGTTAGTGTAGTAATAAATAGCACATTCAAATAGCTGATTATGCTTACTGTAACTTTTACGATGTGCTCTAAAAGTTACGTGAACATAGCTTTGATTTTGGAAATAAATTTCAAGATCGTTGTTGTGACATCAATCTTTCAATGATGAAATGCCAACTGTACTGAAGCTTTGCAGCCTAATGTGATAGCTGATTTAACATTTAGTAACTAATAAAATTTCAAACACTTTACATACCGAGAACGGAATAGACGGAATATACGGATAGATAATGGCTGGTTATTTAAATTGCGATTTAATACGTTATAACGGTAAATTCTACTCTGTTGGTGGTTTCCTAATTAGTAATTCCATTAATATTATTATTGAATGAACTTTACATACGATGCCGTTTCCGTTCTACACACAAATCATTATTAATTTTGCACCACAATTTGGCGAATGAATTATCTAAATTGTTGTTAAGAACGGTTTGGTCATATCATTAGGGTCCAACCATGGTTCCTTCTTCACTAAGTAAACATCAAACAAAGAACACGACAATACAAAAATGGTTAGAATGGTAAAGATGAGGACGATCTCGTTCTCACGTTTGCATTCTTGTCGAAACACTTTGGCTGAGAGGGAGCATAACTTGTGCTCCTATGAAGACATTCTAAGCGCAATTCACAACCTTTTTATCGCTTTTGTTATAAGTATCTACATACACATATAAATAAAAAT
The DNA here is from genome assembly GCA_907269105.1 of Volucella inanis. Classification (NCBI taxonomy): domain Eukaryota; kingdom Metazoa; phylum Arthropoda; class Insecta; order Diptera; family Syrphidae; genus Volucella; species Volucella inanis. The sequence goes on from OU026155.1 coordinate 60,525,196, forward strand.
TTAAAATTATTTTGAACACCGCTTTATTTTATGAAATCAAAAGCTTCTTAGCAGAATGTTTAAAAATATAATATTTTTATTAACATAAATTTGGCAAAAGTTACGAAATTCGGAGGCACAGCTTCTGCGCGAGTTACACAATGTTGAGTCAACAAATATGCTGATGGAACATTTGTTCACTTCGCCACCTAGCTTAGAATTTCAGGTGATATCAGATTTTGTTTCTCATGTTTTGACGTGATGTGAAGCCGACTATTAAAGAACATTCTTAACACTTTTTTCTATTTTAAAATTATTATACCTTCCCATCCCAGGCATTAAAAGTGTGCTTTGTTTATTTAAAAACTATCTGTAAAAGTTGTAACTTTCGTAAAACAAACGATTATAATTGCTTAATTCCAATTGCGGTGAGCAATATATAAAAGAATTAAAACTGGGACAATTATTGCAAATCATTGTAGAGACAATAAATATGTTAAGAGCAGCAAGAACTCCAACAACGAACTAGGAAGAGGAGACCAGAAGACAACATGGAAAAAAGTGTACCCAACATAAAGAAATTTTTGACTGTTAAGGAAGAATTGCGGCTGTGGAAACACACTTGAACACAGAAGAACAAAAAGGAAATTATTTCAAACTAATTTATACAATAATATTAAAATATTTAGAGTAGCTAAAAAATATGCTCTTTGCGACACTATCTGCAACATGGCAAGATGCTAAGATGCGATTAGTTCAACATTTTCGGTCGACTATTAACTTTAAAGCCGTACTCAACAAGATAAGTTATCTTAAGGTTAATATCATTTATATTAGATTTGTATATTGTAATCAAATAAATAGTATTGCAGAACAAGTTCATAAATACGCATTATTTGAAAACAACAGTTCAGAAATTATAAATTTTGTAAACCAACCAATAGTAGCAGTGGGACAATTGTCCAGAGATATAGCAACTGAATTTAATTTAAACAAAACGTTTTATATTTTAAGGGACTGAAATTTGAAAAAAAAAATAATCAAAATAAAAGTCAAAAGTGCGAGTACACACTCTAGAAATGTGGACTCAGATAGAGCCAAGAATAATAATTTTAATTCACTTCAGGAAAGAAGCATATTCGTAAAACAACTGAGAGAGCAATATAATGGTGACAGGAACCTATACTGTACAAGCCAAAATATAAATTTTAGTAATAATAGATCAGATTAAAATAAATATTTATATAGTAATAGATCAGATCCAAGCAGAAATTTTAATAGTGAGTGGTCCGGGTAAAATATAAATCTTTACAACGGTAGATCAGGATAATCGCGGAAAAATTCTTCTTAATATATGTATAATACGAATAAGTAAAAAAATTATCACCAGAAGAATTAATCTATATTCAGAAAAATCCCAAGATGTTCATCTTCTTGTAAACTTACAAGTCAAAAGGCCAACTCAGTAGATCGTTCTCACGTAAACGTTCAGGAAAGAAAAGAAATAAACAGTATATTAACACGGTACCTGGATTTAATTTATAAAGAGGGCGACAAACCCTGCAAAACAGATTTTATAACGCATGATATCAGGATGACCACTGACCAACAGGTTAACTCCAAGCTTTATAGATTGGCCCCAAAGCACGAAAAGGAAGTTGGGGCAGAGGTATAACATAGAAATGGAGAAATAGGGCATTTATAAGAAATCAAGAAGTACAATTGATAGATAGATATCTTTTTCCTATAATGGTTGTCTCGAAAAGAATCGGTCCTCTTTAGTCAGGAGAACAAAAATTCTGGCTTTGTTTGGACTATAGAGAAATAAATGACACCACTTTATATGATAAAAAGCCTCTACCTAGTATCGAGAAAATATTAAATAAGTATTTCCTTATATTGGATTTAGCTAAAGGCTACTACAAATTCAAAATGCACCCTAAAGATATTCATCAAAATGCATTCGTAATCTCAAACAGTTTGTATGAATTTACTTGAACGCTTTTTGACCTTAAAAACGCCCCAGCGACGTTCCGAAGGTTAATGAATGAAATACTGAGGGACCATATAAATAAGATTTGCGTCGTCTATCTTGACGATATTTTAATATTTTCTACTAGTCTTGAAGAGCATTTCATTGCATTCGGCAGGATCTTCGATGTTTTCACCAAACATAATTCAAGGGTTGAGTTTAATGAACGAAAAAACTGCTTATCCGATTGTAAGGTTTCTGAAAAAAGGAATAAAAATCCATATCAGTGAACACAACTACATTTAGGCTTTTGAAACACTTAAACAGAATATCCCCAGAATATACTTAGATCTAAAAATTTTTAAAAATTTTAAGCTTCACGTTTTTCATTATTAATATTTCGTTTCGAGTTTTGTTATTGTAGCTTTGTTTACCCAAGAGGGACAGTTGGATGATGATACCGAATTCAATTGTGCTAAAATTCATTCGGTACCTGACCAACAATTAGATCATTTTCCATGGATGAAAAATTATTGAAGTAGATATGATTTAAAATCATTGGAAAGATCTCTTCAAACGAGTTCTCAATAAAGAGAAGGTCAGTATTTGTACACAATTGTTGTACCTTGAATATAAGTAAGTCAAGCAATGCCTTATACTCGTAGATTTTTTCAGATGAAATAAAAATAACTGCTTTGAAATTCTACAAACTTATAATAAAATACTTTGAAAAGTAAAGCCTTTTAACCAGTACCAATAAGAGAAATAGCTAAAGTAATAGGAAATCGTCAGACTTGTCAGGAAGGTATATTAATACAACCGGAAACCTGTCAAACCCAAATGTAATATTTCGGAGAGACCAACCGAAATATACTCGTATGAGATTTTACATATGGATATTTACCACTTTAATAAATTCTTTAATCTTACATTCTTAGATACGCTTACGAAAAAATCATACGGTATACCTATAATTAAGCTAGAAAATCTGGGTTAATATGTAAGTTAGAATGCATTGTGGAATAGTTTACAAATTTTGGAAAGTCAAGAAAAATTATTTGCGATAACGAGTTCAAGTCGGAAAATATAAAAGAATTCCTTTGGGAAGAAGGGACAGAACTTCACTTTATAAAGCTAAATTACTATACAGGAAAATTAGACAGAGAGCGTTTCTTTACTTGAAATTATTTTAACAATCAAAAATAAGGACTTAAACACAAATAGGAGAACTCACATAGCGCTTTGAATTTACAATAAAAGTATCCTTTTTAGGAATGAGTGTCAATAAAGCAAGAACTACAGATTATCAAATTTTAAATGAAAAAAATTTAAAAAACATAATTGTCTTATTTTAGAAAAAAAAGCAAGTAGGGAAAATTATCACAAAGTGAAGGTTTTATTACAAACTATATGTAAATATTTACGTCATAAGAATGAGCCTTATAATAGAAAATAGAAATTACGTAATGTTCATACTGATATTGCTGTTGATGTGGGTATTTTCAGGACGACCATGACGGCAGCGGACCCAGCAGTTCTGATCTTTTTTTTACAAATATTATTTCTTTATTTCAGATTGAATCTTTTACAAAATTTCTTAGGTTTTTATTAAAATATGTATAATGTTTACGTAACCAAAAGGAAAACACGAAAGTATATTATTACAATAATGAAAGAATGTATGAGAAAATTTGCAAAGGTTTAGGATTACAATTTGAGGAATGTTTTTGTGGGAACAAAACAATAGATTAGTATTACATATGGAAATGCTTGTAGTATATGATATAAGGTATTGGGGTTACTTAAGGGGTAACTGTAACTCGAGCTCAAGAGACTTAAGTACACAACGCGGGCGAAGGACAATCAGGGAGGAAAGTAAAAGAGGTTCCGATGAACGTTGGTTTTAAATGTTTGAAAGTTATAATGACTAAGAAATAAAGAGCTGGGCAGGGTATTCTATAAGCGGGTTGTACCGCGTAAGAACGAATCACGATATTTAATAGTTCGTCCGAAAATGGGTTTGAGGCTATACTGATGAGCGCTAATAGCTAGTGGGTAACGGGTATTACGGTTAAAAGTTTGAAGGGGCATAATGTTACTGGCGGTTTCTGTAGAGCATTGGCGATGTAAATAGCGATAAGACAGAGTGAGACACGGTGTTCGAGAGTGTAAATTGTCTGAGTGATATAAGCTTTATCTATGAATTTTATCGCACGGTATTATATCCACTCGACCAGATGTGGGTGTTGTACCCCAAATTTGGGCGCATAAATGTTTTATTTGAGTATATTGGGGCCAGATTAGAGGGGATAAAATATATCTTACATCTGAGAAAACTGACTATATGGTCATTCCAACCTAAAATGTCATAGATACCCATATCGATATTGGAAAGTTTTTCGATTTCGATCCATGAAGTGCCGTTCATGGATAATGGCTGGATGTTTAAATTTCGCTTTTATGACTTTGTGTTTATAAGCATTAAATTATAACTTCTTGATAGTTCTTTAATTGGTTATGTTGTTAATATCAGAATTAATTGGGCTTAACATATACTAGCGTTCCCATTCTACATCCAAAGAGCAGATACGTGAGTCTGGGAACGATTATGAAGAGCAGAGAGTATTGTCAGCAACGCAATATATTGAAGTAAAAGTAGCAGGCAAGAGATCGGTTATAAAAATTAAAAAGAGTGTCGGAGACAGAACGGAGCCTTGGGGCACACGAGCATTTATTTTGTGAATGTCAGACTTGAAACCATCCAAGACAACTTGAGTAATTGAAAGTTCCAAAGGGTAATTTCTAATCCATGGAAGAAGAGAGTCTTCGATCTCAAAAGAACGCATTTTCGACAAGGGAGTTTGATGCCAAACTCTGTTTGATGCCTTAGAATTATTAAGTGCAACTATCTTGCTTTCGCTAGATTGATTTACGCGTTGGTTTCACTTCTAGGTGAGACATGCCATCAGATTCCCAGTGGACCTATTGCTATGAAAACCGTACAACCGGTCATTGAGATATTTCATAAGTTGACGGTTAATCAACGTGTCCATAACATTGGAAAGAAGGGATGTAAGTGCATTATTGGGTCTGAAGGGACGGGCTGGACAAATGCTGTTTTCCATTTGCTCGAAAAGAGTCCGAAAGAGTAGGATTGATGAAAAATCTTACGCAGTGGTTTTGCTACAGTGAAAAAACACCTCTTCAGAAGATCTTTGAGAGCATTTGATACCACACGAGTTTGAAACTGGACTCGTCCCATTGAAGATTCGACGCACTCAAGTGTAGGCGGTGACAAAACATAATCTGGAAGTGTTGAGCTAGCCGCAAAGTGTGCAGCAAGCAGATTGGCCTTGCCTGAAAGGCTGACAGCTGAAATGTCACAAATGAGCGTTGAGATGAAGGTTGAGGCAAAATTTCTAATATTTTTGACGAAAGACCAACAATTTTTACTGCCTTTGGAACATTGTAGATTTTTTTGCGTCAAATTTTAGTCGTATTAAAATCTCACACGCTTAAGATAGACAGTTGATCCCGGCTCGTTTGAACTTTTTTTTAGTTTTCCTCTGTCGAGTTGGTCTTGAAAAAAAAACATTTCTCTAACCCTGAAAGCCTCTTTACAGTCGTACCATCCCTTTTCTTTTGATTTGATACTCTTCATTCGACGAGGCATAAAGGATCTCATTCCAATTAAAATTGAGCAAGAACTTACAATTTAAAATCGACGCCCAGTCGAACTCAATAACAGCAGCCAACAAATTGTCTGTAAGCTCAAGATAGGGAAAAATTACACAATACTTCGAAATTATAAACAAATAAAAAAGCGAAAGTCATAGCCATTATATCTCCCTTCCGTCAAAAAAAAATTTCTTAGACTTAATTTAATAGAGATATTAAATATATCTCAAATAGATATTAATGGACCAATGGTAAGTAATTTTAGAAAAACCACCATAATTCCTGACATATTTCAAACTATGTTAGCTATGAAATTGAAAATAATTTGCGGCATGCTCTAGATATTATTGTTGATTATTACAAAGCATGGAAAATTAAATTAAACGTTGACAAAACCCAGACAAAATTGCTCTCTAGAAAAAATAACGCCTGTGCTCTTGCAATTGGTCAGCTACAAATCAATGGCAATAATATTCCGTGACTTGGTTCTGTCAAATATCTCGATGTACCATATATTTAGACAAGATAGTTACCTCTCAGAACCATATTACAAATTCACTTGGTAAAATAAGTATAGCTACTAAAATGTTTTACCTTCTTATATGTCAGCAACCACCTCTGAGTAAATTTAACAAAGTCATAATCTACAAAGTTATTTTTCAAGCCATCATCCTTTACGCTTGTTCAGTATATGGAACTTTTCCAATGTTACATATTCAAAAACTACACTGACTTTTCTCGACCAAACTTATACATAAACAAACTGGGGTACTATAAGTTACAAAGAAAACTAAAATTTTTAACCAAGGATTTGGATTCAGATATAAAAATTCAAATAACAGGTTAATGAAAAAATTTAATAAGACAATGAACTTTTAGGAAGCGCTTATCTAAATGTTATTGTTCATTTATTTATTTATTTTATTCTTTATACATGTTTATTTATTTAATTTATTCTTGATTTACTTATTCATACGATATATTGTAGTTATTTGTCTATTTATTTATTTATTTATTTATGAATATATGTGTTCACAAATTCATTAATTATTTATATTCTTTTGCTGTTATTTATTAGTTATATGTATATTATTTTTTATTTTCAGGTCATTTTCATTAAATTTCCTTTTTTTTCTTTTGTTTGTCAATTTATTAAGTTTTTTTCATTTTTAACTTATTATAAACATCTTAATTATAATGCGAATTCATTTATTAACTCATTTGCATTCAAACCTATAAGTTCGCTGCTTTTTTTTAAGTCTTTTATCTAGTCAATGCAGTCTTATTGAAAATTCAATTATAAATCATTTCAAAGTAATCGTAAGATTTTAATCATGGCTTTTTCTTCAAATCTTCTCCTCAATTAAAACTGATCCCAAAATGGTAAAATAATAATTCATTTGTAAGATATAATCTAAATGCCAAAGATTTGAGCAATCTGCAAATATAGGTACTATATTTTGTGAAACCTTAATTTATGAGAAAACATACATATTGTACATAATTAACCAACTATTGATAAGTATTGTAAACAATCGAAAATCGACAATGGAAGAAGACAGTAAACATATTTCTGAAATTTGCATGTATTGTAGCATAATAATGTTTAAGACAATTAACGAAATTTATCACTTAAGAATTTGAAAACCGATCAGTATGTATATCAAAAACTCTTGGAATTCAGTGGAATGATAGGTCTGATAGTTTGCGTTTCTGGAAGTTGTTCTTCCCATCTTTTATGTTCCAAAAGTAAGGTAGTTCCATTTAAACGCGTCCCCTTATCAAGATTGGAACTTTGTGGTGCTGATTTTGTTGAGAAAATCAAAACTTTTTCGCAAGATCGTAGTTAAGCTTAACTGTCCGAACTATGAACTCTTTCTTTGGACAGACAGTCTAATAGTTTTGGCATAGTGAAACAAGCTTTCTAGGTAATGAAAAGCACTTATAGCTTATCGAGTTCAACAAATACAATTCTTTGCACTAATCAAGAAAGTTTTATCATATCAGATTTGCTGATAATTTAGCAGACTTAGCAACTAGAGGTCTATCGTCCACAGATCTCAAAGCCCTCTTAGCTTTGGCAATCGAAATCTTTCTGGCTTCATTTTGAAGCGATATAAAGGTAAATCTAACTACAATTTTGTGCAGCATTGAAATAATAGTTGAAAAGTTTTCCTCATGGTCTAAGTAATTGTATGTAATATTCTGTATTCTACGGTTGTTGGTATAATAAAACGATGGTCGAATATAAAAAAGATTTTATTTAAATAAAAGATAGTGTTCTTAACTCTATTGTTCACAACGCTTGAGGAAGAAATGAAAAGAGAAAGGAGATACACGAGTATACTATATTGCATTTGACAAACAATATATATTATTTGTTAAGATGTAAACACAATTGATTTATAGTATATGGAATTCAGTACAATATTTCAACAATGGTTTTATCAAAGTCTTAGGGATCTAAATAATTTCCTGAAACTTGGGCATTTAACTGACTCAAATGTTTTATTTTCATAACGAAAAACTTACTGGTGAATTTAAATCCAACTTTAGACCGAAGCCAATTTTTCGGTTAAGGGGTTATACACAATTATACTCAGTCGTAATCTTTTATATTCCCTGAAGATTTTAAATCGACCTAATAAGTAATTTTCGAGGATGTATCGGACTGTTAAAAAAGTAGGCGGAGCACAAATCGTAGTAGCAGCTGCTTTTTTCTTTCTTTGTGTTCCCAGGCATTAAATGACCTAATAAATAGTCCATTATATTCCTGAAGAATACACTTTTTTATACGAAAAAAGTGAACATAATTTCAAACTTTTACTTTTTGTTTTAATTTCAGTTTTACGTTTTTAGTTCAATTGACTTTAAATCTACGCGGTAGAGAAGAATGTCTCGTAGACAACATCGACTCGAAGTACTCGAGTACTCGAGCTGCTGATGCTACAGAGAATCCATCTTATGAGCCTGGAATAGATCACTCCATGTAAGTAAAGAAAAAAAGAAAAATGTATCTATGTGCAAATTTCTTACGAAATTTTAAACACGTTTTTCTCAGAACTATGTTCTCGAAGTCTGCGATCAAGACTTCTAAAAAAATACTCAACCAATCAGTATGAAATTGTAATACAATCTTTTCACCTCATAATGTTCCCGGAATTTATTTCATCTAAATATATATTGTCCCCTTCAGCAAGACACTTATGCCAACGCCTGATCCAATCCTCGAAACATTTTTTATATTTGGTTTTCGGTATGTACATCAGTGGTTACTGCGAGTTTCCCATTACTTCCTCTCGGCTGTTGAAACGCATTCCCCGTAGTGGTTTTTTTTTAACTCGATTGAACAGAAAGAAGTCACAGGGAGCCAAATCAGATGAGTTCGGTGGCTGTTGGATGGTATTTGTTGCATTTTTCATCAAAAACTTACGAATAATGATAGCAATAATGCGACCACAATTCTGGTCTCTTTCGGCGAACTGCTTCACGCAAACGTCTTATAACGCCCAAATAATACTCTTTCTTCACTGTCTGGCCTTCTAGCAAAAATTCATGATGCACTACACCGTTGTAATCCATGAAAACCGTGAGCATTTAATTCTTTGACTAAAACGACGCGTTTTTTTTTGGTTCTTCTCATTTGGTGAACGCCATTCACTTGCCTGATTTCTGGATTGCGTGTTGTACTCATAAAACCACGTCTGGTCTCCGGTAATGATCCTTTGGATGAATGTGGGACCGGATTCAGCCTCGCAAATTATCTCTTTTGCGACGTCAACGCGGTCTCTCTTTTGCATGAAATTGAGGTCTTTTGGCACCAACTTTGCTACTACACGACGAAAACCCAAATCATTCACCAAAGTGTATTGGACGGACCCATAGGCAATGTTCAAGTCCTTTGCTATCTCTCTGTATGTTAATTTGCGGTTATTGACCAACATTTCTTTTACTTCATCAATGTTTTCGTCGGTTTTTGATGTCGATGGTCTGCCACTGCGATCATCATCTTCGATTAACTCACGACCACTTTTGAACCGCTCGTGCCACTGGTAAATGACCGTTTTCTTTAGAGAATAGTTGCCGAAACACTTTTCCAATATTTTCAACGTTCGCGCACGATTAAATCCGTTTTTTACGCAAAATTTAATACAAGTTCGTTATTGCAAATTTAAAACCATTTCTGAAATGGTAAAAAATCGCCAACACATATAGTGTTGGGTTGTGTAAAGTAAATCTTTACTAACTGAGTAGGGTAAAAATTATAGAGTTCGAAAAATGCGTTTTTTTTTTTTAGTGAAACACGTCTTTTCGTGTTGATAGTACAGCAAAGCGTGTCATTTTATTTATCCGGAAATTACATCCATTCTTACATTTTTAAACTGTCATACAAAATTTTTGGATAACAATCGTAGGCTTACGTTACGTTAATCAGTTTACATTTAGGTTAAAAATTACACTTGTTTATTTAGTTTAGTTAACGTACGGATAAAAATAAAGTTTATAAATTCTTTAAAATAAAAGAGATTGTATATCTGAACACACAGAGATAGATATTCTCTTGCCTACGTAACTTTTGCAAATGTCAGGCTATGACGCTAAGATTTAAAAAGAATTTCAACAACAGATGTACCAGATGTACAAATTTAATCTGTCAATTAATCTATGTAAGGAAAGTACTTATGTAAAATGATTATTCGCATTTTTACCGCGTACCCCTTCGGGTTAAGGGTTAGAATATACCCCAAGTAAGGCATGCCTTATTAAGGTGTTAAGCGACTCGTGCAAGAAACGACCAGGTTGGGGGCCCCGTATAAAAATAGCTCAATCTCTAACGGAGCATCCGGATACTTGACGACCTCAGGTTCAGCCAGCCTTATCTGTCTAATGCGGATCTCTGGACAGACGGACTACCCTTTCTCCGCTACTCGTGGGAACTAAAATGAGTTCAAATAATATTCAAATTAATACAAACCAGGACCCCTTTAAAAAATGCTCAAGGGTCACGAGATTTCCAGCACGCGGATCGCTAGGAAAATCATGCAAAAGCAAAGACCAAACACAGTCGGTAGCTCAGGGCAATAGCATTATACCAAATGCGCCAGACTCCAAAATATGGAATTGCTCTGTGCCGAACTAAAAAAGCAACTAGATGCCATTAAGCCGCAATCTAAATCTGAGTCTGAGTCTGTTTCGCTACTTGACCGCCCCGAAAACTCGAGTTTTCACACGGACGAAGAAGAGATAGTCCGCGAAACGGATTGGATACTTAGCGCAAAGCTACTTCCCCGCCTGATATCGAACAAACAAAGAAGCAAGCCAGCTTTAACACTGCTGAGGTCGATAAGGCAACAAAGCAACCCAAACAAAGACCGCCGCCGCCAATAAACGTTTTTGGAATCTCGGACTACAACAATTTGCACATAATCCTGAAATCACTGTGCTCAACCGATTATAAAGTAAGATCTAATAATGATACATGGACTATTAATGTAGTTAATCCAGACAACTAACGTTCGCTTTCGCAAAAATTAAATGCCGAGAAGATTCAATGGCATACCTACGAAAATAAAACGGGAAGACCAATACGCGTTGTAGCCAGAGGATTGCATCCCTTTTGCCTTAAAGGAAATATTTTAAATGACCTTAAAAATAAAGATTTTAAGATAATCGACGCAGTTAATATACTTGCGCAAAAACAGCGCAATGTTGAAATCGAGTGGACGACCCCAAGACGCGGTCTTCCCCTCTTTAGGCTAACCTTCGACAAAACCGAAAGTCTAGAAAGAATTTATGCCATAAATTCAATTTTGGGACTTGTTGTCAAAATTGAACCTCCGCGGAAAAACTCTAGGCTGATTCCCCAATGTACACGTTGCCAGGGATTCAGCCATACTCAGGCCTACTGCCAGAAGGAACCTCGCTGTGTAAAATGCGCTGGCAAACATCTGACTCGAGAGTGCAATGCCGCGAAAGAGTCCCCAGCGATATGCATTAACTGCAAGGGAAAACATCCAGCTAATTATCGAAGCATATCGAATATGCAAAGTCGCGAAGGAGTTGCAAAAGCTACGAGATCAATCAAAAACGAAGCCTTTGAAAAACGCAGGGACAGTTAGAATGAGAAATAACGACAGCGGTCCTACTTCAAAGCCTTTAAAGAAAGTAATGGTGACAAACGCTAAGATCACCAATAACAACAACGTCAAAAATAACAATGCGCAAGTGGAAAGTGGAAAAACTTACGCGCAAATAGCGGCGCGAGTTAATATGACTAACTGTACATCACCGGATCCTGCCTCAAATGTGTTATCAGTAATTCTCGAGAGACTAAAAGAACAGACTAAAATAAATAAGATAATAGTCGAACGGCTTCTTAAGTTCGAAGCAAATTTCTGTAACTAATTATGGCAAAGAGCTCAATATATTTGAGTGGAATGCCAACGGGCTACAGAAAAAGCTTGATGAAGTAAATATTTTTATGCAGGAAAAAGTAATTGACATATGCTTAATTTCTGAAACTCACCTGGCAACAGAATCGCGAGTGGAACTAAAAGGTTACAATAATTGCAATAATTGAACTTGACAAATTTCAAATGATCGTGGTGCGTGCTAAAAATAAAAATTACTCTGTTAATTAATCTATTGCCAATCGCGATGAAAAATAGAAAAACAATAATTTATTGACCTTTTCAACTCTCTTGGACCAATCTTCATTATTGATGGCGACTTTAACTCGAAGCACACCTTTTGGGGCTCAAGATGTATCTCTCAAAAAGGCAAAACTCTTTACAGAGCTGGTATGGAATGTGGTTGCTTTTTTTACTCAACAGGCAAGCCGACGTACTGGCCCTCGGATGTCGCCAAAACACCCGATCTAATAGACTTCTTTATCGGAAAAGGAGTAAACGCTAGTTACGTCAAAGTTGAAGAGGGCTTCGATCTTTCCTCCGATCATTCTCCAGTTATCCTTTCACTGTGCGAATCCTTGGTTAAGAAACAAAGACCACCCAGATCAACTAACAGCAAAACTCACTGGGAAGATTTCCGAATAGACGTTGTAGACAATACTGAGTTGAAAGTAGCACTTAGAACGCCGTATCAACTTGAAAAAGAAGTTGAACGTTTCGTTGAAGTCATACAGCAAGCGGCCTGGAAGAACACTCCACGCGAATCGAACAAAGTTCCCAAAGTCGGCATAAGATATCCACCGGAATTCAGAGAAATGATAAGGAAGAAACGAAGTGCGCGGAAAAAGTGGCATGAAACCCGGGCACCACAAGATAAAACGTCCTTTAATAGGCTCTGCAACTTGTTGAAAAAATCGATCAAGGATTTCGATAATCAAGGTATTAATAACTACCTTGAAAGACTCACAGCGACAAAGGATATCAACTACTCCATATGGAGAGCGAGTGTTCGAAAGCCCCAAATACACGTGGCGCCAATAAGAAGAAGCCAGGATGACTGGGCGAAAGAAGATAAGGAAAAAGCTAATGTTTTCGCCGACCATCTTGCAGAAACGTTTAAACTATTCGATTGGGGGGGGGGGGGGGGGCGGAGTTGCTTCCTGAAAATGTCAATACGCTAGACGTGACGACAAACTTTCCAGTAGAAAAGGCTACACTTAGGGAACTTAGACAAGTTATAGATACGCTTAAGCCCAATAAAGCCCCGGGATATGACTTAATAACGGGAGAGATACTTAAGCGTTGCCGCAAAAAGGTTTGCTAAAGCTGCTCTACCTTATAAATGCCAGCATTAGATTAGAGCACGTACCGCACCAGTGGAAAGTAACCGAGGTTATTATGGTTTCGAAACCCGGTAAACCGCTGACTGAAGTCAAGTCACATAGACCAATATCGCTTCTCCTGATTACATCGAAGGTTTTCGAGCGAATCCTTCTTAATCGTTTTAAATAAATTACCGACACAAATTCCCTCTTGCTTGATCATCAATTTGGCTTTAGAAGCCAACACTCTACAGTTGACCAAGTGCATCGAATAACCGATGTTATTCAACGAGCAATCGAGTGTAAGTTAGTCCGTTCAAGCGCATTCTTTGACGTTTCGCAAGCCTTTGATAAAATATGGCATGAAGGCCTAAAACTCCGACAAGCCCTACCCCAGCAATTGTCTTGTATTTTAGGTTCATATCTGGAAGACCGACTCTTCTGTGTGAGACACGGAAACGAATATTTTAGTTTTAAGACAATAAAGGCGGGGGTGCCGCAAGGAAGTGTACTTGGCCCTCTGCTATATTTGCTTTTTACCCGTGATATACCGCAAACGGACGACACTATCCTAGTCACATTTGCTGATGACACTGCCATTTTGGCAACGGCTAAAACAGTCGAAAAAGCAACTGCCAAGTTGCAACGTGCCCTTACACGGATTAACAATTGGACAAAGACTTGGCGAATCGCGCTTAATGAAAACAAGTCTGTCTACGTGGACTTCACTCTAAAGAAAATTGAGAATCCACCAGTGTTTATCAACGCAGTACGAATTCCTAACGCGACCGAGACTAAATATCTCATTATGACATTCGACGCTAAACTAAAATGGAGAGCACACGTCAAAAAATGTGAAGAGCTTGAAATCAAATATAGAGATATTCACTGGCTTATTGGAAAATATTCCAAGCTTAGCTTAGAGAACAAACTGCTGTTATACAAGCAAGTGCTAAAACCGATCTGGACATATGGTGTACAACTTTGAGGTTGTACTAAAAATAGTAACATTAATGTATTACAGACATTCCAAAATAAAGTTCTTCGTATTATTGTTAATGCGCCGTGGTACATTAGAAACGATGATATCGAAAATCGAAAATCGATCGTCATCGATGAGTCGAAAACGTTCAGAACGTAATTAAAATGTTTGCGCGAAAACATAATAATCGATTACAAGGTCATACGAATATTTCTGTTCAACAGATCCTCGACGAGACAAATTAATTGCGATGTCTGAAAAGGACTAAGCCTCTCGATCTAGCGCGGTGATTAGCAGCGCATAATTTTTCTAAAGTACACAGGAATTTGCAATGGAAAATCGCCTGCAGGATATCTTATAAAAACAAAATAAAATGCGATAAAAGAATTGCTTGTTGAGTGTGAACTCAGTCGTGGTTTGCATAAGGGAGGTGTTTTTTAGTGACTAAGAATCTCACACTACTATAGGCTCCCGGCCTATAGTGTCTATGAAGATTTCTCAACTTCTCATGAAAAAAAAAAAAAAAAAAAATTAACCGCAAAATAAAGAACACCGTTTATAACGAATTCGGAATAACGCAGTTTTTATTTTATTCTTTTAGCAATTACACACACTATCCGGCTCGATGGACCAATGTTAGCACAACGGGTGAATTGGTTTTAATTCAGTTTAAGGGGTAAAATAAGATATGGGGTTCGCACTTATAGACTTGGGTTTTTTGTTATATATATATATGGTATATTCAAAATAAAAACTGCGTTATTCCGAATTCGTTGTAGACGGTGTTCTTTATATGGCGGTAAAAATACGAATAATCATTTTACATTAGTAATTTTCTTACATAGATTAATTGACATATTAAATTTGTTATGCAAATAAAATAGAGTTAATTCGCAATTACGTAATTTAAATGATCTAGAATTATATAAAATGCTATAAACTTTAAATATTTCATTTGAATTGCAAACTTTAACTTCACTAAAATCGGTTGCATCTTCGGATCGAATGTTGCCCTTGATGACACAACTTGCATGTAAATTGCTTTGACTGTGTTTTTACATGAAACACCTTGGGCGATAACTCCGATGTCGACCATGGCTTGGCGATGGACCGAGTCATTCCTTGCTCCGCTACAGCCTTCAATGTTCTAAAACATGACTAAAAAAATTCTGTAAATTGTTTCCTGTTTGGTAAGTCTTTGTTACTGCCAAGCTTTTCTTCCCATAGTTGCTGGGTTATAATGGGTAATTTTTGAAACATAATAAAAATGACGATACTGTCCCAATAGTTTACTGGTAGTTCTAAGTTCTCTAACGCATGCAAACTATCAGAGGAAACATCTAACAATATATATATATATACATAGTGGAATGTGTTCCATGTAAAAAATATAGCTGATATTGTTTTATTTTGTGTATGAAATGTATTGTAGACATTTTTTGGTAGTTATGTGTAGGAATTGTAGGTAATATGTGAAGAAAATATTGTTGTTATTAATGTGTACTTTTTTTGTATTAAATGGACTGTAGTATTGTGTACTTATTTGTAACTTTAAGATATTATTTATTCTTTTATTTTTATAAACTTTTGTTTTCTTTTAACAAAGGTGTAATTCGCGTTTGCCTTGTTTGACGGTAGGTAGCATATTTTTGTTAAAAGTCGTTTTAGTTTTCCGGTTTTTGTTTTTAAAGTGACTACGAAAATAAGATTATTGGTTCCAGGATGCACTTTCGAAATGTGTGCAAGCATCCATTGGGCCGACGGTTATCGTTCGTCTCTAACAATTATTAGAATAAGGAAGTGTCCAGGAATGATTATCTCGATATCGTTGGGAGAGTGGAGAGTGAGTGGAGCTGAGAGTGGAACTAAACGCCGAGTGTTTAAACATGCTTCTACTTGTGTAAGAACTGTGCAAAGTTCTTCAAATGTGAGCCCTTTATCCTTTACCACACGCTTAAGGTGATGTTTTAGTGACTTCACTCCTGCTTCCAACAAACCTCCAAAGTGAGGAGAAGCAGAAGGAATAAAGTTCTATGTTGTGTCTTGCCTTGAAAGTATCTCGGCAACTTCCTTCCAGTCGTGCTTAGCGTTTTCCATCATCCACTTGAGTTCAGAATTAGCTCCGACGAAATTCGTCCCACAGTCGGTATAAAACTGCGAGCATATCCCTCGTCGAGCCGTAAAGCGACGAAAAGCTGCTAGAAAAGCTGCTAGAAAAGCCTGGGTGCCTAGATCGGAAACAACCTCTATGTGAATTGTCTTGGTTGATAGGCAAATAAAGATGGCGAAATATCCTTTTAAACTCTTCGGTCTTCGTCCTTTCCACGTTTAAACTTTTATGGGTCCTGCATAGTCAACGCCGGTGGTACTGAAGGCTTGCGCAATTATAACTCGAGGAGCTGGTAATCTCCACATCAATTGTTGCATGTGTTGTGCCTTGTGTCGGAAGCATATAACACACTAGTGTATTTGCTTTTTAACACTCCTCTTGATGTTTTTTATCCAGTAGGCTGTACGGATATACGAATATCATTTTCTGAATACCGCACTGTTGGTGCGCATCGCGAATTATTAGGTTTGCAAAGTGTTGGTTTGACTTTAAAATAGCAGGGTATGGTTGGTTACAAGTCAATAGTGAATTTTGAAGTCGGCCGCGTACGCGTATGATACCATGTCCATCCAAGAATGTAAATAGTGACTTAATTGATTTTGGTTCAAGTTTCTCCAATTCTGCTGAGAACATGCTCGTTTGGGCTGTTCTAATCGCTAGCTGTGTTGCGGATTGCAGCTCTTCTGATTTCACAACTCCGGTTAGTAGCAACAAAGGTGTTCCATTTGCTCGGAGGTCCACGTATCCAGGCCAGAATGATTGTGGAGTCTGATCACGCATAAACCCTCGCCAATAGCATACCAAAAGCAGCTTTGACGTGTTCTAAGAGTGTCGCCAAAATCACGGCTCCACAAAGCTCTAAACACGGAAGATTTACCGTAGTTATGGGAGCTACTCTTGTTTTTGAGAGGAGAAGGCTCATGCGAATTTGGCCACCGCTATCAACCACTCGTATGTATACCGCTGCTCCATAATCTTTCATAGCAGCATCGCAAAAACCGTGCAATTCAATAGAGTAACAGCTTCGTGTTCCAATCCATCGTGGAATCATTATATGTTTTATGAGCGGAAGTTCAGATCGAAAATTCTCCCACTCGTGCTTCAAATCCTCTGAAATCGGTTGATCCCAATCTCTACCTCGTTTCCATAGCTGTTGCATCAAGATTTTTGCTGTGATGGTACACGGTGCTATCCATCCAAGAGGATCAAAAAGTTTCGCTATCGACGACAAAACTGATCAAAACGAATCAACTCCTTGTGATTCGATGTCCATTTTCGGAGTTTTAACCTAGCTGAATCGAGAATTCTCGGACTTCATTACGTTTCTGTCGCGCATCTTGAACCGATTTGGCCAAACTTAATAAGTCGTCGACTTACATCTCCTCCTTGATAACCGCTGCCCCTATTGGAAACTTGTCTACTTCATCATCGGCGACTTTCTGAGTAGCGCGAATGTCCAGAAAGGGAGCAGACGCTGTGCTGAACGTGACGGTTTTGAGCTTAAACCCTTTGATCGGTTCACCTACTCCTAATCTCCAGAGAACTATTTGATAATTCCTATCCTCCTGGTTTACCCAAACTTGTCGGTGCATCTTCTCAACGTCTGGGGTGAAGGTGTACTCTTATTTCCTCCACCTCAAGATGACTTTGATGATGTTTGTCTGAAGCTTAGGGTCCAATATTAGATGATCAAAAACAACCCTTACTTTTGTCGTAGAGCTACTTTCTTCATCTTTGCATGATGTGAGAGAAACGAGTGGTGAGGTGACTTCAAAATGGCGTCGTTCTCCAGATCATTCTCTTCCATATGATTCATGGTAAGATACTCCATGATATATCGACTGTATTTTTTTTCCCGAGTATGCCCTAAAGCTGGTCGTTTTCCTTCTTTAAACGGTAGCGATACCTAAAAACTGCCGTCGGAAAGGCGTCTTGTGTGTGGTAATATGTCGTTCGCATTCGATTTCTTCATAAGATGGTTGAATTGGAAACGGAGCGTCTTCCATCTCTCAAAACTCTCGTCAGGTATTCATTTCGAATAATTGTTTCTAGTTTTTTAAACAAACCTGGAAATTTTGGTTGGAAATGTCATTTTTTTAGGAAGCCGCCATTTTGTCAAAAATTAAAATTTCGACTATATTCTCGATCAATACCTAGTTTTATCTTATTTTTTTATCTTATTTGATGGACCTTCAGGAGATTGTCTGCATGAGCACATGAGATCGATAAACTTAGATATTGCTACCAAATGTATCTATACCTTTTGTTTTTGTAAAATTAAATACCTTTCTTATCTTTCAACCAAAAATACCCAATTATTTTTCCTTATCAAACACAAATATTACTCCTTTTGTAGTAAAATTCATTCGTGACATTTTAATTCTGGAAAAAGAGCACATCCGTTCATGTAAAACATGCATCATCCAAAGAAAGGAAGTGCAAACCCAACTAATGGGTGCCTTATCATTAGAAAGAACGTAAATTATATCTCGTTTTATATTTTTTTATATTTTTTTAAAAGTTTATAAAATACAGGTTTTTTTTTTATGTGTACGCTTGCTGTTTTTATTTGATTTACAAAATGTTTCATAGCTTATGTTGCTAAACATTTTTAATCTGTAAATCTGTCGAGGGAAAATTTTTCGAACGAATTGGTAATAAAACATTATTTATATACTATGTCTTGCAAGAGTTCTTTTGACAGTATTATCGGAAATGAGCAATTAAAAGAACTATTGTACATACATATTGTATGGAGAAAGGAGAATGTGCTTAGCCTGAAACCGTGCATCGAAATTCTACTTAAGGAAAATTTGTCAAAAGAAATTAACTTTTTAATACACTCTTAACTCTCTGATAATGTGAAATTGGTCAAAAAATATAACTCCCATTTTGGTTCCATTTATACGAAGGAAATAGTCGATACCTCCATTTTTTCTAAAATAAAAGCCTGCACTGCCGAACCAATCTATACAAAGAGCTATTCTTATCCAGCGAGCCTAATGGGGGTGGTAGATCAAGAGTTGGCTAAGCTGTTCGATGAAAATATCTGTAAATGTCGAGAGATTTTTTCTCACCACGTATCGAAGAATACGTTCACCTTTTGAATAATGCCCTCAATACTTCGAAGAATACCAAATATATGCCAAACAAGTTAACCAAGATCTTAAAACAAAAATGATAATAAAAATACATAAAAAAATTAAAAAAAAAAAGTATAATAGCACAAGGAACTTTTATTTCGACACTCTTACCTTACACTTCTCCAAAATGAGCACTCAATTATCAAAAACAATAATCAGCAGTGTAAAATCTATGACAGAGTCCTCAAAGTTACCGATGACATCGTCCGGAAGATAAACTGGGTAATTGACAGCACCAGCAATCAGATAACATGCTCCAACACATATAGCTTCGAGCAAGACATCATCTATGAGGATATAAATATAAAAGACGTCAACTAGATTATTATACAGGCTATCCAAGTTTAGGTTTTCGTCCTGGTAGCTGAAGATTCCTGAAGTTATGGCGAACAAAAAATTGCAGTGAGGAACCTCTGATTGTGAGGTAAAACTTCTTAAAAGGTCGTAGCTTTCTAACGGATTCAGCTTGAGATATCGTTGTGCACATTCCAGTGCACATTTCAATTTCAGTCTGCATAAAATATTAAAATTTCGTCGAGTGCGATGAACGCCATCCAAAATTATGGCTTTTTAAAGCTAATATTTTGAAAAATCCTTGGACCAATTTCATCAGAAAAATGCGTTTATCTCAAAATTTTCAATTTTTAAGTTAACTTTTTTTTATCAAACTTTTTTATCATTATCTACAATTTTTATGTATGACTTTTCCATCTACCACTACCGAACAACGGAAGTTATTGCAAACCACTACTTTATTCAGGCAAATGGATCATAAAATAAATATTGTGTTCAAATAAAAAAAAAAAAAAGTTAACTAAAAGCTGTCAGTTAACAAGTAAAACAAAGTTGGAGAATTAAGCCAACGGTAAATTTTCCGCTATTTTGTGGAATGTTTTGTAACGCTGTGACCCTCTTTTTATACAATCTGTGGCACCTTCCAGCAGCACGAATATGCCTTGAGATCTGTTGCACGCAGATTTTCAAAAGGAGGGCTTGACCCTTGACACAGATTGATTCAGCATGAAAACGTTATCATTTTCAGAGAATGCTGACACATCTACCCACGAAGGTGTACAACCACCAGCTTAGGGTAAGATGATATGTTAAGTTAACTTTTAGGTTTCAGTTTATGATTAGGATTTGGAGAATAAAGATATAAATGGCGATTCGCTCCGTTTTTTGATTATAAGGCGAACGGTTGAATGAGATTCAGCGTTATATTTACATGTTCTAAAAATATTAAACATTGCACACGTCTACATAAAAAGAGTTTCCTAACGTTACATAACACATGGCCTGAAAAGTCCGCCATGTTTTATAGCAAAACACAAAATTTTTGCAAAATTTAACTTTATTTATCAATATAGCTGCCTTCGAGGGCGATACACTGATTGAAACGATTTATCAATCTTTCTATACCAGATTTCGGTTTAGCCTCAAAATAGGCCTCTGTTTCGGCGAATACTTCTTCATCGGTCTTAAATCTCTTTCCGGCGAGCATTCTTTTGAGGTCTGCGAACAGGAAATAGTCGCTGGGGGCCAAATCTGGAAAAATACGGTGGTTGGGGAAGCAATTCGTAGCCGAATTCATTCAATTTTGTCATCGTTTTCATCGACTTGTGACACGGTGCATTGTCTTGATGAAACAGCACTTTCTTTTTCTTCAAATGCGGCCGTTTTTCTGCGATTTCGTCCTTCAAACACTCCAACAACGCAATGTAATAGTCGCTGTTGATAGTCTGCCCCTTTTGAAGATAGTCGATGAAAGTTATTCCATGTGCATCCCAAAATACGGATGCCATAACCTTGCCAGCCGACTGTGGAGTTTTTGGTTGTTTTGGACGAGGTTCGTCGCCTGCTCGCCACTCAGCTGACTGCCGACTTGACTCTGGTGTGAAGTGATGGAGCCAAGTTTTATCTATTGTCACATACAGACGCAAAAATTCAGCTTTATTGCGGTTGATCAGCTTTAAAAACTCCTCTGAATCATCAACACGTTGTTGTTTTTGGTCGACTGTGAGCAAATGCGGCATCCACTTTGAACAGAGCTTTCGCATGTCCAAATATTCGTGTATGATATATCCAACACGCTCTTTTGATATCTTCAGAGCCTCACCTATCTTGATCAACTTCACTTTACAGTCATTTGTAATCATTTTGCGGAATTTTTATCTGAAACAGCCTCTTTTGGACTTCCACTGCGTGCATCAACTTCGGTGCTTGTATGACCACTTTTAAATTTTTCAATCCACTTGCGAATGGTTCGTTCGGCTGGTGCAGAGTCCGGGTAACACTTATCAAGTCATTTATTTGCATCGGCTGCATTTTTCCTATCAAAAAGCAATGATAAATCAACACACGAAATTGCTTTGAATCCATTTATTTTTTTTCACAATAACAAAAGTTGCTTCACTCACAACGCTATATCCCGAGAACTAATAGTCCGACAGCTGTCAAATTTATACACTTATCTTTTGAACTGAAAATGGTATGGATTTAATTCAAGTAGTGCCCTCTCTTAGAAACGGCACTTACTTTTCATCCCATGTATTACTTATTAAATGTTTGCTTATTAATTTATATAAAAACCAAACCACGCAGTTTAACTTTAATATAACATATTTTAACAGAATAAAAGCTCGCGATAGCTTCTAAAATCAACAAAAATCAAAAGAGCTGGCCCTGTAAGAAAATCCAAACGATATCAATAGCGGATACACATTCAATTGATCATTCTGTTCTTCGACTTTGGTCGCGCAGTGCTTGTATCGGATTGTAAAAGGAGTTACAACAAAAATTTCAATGTAAGTCAGTGGCATTTCAATGGCAATTTGTAAAATGTTGAAAATTTTGAAAACCATATGCTAAGTCCCAGTGTTTCAAAAATAAAGCCTGTACTACAAATTTTTGTTGAACGGGGTATCTATAGTCATTATCGACGCAGTCATTTCCAGCAGCTTTGAATCGGTTCATTGCTCGGCATGGTACATCGAAAACTATATTTTCGGTCAATGTCGAAGTCATTGCAAATGATTTTAAGGAATTTACGCAAACTATAGTTTCTCCATTGAAATATCTCAAAAATATGTGGTTTAGAATTTGGTGTGAAAGTTTATTTATCGTGGGTACCTCATATAGTCGCCGGCGTTAAAAGCTTCGAGCTCCATTTTCGAAGGGTTGCCCTGTCTTCCCCCACCCTTCTAACCAAAATCGAAAGTTGTTTAAGCTTACTGCCTATTTCATCTGTTTCTGAAAACAGACGAGATATTGTAAAGATATTGCATCATCGATCTTGTCGTCGATGGAAAGACGAGTATCTCAAACAACTTAACACAATATACAAATGGAAGTTCGCACAGCGATTTATAGATTATAATAATTAAGTGGTAATGAAGGATGAAAACATTCCCCCAAATGGATGGCGTCTCGGACGGATTATAAGGGTTTACCCGAATTCCGCCCGTCGATAGGCGGTCGCAATATACGGTCTTATAATGGAGTCAATTGCATTCTAACTTCCGCCTAACTCCTCCTAACTAGACTTTTTAAATTGTATTCATTTATCCACAATACATAATCATAATTGATTGATTAAAGAAAATACTGTTCGCTACTTACTGTACTCTAAATTTAATATTTTTTGTTTTTGCTTTAAACTTCCTTCTAAACATTCTCACCCGGACAAATGACCAATTAATTTAATTAAAGATAATGATAATGTAAAATTTGATCAATAATTCATACATATAGACAATAGTTTAAAAACGTAAGAATTACGATGGTTAAAACAAATTTGATCCCCTCAGATGTATTTATTTATGTTCGTGAAGTTGGCAATGTACCGCTTATTATGCGGCCCGTTTTATTGTATTTCAGTTCATCGCTTGTTTATTTTACTTCTGTAATGAATGACAGCCATATTCTTTCTGTGTTTTGTGTTTTTGTAAGTGTGCACTAAATATAAATTTTCGGCAAGCGGATCTTGTGGTTTCCGGTCTAAGATACATTTTGCACTAATTTTTTTAATTCAGCATGTGGTGTACACCCATTGAAATGTAATTTTTCTTATTTAAAAAAAAAAAAAAATTAAATAAAACAAAACTAAACTGAACTCGTCATCTGACTAGCAACATGTTGCTAAGAATCATTAGCCTTGAACATAGCGTTGTTTGTACCAATTGTCTAAATTTAGTACACAGTGTCAAGTACTTAAAGTGTTAAAATCTTTCTTTTGCTCGCACCAAATCTATTAGTACAGAAGATCGTAGAGTGTGTCAATTTAAGTGATTGCATACAGATAGAATTAGTGATAATTAAGTAATTAGTAATAATTAATTATTAACTTCTGAAGAAGCAAATACCATACATCAAACCAGGTAAAATTGTAATTCCATTTGGTCAATTAATAAATTAATAAAATCCTTGTATTTCTGCAGAAAACTGCGGATGACCTATGGTAAGGAATACCCTACGGTACTTCTGTGTCCCACTAAGAAAGAAACAGTTACCTAACGGGCCAACGTAACGGGACTAACATTCCACATTTTACCACATGTCATCCGCAGCCCCTATAAATCTATAGAATTTCAAAATGTTAAATAACAAAAAACAACACAAACTAAGAAAATGGAAAAGTCTCTTAAAAAAATGCGCTCAAGCATACATATCACACATAGAACAACATACATAACATACATATATCAAGATTCAACATATATTACAAACATCAAAAGTTCTTGCAATAAATCGTTCAAATATTAATATATACCCCATAAAGAAGAATGCCTGGTGCACCCATCTACATCAAATGAAAAAGTTAGCTTGATCAAATATTACCGATCAAAGCGACATATAAACCAATTTTGTGAATCAATTTAATTGCAACATTTCGTTATTTTAATCATTCAGTTTGTCGGTGCTGAATGTTAAAGATAATTTTTTTTTTTTTAATTATCTGTTAATTTTTTTTTAATTTAATACATATATATATATATTTTTTTTTTCATGGGAAGGTGAGAAATCTTTATAGACACTATAGGCCCGGAGCCTATAGTAGTGTGAGATTCTTACTCACTAAAAAACACCTCCCTTATGCAAACCACGACTGAGTTCACACTCAACAAGCAATTCTTCTATCGCATTTTATTTTGTTTTTATAAGATATCCTGCAGGCGATTTTCCATTGCAAATTCCTGTGTACTTTAGAAAAATTACGCGCTGCTAATCACCGCGCTAGATCGAGAGGCTTAATCCTTTTCAGACGGCGCAATAAATTTGTCTCGTCGAAGATCTGTTGAACAGAAATATTCGTATGAACTTGTAATCGATTATTATGTTTTCGCGCAAACATTTTAATTACGTTCTGAAAGTTTTCGACTCCCAAGTCTCTGTGTATATCATCGTTTCTAATGTACCACGGCGCATTAACAATACCTCGAAGAACTTTGTTTTGGAACGTCTGTAATACATTAATATTACTATTTTTAGTACAACCCCAAAGTTGTACACCATATGTCTAGATCGGTTTTAGCACTTGCTTGTATAACAGCAGTTTGTTCTCTAAGCTAAGCTTGGAATACTTTCCAATAAGCCAGTAAATATTTCTATATTTGATTTCAAGCTCTTCACGTTTTTTCTTGACGTGTGCTCTGCATACAAAATACAAGACAGTTGTTGTGGTAGGGCTTGTCTGAGTTTATATTTAAGGCCTTCATGCCATACCTTATCAAAGGCTTGCGAAACATCAAGGAATGCACTTGAACAGACTAACTTACACTCGATTGCTCGTTCAAGTACATCGGTTATTCGATGCACTTGGTCAACCGTAGAGTGTTGGCTTCTAAAGCCAAATTGATGGTCAGGCAAGAGGGAATTTGTGTCGGTAATTGGTTTAAGACGATTAAGAAGGATTCGCTCGAAGACCTTAGATGTAATCGGTAGAAGCGATATTGGTCTATATGACTTGACTTCAGTCAGCGGTTTACCGGGTTTCGGAACCATAATAACCTCGGTTACTTTCCACTGGTGCGGTACGTGCTCTAATCTAATGCTGGCATAAATTAGTTGGTATCCTTTGTCGCTGTGGACAAAGTTCCCTAAGTGTAGCCTTTTCTACTGGAAAGTTTGTCGTCACATCTAGCGTATTGACATTTTCAGTAAGCACCCCCCCCCCCCCCCTCCCCCCATCGAATGGTTTAAACGTTTCTGCAAGATGGTCGGCGAAAACATTAGCTTTTTCCTTATCTTCTTTCGCCCAGTCATCCTGGCTTCTTCTTATTGGTGCCACGTGTATTTGGGGCTTTCGAACACTCGCTTTCCATATGGAGTAGTTGGTATCCTTTGTCGCTGTGAGTCTTTCAAGGTAGTTATTAATACCTTGATTATCGAAGTCCTTGATCGATTTTTTCAACAAGTTGCAGAGCCTATTAAAGGACGTTTTATCTTGTGGTGCCCGGGTTTCATGCTACTTTTTCCGCGCTCTTCGTTTCTTCCTTATCATTTCTCTGATTTCCGGTGGATATCTTATGCCGATTTTGGGAACTTTGTTCGATTCGCGTGGAGCGTTCTTCCAGGCCGCTTGCTGTATGACTTCAACGAAACGTTCAACTTCTTTTTCAAGTTCATACGGCGTTCTAAGTGCTACTTTCAACTCAGTATTGTCTACAACGTCTATTCGGAAATCTTCCCAGTGAATTTTGCTGTTAGTTGATCTGGGTGGTCTTTGTTTCCTAACCAAGAATTCGCACAGTGAAAGGATAATTGGAGAATGATCGGAGGAAAGATCGAAGCCCTCTTCAACTTTGACGTAACTAGCTTTTACTCCTTTTCCGATAAAGAAGTCTATTAGATCGGGTGTTTTGGCGACATCCGAGGGCCAGTACGTCGGCTTGCCTGTTGAGTAAAAATAGCAACCACATTCCATACCAGCTCTGTAAAGAGTTTTGCCTTTTTGAGAGATACATCTTGAGCCCCAAAAGGTGTGCTTCGCGTTAAAAGCGCCACCAATAATGAAGATTGGTCCAAGAGAGTTGAATAGGTCAATAAATTCTTGTTTTTCTATTTTGCATCGCGATTGGCAATAGATTGAGGATATATTAACAGAGTAATTTTTATTTTTAGCGCGCACCACGATCATTTGAAATTTGTCAAGTTCAATTATTGCAATTATTGTAACCTTTTAGTTCCACGCGCGATTCTGTTTGCCAGGTGAGTTTCAGAAATTAAGCATATGTCAATTACTTTTTCCTGCATGAAAATATTTAGTTCATCAAGCCTTTTCTGTAGCCCGTTGGCATTCCACTCAAATATATTGAGCTTCTTTGCCATAATTAGTTACAGAAATTTGCTTCGAACTTAAGAAGCCGTTCGACTATTATCTTATTTATTTTAGTCTGTTCTTTTAGTCTCTCGAGAATTACTGATAACACATTTGAGGCAGGATCCGGTGATTTACAGTTAGTCATATTAACTCGCGCCGCTATTTGCGCGTAAGTTTTTCCACTTTCCACTTGCGCATTGTTATTTTTGACGTTGTTGTTATTGGTGATCTTAGCGTTTGTCACCATTACTTTCTTTAAAGGCTTTGGAGTAGGACCGCTGTCGTTATTTCTCATTCTAACTGTCCCTGCGTTTTTCAAAGGCTTCGTTTTTGATTGATCTCGTAGCTTTTGCAACTCCTTCGCGACTTTGCATATTCGATATGCTTCGATAATTAGCTGGATGTTTTCCCTTGCAGTTAATGCATATCGCTGGGGACTCTTTCGCGGCATTGCACTCTCGAGTCAGATGTTTGCCAGCGCATTTTACACAGCGAGGTTCCTTCTGGCAGTAGGCCTGAGTATGGCTGAATCCCTGGCAACGTGTACATTGGGGAATCAGCCTAGAGTTTTTCCTCGGAGGTTCAATTTTGACAAAAAGTCCCAAAATTGAATTTATGGCATAAATTCTTTCTAGGCTTTCGGTTTTGTCGAAATTTAGCCTAAAGAGGAGAAGACCGCGTCTTGGGATCGTCCTCTCGATTTCAACATTGCGCTGTTTTTGCGCAAGTATATTAGCTGCGTCGATTATCAAATTAAATACATATGTATATACCTATTCATACTTATTCTTATAATAACAATACTTAATCTATAAAAAAGCAAAACTAACCTACATTTGTGAATTTGATAAAACCACCTAACCTACTACTTACCCTTTTGTAACAAAATCTGAAAGCCTTAGAATAAACTTAATTTATTATAATCTTTTTGTAAAATAGCAAATCAAAGCAGGATACGATTTGTGTACAAATTTCGACGCTGCAGGAACATCATGAACATGTAAAACAATGAGTACAACTTTGCTTATAAAACTTAATTCATTGGCATTTGATATAGACAATAATTTTGTACTTACTTTTTTTTACCTTCAAGTGCTAAATACATATACATTATATTCATATACGTGTACTTACCTTAATAAATATAGGGTTTTCCGATAGGGACTTGTCAACTTTGAATTTAATTTGTGAACGCACTCTTCCACTAATCATCAAACTGTCACTATCAGTTTATTCAGAAAACTCAACATTTTCATCATGGTAAAGTACACTAGCGAGCTACGTTCTCCGATTGGGTTCTGGAGAAGATGCGCCAAGATGATAAATTTCATCGCAAAATCATCTTCAGCGACGAAGCTCATTTTTGGCTCAATGGGTTCGTCAATAAGCAAAATATGCGTTATTGGTCAGGTGAAAACCCACATGTGCTTCATGAATCACCATTTCATCCACAAAAAATAACTGTTTGGTGCAGTTTGCATGCCGGCGGCTTTATTAGGCCATATTTTTTCGTCGACGATAACAATCGTCACGTTACTGTGAATGGTCAGCCTTATCGCGCCATGATCATCGATTATTTTTAGCCCGAATTGGAAGATATGGAGTTGGACGACGTGTAGTTTCAACAGGATGGTGCCACAAGCCACACAGCATACGCTACAATCGATTTATTGAAGAGTAAGTATGGTGAGCGTGTTATCTCAAGACATGTGCCAGTCGATTGGCCGCCTGGTTCGTGCGATTTAACGCCGCTTGACTATTTTCTGTGGGGCTACGTTAAGTCATTGGTTTATGCCAACACGCCGACGACGTTGGAAGAGCTCAGAGCCAACATTGAACGCGAAATAGCGGCCGTTTCAGCCGAAATGTGTAGCCGAGTCGTTGAAAATTGGGTCCAAAGAATCGACCACTGCAAACGTGCCCGTGGTGGCCATATGAACGAAGTCGAGTTCCATTCATAGATGTTTTGATTGTACTTCAAGCCAATAATAAAGTTTTTGAAATATCTCATTTATCTCTTTATCTCTTTTATTTAAAAAAAAAAGTTGCCAAGTCGTTATACATACATAACCATATACAAAGTTTTAGCTTACTTAATACATTATCTTATATCTAATGAATGAAAATGAAGTGAATCACATACCTTCATATATATTTATTTAGACTTAGTTAGCGAGACATCGAATGTAAAGAATTTTATTTTAAAAACGGAATAGTTTTCGTGTAATCATGTGTTAATAAATATTTCGTTTGTTGAGATATGTGATCTGATTAGTGTTCGAGAAAGATGATCGTTAGAGTTTATCTTACTACAAACCAGAGTCTTTGTAATTACGCAATTATAGTTCAATAGTATGGATAATTGCAGGATTTTTCCTTATACTAATAAGGACAAGCTGATTTATATACCTCTTTTTTATTTCTTACCCAAATTTCGAACCATATTCACAATAACATTATTTTGCGTATTTAAAACGTGTGATATAATTTGATATGCAAGGAACTAAGCCCCTTTTCCCATCTTCCCTTGTTTCATCTCTTAAAAGTGAGAATATCTGTAAGCACCTTTTGGCATGATTTTTTTTGTAGACCAGAAGACAAGCAGCAAGTACCCCCCCACTGAGGAGCTAATTGCCGTGCATCCGCAAGCATGCTAACCGCTGCTTATATGTGAGAATTTTTTTGACACACCACCTCCCTCTCTCACCTATTTATTTATTTAATATACTACAAGCAGTTATTGCTATTACTTTTTCAATTGTTTTTAAAAGTTTATTTTAAATTGAAAATATGCTTCCTTTATTTTCTCGTTTTTCTATCATAATTTGACAACTACTTGTGAAATAATCACTGCAGGTTTATGTACTATACATATGTGATAGAGTTTTGCCTAAAATTTCACGGCTAATGATAAGTTCTGAAAAATACTTGTTTGTTCTCATTTTTCCCAGTTTTGCAAGACACAAGCTGTAACTTTACTTCCAGGTACTTCATTCCGCTTAAGAAGTTGCCACTTACGACTGTTCAACAATTTTAGGGGTATATTATAGATCTGTTCCATTCATTATCCGTCGACAAAACTGAATCAAAAAGCTGAGTTTTGCCCATCGGATTAGAAGAAGATGATGTTAGAAAAAGAAGAGGAAGGCACCGTTTAACTTATCAATGGCAAGCTTTTGAATGAAGTGGGGGTGGTAAAACTGCGACCTCAAAGTGTGATTAATCTTTAAAGTAATTTGGAGCTCGTAGTAGAAAAGCAGTATCAAAGAATCACTAGGGTGTACGGGGAATCTTTTATATGTACTTTAGAATTCTAAAACTGGATAAAGATTTGTAGCATGGTTGTTTTCCAGGCTTATGATTTCGTAGAATATTATTTTAAATTAAGCACTAGATTTATGGCAGTTTCGTATATTTTTTTTTGGCTGACACTGTCTTTACACTCATATTACGGCGATTTTATTTTTTTTTTGTTTTTAAGAACTACTACGTATTAAGTTTTTCGGAAAATTGGATAGAGAGAGAAAAGATGTTTGGGCCCAGTAGCTATTTCGCTCCATGGGTTGCATCCAACATTTAATGGGGAGATTAAATTACACAGCGTGACAAGGTTTTGGTAACATGAGTGATTATATGTGTAACTGTTTCTTTTCAGTTACTTAAAATAATAGTGGAACGTAAAACTGTCTCATTACGTCAAGTATTATTAACATATTGATTCTGAAGTTAAGTGCACCAATAATTCAATTTAGTTGTCTTGCTCGGTCAATTGGCAATCGGAATAATTTAAAAAAGTGATTTAAGTTACTATGAGATAGATTTAAATGAAATGAAATGAATTAAATATGGAAAAAATCTATAGTCGCGCTTCTGAAAATTACCCCAATAGATTTTGTTGTGTGGCCAATATATTGTAAATGCCCAAGGAAGGGCTGTAACTGAACAAATAAAGTAGGCTTATCGACTTTATTTTAATCGTTCTTAAAACATGACAAAGAATTGATTCCGAAATTGTTTTGTATATCGTGTTATGTTACACTCATCAAATTGTTATATGGGGAAAACAAATCGATGCCGTTTGCTATTCCATTGATTTGGCGTGAACAAGTGAATAATTATGATGACTGTTATATTGGGTATGTAATTTAATTCGTGCGGTTTTTTTTTTAAATGTGTACGTTTATTTAAGAAAAACATGTACAATAGTATTATTCAAAGTATTGCCCATCTGAAGCTATGACTTTACTCATCTTTCTGGCAATTTGTGGACCCCATCCTAAAAAAACTGCGCCGGATTGGCAGCCACGAATGAATCAAGCCAATTTTTGATATTCTGCTCTGATGTGAACCGTATTTCAGTGAGGGCGTTCTGCATCGACTGGAACAAATGGTAGTCAGAAGGGACAAGGTCTGGGCTATAAGGCGGATGGGGTACGACTTCCCATCCAATGTTTTCCAAATAGTTCTTAACCGGAATAGCAACGTGCGGCCGAGTGTTGTCATAATGGAAAATTATTGCCTCGTGTCTGGTCGCATATTCCGGGCGTTTTTCGGCTACTGCTCTCTTCAAACGGATTAGTTGTGTTCAGTAGCGTTGTCCATTGATGGTTTCACCCAGTTTTAGCGGCTCATAATACAGCACACCCATCTGATCCCACCAAATACAGAGCATTATCTTCGCGCCATGGATATTCGGCTTTGCCGTTGATTTGGCTGGTTGGTCGGGTTTCACATCGGATTTTTTGCACTTGGGGTTGTCGTAATGGATCCATTTTTTATCACCAGTAACAATTAGATGCAAAAATGACTTCCTTTTGTGGCTTTCCAGCAGCATTTCGGACATGCAAAACCGCCTTTCGACGTCTCTCGGCTTGAGTTCATGTGAAATCAACTTTCCTTGCTGTTGAATATATCCAGCTGCTTTAAAACGTTTTGAAATGGCTGCTTGAGTGACACCCAAGGATTCTGCGAGCTCTTCTTGTGTTTGGCAACAATCTGCATA
The DNA here is from genome assembly GCA_907269105.1 of Volucella inanis. Taxonomy (NCBI): domain Eukaryota; kingdom Metazoa; phylum Arthropoda; class Insecta; order Diptera; family Syrphidae; genus Volucella; species Volucella inanis. The sequence continues at coordinate 60,557,112 of OU026155.1, forward strand.
GAGTAATGCTTCCAGTTCTTCATCTTCAAACTTTTTTGGCTGCCCAGGACGTTCATCGTCTTCCAAGCCAAAATCATCACTTTTAAATCGTGCAAACCACTTTTGGCACGATCGCTCAGCTAGTACATGTTCACCATAAACTTCCACTAAAATACGATAACTTTCGTTAGCAGTTTTCTTCATATTAAAGTAATGAAGAAGAACTCCCCGCAAAAACAATTTTTCAGGCACAAAGTTCGACATATTTGAGTGAAAAAAAATTATTGTTGTTTATGCTTTAAATGAATGACATATACTGAAATGACGTACAATGACAGTAGCTATCCAACGCATGTTCCAATGGAATAATAACAATGGAATAATACAGGTTACGCCTTCTCTTAGCAAACCGCAAGAATTACGTTAACCGCACGAATTACGTTTTCAAAAAAATTAAAAACAAAATAGAATTAGGGTATTATATAGCTTCTGTGTCCATTCCAATACCTCATAGTGAATTTCTTGTGCCCACGCTGAAAGATCTGATCTGAATAAAAGACTTTGTCTAATTTGTGACAAGTGAGTTTATTTGCAAAAGTGCACCAGCTTTAACACTATTTTACAATCAAAATGAATTATAGTAAAAAAAATAAGAAATAGTAAATCATGCGAATGTGGGAAATAAAAAAATGCATGCTCGTAGCTAGACGAAATATGCAGCTACATCTGGATTTTAGCAGGTGTCAAGTATAGTCAACACACTTATAGGAGATGAATGTTGGATATTTGAGGCGGTAAATAGGGTGTGAAAACTGTCTGTAAGTATATATGTGTGGGAACATTAGGGTTTCAACATTCTCCCTGGCGTTGAGATCCTGGAGCTCAAATACTAAGTTTTTCGCATTTAATTTCCCCGTCTTCCTCTTTTTTGACAAAAAATAAGGATTATTAGTAGCAGGAAGGTAAACAGTGATAAGTAGCCAATGAATATATGTCATGATGTGTTATTGAATTTGGCAATACTTTTTGGTCAGCGATTTATTCCCTTCATTAGAAATGCTAAATCGGCATCACCGTGAATGATGAGCTCATTATCTTTATATATTTCTCTAAGCGTGCTTTGATGCAGCTCTGCATGTGGTGGCCTTAATAGACGACTTAAGGTGAGGGCTGGCAAAAATGATGCAAAAGTGTTCGTCGTCTAGAAATTGTGGGAATTAATTATTATTGGTTGTTTGATGACACAATTTTGAGCTTATTTTAGTAGTCGCACTTCCAATAATGGGTTGCTGAATATTTTTGATCCACATACTACTGAAAAAGTTTCTTTTTGTTGAAAAGCGAATATCCAGGGATTCTGATTATGTAACTGAATCCACATTTTTCTCAGATTGGTAGTCTTAAGAGAAAAATAAGGCGATAATTGTTTTCTGTGGTTGAGTAGATGGATTTTACACTGATTTTCCGTGAATTGAGTGTTGAAAATAGAATGTCTTTGGCTGCAGAGATATTTTCTCTCATCATTTTGTAGACATCTTTGTGATACTGGAAAATATTGGTTTCTACATGGACTTATAACAAGAAACGGTGTGTATGGTTTGATAAACAGGAAAGAGTTGTTGTGGAACTGGTAATAGTATCAGTTTAAAAATCTGAAACACCTGACTGCCTAATAGTGGAAGCTTGATGAGGAACAGAATGGTAGATGAAGCCTTAACTTTTAACAGCTCGTACAGTTTAGGTAAATTGTATTCATCATAGTGTTAAGCTGAAAGGTATATATAATATTTCCGAATTTTATTGATTTTATTCAAAAGCTGTCTTGGTGATGGAATTAGCAAGCTGACTTCGTCTTTTAAGCATGGCTAATCAATTTCTAAGTTTTAAAATTTCGTTTAAATTATCAGTTTCCTGTAACTGTTGTTCTAGTTATAGTATAATTGTGGTACGTATGTTGTTCGGCTGAAGTTGTATGGATTTGTATTTTTGTTTCAATCTGTTAACGTCTTCTTTTAGGCCTCCATACTAATGTCAATAGTTAGACATATTGAAATGAAATAAAAGAAGAGATTTCAGTTATCAGCGGTAAGGCTTCCTTCCCCTAGGCCTTCAAAGTATATTTCAGTGTTGTCTGTTATTTTGTTGATTTCTATTGCACTTGGTGTGGTTGTTTGACCCTCTACCATTCCAATTACTAATGCAATAAGTCACAGTGTTTTTAGCAGATTACCTTTACCTACTGTATCGGAGAAGCTTCTGGGTGTTTTTATTTGAGGGTTGGAATATTAGAGGTAGGATTTTGTGACCTTTAAGGGGATGAGTTATTTCCTTCTTTATCGATGACTCCCTAAGTTTGCAAGGCGAATCCTTTGGCATATCCGCCTGAATTTTATAAGGCAGAGGACAAGCTTTAGCGATGGATCTTGTTAGTTTTCCAGTTGGTGTCCTTACATCGACCACTTGAGTCATTTTGTCCTGACCTGAAATCGTGTTGATAACTCTGTTCATTTTCCATTTAAGTGGAGGTAGATTATCTTCCTTTAAAAGCACAAGTGTTCTTGGGTGTATATCTTCTTGAGGATGCTTCCACTCATATCTTTGTTGAATTTCTTGTAGGTACTCCCTGCTCCATCTACGTCAAAAATCCCGAGCTACATGGGTGATGCTGGAAGTCTTACAATCCTCATCCAAGATGGTAGTCAATAATGTTCTAATTAAAAAATCATTCGGATCTGATGACATAGGAGTTAATGGCACTGAATTAAGCACTGCCTCTATTTGCGCTAAGCCTATATTAATTTTTTCTTGAGTTAATGCTACACCAGAAAATACTCGTTTCATGCGGTGCCTTTCACAAATCTCCAAAATGTGTGCTGAAGCTTGTAGTTGACTTACCACTCTAATGATATTTTTGTCATCCAGAAATGGTGACGCTTAGATGACTTTTTTCGGACACATATCTTGTTTTCATGAGTAATTTAAGATCTTCTGGAAATGCTGTTATTTGCAGATATTAGTATAACTGTTGAGTCTTTATCCTCTTGCCCTTTTTAAGTTACTAATAAAGCGTAAGGCTGGCCAGTAAGAACGAGATTTTCGTAAAAATTCTGGTCTTTGAAACTATATCTTTGACTTTAGCAATTGTTCTGGAAACATGCCCCAAGACAAAAGATTAGCAGGATTGAGATAGGTGTTAATTAACTTCCATTGGCCTTTATTCGTTTCATCTTGAATTATAGAAATTCAATTAGCTACAAACGTTTGCAAAGGTGATTGTGTGTGTATCCATGCCAATACAATTCGCGAATCTGTCCAAAAAGTTGTAACCTTGATATCAATTTGTAGGCTTTGCCTCACGTACTTTACTAATTGTATCATCAGCTTCTCGGCACATAGTTCAAGACGAGTGTGCTACTCGAGATTTTGAGCATACCAATTGAACCCTTATTTCCCCTTGATGATTTACAGACTTTAGGTAGACTACGGTTCCATATGCTCATTAAGAGGTATCCGAGAATGCATGCAGCTCGACACAAGTTGCACCTGCCAACATTAGATGCCGGGGTACCTTTAAGTTGTTAAGCTGAATAAGACCTTTTCTGAAGGTCATCCATTTTGTGTGCATCTCCATAGGTAATGCAGCAGCATCCCAGTCAAGTTTGGAAATCCATAGTTCTTGGATAAAGATTTTAGCGAGTATCACTACTGGACTCACAATGCCTATTGGGTCGAAAATGTGGGCAGTATCACCCAAAATAGATCGTTTGGTAACTTTCGTTGCCCCTTTCCACTTCGTTATGATATGAAACTGATCTGATGACGGAAGCCATGTCATGCCAAGAGTTTTATTAAACCCTTCGTTTTGATCTTTTTTTTTTGGTATATCTCTTAAGAGATCAGGTGCGTTAGCACACCATTTTTTTAGATGAAATCTTCGTTCTCTAAGTAAATCTTTGAACTCCCTTTACATTTAAAAATGTTTATCTAAATCATTTATATATATACATACATACATACATACACACATATATATATATATATATATGTATATGTGTGTGTGTTGTATGATAACTGCTGCCAGTGGATGTCTTTCATAGCTTTTTGGAGCCAAGTCTTAAAGACATTTTATTGCTAGATATAGTGCAGATTTAGTTTCATACGTAACGATTTTGAGTTGGTATACCTTTAACGTTTGATCAGTGGATTTCCTCCAAATTATATGCTGGAACCGTTTGCTGTAGTCATCAACTAATATTTGGCGGTACATTCTAGATATGTCGGCGGAGAATACATATGTATGGACTCTGAAACACAGCAAAATAGAGCAGTGTGTAAAATCTCGTTGGGTGAAATATTTGTTGACGTCTTTGAAGATCCATAGAACACCACTCGTAACTGAGTTGAGCTGCTTTGTGGAAAGAACACAATGATGTGGTAAAAAGAAATGTGGAGCCCGCATTAATGTTGAAGTATAACCAATCTCTTCCATGTGACGTAGCTCTGTGTATTCTTTTATGAATTCGATGTACTGTTGACGAATGATTGGCAATTTTTGGAGCCTTTTCTCCAAGCTCAAGAATCTTCTTAGAGTAGCTATTTCCTTTGATTCTCCGAGGTTAGTTAAACTATTTCTAAAAGGTAGTGTTTCGATATAACGACCTAAATCTGTTCTTATTGTAGGTGCAGGAAAGAACTTCTGGCATTGTCTTTCATCTTTAGTCTTTAGGGCTTCCTCAAAGCTCACAAATAGCTCAAGAAAATTGTCCAGGCTAGAGGTGTTCACGACGATACCATAAAATAGGGTTGAGGGTACTTCAAATGATGCCTTTCTAAACTACTACTACCTATCCAAGTAACGCATTCTCTAATATTGGTCCCCCGCTATTGATGGTTATTTGACCTGACGCCAGGATCTCTGGATAAAGTTCTGCACCGATGAGGATGAGAATGAGATTGATAAAAAGTTTGGTCTGCCAATTTAATATTCTTTGGTAACAGCCATTGACTACTGTCGATATATTAACATGGTTGCCGAGAAGTGCTGTAACCGGTTACGCGAGATTGAAGAAAAATGATTACTTCCTTACTGATTTGTATTGGGGTATTTCCCATTCCAGAAACCTGCAATGATTCTTTCTTTGAAGTCAGTTACAACTGATTTGCTAGCTTCTCTGTGATGAAACTTATTTGAGCTCCGGAACCAACAAAGCCCTTGCTTTTCTAGAACTGTTATTTCGGTTTAGTATATTAATCACAGCTGTCCCCAAAAAACCTATTTTGATGTTGTAGCCTCTGAATTGGTTGCTGAAAAGGTGGTTCGATTGTCAATCAGTGGAACTTGAGCAGCAATTTGAGGTTGAATTTCAAATTGTGGTGAAATTTGTTGCATTTAGCTTAGAGTCTGATGACCAAATCGTAAACAATTGATGAATCTGTTGAGAGTCTTTATAGGCTTAAGTCTTTCCTTAGGGGAGAACGGCAGAAACTTCAAACATTTGACAATGCGATGACTTTGTTAATCCCAACTGGCACATTCATTGTGCTCTCTTGCAGCTACGAGTGATACTCGATTTGATTATTTTGTATCATTTGTATTTCCTTTATTCATCTTCGTATCCAGTGCCTTCAGTGATTGGAATCTTGTCTTCAAAAATGAAAGAAAGTCAAGTTAGCTGGGTGATGCTTTTGGTCGCTTGAGGGATTGTTTCCAAATAGTCAGTGTGCCTTTGTCTATTTCTGAGCAGAATGTTCACTAAAAGTGGATCCCAATTTGTGGTGTCAATGCCTAGGCTTTGCAGATTCAAAAGACATTCCTGTGTGGTGTTATGTAACGCGTTAATATGGTTTGCTGTCTCTAGTTGTAGTGTAAGTTGCCCCAGTAGCTAATTTACCAACCCTGTTACCAAAAGTCGAGTATTTTCATACCGCTCGGTGATTACTTTCCATGCAGTGTCATTATTTGCGCCAGAAGTGATAAAGTAACGAATTAGTTATTCTGCTTCTCCCGTGAGTGTTGTCTTCCAAACTTTTGGCAGTTAGCGATTTGCTGATTATGTACTAGTTCAGTGAACAAAGCACTATACTGCCTCCATTTTAAATAGTCTCCATAGAATTTAGGCAGAGTGATCTTTGGCAAATTTAATGTTCTATTCGTAACGGAAGTGGGTGCTGTTATTGGGTTGTATTCGATAAATTCATCAGTTTTTCACATTGGTTGTTAGAGCGATGAGATGTTTAGTTACTTCGTCCTCTAATTTTACGTATTCCCTCTGGTAGCCTTCTTCAAGTGGATCTTTCACCAGTTCTGCGAGCATTTCCCCCATCTCTCGCCAATATTTGTTTAAAATATTTATTTTAAGGTGACAGAATGCAGAGCTCCAAGTTTCCACTGAAACTTCTTTGATATTGCTTAAGAAACGTTGTAATGCTTGTGTAATTGAATTTTGTCGACGAAGGATTTTGACAACTTCTGTTCTTATTTCCAAAGATAGAGTAACTCGAGTGGGTGGTACTAGCCTAAAAACAGACTGGGCTTCTGATTTAGATGTTCCTGCAATGATGTGAGATGTGGTTTTATTTTTTCGTAGATCTGTTTAACCTTCACGAAAGTGTGCCCTTAGACGTACGGTGTATCCCCCTTCACGACGTCTTTGACACGTTCGTAATTATTATTGAACTCCAGCCAAAGGCTTTCGATTATATAAAGCATCTATTCTCGGTAAGCTGCCATTTTTCAAGCGCGACCGTCTTCTTCAATGTTGATTTGAAGTTTTTGTAGCTCCTCTGCTAAGACCTTTTGCCTGGCTATGATTCGAAATACCATACTTCCATTTTATCCATGATAAATGCTTCGGATATCCTGGAAACCGCTGATGTGAAAGATTCGATTCTGGCGTGTTCGACTCCCACGCGTGTGCCAATTTTTTCTTAAAAGCGAGTGATTTGCACCTTACCGTTGGTGGGAGGAAGCAACGCGTATGTCAATTGTAGGTTTACTGCAAATATTGTAATTTGCCCCTTACCACTGGTAGGGGGAAGTAAGATCACGTCGGGGTCGCCGAAATTGAAAAATCTCTTATGATCTGAGTTTATTTGCAAGAATGCATCAGCTAAATACTATTTTACAATCAACATAAATTATAAATAAGAAATAGTAAATCATGGGAATGTGGGAAACAAAAAAATGCATGCTCGTAGCTAGACGAAATATGCAGCTACATATGGATTTCAGCAAGTGTCAGGTATAGTCAATGCACAATGCAATGCAATGCAAATGTTGTATATTTGAGTGGATATATTTGGCGGTAAATAGGGTGGGAAAACTTTCTGTAAGAATATATGAGTGATGAGGAATATCGTGAAGCAAATTATGCGCTAGAAAAGGAAATATCTGAAGTTCATTGAAAGAACCACACATGATTCGGCAGCAAGAGTTGAATGATTTGTTCCGTGACCTAACTTTGTCCATTAGACAGTCTGAAATTCTCGGTTCTAGACTACAAGTCTGCAATCTGTTGTCACATGGAAAAGGAACAATCATTTAGGTACCTTCTTCACACAAAACGAATCCATATGCTACTCGTACTGTGACGACATTACCGGATGTCGACAGAACATCAAATGGCGTCTCTTTATTGATGGATCTAAAACGAGTTTAAAACCAGTTCTTCTAAATAATGGTAGCGAATATCCCTCCATACCTATAGCATATTTAATTATTTTAAAAGAAACATACTATACGAGAATATGCAATTAATATTAAAGTTAATAAAGTATAGAGACCCAAGTTGGAAAGTTTGTGCTGACTTAAAAGTGATAGCCTTGTTACTAGGATAACGGGGTGGCTTTACAAAGTATTGTTACTTTTTGTGTATGTGCCACTGTCGAGCTACAGAGAAACACTACTTGGTTAAACATTGAACGATGAGATCGGCATTTGTTGTTGGATAATCAAATGTTATGGTAAATATTCACCTCTAATTGAGCCACAAAATGTTCTTCTTGCACTTTTACACATAAAGCTGGGTTTAATGAAGAATTTCGTAAAAGCTATGGACAAAACTGGTGAAAGTTTTTTACATTTAAAGTCTGTATTCCCTAAATTAAGGGATGCCAAACTTAAGAAGCTATATATAAACGGCGTGAATTTTGACCTTAAACCAAATACAAAGGAACTAGCAGCTTGGACATCATTGAAAGATGTAACAAACGGGTTTTTAGGAAATTATCGAGCCGACAATTATAAAATGTTAGCCGCAAAATTGTTAAAAACTCATAAGTATTTTGGTCGCAGAATGTCATTGAAAATACATTTTTTGCATTCACATTTTGATTTTTTCCCAAAAGAGTGGTGGGTGACGAACAAGGAAAACGCTTTCATCAGAACATAAAGATGAACGTTATTAAGACCGGTGGGATGCAGCCATTTAAGGAATTACTGTTGGTTTTTAATGAGAGAAAATTCAACAAGCCACAAATGTAAAAGGTGAACCATAGAATACATATTTTATAATAAATAAAAATTACAAATATTTGTGTTTAAGAATACATTTAATGAGTTTACCTTTTAAAATTTTTGAGTGTCAATGCCAATAAACGTTTTGTCACTTCTAATTTTGTATGTATTTTGATATTAATTCCCGTATCCCTAATAAGGAAACAGTACGCGTTATAAAATAATGATTTCTGTATCCTTAAATAGAATTCCCAATTATTAAGAAATACATTATTTCACTAATGTTACACAAAAAAAAAAAAAAAAAAATTGAAACTTGTAACGCAGTGTATTAGTGTAAATTGACTTGTTGTATTGTAGTTAAGGCAACCATATATCTCACGAGATTTTAGTTGCCTAAAAACAAGAATGTCTTTCGGACACAGCTGGAATGGAATTCCGAACCTTTCGATTTGGGAAGTCAATACACTACCACTTGAGCCACGGCCACCCACATTACCATTACTTCACTCAATTTGAAGAAAACGAAAAAAATGGTAAAGTAACATCCATATCTAGCTTTAAATTTTATATTTATTTTTATTCTTTGCAGTGACATTAGGTTTTTTTTTTTTAAATTGGCGAGCGCTCAGGAGGATAAGGTACTCTTAAAATATTTGCTCACCAGAGCGCGGGTGATGGAAAGCTAGGGAGGAAAGAAAGTGAGGTACCAATGTAAGTTCTTTTGAATTTTTAAAGGTTACAATGGTCATGAAATAAAGAGCTTGGCAAGGCATTCTATAAGAGAGATGTACTTTTTAGGAAAGAATAACAATATTTCAATGTACGTTCGAATGTGGGGTTGAGGGTCAATTGATAAGCAATCATACCGAGACGAATTTTACGGTTAAGGTTTGAAGGGGCGGAATGCTACTGGTAATTTCAATGAAGCATTGGTAAGACAGGAAACATTTCGTCGGTATTCCAGGTTGTCAATTGACATTACCTATGAGTCTTATCGCACGGTTTTGAATCCTATGTAGAAGGTGCAAAGAGGCTTCAGGAACACTTAATCAGATATGGGCATTGTGTTCCTATTTTGGGCAGATGAATGCCTTAAAGTGGGTGACAGCTAGTGTTATTCATTAAATTAAACGCTCAATAATTGTGAAATTAATGTAACATTTTTTTGATTAATAAAGTTCGATCTCTGGCAATTATGAACGGAACACAACATTGTCCATGTTACCACCGCTTCTGTTGCAAGCGACCATTCGAAAGTCAAAATGTAGGTCAATGGCCGCAATTTCAGTTTGAATGCTATGCCTGATACCTTGAATTGTCACTGGGTTATTGGAATAGACCTTACTGTTTAAACAACAGAAAGAAGTCCAAAGGTTCAAATCGCATAACCTTGGAGGCCAATCAACTCCTCCTCTAACCAAAATATTTTTTTCAAATTTCGTACGCAACACTTCGCAGCATTTTTAGCTACTTTATATACTCGTATGTAATAAACCCAACGTAGATTGCCATTAACACACATACCGAGAATGGAAAGTTTTTTTGTTTCAACGATGCAAGTGCCATCCATGGATATTGGCTGGATATTCGAATTTTGGTTCAATGACGTTGTTTTGGAAGCATTCGGCTCTGTTGATTGTTCCCCAATTGGTGAAGCTGTTTATATCAGAATTTATTGAATGCTCCCGTTCTACAGCTGAAGAATAGGAACTTCAGTTCGAAACGAATATGGAAAGCAAAGAGTTATGTTGTCAGCAAAGGAATATATTGGATTAGAAGTACTAGACAAGAGTTCGTTGATGAAAATTAAAAAGAGTGTCGGAGACAGAACGGAGCTCTGAGGCAGACTTGCACGAAATTTCGACAAAGGCTTCTGGTTTTGATGTATGCTTTAGATTCACTTTTCGGTGAGGCATGCCATCAAATCACCTGTTGCTACGAAAACCATACTACCGGTAATTGAAAAGTTTTTGTGCTTCGAGATATTTCATAAGCGTTTCTACGACTTTAGGCAGAAGGGATCTAAGTGCAATAGGTCTGCAAGAGGAGAGAGAAGAAGATTCACATATTTTAGGGACGGGTTCAAATGCTGTTTTCCATTTTCTCGGAAAGAGTTCTTAAGAGTACGGTCGATGGAAAATCTTACGCACTGGTTTTGCCAGCGTGGAATAACACCTCTTTAGAAGAAGGGGAGATATACTATCTGGACCAGCGGATGTGTGTATGTTAAAACCTTTAAGTACTCTTGCTACTACACGAGTGCGAAAGTGGATTCATCCTTTTGAAGATTCGACGCTCTCAAGTGCAGGCGGAGACAAAGCACAATCTGGAAGTGTGCAAAGTATGCAGCAAGTGGGTTGTCTAAGGGCCTTACAGCTGGAATGTCAATATAAATGAGCGTTAGGATGGAGGATGAGGCAGAATTTCTGATGTTTTTGACAAAAGACCAAAAGCTTGTACTACCTTTAAGAAGTGTTGTATTAGCGTAGGCTTATTTACACACTGGATCAACTTGTTTTCTGCAGCGTAGGTCTCAACACACCGCCCTTCGGGTGTTGTCTGTCCAGAATGTCGAAACCACCCAGAATTGTATATATTGAAATTGCGCGTTATAACATATCAGTATGAGGATACAGGGATACAATTTTTTTAATGGAGTCAGATAGCGCATCAAACTCATTATAGGTCAAACTTCGGTACAGCGGTAAAGCAGTATTGGATAATTTGTTAACGGAGATGAAATTTTAGAATCATGACATTCAGTTCCGGATTGGAAAAGAGGTTAGTGGAGTGTGTTTCACAAAGTGTCAAAATAGCTGGCTTGTATGTATGTTTACTTCTAAGCCTTATTAGGTTTACTCTAAAAAAACATGGGCAGGTGAGTTGTTTTTGGCATCGGTATCAGGCTTAATTTTGAGAGCTCAAGAAAATGGCTGTCAGCGTCAATTCGTCAAAAGTGACACATGTTGTGCAAGTGACATTAAATAATTTTGTTTGTTGTTTTAGAAGAAAATCGAAGATTTAGAAAAAGTGGAGGTAATTTGTAAAATACTTCATGTTAATTTAAACGAAATATTAAATAACATAGTTTTAGATAGGGAAAAAATTTATGGAAATCAGGGGGAAGTTAGGAATTGTTCGAGAATTGGAAGAACTTTCGCTTATAATTGACCACAGCTCAAGATCCATTTTTTTAAAATTAATTGTTTACCCTTTATTAATTTCACTCACGAACAATAAATTTTCTTTATATATTATTGTTATTTCTTTATTATAAAGGCTGTTATTTTGATGATCCCATACAAGTTATCGTTATGATAGGAAAATAGGTCTGGAACAATTGCTACTATCCGCGTTATCTCCGATAAATATTTTGCATTAAGTTAGCGCGTATAGGTCAAGTATATTTTTTTATTGATTTTAGATCAATCAATTAATTGTTTGTTATTACAAACACATAGAAAGTAAATAGATTTCCTGAAAAGTCAAGCATTAATATTTATTTCATCAGTAACTGAACATTTCTGGTTCCCTTAATCCAAACCCAACGGGAAAAAACCAAACCGAAAATTAACTTTAAAACAGTTTGAATTGGTTTCAAGGTTTACTGCTGCCGATTACTTGATATTTACCCTCATGAGTGTTCAATATCAATAAACAAAAAAACTATAATTACAACCTATTTTGACTTATACATATCTGTATAAACATAAATTTATGATATTTAAATTGCTGTATTACTTAATAATCTGAAACAAATATTATATAAAACATTGTTTCTGATTCTTTTTTTTCGTTATATTTTGTAATATGTATCTGTAATTAAATCACCACACTAATGCACTTTAAAGGAACCATTTCAGCGTACTGTTGTTTAAGCCTTGTTAACTACGTGTATTCTCAAGCAATAACAACATTAATAGTGTGTTAGTAACCCAAGAATACGCGTGGCCAACCAAGTTTATTGTTGTTATTTGCTCGCACTGTATATCCACACCTCTTTAAAACAAAAATTATTTTGCAAAAAAAAAAAAAAATAGTATTATCACTTTAGTTTGAATTTTAAAAGCATTTAACAAAAAACTGTTTTAGCACGTGCCGGGAAATACAATTTTCTTATCTGAATCTTTTAACACTACACCTATTCAGATAAAAACAGTATCACAGAACCACAGCAGGAAACGAGACATTTATTTTAAAACATTTTGGCTTCTAAGTAGGTACACCAATGTAAGTGAATTTTATGTTGGATCTATGCTTCACATGATTCGGTCCTAGGTTTCCAACAACGGATTTGGTGATTTGAATAAAAAGTTGTAATGAAAATCTGCGTTCCCTATAAAATACTGTACATTATCGTTTATTAATAATACTACGTCGTTTAAGTCTTACCATGTTCAATTCCCATAAAAATATATCGAATACTCATAACTGAATTTTCTATGTTAACATTTTACAAATATAAGTTTTTTAAGTTCTTTGGGGGCTTATAATATATATATTCACTTTCCAACATGTTAAAAATCTGTCAAAGCAAATTACAAAACAAATGATCACAAACCCAAACGTGATCATCAGATTCAAACAAGTAACATAACCGACGTCATTTAGAAAGTTATAAAGAATATGATATGATATGATGATATGCTCCATTAATTTTTTACACATTGTACGTTTATAAACAGCACTCATTTGTGAGTACTCGTATTGTTTATAGTATTCAAAAGAATACTATTGCTAATTTATTTGTAACGTTGTAACTTAAAAAGTAGCATACATTACTTATATTCAATAAAATTAATTTGGCAGCATTTCATTAAGATTATAATGTGAGTAATTTAGCTTCTTGATGATTTTTACGGTGACCAGGTATAAGTAGGCGTTATTTAAGACTCTGTTTCAAATTTCGTCGAGAATAAAACACCAGAAATCTCTTATATTTACCGAGCTGAAGTTGAAAAACCAAAAAGCTATAAATTTCAATTGCAAACACAGATGCTTTAGACAAAGTTCATGAGGTAATATTTTGTCTAATATTCTGTGATGTTACCGTTTTCTATAAATATACCCAGTATATTTCCCTACCAGTTCACTTCTGTAAAAGAAGTGTTCCGATCATAACTCAGTTACTATATTTTTTTATGCAAGCAAAATGTGCAACATTTTCAATATATTGAAATTAAGAATTCGACAAGTTTTCGGACAGAATTAATAGGGAAACTTTAAAATCTAATTAAAAATCGTAATGCTAGCGTGGATAATGGCGATGCTGATTCTATCATTCAAGACTTTTCGGAACATGTGCTGAGAGCTGGTAATTTGCAATTGTCTGGGACCTTATTAAAATTAAAAAAAAACATCTTTTCCAAAGACAAATTAAAAATAATTTAAGTTCAACGACTAAGCTTCCAAGCAATTCTGAAACATAGCTAAAATCAAAAGAAATAAAAATAAATAAATTCCGCACTGTTTAATAAATGATACTGTCAATTTTTCCTCTTTGGAGTTCAAAGCTTTGTGTGAGATCACTGTTTCAATGGTATGTTGATAGTATGTAGGTCTCCGATTTGTATTGACTTACAGACATGTATACTCCTATCTCAAGGTTCTGTTTTTTGACCAATAACCTGTATGAATATTTCTGATTTTGAATATTATCAGAATGTGAACCACCAAGTTCTGGTGATTGTCAATAGAGATTCCATGAGATGTATCTTTTTTTTATCACACAGCAAACAATCTTATCATTAATGGACACCAAGTTTCGTCAATTTCTTCGGCAAGGTAATTAAAAATATATCTTGATTCAAAGTTAGCACATAAAAAATATAATACGCAATAAATATTGCTATGAATATATTGTATCCCCCTATAAATTGAGAACTCTTGCTTACTCCACTGGGAATAAAACAATAATCCACACAGTAATTTTGCAATTAATTCTGGGATTGGGGTAATTATGCCCCATGCCTTACTAAGAAGAATCATAAATATTAGAAATGATGCTAACTTCTCCTTATATCACTCCACATGTTAAAGCCAAACTTCAGTTGACTGCAGATGGAATTAACAAGCAAACCATAATATCGTATAGTTTATTACTTTAATTTTTAACTTTTTTTCGTTCCTGTTAATTTAATAAATTCTGTGTTTCTGCTTTGTTGATTATTTTCAGTTACTTTATTTCTTTAATAAATATTTTTAATATTTGATTGTATGTATAATATATTTTGTATGTATGTAATTATTTATTTTAAATTTATTATGTCTATAACTTAGAGCGGTTTGCTAAGAGATGGCGTAACTTGTATTATTCCATTGGAACATGCGTTGGATAGCTACTGTCATTGTACGTCATTTCAGTATATATCATTCCTTTGAAGCGTAAACAACAATAATTTTTTTTCACTCAAATATGTCCAACTTTGTGCCTGAAAAATTCTTTTTGCGGGGAGTTCTTCTTCATGAAGAAAACTGCTGTTGAAAGTCATCGTATTTTGGTGGAAGTTTATGGTGAACATGTATTAGCTGAGCGAACGTGCCAAAAGTGGTTTGCACGATTTAAAAGTGGTGGTTTTGGCTTGGAAGACGATGAACGTCCTAACCTCTATTAAGAAGAGCTCGCAGAATCTTTGGGTGTCACTCAAGCAGCCATTTTAAAACGTTTAAAAGCAGCTGGATATATTCAAAAGCAAGGAAATTGGGTTCAAGCCGAGAGACGTCGAAAGGCGGTTTTGCATGTCCGAAATGCTGCTGGAACGCCACAAAAGGAAGTCATTTTTGCATCGGATTGTTACTGGTGATGAAAAATGGATCAATTACTACACCCCCAAGCGCAAAAAATCATATGTGGTGGGATCAGATGGGTGTGCTGTATTATGAGCTGCTAAAACCGGGTGAAACTATCAATCTACAATGCTACCGAACACAATTAATCCATTTGAAGAGAGCAGTAGCCGAAAAACGCCCGGAATATGCAACCAGACACAAGGCAATAATTTTCCATCATGACAACGCTCGGCCCCACGTTGCTATTCCGATTAAGAACTATTTGGAAAACAGTGGATGGGAAGTCTTACCCCACCCGCCTTATAGCCCAGATCTTGCCCCTTATGACTACCATTTGTTCCGGTCAACGCAGAGCGCCCTCACTGAAATACGGTTCACATCAGAGCAGAATATCAAAAATTGGCTTGATTCATTCTTGGCTGCCAAGCCGGAGCAGTTTTTTTGGCATGGGATCCACGAATTGCCAGAAAAATGGGAAAAAGTCATAGCTTCAGATGGGCAATATTTTGGATAATACTATTGTACATGTTTTTCTTAAAAAAAAACTTTCAAATTTTGAAAAAAAAAAACCGCACGAATTAAATTACATACCCAATATTTTTACATACATAGGTATTTATTTATTTATTTTATTCCTACTCTAGCAGATATATTATTATTTTTTCATTCAAATTAAAATAATTGTTATGCTTTATCGTTGGTTTTATATATTCCTTTGCTGAAATTAATTAATGAAAATGTATTTAAATAAAAGGCAATTTAAAAAAATATGGGATAATGTCAAATCTCTAAATATAAGGTTGGCAAAAAAGTTTCGGGCCTTTTTCTGTTTACTTAAATTGGAAGTATCATAACTTTAAAACGGTTAATTTCATTTATCAAAGCTTTCTTTTGTTTTACAGCTATAGTAAGTGTTAATTTTATTGAGATTGTTGTCTTACATAAAAATTAATTTGAGTACAAAAATACAAAAATGAGTGTTTTTTTTTTATAATTCCGCGCGCGCATTAAGGGGATATGAATACCCATTTACTGGCTTTTCACCAGCGCTCGGGCGGTTGGTGTAGTAGTTTGAAACTCAGATGTTATAAAGTTTCGATATGTTTCCCAGATTTGGTTGTCAAAATGGAGCCAGTGCATCCTCTTAGTACGTGCTAGTTGTTGGTTTGTTACACTTAGCCCAGCAAGCAACCACTCCAACATCAGTGTTATGCCTTCATGTCAGAGTTGACGCCGACGGGTTTACATATAACTACATACAAATTCCATGAAAACACTTTTTCAAAGAATTGCCTCGCACGGGATTCGATCACGTGACCCTCTGTTTGAGGAGTTTATGTATGGGGTTAGGCTAGGGGCTGTAAAAATAGGTTTTGTGTGATTTTTTTCAGAAAAAAAAATAAAATAAATCGAGTTTACAAAAGTAGAAGTTTATTGTACATATAGTCACTATATGATTGACTATAAAACATAATTTTTATAGAATAATTTATTTTAAAATGGCCGCTGTGCAGAGTTTCTCAGATAACTTCTCTTTTTTTCGAATCTATGGTCCTCCCAACAGCTCCTGTAAATTTTGAATTATGATAAGTCACTAAATTTTTTTTAATTGTACATTCGATACATTTATTTTTGGCCGAATGACGCACTTCCAAAAATCAAACTTGCAAAATTCGCAGAAAAATCGTCAGGAAATCTTAACAATTTGAATTGAACTATTCCATATAAAAAAAAAATCCTACGTACTTTTTTAGACAATATATTTTTAAAGACCTAATTAAAGTTTGATGTGAATTGGTTGAAAATTGTTATCAAAAATGCAGTTTTGAGATAAACGCGCTTAAAATTTTAAGTTATAAAAAGTCAATGAAAATTTTGCAAAATTTTAAACTTTAATTGTCATTATAGATTAGTGTCCTGTTCTTCTTTTTTCCATTAGATTTTAATGTTATCCTTAACTCTTTTGTAGCTTCAGAATGCGATCTTTCTGCAAGCTTTATACGCTCTTTGTCAATATCCAAACATATTTCGTAGCTGTTCGGACCGATTTCTAAATTCATCGCTTTAATTATATGCAAAGTAGAAGCAAAGCCGTCATTGTACACACAAATTGTAATATCCGTAGCTATATTCAACACAGAAATAGATTTTGGGACCAATGCCCAGTCACACAGTCGAATTAAAACTTCGTTACACTTTTGAGTATAACTGCATAACTTAACTTACATCGAGTAAGATAATCTTGTCACATCGATTCTTCGTAAACTGGCTTAATAGCTTCATACACTTCAAATGGAAGAACTGACTTATGTTTGTACTCAGCCAAACTATTTGCAGCTTTAGCCTTTTACCATGTTCATCTCCGGTCGAACATTCATCGGATTACGGTTTTACACCAGTAGATAATTTATGATCGAGTGTAGCCCATATACTGTTTATCATGTTTACAACTGAATCACAGTGTCTACGAATCGCTAAGCTACAATAAATATCTATTCTATAAGTTTTCCCATCAATTTGCCCCTTCCATTGAGACCTTTTGTATTTTTTTTCAAATTACGTTGGCGGATACACATTCGGTTTTGAACTTGATCTATACACTCTTTCTTGAGTACATTCTTATAGGACTTAGCATTAATAATGCCTCTATAAGTCTTAGAATCACCGTCACCAATATAATGGTTGTATTTTACCTGGTGTCAAGCTTTGGAGCGTTGAAACATCTTAACAACTGCATCGACCTCCAATTTTCCAGCTGATCTATCGTGATTCACGTCGCACTTATCTTTATGATTTTGTGCCCATTCCGTATATTCTTCGGTATCTTACTATACGCCTTACAGTATTTTGATTTCACTACGCAGTTTATAATTTTTGCACAGTAATTGCCAATAAGAGACACTAACAAGTACGTAAATCCACGTTTTCTCCACGAACCATCGACTAATACTAAAATTCCATTCTCTCTTTTTCAATAGAAATAGTTGTCTCATCTTTCGCTGCTTTCATCATACTGTTTTTGCAAACTAGTTTAGTTGCAGCTGAAATTCTTTTGACAACCTTATCATAGAAAGAGTGAAGCATAGGCCGAGGTAATTCCATGAATGCACAAAACTTTTTTATTCCGTGCAAACCAATTCGTAATCATCATATGGAAATAACTATGCTACGGTTTATTTCATTGCCCTTTTCAATAAATGAACTAGAAGGTAGTTCAGTTTCTACAAATGCCAGTTTCTACACAACTATTTTAAAGCTCAAACCGCGCTTATAACTTTCTGTAAATTCCACTTAAGATTTGCACACTGTGCAAATGACAACGTTTGAAAAAGCTGGAAAAACTGCAATAAAGTATATCATACGACAACCAAAACCTCGATTCATTTCAATGTCGTAAAATTTTTTCGCGGATGTACAAGCATTCATTTCACTTGGTGCCACTAACTCGTGTCGATTCAGCGGTCTTCTTTCAGATATTTTTAGTCACTTGCTGCACCTTTTTGACCACAATACACACTGTAACTTATTATAAAAACGAATAATAACACAATAATAACACAAAAAAAGTTAGCACAATTATCGATAAAAAAACAAACGTTCCTCAAATAGCGTCCTTCTCGAATGTTTCACTGTACAAAATTGACTGAAACCGACGTTTTTAATGACGAAACAAGCAATATTCTGAACACGTGGCAAATAGCTTCAAAAACATCTCTGGTTCCCTAAAATACCGTCCCTCGTTTCGGTCATAAGAGGTTCACTGCTTACCTGGCGGCCTTATACTATACTTTGAAAAACAAGTTCTTCGACATATTCCCCGGACATAATCGTAATCTTTTGGGATACCATTTTTGAGATCCTAAGGGACCATTAAATTTTTGAAAATCCTGGAGTGGCCTAATTGCTTAATAAAATATATAAATATTTTACAATTTAACGACAATAGAGGAAAGGCATATGCAAAGATTTGTGTTATTTACGGTAAAGGTTCTCTACTGCTTTCTATCTAGAAATTCTGATGTGAAGGATGTATCACTAAAATGGACGAGCAAATTATAGCACAAGTTGAGCAAGACCGACATACAAGCAGTCGTGAAATTGGTAAAGAACTAAACATTGATCACAAAACTGTTACAAGCCATGTAAACGAGCTGGTTACAAAGAGAATTTCAATGATCTAATTTCCGTGCACAAGTCGCTATTGAAACGGAACAAAATCGAGCTATTTTTAAAGTGAATGAAAAATGAGTTATATACGAAGATGTTGTACTAAAGCGGTCTTGGTCAAAAAAAGGTCATGAAGCCCCAAAATGGTTGCAAGGCATGGATTGGCGATAATAATAAACTGTATGTTTGGTGTAATGGAAAGTGTATCATTCACCTTATGCTACTACAGCATATTAAAAAGATAATAATATTCTTATTTGAAAAATTTGAAGGTGGAAAATTCATAACAAAAATATGAATATATATATATATATATATTTTTTTTTTTAGATGAATAATGAAAATGAGTTATTCAATGACTTTTCCATCCCCAGTCTCACTAGTGATAAAGGTTTAAAAGATAGTTGTATCCTTCCTATTGTATTTATACGTTTTTTATTGTTCATCACAATATCAGACGTTTAAGAAAAAACTTTATAGATTTTGCTCCACATAGGTATTGAGTCTTTTGTATGCATACTAGACATTACCTTTGTGTTTGAAATTCGGATTTATAACTTTGAAAAAGAATCACGTTATTATTCCCCGGTTTTTTGTAGTTGTATTAGTTGTTTCTTATCTTTGCATTCGAAAAAGGTAGTAAAAAAGCTTAAACATTGGATCTATAGTCTCATATTGAATAAAGTCAAAGGTAAAACAAATTCAGAATCAAATATAATAGTCTTTCTAAAAATAGTATATATGTACATAGTTAAAAAACAAATGTAAGAAATTGGGCGCTGAAGTAAAACTTGATCTTCCAATCTGTCGGGATAACTACTATTGTATCCAAATTTAAAGAATAAATGCCAACAAATATTCTATTAAAAAGAAAAAGAAAAAAACAATTTTTAAACGTGTTGATGGCTGTGTGGTTCCGATAAAATTGAAATTGGCAATGTCAATTTTTCAATGCTTTAAAAAAATCGACTTCTTGTGGTGTTGGTATTAGAGTTTTACTCTTAAAATAATTTTATGTTTCATAGTCGAGGTTGTGCCTTTACTTAAAAAAGATACTGCGAATGAAATCGATAAAATTCAATTTTTCAACCTGGAGGTACCACAAGGATCTGAAATAGGACCATTTTTTATTTGTAAGTTCAAGAACTAAGTTAATGTTTTCCAAACGTTTGCTTTCATGCACCTAAGTGCGAACAATATGTGTATCTGTCAATATGTAACTGTGCAACTGGTTCCGCCTACCCAATTTCAATTTACAAATTGAAATAGTTAAGAAATGTATATACCTGGTTCTCATCATTGACTCTCAAATGAGCTTCTTGGATCATGAAGAAACTTTAAAAAAATGTCTCCGATATATTGTGCTCTCAAATATTTTTTTTTTATTTGCGTAATATTTGTTCAAAATCGCTCTCAAGAACAATTTATTTTAGAATTATTCATTGGAAGCTGCAATATGAGATTGCTTATTGGGAGGCATATGGTATTTACCAACCACTCATCAGCTTTTTTGCAGTTTACATTTATTTGTACGACGGAGGCCTTTCTGGATTCTTGGATCTTATTAAGTGCTGGCTTGGCTTCCACCATAGTCGAAAGGGCTTCTTACCCAGACATCTTCACAGTGCGATTATATTTGAATGTCTGGTATGCTTCCATGTACTTACAATAGATGTACGTTTAGGTGAACTACCTGACCAGAAGCTCGCAAAATCATTTTTGCTGCACCCTTGTTCCAAAAGTGAAGAACGTTTTCAAGCTTTTTTTTTGGCATTTGCTTCGGTCAGAGCTATCTTCAAGTTTTATTTATGCTTTGACGTTTGCAGAGACAACGTCGAACACTCTTAAACCAATTGAAGTTTCCAGCAATCTTTGCTCTTCATAAGAAATCTGTACTTTTAGACTTTTTTTTGAACTGAAAGAAGAATTGCGAAATTCTGTGGTATACTCGTAGTGCACTTAAGCCCTAGGGCAATTGGTGCGCTTTGGTAAATTGGTCTTCCAACATTGTGCTCCCCAAATTTCTTATTAAAGTGAATAACTCCAATCTTGTTACATATAAGTCATTTACGCCAGAAGCTTTTAAAAACAAGTTTATAAAAACAATTACATATAGTAATGCCATTTCAAGTTAATTTCTTAAGGACTTTTTAAAAAATCGACATATGGTAATATTAAAGGCGTATGCGCACACATTTTGTCTTCCAATTGAAAGTACTTGGAATTGGAATAATTAATTACATTATAAAAAAAATAATTACAATATTTATAAAAATATTAATAAAATATACTAGTCGAAAAGCACTTCTTCAATGCGGTGGTAACAGCAAGTGAAGTGTGTGATTAAATTGAATGGTTAATCATATAATGCACTATTATGTCCTGGAAATAGATAACAAATGTGATAGTGATTTAATTATTGTAATTTTTTCCAAGTCTCCAATACTAGCTGCCCCTATGCGTGACGTAAAGCATACTTCGAGTATTCTGGACATCCGAACCTTCCAGTGATTTTGATAGTTTTTAGTCAAGGGAAAATGTAACAACAGGTAAAAATAACGTCCCAAGGCAACAAGACCTGTACGGAAACCTGTAGAGATGAAAATTAAACATTGTAGTAAGGTCGCAGTCGATGAGAATGTGGAAAAACTTCTTCTACAGTAAGATCTCAGTCGATGAGAATGTGGAAAATCTACTTCTACAGAGTAAATAACGTTGACTGAACCCAATATTCCACCGTCGGGAAGAATAAACCATAGACGATGATAGCCAAGAATTGACTCTTTGGGACCAAAACGAAGTAAGGATGACAACGTCTAAATTAAAATGCAACAAGCTGCTGGACCTGACAGCTTTTCGGCTGGGTATTCAAATCTGCTAGAAATAACCTTTTTCTCAAATCACCAACTCTTCTCTCGAATCTGGTCGGAAAAAAGTGTGCCTGACGAATTGAATCTCTGGAATTATCGATTTCCATCGGCTCACAAAAGAGGAGACAACCTCGACTCCGCCAATAATAGAGTCTCCTCAACATTACATACGAATACAAGATTTTTTCTGCCCTAATATATGAATGTCTGAAACCCTTCGTTAAATTTTCACACATCGGCAGAAACTTTAAAAAAGTGAAGGAGTTGAAATCGTAGATTTTCTGCCATGATTCTGATTGCAACATATACCAATATGCAATAATACCAATTTTGTATTTTAATATATGGTGATTCATCGTGAGGTTTGATTTTTAATAGGCTTTTTTTGACAGATCACGCGTGACTCCTGCTTTATCATTTTTGTTAGTATCGTTTGGCAAGTCATCACGGAAAGATTCACACCACAACAGCGTCTTCAAATTGTGTTACGAAAAATGTTTTTCTTGCGATTCCAGGAATTTACAGTGCGCATAATAGACCTACTGAAACCACTATTGTCAGTATCATTCGCAAATTAGAGTCCAAGTTTACATTAGTGGATAATACTCTACCAGTTAGACCATATCCAGAACATAGTCACGAGACTATAGCAGCTGTAGCTGAGAGAGTACGTGAAGACCATGACGAATCGATTCGTCTTCGTTCTTAGCAGCTTGGCCTAGCGTTTTCGACAACTTGGTGTGACTTACGTGAGGATTTCGGCCTAAATGCGTACAAAATTCAACTTGTGCATGAATTGAAGCCAGGCGACTTGAATTTGCGTCATATTTTCAGGGAATAGGCTCTGGAAAAACTCTATGAAAATCCGGTGTTTTATCGTGAAATTTTGTTCAGTGATGAAGCCCATTTCTGCCTAAATGGATACGTTAATAAACAAAATTGGCGTATTTGGGCTGATAAGCAACCCGAAGAGTACCAAAAGCTAACATTACATCTATTAAAAACAACGGTATGGTGTGGTTTATGAGCTGGTGGAATCATTGGTCCATATTTCTTCAAAAAAGAGGCAAATCAGTATGTTACCGTCAATGGTAACCATTATCGCCATGTTAGCGGATTATGTGCTTCCTGAAATTCAAGTACATGTTCTCGATGAGCTCTGGTTTCAAGACGGCGCTACGAGCCATAAAGCGCGTGAAACAATGGACTTGTTGAGAAATCATTTTAG
Organism: Volucella inanis; assembly: GCA_907269105.1. NCBI lineage: Eukaryota > Metazoa > Arthropoda > Insecta > Diptera > Syrphidae > Volucella > Volucella inanis. The sequence goes on from OU026155.1 coordinate 60,580,603, forward strand.
TGAGCACTTAATTTCACGTTTTGCTACGGTAAATTGGCCACCTAAATCGTGCGATATTACACCTTTGGAGTATTTCCTCTGGGGAAATGTAAAGTCTCAGGTCTTCAGGAATTTACGCTTTGGAAGCCAACATTACTCGTGTTATAGGCAAGATAATAGTTGCTATGCTCGAACGAGTCGCCCCAAATTGGACCTTCCGAATGAATCACTTCAGATGTTGTTTTGGCCAACATTCACATAATATTGAATGAATGCCATGAATTGTTATTTTAACCGATAATAAAAAATTTAAGTTCACTTTCAAATTTAAATTATAAATCAAACCTCACGATGAATCACCATATACAAACACACTCTTGAACTTTTTTTATGATCTCTCAGTCAATGTCAAAATGCCAGTCAAGGCTTACATTTTAAGAGCGCTTACTCCAATTTTTTGTCGTAATAATCGTTACAACAGACAGTCTGTGTGTGCTATAGCGAATAAATTCGAGTTAACGTATTCACTATTTAATATTCCTGTGCCAGTAAAATAATGCACTGCTCGAAGTACAGAAAATATCGCAGCCGTAAGTGCTGGTCACACGGTGACCGTGTGGTGTGGATTTCTTACTGGACGTGTGATTGGACCGTATGTTTTCGTCGATGAAAATGATCCTGATACAGTCAATGGATCTTTCTATCGTGCCAAGATGGACGACTTTTTTTTAACTGAATTTGATGGACGTGACATCAGTGATATGTGGTTCTAACAAGATGGTACCACATGCCACATAGCTGGTCAAACAATTGATCTATTGAAGGGGAAGTTTGGTAATCGTGTAATCTCTAGAAATAGTTCAGTCGAATGGCCAGAACAAATATACCAACTTAACAAAAAAAAAAAAAAGAAAAGAACTCAAATCGGAACAATGGGAACGAAACACGGTGGTTATTCCTGGAAAAGTATGCAAGAAGCGCGCTAGATATATTCGTTTTCCTCTGTTCAGTAAGCTGAAAATTTTTCGATTTCGTCAATTACATTGTTTGAAAGCATTAAAAACCTTTTTTATGAGGTTTGATAATAGAAATTTTTATTTAAATATGAACTATAATCTACGTAGAAACTTTTGGAACATGTTATCTGTACCATTTTTTCATGTCGTAAGTTTTTCTCTGTATTTTCGTGACACATACTTAGCAAACTTCCACCCTTAATCAAAGAAATATCTATTCTTGGACTGTTTTAAAAAATTATTTAATCCTTGGATTTTCAGTTTTAACTATAATAGTTTAGAATCAATTAGTTCTTTATATATTTTTTGGTTTATTCTGCCTTAAAAAAGTATATTTTTATTATTATTTATTATTTTCTGTTTGCATCTAAAACCAACATAAAATGAAAAATGCCGTTCAATGTATGAATTGAAAATTGTATGTTAATCGTGTTTTTTAGCCAGTTAGCCACTTCCCTAATCGATTCGCATTGAACTAAGCTTTATACAATTTTAACCATACTTTAATGCTTGTATAGGGTTTTCCAATAGGGACTTGACAACTTTGAATTTAATTTATGAACGCACTCTTTCACTAATCATCAAACTGTCACTGTCAATTTATTCAGTAAACTCAACATTTTTATCATGGTAAAGTACACTAATGAGCTACGTCTGCAAATTATAAAAATTTTCTACAGATATTCGGAGTCGCAATATCATCTTCAGTGACGAAGCTCATTTTTGGCTCAATGGGTTCGTCAATAAGCAAAATATGCGTTATTGGTCGGGTGAAAACCCACATGTGCTTCATGAATCACCACTTCATCCACAAAAAATAACTGTTTGGTGCGGTTTGCATGCCGGCGGCGTTATTGGGCCATATTTTTTCGTCGACAATAGCGATCGTCACGTTACTGTGAATGGTCAGCGTTATCACCCCATGATCACCGATTATTTTTGGCCCAAATTGGAAGATATAGACTTGGACGACATGTGGTTTCAACAGGATGGTGCCACAAGCCACACAGCATACGCTACAATCGATTTATTGAAGAGTAAGTATGGTGAGCGTGTTATCTCAAGACATGGGAAAGTCGATTGGCCGCCTTGTTCGTGCGATTTAACGCCGCTTGACTATTTTTTGTGGGGCTACGGTAAGTCATTGGTTTATGGCAACACGCCGACGACGTTGGAAGAGCTCAGACCCAACATTAAACTCAAAATAGCGGCCGAAATGTGTGGCCGAGTCTTTGAAAATTGGGTCCAACGAATCGAGTCGTTCCATTCATAAATGTTTTGATTGTGCTTCAAGCCAATAATAAAGTTTTTGAGATATCTCAAATGGTTTGCCTTTTATTTAAAAAAAAAGTTGTCAAGTCGTTATTAGAAAACCATATATTAAAAGATGACAATTGTGTCATTCTAACTTATTTTATGCAAAATTTTAAACTTAAATTCATGGCGAATCAACTAACACTTGGGTCTTCGTTAAAAGTTAAGTGTGGACATTTCATCGATTCTTATACCATAGTGCCCTCGTTTGACACTTAGTATTAGAATCCAAAAACATTTACAAATACTGCACCTTAATGCACCTATATTTGATGTTCATTATATTCTATACGTTGTGTGGAAATGTTAGCAACGTCATCTCTCAAAAAATACTTTATCTCCTGCGTAAACAAATTTTTAAATTATTCATTGCAAGGTGAAATGATTAATTGCTAGCGCAACATAAATACTAAACAGATTTTTTCTAATTTCTTGATTAAAATTTTTTTTAAATGAAATATATAAAAAACTATTTTCATTACCTACTTGGTATGATGTATTATAAATTGTTATCAACCCTTACTCACGACCATTAGATGTGAACAGACAGGTGATAATTAAATTTAAACAAGATCTGAATAAAATCCCCCTGCAAAATGTAATCAGTAATATAACTAATAATAGGAAAGAATTCTGAGTTTAATATTCAAGAATATGCACGCAGATGGTACAACAAATTTTATTTGTTTTAGAATTTATTTTTTATTTTATTTACAATTAACTTTTTAAAATAAATTGAGCTTCAGTAAATTTTGCATAAGTTGAATAACTTTGATTTTTAAAATTTACAAAATAACATGATGGTCAGCTAATCATAAAACAATCAAATAAATGTGTAAAATTGCGAACGACTTAATACATTTTTCCCCTATTATAAATATTGTAAATGAAGACAAAACTAAGTATATGCACAACATTAATCCGATTGACAGAAAGCCATAACTTAAATAAAAAGATAAAAAAGAATTTTGTCTACCTCCACTCCACTATTAACGCTGATATTAACAACTATATAGAAATCAAACGAAAAGTAAAGCTCGGTGTGGTAATTTCTTCTAGGTACTTTTTTTTGGACTGACGTATAATTCATGTTTTGGATTTACAGACACATAGCGTATGCTTCTGGAAGTGTCAGGGTTCATATATCTCTCTTGTTAACGTAGTATAAGGAAGTACATTTTTTTTTATCGCCGTCCAGTCTTCTTCGAAGATATTTTAGGAAATGAGTGCCGGGTTTGCTGCACCTCTAAACTTTGGTTGTATACTTTGTAATACGGTTCTATAAATTGGCTTGTTTTTAACAATGTAATAATCTCTAAGGATACTCTCAACATTTTGGACCCAGGATAAGAATTCCACTGGGTATGCATCAAAGATCTTTAACTCTTTTTTTAAGCCCTGAATAATTTGTGTTTTGTCACAGGTTTAATTTCCAGCGCCTCGACTCGCTGATCTATTTGTTTAATGATTTCTATTTGGGCGTTTACCGCCCCGGTTAATTGGGTTAATTAGGTATTGACATGCTCCGGTGTATAGTTATTAGTTAAATGCATTTCAATGAATTTAATTGTTTTTCAAGGAGTGGTTTATTTAAGATTTGCAAAATGACTTTATGTTTTATTTTTCTTTAATATTTGAAAGTTAATACAAGGTGTGTTCAAAAAGCAAGGTGTATTTATTTAAAAAGCATTTATTTATTCATCAATATTAATATTGTCCCCTTCAAATGTCCTCAAAAAATATCAGATATAATAGATTTGTGTCAACGCTTTTTGTAATCCTCGAGCCACTTGAGCTCTTACAACGATTTCGGTTTTGGTCTTGATTCATTTTTTTACACAAAATTTGGCGGAAATTATTTGCTCCATTTTTTTAGAGTAATTGAAAATCGCCGAGCACACCAAACCACGTCTGACCTTTCTATCTGTCAAAAGCAAACTAAGTTTGCTATATAGTTGAAACTCAGAACATATGTTCACGACATGTGTACCAATATAACAAAATAAACCTTACTTTTTGAACATACCTCGTATTCAATAGAAAGCCCCTGTCCTCATTTACGATTCACACAAACTAATTCACACACACAGTCTTTGTCATTTAAAACGGGTCACCAAACCGAGTCCTAGTTCTCATGGGTTTGGAACTTAACTTCAGGTAATGCCGCACTCTATGTTCTTACGGATTGATAGAGATTTCTGCTCGGACGCCAGTACGCCTTTTGCTTCAACACAAGCTAGCTTTTAAACAAGGTATGCCATTGAGCTATAGCGGCACGTACGGTTTCCATGGAGATCGTGTACGCTGCACTAGTTTATGCTGTTCTAAAGCTTTCCAAATTTGTGTGAGGATTCTTGCAGGCCATGTTCTCCAATTCTGCCCACAAATCATAATCCAGTGGATTCAAAACTGGACTCCCCAACGACAATCTTCTGTTGCTATAAAGCTATGAATATTGACTTCGAGCCACTCGATATTCTCGATATTCCGAGTGGTTTTAGCAACTCAATTCCATGACTCGATTCTTTTTAACGTCCCACTCCATGTTAATAGTTTGCAAAATGATTGACTAGTATTCTTCACTGATCAGTGCATGTGTTCTGAAAAAAAGTTAATGCTTTCATTCCCGCAAAAAGTTTTGGACGATAAGCGTTGGAAATTGTGTAACAGAACATATGGTAGGACTAGCTACAAAATTCTGATCAAAATTTTTGCTTAAGTCTTATGTTTAGTACAATACAATACATTGATTGAAGTAAAAACCAAAAGAATTTGAATTAAAAAAAAAAAAAAAAAAAAAACATTTGGTTTAATTTACTTTTAGGAAATTTTTGGTTCCCACTTATAACTGCTGACTGTGCGGCAAGTTTGCAACCTTGTACCTGTCATTAACTGTACCTCAGTATATACATAATCTAGCATTTTCTGTAAAATGGAAGGGAAACTTTTTAACCGAAAAGGCAGGCGGGAAAATTTGCCCTTTCTAATAGTCGTGTAGGTTAGTTTTTCATCTGGGTCATCATACAGTTTTAAGTATTTACTTACGAGTGCTATAACCAAGTTTCCGTCATGTGTTCTGTTATTAACGATACAGTATTTACTGCTTTTACAGCGAGTTGTTTAATACGTATTTAAATGTTGTCTTTCATATTCACATAGTTATGTCGTGCGTATTTTACGGCTGATAGTTCCCTCAAACTATCATTCCAGAGGATCCCTTCAAACGATTTCAGATGTGACATAAGGAAGGATTTTATTTTGTGGATCCTTTCGTCGAATAGATTGCCAAAAGTGGGATGAGTAACTCTTATGTTTCTTTCAATGGGGTTCTCATAGAACTATCATTATCATTAAAGATAGGATTTCTTACTACATATGGAGGGCTAGACACAGTTCTTATTGGTATCGATTAGAATTTTTACACTTCGCCACCTTCTATTTTTACTTCGATGTAAGGCAACGAGGAGCATGTTAACCCAACAAATGCATGTCACTGAGTTCAAAGATTACTTCAATGACATTATCTTCTGTTTGTTCTTGGGTTAGAGGTTCTATGTAATCATAGAGTTAAGAGTTAAGAGCTGAGTAAGAGCAGAGAAATATTGTTCTGGCTCTAGATTGTCTTGGAATATAAGGTATTTTTGGGATGAACTGTTTACATAGATGAAAGTTTATTTGTTGTTTACTTGGGTAGTTAGGTTGCTGTGATGAAGTATTGGGTTTTTTCCGCGGCGATGGCAAATCCCCAATTGCTGTTGTTGCAATTTCTAGAGTGGGGGTTTATAATTGCTCTATTCCTAGTTGCTGGCTTGGTGCTGATTGTATATTACTATTTTGTTGTACTTGATTATGAGTTCAGTAATTATTATTGAAAGGTTGCTGAAAAAGTGTGGACGAAATGACACTTGCTTGTTAGCCAAAATATTTTGATTTGGTCTTCCTGGAGGAAATTCTGGAGGATTTAGATGAAGCAATTTGTTAATTCTTCCTTGACGGCTCATAGCATAATTAAATTAAAGGTCTAGTGCTTTAATTTGAAGCACAAGTAAAGATCATGTGGAAGATTTACATGTTCACGAATGCCGAGGAGCCTAAGTAAGCTCCTTTTTTGACCCTTTGCGAAAGTGTGTAAAGAAATTTCCCTCTGGACCAACGTCCATGCAATAAATCTTATTTAAAATTAACCACAGATGAAAGTACCTTGTATCGGTGAAGGGCATGGCCAGATAACGCGAAATATAATCTTAATCGAAGGGTGTATTGTAGGACTATAATGCCTGCATTTCCTGCGGTTTTAATATGGACCACTCTTTTCTTCCAAGAGTCTAACTCTTTTAGATGGCCAGAGAAATCTCTTAAATATCTTACTACATTTCAGTCTCCTAGATTAGCTCTATATTAAGGATTAATAGTTCGATCGATTCGGCGAATTCCGTCTGAATTTGGATTTATACATTGAAATACAATATTAGGTCCGGGCTTGCTTGGGGTGCATTTGCTTTTGGCGGGTTAGGTGGTAGATTTGGCTGGTTAGGAAGGTTAACGACTAGGGGCCTGACTAAATTGTTTTGGTTAGCCATATTATTTTGTCTCATTTTTCAGGAATAGGTAAACATTTAAATTATTTTATTGTAGGAGTCGAATAGTTAACGTTATTTTAGTTTCTTCAGCTAGATTACTTTAATTTCTTCTGTACTAAATATCTATTGAACAAATTTTAAATAATTTCAATTTTCTAACTGTCATTTATATTTTAATTAATTTCAATTTTATATTTATCAATAAAATAAAATAAATGGCTTTATTACCTTACAAAAAAGCCATTGGAAACAAATAGGGCCTTCAACTTCGAATAATCCACTGGCTATATATCTCGGTCATAAGACTGATGCTCACCTACGGTGTGGTTGTCTGGTGGAAGGCCTTAGACATTGCAGTCAATTGCAAAAAACTAAGCTGAATTCAAAGAACATAATGTCTATGCAAACGCGGAGTTCTACGATCCACTTCCTCCGCGGTCTTAGACATTCTCTTTCACTTGACACCCATCGACATCTTCAGCAATCAAGTAGCTACTACCGCAGCTATTCATCTTAAAGCAACTAGACAGAGAACAAATAATTTATTTGTTCACACTAATATTCTTAAAATATTAGGAATCCACATAGAGAACATAGATTACACCATACCTAAACTTCGGTTTGACAAAGATTTTCATGCGAGTTTTCCTTCTAAAACCCTTTTGGGAGGAAGATGCTTTCATGGAGAATAAGTCTATCCACTTCTGTATAGATGGATCTAAAACCGATAGCAGGGTTGGTGGTGGTGTTTTCTCAGATAAGCTATATCTAAGTATCTCTTTTCGTCTTCCAAAGTTGAAGAAGGGTTGAAGAAAAACGTGATATCTGCATCTTTTCGGATAATTAGGCCGCTATCAAGTCCCTGGACTCGGTTTCGTAGAGCGGTGGCAGAGCAGAGTCTGATTCTTCTAAATAGGAAACATCTCAGCGCCATTATAGGTGCCATCACTGGGCACTGTCTTATAGGCAAGCATGTAAGAAGGCTTGGCGACATGGACGGAGAGGAAGAGAAGATAATCCTCCAATTTCTTTGTACATGTTCAGCTCTCCCCGGAGAAGAAAATTCCACCTAGGAGCCTTCTGCTACAATGATTTTTACGATCTAAAGAATACAGGCGTTAATAATCTCCTGCGCTTGATCATAAGTTCAAATTGATTCCATGAGTAAGAAGATCATAGATTCAAGTGGCAGCAAAACGGGCCAATAGGCCTATGTGGGTTGATTTTCCAACCGACACTCTCACCTAACCTAACCTAATATGCTAGTACTTAATGTACTATTCTGTGGAGCGGAAGACTGCGTCCTTTTCATTGATTAGTTACTGGGGGGCCTTACTTAGTCTTTTTTCCAACAGGTCTTTTTTAACTTGTCACAAATTTTCCTAAAATACCACTTGGAGGCGATTTTACTATTTTAGAATCTTTTGGGAATATTTTTTTACATCTTACCAGTACGACTTGAGGACTATTTCAGTACATATTTCACAGTAACACTTGAGGAACATTTCACAATTCCTCTTATCACAATTTTTTCTCGCAAAGTTTCACAGTTCTTCCGAGATGACCACTATCACCGTATTTTTCTCTACTCACTTCCACTTGAGGACTTGTTATGTAATTTTAAATTATTTTTCTTATTAAATTCTTTAATATATGTTTGTGAATTATATTCCGTTCACTAGGGGTCCTTGCTGGGGTACCAGCTAATTTATTTAGAAGTATTTATCAAAAAAAAACTTTAATCATATATATTAGAATCAACCTCGAACTACCTAACATGATCTTCGATAAATCTAATTACATCTAGGTACAAATCATGATGTGGAAACTAATGCATATAATATTTCTCACGTCGTTGCAATTTTGACAATGGATGTATGTGGTTTCGAGCTCCGTCTGAAAGTATAGAAAGGGGTCACGTAGTTATTTCAATTATGTATCGACATTTTATGCTGTTGTTATTTATTGGCGTGTGTTTCTAAAGAATGCACTTGGTAGTCGCTAACTAGTGCCTACATTTCTCTCTTATGTGAAAACACCTTCACTCTATTCTTATTAATTTCTCACCGCTATTTTTAGCTCCATCCAAATATCAAATAAAACATTTGCTTCACATAAGTAATATTCGCATTGTACTCGTAAGAGGTTGTTAGACCTACGTATACCTATACGTGTTGGATTTAGTAATAACAAACTTTGATAGAATAGTAACTCAGCCAATAACTATTAATGCGCTTAGTTCTGATCACCTGCCAATTATATTTCAGATCCATTTTCAGGGTGTTATTGAAGACAAATATTATTTAAATTTCAATTTCAAGAATACCAACTAGAAAAAGTTTCGGCGGTACAGCAGAAGCTGTACCTAAAAAAACCATACCAGTGCGAACTACCTTACTTCCACGATATATACTTTACTTAATCAAAGAAAGAAATTATTTTAAAAGGAAATGGCAGCGCTATAGACTTGATATTTTTCGTGCACGTACGAATTTCCTGAAACACCTAATAGAAGCAAAAATAACAAAATTCAGAAATTTATCTTGGAATGAGCGGCTCTGTACACTTGATAAAAACACCTTATAATAACACCTTACCTTACAACCCTTTGGAATGTAATGAAACTATTAAAGAACAAAAATAAATTCACTCCCCATATTCAAACTCATCATCAGTTTATGTATCTAATGTCGTATGGATGGACCCTCAAGTACAAACCGCTCTACATGTAATCGAAACAAACACAGATGTTAGATGCTTCATAAATTCCGAAGATATTCAATTTTGTCTGAAAGAACTTCGAAATCGAAAGTCCCCAGGATTGGATGGCGTCAGGAAAATTGTTCTTAAGCAACTTTCGTCACTAGGTATTGATTTCCTGTTCTGCATAATCAATTCATGCTTCAAATTGAAATATTTCCCAACTAAGTGGAAAATATCCAAAATTGCCCCGATCCACAAGTCTGGGAAACCCCTAAATGACGTTTATAGCTATCGCCCAATAAGTCTGTTAAGTGGCTTAAGTAAGATTTTTGAAAAAATAATTAAGGATGCCGATGTATTATCCAATCAGCAATTCGGTTTTCGTCAAGGACATGGTACATCGCATCAAGTCTTTCGTATATGTAAACATATAAAGCAATTCACAGGCCTGATATTTCTCGAAGTGGAAAAAGCATTCGACTCAATATGGCACAATGGACTTTTATATAAGCTCTTGAATTTCGGTTGTCCGATTTATTTTATTCAGTTGCTAAAAAGCTTTCTAAACAATAGAAAGTTCAAAGTCTTCCTTAATAAAAGTCATTCAACACTAAGACAATTCATTCTGGCGTTCCTCAAGGATCTGTATTGGCTCGCATTCTCTACATTTTATTTGTTGCGAACATACTTAATATTCCTCACTGTGAAATTGCCATGTTCACGGATGATACTGACATTTACAGCTCAAACGATCTGGGACGATCTGGGTTGTGCCATATTGAATAATCTCCAAGCTGCTCTTGACATCTCGATGGAATATTTATCCGATTGGAAGATTAATATAAATGAGAGTAAAAAGCAAGCTATCTTTTTCACACAAAAACGAAAAGCTTGTTTTTTACCCAATGACCAGCTAAGGATAAGAAATTGTGACATCCTGTGGGTTTCTTCTGTCGAGTATCTAGGTGTATATTTAGACCAGAGACTGACTTATGGTGAACATGTCAGAAACACTCTATCCCCTTATAAACCGCATATCGTTAGGTATTGAAAATGATGCTCAACCTCCCATTGCTGTTTTCTACGATGATACTTCCTGTACAAGCTAGGGTCTTACAAATAAAAAGGAAGATTGAAATTAGAAATGAAAAATTCTATATAAAGTGCCTATATTCAGATAATCCCCTTATAGTAGGTCTAGTAAATAATGTTAATGTTTAATGTTGAATGAATGCCTTTTTATCGTATTGTTCATTCATTTATATACACAAATACATATTTATAAGTCTTATTTAACTATTTATTTATATATATTTATTTATATATTTATTTGTTTATTTTTTTATCTATTTATTTATTTGTTTGTTTATTTATTTGATTATGTCTTATTCTAAATGTACTCTTTATTTGCATCCAATTATTTATTTATTATTATTACTTATAATTATTTTTTACTTATTTACTATACCATGCTCTCAAATTTTTTTTTTTTTTTTTTTTTTTAATTTAAATTTATGTTTTTCAAATTGTTTTTCTTTGAAAGCTTCACATTAATAAACGCTCAATTTATATTTAATGCATTTCTCAGTAGTAAGATAATCTGTTATCGTATCTCTGTGTAAGCTGAGTTCCAAACGAATTATGTAAAAGATATGTTAATCAATGAAAAAATAAATGCAATTACTACTATTACCTATATGTACCTAAAGGGGGCTTGTAGGTATTATAATTAGTTGTCTGACATTATGATTGATTTCTCAGTTGTGATCTTATGATTTTTTCCTTCACAAATACATACAGTACATATCGCAGTATTTTGCTGTTCTTCGTCATGTTGTATGCTTGCATCATACATATTTTCATAAAAAATATAACACTTCACACACTGTTATGTGGAATAATTTGTTGACAGAGAAGTTAATTATAATAATATTGAAACCCTTTATGGTTGAGTTGTTTCATTTTTTGTTTTAGTTTTTGGTTGGCTAAGGGAAAATATAAGGTTTATTTTTTGCTCTCTTTGGTACCCTTTTTATACTCTGTATCACCAACGAAATCTTGAAATACTATGATCCTTGCAATATATCATAATCGTGTTATCAATAGTTTCCAAAGCGCTAATCACTTCTGTTTTTCAAACAAAGGCAAGAAACCCATACAGATATAAACTTACGTATGTATAGGTACCTATATATTGTTGTTCAGGCGAAAGGAAAAACGAATGAAAATTCCATTAAAAATCACGACACTAAAATTTGATATGGAACTTGTTTTTCTTCTTTTTGAAATTGTTGGTGTTGTGCTGGCATTGTTGAATTCTTCTGCTTCGTGCTTTGTATTTCCAAAAGCACTATGAACAAATCGCAAATAATTCCAAAATCTGAACCAACGTCACGAAGTATTTATTTTTCGTGACAAACAACTTGTCCCTCCCTCCAACATAAAAATTATTTAGAAAATAACTCTGCTTCAGTATTTTTACACTTTTTCTTCCCACTGGATGCTATGAACTGCTGCTAAGCAGCATACATACCTTCTAATAGAATTGTTGACGACAAAACAAAAAAGAAATTATCAGTAAGATTTTACTCGTACTTTTGCTATTCTGCTTTAGCAAGCAAAATTATAAGTTGTTGTTATTCTTTTGCACCTTATTGTTCTTACACCGGCATAATTTTTTATAAACTCGTACACTTAGTCAAATAAAGTAAGCATTCATGGTTACAATGTTGAAGCAACTAATTACGTAGGGACTAATGTGACGCTGTATTAGGCTATTGCTTGCATTTCAAAAAATCTAAGTATGTAGGTGTTAATAGTACTTCGAGTCGGATCTGATGGAATAGTGAAGAGTAAATATTGCCGTGAGGTTGATATAGAAACCAACAATGTAAAATCGTGGTACAGGCATTGCAACTGGCACTACAAAGAACAAGTGTAGAGCCTTCAAAAAGTGAAAGGTTGGTTGTAAACAGATTATAATCGAAGACATGAAATTAGACGAGAATCGAAGAACAAGCAAGTGCATCGGCTGTGAACTAAAGATGGAAAATGTTAAGACTCTACGGGTACTCAGATAAAACTCTTGCTTATATTAGGATGAAAGTTTCTCGAAGTTTGAGGTGAAATCCTGATGAATAAAGTGGCAGTTGGTGCAACCCTTTAAGAGTTTTTGAAAAAAGAATTGCAGAAAAAAAGATCATTGGCTTTTCAAAAACAAAAGGAATCGACTTTCCGTATCTAGTTTTCTTCACATTGTATCATTTCTGGTTCATAAAATCTTATTCCAAAAAAATTTAACTCGTGGTTTAATCATAAAATTATTTTGAATGTATAAATTCCCAACGCAACTGTTTTGACAAGATGAGTAATATCTTGAAAATTATGAGTTTGAGAACAAAAGGTTTCACATTTCTCTGGTTGAGAAATGTAAGTAAGGTACATACGAGTATTTTCTTATTACAAAAATATGTGCTTATTACATACATATAGTTCTTAAAGAAAACGTTTTTCTAAGCTTTTTCTGTAATAAAAGAGTACATTTTTTATGTTTTTTTTTTTTTTTGGTTAATTAATGTGCCTAATAATGGATTGTTAAAACTCATTATTGTTCCTGTCAAGAAAGTGTTTTTACGGTACCCTGCAGTTGAAAGCAACATTATTCCTAACGGTAAATTTGTTACCATAAATATGTGCCTCAAAAGAGTTGGAGATTTGGTTTTATGAGGAGCAATATTTAAATATTCTAAAGTAAAATCTGATAAACAGTTTAAATAAATTTGTATTCAATGGAGATAACAAACCCCGATATAACTTTAATCAAACTTGCAGCAAAAAATTAGATGCAACAGCCCCTAACACTGACTTAAGTCAGATAGAAAATATGTGCCTCTTTTTGAAAAAAAAAAGTAGCAAAACGGCACCAAAAAAATCGAAAAAGCATAATGGCGTAAAAGACCGAAGGATTATGACTTGATTATGATAATGATTATGAAAAAGTTTTTGAGTCGCGATAGCCATACTTAAGTGTTAAATACTTCATACTTTAATTTTCTTACACTGCTATAAAAAATGAATCTTACAAAATGTACAAACATTTTCGACACCTTAATATTAGATTATCTATTTTTATATCTATTGTATAAAGTCGGAACAGAGCACTCAGGCAAAGAACTAGTCCATTGTACTCTTTGTAAAATTCCTTTTAATGAACATTTCAGTCTTACGAAGAAAAATCTGTAAGCACTTCAGTTATAAGGTGCCTACGGTGCCAGCACCGGACACGTCAGCGCCGAGTACCTGCAGCCTGATGCGAGCGTAAGCCGGATATTCCAAGAGATAGTGCTCCGCAGTGTTGTCATCACTTTCGCAGCAAGCATCGCAGGATGCTGTGTCACTCATGCCCAGCAAATTTAAGTGCTTTGAAAAGTGTAATGCCTTGCTGAAGAACAGCAGAAAGGCTACAAACCTCCTAGAGACGTCGAAAAGAATTCGTTTGGTCTACCTGCATTCCGGAGAGCTGTGGCATCTGCTGTTGAGCTAGATTAGATTTAGGTTTAAAATACGTTTTACTTTTCACTGTCAAAACACTTTCTGACATACTGTACTTCTTTCAAAGAAGCAGTACCGAATTCAACGTTTTAGTCTTTTTTTAAACTTTTCCATTTTGACATGACATCGAATGACGTTTAATACAATGGCGACAGAGGAAAAGTTATTGGATATATTATTTTTTTTTAGCCATTAAGAGTAATCATAACTAACATAACAAATATCAGTTATAAGGATGCCGTATTCAATATGAGGGTTAAATAGGGTAACACATACTTCTGTTTAAAACCGCTTTATTCGAACTGTATGCAATTTCCAGCTCCTTTCGCATCTCATACGATTCTCAATTTATGTTAAGAAATCATGCTTAAAGTTTCCGAAAATTTATTCGGAACATCCTATATGTGCACATATAAATATATGCATATCGATATACTCGTACATCTATATGTACATGTATATACATTGATATCTGAACTTTCTTAAAATGCAAATAAAAAGGTGAATATCTTCCAATCCTTAGAGCTTGTTATATTCTATCTATATAGGTTCAAAGATTTATTTAAGTAGTCGCACTTATGCGTTTAAGGATTCACAAGCTCTATACGGTAGTTTTTGCTCTTTTTAGTACTTACTATTATACATACATAGTGCATTGGCATTGTTCTTTCGTCACCTGATGATGATTTGATTGCGAAAAGTATACTCCATATTCACAACCAATGAAATATGGAATAAGAGTACATTCTTTCGTCTTCGAACAGAGAATAGAAAGGTGCCTTTGGCTTAGGTATCATACATATGGTATATATGTATGTACGAGTATTTTGCAACTTTTCTCTCCGTCGTGTACGTCGAGTAAATACATACATACAAGTATATGAGTAGGTTGGATAGAAAACATAAAAATGTACAATATTTTTTGAATGCATAATATAGTACATGCATATGTCCCTACATGAAATTGCATATAATTTATACATAATATCGTTATTAACACATAGTATTAGATTCCAAATCGGACGGTTTGCCCTATTTCCGACTGAGCTCGATTGGAAGCCATTGTTTCAGTGATGTAAAATCTTGTGTGATGATTAGCTGTTAGTAACACAGTTATGAGTCAAAGTACACTAACAATTTTGACTCCCGATCAAATGTTGGACACCACCTATGGAGCGTAATAACCACCTGAGCACAAACATCTTTTTTTTCTCTATCCAATTTTGCAGAAAACGTAACATGTGCTTTAGGCATTATAAGAATATTCGTACTCTCTTAAGAGTTAAATAAGAATGAGAGCATTCTTAAGGCTCCTTTTGGAAAATACTGTATTTTGTTTTTTGCGGAATAACAGAAAAGAGGTGATTTGTTTTTAGCTCCCCGAGAATTAAAACTGAATAACAAGAACAAGAAAATTCTTACTAACTAGAGCCCAATATACGAAGACTGCACAAGCCTTACCACTGGTAGTGAATAATTATTTAGGGTACAAGTATCTTGATACCTATGGACAAAATATTAGAGATATTATCGAGTAAGCTGTGAGTCTTCCAGAAAGATGATAAATTTATGTTGCCAAGATATAACTCAACATTCAAAGTGAAAAAGTCCAGACATCACGTGCATCACGAAAGATTCAATGCGCTTAATTTAATAAGGCTAGTTTTATCATTTGATATGGTAGGATCAGTCCTCGGCAAAAAAAAAGAAATCGATAAAATAGCTAATTTTTTTATTTATTTATATTATTATTATAAGTTAGTGAGAAATCCACTAAACGATTGATTTTTCTATGGAAGGTTAATGTTCGAAATAATATTTGTAAAGATACATGCTACTTCAAAACATTTTGATTGATATACTGCGTGACTGACTCAAACTGCAACTTTTTAAAATGCTATAATTTTTTTTATTTTTTGATAAATTTTATTGTGCCAAAGCAAAAAATTTTTTAAAATACATCAATCGCCCACCTTTGGCGCGAATAATGGCCTTGAGACGGCCGATGAAAACATCGCAGAGAAATCCGACGGACTTGCATCTGGAGAATTTGCGATTCATTGTGTCGAAGAACTAAAGTGTGTTTTTTAACCAATCTTGTTTGACGCGCGCTTTGTGAGACGGTGCTGAGACTTGTTGAAATATCCACGGTCTCCGAACGAACTGATTGTTTGCCCAAGGCTTCAATACTCCCTCTAAGACAATTACACGGTATACATCGCATTAATTTTGACGCCACGGTCTAAAAATACGAGCGGAGAGCGACCATCGGCAGTTATGGCGACCCAAACCATCACTATCTGTGCTGCCTGCTTTCTGGTGGCCGTCCGAAGGTGTAAAATTTCGACGGCCCTCTCTGGCAAGTAAATTCGGTCATTTTGTTTGTTGATATATTGCTCGATAACAAATGGCGACTCATCGGAAAAAACCAAATTCAGCAACCCACCACTTTCGTGCAAGCGTAGCAACTCCTTCGCTCTTTCGACTCTAACGTTTTTGTTTTGCTGTTTAAGATCGTGTGCTTTTTGGATATGTTGAGCTCACGAGCCATTTTTCTTCCACTTCGACGCGGATTTCGCTCAATTCGAGCCTTCACTTTCCGAACCATTTCTGCCGATGTTGCTGTTTTTTTATGACCACTTCCATAGCGTTTTGCAACGCTGCCAGTATCACGGTAACGATCTATGGTTCGAGACACAAATGATTTATTCACGTTGAGGTGCTGGAGGGCTCTAACGATAGCTACTTGTGGTTTTCCAGCCAAATATAAAGCAATCACACTATCACGTTTGAATTCCATCGCGGATAAAAATTCAACACAACTGAGAGGGCTTGTAAATAATAAAATTATCTGTCATGTGTCAAAATTTGAGCTCACAGTAATGAACGGAAATTATAGCAGTCTGAAGCTGGTTGCAGTTCGAGTCAGTCAGGGTGTAGCTAATGTTTTTAGTTCAATAATATTCTTCGATTTTATTTAAAGCATAAAAATGTTTTAACCTTGTTAATGTTTTCCACTCACTTCGAAGCGAACTCAGCACAACGATCTCATCACACATAAATCCATTGGTCCAGATGGTATATATCCACTTCTTCTGTAGAGCTGTTCTTTCACGTTGGCAAAACCAGTGCGCAACCTATTTCTACAATCCTACTCTATAAGGATCTTTCCGATAAGATGAAAAACTACATTTGTCTAGCCCGTTCCCAGGTGAATTTTCTTCACTCTCCTTATACAGACCCATTGCACATACATCGCTTCTTTCCTAAATCACAAAAACGCTGATAAATTGTCAACTCATTAAATATCTCGAAACATGAAAACTTCTTAGTGACTAATAGCACGACTTTCATAGACACTGATGATGGCAAGTTTCAGCGAAAAGCGGAACCAATCTGACGCAAGCAAATTACCATAGTTGCACTTGATATTTCAAAGGCATTTAAAAAGGTTTGTCATCACGCTGTTATTTCGAAAATGCGTGTATTTAAGTTCGACGAATTTTTTCTTTCTTTCAGGCCTGTTATCGTCTTCGGCTGTACAACGTTTGTTAGCTCATCATATTCCGATATTAATAGCATAATTTATTCGGGAACTACCAATAGAGTGGCTGTTACTAAAACGAAATTAAAATACGTCAAATACAACCTACGTTGAAAAAGGTACAAAGTACCTTGTACCTTTTTCGCCACCAGTGTTTTATTGAAATTGCAAGCAGCACTATTTCCTTTTAAACCTTAAACAAGCCTTCTTTTAGACTTACTTCTGAACATTATAACCTGTAAACATTTAAAACCAATGTATATCAATACCTCTCTTTCTTCCCGCCCTAACTTTTCTTCCATTCATTAAGCGCGTGAAAATGATAAAGAATTATGACATTGAAGATTATAGTGTCTCCGATCGCAATTTTTCCCTTATTTTGGTGGACAAAGTGAAACCATATTCTCTTACAAATTTCAATACAAATATAAATAACTATGGTATATGAAATACAAAAATACGTGCATATGTTGTACTATACACGTATGACATAATCGTATATATTTAGTAAAGAAAAGTTTTTGTTTGAATTTAGGTAATGGACATGAAATAATAAATAATAAAACGGATTCTGAAAATCTTTTGCGTTTCTTCAAGGAAAGAAAGTAAGTAAAGAGGAGAAAGTACAGATATCAGCTATCATATTACAGTGTAATTGAGAACGGCAATGAAAAAATTAAGATGAAATCCCTTAAATGGAGATTTAGATAAGTTCAAGTTCGAGCACAGATGACATGAAAACTCCAATAGAATATTTTACAAATTTTTCGACGCTGGAGCTGTCGATCTAACCAGAGAAGAAACTTATTAATTTGAACTGCAAGGGCTTGGCATTAAAATAACATGTACTGAGGACGAAATAAGGCGCTATCTCGGCATTCTCTTGTACTAAGGAGATTTAAAACTATCCCAATTTAAAATGGCGTTGTCTTATGATTAAAGGAAACTTACATTTTAATAACAATAGCAAATAACCTAAAAAGGGGATTGCAACTAAGGAAAGTTTTCTAAGAAGTCTCCTTATACCTTTGAAAGAAATGGGGATATTTGCGGCAGCTACTGTTCGAAAAAATCGGATTGGAAAATGTGATGATGACAAATTCCAAAGCCGATAATTGTCGCTTCCTAAAAGAGAAACATGGGTGGTGTCGATTTCTGTGATATACTATACTATATACTATAAGAATATTTTATTGATCCTTGGGAATATTCCTTATAAATGCTTTGCTTTTATTATGGAACCATTTAACCTTACTTAAGCCTAAAGGAAAGCGTATACCACTAATAAAATTTCAATTGGAAATAACTATTGCCCTTTTATAGACGAGCCATTATTTTTTCAGATATTGCTCAAGTGAAACGTGGCCGCTATTTAACCTCATCTATTACAGAAAGTGAATGTCCGACTTCCTGTGCTAGTTCTAGTTCGGGCAGTGTTTCAACTGATATCTCAAAAAATACAAATTAACGCCGACCCCTTCTAAAGTAAAGCGCTATGATCAAAATTGAATTCAATACAGGAAAACGAGAAAATGAATTTTAAAGGAAAAACTTCATTTTAACATCTTATACCTTGTTGCAAGACATTTACAAACACCATTTCTTAGAGGTATATGCAAGAATAACTCAGTGAATCGGGGAAGACATCTTAGATGAAGAGAACCAGTGGCGCATTATAGATGATACGTACAATAGAGCTCAACGTAGCGCTATTAGAAATATATACCAGATAATTAGCAGATGACTAAGATAATTAGGAAAGGTATTACAGAAGGTATTACAGACACCCGTATAGACCAGAACTCCAACTTGCACCCTCAGCTACTTACCCATTTACACATCGATCTAATGGGCATAAAAGACGACAAGTTTATTACCTGTATCCGTATGCTATATAAATCAGATCTCCATATGATAGAAGAGGTATCCAAAACATTTCACTATTTCGTAATACCAAGAATGCTAGTAATGTTAGTTAGCTTTAGGAGTCCTCCTATAAGTAACTTAAATATGTTAAATTTCTAGGTCTCAAAATTTACTAACTACAATATCTACAAGTAAGAGTGAAGTAAACGGACCAGTTGAATGGGTACATTCGACGATCTTAGAATTAGTAAGATTTATACAATAACTCAAGGAAATTGTTAAAATATCTGTGGATAGATATAACATCAGTTGCCATCTAAAAAAATCAACCAATATATTTTTTGGAAGAACTCAACTATCAATATTTATTAGACTTCAAGAAAAAACTAAATAGACACTTCATATCACCACATATCAAATTAAACGGCATCAAAGCTGGGAAATCCTTCAAGAAAATATAAAGAGATATAAGCCTAAAATTTATAATATTGGAAATATAATTTACGTTTCGGACAAAAAAAAAAAAAAAAAAAAAATGCGTGAGAAGCAAAAATCAATTTCCAAAAAGGAAATAGTTTCTAAAGATAGTAGGGTTAAGGTCACAACCGTGTCTGATCATCGAATTCATAAATCAAACACCAAGGACATTTCTGAGCAATAATTTTCCTTTTGAAAATGCTGTTGTATGTAGGTAAAGCAACAGTAGACATTTCTGAATATTCTACCCCTCATCCTATAAATTGGAATAGGTTCAGCTTGGAAATGGATAGTTGGAAATCCAGATGCCACCGACTGGGACACCGTGCTAAATAATGACAATAGCATAATCGAAATTAACAACAGACAATACAAAATTAATAGATAACTTACAGATACAATCAATCATGTAATAGATGATTACAATAAAATTGCAAATAACTTAAATCACGATAATACGCGCAAATACGGACAAATGATTTACAATAAACCTAACATGATAAAAGAACAATTAAATAAAATATGTAGTAAGTGTAGCACAGCTTACCAAATCTGATACAATTAACACCAAATATTGGACAAAGTAGAGATCAACCAAATTATCTCAAATACAGAAACATTTCCCTACAGCAACAAAATTGAGAATATACATAGAGTATGCAGAGCCATCAATTCTAGCATCAGAATCAACAATATTATACATAATACCAATAAGGTAATCGTAAAAATACATCCAAATACGATCAATATCAAATATATTTATGATTTCAAAAATTCTTAGCAAATCAACAAAAGCAGCATGGAATAAGTGGAGAGCGCAGATCATATCAAAGTACCATAATTTGCAAGAATCAACAACTGCATGAGCTTACCTAATTTTAATGGCAATATTACGTACCACAGAGTCAAAAGACATCTCAATAGAAATCCTCAATAAATGGTGTCAATATTGGAGGTAGTTTCTCACTGTAGAACGATATTTATCTTAGAATACACCCAAAAATAGTTTCCCAAATTATCCTTGACGATTAAGGGGACGCCCTTATATATGTATATGTATAATGGGTGACCAGATAGCAATGATAGTTTTTCCAATTATTATGTTTCAGCAGCTGTCAAGTTACTAATCACATCCAGCTGTTAAAATATTCAGTAAGGTTTGCCGTGCGAAAATTATTAAAAAATGTTATCGAAGTTCCTGCTCAATTGTAAATACGCAAAGTGAATTTTGTCATACGGTCACTTCTTCGCACCGTGGAAAAGTTTGAGCGTGAGTGCACTTTTTTGGATCATAAGCCACCAGACACCACCAGACAAGAAAAATTAGCCGATGCAGCGGCCAGTTTCGAAGAAGACATAAAAATCAATTCGGCGCCGATCAGATGAATTGGGCATCGCTACAGAGTCAACCCGGCTTATTTTATACATCCGTATAAGATTGTGCTTATGCAAGAATCAAAGCCGGACGTACATAGGTAACGCCAAGAGTTCGCTAATTGGGCTAAAAAATCATCTTTTAGGACGAGGCCCATCTTTTGTCTCAGCGGCTGTATCAACAAGCAAAATTGCCATTATTGTAGTGAACACAATCCACAAGTGTTCGGCCAAGCATCAATACACCCACAAAGATTGATTGTTTGGTGCGGTTTATGGCATGGCGGACCTTATTTCTTTCGAAATGAGGAAGAAGGCACCGTTACCTTCAATGGTCTCAGGTAAAGAGCGATGTTAACCGACTTTTGTGGGCAGAGCTCGACAGCATCAAAGTATCCGATCTGTAGTTCCAACAAAACGGCACTACATGTCAAACAAGTGACGCAGTGCTTGAAGTTGTAAATGAGAAATTTGGCGACTGAGTCATCTCACGGCGAGCGTTCTTCAATTGGCCTCCGCTATCATGTGAATTGACAGCATTCGATTATTTTCTCTGGAGCTACATCAAGACCTCAGTCTACGTTAATAAACCAACCACTTTTAAGGAACTTGAGGCCAACATTCGACACGCACTTACCAGAATAACGCAGCACATATTCTACGGAGTCATCAAAAATCGGACCGACCGCTTGAAGCACTGCCAGCGATGCCGATGCAGCCATTTGAATAATGTGCTATTTCACATATAATTGCATGAACGTAGCTTTAAAATAAAGTATTTTGATTTTATATCTCAAACCGTCGTTGTTTTATTTAATTTTCTTTTCTTATCGTTCTTATCTGGTCACCTCTTATATAAACTAGAGAAAACTTGTGATCAAAATTAACTTGTTGGTAAAAAAGGCAACATTGGTTGCAATACCATTATTCTTTTAATTCTCCATTTAGAAAAAAAAACTTTAACTGTACATGCTCCTCAGGGTAAATATGTTCGCCTATATATGGTAGACGACATCATAATATTCAACAGAAATTTAAAAATGTCGAAACAATCGTTAAGATTGTATATACGCTGCAAATATGAGGGTGCAGCTTGAAAAATGCCATTTTTCGATTTCTTCCGATGGCATAAAGACCAACCCGGAAAATGTTAATGCAGTCTTGCCCTAAATCGCTTAAGGATCTACGATGTTTTTTTAGGTCTGTCAGGTATTACCGCTATTTCATTAAGAGTTATTCTAAATTGGCGAACTCTTAGCATTACTTCTAAGAAGTTAAAAATTTATTCTACTGAGTGATGAAACAGTGGAAGCCTTCAGTAAATACAAAATTCTTTAGCAAAAGAGGAAATTGTGCTTACTTGCCCCAATAAAAAAAAAAATAAATAAATAAATAAAAAAAAAAATAATAATAATAATAATTAATTTGAACTTATTACCGAACGATTCGAATCATGCATTGGCAGCAATTTAATAACAGGAGGAAAAGTCAGAACGCTCAGTAAAATTGAAGAAGCCTATAGCGCAATTGAAAAATACTGGTTATAATATGCGCTTTATAATATTTTTAAAACTACCTGTTTGAATCGGAACGAGTCAAAATATTAACAGATCATAAACCCTTTACATATGCTCTTAGTAGTAAAAACTACAATTCAAAAATGAAACGCTGGAAAGCAGAATTTGAGGAGTACAACTACAAGTTGAAATATAAGCCAGGAATAAAACAATACCAATTTCCCAATATCCAGGGCAAATTTTGTACTTAGTCATCTACTCAACTGAAGGAAATGAAATGAGAGCCCTGTACTAGAAAAATCCTCTAAGTATTCTGAAGTAAGAATTTTAAAGTTAAGAGCCGTAGAAAACATAAGAGAGTAACTGAGAAAAATTTTATACGCCTTGTCTTTGACAACGAAAAAGCCTTTAATTCGGCCTCTATCCGTTCTTATTGCAAGATCAATTAGGAATAGGGATTTTTAAAACCCCTATGCTGGTACAACGGGCAAGTTGAATCTTTTAATTCAACGCTTTCTGAATTAATGCGTTGCTTAAGAACTGAACGATCTCCGTATATGGTAAATACGAGTATAACTGAAAAAAAACTCATGACGGTATTCTTTGAAAGAAATGTCAGCACGGATGCCAAATTTTAATGCACAGGACTGGAAAACGCACACAAATTATTGGAAAAGCAAAATAGTGATTTGAGTATTACATCAAGAAAAAAACATAAAATAAGAAATCATTCACTCAGTGCTATCATTTACACTGAAATAAACAAGCTTGTAGGCTCCAAACTAACACTCCGCTTTCAAAGTTAAATGGTAACCGAAACCAAATCAGAAACCTTAGTAATGGAATGGAGTAACAAAATAATTCATAAAGGATATGTGATGTATGTAGATCTGAAAATCTGCATCTCATCAAATTCTCCAACGTCATGCTAACAATTATGAATCAGCAATACATTGCAGAACAAATAGTCGAAATTCATGCACTTCCATCAATACTGCACCAATCTTGCGATGATATAGAGGTTCTTTCATGAAGAAACTTCATTTTAATAACACAAAACGCATCAACATGATTCAAGAAGAAAAAGTGATTCCTCAATGAATAAACTTTTTAATCTTTGCTACCACATTCTTCAGTATTCTGATTCTAAGGATAATAATTTTTAAAAGCAAAAGAAGCTCTCAAATAACAATAATCATATCCAAGAGAAAGGGTTTTCTAATAACGACTTGACAACTTTTTTTTTAAATAAAAGGCAAACCATTTGAGATATTTTAAAAACTTTATTATTGGCTTGAAGTACAATCAAAACATTTATGAATGGAACTCGACTTCGTCCATATGGCCACCGCGGGCACGTTTGCAGCGGTCAATTCGTTGGACCCAATTTTCAACGACTCGACCACACATTTCGGCCGAAACGGGCGCTATTTCGCGTTCAATGTTGGCTCTGAGCTCTTCCAACATCGTAGGCGTGTTGGCATAAGCCAATGACTTAACGTAGCCCTACAGAAAATAGTCAAGTGGCGTTAAGTCGCCCGATAGAGGCGGCCAATCGACTGGCCCATGTCTTGAGATTACACGCTCACCATACTTACTTGTGGCTTGTGGCACCATCCTGTTGAAGCTATATTTCGTCCAAGTCCAGATCTTCCAATTCGGGCCAAAAATAATCGGTGATCATGGCGCGATAACGCTGACCATTCACAGTAACGTGACGATCGTTATCGTCGACGAAAAAATAAGGCCCAATAACGCCGCCGGCATGCAAACCGCACCAAGCAGTTATTTTTTGTGGATGAAGTGGTGATTCATGAAGCCCATGAGGGTTTTCACCCGACCAATAACGCATATTTTGCTTATTGACGAACCCATTGAGCCAAAAATGAGCTTTGTCACTGAAGATGATTTTGCGACTCCGAATATCTGTAGAAAATTTTTATAATTTGCAGACGTTGCTCGTTAGTGTACTTTACCATGATGAAAATGTTGAGTTTACTGAATAAATTGATAGTGACAGTTTGATGATTAGTGAAAGAGTGCGTTCACAAATTAAATTCAAATTTGTCAAGTCCCTATTGGGAAACGTCTCAGCATTTAGAATCTTCCACACTTTTAAGCAATACGAGGATTCTCGCATTTAAGAAGTAAAGAGTTAACGACAACTAGACGCATGCTTCAGAAACAAGTTTAAGCAAACAACAACAGCATCATATCAACTCATTATTGAAATACTTGTACCTGCGCCACCCAATTCTATGCGTTGGGACGAAACTTAAAACTACATACATATGTATGTGTTGTACATCTTTTGCCTAAAATGCATTGACGCGACGCACGTGAGAAATGTTGTATTCATTAACACATCGTGATTTCTACCTGTTGTAATTAGGTTTATTGAAAATCATGTTGTAGATAGTTAGTTCTAAGTTGAAACTAAAGTTTTTTTTTTTTTTTTTAAATAAATAATCTAAATAAATGAACTTACTTTCATTGTTTTTACCAAATCGGGTCGAATTGAATTTATTGCAAAGCAGGTTAAAGTACGCTGATTAGAAATCGATGAAAGCATTCTTCTTTAAAAATAAAAAGAACATTAGTTTTGAAGTTACATAGATATGTTTATTATAGCTTAACAAAAAAAAAAAAAAAAAAAAGAGTATTACTGTTCGCCTTTTACACAAAATAAATGCGAAAATATAATGTCCTTTTTGCACATTACATTTTAGTTTGTAATCAATTTAAGTTGGTTATGGTGAGAAGAACTAATCACGAAACTAAATAATTGATGACCACAGACTTTGAGCATGATTGATCGAAGTAAACTTTTCTGTATTTCTTTGTTGTACGATTAAAACGCTAGTATAAATTCCCACCCATCAGATCGATGATAAAATGTTTTTTTCATTTCATCATGTAAGGTTTGTTCAGTTTAAGTTAAGTGTACACATGCATGTAGATACTATTACGATCATTAATTTTTTGAAAACAAAAAAAAAACGTCTTAAGGTCCCTAGTATTGAAAAACGGTGCAAATTTATTATTTCAAATAAATAATTTTTTTTTCGCAGAACTGTTTGTGAAAATGGTTCTGCATGGACTACAGCGCTTTAGACTAGAGCTTTGGGATAAAAACTGTTTGCAAAAAATCGCCAATTGTAGTTAAAATGGAAATGGGGTATGAATTATTACACATAGTTTTCAAGAATACGAAAAGTTATCGATAGCAGTCAAAACTATAATAAGAATATTTTATATACATTTTCATGTACTACTTCAAACCTTTCCTTTTGTTCCCATTTACTTATGTGAATAGGAAAACATAGCGCGAGGCAAAGAAAATATTGATAATGTATTTTAACCTATCATAAACAAAACTACCAACAATAATGAAACTCTTAATGAAATGATGAGTCTTTATTGAACCAACCGAAGCTCTCACAGCCTTAAAGTGGGTTATATTCATATTGATGTCAACAGTTCCCTCGCCACAAGAATTTCTATCTATTCTATTGATCCTGCAGATTGGGTGTAGGTAAAAGATGTTCATAAGCAAAGTTCGATTGCTTTCATCGTAAGCCAATTCAGATGCGAACTTTCTAACGAAAAGAAACGGGATGGTTCGAAAAAAAAGACTTTTTAGCAGTTTCCGATTTATTTTTTCCAAATCTGTTCGTCAAAACAAGCGCTGTATATAAAAAACTGAAACAAAATAAGATTTTGACAGTTTATTAGCCATTTACAAGATTTACAAATGCAAATCATTAACAGAGGGTGAGTGGATGAAAATATGCTCCACTATAATACTTTCAAAAGTTTTAAGTACAACTATTTACAACACACTTATCGGCAAGTACCAGTGAAGCTTTTCGGTATACCAAATTTTCACACTGGGACAATTTATTTGAAAGACCAATGAATTTTGGGTCGAACCTCACTATCTTTTAACTGATTTCAAATGACATATGAAAACTTAACCATCTTAGGCTTTGCAAGACGATGTTTAATTTGGAACTTCACAAATAATAATAATAATACGTATGCATCGGCATTATCAGTCGCTCTCAGTGTGCCGTCACAGAAGTTTTTACAGCAATTGAAGTCCAGACGATAAATAATGTGATCAAACAAAGAAGCATATAATATATGTATAATGCCTTCGACAAATTTTTAACAGTAACGTTGATATGGTAAATAAGTTTATATACCTCGGAGTGAACATAAACTCCAGTAAATACATTTTAGTGAAGAAACCTTTCTTACTGTGTCGATTTATAGAAAACAAAGCTTAGCAGATATTGAAAACTTTCATATACTTGCTTAAGTATGGAAGAAGGGTGAATTGAGGAGTTCTATGAGTTCTATATAAATGTATGATATATTAAATGAAAAAAGTAAAACATTTCGACTACACTGGCTTGGCTACATCGAACAAATAGGCAATATTGCTAAAGCTAACAGTATTTTAAACAGGAAATCCGAACCTCCGTGTTAAGGACCATGCGATTACCCACGCTGAAGTTGTTGGCCCAGAGGACTGAATCTTCCAAGATCGAAGAGAATGGAAGGCTGTCATGTTTCAGGTAATGATTATTTTAATAAAAAAGGAAAACAGGAAAGAGGTTCAATGTTATGATTTTATCAGGTGCCATATGATATGTATAACTTATACATACTCGTATAGTAGATTACCGTATGTAGTATTGTAAATGTATTGTAGTTTTAGAGTGGCTAGTAGGTAGCAAAGAAATATCGCAGGTGTTGAAAAAGTGGAGAATTAATTACCAGCAGCAGCTGGTAGCAGCATTAGCTCATACTGCTCAAGTTCAGTTAGTGAAATCTATACAAAGAATGTATAATTAAAATCAGTTAGTCTGAAGCGTCGACGACCAAACCAAAATCACATGTAGGTAATATCAGAAGCGAACCCAGAATTTTCTTTATTTTGCTACCAGTTAAGTTTATTGGAAAAGAAAGGCTTTTCATTTAAGTTTCAGATTTAAATATTCTTCAATAATTTAGTATGTCTAGGTACTGTAATTTCAGTTTAGTCGTTACTTTGATTTTACAGGTAGCCGCATATTGGTTTGACTGATATTGATTGACAGTATTTTACAGTCGTGGATATAGTCAACAAAAAATTATTATAAATTATTTAATGAAGTATCTATTAAACTTTTTACTTAAATAATTGGTTAATTTCGAATACGCGAATGAAATTGCGTGATTTTTTTAATGTAAGCCATATACCACATAATTCAGTTAGTAAAGGATTTTTCTTAATTTTTTTGTATCGAAGTGGGGTGGACTCTTTATTAACATTGAACATAGATATTAGAAATGTTTCCATCATGATGGTAAAAAATCTTAAAAAAAAAAAGTTGACGCAAGAGTTACAGGAAAATAATCATAAACAGTGCGCCGCGGCGACGAGATTGCAGTGCTCCAGTTTCACCGTTATTGGTGATCACTCTCGTGGTGTGTTCGAAATTTCTCGTTTTCTCGAATTGGATCACTGAGGTCCATAGCAAATGTAGTTCTAACAATATAGTGTCACCTATTGCATATATTAACAAACCAAACAAAATAATGATGCTGAAGGAGAACATTCGAAATAAACTTAGCAAAACAGACATTGGCGACACTATTACGAAAGATATACTTGCAAGACTTTGCGCTTGACAAAATCAAATTTCATTAACCTCGTATTTCAAACTACGGTTAAGTTAATATTTTAGTATGGACAAGGAATATAAGCGTTTCCGATATTATTTAGCTAAAAAAAAACAAACCATAATAATTTTTGTGTACTTGCATCCATATGTACTTTTATTTTAGACCACGATTTTATTGTTATTGTATTAGGCTATTTGCAGGTTGTTTAAAAATACAAGAAATATACATACATACGTATGTATAGATATGTACATCCTAAAATTTTCCACAAAAAAAAAAAAAAAAAATGTTAATAAAACAAATTTCTCAATGCATCGTTGGTATATATGTACTTATTCATTTTTCTCATTTTTTTAGGACGATATTAACAAGTTTAACACACCTGTGAGTAAATACTGTACATAAAGA
This sequence comes from Volucella inanis, assembly GCA_907269105.1. Taxonomy (NCBI): domain Eukaryota; kingdom Metazoa; phylum Arthropoda; class Insecta; order Diptera; family Syrphidae; genus Volucella; species Volucella inanis. The sequence goes on from OU026155.1 coordinate 60,609,608, forward strand.
ACCAATAATGCTTGAATGTGTCAACTTTATTCTTACCCTTAAACATCAAAACCTAATCAGAATAATTAACTGATTAACTTCATTAAGTTTGACAACATAGCACTGCACTAAATAAGTGTGCAAGTATACACATATATTTTTGTATGTATTTGTACTCTCTATGCTGCAGTTTTATCATACCCTTTGAAAGTCTCCCTAAAGAAACCACTTGTGAAATTGCTTAATGACTTTCTAATTTCTACTTCGCAGTAGCTACATGAAGTTAGATGAGAGTTATCGTTCAGATGTTAATGTTAATTATACGATTTTTTTTATTAAAAAAGGAAAACTTAAACTTAAAAAGATAGAAGGTAAAATCTGTGTGGCTATATATATTTTTTAAGTTAAATTTTTCCTTAATCAAAGTTAATTGAGATATTGGAAAAGTTTGCTGTTGTCTGCTCTTGATAATACCCAGATACAATATTTTCGTACACGACACTGGCAATATTTACAATGCAAATCAATTAATCCGTTATTAAACTCGTGTACAGCTAAATCAAATAACTAATGCTTTGGGAGAAATATAGTTGTGTGTGAGCATCTGCAATAAAAATATACATATAATGTAATATGTCTGTATAAGCGAGTACATATATGTACACATGTGTGTATATTTAAAATACAAAACGAAAAGTCATTTGCATCCCATTGAAGTTTTTTTTATCTTGTTCCCTTATTGTTTTTATTTACTGCTTTCTATTGTTTTTTTTTTGGATGACTTCGGGACAATTCAAATTCTTTCAAGCCTTAGAAACAAACAATGTTGGCGCGTTCAAAGCCCTTATAACACCAAATATATTCAACTCTCGGATTCTTCAGTCTGGTGAAATACCAAGCTGCACAGAAAGTCCATGAATTCCACCTCTTCATTAATTTTCGTCTTTCAAATGATCCTTCTGCCAAAGTGAATTATTCTCGTTTTTAGAAATTTAACATCTATTTATGTATATAAAATCAATATATATATGTAAATTTTAATGTATTAACGAGCATGTACCTGCAATTCAAAGTCTTTAAACTAAAGATTTGTTTCCGTTTGTCGAATGTTACAAGTCGGTCTCATTTCTCATTGTATATATTCGTATGTACATATCATACATATGTAGATAAAGCAATATAAATCTCGTTGGCTGCTATTAGGTCTTCCGAACTTTGACAATTTCTGCAAATAAAAAAAAAAGAAACGGAATGAAAAGTGCTGTAGTTCCGGTGAAAGGAAAATTGTCAATTCAGGAAACAAATGTTGTAAAGTGCGCGGTTGGCCTTATCCTTATGACAATTTTTCATTTTTAATTATAAAATGTGGTATATGGCACACGATTGAAAACTAAATTGAAAGTTAATAGTATAAATATGACTAGAAATTAATGTTATCTTATTTATAATACAATAGTTCATATCAAATTCGTACGTGCGCCTTAAAATATGGTCTGCAGAAAGCCTATAAAATGTTTATTTTAAGTTGTTATAACAAATTAATTAAATTACTTAATTTTGTGTTCGATAGGACTTATTATACTTATTATAAATACATTGTTCATTACCACGATTGTTATTACCTATTGTTTGTATACAAATTTTCATATATATTATAAGCACAAGCATCTTAAATATTTTACCATAACTGTATATTGTTCAATGTAAAGACACAAGTTGCATAATACTCGTAAGTTAATCGAATGACTGCCGATTTGCAGACAGTGTTTTTGCAGACAAAGCGTTTGTATTTTATATATTAGGAGTTCCGATGCTTCATAAATTATACCGAGCCATTATCATGGTTCTTTCCTAAAGTTTCTTATATCCAGCTAGAAAATACAAGTTCTTGTCATAAATAAAAATCTATATTGCTGAAATGGGCTTATAAATTATTAAATAGATAATTATTTCTGATATGTCTGGTTTTACAGAATTTTATTAGTACAAGCAAGACTGCATCATCACGAAGTGGTTTGAGAACCGCTGTTATTAATGTCGTTTTTTAAGTTGTCTGCAAATTGTAGGAACACTAACAGAGATGTATCATAGACCTTCAATTAGATGCAATCAATTTGTAGAAATTAAGCCTATCCTAAAAATATTCTAGGCATCTTGTTCCTGTATTATAGCCCTTTTTTTTGTACTCTGCATTCATACTGTGTAAACTGGTCCGGCTTCACGTTCCATATTCATTTTGCTTAATGTTTCGTTTATGTCACTTCGTTTTTCCTACAATACGTTTTGTACTCATGCGTTATAGTAAAGCAGATTTTTCTTACAGGAACTCTTCATTGAGTAAGGCATTATATATATTATATTATATATAGCAAATTTCGTTGCATAGTAAATTTTTCCTTAGTTGATATGCAATCTTAAAAATATTAGATTGTTTGCCTGTGCCGCTACGTTTTTCGTCTTCCCAAGCGTATCGTCTTGTTATTGAATACAAAGATTCTACGAATACAGCGCGTGCTTTCACTTTTCTACCTCGTTCGTTATTTAAATCAAGGCTTACCCTATCGACCTCTGTACTTCCTTGTACTAAGATCATGCTTGAAAGTTTTTTCTTTTTTTCTGTTTCGAGTGTTGTGGTGCGTTGCCGACAACAACATTACAACTTGTTGATTTTTGATATGCTTACGATCGTATCTATGTATTTAGTTGTCAATATGATGAAAGCTCTGTTCTTTTTTTGTTTCATTCCACAGTAATATGATACTTTATGTGAACTTTCGTTTGAAAAGTTAAGGGGTGGTCCTTGTTCTCGACATATTGACATTTAATTTTACGAAAAGTATCATATACAATAGATTTTCGTTGTCGTAATAACTTTTCTAACTATGTATTTTTAAAAAGTATCATATGCTATATGAAATTCGTCGAGGTCGAAGACGAATATTTTAATTCGATCCGATATCACTCGCCTGCTGTACGGTCAAAAAGTTCCCGGGTTTTATTCAGAAAATACTAGCTTATTCATCTAAATCTATATTTTCCCCTCCAAAGTAATCCCCATCGTATGCAGCACACTTATGTCAACGCTTTATCCAATTCTCGAAACATTTTTTATATTCGGTTTTCGGTATGTCCATCAGTGCTTCCTGCGATTTTTCCATTACTTCCTCTCGGCTGCTAAAACACGTTCCCCGTTGTAGTTTATTAACTCGATTGAACAGAAAGAAGTCACATGGAGCCAAATCAGGTGAATTCGATGGTATTTGTATTTGATATTTGTTATGTCACTGTGCGACGGTGCGTTATCATGGTGCAAAATCCACCAGTTTTTTGCTTTCTGCCCGCAATTCTGGTTTCTTTCGACGAATTGCTTTAAGCAAACGTCTCATAACGTCCAAATAATACTCTTTGTTTCCTGTCTGGCCTTCTGGCAAAAATTCATGATGCATTACAACGTTGTAATCCATGAAAACCGTGCCGTCTTTTTTGACTGAAAACGACGTAGTTTTTTTTTTTTATCTCGGCGCATTTGGTGAACGCCATTTACTTGCTGCTACAAGACGGAAACCCAAATCATTAACCAAAATGTCTTGAACAGATCCATAGGCAATGTTCAAGTCCTCCGCTATCTCTCTTATGGTTAATTTGCGGTTATTGACCAACATTTCTTTTACTTCATCAATATTTTCGTCGGTTTTCGATGTCGATGGTCTGCCACTGCGTTCACTGCTCACGACCACTTTTGAACCGCTCGTGCCACTGGTAAATGACCGTTTGCTTTAGAGGATCGTTGCCGAAACCATAAAATCCGCAAAATTTATTACAAGGTCGTTGTTGCAAATTTAAATAGAGATAAAGATAGATCTACACTTGGCTACGTAACTTTTGCAAATGTCAAGCTATGATAATAAGATTTATAGGGAATATCAACCATAGATGTACCAACTTAACAAAAAAAAAAGACAGAGCTCAAATCGGAACAATGGGAGCGCCACACGGTGGTATATTCCATGATGCCCTTCTCTTATTATATTTTACTTGCATTCGTGTGACCTGAGTATGCATAACAACAGATACATACCAGTAAATATAACATATATATGATTCACTTTTCTTTTGCTCCAACCGTACACTTGGGAACACGATCGTGCACACAAACGTTGGTTAGTTTTGCATATTAGAAATTAATCTCGCGAACTATGGCAATACCGTATTAGTCATTGCGCACAATTTTTTTATGACGGGAATAGTTTTGATAAGCATATTTGGCAGTACCATTCAATTTGCTATTTGGCTCTTTTTATTTTTCTACTGAAAAATATTTTAGTTCAACAAAGAATCTTCAGTACAGAAATATTTGCCTCTCACTCTAATTACAATGAAATGCATATACACTTCGCTCTTGAAAGCGCTCATAGGGATACAATGCTATGCATTTTTATCGACAGGAATTCCTGAAGATAATTACCATAACGTTACCATTATGTTTTTGGTAAAAAAATAAATAAATTGCACACATAATAATATAATAAAATCATTTAAAATTATAACAATCTCTGTGCGTACTTTATCTACATCTCACGTCTTAGACTCAACTTTTAGTTTGACATGTTTGACGCAGTTAAGTCATTTTTCAATATTTACTTTCTTTAGTACTTCTGCTAATAGTAGCTTAACATCTTTCATTTTGATTGTTTTGTTTTTTTGTTTTTGTTTTTTTGCTTGCTACAAATTGCTTAGCTTGAGCTCATACCACCTTTATGGTAACGAAAAGCCTCTGTACCACTTCTATCGACTTGAGCACTTTGCCTGTTTTGTGCTTAGTCGAAAAGTACTCTAAACGTTTAGTGCAGGTGTAGGCACACACTGCGCCCGCATTCTGGTAGAAATTTGTCTTCACCAAAAAACATTTACAACTGATCCTGTTAGTAATTATCGTTTCATTTAATCTTTAATACTCTTTTGAAATGGCATGAATAGCTACATAATGCTTATATATGAATAAAAACAGAAACACATTGTTTCATTAGATGACCATGTCATAAAACTTTTATTTTAAATACCTATGCAACATCATGATCGTAAATTGGACTTAATTTTTCTAAGATTACCTGAAACTTAAAAGTTCAGTTTTTTAGGCGTCAGCCTTATAATAAAACTACTTTAATTAGCCTCAGTAATTCAATTCAATTTTGGTTTCGGATCTACTTACTAAACTCTAAACATTCATATGTTTGTTTAGCTTTAAATACCTACTTCTTGAATCTAATATAGAAATCAACTCACGCATTTTAACATCCATATAAGATCTTTTAACCAAATTAATCCACATATTACAAAATCTACCGCTTTTGCGGTTAGATAAATCTCGCGTCAGTTTTTAAAAACAACACAAATCAAGAGCTTGTAAAAATACAAGCGAAAAAAAAATATAGTTTCGTTAAAATTAATACTGGTAATTCTGGTTGTTAAGAATTGTATAATTTTATATTTGAATTGTAACTATCCTGGCGGCAGTGTGTGACTCATGAAATGTCAAATAGAACGAATCTTAGTTAACTGCCAGACTGAACGAAGTAACGCGATTTTCATTTAGTATTTTCGACTTGCATTCTTTTCTCTGAAAACCAAGCTACCGCCACGAGTCTGCAAAAATAGTAAGTACATACATTTGAATACCATTATATTTGTGAATTAAATCGTAGAGAATAAACGTTATCAAACAATCGAGCTCGTAAAGGCATATACTACTACTTTCGGAGTTTTATTGCCGAGATACGTTCATCTTACGGGCTCTCCGGGGCTTCAAACAGCTCAAGCAGAACATTTTTGTACCGCCGCGTCAAGAAGCTAGGACGCAGACAGTGAAGGAAGTAATTTAGATGCAAACGACACGTTCTCTGAAATAGAGACGACGACAGTGTAAGCAGCAGTTGTGAGAGTTAGAGACACAGCTTGAGGTTGCCAAATCCGACAGAGCAAGAGAAAGGACAGATGATTTCAGGAACTGTTAAATCAAAGTCAAGGTGACAATTCTACTACCGTTAACACAATATGTTCGTCAATTTTTGTTGCCACCGGCTTTAGAAAAAACACTCGCTTCGTGAGTACTGGTTCGACGTTGTTTTTTACGCGAATAAAAGTACAACTGCGACAGAAAGTCATTACGAATCAATACATTTTTTGCACGAATGTCGACCTATGTTTCTGCCACAACAACCATACTCCACGTTGTCAACGAACATAGCGCAATCGACAATGTCAACACCAATATACTCATCCATTGCAAAAAATGCAATTTTGCCATTCAACCAGTCAACTGCCCGCAACCAGCCACAGACGTCAACATTACCTTCAACGAGTCTGCGAGTCTACCAACAATAGTTCCTTGGGCACTCGAAAGTTAATGGGTTTACTTGGATACACAGGTCGATCAGAAGGATGGCCGATGTTTGCTATTGGAGTACACAGCGATGTTAAAATATTCGCATGTAGACAATATGTTTCGTCTACAAAAGTAGCTTAAAGGTACTGCATAAAAAGCCGTCGAGTCAATGTTGTCTTACCCAAAGTAAGGTGAATCGTGTGATATCTGCGTTGGAGTTCACGCTTGGTCGCCCTGAATGTTTCGTCCAAAGTCAGCTAAACAAGATTAGGGAAATTCAGCCGATCCCAGAAGCTAAATTGGAGCTGTTTATACCACCGGCGACATAGCTAACGGAATGTATCCACGCTGATCGGATGAGCAAAAGAATGGAGTGGGCAGAACACAGCATCATGATTCAGCCGTATCCAATTCAATTTTATTACTTCTATCCAAACAATCGTTTTCAAGGCTGTCATGGCAACCTTTCCCAGGCTTCCCGCGAAAAACGCTTAACTAACATTAAACTAAATTAAAACTAGATGCGTTACTATTGTAACATACACCGGTGTGTCTGACCGTGTCGATCTTCTGCTCTTGTCAAAGCCACCAGAGATCCTGAGCATTGACGTCGTATCGTCCTAAATGAGCCGCTTTTACGTCGCAACGCTGTGGCGGCGGTATATTACTGTGATTACTGTCCCTAGGAATGTCTGTGGCAGTATGAGACCAGGTCTTAGTGTGTTGTCATGATACATAAATTTGAGTTATTTAGCCTCAAGAACCAGGTTATTGTCGCTGGTCATCGCTTCTCGAACGTGCTTTCGAATCACCACAATTAGAAAATTATCAATCCTGTTTAGTAAAGCCCAATCGTAAAGCCCCTTGGTGGGATAATATTGTGTAAACTCAAATGCTGTTGTTCTCCACAATCTACGACAGGTCCTGAGACACTGCCTTTTTAATGCCCGAATTGTTTCCATATAATATGGCGCTGCGTTGAATTACACATGAACACCATAAGAGCCGTTTGGTCTGATTACCTTCACTCTCGAGTCAAGGTTAAGGCCTTGTTTTCTCCAGCTAAACAATCATTTATATGTTTGCTAAAATACAAATACTGATCGAGCCAGATACCAAGATATCTAACTACGTTTCTCACTACAAATGGCAGTCCATTCTGAACATAACAGCTAAATTTCAATAGTGATTTCTAGTATCCCAAGAAGCCCATCTTAATAGAGTTCTAAAAAATATTGCTTTCGATTTTTGAAAATTTATTGTCAAATTCCAATCATCTCAATACGCCTTAATAAATTATTGATGATCTATATTTTTTCAGCTGATTGAAGAAACTTACTTGATTACTCGTGTATATGTTAAACAGTATCAGGTATCAGTATCAGTAACAGGGTAAAACCTTGAAATTACGCTGCCACATTTGACAACAAACTAATTGACCGAAGACTTGCAGGGTTGGTTCTAACTTTATCGCTTTTCGGGATAGGGTGTGCAACTGCTATTTTTCAATGCGCTGGATAGTACGAGTTATTCTCGTTATTGTTAAATATCGTGTCTCAATACGACCTTTGAGATTTCGTTTATTTCAGACGACTTTTTGTTTTTTAGGGGGTCAAGGATGCACAGGTGCTCAGTTTTTCGCACGAACAAATAGGGGACATTTGCCGCATTTACTTCACTGAATACGGTAGAAAAGTTATTCTCAGATCACAAATTTTGAAGTTCATTGCGCAGATAGATCTGGTTCACATATGCTTTATTTTCAATGTTATTTTTAATTGTTTGAGGTTTTTTATAAATGACATCAATGTTCTAATTTCTAAGTTGTTCTTGTCAGTAAGCATCGAGAGCAGTCTAGTTTTGTTTGTGTTTAGTGCGTAATTTGTTGGGGTTTTATACTTGTCAGCCAGGTTAGCGTTTGAGCATTTTACCCGAGGAATAGTTCCCCTCATTTTTGATAACGTAGTCGATTTTTATTAAATGTCGATCAATCTCTACGTTTGTCAGATTTCTATTTGCCTGGGAATCAATCCAACTTAAACGTAAATTACGGTATCGTCGTAAACTACGACAATTGTATGAAAACTTATTATCGTACTGTTCCAACTACGTTTGCTAGTAGTTAAGATCTCCGACCACAAAGTAAAATTTTCTTCAGATTGAAACTAGAGTGAATGAAAATGTAATTCGAGTTCGATAACAAATTGAGTGGGAAAAAGTGCGCCAGGTGCGTAAAGTGACATCTTATGCACTCTTCTCTCTCTCTGCGAAGAGGAATGCATATATAGTAAGGCAAATTTCTAACACTTGGAACCCACGTACACGCCCGCTATACACGATTCTATGGCGTAAGCCTTTACGTATTAAGATACCAAGCCCACCTCCTCGAATAAAATCTGTCCAGTCTCTTCTATGCACATGGTAATAACTGTACCTAATTTTGTGATTCTGGTTAAGCTTAATTTTGCTAACCGAAAGCACATCTTGGCTTTCGCTTAGTAATAAGTTACTCGTACAAAGGACAAAGGTTGGTTTTAGTTTCGATTCTGATCTGTACGCAATTAAGTCATTTGTGTAAATGTTGGATAAGATTGGCGAATTTAAAGACCCTTGTTTTTAATGTTAAATGTTCCAGGACAAATCACGTCGCCATTTTTCACGATAAACTATCTATCTGTGAGCATATTTTAAAGAATAAACAGCAGTGGTTTACTAATGCCCCATCTGTTCAGCTTGAAAGAGTCCTTTTAACCATACAGTATCGAAGGCTTTTTTAAGTCGATCAGGCATGCACCAGTGTCCCGGTTTTTGCCCTTGTTCCATTGGATATTATGTAGAGACCAGTTTAGACCCGCCTTTAATGACATCATGCCTCACCTTGAAACTGAATTGTTTATCCGGAACAATATGTTTGGATGACGGAAGATGACTGATCGACGGGAGATTCGCCGAATTGGAAGTCTGCTTTATCCCTTTTAGGAATCGGGTGTAAAACCGCAGTTTTTCACTGAGCTGGATAATGGGCATTTTTCATAGCATTATTTAACAGAGTGGTATATATGTCCTCCGCTTCTAATGAGAGATGTCAGAGCAAAGTTTTTGGCATTCCATCGGTTCCCACTGATTTCTTACTTCTGATTGTATCGAAGTTAATTTGGAACTCTTCCTTCGTTACTGAGCTGGGTAAAACCCGAGCTCTCGAATCGCCAGTAGAAATCGTGCACTGGGACTCGATTTTCCAGATCGTGATTCAACCCAATGATGTGATGATCACAAAAAAGTTTTTATCATCAGTGGTGTTATTTGGGCTTATGCCTGCTGCCGCAAGTATTGTATTTGTTCGTTATTTGTCGTTCGATCTATTTTAAGACACAAAAGGTCGTTTTAATTATTACTCCGAAATATTATACATTATTTATTATTACGGGAACATATTCGAGTTGCTTTCATTTACAGCCCGAATTTTATTGTTCTAACTTACAGAATTTCTATAATTTTCTTTGGTTAAGGCTTTGGAGATCGGTGTTGTGTCTCAACAGGTGGACGTTTAACTTCCACTATCTGTTGACAGCCAGATTTACTCTTTTTATATGTTAGAATTTGAGAGGTTTGAGGTGTGTCCCGTGTTCCTACATAAGGCACAAAAGAGTTGGCTTTTTTTAATGCTCCATTCTTACCTAGAGCTCATTCTTCGGACTAGTGGTTCTTTCGAAACATCAAGCAGGCTGCATTTCATAGTTCAACGCGATGTATGTACCTGAACTCCGTCGTCGAATCCATTAATAAGTTTTTTTTTCTATTGTATTAGGGTGGATCGCGCGACCACCTATACTTAATTTTTTAACAAAAATACTACAGGCTATAGCAGACTCACTTAGCTCGATTGTGTCCTTCAATTTTATATTGTAACAACTGATTCGTGATACCTTCTGTCTGTTGTTTTTTGGCTGTTGTTGATGTTGTTGTTGTTGTTGTTTTTTCTGTTGTTATTGTGTTTGTTTCTGTTGCTATTCATGTTGTTGCAGCTGTTGTTTTTGCTGTAGTTTACTTTTTTGTTGTGGTTGTGCCTGTTTCTTTGTTTGCTCCTGTATCGGTTTTTGAATTTTTTTGTTGTTGTAGCAGATTTGCCATTCAACCAGTCAACTGCCCGCAACCAGCCACAGACGTCAACATTACCTTCAACGAGTCTGCGAGTCTACCAACAACAGTTCCTTGGGCACTCGAAAGTTAATGGGTTTACTTGGATACACAGGTCGATCAGAAGGATGGCCGATGTTTGCTATTGGAGTACACAGCGATGTTAAAATATTCGCATGTAGACAATATGTTTCGTCTACAAAAGTAGCTTAAAGGTACTGCATAAAAAGCCGTCGAGTCAATGTTGTCTTACCCAAAGTAAGGTGAATCGTGTGATATCTGCGTTGGAGTTCACGCTTGGTCGCCCTGAATGTTTCGTCCAAAGTCAGCTAAACAAGATTAGGGAAATCCAGCCGATCCCAGAAGCTAAATTGGAGCTGTTTATACCACCGGCGACATAGCTAACGGAATGTATCCACGCTGATCGGATGAGCAAAAGAATGGAGTGGGCAGAACACAGCATCATGATTCAGCCGTATCCAATTCAATTTTATTACTTCTATCCAAACAATCGTTTTCAAGGCTGTCATGGCAACCTTTCCCAGGCTTCCCGCGAAAAACGCTTAACTAACATTAAACTAAATTAAAACTAGATGCGTTACTATTGTAACATACACCGGTGTGTCTGACCGTGTCGATCTTCTGCTCTTGTCAAAGCCACCAGAGATCCTTCGCATTGACGTCGTATCGTCCTAAATGAGCCGCTTTTACGTCGCAACGCTGTGGCGGCGGTATATTACTGTGATTACTGTCCCTAGGAATGTCTGTGGCAGTATGAGACCAGGTCTTAGTGTGTTGTCATGATACATAAATTTGAGTTATTTAGCCTCAAGAACCAGGTTATTGTCGCTGGTCATCGCTTCTCGAACGTGCTTTCGAATCACCACAATTAGAAAATTATCAATCCTGTTTAGTAAAGCCCAATCGTAAAGCCCCTTGGTGGGATAATATTGTGTAAACTCAAATGCTGTTGTTCTCCACAATCTACGACAGGTCCTGAGACACTGCCTTTTTAATGCCCGAATTGTTTCCATATAATATGGCGCTGCGTTGAATTACACATGAACACCATAAGAGCCGTTTGGTCTGATTACCTTCACTCTCGAGTCAAGGTTAAGGCCTTGTTTTCTCCAGCTAAACAATCATTTATATGTTTGCTAAAATACAAATACTGATCGAGCCAGATACCAAGATATCTAACTACGTTTCTCACTACAAATGGCAGTCCATTCTGAACATAACAGCTAAATTTCAATAGTGATTTCTAGTATCCTAAGAAGCCCATCTTAATAGAGTTCTAAAAAATATTGCTTTCGATTTTTGAAAATTTATTGTCAAATTCCAATCATCTCAATACGCCTTAATAAATTATTGATGATCTATATTTTTTCAGCTGATTGAAGAAACTTACTTGATTACTCGTGCATATGTTAAACAGTATCAGGTATCAGTATCAGTAACAGGGTAAAACCTTGAAATTACGCTGCCACATTTGACAACAAACTAATTGACCGAAGACTTGCAGGGTTGGTTCTAACTTTATCGCTTTTCGGGATAGGGTGTGCAACTGCTATTTTTCGCACGAACAAATAGGGGACATTTGCCGCATTTACTTCACTGAATACGGTAGAAAAGTTATTCTCAGATCACAAATTTTGAAGTTCATTGCGCAGATAGATCTGGTTCACATATGCTTTATTTTCAATGTTATTTTTAATTGTTTGAGGTTTTTTATAAATGACATCAATGTTCTAATTTCTAAGTTGTTCTTGTCAGTAAGCATCGAGAGCAGTCTAGTTTTGTTTGTGTTTAGTGCGTAATTTGTTGGGGTTTTATACTTGTCAGCCAGGTTAGCGTTTGAGCATTTTACCCGAGGAATAGTTCCCCTCATTTTTGATAACGTAGTCGATTTTTATTAAATGTCGATCAATCTCTACGTTTGTCAGATTTCTATTTGCCTGGGAATCAATCCAACTTAAACGTAAATTACGGTATCGTCGTAAACTACGACAATTGTATGAAAACTTATTATCGTACTGTTCCAACTACGTTTGCTAGTAGTTAAGATCTCCGACCACAAAGTAAAATTTTCTTCAGATTGAAACTAGAGTGAATGAAAATGTAATTCGAGTTCGATAACAAATTGAGTGGGAAAAAGCGCGCCAGGTGCGTAAAGTGACATCTTATGCACTCTTCTCTCTCTCTCTGCGAAGAGGAATGCATATATAGTAAGGCAAATTTCTAACACTTGGAACCCACGTACACGCCCGCTATACACGATTCTATGGCGTAAGCCTTTAAGTATTAAGATACCAAGCCCACCTCCTCGAATAAAATCTGTCCAGTCTCTTCTATGCACATGGTAATAACTGTACCTAATTTTGTGATTCTGGTTAAGCTTAATTTTGCTAACCGAAAGCACATCTTGGCTTTCGCTTAGTAATAAGTTACTCGTACAAAGGACAAAGGTTGGTTTTAGTTTCGATTCTGATCTGTACGCAATTAAGTCATTTGTGTAAATGTTGGATAAGATTGGCGAATTTAAAGACCCTTGTTTTTAATGTTAAATGTTCCAGGACAAATCACGTCGCCATTTTTCACGATAAACTATCTATCTGTGAGCATATTTTAAAGAATAAACAGCAGTGGTTTACTAATGCCCCATCTGTTCAGCTTGAAAGAGTCCTTTTAACCATACAGTATCGAAGGCTTTTTTAAGTCGATCAGGCATGCACCAGTGTCCCGGTTTTTGCCCTTGTTCCATTGGATATTATGTAGAGACCAGTTTAGACCCGCCTTTAATGACATCATGCCTCACCTTGAAACTGAATTGTTTATCCGGAACAATATGTTTGGATGACGGAAGATGACTGATCGACGGGAGATTCGCCGAATTGGAAGTCTGCTTTATCCCTTTTAGGAATCGGGTGTAAAACCGCAGTTTTTCACTGAGCTGGATAATGGGCATTTTTCATAGCATTATTTAACAGAGTGGTATATATGTCCTCCGCTTCTAATGAGAGATGTCAGAGCAAAGTTTTTGGCATTCCATCGGTTCCCACTGATTTCTTACTTCTGATTGTATCGAAGTTAATTTGGAACTCTTCCTTCGTTACTGAGCTGGGTAAAACCCGAGCTCTCGAATCGCCAGTAGAAATCGTGCACTGGGACTCGATTTTCCAGATCGTGATTCAACCCAATGATGTGAGGATCACAAAAAAGTTTTTATCATCAGTGGTGTTATTTGGGCTTATGCCTGCTGCCGCAAGTATTGTATTTGTTCGTTATTTGTCGTTCGATCTATTTTAAGACACAAAAGGTCGTTTTAATTATTACTCCGAAATATTATACATTATTTATTATTACGGGAACATATTCGAGTTGCTTTCATTTACAGCCCGAATTTTATTGTTCTAACTTACAGAATTTCTATAATTTTCTTTGGTTAAGGCTTTGGAGATCGGTGTTGTGTCTCAACAGGTGGACGTTTAACTTCCACTATCTGTTGACAGCCAGATTTACTCTTTTTATATGTTAGAATTTGAGAGGTTTGAGGTGTGTCCCGTGTTCCTACATAAGGCACAAAAGAGTTGGCCTTTTTTAATGCTCCATTCTTATCTAGAGCTCATTCCTCGGACTAGTGGTTCTTTCGAAACATCAAGCAGGCTGCATTTCATAGTTCAACGCGATGTATGTACCTGAACTCCGTCGTCGAATCCATTAATAAGTTTTTTTTTCTATTGTATTAGGGTGGATCGCGCGACCACCTATACTTAATTTTTTAACAAAAATACTACAGGCTATAGCAGACTCACTTAGCTCGATTGTGTCCTTCAATTTTATATTGTAACAACTGATTCGTGATACCTTCTGTCTGTTGTTTTTTGGCTGTTGTTGATGTTGTTGTTGTTGTTGTTTTTTCTGTTGTTATTGTGTTTGTTTCTGTTGCTATTCATGTTGTTGCAGCTGTTGTTTTTGCTGTAGTTTACTTTTTTGTTGTGGTTGTGCCTGTTTCTTTGTTTGCTCCTGTATCGGTTTTTGAATTTTTTTGTTGTTGTAGCAGATTTTCTGCGCTTGTAGTTGTGGTATGGTTTCGCTTACTTTGGCAGTTCTGAGAGCACTAGAGTTGCTGTTACTGCTCCTTCTCTCTTCTAACCACTTGCATTGCTTTAATGGCGATCACTTTCTGTTGTATCTGTATTGTGCTATTATTGAGCGTTTCAACGTCGCCCTAATTGTCACTTGACTGCGCGGCCACCAGAGAGGCGAAGCTGTTTTCATCTTTCATATAGTGACGTTCTCCACATATGTATGTACATATGTGTACTCGTCCTTCCTCTTTCGTTGTACTGCTGCCCTTCCTGAAGTTGTTGGGGCCACTTCGTTCGCTCAAGGGGAAGGGCACTTTACAAGGTTTGAAGTTGATTTTAGTTTTCTCCTCCCCTTAGTCGCAATTTCTGGTTTCCCAGAATAAGGATGGGTCGATATTACGGCGCGGTCATCAAGTGACATCATGCTATCTATCGATCCCACTATTTGGATAGCGGACCGTTCACCCCCACTCATTCTCTGTTCACACTATTTATTTTTATCTATTTCATATTTCGTTGAAATAGTTAAGGACAACTAGTCGTTTGTCCTTAATGATACCTGGGAAGTGACTCCGGCCAGTTAGTATTTTACATACTCCTATGTGCTCGAATATACATTGTGTCATCATTGTGTCCAAAAATTTCTGTTTAAATCTATGGTATACACAATTTATGATACATTATTGGTAATAAAAGTATTAAAAATTCTGACGGATTTGAAGGCTGTTATTGTAGCTTTCCATTAACAAAATAGTTGGTAATTATTCTAACGCATTAGCTGTGGTAATTATCAACGCATCAGTGCCTACTTCCTACACAGATGAACTGATCTCGGTCATTTTAATGTGCAGGTATTAATGGCAGGAACATACCAGCCAGGCGTTATGGTTTTTTAACGTTCGTTGTTAAGGTTGCACTCTAAACGTACGTATGTGCCTATACAATATAACGCGAGTATGTTAAAATTACTTCAATCCAATCCTTAAAAAGCTATTTGCCCAATCCAATGGTATTTCAAAAAAGAAATGTTTATACATATCTGCACACAACTCCAGGTAAAGATAATGAACTCTATGTTGGACATAGCGCTTCGAGTAAGATATGTGAGTGAGTATACGAGTATGAAATCATATGTGCCACGTACGTACATATTCCATCCAGATATGTATGCACCCTTTTAGTATTATATTCAATACAGCATGAGAGTTTCCTTTCATTTATTAAATGATTAAAATACCATACTCTGACTGTAGACGAACTGGAATATTATTGAAATATGTGCATGCATACAACCAGGTGTATGTATGTATGAATATGGACAAGGTTGAATATTTTCAGGATTTAACGTGCGGGAAGCAAATACTTAAGAAGGCGGGAAAAATCGCGCAATATACACAGCTCACATATTCAGTTCCCAGATAATACAATTATGGTAAATAAACAAATTTGAGTTCATTACCATTTCCATTCCCACATAATAAAGCTGTACATTTTCTAAGAATTTTGTATTGATCAAGTTACATTATTTTTGTAATAATAAAATGTTGTAAATAGTAGAAAAATAGAGATTTGATTGTTGAGTCGATCTGTCATAAGCAATGTGTAAAATTTTTTTGATTTAGCCTTTTATTCATTGTGTAAGTATGGTATGTTCAACATGTGAAGTAATTCAGCTATGTCACATACATCAGGCAATGCTGTTTTTTATAACACAGTATGAACGATGATGTGACAGTTTATCTGTAGCTCACACAGCGTAAGGTAGCAAACTTAGATCACTATAATTATGTTATACTTAAGACAATAAAGATTTTTCATATCCAATTTTAATTTTTTTTTTTAATTTCTCGCGAAACGCGTAGTCCCATTTGCATGCCCCATATTTTCTGTTGTTCCGAGACTATTTTTACAATCAAAATGATTATCAATGTACGAGGTGTGTTTTAAAAGTAAGGTGAGTTTATATTTCTATAAAAAAAAAATATTTTCTTATTCATCAATATTATTGTTGCCTCCTTCAAAGTAATCTCCTTCAGATATAATACACTTGTGCCAACGCCTTTTCTAATCCTCGAAGCACTTCTCATAAGCACTTTTTGGTATAGCCTAGAGCTTTTCAAGTGATGCCATTTTTATTTCCTCAATTGTTGCAAATCTCCGTGCTTTCATAAGTCTTTTGAATTTGGGGAACAGGAAAAAGTCACATGGGGCCAAATCCGGTGAATATGGTGGCTGAGGCATGATTTTCGCTTTGTTTTTGGCCCAAAAATCTCTCACAAGCAACAAGCAATTTCATTATCGTTATGCAAAAGCCATGGATAGTTTTTTTTCGTATTGCTTCTCATAAACGGATCATAACTTCAAGGTAATACTTCTTATTGACCGTACGACTTTGAGGTAACAACGCCACAGTAATCGAAAAAAAAAAATCAATAATCAAAACTTTGACATTTAATCGAACTTGGCGTGCTGTTTTTGATCTTGAGTGCTCCTGGGTGCTTCCATTATGACGATTGGGCTTTGGTTTTGACGTCATAACCATATAACCATGATTCGTCACCAGTTATGACCCTTTTGAGCAAGTCAGGATCACCATTGACATCATTCAAGAGCTTCTGTGCGATGCTCATGCGGCGGTTCCTCTGATCAAAATTAAGAAGTTCCGGAACAAACTTCGCTGACACACGTCTCTTGCCCGAAACATCCGAAAAAATTGCATGACACGAGCTGACCGATATGCCAACATCCTCAGCAAAGTCTCTTATGGTAATTCGATGATGTTCCAAAATAATTTTCTTCACAGACTCGATGTTATCGCAAATTCTTTGCTTCAATTTCTATAATATTTTTAAATTGCCGTACACACAAAAACACGTCTAACCTTTCTATCTGTCAAAAACAAGCTAAGTAGATATGCTATATGGTATACGTGAAACTATGAACATATATAGAGTGATTCATCATGAGGTTTGATTTTCAATAAGCTTTCGTAAGCTTTTTTGACAAATTACGCATGATTCCTATCAAAATCACACTATAACTTTTTGAGATATAATTTTGGTGAGCACTTAACTTCACGTTTTGCTACGGTAAATTGACTGCCTAGATCAAGCAATATCACACCTTTGGACTATTTTATCTAAGGATATGTAACGTTTCATATCTTCAGAAATAAGCCAGCTTTGATTGACGTTTTGAAAACTTACATTACTCGTGTTATCCGCGAGATACCAGTCGCTATGCTCGAACAAGTCGCCCAAAATTGGACCTTCTGAATGGACCACCTCAGACGTAGTTTTGGCCAACATTTGCATGGTATTATTTCCAAATAGTTAATGCCATGAATTGTTCTTTTAACTGATAATACAAATTTTAAGTTTACTTTTATATCTATGTATTTTATTTTATTTTATATATCAAACCTCACAAGGAATCACCATATATTTTGGACATGTGTACCAACACAGCAAAAAAAAAAAAAAAAAATCGAATCGAATCGAATTATAATCGAATGTGTATTACTATACTTTGCATGTTAGAATTCACTTTACTTTTGGAACATATTTCGATCACGCTCGTTGCTTAGCCTGGACCATTTGGAGAAAAACTGCAGTATGAAATGTATGTGATGCATGGTTACGATACGGATAAGGCGATGGTATGTAAGTTAGACAACTCTTAAAACGTACATAAAACGTAGTTTCATTTTATAAATATACATATAATGGTGAGAGTCCAATTTCTAGGTGTAGAATATAGTTTGCTCTACGTCCCGGTAACCTGAATATTTTTTTAAAGATACGAATATATCTGAGGAGTTTTATGCCCCACACTTGTGCTGCAGAACACATAACTAATCTCACTACAGCTTCATAGACTTTGTATTTTGAGATAACAGTTATGCATCTTTTATAAAATATGTGCTTCCAGTTGTAGCTTAAAACTTTCTTTGATTCTTTCAATTCATAACTCAAATGTGTTTTAAAAGTCACTTACCTCCATTGTACCTTCACCGCTTAGCGTTCTCCAAAATTTCGCTTTTCCACATCCAATTTTCATTTTTTGCATTGCGGCCAGATCCATTTGGAAGGACCATTACTTTACTTAATTGATTTATTAGTGTTATTTTTATATATATATATTTTTAATTTGTCTATTATACGAATATATATAGTTTAAACTTAACCTAACGTTGTATGCAAGTTTTTTTTCAAATCTTTACCACTAAACTAAAAATGTAGAAAATTTAGTTTGATATGGGCGATAGTTACTTTTTTGAACCTTTCGAAATTATATAATTTATTTTTATATTGGGTGGAAGATATTTATAATATTGGCAACATTTATACCATATACGATACGATACTATATGCAGACAATCTAAAATCTTCTTTGCTTCCTTAATTATACGGTTGCGAATCTCCTACATATCGTAGGTACTTCTACTTATAAATATGATAGTAGATAGATAGAAATATAATTATATTTCGCTCGTTGATTTTTTAAACTGGAATGTTGCGTTTATTTGGTTAGATTGATTATTATGCTGTACACAGTGTATGGATTCGTTAATTTTCGGAACACTTTTTATATAAAGCTTGTTAAATTCATCGGGAGCGTTCTTATCATCTCTAAACGTAGTCCATTAGAGAGTATAACACTGATCGGTGTTTTCTGCTTATTGACAACGAGTGTTCTAATAACTCTCCACGTGAACTTTTGACCATAAGCACTAGCGATTTGTTTTTTGATGTTATTATTCTTGGCCTTTTCTTATCTGTTTCTTGTACAAAATTATAACGACATAGTACCTTTTGCAATTATGAACACAAATTCTGCACGGTTGCGGTATTTTTAAAATTACAAACGCAGCCATACTTGCAGATATATAATCTCCAATAAACATTATCTTTTCATTTCCTACTTCAAGCAGGAAGTTGTATAGGCACAATAAATCGTCCATCCACTTGTCGCAGTTTATATAGACGGGTATTGTGTGGGTTTTTTGGTATTTGTGGTTTCGACTTCTAATACAGTTCGGCCAAGTTTCTGCAATTATCGACAACCAATATGTTTGATTATCTCTCTTTTGACGCCATATAAGCATCCTTCATTTGCTCTGCCTCGGGTAGATGTTGGCGTTGTTGTAATCCAACTAAGTAAGTAGTTTTTAATTCCATAAGGTTACATATTATTCATTTATTCCACTCGTATGTATTTATATGTACTTGTAAAACCATTGTGTTCAAAAATTTCTCTTTTCCACCTGGGTAAGTCTACATCCAATTTACATTATCGAAAATAAAAGTATTAAAAAGTCTGACTGAATACCCCCACTATACAATATTATTTTAAGTGAATTATATGCAACAAAATAGTTGTAATTATTTTAACGCATTAACTGTGGTAATTATCAACGGATCAATACCCACTTCCTACCCAAATGAACTTATTTCGGTAATTTTGATATGAAGATATGAATGGAGGAAGCATATCAGGCTGGCCTTATAGTTTTTTTTAACCTTTGTTGTTGAGGATATGCTATTTACGTACCTATGTACCTATATAACGAGAAAATGTTAAAATTACTTTAGTCCAATCCTTAAAAAAAACTATTTGCCCAATGGTCTGATAGGAATAATATAAGAATATGAAATACATATTCCATGTAAATAGATATGAATGTACCCTTTTAGTATTATGTTCAATACAGCATGAGTTTTATTTTTATTATTAAAAGATATATTATATTTAATTTTAAAATATTAAAATACCTCTGTTGTAGCCGAACTGGAATATTTTTAAAATATTTGCATGCATACAACATATTTTATGTACATATGTACGTATGTATATGGAAAAGGTTCAATATTTTCAGCCTCCTGTAAAATTTTTACCAGAAGTGTACTTAGGAAAAAGTAGCAAATAGCCGTATCGTTTTATAAACTAAAGCCAAAGTAAAAGTAAAAAAAAATTATTTTTTCAATTAAGCCGACAGGTTTAAAAGAGTCCGTGGATACCTATGCCCCTCATCGAAGATATACATGGATGGACGCATGTAAATGTATTAATAGATTAATTTTCATAAATATTTTAGTAAATGTGTTACTGCAGCATACATTGTAACCTGTCTAGTAAATATAAGTTTTTAACTGATAAAATTTTTTGTTGCACTTATTTTTTGGCTTTCTATATCTCCCTTAGCATGTAGTTCTCATTTTTTCGTTAGAAATTCCATATCTATTGCGATAAGATTATATTCCGTTGTATATTTTGCCGTACGTTCGTTTGCATTCTGTGAAGGATTACGAAAAACAGTTTAAAATTCTCAAAATTGAATATGGTTGTAACAGTTTTTCATACTTTTATACAATATGCGAACAAACCTCATATGAATTAACGTACGATATATCCGCTTCCAAGAGGACGCTGACTGTCTTCGTATTCGTATACATTATACTTACCTATGAACTGCTGCCCGTAAGCGTAACTTCTTTCCGTCTATCAATTCGGACGGTTATCTTTTGAGTTTTTTTTAAATTTTTTCTCTCTAGCAGTGGACTTTGTTTCGCTTCATACATTCCATGAAATAAAGTGCCAAATTTAAATCGGAAAATAAAAAACAACGAAAATCTCGTTAACTTTTTAGAATCCCCAAAAACGTATAAAATAATGGTCCGATAACAAACGCCTGGAACCAGGGAATCTTCAAGAGCATTCGCATACTTTGCATATTTCGCTTCCTTACATTCCTTGATGCAATAATTCAAGGTGTGTACTTTTTTATTAGTCTGGACAATGATTTCATTGGAACAAATGAAATGCTTCCGAAGAAGGTGCCCACTATCAGGAAGGTCGAAAATTATCTTTTGGCTGCATTAGCATTCCCAGTAGCCTTAAACATTGGTGTCACTTTTTGTATACTATATGCCATATAGTATACATACACCGCGCAGTTGTCTTCCCCAACGTTCTAGATCTATTTTTCCCGTATGGCTAAATCATATCACGCACATAAACACCGTTGTCTTCATTATCCTGGAGATGTTCACATCATATCCTAAACGAAACTAGGGCTTGGCCGGTCTTATTGTCATCAAGGTCGCCTATCTGATCTGGGTGCACATCATCAAACACTATTCTGTTGACTGGGTGTATCCCGTACTGGAAGTCTTAGAACACCCAAAACGAGTTGTCTTCTTTGGTGCTAGTTTGCTATTTACCGTATCCCTATACCTCTTCGGAGAAGCTCTTAACAACATCGTTTGAACCAAAGAGCTGAAGCTCGCTCAACGAAAAATCAAGTAAAAAATATTATCCAACACTAAAAAACCATCAAATAAGAATATTTTGTATGTATTATACATATATATTGTAGATAGCTTTTGGAAGGCGATGGTAATCGAACCCTAAGTGGAACAACAGCAAATTTTCGCAAAGACTTACAGCACTATCACCACGCCATCCGATGCATACATTTCTAGAAAAGCAAACAACGGTAAGGCTTCTGTGACTGGTAAAACGACGAAATAAATATACTTTGAACAAAATACTTACCATGCGGAAACAAATCGCAGTGTTTAAGAGGCAAATCAGAATCCCAACGGTTAGATATCATTACACCGGCGCGCAGCCTAACGATGGACTTTTGGGCAAAAGTGCTCACATAATTCAGTTTTCGGGTCTACAATGCAAAATGTTTAAATAGACTGAATTAACAAATGTTTGGAGCACTGGTAATCGAAAAAAAATATTTTATTCCGATCAATAGTTTTGCTTGTAGAGACAGTTGAGTAATTTTTAAGATCATCTAAAAATAGATTTTCTTTTTTTTTTAGGTTTGAGTATAAAAACTACCAAGTACATCAAAATCATCCAGAGGAATACCAGGGAAATCTATAACTGAATACTCCATGCACACCAAAATACAAAACTAATTAATACTACAGAAAACATAAACTCTGTATAAGGTATAATAAGGATTATGAAAAAAAATACAGTATCTGCCTTAGTAAGAAAGTATAATAAGGGTCATAAAAAAGCAGTCTCTGCGAGTAAAAAGAATAAAAAAAAAAACATTTTTACTCCACGGAAGGATCCTATCAAGTAAATTGTGGTTATGCATTGTCTTCATCTACTTACGTCTGTCAAAGAGAAGATTTTGCAAAGTTCCCTTTGAAAACAAAACGTAGATCTTCTTCCTTCATACAGAATTATAACAGTTGCCAAAAAAGAAGCAATGTCAGGAAATTACGAAATCACGAAAATGTCAGCTAGAGTTAGACTTCAGCATATGGTGGATTATACTGCAAGGCGGAATTTAGAATTAATTACACTTTAAAGAATTATAACAATATAAAGTAAAAAGTCTATGATATTGTAGATAATCTAGGCAAGATGGCTATAAGAAAAAAATAAATACACCAGATAAAAGCATGTTTACGGCCTCATGAGGGTTAACAGTTCAAATGGTGAACACTAGAAAAACCCTTGTCCATCATCAGCTCTATTTTGCAGACCCATAATGTTCCAATATGCAAAGGAAACTGGAGAACTCATAAAAAGTACAGTCAACGATATCAAAAGTCAAATTGTTAATCTTCACCTTACTGTACATAAAGTATACATATAAATGGCGACATAGGCATATTCGTCAAATAAGAGTTCTTTTAAACTATGATTGATAAAAAAGTTTGAATAGAGTAAAAAATTTTAAGTCAGAACATAAAAAATTTCAGATGAATCAAATGATGACGAACATACTGGGAACTACGAATATGGAATCTCTTCTTTATATGCAAGAATCAGGTGTATGGAATTTATTTTAAGACTTGCATATACAATTTGATAAAAGAGAGAGAGAAAATTTTAGCTCATAGTCAAAATATAATCGAGCATCAATCATTACCAATTGGAGAATGGTTAGGAAAAGCCCAGGAATCAAAAAATAAAGACTAAAAGATATTAATATCAAAAAGTCCAAGGTTTCAATGATACGACAGAATGAATACTTTTTCAATATGCTTTAGCATAAGCTTTTTTTTCAATGTTCGACTTAAAATAAATCACTGAAATATTTTATTACGTACTCCGATAAAAAAAAGCCTTTTTGATACACCTAAAAAAAAAAAAAACATTTAAAAAAGTGTTCGTTGACTTTAATTCAACACTGTTTTGATCGGATTAGCTGTTAGATACCATGTTATTACTTCAATAATGGACGTTTTATTCCCTGTGGTGAGAAAGTCCTATTTCAGCAGAAGTTTCTGAAACACTTTGTAAGGTATTTTTCTCAAAATTCACTAATTTCATAGCCTAACTCATGAGCCTTGGCATATCAAATAGAGATGACAATTACTCTGGTAGAGCTGCTAGTGACATGCAGCGCCCAGCAAAAAAAGGCGATTGTAAACTTGTAGAAAAGAAACCAGACAAGACTTTTCATAGCGATAATGTATGCTAGAAGTACCTAGAAGAAGAAGTTCCAAAAAACCATCTTCCTACGGTCTAGAAAAGCATGAAAAGGATTCTCGGGAAGGTAATACACATTATATTAGCAGCAGTAACAAATAAGAAAACAGCAGAACACCAATCCCTGATGTTAACTAGAGAGTAACAAGGGCTGCAAAAAAAAAAAAAAAAAAAAACGGTAAGCAAGTATCTAAACGTGGTTACAAAGTACAATACAGGGTGAGTTTTTTAACTTGAGACATCCGAATTACTCGAAAAATACGCGATATCGCGAAAAATGTTTCAGACAAAAGTCACAAGGTTCTGAAGGGGGCATAAGATGGTGACCACGAGTTTGACCTTGAGACCCATTTTCAAGGTCAAACGAAGTCATTTTTGATTTTTCAAATGATAATTCCTGTACTGAATATCGAATTGGTAATCCGATAAAAAAAGAGCTATTCTTTGGAGTCTATTTGTCGCCATTATACAGATTCCTTTTTAGAGCTTAATATGTGCATCAACGGTTTATTGTCAGTTACTAGAATAAATCTCCTACCATATAAATAGTGATGAAACTGTTTTACCCTGAAATGTATAGTGCAGATATGCCTAATTGGGAATAGTTTTGTTAACTTTCTACACGCGAATTCTATGGGGCATTCGAAACCATTATACTATGTATATTTGGGATGAAATAGTCCCTTACCCTCCTGGACTTCCATCCGCCGTCAATTTTGTTGGAAGGTTTGGATTGAAATCGACTAAACTATTGAAGATTTGATACTAACTCCCTTTTATGTACTGCAATGGAGTGCTCTTGTATCCACATAAATTTGGAGCCCTGTATTAACAGTTAATACAAAGGCGCGCATATAGCACTTTAGTTTGATAAACATTTCTTATAAAAGTTTATTACCCCCAATAGAGATTGTAATTGTTTGATATTTTTCGGATCATGCATTGAAGAAATCAATTACGAGTACTCGACTTAAGTAACTGCCTAATAGATTTTGAGAAAAACATTTGTTCTTACTCAATTTAAATCCCGCATAATTAGAACCCTTTTTAGTATAATTATATGTATTCGTCTATTGGAAGCCGTTACTATAGTAAAATATAGGGTGATTAATCGTAAGATTTCATTTTCAATAGGCTTTCTTTGACAGATCGCGCATGACTCCTATTAAACTGCTTCATTATTTTCATTTAGTATTGTTTGGCAAGTTATTATAAAAGACTCACACCACAACAACGTCTCCAAATTGTTTAGCTGCATTACGAAAATCAGCGTTCTGTGAGAAATGCTTTTCGTGCGATTCGTGCAACTTACGGTGCGCATTATCGACCTACTGAAACCACTATTGCCCATACCATTCACAAATTTTAGTCCCAGTTTATATTAGTGGATGATACTCGACCGGTTAGACCACAACCAGCCCGTAGTGAAGAGACTATAGCAGTTGTAGCTGAGAGTGAACGCGAAGACCGTGACGAATCGTGACTTGGCGTATTTTACGTGAGGATCTCGTCCTAAAAGCGTACACAATTCAACTTGTGCAAGAATTAAAGCCAAGCGACTTGAATTTGCGTCATATTTTCAGTGAATGGGCTCTGGAAAAACTCAATGAAAATCCGGTGTTTAATCGTGAAAATTTTGTTCAATGACGGCTTCATTTCTGGCTCAATGGATACGTTAATAAACAAAATTTCCATATTTGGGCTAATAAGCAACCCGAAGAGTACCAAGAGCTACCATTATATAAATTAAAATGAGGCAAATTAGAATGTTAAAGTCAATGGTCACCGTTATCGCGCCATGTTAATGGACTATGTGCTTCCTGAAATTCAAGCACATGGTCTCGGCGAGCTCTGGTTTCAATAAGACGGCACTACCAGCCATACAGCGCGTGAAATAACGGACTTGTTGAGAAATCATTTTGGTGAGCATTTAATTTCACGTTTTTCTACGGTAAATTGACCGCCTAGATCGTACGATATCACACCATTGGACTATTTTCTCTGGGGATATGTAAAGCTTCAGGTCTTCAGAAATAAGCCAGCTACGATTGACGCTTTGGAAGCCAACATTGTTCATGTTGCGACATATAAGTCGCTATGCTTAAACGAGTCGCCCAAAATTGGACCTTCCGGATGGACCATCTCAGACGTAGTTGTTGCCAATATTTACATGATATCATTTTCAAAATGATATCATGCTATGAATTGTTCTTTTAACCGATAATAAAAATTTTAAGTTTACTTTCAAATTTGTGTTTTATTTTACATTATAAATCAAACCTTACGATTCACCCTATATAAGAATAGCAATACGCCTTCAATTCCCATTAATAAACTTTCCATGACTCTTTGGAAATTGGCTGGAGCTGAAACCAATCTGTAAACCAACCTGACATAAAGATATATGGGTCATTCCCTCCGATTTGGCTGAATGCGAAAAAAGTTTTTCAGAATTCGACAGATAGTAGTTTGCGTGTAACGGAACCTCAAAAAATTGGCAAAAAATTAAAATTTATTATTTCTTTTATTTAAAAAAAAAAATCATAACTTTTGCTCTGCTCATCAGAATTTGATAAAATATACCTTGTTGAATTCAGGAATAGGTGAACTTTCAAAAATTTGGAATAATTTTTATTTTCAAGGACAAAGGATATTGCAGAATATCCTTTTAACATATATCCTTGAATAACTCCAAAAATGGTATTTATATATATATATATATATATTATATAGAGATTCGTCCTCTATTTCCATTTCAAATTTCAAGTTAGGATTTCTATGGGTTCGGCCAAAATAATGTTTTATAGGTGGCTAAATCAAAAAACTAAATATTTATTACGTTACTCCTCTTATCATTTTCACATATGACCCGAGTGCACATACATAAGTACATTTCTTCAATGACTACTAACTGCACATTTCGCGTTTTCGAGGATTTTAGAAGTTAGGCTTAATTTATTTGCACTCATTTGATGTCAATCTGTCGTGAGCTCGGGATTTATTTTAGAGCTTGGAGGTTATTTTAGAGGTTGAAGATCACATTGAAGTTGATAAAATGTATTTCGATAAAAATATTGCATTCAATTTCATTAACGAATGCATACAGTATATTAGAGAAGATACATTTGACAAGAGAAGACTTAGTGACTTAAAATATGTGCAGTCAAAATTGAAAAAGTCTATGTTGAAAACTGCAGAGAAAGTTTTCTCTGTTACTATAGATAATGATGAAGATAATTCCAGAGAGGAAGAATATTTCGTAGGGAGAATAAAAGAAAGATTTTCCTAAAACTACAAGCAATGACACCAAACTTGTTTTGTTGTCTTTACTTTCAAGAGAATGGAGCGTCGACAAAGTTATAGAAGAGTTTCCAGGATCGACAAGCTATATGATCAAGAAATCTAGAAAACTTCAAGAAGATCAAAGCGTTCCATCAACTTATCGGAAAAGCTTAGATGCTGATATCAAGCAATTGGTAGAAAGTTTTTACTGTGAAGACGATATTAGCCGTTTAATGCCAGAAAAAAAAGACTATGTATCTATAAAGGTAACAAAAATTTATTTTCTCAGGTTCAAAAATAAGATGTTTTGATTTTTTGTTAGATTAAAAATCAGAAAAACATATTCAAAAACACCTTAGGAAGATATATTATAAATTCAAAGAAGTTCATAATAATGTTAAGATTGGGTTTTTCAAATTCGCGTCGTTAGGACCAAAGAACTGCATTTTGGCTGGGGCATCAGGAACTCATTTCGTGTGTGTTTCCACCATCCATCAAAATATCAAACTCATGTTTGAGGGTAGCAATATATAAAGGCTGATAGAAAACGAAGATAAGCATCTCAATGACAGCAGAACCTGCTTAGCTTTTGTAGTTTTTAACCCCCCTGATATAAAGTGTTACATGGGCAAGTGCCTTAATTGCCCAAACTATTCTAAATTAAGGAGAATCATTGACACTGCTTTTAGTAATCACTTCATAAAAGACGTAACATACTATCAGTGGATCCACACAGATCGATCAAAATTGGAAGTGAGAATTGAAAACTCTGAGGATTTCATTCAGAGCTTTTTGAAACGGCTTGATGTTTTCATTCGCCATGTTTTTATAACTGATCAACAAAACAGGTACATAAAAGAGGTCAAAACTCTCTTAACGAAAACGGACATACTTATTTTATTGGTTTTTTCAGAAAATTATGGTCTTGTTTTGCAAGATGTAGTGCAGGGATACCACTGGACTAACGAACAGGTGACGATTCACCCTATCGCAATATATTACCGGAACCAGATGGATGATATTAAAAATGATATTTGTTGTAATCAGTGACTGCTTAAAGCATGACACTATCGCAGTACACTTATTTCAGCGCCATCTCTTCCTCTTCCTGCACAAGAAATCCCAACATTTTAAGGAAATTATTTATTTTTACGATGCTGCGCAGTACAAAAACGAAAAAAATTTTGGAGTGAATGCTGAATGGAACTTTATTGAATGGTGTTACAATAAAAAGACTGGCTGCCAGAGCTAGCCTACAAAGACCATATAGGGAACACATAACAACTCCCTTACAGTTATATAACTGGGCAACTGAAAATATAAAGAATATGGATTTCTCCTACGTGACCACACAGGAGTATAATGAAGAAAAATTATTAATGGAATCGAGATTTTCTAATTTAAGAATTGTGCCGGAAACAAGAAAACTTCATTATATTTTATCTGTTTCACAAAGAGTAATTAAAATAAAATATTTTTCCTTTTCATATGTATTTACTCTTAAAAGATAATCCCAAGGCCTTGGGATACAAAGGCCCCAGTGTGCCTTTTTTTTAAATGAAAATATTTATTACAGAATATTTAGCCGCCTATAAAATATTATTTTGACCGAACCCATAGAGATCTCAAATTGAAATTTGAAATGGAAATAGAGGACGAATCTCTCTATAATATATATATATATAAAAAACAAAATACCATTTTTTGAGTTATTCAAGGATATATGTAAAAAGGATATTCTGGAATATCTTTCGTCCTTGGAAATAAAAATTATTCCAAATCTTTGAAAGTTCACTTTTTCCTGAATTCAACAAGGTATTTTTTATCAAATTCTGATGAGCAGAGCGAAAGTTAAGATTTCTTTTAAATATAAAAGAAAGCATAAATTTTGATTTTTTGCCAATTTTTGAAGTTCCGTTACACGCAAACTATATTGAATTCTGCAAAACTTTTTTGCCTTATGATTCGTTCCCCATATAGCTTCGGCGATTTATCGTGGCATGACCCATATCTGAACCTTGTTGATATTCTAGTGGCTTTTCTATTTCTATTTCCTGTTGTTATTTTTGATAAACCATGGACAAATCTTGCTTAGGAAACGCTTTTCCATCTTATTGTTTTATTTCGATAAGATTTATTCGCGCGCGCACCAAGGAGGTATGAATACCCTTTTACTGGCTTTTCTCCAGGGCGCGGGCGGGTGGTGTAGTTGTTTGAAACTTAGGTGTATTAGGATTCAGTATTTTTCCAGAGGTGGTTGTCAAACTGGAGCCAGTGTATCCTCAACCAATGGGTCTTAGTACGTGCTAGTTGTTAGTTCGTTACATTTAGCTCAGCCAGCAACCACTCCAACATCAGTGTTATGCCTTCATGTCAGAGTTGACGCCGACAGGATTTTTAAATAACTACATACAAGTTCTACGAAAAGACTTTTTCAGAGAATTGCCGCGCACGGGATTCAAACCCGCGACCCCCTGCTTG
This sequence comes from Volucella inanis, assembly GCA_907269105.1. Lineage (NCBI taxonomy): Eukaryota > Metazoa > Arthropoda > Insecta > Diptera > Syrphidae > Volucella > Volucella inanis. The sequence continues at coordinate 60,639,431 of OU026155.1, forward strand.
AGGAGTCTATGCATATACCACTACATCACGGCCACCCCCTAATCACCAATATTGGCACAAGGAGGGCAAACAACTAACATATTTGAGTCTTAGTACATGGAGAGCAGCGATGTAAGTGTTCGCAATATTCGATACTACACAATACAACACCTTGCTCATTTCTAGATTTTTTTTTGTATAAACAATCCTTTGAGTTTCCTAAATACATATTTATATTTTTTTTATATGCTGGGAGTAAATATGGAAAATGTAGTGTACATATCGTAAACCCAATCTATTATAAATTATAATATGTTTCTATAATTATAAGTAATCACTTTTTAATATATTTTTTTATAAATAATGACAACATTTTGACTAAAAAAAATTGTATTAATTCAAAAATTTCAAAACTCTGTAATTATAACTTTAGATTTATGTATCGAACATTTATTAAACGAAATAAAATATTGGACTGTATCTGGTGTCCTGTGAAATTAGAAAAATAATTTCGATTAACACGCGATTGAAAATTAAGGAATGTACAATATATGAGAACAAGCACTTGCTACCGCTAAAATGATTATAATTTTCTCAACTCTGTTTTTAATATACATACAAAAATACTCGTAAATTTATCTGTAATAGTTAATAAAAAAAGATTATACGTACAAATTTACATTTCATTTTTCGTATGCCACATGCAACTTATTTTTGATTTAAAATTAAATTCATTTTATTCAAAAACCCATCATTTCAATAAATTTCATTTTCCTGTTTCTATGAATTGCAGAATCAAATTAGTTTTTTTTTTGTATATATATTAATATACAATATTTATTTTTTATGTTTATAGAACTAAAAAAATATTTTGTTTTGATATGACTTCTTTATTCTTGGTTTCACGTATTTTATTAGTTAAGCAAATAAATGAATAACAACTAACATATTCAAGTGTTTGACTACTTTATTTTTGGGCCATTCGCAAAATGTGATAAAGAGAAAACAGACTGTCGAACTACCAGATATATTAACCGCATGCTAATACGTGCAAGGCCCTCATCCGGAAACATACAGACGATGACGTAATAGAGCCAATAGTACACAGGGAAGATAAAAACAATCAAGCTAGCCTTAGTCATTTCATAATTCCGCCCAAGCAAGCGACATCAGTATTATCACCCTTTCCCATCGAGCCATTTTATATTAATTTTGCGAAATTTAAGGAAGGCAATACTTAGAATAAAAAAAAAAATAACCTCGTGGCAACATACAGGAAAACATTGATTTCGATATGTAATTACAAGTTCAAACAACAACAACGATGAGCGATTCAACGAAGATTGATCCTAGAGGTCAACGGTCTCCCTATGCTGAATACATTGGGTTAAAGAGATAAAGACACCTGTGTTTCGTCAACCTTCTTTTAGATAGAATATATAAGATGTGAAAATGAAATGATATAAAAATGCTGCATCCAGTTGAGTTGAGGCTAAATATAAATAAAAGATTAAGAACTATACATTTATTTTATTTTTTCAAGTAGTTATTTATAAGAGTGGGGGCTGGTTTTAATTCACTAACTTTGAAATCTTTGAAGTAACGAATCACCCACGATGCTGTAAAATTGTACTCAGAAAGTTTGGTCTTATATAAGTGAACCGTTATATTCCGACATGTTCCTTAAAACTTTGAATTGTTTTAAACTTGTGACGCCAATAAAATAACTTGAGTATAACTTTTATTATAATAAAACATAATATTGTATAACATACAATGCAATTTTAATTGAATTGTCAGTTTTACTCATGTTACCTGCCATTAAACTGTTTATGAGATAAAGCTGCGTTCAACTTCAATTTCAATTGTGAAAAATCAAATTGAAACGCTTGTACCCTCAAAAGCATACATTACAATGCTTAAAACCCTATATTGCAAATTAAACCCTTTTCAATTGCTTGAGACACGGAATGCTTATCACCCAATTGCAAAGCAAGAAAAAGGTCAGAGGGAAACAAAAGTATTCAATAAATCATTGATTCTGTTTATACTGCATTGTTTAGCGAACTACGAAAGAAAAACATTGGAAAAAGGTTTCAAAGAATTCTAACACAGAAAAAGTGGTAGCAAATTTCATATACTGTTTATATAATTTTTTATTTTTTTTTTTGTCACATCTAGCCACCCTTAAATTTTAATGGGCTAAGTGTACTCTAGAAGTATACAGAACATAAGTTGTCAGTCCTTTTGACCCTCTTATAATATGGAAATATTATTGAATGCGAATTCCTATGTCCTTTTCTTCGTTATTTTTCACACGCTAGTATAACAAAAGATAATAAAGGCATGTACAAAGTCTTATAGTTCTGATGGCAGATAATAGGTTTACACATGTACACGTTGAAAAAGTTGAGCCTTTTCGCTCCAATTTCTGCCTTCCATCTATTCTATCCATGGAAGCTGAAACGAATGTTGTATTAGAATCTGCCCAGGCAACAGTAACGTTGTCAGAGTCCTTTTTGTAGAAATGCAGATATGGTACAAAAGTGGAAAATTTTGTTGAACTCCGATTCTAAAATATCTTTTAAGAATATAGAGAATTATTTCTGTACATTTAAAGAGCAGATAACATATGTAAAAATAATGTGTCATAATGTTTTATGATGAAGAAGAATAATCTGCACATATTCATCGATTTTGAATAAGCGATCAATATATGCTATTATACTTTCCAAATATTTCCTATGAAAGCCCAACAACTCAAAATATATTTGAGACATACATACAAGTATGTATAAGAATGTCGCACGATGTATTCGATAGCGTTGAAGCAAAAGTTAAATGCACAGCGGAAATAACTGTAGAATTAATGTTAAAATGTTAATACTCCAACCCTTAAAAATTGGTTGCTTTTTAATGTCGTGTAATATTTTCTACTGAAGTAGGATATTGGCAAGTGATGAAACACTTTTTTTCATCATCGTCCTGGTGAGTCCGGAATTCATGTAATGGTGAAGGGTTTTGAAGAAACTAGTTCGGTATCGGGTCAACCTCCATATCAGCATGCTCGGCCAGCACGTACACGGCAACACATGTGTGTTCAAAACCAATTAGGTACCTCAATTCGTCGCCGAAATCAACAATTTGCTTCAGTTATGGCATTTTGCGGTGAATTTTAAAAGTTGATCTTCATTTGCAGGCTTATAAAATCCAAACTACACAACAATTGAAGAATTTAAACCATCTACGACATCACCGATTTGGTAACTGGATATTGGATCGCCAGGAAAATGTTGTCATCGAATTGGATCTTTTCCGATGAAGTCCATTTTTGGATATTTTGGTTATTTCTGGGGACCGGAAAATCCATACGAGATTCACGAAAAACTAATGCATCCCAAAAAAGTCACCGTATGGTGCGGATTATAGGTCGGTGGCATCATTGGCCCGGCCCGTACTTTTTCGAAGATGAGGTTGGAGAGACAGCTACAGTGAATGGAGAACGTTATCTCAACATTTAAAAGAATTAGGTCTAGACGATCTCTGGTTTCAAAAGGATGGTGATATCACCCACACAAGCCATCGATCAATAAATCTATTGCGTACGAAATTTGAAGATCGCATTATTTCGGTTAGAGGAAATTTGATTAGCCTCCAAAGTCATTTGACGTTTTTAGGCTACTTTCTGTGAGGTTATTTAAAGAGTAAGGTCTATACTTATAACATGATAATTCAGAATCTTAAACATAACATCCAAACTAAAATTGCGGCCATTGACAAACTTATTCTTCAAAAAGTCATCGATAATTTTAACCTTCGGATGGTCGTTTGAAACAGAAGCCGTGATGGTCATATGAACAGTTTTGTATTTTATTCATAATTGCCATAGACTCAACTTTATTAATCAATAAAATTCTATATTTATTTCATAATAAATATCTATTTAATTTAATGACAACTTCCACACTAGCGGTTGGCACACCCTTTATGTTGCAACATTTATGAAAAACGATTCATTATGTCAAAGTGCGAATAATTTAAGCACTTATACCCAGTTTCACAGCGAGAGCTTAAACTCAAAGTGGAATTTAACTCGTCGTTTAAGTACAACGATTGCATTCTGTCGTTTAAGCTGTCGTACATTTGAGACGCAACCATGTTGAGACATATATGCACATATTTTGGCAGTCATTTCATTAGGTGTGAAACGAGTGCGCGTGAAAGGAAAGTAATTTATCTCAAAGAAAATAATTTAGCCTGTGATAATGTTTTCCATTTCGGAAAGTAATTTTGATGATATAAGTGATGCAGAGAGAAAACAAGATTCGATTGACAACAGATGACTTTAACTATTGGGACGATGTTAATAAACTTCGAAAGCCGAAGCATTCTGCTTACATTTTTTAGAAGCAAATTCGATCTAGACTTGAAAATATATATACATCCTGACTGACTCTAACTGCAACCAACTTTAGACTGCTATAATTTCCAAACCGCTCATTACTGTGAGCTCAAATTTTGACACATGACAGATAATTTTTTTATTTACAAGCCTTTTTAACGATTTGAGTCTCATTTAGGGTGATAGGGTGATTGCTTTATATTTGGCTGGAAAACCACAAGTAGCTATCGTAAGAGCCCTCCAGCACCTCAACGTGAATAAATCATTTGTGTCTCGAACCATAGCTCGTTACCATGATACTGGTAATGTTGCAAAACGCCATGGAGGTGGTCATAAAAAAAACAGCAACGAATTGAGCGAAATCTGCGTCGAAGTGGAAGAAAAATGGCTCGTCAGCTCAACACATACTGAAAAATGAACTTGGGCTCAAGTCATTGAAGTTCTAAAAAGCATACGATCTTACACCGCAACAGAAAAAAGTTAGAGTCGAAAGAGCGAAGGAGTTGTTACGCTTGCACGAAAGTGGTGAGTTGCCGAATTTGGTTTTTTCCGATGAGTCGCCATTTGTTATCGAGCAATATGTCGGCAAACAAAATGACCGGGTTAACTTGCCAGAGAGGTCCTTCGAAAATTTAAATCTACGGACGGCCACCAGAAAGCAGGCAGCACCGACAGTGATGGCCGACGGCGGCCACCATAACTGCCGATGGTCACTCTACGCTCGTATTTTTGGACCGTGGCGTCAAAATCAATGCGATCATATACCGTGAAACTGTCTTAGAGACAGTATTGAAGGGCAAACAATCATTTCGGTTGGAGACCTTGGACATTTCAACAAGACTCGGCACCGTCTCACAAAGCGCGCGTCAACCATGATTGGTTAAAAAACAATGTTCCGCACCTCATTTCTTCGACACAATGGATTGCAAATTCTCCGGATGCAAATCCGTTGGATTTCTCTCACCTCAAACAAGCACTTCGCCGGGAATGGTCCAAAATACCAAAGGTGGACATATTGAAAACTACTGATACAATTTGAAAATTGATGTATTTTCCAAAATTTTTTGCTCTGGCACAATAAAATTTATCAAAAAATAAAAAAATTATAGCATTTTGAAAAGTTGCAGTTTGTGTCAGTATAAATAATTTACATATTATCTTTTAGGAATATTTCAATATAGGCAGACGTCAAACTTTTATAGACTTTGTGCTTCTATGCCAGTGGATGCCTGCTCACTACTGCAGGGGACTTTTGTGGTGTTGCAAAATCATCTGCAAGAATGATTTATATAATTGTCTCCCATCACATTGCCTTCCTAAGGTATAAGTACATAAAATTTCCGACAACAGATGAAAAAAAATTTCAGAATGTGAACAGATTTTATCAATTTGCAAGATTTCCTAGAGTGACTAATGCCTACATACAGTTTCAGATAATACATATTTGGTGCAAACAGGCATATCTACAATATTTTAGTTTAGCAGCATTTACAAATATGCATATATATTTTACTTGCTTAGAAGCGGCAAATGGCGAAACACTTCAAAATCTTAAATATATAATAGGCGACTAGACTTTTAAAATAACGAATATTATTGCAAAGTGGCCTGGACTGAGTTATGATTGCACAATTTTTAATAACTCAAGAATTTGTGCTAGGTTTTAATAGTAGCCGATGGTGGCTGCCAGTATAAACGTTTTACAGAGACTTTGATTCGAATACGAAATTGTATTGAAAGATCAAAGATTCCCGATATTATCTACAAGAATGGAATTAAAATAAATAACCATTCAAAGCATTATAGTCGCAGCAGCAGTTCTTCATAACGTTAATTGTATAAAAACGAAGTTGATCCTCCACCGGCCGACGAGTTGTTAAGTGACCGAATAAATTTTGCAAATGTAACAATTTTAATTTCGAATGATAACAATACATACGTTCGAAGTACGCTAATTATTGAACTCTTAGATATATTTTAAGAGAAAAAAATTGTAAATTGATTGTGCTTGCAATATTATTTCAGTGATTTTTAACAAATATCAAACATATGTAAGTAATTTCTTTGAAATAATGAACTTTTTTACTTAACCAACTTTTTTCTTTCAACGAAATCGCTTTCTTCAATATCACAATACAACAACAATTTACAATTTAATCATTTGCATCAACCATTTTCTCTTTACTTTATCTTTTGTTCAAACATAACTGCTTTTAGTAAACTGAAGGTTAAGTTTACACTGTTATACCGAACGAGTTTAAACTTCCTTTCAGATTTAGTTAAACTTTAGTTTGAACTCTCACTTTGAAATTGGGCATTGGATTCCCTTGTTAAATATCTAGGAAATTGTAGTGACGATGTTGCACATGGAGTTAGTGAAGTGTGGCTTAAAAGTCGTTAAGCCTCCATAGTGTTTTGTGACAGAAAAATCCCACTTGAACTAAGATGTTTGTTAAATATTAATGCCAAATGACAGCATCAGAAATTAAAATATTATGAATGTCAGCGAAAGTAGCTCAACGTGAACTAATTAGATTCAGGCACATTCGTCGAAATCTACTCATCATTAAGAAACCGACAATGGAAAAGCTTTCTTCCAGCAGAGCTTCGAAGAAGGGCTTGATGGAAAAATAATTGGATCACCCAAATGCAAAATGATGAGCGAACTTTCGTCCTCACTAACGAGGTGATCCATAATAGATGAGTTTGAGCCAACTACAGTTCCACAGCAATGCAGAAACGTGTGAATAGTAATCGTATGTACCTAGTAATGTCATAAGATCTGTTACAAATACAAAATGCTAATAAAAAACCATAAAAGTATTGAATTCAAAATTGTGTTGTTTATAAGACCGCAATATTGATTATTAAAAAAAATTTGATTCACTCGAAATAACTGCCTTTTGCTTTAATACAAGCTTCCAAACGGTATGTACGATTTCTATGGAGATCGTGGACGCTGCTTTGGTAAATTCTGTGTTAAGGCTTTCCAAATTTCTGTAGGGAGTCTTGCAGGTCATGCTCTCCAATTCTGACCACAAACCATAATTCAGCGGATTCAGATCTGAACTTCCCGACGGTCGATGTTCTGCTGTTATGAAGCCAGTAATATTCACTCTGAGTTACTCCTACGTGGTTTTGGCTTTGTACGCTGAAGCAGAGTTCTGTTGGAAGATCCATCTTTATCTATTGAAAAGAGTGGTTAACCTTTGCATCAGCTTTCGCGCCATTTCCACAGAAATGGAGGGATGTGACACCATGGTAAGAGACCTCAGACCAAATTATTACGGAAGCGGATGATGTCCACGTTGAATCCTGGGAATTTTGTCATTTTCTTTGTTGAAAACTCCTTCCACGGCAGAAATTTTCTTATCCGTAAACAGAATGTTTTCATGGCCATTGTCCGAGTGCCACTGCGTTGTTGAGGAGTTGAGGAGTAAGAAGATGACCCGTGGACCAACGATAGGCTTTCACATGCAGGTAATACCGAATCAGCCTAGACATGGATTTGGTTGATATATCTAATTCCTTAGACATGATCTTATGCTTCCGAAGGGGATTTCTCCGAATTCGTTCACGCACTGCCTTTACTACCCCATTCGTACGGACCGCGCTCGGCCGACCACTTCTTGGCCTGTTCTCTACTCAAGACAATTCACCGAAGCGAGTAATAGCCCGATAAAGAATATTCTCGATTATCCGAGTGGTTGTAGCAACTCGAAAATTTGATCAGTCCTCTTTCCGCAATTATGCAACGCTATTACCGTGACTCGATTCTCTTTAACGAGAATCCGAGTACATGTGAGAGGGCTTACTACGACGGGCGATAAAGCGACATAAAGCTGCGAGAAATGCTTCAGTTGTCAGGTCGCTGACAAGTTCCAAATCAATGGCCTTTGTAGCAAGGCATACAAATAAAGAGATATAACCCTTTGTGGTTTGAACTTTTCGACCTAATTTGATTTTAATAGGGATGGGACCAGCGTAGTCACACCCACAATGAGTGAAAGGCCTGGTTGCCTGGATTTTCTGTGCTGGGAGGTTGCCCATGATTTGGAACGTCGTTGATTTTCTCTGCCGAACACATTTAATTCACTCATGAGTGATCTTTCGCAGCAGGTAGCGGCTTCAAATAATCCAGAACTTTTGTCGAATTAGAGAGAACAGTGCCGATACACCAGGATAAAGAAATCGTTCGTGTGCATCTTTGGCGATGAGTTTCGCAACGGTGTGTCCCTTGGGAATGATTATTGGATGTATAACGTTGAATGAAACGTCGGCTTTTTCAATTCTTCCTCCCACCCGCAGAACCTGGACATTATCGAGAAGTGGATTCAAGTTAGCCATCGTGCAATTCTTACCCAAGTGACCATATTTGGCGTAATATGTTATATGTTCTCCAAAGTGAAGATTTTGTAACCATTTAATAATATCTCGTTTTGCATCATAAATTTCCTGGGGCAGCAGTTGATAACCTTGGGTCCGTGATCCTTTGCGACAGTTTGTTGAAATTTTTTCCTCTCCTCATGTTTACAAGTTGGATGATCTTCGACAAACTGAGCAGTAGGCCAAGGGTCTTTATTTTCCTCCATCCTGTGTGGATCGGTCTACCATAGAGAATGTTCTATCAAGGCAGAAGGGCTACCCCGCCTGACGCACAGTCCGCAGGATTTTGATCCGACCTGATGTGAAACCATCTGTTTCTCGGAATGGTGTTCAAAATTTCAGAGGTTTGATTACCCACAAATATGTCCCACCGATGTGAAGGCCACGAGAGCCAAGAAAGAACAACTTGGGAGTCACAACATGCATAAACGTTTGAGAATGTTGTATTCAAAGATTTTTGAACTGCAGCAAGCAACCGAGCAAGTAGTTGTGTTCCGCACAATTCCAAACGTGGGATTGTGAGTTGTTTAATCGGAACGACACGGGTCTTCGCTGCAACAATGTTTGCAGGTTTGCATTTTCCCGTTTGTAAGAGTATATCGCGAATAAATGACAGCAGAATAAGCGGAGGCAGAGGCATAGGAAAATCCATGTAATTGAAAGGTAGGATCTATAGTATCGATGTGAAGGGATACGTTGATAGATGTAAGCACAGGTAGATCCCTTCGAAGTCTACTCCATTTCTCGGCGATGCAATCAGGAAGTAGATCATCCCAGTTAAGTTTTCGATGCCACAATTCTTGTAGTAGAATCTTAAGCTGCACAACCGAGGGAGCAAGAAAACCGAGGAGATCGAAAATACGTGCAACGTCTTTTAAGATCTGGCGTTTTGTAAGAGTTTCATCTGGCGTCAGGTGTATATGAATGGAAAAGCAGTCTTGTTTTGGGTTCCAGTACATACCAAGTACTTTCACCCACGAATTAAGTTTACTATCTAGAAAAAATGTTTCATATTGTCCACGATCACCTTCCGGAAGAAGTTCTGGGCTGTTGCTTTGCCACTTGCTTAGCTCCAAGCCAGCGTTAGCCAGAAGTTCAATTAATTGTTTTGTTTGTTGTTTGTTTTGAAAACCGCGTGGTGGGCAAATAAAATACATTAGGCTTAAGCACCAAAGAAGGAGGAATTTTAAGCATGTTCCCTAAAGCACCAGTGAGGGTATCAGCGAAATCAGGTTAGGTCTTGAAGGGGAGGCGGACTACATACTTTCCGTTTTTATTTCTCTCGTGAGTTTCAAGAAAGTGTTTTTCTATTTTCGGATCTTCCTTAGTAACCACCGATTTTGGATCGATTTCATCGATACACCAAAAGGATTTCAAGGTTGAAATCGCAAACCGCATGGTTTGCCTGAGCTATTTCACTCTTTCATTAGGATTGCGAACTATTTCTCCCTGTAGAATATCCCAAGCTACATTTGGATTGACAACGAGCCGCATTATGTCCACCACGTAAGCAATTGAAGCAGAGCTTCTTAGATTTTACTAAGTCTCTCTTATTCTCAAGGCTCAGTGCGTGAAATTCTGTACACTGCGTTAGCGTGTGAGCTGCATTACACTTGGGACAGTTGTTCGATGATGACACATGCATACTTTTCAAAGTCGGAGGCTTTGACCTGTTACTTTCCCGAATAAATGCGCGACATAACTCAAGAGCCTCACAACGGCGTTCTAAGAATTTCAGAAATTGATCTATTGTAGGTTTTTCGAATTCGACACTTCAGTTGATCAAGCTTGTCGTGTTTCTAAATCTACTTTGTTCGAAAGCATGTAAATCATCCACGGGTCGCGTTCTAACGAATTTAACGAAGTTAAATTTCAGCCACATCTGAAATTTTGCGCAACATTTTTGCATTCAAACTGTTATTCCATGGGAGCTGCATGAATGTCTTAAGAAGGCTGTTTATAATAAAACGTGGTCTCTTATGTCTTTTGGTTAACCTATCCTACGCTTGCTGATAGGTAGCATCCGACACCGGAATGTGACTGAGAAGATTTAAGGCATCATCCCGAAAACAAGAGCGAAGGAAATGAAACTTCTGAGATTGTGACAAATTTGACTTAAGATGGATCATGCTTTCAAACATGTCGCTAAAGACTGGCCAATCCCGATAACTGCCATGAAATGGTTCAATATGGATTTTTGGAAGATAGTCATTACCGTGCTCAATTGAGCTGGTAAGCTTCTGCTCGGTAGAAGATTGTATGCTATGAGTCTGAATTGACTCTAAAGTTCCTATTTCAGGGCTTTGTCATTGCCGAAAAGCTGAAAGCAAAGTTGACTTTATCATGAGATATTTCGTCTCGAAATATTCGAACTCTTGCTCAGGATCGGTGTCATTTTCGTCATCCGCGTGTTCATATATTTGCCCCTGAGATGTACTAAATTTTTCCCAGATCTCTTCTAGCTTTTTTAACCGCACTTAAATTGTTTCTACACCAAAGACTTCTACAATCTTGTCTACTAAATAAGCTAATCTCATTAACGAACCTTTAATATTGCCGCGATAGGCGCGCAAAGCTGCCAGGCTACCGGGAGTGGTCATTTTAATGAATGTTAATATTAACCTAAGAATTTTGCGCACGAGGCTTATGATTATCCTGATATCAAACGTATTAATGGCCACGTGTTACCACAAATTGTCTTTAAAACCACGTGCCGTTTGGGTTTAATAATGTTCTCACAGAATACAGGATTTTTGCAATACGAGTCTATTTTCCAATTAATTTTTTTTTTATTCAATGATTCTGATGTTTGATTAGAAATATGCATGCATTTATATAATGTTTTGTAATAATCGAGCAATCAAACAAATTTAATTTAAAGGACCAGCATTTGCAGCGCGGAGGGAAGAAATACGATGGATAGATGTAATGTGTAATGTAAATGAAATAAAAATGCTACTTATCTTTCCGCTGTTCGATATCCAAGTGGACGAGACAATTTTATTAGAGATCAATCATAGAGTAAAGTGTTATACAAATTAGTGATATGAATAATATTTAGTATAACAGTTGAACAAATTAAAGTGACTCGTGATAAATGAATGTAAAGCATAAATGAACAGAATTAGAATAGTGTAAGTTAACAAGGTTTCAAATTTCCAATAGTCACATAATAAAGGAAAATTGCATTACTTAACAGAGTGTTATTACATTATTCAAGACAATAAGAGACTAACAGATGAAATAAAGTTAGGAGTAATTAACAATTTATGGAAGTTAAGATGATTTAAATTCACAAGTATTCCCAAACAACCCGTTTCTGGCTTGACGTTGATTTTTGGGACAACCTGTATATCAGTTCTCTGTGCAGGCTGAGCTCAATGAAGTAAAAAAATATTGTAAATGTTTGACTATGTATAAAATGCTAACAAATAAGTAACTAACTGAAAGCAACTGAAGTATATGCTGATAAGGTTATTCAACCAAATTGAAAATAGTTTTAATATATTTTACAGGAATGTAGGTTTAGATACGTGAATTTGTTTTGCATATAATTACTTAGTTTACTGTCCTTAAATGACACCTTTTTCTGAAGGGTTCATCTAAGATTTCTGAGACTCGTTCAGTCAATCTTTCCGACAGAGCATTATAGTGTTGCTATTTTCTTCGTGTTCAACACTCGCGCATTGGTTTTGAAGAGAATTTTAACTAGAATCTATGTTTATTGCACGTAAATTCAATGAATTGTAAAATTGTCTATCATGAATTAATGCCCAGCACTTTGTATTACAGAAAAACATTTCGCTCAAATTAGTTGAGCCAACAAAAGTTGTTACTTTTAAACCCACAAAAACTGGTCAAATTTAAATTATTTTTTGTTCGGGTTAGTTACATTTAATTATTCGAAACCAGAAATATCACATCAGGGTGCTTAAATATTTCCAAAATAAAATATATCATTGATTGGAGACACTCTCTTCTAAATGATCTATAATAATTGGGAAATATTCACGGCCATCTAAAATAGAAGGGCTGTTTTCCATAATACAAGGCTGGTTATTCAAGCTCATATGCAGTCCAGTCAAAAAGGAGTGAACTGACAAATGAGTTTAATCACTTACATCTTGTACAAGTTTTTAAAAAGCTTGTTGAAGGAGCTGATAAACTTTTAAATTGGAATAGAACAGTGATGTAAAATAAAGCCAAATGCTAATACTAGGTGGAGTGAAAAGTAACCGCCTTGACCGCTAAAATGCGCTGCTACTGCAAAAAAGGATACGATGCCTTGAAGTCAGATACTCTCTTTAGTTTTGTTTTGACAGCTGATTGTTGTTGACGTGTTTGGCATCATGTTGAGTATGGACAAAAACGATTTTCGTTCTCTCATAAAACATTATTTTTTGAGAGGCAAAAGGGCGATAGAAACAAAACAAAAGTTGGATAAATACTAAGGAGCTATTTGTCGAATATGGCTGTGGTCAAATATTGGTTTTGAGGGTTTCGTGGTGGCCGCAGCTCCACTACCGATCAAGTCCGCAACGGCAGGCCCTCCGATGCGGTTACAGAAGACAATGTCAAAAAAATACATGAAATGGTATTGGCTGACCGGAAAGTGAAGGTGCGCAAGCTAGCAGATACCACAAAGATTAGTACTGAGCGCACACGCCATATTTTGTGCAATATTCTGCATTTGAAAAAGTTATCCTGCCGCTGGGTGCCACGCATACTCACCCCTGACCAAAAACACGAGTGTTTGCACTTGCTGATACGGAAAAGGGCGGACTTTTGGCGTTGATTGGTAACTGTTGAACACCAGAGAACAGAAAGAGTGCCCGGCAATGGACTGAAGTCGGAACGAGTGCTCCGAAGCGGCCGAGGGAGGCTCGATGGGTCGGAAAGGTTATGGCGTCGGTTTGCTGGGATGGCATACTCTTCATGGACTACCTCGAAAAAGGAAAAACTATCAACAGCGAGTATTACTGCGCATTATTGGAGCGATTGAAGGCCGAAATCGCTGCAAAACGGCCTCACATGAAGCGAAAAAAGTTTTGTTTTTGCTAGACAATGCACCGGCGCACAAGAGCATTGCAACCATGGCTAAAATTAATAACTTACGGCTCCAATTGCTGTCGCATCCACCGTATTCGCCCGATTTGGTTCCCTAGGACTATTATCTCTTCCCAAACCTCAAAAGATGGCTCATCAATAAAAAATTCAGCTCACGCGAGGAAATCATCGACGCCACGGAACAGTATTTTGCAGACTTTCTGGAAAACTGTTTTCGAACGGGATCAAGTAGTTGAAAAACCGCTAGAATAAGTGTATCAAACTAAAAGGGAACTATATTGAATAAAATTAAAAAAAAAAATTAAAAAAAAAAGTTTCATTCCCAAGGAGGTTACTTTTTACCCCACCTAGTAGTTGACCTTAATTCGCTTTGTGAAAGTGAAGTAAGGCTAAATGTAAATGTTTGGTTTTATTTCACTTTCTGAAAGTGAAGAAAGCCAAACGAATCAATTAATCCCAAGTGAAATAAGGTCAAATTTACAAAACGTTTATTTATTAAAAGAAAATTGTACCAAGTACAAGTACAAGTACAAAAAAATATTTTTTACCGTATTTCATTTCTTCACTTAACTTCATTTCAAGATCTTTTCAATGGTACAAAATATGCTATATTTTCGCAATAACGCCAAATTTTTGGATTTGGCCTTATTTGACGGCACCAATAGAACAAATTATGCTAGCCACAACTACGGGCACAGATTATATTTGAATGTGTCCCAACCGTAAGTTATTATTTGAATACTACTGCCAACTGGATATGGCAGATTGGCATAAGAGAGATTGTATTGGCCTCAACTGAAGATTGTTACAGAGAACTATGTCTAGAAACTCGAAATTAGGTCATTTATCTCCTTACTAAAAAACATATTCCCAGTGTAAGGTGAGCCAACAGTTGGTGTGGAAGTTTTTATTTAATTAAATACATATTTGCTATGAAATCATAATCATTTTATTAGTTAAGAAAGTTGAATTTATGACAATTATGAATAAAATACAATATTGTTCATATGACAACAAATTTCGTTGCAAGCGACCATAAAGTTTTTGATGACTTTTTGAAGAGTCAGTGGGTCAATGGCCGCGATTTGAATTTGGATGTTATGTTTGAGATCCTGAATTGTCGCTGATTTATTGGCATAAACCTTACTCTTCAAATAACCCTACAGAAAGAAGCCTAAAGTTGTCAAATGGTATTGCCTTGGAGGCCAATCAACTTCTCATCTAAACGAAATAATGCGATCTTCAAATTTCCTATGCAATAAATTGATTGATTAATGGCTTGGGTGGGCGTTAGCACAATTGCATGAAAACCACATATCGTTCAGACCCAATTCATTAAATTTTGGAAAGAAATAGCCGGTCAACATGTTGGGGTAACGTTCTCCATTCACTGTAACTGTCTCTCCAGCCTCATCTTCGAAAAAGTACGGGCCGGGCTAATGATGCCACCGACCTATAATCCGCACCATACGGTGACTTTTTTGGGATGCATTAGTTTTTCGTGAATCTCGTATGGATTTTCCGGTCCCCAGAAATAACCAAAATATACAAAAATGGGTTTCATCGGAAAAGATCAAATTCGATGCACTGGCAATCCAACATCCACTTAACCAATCGGCAACATTGTAGATGGTCCAAAGGCTGCAATTATTGTGTAACTTGTATTTTATAGACGTGTAAATGAAAATCAATTTATAAAATTCGCCATAGAGTGCCATAAGTGGGGCCCAATTGTTGATTTCGATGACGGGCTTTCAACAATTTTGCTCACACTGGAGATGTTTTCGCTGATAAGGAGTTTGATCGGATACCGAATCAGTTTCTTCAAAAGGCTTCACCATTGCATGAATGGTGCACGGACTCATTTTGCTTAAGTTGGGATGTCGAACCCCCAGTACTGTTCGTGAAAATAAAACCAAAAAGTTTCCTTTATCCGCAGTAAAGTATATGAAATAGAAAAGGCTGAATTTGATTAGCGATTTTACGTAAAATGGAATGTTTCGACAGCAGGAACAAAATTCTACACCGTTCAATCATTCGACAAGATAAAACAATAGTGTAAAAAAAGAGGGAAAAGTTGGAGCTGAATTACTCAAAATTGTTTTATAACGACACCAAACGACTGGTGTGGTCAATTTATATTTCTATGCCAGACTGCGCATGAGAATAAAAATGGTTATTATATAGGGTTTTCCAATAGGGACTTGACAACTTTGAATTTAATTTGTGAACGCACTCTTTCACTAATAATCAAACTGTCACTAAACATTTTCATCATGGTAAAGTACACTAACAAGCAACGTCTGCAAATTATAAAAATTTTCTACAGATATTTGGAGTCGGTGACTGCAACTTTAAGAGCGTTAACTCCAATTTTCGGTCGTAATTCTCGCCCTAGTAGACAGGCAATAATAAGTTTAGTGCAAAAATTTGAGTCTACATATTCGTTGTGTGATGTTGCCGTGTCAGTGAGATAACGGGTTGGTCGAAGTGTCGAAAATATCGCTGCCGTTCAGACGTCCGTAGCAAACGATCCAAATCAGTCAATCCCAGGGCGTTTTCAAGAATTAGGCATCGCTCAGACCACATAATGGCGTATTTTGCGTATGAATCTTGGTTTACACCCATACAAGATCAAGCTGACTTAAGAATTGAAGCCGATGGACCATTTGAAGCGACGTACGTTCTCCGATTGGGTTCTGGAGAAGATGCGCCAAGATGATGAATTTCATCGCAAAATCGTCTTCAGTGACGAAGCTCATTTTTGACTCAATGGGTTCGTCAATAAGCAAAATATGCGTTATTGGTCTTGTGAAAACCCACATGTGCTTCATGCATCACCACTTCATCCACAAAAAATAACTGTTTGGTGTGGTTTGCATGCCGGCGGCGTTATTGGGTCATATTTTTTCCTCGACGATAACGATCGTCACGTTACTGTGAATGGTCAGCGTTATCGCGCCATGATCACCGATTATTTTTGAAGAGTTAGTATGATGAGCGTGTTATCTCAAGACATGGGCCAGTCGATTGGCCGCCTCGCTCGTGCGATATAACGCCGTTTGACTATTTTCTGTGGGGCTACGTTAAGTCATTGGTTTATGACAACACGCCGACGACGTTGAAAGAGCTCAGAGCCAACATTGAACGCGAAATAGCGGCTGTTTCGGCCGAAATGTGTGGCCGAGTCGTTGAAAATTGGGTCCAACGAATCGACCGCTGCAAACATCATAAATGTTTTGATTGTACTTCAAGCCAATAATAAAGTTTTTGAAATATCTCAAATGGTTTGCCTTTTATTTAAAAAAAAAGTTGTCAAGTCGTTATTAGAAAACCCTATACTTGGATTTGATATTCTACAACGCATATCAGTAGACAATTCACATGATCAATAAAACTTTTGAAGAAACATCGTAGATATTCAAAAATTCCAAAGGGAAATTGTTCCTAACAGTAAAAAATGAGCATTTGGGCAGAAAAACCTTTTATATCAATAGGACTTGCTTTAAAGAATCCATTTGTATTTTTCTTTCTTATGTTACACGTTGTATATGAAAAAAATTTCCCATTTTCGAGTTTTATAATTTAAACAAGTTTGTAAGTATCTTGAGAACCACTGACTTGAGATGCAATGACCTGCAATTTTTATTTTTTTTTTATAAATACAGGTAAACGTTTGCAAACGGTTTTTTACAAAAAATTTAAAGTTTTAAAATATAAAATTAACTTTTGATCTTCAATAACTTTTGTCACATTAATTTTAGGGCAACATTTACTTTGAATTGTTTCTGATAATTGTTTATAATCACGAGTTAAATGATAATCCATTTGTTCCATACACGCATAAATTTGAGAGATGATATTTTCAGTAAGAGTCAAAATAGGGCAGCATAAAGTTTTTCTAAAAACCTCTATATCTCGGTGGAGATGAATTTCTGACCCCCCACCCAATCACATGATTGCTTTCTCAAAAGATGTGAAGAAATCTCCTCTAAAAATTTTCGAGACATTATTCAAAACGTGCTGTAGGAATGCAACTAAGGACCAAAATCAAAATGGCGAACATAGTGTTTGTAATTCTGCAAAAGAAATTTGTCGGCCATAAGGAGGTAAGCAGAAACACGATGAAGCAGATCTTTAAAACTATGCAATTTCCCGTCTTATAACCGAATACGGAAACCTAGGTTTTCTTAGATGTAAAACCTGCAAGTATCCAAAATTTGGAAACTAAATATCTAAAGAGAATATTAGGAGTAAGAAGAATAGGCAAAAAAAGAAACACGAATATGTTAGAAATTAATTAGCAATATAATCTGCAAAAATAATAATAGAAAACATAAAGTTAATACATAAAATTGGATTGAGAAAGACAGTCAAAAGAATCTGGGAGGCGAGAGCTGTACGGAAAACCAGGAGAAAAAAATCAAAACTTCTATCACTAAAAACTATTCTCGAAACTGTTGGCAAACGTGAAACTCGGAATAAAATTGTATAGAGGAAATTAATGAACGTATTCTTTTATGAAATAAGCTTTATTTTTTATTTTTACTTTAACACGGACATACATTCAAGTTCTGACCATAAGAAATCATTGATCATGTTATGTTATGTTAATAACCAGACATACTTTGATTTCGAACCTCTGCCCAAAAACCGCACTATTTTTACTAACGACGTATTATTTTAGTACATTAAAATTTTTTTAAAAAAAAACCTTGGCTCTGGTATTTGAAGACCGGCCGGTTACAAATAGAACTCCCATTTTAATGCCACATTAGTGGAGACGTTCCATTGCTGTGGCGAGATAAAATATTCGTAATTGCTATAATATTGTTTAATTTATAGGGATTTTCAAAAAAATCGATTTGTTTTTATTGCTTTCTGTGGTCCTTTAGGACCTCAATAATAATATCCCAAAAGATTATGGCCAGAAAATATCTCGAAGTACTTGTTTTTCAAAACACAGTACAAAATCGCCAGGTGGGTAGCGAGCCTTTTATTACCTAAACATGTTCAGACTATTGCTTGTTTCGTAAGTTTCAGTGAATTAACAGTAAAACATTCGAGAAAGATGATATGTGATGAACGTTTTTTTTTTTTTTTTCAATAATTGTAATCGAAATTTGCTTGAAGATTGAAAAAGAGCCCATAAAGCTTGCAAAAATATCGCTGTCTGAAACTGCAAAAGAGTGAAGGATCGCATTAAAATGCAATAGAAAAGAAATGGAAGAGCAAAACACTAATCTAGATGCCCAATAACGATGGCGGCCCCAGAAGCGACCGACCCAAGAAAGAAACACAAAAATTTTGGAAAAAAAATTATTTATTTTTCAACATAATCGCCTTTCAGCTCTATAGACTTTTCCCAGCGATATTCAAAAAGTCCGATACCCTTTTTAAATTAAGAACTGTCTTGCATATCATCATCACTTCTTCATCGTTGGAAAATCTTTGATCACTGAGCCATTTTTTCAAGTTTGGGAACAGAAAATAATAAATTTATTAATTTGGGCCATTGCATTCACGACATTGTTTTTGCTCGCGGCACCCATCTTGCACACAGCTTTCCCATGTCCAAATTTTCAATTAATATGCCATGTACCGCACCTCGTTTAAACTCAGCAACCCAAAATTTTACTGTTGCTAACGAAGGAGCAGACTCACCCAGAGTAGATTCCAGTTCAGCTTTTATATTGGTTTTCACAAATTCACTGACAACGTTCACTATTGATGGCTGCCAAACAAATACTAAACAACGTGGCGCTTTCAAACTTAAAACATATGCTTTGTGGACTGCGTACTTTCCAATACAGTACATATTTTCAAACAACTACCGTCATGTCGTGGTCAGGCCGGGTACTTCTGGGACCGAAGTACTTCTGCGAATTTAAGGTATTGCAAAATTTTTCATGACTTTCTATAAAGTAAAATTTTAAACGTCTTTACCTCAAAATTTAAACAATTTTCAACTTATTCACTTCAAATTTCAACTAGATCTTTTAAAATATGTTGTCTGAATAAGTAAACAGGTTTTTTTTATATGACATAGTTCATTAGTTATTAATAGTTTTCTGGCGATTTTTCTGCGTATTTTGCAAGTTTGATTTTGGATAACAATATATCAAAAAAATCATACGTACGTATCTCTCTAGCTGTTGTTATCTATAATAAAAAAAAAAATTAATGACTCATCATAATTTGAAATTTACAGGAGCTGTTGGTACGGCCGTAGACCCTTCCCAAAAGAGCAGTCATCTTAGAAACGCTGCACATTTTTAAATAAATTATTCTGTAAAAATTTATTTTGCAGTCAAGCATATGTACGTATAATAATCGTCTTGTAAACTCGATTTATTTTATATTTTTCCTGAAAAAAATATTTTACAGCCTTTAGGGTGGCCTAACCCCTTAAAGGGAAATATGTATTCCTAATCGTCTTTAAAATGAACAAGGTCCCATTTATTGGTGTTAAATATTGGGACTTAGAGCATTATTACCTCGACTGACAACTATGTATATCTATCAATGAATTTCTTAAGAAGGTGTTTTAAACCTAGATACTTGCGTTTTGAAATTTGTAACGATTATACAAATATAGTACGATTATATCAACAGATTTCTCGCATGTTTCTGCATTACTTCTGCTTCATGGAGTATGTTAATTAAATTCGCCACTCTATTTAGGAATACCTTGTTATTGAAGTTAATAGCTCTCGTATGCTTATTAGTTATCTTATCAACCTTCTTCGGCCTGTAATAGAATCTGGGCTGGAAGAAGAGCTTCTTTTCCAACTGCATTTTTTAACAAACTAAATTGCTCAGCTTACAGTTTTCCTACCACCGTCTTTTTTTATGAAAGTTCTTTAAGTTACCATAAGTTACATTTACCTTTGTAACATTTTCATTTTCGTCATTGTAATTTTTTCTTTGTCGTACATCATCCACAATTGCGATGGTGCGTTTATGGTAAGTTTCTAACGCAGTTAGAACATTTATCTTTCTATAAAGAGTTACCTGGAAGGCTGTCACTCGCCATTCCGTTTTGTTCAACAAAATTGTGACCCAACAAAATACGAGGTTTCTGATTTTCGCCAATACTTCGAAGTGTATATAATCCAGTCCGAATGAACGTCGCAGTTAACACACCAATTTTTGCATCATTAACACACGCGCTGCAACTTTATTGTTTGCACCATCAGCACACGCTCTGCATGGGCAAAAGAACTTTATTGCTGAATAAGGTATTATTGTAGGTAATGTTTCGCTGCACCGGACAAAGGTTCAATATTCCCTTCTGGAATATTTCCTCATGCGGTGTCAGCATTTATAAACTATAAGTAATAGTGTAAGAACAATTTGTATTTAGAATTAAGTGAGTTGACAATAAAGAGACTTGTGTCTCTGAGGTTGCTGAGGTTGCCCTCAGCCGAAAAGGAACAAGACGTCCCATCCTTCAAGGAAAGAAACACAATCAAGTCCGGAACCCACACAATGAAGTTTTTAGTAGCATCATTGTAAGTCCATAACTCTCATTTTTAGATTAAGAAAAGCTCTTAAATTTCGTACTTTCCTATTTAACATTGTAAGGAAGTGCATTATTTTGAAAATCTACTAGAACTATAAAAACTATCAATTTTAGAAAAATATAATTTCGTTATTTACAAAAACAATCAAACTTTAAACAAACAACCTTTAATATATTATTCAAATATTAAGTAATTTAAGGTGTAATTTCAAAAATTAATCAAATTTTTAAAGAACATTTTTATATATACAATAAATAAGTTTTAAGTAAAGCAATTGGTTCATATCCTTATAAAAATTTAATTTTCCATATCTACTATATATATTCATATACAGGACGCCTTAACGCAATTGATCGGTGCATTAAACGCACAAATTGCTTCGACCAGAAGCATTGAGCAAAGATTATTAAGGCTAGAATTTTGAAATGAAGTGAATACTGTCCAACAAATGGCATTACAGAGTCCTAGAAATGAACAAGAGTTAAAGGAGATAAGCAAGCTCCCTAACTCTGTAATGGAAATCCTGTTCAATCTACATCCTGGATACACAACGTAGAGAATATCCTAAAAAACTACGAAATAGTAAGAGATAAGCCTATATATCGTGCTATATTGCAGAGTATAAGGCAGAAAATCAGAGGAAGCGCATACACCGCGCTCATTTCATACAATATCTTTAACGAAAATTGGTCGGATATAAAGAAATGTTTGTCCCTGCACTACGCGGACAAACGAGACATGAGGACCTCAAATACCAATTGGGTATACTTCACCAAGGAAACAGAAGCATTGACTGATTTTATGCTAACGTCAATCACTAATTTTCTTTAATAATAAACAAAATAAAGACAGAATACTACTCTTTAGAGACAGTCAATGCTCTGATCGAAAGTTATAGAAATCGAGCACTCGATGTCTTCATTCGAGGACTAAGTGGAGATCTTTCAAAAATCCTCATAGTACAAAAACCACAAACCCTACTGGAAGCTTATGCTTCCTGCCTAGAGGTTCAAAATTTAAATTTTAAAAACATGACAACACATAATAGAAACACACAAAATACAATAACAATACCCATTAACCAAATTTCAGCACCTAAACAAAAACATCCAAAACTGTCACTTCCGCAAGGATCCATACCACTTCAGCAAAGAAATCAAGCGTACAACATCCAGCACAAAAATCAAAACACTTATCCACAGCCAGCAAGCCAACAAACGAATTATCCTCCACCACCTACACAACCTAAGCCAGAATTGCCAATGGATACTTATCAAAGCATTCAAAGCAAACAAGTAAACTACACGAATCGTCCGAATAACAACCCAAGATACTATGATCAAACAAATTACAACCAGACAAGTTACAACATACAAAATCAGGAATCAATAAATCAACCACTTAAGCGACAGAGGTTATTTAACATTGAAACACAGAAAGAAGAGGAATATCCTCAGGAATATGCAGATAAATATGAAGATAATATGAACCAAGAATATGAAATAAGAGGGCCTGAAGATGAGTCATTGGAAATAAAGTTTATAACGGAAGCCTCTCAAGCATACCTTACATAGAGTGTGCAACCAGAGAAGGTTAGATGCTAAAATTCTTCATCGACACGGGAGCAAACAAGAATTCTGTGAATCCCAACTTAGCCATAAATGCAAAGCCAACCAGAACCAACTTTAAAATACAATCTGCCGAAGGAGAAGTCATTATAAACCAAAAAATCTGCGTAAAATTCTTCAAGAGCCTTGGAAATAACACCATTTTAGATTTTTTCATCTTACCTGGATTAACAACATTTGATGAAATTATCGGGGATGAGACGCTCAAACAACTCGAAGATGTAATTGACAGGAAAAATAACCTTTTGACCATAAAGCCCAACATACAAATTAAACTCAAGAAAAAATAATCTAAACAAGTCAATAACATAGAAATCAGAGATACACATCTTTCAGAAGAAACAAGAGAAAAACTTTAAGTTCTAATAATGAAACATAAATCTCTTTTTGGCCCCATAACCGAAAAAGAAACCATTGTTACAAATGTCAGAACAGAAACAACCAATGAACCCATCTATTCAAAGTCCTATCCATATCCCGTGACTATGAGAGGAGAAGTGGAAAAACAGTTGAGTAAACTGCTAAGATGACGGAGTGATAAGACCTTCCAAAAGTCCTTATAACTCCCCAATATGGATCGTTCCTAAGAAAATGGAAAAAAAGTATAGGATTGTCATCGATTTTAAGAAATTAAATGCAGTAACTGTATCCGACACTTAACAGATTCCGGATATCTCCAATACCATTGCGAGCCTAGGCAACTCAAAGTATATTACCACGATCGACGTTACATACGGGTTCCATCAGATCAGGATGAAGGTATCAGATATTTCAAAAACGGCCTTTTCAGCAATGAATGGTAAGTACGAGTTTACTCGACTACCATTTGGTCTAAAGAACACGCCATCAATCTTCCAAAGGATGATTGATAATGTGTTAAAGGAGCATATCGGTAAAGCCTGCTATATCTATATTGATGACATAGTCATTTTCGGCAAAACTGAAACCAGAGAACCTAAGAGAACTTAAAGGTTTTCTAGGACTGACCTCTTATTATAGAAGATTCATAAGAGATTTTGCTAAAGTTGCGAAACCCTTTACGAATCTCACGAGAGGGGAAAATGCGCAAGCAAGAGCAAGTCAATCCAAGAACATCAAAATCCACCTATCTGGAAACGAACTACAGGCTTTTAAGGATCTTAAGGAATTATTGACGTCTTCAGAAATACTAATTTTCCCAGATTTTGAAAAACCATTTTTGCTGACCACAGATGCGTCAAATCAAGCAATAGGTGCAGTGCTTTCCCAAGGGGAAATCGGAAAAGATAAGCAGATCACTTTTAAATCAAGATCGCTTAACCAAACCGAAGAAAACTATGCCGCAAACGAGAAGATGTTGGCAATAGTTTGGGCACTAGATAACCTCAGAAATTACTTGTACGGAGCAAAAACAATCAAGATCCTAACCGACTACCTACCACTGACATTCGCTTTCAGCAGGAAGAACACCAATGCTAAGCTCAAACGCTGGAAGGCACGAATAGAAGAATATAATTAGTAAAGCAAATAAAGTAGCTGATGCTTTGTCGAGACTTAAACTGGAAGCCAATAGCTTAACATCGCCTAGTTCAGACACCATGCATAGCGCCGAAGAGGATAGTCACGATCTGATCCCACATTGCGAGGCCCAAATAAATGTATTCAGAAATCAGCTTGTATTTAGTAATAGCGAGATAAATATTTTTGAACAATCGCATCCGAACTACCACCAACACTACATAGGATTACGGGAATTCAAGAAGAGAAATTTAGTTCAAGCCCTTAAAGAAAAACTTAACCCGAATATAATTAATGGAATAAAAATTCCAGAGCACTACATCCAACTACTTCAGGAAATCTATAAAGAAAATTTTTGTAAGTTTAAAATCCGAATAACCCAAAGAATAGTGGAAGATATTGCAAGCCCAGACAATAAGTTACGAGTAATCATGGAAGAACACAGTAGAGCTCACCGTAACCACAAAGAAAATAGGGAACAGCTTCTGGAAAGATGTTATTTTCCAGGAATGACTAACATAATTAAGAAATTTGTTAAAGTTTGTGAAATTTGTAATACCAATAAGTATGATAGACATCCCTACAAACCTGAACTACAGGAAACACCAATCCCTACATACCCATCAGAAATAATGCATCTCGATATCTTCGAAATAGATCACGAAAAGTTTACTACATGCATAGATAAATTTTCTAAATATACTAAATTCTTCCATATAAAAGAAAAATCAACTTTATATCTACGAGGCAAAATTATTAAAGTATTACACTTCTTCACAGCCCCCAGAATTCTAGTGACAGATAAGCGAAGTTTCATTAGTCCAATCATTTCAAACTACATAAAAACTCTTGGAATCAAGTTGTACTTAACACCACCTCAGAAGAGCGTGGTGAATGGAATTGTGGAAAGAGTCCATTCAACGATTTTAGAACAAACAAGATGTCTTAAAAAAGAAAACCCTGACCTGAACACCAAAGAAATAATTAACAGCTTCTAACCGATATAATAACACGATCCATTCGGTAACAAAGAAAAAACCAAATGGTATTTTTCTTGGTCGAATCCAAAGAATAAATTATCAGAATTTGATTGATCTCCAGAATAAGATAAACGAGGATTTAACAAACCTCATCAGGAAAAATCAAAGAAATAAGATCAGCCGAGAAAATACCAGTAGGAAAAAGCCCGGAGAAATAGTCTATTCTTTCACAAAAGAAGTAGTGGCAAAAAATAATCGCGTCACGATTGTCACAGAAAACGGGAATAAATCCACAAATCACAAATAAAAAATACAACTGAATAAAAAAGAAATATTTTTCTTTTCATTTTAGGCCAATCCTTAGTTTGGTACTTGAATCAATAAATGTAAACGACTATACTCATAACAGCCCAATCGTAATGCTGAAACAGGGAAATTTTAGAATCGTGCATGTTATCAATGTGACAAGGTATGAAGACATTATAATCGGACTTACACCAACCATAGAAAACCATATAACTTAAAATAGTATACTGCGACCACAACTTATCCATCAATTAAAGCAAATAGAAAACTTATTCGAAAAGCTAAATGGGAGTAAGGCTCGAAGAACTAGATCGATAAACTGGATAGGATCCGCATGGAAGTGGGTCGCCGGAACACCAGATGCGACGGATTGGGATAACTTACTGAAAACTCAGAATATGGTAATAGAAAATAACAATAACCAATACGAACGTATAACAGCAGTTACACAAGGAATAATAGAAAATTATAACAAAATAATAATGATGTATAATAAATTATTAATAAATTAAGAAGAATTCAGTGAAATAGTATCAGCAACTCAATTCGCAAAAAGAGGAATCGTGAACACTTATCTTTTAGAAAAAAAAAGAAATTCAAGAAATAATTGCAGAAATAGAAACACTTCCATTCGACAACGAAATCGAGGCAATCGAGTATGCCGAACCAATCATCCTACAAAACAAATCGATTATTCTATACACTATATTTATACCAAAAACTTCCGCTAAAGAATACAATCATCTTATAATCAGAACCATAGTTAAAAATAACGAAAGAATCCATCCTTATTTTCATGAACTACTTTTAACCCATAACGAGCCTGATGGCATAAAAGATATTTGTTCAAAAATGCGAGACACGGCAATCTGCGAAAAAAACCAACTTGAAAAGCTTTCGTCTGACCATTGCTTAACCCAGCTATTAAGAAAAAAAAAAATGCTGGATGCGATCATCAGTTCCACAATAAACCAATAATCGAACTTCTCACAAGTAACACTCTTTTTTTGACAAATTTCAAGGGAAATTTATGACATGGAAATGAAACCCGAACTCTTAATGGAACCTTGCTTATATAATTTAATAATGAAACCTTAACAATTGATAACGATTTTTACCAATAAAGAAATAAAAACCTTCCACGTCATCCCACCCATAATCCAAGTTAATTTAACAATTAAAGAATTTATTGCTGAATAAGGTATTATTGTAGGTAATGTTTCGCTGCACCGGACACAGGTTCAATATTCCCGTCTCCTCATGCGGTGTCAGCATTTATAGACTATAAGTAATTGTGTAAGAATAATTTGTACAATATTTAGATTTAAGTGAGATGACAATAAAGAGACTTGTGTCTCATAAAAAATATTTTTTTGAATGCTATTTTTATAAATAAGTTTACTTCGCCGATTCATTTTTTTAGCTTCTACTAATGTGTGTGAATTCTAATTCTAATTCGCTAGTATTCAAGTATTCTTTCTATCTACTTATACTCGTATTGAAAATTTCAATTGGGGATTGAATTTCTACGAGTTTTTTCTTAGTTTCTTGCAATCTTAAAAATATTTTTATATATATTTATTATTAATATTATTATTATCGTTTATTAACAAGTAATTAAAATTACAAGATAATATAGAAATTAAAGAGCCTAGCTGCGGAAACTATGGGCTCTCTCCAGAGGGCACCACTTGAATTAAATCCATACTATTCAGTTAGTTCATTTAGTACCAACCTTCAAAAGATACGCGTATAGTAGTTCTCGGGATATAGCGTTGTGAGTGAAGCAATTTTTGTTATTGTGAAAAAAATGGATTCAAAGTAATTTCGTGTGTTGATTTATCATTGCTTTTTGATGGGAAAAAATGCAGCCAATGCAAAGAAATGGCTTGATAAGTGTTACCCAGACTCTGCACCAGCCGAACGAACCATTCGCAAGTGGATTGAAAAATTTAAAAGTGGTCATACAAGCACCGAAGATGATGCATGCACTATGGCATCCGTATTTTTGGATACACATGGAATAATTTTCATCGACTATCTCCAAAAGGGGCAGACTATCAACAGCGACTAATACATTGCGTTGTTGGATCGTTTGAAGGACGAAATCGCAGAAAAACGGCCGCATTTGAAGAAAAAGAAGGTGCTGTTTCATCAATGCACCGTGTCACAAGTCGATGAAAACGATGGCAAAATTGAATGAATTCGGCTACGAATTGCTTCCCCACCCACCGTATTCTCCAGATTTAGCCCCCAGCGACTATTTCCTGTTCGCACACCTCAAAAGAATGCTCGCCGGATAGAGATTTAAGACCGATGAAGAAGTAATCGCCGAAACAGAGGCCTATTGTGAGGCTAAACCGAAATCGTACTACAAAACTGGTATCGAAAAATTGAAAAATCGTTTCAATCAGTGTATCGCCCTCGAAGGCAACTATATTGATAAATAAAGTTGAATTTTGCAAAAATTTTGCGTTTTACTATAAAACGGCCCTGACTTTTCAGCCCATGTGTTATATATAAATGCTTCTTCTACACGAGCTCTAGCTCTGGCTAAACTTTTATTCCTTACCGCCATTTTGGTCTCATCCTTTTCTATTTATATGTGAAGGAAAACATCCAATAAGTAGCTTTACACTAAAAAATGATAAGAAAGCGAAGTTACAGAAAGCTAATTACAATTGTCAGTTTGTAAAAGAATATCAAGAAAGGAAAACAAGAGTCTCTACCTATCAAAAACAAAACTCACTCAAATATAAAAACATGAAAGAAGTAAATGTTGAAAAAATTGAGTAGCTAAAATACCAATTGCTGTTAAAACAAACATGTCTGTAGTGCATAACGAATCATTTTGGAAAATGCACTTAAAGAAGAAGAAACATCAGTAAATGAAATACTTCTTACTATAACTCTAAGAATGGATAATCAAAATAAAATAATTAAGCTACTATGTAAAGAAGTTTCCACAGGAAAAAAGCAACAAAATAATAATGATTAAAAATCTGAATAGCAAACAGTTTACTCCACCACCAAATCTGTGAATTTCAGGTATTTGTATGCAATGAAGATATTGATGTTTGCCTGATTTCTGAAATCCATTTTAAACAGCGAACAAAGGTTAGAATTCCTTTTACTACTTTCCCCATCCAGCTGACAGTGTCAGGGGAGATGATGCTGTAATTGTAAAAAGTATTTTTGAGCCTTACGAATTGCCTGAAATAGAAAAATTGAAATTGTAGGTAGCGACAATAAACATTTTGACTATAAGCAAAAATAATAAATTATCTTCAATATACTGCTTACCCACGCATTCGCACACACAGAAAGATCTTAATGACCTTTTTTGAATTATAGGCAACAACTTTATCATTGGAGGGGATTTCAATTCAAAACAAACCTACTGGGGATCAAGACTCATAACGACAAAAAGCAGGAAGCTTTACAAAGAAGAGCGAACATTTAACTGTCATTATATTTCAACTGGATCGCCTACTATTTGGCCATCCGATCTAGCGAAAATTAAACATCTAATTGACTTCTTTATAATAAATGTAATCAATAGAAAGGAATAAAAAATGAGAGAAGTGATGATCTGTCGTCTGATCATACACCCGTAATCCTAACGGTCAAAAGCATGTCAATACAAATATTGGCGTAAATTTAAAAAAATTTCTCGAAGAACGTAGTAACCTCAGATTTCCACTGGCCACATCAATTCATATTGACATCAAAGTGGAACAATTCATTACCGATATACAACAGTCAGCAGAAGATAGTACACCATCTTATCAACAAAAAAAAATCGTCGGTAAAATATCCCACTGACATATCCCGGAATAACCACCGTATGGTGCTCCCATTGTTCCGATTTGAGTTCTGTATTTTTGTTTTTTTGATAAGTTGGTACATCTGTTGTTTACATTCCCTCTAAATCTTAGCCTTATAGCTTGACATTTGCAAAAGTTGCGTAGCCAAGAGTACATCTATCTCTGTGTTTTGGCGATTTTTTAAAATTTTAGAAATGGATTTAAATTTGCAACAACGAACTTGTATTGCGTAAAAACGGATTTAATGCTGCGCGAACTTTGGAAATTTTAGAAAAGTGTTTCGGCAACGATTCTCTAAAGAAAACGGTCGTTTACCAGTGGAACGAGCGATTTAAAAGTGGTCATGAGTCAATCGAAGATGATGAACGCAGAGGCAGACCATCGACATCGAAAACCGATGAAAATATTAATGAAGTAAAAGAAATGTTGGTCAATATTGAACATTGAACATTGAACATTGCCTATGAATCCGTCCAAGACATTTTGGTTAATGATTTGGATTTCCGTGGTGTATTTCATGCAAAAAAGAGACCGTGTTATGTCGCTAAAGAGATGATTTGCGAGGCTTAATCCGATCCCATATTCATCAAAAGGATGGACATACCGAAAACCGAATATAAAAAATGTTTCGAGGATTGGATCAAGCGCTGGCATAAGTGTTATGCAGTTGATGGGGATAACTTTGAAGGGGACACTATAGATTTAGATGAATAAACTTGTATTTTTAATTTTCCGCATAAATTCCTTTTTGATCAAAGTGGTATATTAGAAAAGAGAGGGCTCGCATGGTATATCTAAATAAATAATAATAAATATATGTAAATATCTTCGTAACTTAACTGCTGACAAAGTCACTCTCTTTGGAAGACTGGCAAACATTTAAAGAGAGCAAGATACATCACTAAAACATATGTTGGGAAATGTTACAGCAGCAGCACTTGTTTTTAGACCTTTTCACCTGGTATGACAAATGAACTATTTGAATTCTCTGACGAAGTCATCGTTATAATCTAATAACTGCGCAAATCTTAAAAAACAATTCCCTTTATAGCATTGGTAAAACTAAAGCTTATTATTAATTCTTGTTTTAGACAGAGACATAATCCACATCACTGAAAGATAGCAGAAATTATTGTTATACCTAAACAAGTTAAGCCTCTATAAGAAGTTGCCTTATACAGGCCAATTTTAACGGTATTATCAAAACTTTTCCAAAAACTGTTTTTAAAATACTATATAAAATCATTGAGTAAAAAAGCCTTAATATCATCCATCAGTTTAAGTTTAGAAATAAAAACTTCATGATAAATCAAGTGCGTCTTATAACTACTATAATATATAAAAGAAAAAGCACTAGCAGAAAAACAAATTTGTTTTACATTACTCGTAGACTTTGCACACGCTTTTGATAAAGTTTGATCTTGATAGATCATAGGGATCTATCTAGACGATATCATGAGATACTTAAATCTTATACTAGTATAGCTGAGCTATGGCTCAGCATATTCTGAACTTAATATAATACAAGCAGGAATTCCACAGGAAAATGTTATAAGGTGCAACCTATCTTTATTATATGTGTTACTATATATATATGACATTGATCTTTTAATAACTGATGGCTAAGTCAACGTAAAAAATGCAAAATTCATTTAGCGAGATATGTGATTGTACTCGGATGCAACGATGGTGAATTAAACTTAAGCTATATCAATTTTATAAATAAAAAAAATAACTAATGTTCCTGTAGTTACTAGCAATCAAGTAGTTCCCTATACTAAAACAGACTAAATATCTGGGTATGAATCTAGGTGCTAAACTGAAATTTAAGGAACATATGAAAAAGAAGTAGAAGCGCCGAAAATTAAATATACATAGTACCTATTAAATATATATAGTTCAGAAATCTCTACTGAGAATAAAATCGTATAATATAATCAAATACTAAAACCTGCTTGGACATATGGTATCCAATTATATAGTTGTACAAAAAAAAAAAAAACAATGTACAAATATTTCGAAACAAAGTCTTTCGGGGAATAGCAAATATATTAGAAATATTGGCTTGTATTGATCTTGCAATGGAAGTAATTAAAAAGTCCGCAATTCATCACAACAAGTGTCTACAGGTGCATATTAATCATGTAATAAAATACGTTTTATATTTATAATATAATAGATATCTACGATATCGTAGATTCAGAAAAATTAAACCTGACAAACATATAATCTGATAATTATCAGAATCCGTATTTGAACTATAATACCCTCAAAACGAACTGAACGTTGTCGATCTTTCTTTTATTGGTCAAGTATTTATAGTGCGGTTAGAGTCCCACATTATTCTGGGTTTCTAACCCCTCATTATCTTTCGAGATTTTCACGTTCTATGTATAATAGTAGATAATTAAAAAAAATTCTTCTTTCACTATCATGTTTTTTTTTTTAAACATCAAGCAGAGTTTTTGCTCTATATATCACATGTTTCAACGGAGTTGCTTCCGCACTTAATTCTTCTTATAGATTTATAACATTTTTGAGTTTTTCTCGCAAATCTATCAGTCACAACTTTCGGATATTGTTTGGTTTCTTCCAACAAATTCATAGAAATTCGCTGTTGAATTGCGCTATAAAGCGTATACGGTTATCTACCGCGGTTTGGTGTCTATCACTTCAGTACTACGTAACTGAATGCCGCTTTTGCTTGATAAATTTAAAGCTTTAAAGAAATTTTCTTTCCTTCGATTTCAAGTTTTATCGAAGTCACATCAAAATATTTCATGTTCGGGTGCGGTACGTAGGCATTCCATATTCAATTACCAGTTTCATGGCCATTTGTTGATCACTTATTTTAATACTTTTACGATCTTATTTAAGAGTTAATCTGCTTATGTGATAATAACTCCTTTCCTATTTTGTTCCATTCCGTAAAAATAATGTTAAGCGTTTTAATTTGCAAGTTCATTAAGCGGACTCTGTTTCCAACATTTCGCCGCTTAATTTGTTGATTCCATATAATAGCTATTTTACGTGTTGCCGTAATACGTTTTGCACATCGAACATCGTCAATGTGGAGAGGTTCTAGCTTGAGATAGGTAATTTATTTTACAAAAATACTCATGTCATATCTGTTCACTGAATATGATTTTTTCTTATTATTCGTCTTTTACTAAGAGTAAACTTATTATTCGAATATTGACAAGGTGCATGCAAATTTATGCTCTAATTTTTTTTAAATATAAAGATGCTCACCGTCAATCCAGTGATAAGTCATTTAAACAATATAAACTTCAATTTGTTTTATTATAAAGTAAAAAATACTATTGAATTTCGCAATTATTGGAAGACGGCTATTCTTATTCCTCTTAAGTAATTATAAAAATCATACATACATGCTTACAAAGTTATCGTAAGATCATTTATTTCTTTGCAAATAATTAGCCACCCATAAAAACATGTACGAGTACATATAATAATGTGGTATTGTTATTGAAATGATTTCCGCACGACACAACTTGCTTCTGTTGTATCCTCACAATAGGGAGTGTACCGTTTATCACGACATGAATCCAATTACCATATTGTTGAAACAAAAGCTGTAGATAATAGTAATAAGAAATATAACATGGGACAACTAGTGCCATAGATAGCATAAATTTGCAATTGCTTTCAAACGCAATACAAATAACAAGGGTTGGGCTTGTAATTATTAACTACATAAGTGTATAAGAGATGATCGTATGTAATGTTACTCAGATGGTAAATACATTACATTACATACACTAATTAAATGAACATACTCCAATCTTATATACATATCAAGGCAAAACATTCCCTAAAATAATTTCGAGCAAACCACTTATCAAATCAGTGAAAAGTTGATACGTGCCTTGTATTCAGTATTCTAACATCCACATAAGTTCAAAATTAAACTTCGGTTTGTTAAAAAGTTATTATATTGTATTGGGTCTATAACTTTCGTGCGGTTTGCTAAGAGATGGCATAACTTGTATTATTCCATTGTTATTATTCCATTGGAACATGCGTTGAAAAGCTACTGTCATTGTACGTAATTTCAGTATATGTCATTCATTTGAAGCGTAAACAACAATAATTTTTTTTTCACTCAAATATTTCGAACTTTGTGCCTGAAAAAGTGTTTTTGCGAGGAGTTCTTCTTCATTACTTTAATATGAAGAAAACTGCTGCCGAAAGTCATCGTATTTTGGTGGAAGTTTATGGTAAACATGCACTAGCTGAGCGAACGTGTCAAAAGTGGTTTGCACGATTTAAAAGTGGTGATTTTGGCTTGGAAGACGATGAACGTCCTAGGCAGCCAAAAAAGTTTGAAGATGAAGAACTGGAAGCATTACTCTATGAAGATTGTTGCCAAACACAAGAAGAGCTCGCAGAATATTTGGGTGCCACTCAAGCGGCCATTTCAAAACGTTTAAAAGCAGCTGGATATATTCAAAAGCAAGGAAATTGGGTTCCATATGAACTCAAGCCGAGAGACGTCGAAAGGCGGTTTTACATGTCCGAAATGCTGCTGGAACGTCACAAAAGGAAGTCATTTTTGCAACGGACTGCTACTGGTGATGAAAAATGGATCCATTACAACAACCCCAAGCGTAAAAAATCATATGTGAAACCCGGTCAAATCAACGGCAAAGCCGAATATCCATGGCGCGAAGGTAATGCTCTGTATTTGGTGGGATCAGATGGGTGTGCTGTATTATGAGCTGCTAAAACCGGATGAAACCATCAATGGACAACGACACCGAACACAATTAATCCGTTTGAAGAGATCAGTAGCCGAAAAACGCCCGGAATATGCGACCAGACACGAGGCAATAATTTTCCATTATGACAACGCTCGGCCGCACGTTGCTATTCCGGTTAAGAACTATTTGGAAAACATTGGATGGGAAGTCGTACCCCATCCGCCTTATAGCCCAGACCTTGTCCCTTCTGACTACCATTTGTTCCAGTCGATGCAGAACGCCCTCACTGAAATACGGTTCACATCAAAGCAGAATATCAAAAATTGGCTTGATTCATTCTTGGCTGCCAAGCCGGCGCAGTTCTTTTGAGATGGGATCCACAAATTGCCAGAAAGATGGGAAGAAGTCATAGCTTCAGTTGGGCAATACTATGAATAATACTATTGTACATGTTTTTCTTAAATAAACGTTCAAATTTTGAAAAAAAAAACCATTACTAATTATATGGAAACAGTAAATATAAATATTTTTTGAAAAGATAGACACGAAAAATAGTACATTCATCCATGGTAACCACACCAATATATTGTACTTACAACAATAAGCAAACGTGGTGCATTGGCTTGCAAAAACAAAATTTCGCTTCATGTGAGGCCGTCTTGCAGCGATTTCGGCCTTCAATCACTGCAATAATGCACGGAATACTCTCTGTTGATGGTTTTCCTTTTTCGAGGTAGTCCACGAAGAGTATGAAATGACAATCCCAGAAACCGAAGCCATAACCTTTCCGACCCATCGAGCCTCCCTCGGCCGCTTCATTGCGGCCCATTGCCGGGCACTCATCCTGTTCTCTGGTGTTCAACAGTTACCAATTGACGCCAAAAGTCCGCCCGATTCCGCATCAGCAAGTCCAAACACTCTTTCGAAGTGCTCCCGCGTTCGTGTTTTTGGTCAGGAGTAAGTATGCGCCGCACCCACCGGCAGGATAACTTTTTCATATGCAGAATATTGCCCACAATATGGGGTGTGCGCTCAGTTCTAATCTCTGTGTTATCTTGACGGTATTCCACTGAAATTTGGCATGTATGCCTAAATATGGACTTCAAGACACCATAACCTCTTTTGCAGTAGCAGCGCATTCTGGCGGTCAAGGAGGTTACTTTTCACTCCACCTAGTATACTGGAACTAAATCTCAATCATAGAGAAGCGACCTCTAAGAACAAACGGTTCGTGAATTCGAAATTCACATAGCAATTCTTTGCAAGCAATACAGAAACTTAACTGGAAATAACGATCTTACCGATACAACAAATAAGTCTGCGATTTGGGCTTGCAAAAACCCTCGAAGCTACGGTAGATTTTATCTACATACATATATAGCTATTATACATCATTTGTCTTTATTTTCTAAAGCTTCGAAATAAGCTTGAACAGACTTGTCGTCGACGCTTTTGGCAAGCGTTCTATAATAATCGCAGGCGATCTAATATACAAATCGCAGAAGGTTGTCTAGTCTGTCTAGTTATTACTTGTTATTGTTTAAGCTAACATTGGAACTACAAATACGTTTAGTACAGCAAGATCAGGTTCTTCAATTGATAACACTTTTGGAAGTTCGAAACTCTATTCAGGACAGACACAGGAAAGAAGGCACCGAGAAATATTGCGCGATTATAACCCTGGACGTGAAGAACGCGTTTAACTAGGCGAACTGAGAATTTTTATGATTATGAACTGCTTTTATCGGATTGAAATATCGAACTTAAAAAAATAACGAGGTACTGACCGAAAAGAAGAGGAGGACCTCTATGATTCTGACGATGGAGTTAAAGCGTACGAAGTGACTGGCGGTGCGCAACAAGAATTGGTTTTAGGCCCAATGAAAAATTATGTACGATGAAATCTTACCCCTACAAATTCCAAGCGAAACGTCGATTCCCTGATGGTTGTAGCATAAACTTTAGAAAAAGTTCACCTCTAAAGCAACGAAATAGTTGCAATTGTACGTCGATCTCCGATGATCGCAAAACTACCTATTACGAGTAGAAAAATTTTACGAGACTTTTAGGGCATGAAATTGTTTTTCAACCATTTATCAAGTACTTCCGAGATGTGATTGACAGTCATAGTCATTGACATAGAATAAATATGGGAAAAGTATTTGAATACTTTAAATGCGCTTACAAAGCTGAAGAGTAAAGTCGAATTATTAAGTAATGGATTAACAAAAAAACAGCTTATTGCTGAAGCTAGAAGTTTTCAAATCATGTGCGTAGCCATAATATGGTCAAATGCCAACAAAATAAAGTCTTAGAAATTATGATTCTATACATGTCCTATCTTCAATGCTTCCTGTTGACATTTTTGCAGATGAAATTATAAGACTCAAAAGCAAATGTAGTATCACTACCCGGAAACAACACTGGATTGTTGTTAAAATCAAGATGGACACATACGAGTAGTCTTATGCTGAGGATCGATGTATGGATTAATGCAATTGCAAACTGCTTATAACATATTGTGAAACTGTCTCGAAAACGTTGAACACGTGCTTTTTCATTGTCCACGGCACGAAACCGAGAGGATAACCTTACGGGAACAATTTGGAGAGCAGACCACTAGCGATAATATCGTTGCACATATGCTTCAAAACAAGAAAAACTGGATCGTTTTTTAGTTACAAAGCAGCGCATGTACTGAGCATTGTAACTTTCTTGGGTTTAATTTACTTCGGGTTCTTTTCCAAATTAATATCATTGCTCTTTTATATTTAAGATAGCATACCGCACGTAGCTTTTAGTTTCATAATTCTGCTACTACAACGAGTTGGGTATCATTGTCAACCAAAGCAAAGCTTCCTTGATAAAGAAAACTTTTAGTTTCTCGACGCGTTGACTAGAAATGTTTAACTGAGAATTAATGGAATCATTACAGAGACCAAATGTATTAGTTTTTACTATATTAATCTGTAGCTCACTCTGTTTGTCAAAGTTTCTAAATGATTAACCATTTGACAAAAGTCCATTAGCATATCAACACAGATATCGTCAGCGTAGTTTAGATGTTTTAACTCTGATCTCATATATATGGATAACTCGTAAATCTGCGACTGCCTGAAACATATAGCGTATAACCAGTTAGCAAAAATGCTAATATACAGACTTGTTATAATCCGCAGCATTGGTGCATCGACATGACGATTAACTTTTGTATCTAGGACATTATTCCCACAGGCACCCTTGATAACGGAGCGGCTATGAGTTCATGGGGATACCATTTTGTTCTAGTTAAACTGTGTAATGCTTTCTTGAAATCGAAAGTGCATATATTTGTGACGAGTGTTTATGTTGTGGAATGTTGATCCCAGTTAATTTTTGCTACTTTCGAGAATTAATTAAGTCATTCTTTTAGCGAAGAGAGTCAAGGCGTAAATGTCTTTCTTTAATACTTTGATAATTAGTCCCTTCCTTCACTTGTCAATAAAAGATCCTTTGTATACCAATAACACTCTCCACGAACTATAAAAGCGTGGTAGAGTCTAAAATATGGCGTACTATGTGATATCGAGGCACATGGGATTTATATCTAGAGATTGATACAAGAGTAAAGCTCGTCATCTCGTTTTATTGTGCCAAGCTTGTTGCGAATACTTAAACCAAGCTTGAATAGTGTTGTGAAAGATTTAGTTCATCAAATGTACATTGTGTACATTGCAGTTCACAAATGCTCGCCGTTGTCATTTCGCTTTCTTAGGCCGTACTTGCAGGTGACAAGTCAATGTTTTCCATTATAATGACGATGCCATGATGAGACTGTGTTGTAGGGAAATCTGTAATATTTTGCTACATAAATTGCCCTCTCGGTGAATTATACTATTGTGATGTTCCCAGTAAACAGCTTTCTTACAAAGGGATCCAATTTATTGTGATTTCTTTGACAATCGCTTAAAGACTGACTCGTCATAACAAGAACTAAACCTATTCATGCTAACTTACACTCATTACATGCTGTGTATATGTATATGTGGTGCCTATTACGTGCAATATGATGTATATGGAAGATATAATATATACGGAAGATGTATGTATACTATGTGCATAATCATGCCATACTCTACAATGTCCCCCTTATATTTAAATAATATACATAATTATTAAGATTTACATATATGTATACATCTTAATTTTTGTTTAATGTTCTTTTAGGGCATTATCTTTTTCTTGAATTTTGCCCAATCTATCTTCCTCTTAATTTTTACTTTGTCTTGTAGCTGTACTTTACAACAACACTGTACAACATCTTTACTAAAATCATTATCTACACCTTCGTCTAATACAATATTTTCCGCATTGTGATAAGCGACAGAATTATTAGAATCATCATTACAACTAATCTTGACTTTTTCTGTAGGATCAATTACGAAAAGCTAGTATATTTTCAGAAAAGTTTTTAACTGTAATCGATTTTAATTGATTAACGTGTCTACTCCATATTTTTTGTTTACTTAATATTTCAACTAAATAATATTGCTTTTCCTAAAATTTTTACAATACGGGCTTTGGACCAAGTTTGTTTTCCTGCAACAAAATAATTCTTAGCAATTGCAATTGCATTATAATATTTATTTTGATTTGCCTTCATTTAATCTATTTTCTCAATAACATTTGTATTTTGGCTATTGTGAAGCAATTTACTTTTAATTGGGTTTGTAACATTGAACCTACTTCTTAGACTCCTATTAAACATTAATATAGCTGGGGACATTTCAGTAGTGCTGTGAACTGAGTTGCGATAGTAAAAAAGAAAAGCTTCAAGGATTTGATTTATATTGTATTACCAATTGAATTTTTTGCATGCATAGATCTCTTTATTGCGAGCTTACAAATTTTGACACTATTTTCAGCTTGTAAGTTGGTAGCTAGATTTCCAACATGACTTGTTTTATGAGTTATTTTATTACTTGCTATAAAGTTTTGAAATTCTTCGGATACAAAGTGGTTGCATTATCAGAGACTATAATATAAGGTATACCAAACCGCGAAAATAAAGGACATTAGTGCTTTTAAGTGTTGCTACTTGATATATTAACTCCCATATCGATACATTCAATCCATTTCATATATGCATCAGTAACAACCAGGAATTTTCTTTTAAACAAGGGTCCCATAAAATCAATATGTAACATTTACCAGGGAGCATGAGGCCAATCCCACAAATTAAAGGGGCTTTAGATTGATTACTTTGGTATTGCATACACTGTTCACATGACTTCACCATCTTCTCAGTATCGTCTTCCATCAACACCACCAAAAATAGCTGCGCCCTAAACTTTTTGACTTAACAATTCCCAAATGTGTTTCATGAATTTCATTGAGAACAGATTTTCTGAGACATTCTGGAACTATTACTCTATATCCCCAAAAGATACAATCATCCTAAACAGAAAACTCGTCCCTTCGACTGAAAGATGGTTTCATTAGACCAAAAATTGTTCATTACTCGTTGCATTTCTAATTTCACCAAAGAACGTTGCTATTATCCTAAATTCTTTTACGTAACTAATGCATATTTCATTCGTCAGTAGCTTTTCCTGCTCAGGGTTATCTACAGGTGAATGAGACAAATAGTCAGTAATATTACCTTTTGAATTGACATGTTCTAATTCGAATTAGTGGCCTGGTGGTATTCGTTTTTGTAAAACAAATATAGAAATAAGCTGCTTTTTATCAGAAATCAATATAAATTTTCGGCCAAAAATTTATTGGTGAAACTCCTCCTTTTCAATTTTCAGATACCTAGCTTCTACGTCCGACAACCGTTGAGAAGCAAAAGGTATGGGTCGTTGAACGCCACTACTGTATTCATGCACTTAAATTGTAGCCACTCCTTTTGAACCCGCATCAACTATTAGTTTCAGAGCCACATTGGAGTCATAATGTGCCAACACCTGATTTGAAGTTAGTAATTTTTTTACTCGTCCGAAACATTCATCTTCCTTGCTTCCCCAAGGAAAAGCAAATAGTTGTCTTTTGAAAGCAAATCATAGAGTTTCCCTGCTGCTGAAGCTAAATTAGGGATGCATTTTTTATGCGATAAACAGATCGCCGAAACCGGAGAACCACTACCAAGCTCCATGCATATCGCAATTCCGTTCATTGTCACTCTTACAAGAATTGGATTACTTTTTTCGCCTTTGCTAAAATATAATAAATACAAATCATCATAACTACTGTTTAACATAAAATTAAAAGCATTTTTATTTTGGTTACTAGCTACTAAACTATTAATTTTACACATTTTACCCTTTCGTATTGCATTTCCTGCATCTGTAGTTTTTAAAATGGCACTCGCTTTTCCCATATTGGTATAACCGCAAAATGTTTTTCTTCAGACTTTCGCTGCTGATGCTGCTGTGCCTTTTTTTATAGTTGATGCTATGATTTCCGCTAGTTGAAGATTCGTTTTTAACAATTGTCGTCTCATATTCCAGATTATTACCGTACTGTAGTTTTATGCACTCCACAGATGAAGCAATGGTTATAGCTTTTTGAAAGATAAGAGTTTCTACATCCTCCAAAAATAATTTATCTTTTGCCAAACATCTGGGTAGGCCAATGATGAATTTATCCCTCAAACACATTTCCAAATGATTTCCAAACTTGCAACTTTTCGCCAATTCTCGTACACGTTCTGCCCATACAATTGTCGTTTCGTGCTCTTCTTTGGTCTCCATATAAAATTTATTTCTCTCAGCAAATTCCGATATAGCTGACTTATACATATGACATAAGTAGCTGTTTCATCTCTAATTAACCTTGGTTGAATTAGACTTGCGAGTAGCCTGTACGAAGTGGAACATAATCCTCCAATTAAGTTGACTTTTTGCTTTTTGACGAATCGATCATGATCGTCGATATCATTTGCAATAATGTATTGCTCCAAGCGC
This sequence comes from Volucella inanis, assembly GCA_907269105.1. Lineage (NCBI taxonomy): Eukaryota > Metazoa > Arthropoda > Insecta > Diptera > Syrphidae > Volucella > Volucella inanis. The sequence goes on from OU026155.1 coordinate 60,680,700, forward strand.
ACCTTAAACATTGTCCAATCATCTTCATCATGGTTAAACGTCGGTACTTTAGATTAATTTGCCATTTAGAGTTATTCTTGTATAGAATCCTCGTCGCCAATGCGATGTTCCCAATAAAAAGCTTTCTTACAGTGGAATCCATTTTATTGTGATTTCTTTGACATTGACTACTCATGCTAACTTACACTTACTGTTTTCGAGTTCTTTACATTTCTTTTTCACTTGCAACTTCCATCTAAACTTAAAATTAGGCATTTAGCCTCGTTTGCGAAATGAAAACATACCGAGCTTTTGACATTCACGTTTTTCTGTAAGTAAACCTTACTTACTATGTGGGTTGATTGAAGGCAATTTGTCAGACCTTTGTCCCTTTATTTATATTATTTAGAGATATCAAATAAATTTACACTTTTAACACTGCAAACCATGAAAATAAGAAACCACTTTATAATAAAATTACCTACTTTCAAAATTAAATCCATTATTATTTGAATTTCCATTAGTTGATGAAATAATACGATTTATCTAAGAGTTAATGCTTCACTTACCCTTTCTCTTAAGGTTTTATTGTTTTTATTGCTGTGCAATGTACACTAAGTAATAATTTTGTTTTAATTTCGGATAAAAAGGCGAGTTAGAATAATAGTTCCGAGATTTATTATAGGCTACAAATCTTTCTTGCCGGTGGAAAAGAATAGGATTTTAATATTCTTAAATCTTGAAATAACCTTTCCATGGTTAAGCTAAAGAAGGGATTGAGAAAACGTAATAATAGTAACAGTACAACCGTAGCCGGCAATATATGTGACAGTTTTATGAACAGCAAATAAATACATACGGATTCATATGTAAAACAAAGTTACGAGTATTTGTGTTTAATAACTGCAAAATGTAGTATTGATTCTTACAACTTTTAAATTTCACCACTGAAACTTTTTCAATCAATCTTTCAGTTAGTGCAAATAAAACATACGAATACATATGATTTCGCCTATAACTTAACCACACTAGGCACTAGAATTCAAAGGAAAGTTATTTAAAGGAAATCTACATATGTATGTACCTACTATACTTGTGCTACCGATCAAACAACAATAATAAATATAACTTGATAACTGGTATCGAAGGGCGATTTTGTATCTTTCGAACGTCTCTTTTATTAAAAAGAATTGTTTTCCAAATAACAGAGAAAATTGCGTTTTACAGAGAGAGGGCTACGTAATGTATTCTGATTCATTCTCCATCCCAAACCTCATTTATAATGGCATTCCAGCTGTCAGCTATGGTTGCGAATCTGGTTGCTACACACTTTGCGGCCAGGTCAACATTTCCAGATTGTGATTTGTCTTCGACTACACTTGAGTGCGTTGAATCTTCACTTGAATCTTTCGCACTCGTGGAAAAGTAACAGTACTTAAAGATTTTAAAATATACAAATCCGCTGGTCCATATAGTACATCTACTCTTCTTCTGAAAATGTGCTCTTTTATTGCAAACGTAATGCGTAAGCCTTTTCATCAATGCTTCTCTTGACACCTATTTTCAAGCTGATGAAGACGGCATTTGTCCAGTCCGTCCCTAAAAGAAGCCAACCTTCTTTTCTCTACTTCAACAGACCCACTGCACTTACTCCCCTTCTTTTCGAGGTCATGGAAACACTGATAAACCATCAGCTCATGAAATATCTCGAAATACGAAAACTTCTCAATGATCGGCGTTACTTTTTTCATAGCAACAGGTTCACTGGTGATGTGATGACATATTTCGCCGAAAAGTGGAAGCGAAGCGTGCGTCATTCAGGCGAAAGTAAGATACTTGCGCTTGATATTTCTAAGACATTTAACAGAGTTTGCATCAGGCTGTTTTGCCGAAAATACATGCTTTTGTGATCGACGACTATCTTCTTCAATGAATTAGAAATTATCTTTCAGAACGTTCAATTCAAGTTGTCTTAGACGGTTTCGAGTCTGATATTCACATGTTTGTGTGACCCAGGACTCCGTTCTGTCTCCGACAGTTCTTTTAATTTTCATGAATGATTTCTTTTCTGCTAGTTCTAATCCAATATATTCATTTGCTGACGGCAGTGTTTTCTGCTTTTCATATTCGCTTACAAATTAACGTACCTGCTCTCCGGCGGTATAACGGATATAAACAGAATTACTAAATGGGGAACTACTAACAGAGTGGATTTAAATGTTTCCAAAATATAATGATATTTCGGTAAGGCGAAATTCAAACGCCCAGCCATTATCCATGAATACGACTTGCATTGTCGAAACCGAAAAACATGACAACTTAGGTTGGAATGATCACTTCTGTATTTGATGTCGCTGCGAAATGTCTACATTGGACTACAATGTCCACATCTGGTCAGGTGCCCCTAAGATCTCCTTGGACTTGCTAAATACAATAGGATCCAAATCCGTGCGATCAAACTCATAGCTGACGCCAATATTACACAGTCAATTGACACATTCAAACACTGATTAATGTTTTCCGTCTCACTTTGTTTTATCGGTATTTCCACCATCAGTGCTCCATTAAAATTGCCAGCAGCATTCCGCCCCTCTAAACTTCTTATCGTAACACCCGCCTCAATATAAATGTTCAGCAGTATACCCTCAAGCCTTCTTTCGGACGTACTCTAAAATATCGTGTTCCCTTTCTAAGTCGTACATCTGGCTTATGAAATACCCTACCCTTGAGCGTGCGCTTATTTAAAAACAAATACCTTGGCTTAAAATTATCTTTGTCGGTTGTTCAAAGCTGAGATACGGCCCAAATAACTGGAAAAAAATTAAACAGGTTTTCATTTCCAAATCCACTAGATTGTTTGCAGTTTGCAACAAACCTATTTTAAATAAAAATCAATAGCGGCGGCGCAGCACGAAGTTATGGCTACCATAGAAAAGATGCACTACAAAAAGTACTAGTGGCCGCTCTTCTAGATATCGATGGAGCATTAAAAAATGTAAACACCAGATCTATAAGTACGGTCTCGGACAACCTCCATGTAGAAACAGCGATAACATGCTAAAGTGCTGAATTATGGATAACCCCACAATGAGGAATGATTTCTCCCCTTGTTGTAAACGACATCCTCACAAATTTCGAACAGAAGGGTGTTAAGGCAGTAGTCCACAAACACTACATTGTCATTCCGATAAGAGCAAAAAATCTTCTAACGATCAGCGATCTAATGAAGTCAGCTTTGAATAGGTTCGCAAAAGACTTAGGTTTTAAGGATAAATCAATCAATAACCGAACTAGTGTTGTTCACAAGAAAAGTTAGAAAAGTTCAATCTTCCTAGATACAACTTTCATCCGAAGCTAAATATCTAGGAACCATCCTCAACAGCAAGCTCAGTTGGAAGCGTAACATCGTTAACATCGAACCAAAAGTGATTAGGAGTATTTTTCACATGCCAAAAAAATGTTGGTAAACGTTGGGGACTAAGGCTATGGATTATATACTGGACCTACAAAATATGACCATAGTTAGACGCATTTTTACCCTTAGCGCGCTGATATGATAGAAATGAATAGTTGTCTACCAACTTGTGGTTTTTGGGTTTGGTGAGACACCGTTACTGCATCTTATGTTTATTCACATGAAAATGTGTTTCGTATTTGAAATGTTTTTTTTAGAAAACGTTCCAGTATTGTTTTTGCTCAGGTTTATTGCAAAAGATAATCTTTCTATAAGACGCAGCAGGACTTGCATTTTTAGGACTGCATTTAACTCCTTAAAAACAATGTGGTCTGTTTATTTTTAAGCTATGGTACAAGCCTCAAAGATCCTTGCTGACCTACGGATTCCGCGTATTTTCTCGAATTTAAGGAATTCTGTTAATATAATGTTTGAGCCTTTGCATACAAGATCAGATCAGTTGCGTGCGAAGTTTAATCTGCGAATATTAAAATGAGTGCAAAACATGGAACGTACACGAAGCGTTAGCGTAGTCGTTAACCATTGGGGAAGCTTTGCTATGCAAGACAGACTTATTTTCGGGCTTAAGATATGCATCGTTGTGTTAGATGGTGTACAATAGAGAAATATTAAGATATGATACGAACGTTAGCGAGTGTGATCTGATCTGCACATCCGCAGAAGTCCTCATATTTCTTGTTTCGCTACAACTGAACATAACAATGGCGTTAGAAATAAAGCTTCTTTTCCGTAAACTCTGCTTTGCTGAATGATAATTAAGCGGGATATGCTTTAAGAAGGCAATTACTGGTGCGAATGGTTATATCTAAACGTTTGTTGAAATGTGAAAACACGATTATTTTATACGTTTTTATAGACTTGCTGAAGTATTAATTACATGTCATACAATATTAATACTTTTCGTGTGGTTCGCATACCTTTTCATGAGATTAGTTAAAATACGTGTGTTAAAAAAAATGTAAGCACTTATTTTGTGGGTGCAATATGTGTTTAAACATAAAAATAAAAATAACTGAGTTTTGAAAGAACTCCGAAGACTTTTAAAACGGAAGATTGCTTTGAGCATGATATGAATAGTAAGGGGGGGAGATTCATCAACGCATTTAGAGCGGAGCCAGGTGTATAAGACAAAGCCGTTTTTGGAGTCTAGCAAAAACAGTAATGACGTATTTCGTGACGCCTGAGATATTATATAGATCCAAATGATCCTTCTTGGTGACAGGACCCATGTTTTGCTAACAGTTCCTTTGCATGGCTATTAGTCTGACAGCGCCTTAGAGGCATTTGACGTAACTAGTATAGGTTTAGAAATTTGTTATTTAGGATGGAACACAAATAACAAATACTTAACTTCATTGAAGAATTGGATGGTGGTGCCTTTTAGTACTAGTTGGGTCAGACCACCCAGCTCCCTACTTCTCGTAAGGAGAACAACCTTAATTTTAAGAGGATTGATTGAAAGCCCATAAAAAACAACAGACAGTAAAGCTAAATCATTCGTGTATGTGTATGTCCAACCTTTCCATGCTTTTGCTGAAGGAAGTCAGACTTATAGGTCTGAAGTTCTCTTTTCCGATTTTCGGTGCAAAGGCTACTGTTACTGTTCGCCGGGGTTACGGTATGTATGCCAGTATCAGACTAGCAATAAAGATTCTCTTTAGAGTTACAATCAGCTGGTCACTATACGGTGAAAGGGGACTTGAAGTCATCAAAGGAAACGGCAACACGTTTTATGGCTTCATCTCACGACAAAAAACAAACTATATGATCTACGGCAAGTTGTGTTATTCGCCTCACTAGCAACTTCGTTAAAAGAAGCTAAATGTTAGTTCATTAGGTTACCTGGGCAGTGAGCCTGACTGGCCTCATCCATTTTCGGACATTTGTCCGTGTAAAACCACCGCTGATTTTGTTTTTGCCACTCCTACCTTGTTCCTGCTGCAATCAAAAATACCACGATTGGATTGTCGCTATTGCGAGTACCACATAAAGTTTAAAGACAGCTAAAGATGAATAAGAACAATAATGTTTTGAAAATAGTCTCGAAAGTACTAAAGCAGATGTTTGATTTGAAACCTCCTTAATTCACTATTGTCCACAGTGGACAAATTATTTCCTTAAGCATAGTGCATTCGTGCCACCAAGTTGTTTTATTTATATATACCAGATTTTAATGCACTGTATAGTATGTGCATGTATGTGCATGTAAGCCCATGAAAACCCAATGATTTTTTACTATTAAACACACTCCTACAATCGTATTATTAACCTTTCTCATTTTAGTTTCAAAATGTTCATTATATAAAGACTATAAACCCTCTAAGACTTGCATTAAGTTACCTCTTAATAACGCGAGGACATAAAAGGTACTTCAAAACTGCATTTATGCAAATTTTATTATATTTCCTGGCTTCCATTCAACTTATACAAACCAGTTCTGTAAGGCAACAAAGGTCCTTTTATGTGTTAAACTATCTCTAAGAATCATAATAAGATATAAGCGAATAAATTTTCTCAGTTTTCATAATTTTTGGAGACTGGCTGTTCTCATTTGATTATGCCAATTTCGGAGAAAATTAAAAATGATGTTTTAGGATTCTTAAAAGTATACAAAAATATTATAATAGAGCTATTACAATTATCATTTAATTCAATTTTAAGATATTATTACATTGATTAAATTAGATTACAAAACACAAAATAGAACAGTAAATACATTGAGAACCAAAATGGACTAAGATATACGAGTTGCAGGGTAATGTACCTACATTTAAATTTACATACGGAATGTACGGATATCTGAATCGAATTAGGATGTGAAATTTAATTTGCTCATATCAGATAAAAACCAAATAGATTTGGTAACTTCGCTGTAAATAATTTATTTTCGTTTGTAAATTTTTGCCGTAAACATGTTTTCTACATTCAACATATAAAGATATGCTTCAAAAGCGAAACAAGACATTTAATATCTTATCACTTTTAAGTATCTGCACTTCTTATGTAAATGAATTCCTTTGTTTCTAACTTAAATAAATTTTTTTGCTTAGGAAATCAGGCGTAATATATAAAATTTAGAGACATCCAGATTACTCGAAAAATACGCGATATCGCGAAAAATGTTTCAGACAAAAGTTACAAGGTTCTGAAGCGGACATAAGATGTCGACCACGAGTTTGACCTTGAGCCCCATTTTCAAGGTTAAACGAAGGTCATTTTTGATTTTTCAAATGATAATTCCTGATTTTCATTGCTCAGTCGTATTGCTCGTAGGCTTGTCATTTGTTTTTACATACTGCGTTAAGCATAACCCAGAAACAACAACGTGGACGTAGCAATATTTTGTTTCCTTCGGGGTGATTAATTAGAGTGGGTCCCCTTGCTACCCACTGTTGAATCATTGAATTCTTCCCATTTCGATGTTTATTTCCCGAGACTATTTCAACAAATGCTCGAAAATGTGACCATTCACTTCAATACACTTGTCTATCCGCGCTCTAAATGAACCAACAGAACTGAGAAGTATTTCTGGCGTAATCTTCCGGCAAGTTTCAGTTATTCGTCTTTTCATGTCCTCTCGTGTTGTTGGCTTTTTTCTGTAAACCTCACTTTTAAAGTAGCCCCACAAGAAGAAATCAAGTGACGTAAGGTCAGGTGATCTAGCAGTCCATTGCCCCGGACCCCCTCGTCCGATCCATCGTTGATGCTAAACATGGTTTAATACGCCCCGGGCTACTTGGGAATAATGGGCTGGACAACCATCATGTTGAAACCACATTTGTCGCAATTCCAATGGCAGTTCTTCTAGTAGTCCCTCTAGATGGTCCCTCAAGAAGTTTGCATATATTTCGCCATTTAAGTTGCCTTCAATAAAATATGGACCTATTAATTTATCCCCAATAATTCCCGCCCAAAAATTAACATTCCAAGGGTTCTTGCATTCAACTTGTGTCAACCAAAAAGGGTTTTCGGTAGCCCAGTAATGCATATTATGTCGATTGACCGTACCGTGATTGGTGAAAGTCGACTCATCAGAGAATAACACCTTGGCGAAGAAAAGGGGGTCTTGTTCAATTTGCTGAAGTTCCATATTGACAAAAGGAAACCCGGTTGTGAAAATCCTCACTAGAAAGTTCTTGATGCATTGAAACATGATAAGGATGGTATTTATGCCGATGTAATATCTTACAGACAGTCGTTTGAGAAATTTCTGATTAACGACTTATTTGGCGAATGCTAATGTGAGGATCGTGTGCAACGGCAGCTAACACTGCTATTTCATTGTTCTCAACAGCCACCCTATCTGACCGATTCATTTTCTTTGATTGCACACTTCCTTTACCAGTGAATTGTTGGATGACCCGATAAAAGGAAGCGCGCGATCGTATCTGGTCTGGGAAACGTTGGGCGTAAAGAGCAACAGCAACATCGATGTTCCTTCCACTTTCTCCATAAATCAATATCATTTCAATTTTCTCTTGAATTATTAATCCGGAAAACGTTACTAATAATAATCAGTTCCTCAAAATAAATATCGAACTTCTAAATGAAGTACAGATCCGTTCAAGTAGAAAAAAAGGGCAAAGTGCACATCATACACTCTCAGATAAGTTGAGAACAATTTGTCTCTATCTTTGAGTTTTAATTTCACTCGAGGCAATAATGACTTCCTCAAAACAAATCTCGACTTTCTAACACCCTAACAACGTTGGAAACCGATTAAAGATTTAGGCGTGCCAGTGCAGTGGTATCTAGCACTGAATGAATAAGACCTTTGAGACAAAGTCGTGTGCCCCATCGAGGAATACGACTGAGCAATGAAAATCAGGAATTATTATTTAAAAAATCAAAAGTGACCTTCGTTTGGCCTTGAAAATGGGTCTCAAGGTCAAACTCGTGGTCACCATCTTATGTCCCCTTCAGAACCTTGTGACTTTTGTCTGAAACATTTTTCGCGATATTTCGTACTTTTCGAGTAATTTTGATGTCTTAAGTTTTATGGCGCCCTCTGACGGGAAAAGGGAGCATTTTTGAAAAAAGTGTTTCATGTAAAAGAATTGTAATTTTTCACGCAGATTACGAATCTGTCAAAAAAATAAGGGTTCCCATTAAGAAATCAAAAGTGACCTTCTTTTTTCCTTGAAAATAGGGCTCGAGGTCAAACTCGTGGTCACCATCATCATGGTCACATTTTTCGCGATATCGCGTATTTTTCGAGTAATTTGGATGTCCCAAGTTAAAAAACTCACCCTGCATATATATAATCGTTTACTCTATATAATAAATATATATATAAAATCCAATGTCAAAATAGGAAGTAGTAATAGCAACACACTCGGAAAAAATAGTTTACACGACCTCAAGTCTGTAAAAGGTCTTATAAAAGCTTATTATGCTGTGGGGATATAGCATACGGCCACCTTTACATGTGGCTCTCTGTTCCGGCATTTTCGCATTTAACTGAACAGTGTCGGCCTACTGTCAAGCCTTATCTAATCGTGCAACGGCATGTAGGCAATATTTATAGAGTTTAATGGTTTCTTTTCTTGAACCTGGATCCCTGTGGTCCTCTTATCCTTGCCATAGGTCTTCGACAAGGAAACATCCGTACGTGTTTCACTGTGAGAGCAGCCGATCTAGATCTAGCCGAAAATTGTTCAACAGATCCTTTTATTTTGTGTCTACCCATGTTCATTAGTCGTTGTGGTGACCAGTCAGGATCATAAGCGATAATAGTACCAATGGCCTCGGGGTCGAACAGATTTTCAAATGCCTTTCCAAACCCAGCGCAGGAAGCTGTTGAGAATGCCGCATTCCGAGATCAAACGCGTGTTAAGAAAACACTGCTTGAAGGACCCCCAAGAGTAGAGACTTTACGAAGTGTTCTTATCGATTATTATTCAAATTCTGGTTAGTTTCGACGCTACTGAAATATAACTTCCGCGAAGAGATACATTGATATCTTTTGATCGCGAGCAAATAAAATATTCATGTAAAAGAATTGCAGGTTTTGAATGTACATAATTATATTGCTATCCTAGCAAATACAAGTAAGAGTTTCAAATACCGAAGTATTGGAAGTATTTGAAATATAAAGATAAATGACAGTAACTGGATTGCAATATTATTGATTTGACTCCACTTTCCTTTGAATGCTTAGTTGAGTTTAAGTTTTGCGTATCTATGTACATACATACTTGTTGTATTTTGTATGTTCTACAATAGCTAAATGATTTTGAGTGAGCTTAGTTTGCCAAAACCCAAGACGAGATTTATGTTATTTCACAATTTAGATATTTTTGTTTTTATGTTGTACAAAACGTAAGATTAAACCTTCAATTTGCTTTTCCATATATCTTTCAGATATCGGTAATATGATTAAAAGTTAATTTGTTATTACATAAATAATGAGTTATCATTAACATCGACTTATGCTATATGCTCGTAGGTATAAATTCATCACCCCTTTATAGTCAAAAATAGCGAATATTAAATTCGAAGATTTTGTTTCATATTATACATATGTATGTTAACAATTCTTTCAGTTTATAAAAAACTGGATTTAATTGCAAAATAGCATACTCGTATATGGTGTACTTATATTAAAAAGAAAGGCATTGCAGTAAATAATTTTTAAAGGTGATATGCAAAAATGTGTCGAATGAGGGAGTCAATTTTCAAAAAAAAAGCAGGATAAATCTATACCAGTATACGTATATGTGCCTATAATTTTTCCTAGACCGGCAATGAGGATACTAAATCGAAATCTAGACTTTGTGACTCTTAATAGCAGGACTATAGGTTTTAATGATAAGAAGAAAACCCCTTTTAAAGTTATCTACCGAAATAAATAGTTAGACATAAGCATAATTTGGTTCGGTTGCTGATATACCTATCCCTTCGAAATCTCAATGTTCCAATGAAAGGGTATGCCAACGTATCTCTCGTCGGCAACACTACACTGAAAGTAGCGGTTCGCACAAGTAAGGGTAGTCATTTGCTTGTAGAAATGTAGTCAGATACCTTGGGATCTAGATAGATCAATATCTACATATATTTGAACAAAGGACAAAGACTACTTTGTAAACACAAAGAAAGATAATATTTGTACAAGTTAATTTAAGTAGGCTAAGGTTAATTTTGTAAGTTTTTTGTAAGGTTTATATTATATCAAATTAGTCCATGTACTAAGTTTTTTCTTTACAAAAATAATTTTATTATTGTAGCTATAATATAAGTTAAATAAATTGTTAATTTATTATACCATAAAAAACTTCGCATGCCCGCATGAGGCCAGTAAATTAGAATAAGATAATTTTAAGTTAATAAAGCTTATTTTTAAGCGTGTTTTCTTTGTATAGCATGTTGGAGTCAATTAATGAAGTTAAATAAAAATGCATATATGTAAAATGAAATGAAAATCCATCGGTTCCCACCAAAATTAAGTAGTAGTACCGGCTATAAGTTTGATTTAGCAGTGGTTTAAAAATAAATAAAACTCTTGCAAAATTATCATATTTTTAAATAAAGTGAGTGAGTTAAATGAATACGCATGGGAAAGTATATGGGTATATGTGAATATCTGATTTTTTTGTTGTCCGCGTGTTTATATAGTCATGCATAAATATTATACACCATACCTTATTTTGTATTAATAATAAGGCACAAGTGATTAATATATACTAACTCAACGTATACAATTATACGCATATACTTGTAGTTCCAATTATACATATAGTGGTAATGAATATTTACCCTTGATGTCTATCGCAATTCCGTCTCAAATTAACCATGGTTAAAATAAAGTCTCAAAGGAGAATATAATATTTTATTCTGATTGTGTGACTAGTAGTTTTATTCAAATTCACTAACTAATTTACTCAAAAAAATTTTACGTATCAAGTGCATTTTAATTGAATAAACCGAGTGTATAATGTCCAATTGTATTATACATGCAGTTCAACAGTTATAAATAATTAGTATATTCACCCTTCAAAGCTTAAACATATATGCACCATATGTACATAATATGCTGTATGAACATGGCGTGTATGTGTCTAGTTTACATTCTTCTAGCCACACTTTGAGCATTACTTTCAAATTGATTCATGACCACTTTCCCACACCCACTTCTGTCAATTATGCATTCCGATGAATATTTATTGTCGTTTCAAATTAGAATTTCTTCAGACTTCAGACTCGTATGTGCTCTACCAGTATATCCCTTAGAAGGAAAAATGATATAAAGGACACGTGATACAATGCTGCAAATATTCCTTTTTCTTTTGCAAATCCAATATAGTTTTATCTTCAGTAAGTTGAAAATATGCAAAATTCCATGAATCTCGTTATTGCCAAATATATTACTTTTACTAGAAGTGAACTTACTTTTTTAAACATATGCACCAAGCCAATGTTTTTTGATGCATGTGCGATAACGTTGTGAATTTATTAAAACTGATAAAAGCAACGCCAAACTATCATCGCAATTGTGAATTAAAGTGACAGTATATTGCACTTAGCCATATCAATGTTGACGTTATTCTTATTCTTCCAAATTGTATTTGTATTTATTTCTTCTTTTTTTAAAGATTTATTTCATAAACCAATTTTTTAAAAGGCATATGAGCAAGAATAAATTAAAAAGCAAGTATAAAGAGAACTTGTCCGACGTTGTCTTATAGTTATGTAATTAAAATGGAACTGAAATGAAAATTGAAAATGTATAATCCCAAGAATTAATAGAAATGTATTGATAACATTTCGTTCATATTAAAGATAATAAAGGGCAAGTCTTTACAACTTTTTTTTCCATTTCTTTTCCAATGCAGAAAGCCGCAAACAAAAATGGTATAAAACATATATCGTATCTTTTTTGTTCTGTGAAAAGCGATATAAATGATTAATTTCCTGTTTATTTTTATATGATACGATTAAATGATAATCTATCTATGGGTATGTATACTATATATACATTCGTAGTTCTAATTTTATGCTAATAACGTATCTATGAACTAGAAAATATTCAGAAAATGGTAAATCAACAAATTTTATCATGTAAAACTATACGAGGTACATTTAGAAAATACAAGACAACACACGAGTAGTGTCGAATGTCAATTTTGGAGGTCAAGCAAAATATATTTAAAGAAAGTCAACTCTGACTACCTCAGCACTATTAGTCAATTGCAAGAAAGGAACGAGGAGCTTGAAACGAAAGTTGCATCACTGGAAAGCAGACGGAATTGGAGAGACCAAAAGAGTATTGAGAATGTCATCATTTTTATAAGTGATTGCTTTACTAGCTACCGTAGAGCCTTATTTTTGGAAGCAAAAAAATGTAAAGCAGAAAGAAACTACAGGTATTTGTGAGAATGGTATTTGAGAAGGGTTGCTATTGGATCGTTTCTTGATTTATCGTCGCTGAAAACTAATTGTCTTTTAGTCTTTCTATATATGTAGGGTGATTCATCGTAAGGTTTGATTGAAAATTGAAATTGAATTCTTTAGGTTTGATTGGAAATAGGCTTTTTTCGACAGATCACGCGTGACTCCTATGAAATTGCTTTTTAATTTTTGTTCAGTATCGTTTGGCAAATCATCACGAAAAGACTCACACCACAACAGCGTCTCCAATTGTTCAGCTGTATTACGAAAATCAGCGTTCTGTAAGAAATGTTTTTTCGTGCGGTTCGAGGAACTTAGGGTGCGCATAATCGACCTACTGAAACCACTATTGCCAATACCAATCGCAAATTTGAATCCCAGTTTACATAAGTGGATGATACTCGACCGGTAAAATCACATCCAGCACGTAGTGAAGATACTATAGCAGCTGTAGCTGAGAGTGAACGCGAAGACCGTGACGAATCGATTCGTCGTCGTTCTCAGCAGTTTGGCTTGGCGTATTCGACAACTAGGCGTATCTTACGTGAGGATCTCGGCCTAAAAGCGTACAAAATTCAACTTTTGCAAGAATTGGAGCCAGGCTACTTTCAGTGAATGGGCTCTGGAAAAGCTCCATGAAAATCCGGTGTTTTATCGTGAAATTTTGTTCAGTGATGAAGCCCATTTCTGGCTCAATGGATCATCAATAAACAAAATTGCCGTATTTGGGTTGATGAGCAGCCCGAAGAGTACCAAAAGCTACTATTACATCTATTAAAAACAACGCTATGGTGTGGTTTATCCGCTGGTGGAATCATTGGTCCATAATTCTTCAAAAATGAGGCAAATCAGAATGTTAAAGTCATTGGTAACCGTTGTCGCGGCATGTTAACGGATTATGTGCGGTGAGCTCTGATTTCAATATATATATATAATATTCATATATATAATTTCACGTTTTGCTACGGTAAATTGGCCGCCAAGACCGTGCGATATCTAACCTTTGGACTATTTTCTCTGGAGATATGTAAAGTCTCAGGTCTTCAGGAATAAGCCACCTACGATTGACGCTTTGGAAACCAACATTACTCGTGTTATCCGCGAGATACCAGTCGCTATGCTCGAACGATTCGCCCAAAATTGGACCTTCCAAATGGGCCACCTCAGACGTAGTCGTGACCAATATTTACGTGATATCATTTTCAAAAAGTAAATGCTATGAATTGTTCTTCTAACCGATAATCAAAATTTTATGTATTTTATTTTACATTATAAATCAAACTTCACCCAATATATTGGTATATCTGTTTTAGATATTAGTGATGATCTTTTAAGAAACAAATCAGCCTTCTTTGTTCTGCATCAGAACATACCTATATCTGCATATAACATACCATAATCTGGAAACACTTGTGTTCTTAACTGATTTGATATTTGTGAGATATGGATTTTTAATTGCGAAAAAGAGGATTATTATATTCCTGGCTATAATATGTATCTTAATACTAATGAAACGTACGCTGCAGTTGGAGTGGGGATTTTTGTTCATGGTTATCTGGATTCTGGAAACTATGTATATATAAATTAAATTGTCGTCATTAAATAACAGGGTTGGAGATATACAAAGTTATCTGTTCCCTTAACAACTTTAATTCTTGTTCAATTCAATTCAAAATAATTCAACCTTTAAAAACATAACACTTAACACATATTAGCTTATATTTTTTAATGAAGTATCTTGGGCGTGATTTTTTCTGGCAAATTAAAATGTGCTTTTTTGATCCAAAAGTGCCAAAAACAAGTTTAGGAAAATTTCCATACTGTCACCAATTTCAAAAGCTTTTGAAAATGTTATTAAGAGTAGAGTGCTACGTTACCCGGGAAAAGTTAATTTCCTTAGTCCTGCTCAATTTGGGAAGACCTTGCTAAAGAAAATTCGCCCTTGGAGTCTTATTCCTTTATACATAAAGATCTGGATGATAAAGAATGTTTCGCCGGTCTCTTTGTAGACATTACCAAAGCTTTTGGCACAGTTTTGATATCTTCCTAAACAAATTGCACTATACAGGATTTTGTGGTTTTATGCACAACTGATTTGAGTCCTACTTAAAGGATATATGTAACTCAAAAAGTCATGGTAAGTAACTTTGTTGTATCAAACATTATGAACTTAGGTGTGTCACAGGTATCAGTTTTTGGTCCAATCCTGTTCCTTATCTACATTAACTCCTTATTTAACTAACGTTTTATAAGGGAAGTAAAAGCTTTCGCAGATGATATTTTCCTTATTTACCGCTAACATAGTAATTTAAACGTAAACGCGGATATAGCTTAAACGTTCACCTCCTGGATTGGTAGTTGTCAGCAATGAAATCAAATTGATGCACATCAGTCTAAATATGGAAGAGTTATATATTTTATAATATTTTTATATTTTCTTCTGTGTAAACAGTTGCGCAAGGTCAAATGGCAACTTGAAATAATAAATCGGTTTAAATATTTAGGTATTACTTTTGATCCAAATATGAGTTTTGAAACAATATCTATGATCCACAGTACGAAGTTTCTATCGTCTTAAAAATTTGTGTGACAAAAAACATGAAAAATAGTACGTTGTGGAATATTTTGATCAAAAGTATAGTACGAAATAATAGTAGTACGAAATAAGCTTTAACCATTGACTGTTTTGCAAAAGTGGGTTTTCAGAAAAGAATGTGGTGATTCCTCATTTATCATATGCCATCTATGGTTTCGTTCAAATCATTGACGATTACACTATTATTTTAAAGTTTCAAGATATATATATATATATTTTTTTTTTTTTGAGATGTGGCTTTCTACAGAGCCCAATTTTTAATACCCAGTTTGCGAAAAAATTCAATTAACGTTGTCGTTATTCCTTCTTTTTGCAGCACTCTACTTAAAAATTTTTACTCCATCCTATCGTGCAAATTATTTAACAAACTTTTTATTATTATCAAAGGCATAAGATACCTGTGCAAATTTCTAAAAGGTGTACAAATATGGCTTAAAGTGTTTGTTTTAAAATACTACCATCTATTTTCTCTTTATCAATATTGATTTTGCTTGTCTTTAAAGGTATCTTCGTTTTGAATGTTAGGAAAGCATACTCTATAAAAGTGATCCTCCCGCTGTCTTCTATATGTTTATTAAAACACTGATAACTATGTCCTCAAAAAATTTCGTAAAAAAAAGGAACAAATGAAAAAAACTAAAACCACAGTTATCTATTGCCTTATTAAAGGTAAAAAATCCCTGCAACAACAATACCTACAAACAAATTGTGCACAGATATTTCTTATGGTGTTTCGTCATGCAAAAATAAGTACTACTTGAAAAGTTCCGTGATGTCAAAGGGGATTCTAAAAAAGACTCGAAATTTATAAGGCAGATACTAAACAAATCAATTCAGAAAAATTATTTAACATATTTAAAAGAGTGTGATGATATCATATCCGATACCAAGATTTTAAGGGATAAGTTTAATTGTTTCTTTTCTATTGTAGGTGCTAAGGTAGTATCCAATAGTTGTGATTGTTATAGTAATCATAATTGTTTAGCTAAAGAAATATCATGTCTCCAGATTTCTCATCCTATATTGTCCTACGAATTGTTCACAATCATTTTGTCCCAAGCAATTTCGTTAAGAAATAGCCTTAAACATTTGTGATATTTTAAGTGTTATTCATAACAAAAGCGTTGAAAATGTTAGTTTTCCAGAGTATTTAAAAATCGCGGAAGGTTTACCTTTGTTTAAAAAAGCTGATAAAACAATAATTAATAATTATAGACCTATTTCTTTATTGTCAGTTTTTCGAAAATCTTTAAAAAAGCACTAAAAATAAGAATGGTCAAGTTTTTAGAAAAAAACAGATTTTTGAGCGAGTGTCAATTTGGCTTTCGTACAGTTTGTTCTACTATTAACTTTTGTTGTTGTTGTTCAAATATTTATAACTCCTTCAATAATAGGAAACTGGTAGCAGCTGACCTTTTAATACTGTCGATCATAAAATTTGTTTTGGACAAACTGTGTAAATGTGGCCTTAAGGGTGGTGATCACAACTGGCTTAAGTCGTATTTATCAAACAGAGTTCAAAAAGTTAAAAATAGGTGGTAAGTTAATTTCTAAAAGTTTTGTTTTTATAGGCGTTCCTCAGGTTTCCGTTTTCAGTCCTTTATTAATACTTATTAACTCACTATTCCTACAAAAATATATAGTATTAGCAAAGTTGCAGCGATTGCGGACGACATGGCTTGTGCCTTTACTGCTCACTCTGTTTTAAATCTATCTACCAATATTAGTCATGACCTTGAAGTCTTAAACTAGTGGTTTAAAATGCACAAAAAGATCATTGGCTATAAGACAAAAGTTATGTTTTTTTAGTACTAGTGACAGAGAAACAGACTATGGACCTTTTCCATTTTCATTGCTTGCAACTCAGAATTTAACTCATTTTGATCAACATACCTCCTCTGACAAATGTTTTTAAATTGAGAGCGTTAAATAATTTAGATATCTTGGTGTCCTGCTCAACTGGAAGATGAACTGGTCTGACCATACAAATTGACTAAGCAAGTATCTCATGGCTGCTATTAGGCAAGTCTACTTTTTAAAATCTTATTGCTCACTGGATCTTCTTAAGTGTAATAGTTCATTCTATTCGCTATTACAAAATATATCTATGTAAGAAAAATCGTCTGTCTGATATCTTAGTACTTTTTAGTGACCTTAAAATTCTACTTTAAAGGCATTTATAATGGATCTGGATACATTTTAAACAGAAACCCATATATTTTTAATTTTTTTTTTGTAACTGCTCCTAGTCTCTTTATTAAGCTACCCGATAACATAAGGTAATTCATTCATTCATTATTTTTATTGATTATTACTAGTTCCTTATGAACTGTAGACGGCTTAATTAAATAAATAAATAAAAATAAATAAATATGATTCAATATGATCAACTCATTGTTTTATTCTTGTTCAATTACATACACTCTTCTATATGCTATCTCTTTACGTTTTTTCCTCGTTTATTGTTGATTTTTAGAAAATCCTGTATAAATGAGTTAAATCCTTTTTTTCTTGCTTTTTCTTGTTTAAAAATATTATTGTACGAAGTCACTATTTTTTATGCATAAATTCTAATGTCAATACCTATTTTTAATTTTAATGTTGTTATGGTAGATTAAGTAATTGCAAAATTTGTTAAATTAAGAATAATGAATATGAATAATATATGTAAAAAAATAAAATGTAATGTTATTTAAAAACATATATTGTATATACCTTCATATATATATATGTATGATACGATATATGTATATCATGGATTTTACAATTTCATTCATTTTGACACATAAACTAAGTGGTCAAACTATCGACTAATGCGGAGAATAAAAAATTACCAAATCTGAAAAAGAATACTATAAAAATATCCGTAATAAAAAAAAAACGTAACAAAAAAGCTAGAAAAAAACAATTGAAATGGTCAGATAAACTAATTTTCCTCCACCGAATGTGTAATCATATATATCATGCGGATCTTAATACATATAGCAATGCGCAAAATAAAGACTTGCAACCAATCTGGTTTTTATATTGTAACTTCGAAAATGCAACAGTATCAATTAAAATTATTTTATTAGTGCCTGAGAGATATCCTTGACAAAATGATTGTTATTGTAAGGACGATGTATGAGCGCGTCGCATCAAATAAGAAGTAAGCTGTTGATTGATTTTGAAGTTCAAAAATGATTTTTCTCAAAAATTGGGAAAATACTACAATGCTAAAAAATGTGATTATACATATTATTCTTTTTGGCTTATGTTTAATTTGGGAAGACCAGCACATTTTAAGTACTTATTCATTCTAGCTGCTGATTTTACAGGAATTGCATCACGAACTGTTTATACAGAGATGCAAGTATAGCAATCCAAACATTTGCCTTTCGCAATTAAGTTTGACTAGCCAATGGTTCAAAAAGTATATAAAAAAATAATGCCTTTCACATATTCGTGCTGCTTCTTGCATTTACCAAATTCCTTTAGTTACAGTTGCGCATTTTATATTAGCCCAAAATCAGTCATATTTGAAAAATAACAAGGAACTAAATTTTTTGAAACATAATTCACTTATTTCGGTATGAAAATTGTCAAACAAGTTAAAGCTCGAGTTTCACATGTGGTCTGCTGTTGTTTTCGATGTTTTTAATAGGAGATCATGCGCATGGTTCCTATTTTTGTGTGGAAAATATTTAGAAGTTAAATAAATAGGAAATCGATGCTGCTTAGTGTATCCAGATCTTTTATCATGTGTTTTAGATCCACACTCCAACGTTAAAATAAAAGCGGTATTAAGAAATTATTTTATTCCAATCTGTCGAAGATACCGAATTCAAACTTCCAAACTAAAAGGAATTAAACGAATTGACTGAGAAATAGAGGCTATAGAATCAAATGCAGATCTTGTAACAAAAGAACGAAACTTTTTGGAAAAAAGCTGAAACAGGTTGTTTTTGAATTAAGAATGCGATCCAGAGCCAAGTGAATGGCATCTTTTCATTAATAGTTCTCCCCAAAGTCTTAAATCCATTTTTAACATAACGGAAATGAATTTCCACTTAAAGCACAAACAACGCTTAAGAATTAGCTTAGCTTAACTAGCTTGACTTAATTCTTAAATTTAAATTTAATTAAAAAAAAACTTTGTGAAATTATTTGATAGATACAATATAATTATTTCATTTAAAATGGACTTTACGTTAAGTTATGTATTTTTATAATATTGTAGTTTAGACTTTGACATTTGCGGTAATACTGTGTGAAAACAATCAACGGCCAATACGATGTAATTTTGATAACGGAGATGATACTGATCATTGGAATGCGCATTTACCTCTCCGCTGGATTTTCTGCACCTACATTCGCCCATAATTTTTGTCGAGCGTCTCGGGCTATTTTCCACTTCATTATCGTAGTTCTTAAAGCCTTGCTCTTCATTGTCTAAACAATAAACATATATTCCACGACTTTATAAGCCTTGGG
The DNA here is from genome assembly GCA_907269105.1 of Volucella inanis. Lineage (NCBI taxonomy): Eukaryota > Metazoa > Arthropoda > Insecta > Diptera > Syrphidae > Volucella > Volucella inanis. Next base: position 60,700,610 of record OU026155.1, read on the forward strand.
CCTTCGTGATATCCCACTTTACGCACGTCCTATCGGTCACCGCACTTAACCTTCGAAATTTGGTGAGGCCCCAGACAATTAGGGCATAGTTTAAGCCCTATTTCAAATTGTGTACGTTGTATAAGCACCAGATCACAACTTTGTATTTAGTCGGATATTTTCTTTCACGATTGTATCGCTTCTTATGGTATGCTACTCCTTCTGGGTTTCTTGTTTTTCCGGAATTTTTAAAGTTTAAGCGAAGCTCTTCCTCCAATGGAGGCGAAAACATTAAGTTTTTACTTCTAAACATCTGGACCCCAGTAAGCAGCATAAACGACGTTCTTTAAGTAGATCTTGATATTGTATTATTAAGAATTCTCTAAACACGAAGATATCACATATAACAAACTCTCAACTTGTCCATTCCCTCTAGGGACCCCAGTTGTTACAAATTAATTGTATACGTATGTTGTATATGTTGCACGCTGGTATTCTCTAAAAGAGTTTAAATTAAACGCTGCTTTCTTATCCGACATTTTTTGATGTTTGTTGCCAAAGACATTGGGTTGCGATTATAACTTCCTTAAAACTTCATCAGTTCCAACAAACTCGTATATCAATATCTTAGGATTCATTTCATGTTCGAAATGAATGGTATGAAGATAACGTCTAGATTGAGTAACATTTCCCTTTTCCTACATTTTCCAGCTACTGGAAACAGCTTTCATAACTTTTGCGGTTTGGGTATAAAATAATTCTTTTAAAACAGCACTACAACTTCGCAGTCATTGAAATAACCTTGTTTGTATATTTTCCGCACATTGCATAGCTTTTGATACTACTATTGTATAGTCTCTGTCTACATACGATTATTTGTATATAACACCACTTCGATGAACATAATTCTCAAATTTCCAAAAAAAAATCCTGCAGATTTCATTCTTTCCCTCCACTCTCCTTTTCTACCCAATAACGCCTCTTCTATAATTAGAATGATTGAATACCTGATATAAGTATCGAAATGTAGGAGCGATCGCCCAGGTCGCACTATCGTACTCTTTCAATTGAAGGGCTCAGTTTGGCTTAGCTCTTCATAGCCATTATTAACGCCAATGCTTTACAGTCGGTAAGGATGTCGAATTTTAACCCTAACAGATAAACGCGTTTAATTAGTATTTAGACAACCGCTAAGATTTCCAATTCATAACTAGATTAGTTCTTTTCTCCAGGCAAAATCAACTTGCTGTCATCTGTATGCAATTGCGTAGGCTGAGAAGGGACAAACAGACAAAAAGAACCATACATCCTTTTTTGTCAAATCAGTAAGCAACTTAGCCAAGCAGAGAATATCCGAAAGAACTATGTAAGTTCCAAAAAAAACTCATGACGTATCTCACGTTATAGGGTACCGAGAATCATTTTAAGGCTAGCACTTTTTCATCAGTGAGACTATGTTTTTTGGCGCATTTTCGGAGGGAACGATAAGATCATCCATGTAAACGAAAACCGTACCTTCTTGAATAGCTGATAAGAAATAGCTGAAATGCTGACGGAGAGTTACAAAGTCTTAAAGGAGCTGCCCATCGGGAGTAACGAAGGTAGTATAACTTATATTTGTTTCCTCTATGCTGACAGGAAAAAACACATTTTTACGATCAAGGCTAGAGAAAAATTTAGCTTTATGTACATTTTCAAGCAATTACTCAAATATTGGGCAAAGGAAGTCTGTCCTTTATAATTTTCCAGTTCAACAATTTGTAGTATACGCAGTTGACTGCTTCCGTCCTTCCTTCCTTCCTAAGGCAAAAATATATCGTAGAACTAGCGTAATTCGATTTACTCCGAAATTTGTTTCCGTACTATCTCTTTTTCTAATGGTGCTAATATTCTAGCCCGTTGGCGGGATTTCATCCTCCAAAACGATCTTCATTTCAACTTCTGCCTTATTTTGCAGCTGTTAACATTCTATCATCGTTCGGATTTGTTTTTTAAATTCGTAATTAGAAATTTGATCCAAACTATCTAGATATAAATTAGTATTTGTGTTTATTATTTAACAACTAATTACGAGATTCCCTGAACTTCCATATACCAAGTTTATTCTATAGAACTTTTTTCATAATGCATAAATTACTTCCAGTGTCTAAAAGCCCGCTGTAATTTTTTCCACCGACAGTCTCGTGAACTACAAAATTAGGAACGTTCGCTAACATTTTCGGACATCTTGAAGCAATGTTTTCATTACAATGGAAACAACGCATCCCTTTTAACTTAACGGGACAGTTGCCATGAGTGTGCCACAGCACCACAATTCGTACAGGGTTTCGATTTACGGGAGACATTCTCCTGCTTCCTTAAGTTGGTCTCCGATTGATAAAAGACACTTTTGTGTCTTGCTATGGAATGCTATCTTTAAAAAAAAGTTTTCTTAATTGAATTACATAGACATATGTTACATAATTTAATACGTACTTTAATATCGCTATCCCTTGTTATTTTCCATGTTTTTTTTTGTTTTATATATTACATGTTTAAGTAAATTAGCCTTAAATGACATAAACTATGTAATCCATACACTGCTTAAAAAACAGAGCATATCAACTTCGCCCCTTAATGGATTAACTCCATTTTGAAGGAAACGACGAAGCTTTTTCCTTCTACTCTGCAGGCCACAACAATTCCTAGTGCTATCGATCAATAACTTTTATATTGGGACTACCACAACTCTATTGAGCTGAGTTACCGCTAATATGTCAGCCTTTTCTTATCAAAATAGAGGAACGCCTATAACCCATTAAACTTCTTATTCACGTGATAAAGATAATTGAGGTAATAGCCCCAATAGATCAAATTGTCCATCGAATTCATTGCCTTAGCAATTTGCCTTTAAGTCAACTTAACTACGAAATTGTCCACACGTATTAGGTTTCCCCTTGATTGAATTTTATGTTTCCCGATTCTGTGATCTATACAAGTGAAGGCAAGCCTTCTCACACATCAAAATAGTTTCCAATTAAATTGCTTCAATGTTGAACAACACAGGACATCATAAAACAAGCATAAGCGTATATAGCGACTACTTTCACCATGAAGTCTGCTGCTATAAAACAGACCTTTTGTAAGGGCAAAAGCGTTATTGGTACTGGCCAAATGTGGCATATATAGATATTTGTTACGTATGTAGATCTAACCACATCCCGATCTATTTGGTTACATTCTTTCAGGTAACGATAGAGGCCCCAGGCAAAGGCGTCGTACAAAGTATGGTTTCCGACTTCTGACCATCCCAACATCAGTGTTATCAGAATCACGTTATAAAAGTATATTAAACACCTTGATCTTTGGACCTGATTTGTATGTTATCAAGTCGTCTGCATACATTATGATTAATATTCCTACAAGATTGCTTGTATAGATGTTGAACTGAATCGGCGAATGAACGCACCTTTTTGCAGACAGTCTTTAAAATCAAATATTGTATTTGGGTAGAAGTCACACGGCCATTCTTCACGATGAACTGTCTATTGGTTACCATATTGTTGATTGCCAGACGGTGTCAAAAGCAACTTCCTACTCAAGATGCTTGTTCGATTTGATATCAAATAAAACTTTAGACCGGCAGGTGAGATACCATCCGCCTTGAAACCAGATTGATTATCCGAAACTATATGTTCGTCCTCAACCCACTTAGCTTAGACATTTTTGTACATTTTTGTATTCATAATATAAAAAAGTAGCAGCTTTCACCGAATCACCGAAATTAATCACTTAAATACATGACTGCGCTTAAATAACATATATCATGCTGCTTGCTGTTGTAATTCAATAACACACAAAATAAATGCCCTGATGATCGTATTTAGATAACAATTTATTTCATCACCTCTTGTAGGCTTAACCTCAAAATTGAGCAAAATAGAGGGGTTTTCAATAAGGAAATAACAATCTTGTATTCGAATTAAGCATAGAATAATTAAGATATCGGACTGAAATTTATTCAAGGTGTAGTACATATATTAAATTTATGTATGGTATGCAATTCAATCTCGTTCATATGATCTCCAGTCTTTCACCACTCTTCCACATATATCGGCCGGAACGTTGGCAATTCCGAATTCGATATTGTTTCTGAGCGCCTCTAACGTTGTTAGCTTACGACTTAACGTAACCCTATAAAAAGGAATCGAGCGACGTTAAATCGCATGAGCGAGGTGGTCATTTGACCGGAACATTTCTCAAGATTACACGATCACTGCGTTTCTCCTTCAATAGATTAATTATTTGACCACCTGCGTGCCATGTGGCACCATCTTGTTGGAAATATATACATATAACCAGTTTTTCAAAATGGCATGATAGCAAACTTCACTGACCGCAACATGGCGATCATTTTTGTCGACGAAAAAATACGGTCCAATCCACACCATACAGTCACTTTTTGTGGATGCAATGGAATCTCTCGAAACACACATGGATTCAAGTGGATGCTCTTCAATTACGCATATTTTGCTTATTAGCTAAGTCTGCGATGAAACAGAAGATAATTTTCCAATGAAATTCAGGATTTTCTTTAAACTTTTGCAGAGCTCAGACGGTGAAATTGCGGCGCTTCAAATGATCAGGAGGTTTCAGCTCTTGAGATAATTTGAAATGTTTTTAGTTATGGATTGAAATTCAGTGCAAACTCCCCTTTCGAAATTACTGGACTACCTTTTTCGAAAACCGAACAATACACGTATCTAAGTTATTATTCCGCATTTCTCAAGATATAAAACAAAACAACTATAAAATATACAATATGTATCATACTTTGTTTGTAATCAACCAAATCTTTATTTCTCTCCCATTTATAATATTTTCTTATACTTAGTTTACAAAAGAATGTAACTTGATCAGTACAAAATTCTTAGGAAATATACAATTTTATTATGTAGGAACGGAAATGCTAAAATTGCACTTTATATGGTGTGAATGTATGGAATGGAAATGGAAATGGGAATGAACGCAATTTTACTTATTTAGCATAATTCCATTACCTGGGAACTGAATATAAAAAACTTATGAACACTGAATTGATTTCTCACTTCAATATATATGAACGTTAGTAAAAGCCGTATGTATACATATACAGACCACTCTCTAACCACTAACAATAAATTGCAAAAAGTATACGAATGTCCCAAAAGGGTTAGCTTTGACCAAATAAATCGCATTATGAAAGGATTGCTTTGAAATGCATAACATATGAATTTTTTTCTGTACTATGCTTTCCGCTCGCATTTCAGTATAGGTACACTACCTTGTATGCGTGTGAAGATGATTTGATTTCCAGTCAAAAAGAAGAGTAGCATACTAATGAGTCTAACCAATAAACCAGAATTTATTTTCTATTTTTAATACATAGTCATAGTTAGAAGTACCATATATCCCGATTCCTGAAATCAAAATTTCTTAACTACGTACACGTATTATGCTATATAAATTTGGATACATATTAAAGCATATTTACTTACATATAAATACATACATATTAATATATGAATGGAAATCTGATCCATCATTTTGGGTAGGTAATTGAATACTCAAATGGTAGTTAATTATAGTTCAGTTGTAGTTTTTTTTTTGAATAGTTTCAATTAATTGTATGTAGCCACAAACATGTAGTCGCATATAACTCGGTTTCATTGTTATCATGGATCGAAATAGAACACATTAATTTTCATTCGAACCATTTTTTTTTTCTAATTGAACTGTTATTAAAATCGAGTATGAAAATAACTTTAGGATTGAAATGGATTTTCCAACATATCAAACCTTATTTCAAATGTCTGTTTTCTGGGTGATCAGTAGCAACAAAAGCTATACTCGTAAAATGTATAATATCTACATATTTATTGTTTATCACGCCCTTTCCTTCAGCTGGAAGAGCATAAATGATTGTGGGGTAAGTAAACGACGTTTAAAAGAGTTAATGTTGTGATTTTAGTATTCAACCTGTCACGAGGAGAAGGGTAGATTTCGAAACTACATTAAGAGAGAGAATTTCATTTCATACGCAATAGCAAATCCAGGGAAAAAAAAGATAATTTTCAAATTTCTTATTCGTTCTTCACGACAAAAGGCATAAAATGTTGCTCGTAAGATGGTGTAATATTAAAATGTTTTTATATGGGTTACGCCTAAATCACAACATGATACAAATTATCAACAAAAGACTTAGACATGGGGTGTTTTTATCGATAATGGAATCATATATAGCCTTTAAGATTACGAAATCGTAAATCGCAAAATTTAAACATCGCCGTTGTGCAAAGCATGTACATAAATACCTATGGGTAAAACAATCATGTTAACAATTCCCCATACATATATATGTATATAAACAGATTTATAAATATGAAATACATGTGTAGATACAGGCATTTATACTCGTGTGTATGGGACCATGACGTCATTTAATAAAAAAATTATTACAAGCCATATTGAGAATATCGGCAAATTGTTGTGAACATAAACTAAAAATTTCTATTTAAATATGTGAAAATTTGTGAAAAATTAATATTTATTACCAATATGAATTAACCATCAAATTTTTGAGAAAGCAGATTTAATATTATATTGTAAATAATGTCTTCATTATGTGGGCTTTAGGGATATTTTTGTTTCGGTTTTCAATTGTTTCTCATTTTATTGCCATTTAATTGGAATAGTTATAACTCTCCGAAATTAAGAGGGCTTAAAAAAAAATTCCTGCAACCTGTTTTGTGTCGCATTGAAGATGGCAATCGTTTTTTTTTTTTTCGTATGTATTAATACCTAGATGAAAGAGGAATTTTTATTATTTTACCAATGGCATTCTCCAAATCTTCCCAGTTGAACTATAAGTTTAGTTCTGTTTCAGAAGGGTTTTACTTGTCTTAACACCGAAATACTAGTCTTTAAAAAGACAGTAAAGCGATTTTGTTTTCAAATCCTTGTATATTATGTGCATTGAAAAATAAAATCAATATAATACAATGACATAATTAATGTAAATATGTTGCTGGAAACTATTGTAAATCTAAAACTTAAAAAAAAAAATAAAATAGAAATTGGATAATTACATATAACATTCAAGCCAAAAACTTCCTGATAAAGAGGACTTGTAGCATTCTCCAATGGTTTTTGTTATTTAATATCATGTTAAAATTTAGAACAATTTTATCGAAAAATGTTCCAAAAACAGGTTAAACCTAACCGGTTGAGCTTGAAAGTTTTCTGTATAGCCAAGAAAAAGAGCTTATGTTTAAAGAGGTGAAACTCCGCTTCAACGTCAATAGCTGTTGTGCATCTGAAAGAGGTAATGCTGTATTCCTGATCGAATCATGTCTGATGTTCTACTATATGAGTCGGTTAAATAATATAAAATAGAAAATGTTGATCATTATCGTACTCAGATTGACTTTTGGAAAAATAAATTCAGGGCAAATCAGCTATTTTTGGCCAACAGAAAGAGCATAGTCTTTCACCGCGACGGAAGCGTTGTTGCTATCCACTGTCCGATAAATATCTTACATTTAGTTGAAAGTAAGATTGGAAATAAGCGCTGATACCGATACCAAAAAATACACATGTTTTCATCACTCCCTTACTCAGAGGGAAGTGCCCCTCTGTCATGCAATTTCTTATTTTTATACTCACCAAAACCTATCACCCAGAAAAGTTTGACCGGTCAGATGTGGGACCCCTTGTATTAACGAAATCGTAGTAAGTATTGCCTTAATGGTTCTTAAATTGTTGCTATCCCTCGAATAACTCAAATGATTCTCGTTCGATTTTTTTTTTAAATTTTCGTCAAATATTCAATAGTATATGTAACGTTAATGGATTTCGACTGGTACTGCAAAAATTTCGATAAAGCCCTCTATTTTTAAGAAAAAATTAATTGTATTTTGTACATATCATTGACATATTGTGGTGAAAATCGAATAGCCGCGATTCAGCATGAAGACGCATCATCTGAGAAAAATTCAAATTGATAGCGATATATCGTGGGGAAAAAAAATGATACTTAATTATTATTATTATTATCAAGGGAACGATACAAATTAATTTGTAGGGTCCGGGATTTAACGCCGGGGTACTATGCCCATGTGGCGCGTTTTGTCAACAGCACGCGGAGTACTGAATTCCCATGTGGTCCCCCACCTACGTACTTACCGCGCCCAACATTGCTTGATTTCGATGATCTAGTGGGAATCGATGGTACCTAATTATTTCTTTCGATTCCGAAAACTCCTGAGACTCGTTTGGAAACGCAAAAAATTAGGAATACGTAGATGGCAAATACTGCAGAAATTTAATATGAAGACTAACCGAAGCAAATAAGCACTACTTTTGTGACTCCACGTTTACGTTAAAGGTTAAGGGACTTTCTGCTTTAAAGCATAATTGATGCAGTAGAAGTGAGCTCGTCAGTCTGTCAGTCAGTCACTTCTCTGTAGTCTTCCGAGCCAGCACATGCATATCATTGCAGTTATGCAGTTATGACTCCCTTTTTGGCATGTTGGACCCCTGTGATTTAACCATATTTTCTGCCGATTTAAATCTCCCTCATCTTCTATGGACTCAATCAAATGGCGAATCTTATCTCCTTGCCTCAAATGCTGTTTCAGTTAAGGATGTTTTTTTTTGCTAATAATGTCCTAAAAATATAGGTATGATATTAAAAACTCTACTGTCCTTTTTGTCTCTAAATTAGACCGTCTCCATCCTCTTCTCCTTGTTATTTTTACACATGAGAATTCTATTAATTCTATTGTTCCCTCAGAAACTTTTTTCACTTCAACTTCTGTTAAACAAATTACACTTAACTCAAAAATTTTCCCAAAAATGTTGAATTTTCTTTATATACTCGATAAAAATAATATTTTTGATTCTGCTGTGGAAATTTCCTACAAAATAATATTCTTACTTAAGCCATAGAAATTCTTCTTCATCTTATTGATATTGCAAAGAACTTCGTGCACTTAATACAATAATAAGAGGAAAAAGTTATTGCACAAATATTTTATGTCATAATATATTTAAATACTGTTCTGAATTTAAGTACCGACATCAAATATCGTACGAACTCATTACCAATTTCCCCAACTATGTGAATTTCGTTACAACAGATACCTCAGCTGAATGCAATCTACACTCATCTTTGAGCGTAAAAGATATGTTCACTTTATTACTATAATATAAAACAAAATGCTATAGCTATCTGTCTAGTTTCAAACCCTTCATCAACAAACATCGCCAACTGTTCCGCTAATTACCTTAGTAAATTGTTTTCGGTCCATGGGGAAGAACCGGTTCGTAAATATTTCTTCGCAACTGCACTCAGATATCTTAAATATTTATTGAAATAACATCAGCACTTCTAGTAAACAAAATAAAGAAACTTAAAGACGATTTTTCTCCTGGTACTGATATCTCAAATATTTTATTCAAACCCTCGCAAATACCATCATAATGTTGATCTCGCTAGGGTTTTTTTTTCTCGCCTCTGAGAAAGCGCTTATACATATAATCACTGTACATAAAATAGGACACAAGCAGGATGTTACCAACTACCGACCCATTTCTAAGGCATTTTGCATCCTCAAGCATCATTTATGATATTATGTTCTTTCATTGAAAATCTAACCAACTTTATTGAGTTTTATTCCAGTACACTCAGTATACTGTGTGTCGTAGAGCAAGAGGAAGAAGTGGGTGCGATTGATGCAGACTTTTGCAAGGGCTTTAAACAAATGGAACACAAGTAATTCTTTTTAAACTCAACGTACTTGGTTTTAACATGGGCTGATCTCTTGGATTAAATCTTACTTTGAAGAGCGCTGCTACAAATAAAAGCTACTTTCAGTGTTTCGCAAGGCAGTCAGCCAATTAATTTTCAATTTGACTCTGTATATCTGCTTATGACATATAATTTTCGAATGCTCTTAATGTGATCTCGATATGGTGCCAAAAAACTTCATTAAGCTCAACATAAATAAATTTCGGAAGAATTTAACACCTCTAAAGTGTGTGTCAACGCGTATTTTGGTACTGGAATGGCGAATAAAATGGACATAAATGTCAAAAACGTAAATTATTCTATATCGATATCTATCATTTACATTAACTATTTTAGTCATGACTATATATTCGATGTTACAAGTGTTAAAATTAGCGAAACATATTGTAAAAATGGTTATTAAAAAATATGCAAATCGTGCATTACTTGATTTTTTTATATTAATAATCTATTAACTGAACATACAATTGTTAAGTGATAAAGTATCTATATACGAATACAAATAATATATTTATATATATGTATGAATATATATATATGAATATATAAATGGACTTATATTCTTACTAAAATATGGTCTAAAAAGAATTTGTTTGGTAGTATTTATATAAATCTTTGGGAGGTAAAATAAGTAAATGAAGTAAAAAATATTTAACATAAAATATAGGTACTATTTTTGGATTTATACTAGAGAAGAGTTTTAAAATTTGCGCAAAATTATACAAACGGATAAACTCGTACGTTGTTTCAATTTTATTTTTTAGTTCTTTGATTTGTTTTTAAATCCTGTTTAAAATCCTGTAAAAAGGCATTCCTTATATTTGAACACGGGCAACAATCAGGGGTACGTTCTTTATTATCTTTTAGACCCTATCGCACTAAGATATAAACTTTTCTTTTGAAAACTGATTGCATATTTTGCCCAATTTTTATTAACTATTTTTATGATATGACATTAAAAAAATTGCGGCTGTCCAGTATTCATTTCAATTTTGTGCTCTTGGCCGATAAAGTACCTTGAATTAAAGTCCTGTTGAAATCAGGTTTAGAGCTCTTCGAGTTATGTAATCATTCAAACCACCACATAAGCTTATGAAAAATTAGTTTCATTAAAATCACAGATAAAGACTTTATTTGCAATACATAGGTAGATATATAGATAAACTAATAATATGTATCAACGATTTTTCTTAAATTGTTCCTTATAAATGTTTTTTTTTTTTTTTTTTTAGTCAACATCAGTACTGTATATACATATTTGCCGATAGATGATCTTTACTGCATCTTTAATTGTTTATGAGTGGTTTAAATTGAAAAAGGCTTTCCATGGTATGGTATTGACGAAAACGAAGAAATGAAAACAATTCAATAGCTTACTGAACACCTAACACTAGGTCTTATATCTTTGAGCTCCAATGTCAAAATCTTATATTTCATTATATATTAGATAAGAGAGAATATTGTCAACTGGATACTTAAAAGATGTATCGATACTCTCAGAGTAAAACATAATTTTTTGCAAAATCCAGAATGGTACAAAATGTTTGCAACCTGCATTTTTCCGGGGATGATTCCGATTGAATTCCAATCACTATTTTTCTGATCGCCTATATGTAATCCAGTTCTCTTACACAAGGGATCAGATAAGTTAGGTCCGAATGGTCGAATGCAGTTGTCTATAGATTATCTACTTAAACGAGCTTGGAATCTAATATTTAATCTACATACGTATTAGAAGAAAACAGCAATAATTGAGAAAGGAAAATTTTCGGATATCGTTGTTCATATAAAGAAGTTGTTAAGCAATTACTTGTGATATCAGCAGATATAAAGTAAAAGACATCATATACGAACCATTAAAATGCATCTGTATAAGGTCCTACACTCAGCTTGCATTGGGACATCTACATATAGGGTGATTCATACTGAGGTTTGATTTTCAATGGGTTTTTTGAGAGATCACTCCTATCAGATGACTACTATCAAACTGCTTTGTCATTTTCGTTCAACATCGCTTGGCAAATCATGGGAAGACTCACACCACAACACATCATCTCCAAATTGTCCAGCTGTATTACGAAAATCAGCATTCTGTCAGAAATGTTTTTCGTGCGATTCGAAGAACTTACGGTGCGCATAATCGACTTACTGAAACCACTTTTGCCAATACCATTCGCAAATTTGAATCCCAGTTTACATTAGTGGATAATACTTGACCGGTTAGACTACAACCAGCACGTAGTGAAGAGACTATAGCAGCTGTAGCTGAGAGTGTACGCGAAGACCGTGACGAATTGATTCGTCGTCATTCTCAGCAGCTTGGTTTGGCGTATTCGACAACTTGCCGTATTTTACGTGGGGAGCTCGGCCTAAGAGCGTACAAAATTCAACTTGTACAAGAACTGAAACCAGGTGACTTGAGTATACGTCATATTTTCAGTGAATGGGCTCTGAAAAAACTCAATGAAGATCTTGTGTTTTATTGTAAAATTTTGTTCAGTGATGAAGCCCATTTCTGGCTCAATGGATACGTTAATAAACAAAATTGACATATTTGGGCTGATGAGCAACCCGAAGAGTAGCAAGAGCTACTATTATATCCATTAAAAACAACGGTATGGTGTAGTTTATGGGCTGGTGGAATCATTGGTCCATATTTCTTCAAAAATGAGGCAAATCAGAATGTTACCATTAATTGAACAAGACGGAGCTTAAAGCCATACAGCGCGTGAAACAATGGACTTGTTAAGAAATGATATTGGTGAACACTTAATTTCATGTTTTGCTGCGGTAAATTGGCCGCCTAGATTATGCGATATCACTCCTTTGGACTATTTTCTCTGGGGATATGTTAAGTCTTAGGTCTTCAGGAATAAGCCAACTACGATTAACGCTTTAGAAGCCAACATTACTCGTGTTATCCGCAAAATACCAGTCGCTATGCTCGAACGAGTCGCCCAAAATTGAACCTTCCGAATGAACCACCTCAGACATAGTCGAGGGCAAACTTTTACATAATATCGTTTTTAAAAAATGCCATGAATTGTTCTTTTAACTGATAGTAAAAATGTTAAATTTTTTAAATTTATGTATTTAATTTTACATTATAAATCAAACCTTACAAAAAATGAATCACCCTATATACATGTATACTCCAGCAAAATATACGCAGGTGGCTAATCTATAATATTTAATTAGTAATAAATGTTAGTGAAGTGCTTCAATTTTGTATTCTACAATGCATTGCAATCTTAATATGCAATAAATGCCTTATTTTCTGTGTTTTTTCACAAACAAATGTAGTATAGAAAATTGGGATATCGCATCTATAAATTAGCTATGAAAAAATTCAAGTGTCGATTCCAATTAAAAAGTATTAAAGAAAGAAGCATTTTTAATAATTTTATGGTTAAATGCCAACAGGTTGACACCAAACAAATACCATTTTCTCTCATTTTGGTTCTATATTAATATGAGTATACACATACATACATATATGGCAAACTGAATATTGTATTTCATTTGAAAATATTTGTATTCACTCTGTATGTTAATTGTTTTACTTTTTAGGGAAATAAAATAAATTTCAATATTGAATGAAACACACAGATTTACAGATGAGTAACTATTGGTTTGTATGAAAATGGTTACTTAGATTTCATTATGGTCACATATTAAAGAATGATTTATTAACAAGACATTTTTATTTTCAGCTCGAAATTTTTTCCTTACAATTTTGATAAACACTTTCAAACATGCATATATCTAGCCAGAAACATGAGCAAACATCACAACATTACTATCATACATAATAAGATACTCTGTATACGAGTATTTGTGAAATTCATTTCCATATTTATGCTTTTAGTGGCAGCATGATTACATCAAAAAGGGGAGTTTCATCTCAACATTCCATTGCATTGATGCTGAATAAATTAAGATTTGGGATGGAGGAAAACCAACAATAACAACATCAACAAAAAACAACAACAAAAATGGAAGGAAGCGCAAAAAATGTATGTACTCGTACATAACCAAAGGCAGACCTTATTCAGGTGTAGCATTAAAACGAAAGGAACAAATTCTGTGCCAAAGAATCTATGATTGTGGAATTTGTGATTAAAATACAGATGAATTACTATGTCAAAAATGAACAGAAGTAGATTTGAAAGTTGGATGCTTATGGCCCACTCACATTTAACATTCGCATATTTACAAGAGACAATTATTTTTATAAGAATATTACCTATCTATTTAAATTAAACCAAATGATACATCGATTTTCATTTTTATGTATGGTTTTCAAAATCTAAGATTTTTGAATACATGTATTCATATTTAAATATATAGGCGTATATATATGCAGGCATAATACAAAAAATTGTTTTTACAATAATATGTCTATGGGCAGAGTGCAATTTAGCTTGCCTATACTATACATAATAATTATTCATTCATTTTAACAAGAGAATGAGTAAATTTTTGGATATTTCTCGAATTATTGCCTTAGAATTTATTTGATATTATATAAACACTCGTATTTTTACATTTATAAAACAATTGTATTCATTTCTAATTTAATTTAATTATAGATGAGAATACAGCTTATAGAATATATGCCGCAGTCCATTTTCTGCTTGTCGGAAAACACGACCAAATGGGGAAAAATTATTTTCAAATCTAAAATGACCCTGAGGCCTATTAACATTTTATGAGACTGCCCAAAGTCTGTATGTGTGATCGGGTTCCCATTTCCTAACCAGTGGTTCTAAAGAAAAGTCGGACATACCAGTTCCACACGGTATATAATTCCACTACCGCCGAACTTCTCCTTCACAGCGGAGCAGTGATCGCTGGAAAATAAAAAAAAATCATGCAAGATCCCGACAGTTTCCAGGAGTGAGCAATATGAGCTTTTTAGTAAAAAAAAAATTGCAAGCTAAAACGTCGGCACAATGACGGGCAGTCGTTTCGAATTGGGAAACGTATTAGGGCAACCTAAAATCGATATATGTATTATGCATTCAAGAAACTACCTATTTTGCGAAATATCGGAAACAGGGCCCGGTACTAGAACTTGCAAATAAAAATTTACAAAATGTTTTAAGAATGAAGTTGCTATCAATTTGGCAGCGGATCTACTATTGTAGATAAAATCGTAAGCGCATTGATAATTGTACACGGAAGCGCCTTCGCAACGCAAATAGGGAGAAAGCAATAAAAAAAAATGATTTATTGTGGCACGACTTTGATTTTGATGAGCTATTAATGGTACATCAACGGATGAAATGCTCTTTTTTGATACGGATTTACGTGACCATGTCGAAAAATCTAACTACCCGATACGAACAATGCCATGGAGGAAATGGTTTCGAAACGGTGCTGAAATCCCAAAACGGACGTATATATTTACTATGACGTTAAAGCGAAAGTTAAAGCAGCGGGAAAAACCGAAGGATTCAAAGTTTAAGTTTGAGTACACCAGGCAGTGTACAAGGTCCGTTACTTTTTAGTGTCGTCCTTTTAATCGATGATAGTGCTATTATCTATTGGCAATGACATGACAGCTCTTCCAATAATTTCAAGTAAGGCGCTTTAAAATAACGGGCTACAGATCAGTTGTACTATGCTCATAATAGATTTTCATTAGGGCTATATGAGTACTTTTAAATGAGTCATTTGAAAGTTTTTCCACTACGTTTATCTCATTTGCTTTGACGTTTAATTTTTTTTTTCTGAATTTAAATAAAAACATACATAAGTACATATGTATTGAATATACAAATCCTGTCTCAACAGAATCACAAATAATTGATTCTTTAACGTTTTATTTGTTTATTTTTTTTTTAATTATCAATTTGTTTCAATTCTTATCAATAAGGTAAGTTTGATTTCATTATTTAAATTTAATTACGTTTGCAGGTAATGAGATGATTAGCATTCTCATTTGCAAAACTTGCCCCAAATGATTCATTTGACCATAACCAATTAGTGCATATGGTACGGGCATCCTCTAAATACCATTTTTGCAGAAAAGGGTTGTGAAATTTTTTAAATTAATAGTAGATTTAGGAAGGCTTTCTATTTTTGAAATCTTATTTCATATTATTTGGAAAGAATGCTATGACAAATTCAAATAAGTCGCGAATCAAGAAGTGAAAATGGCATATAGTAAAGCTTAAGTTGTTAAAACTTTAATTATCTTCAAAAGTGTACGAAAATGATTGCTTGGTTATAAACGTGACTTTATTATTTATATTTCATAGTATTTCAAATAAATGGATTTATTGGGATTTAGTGAAAGTTTTTTATGTTTTGTAAAAATATCCATTTAAACGGACTTCATAGTGTGGTCATTTAATTGTATATTAGTACTATATTTACAATACCTTTTAGTCATTTCTCGAAAGAGTGTATTATTCTGTGTATTTCAAAGGCTAGCTGTTTCGGAAATTTTTGAAGAATGGGAGGAAGGAGAAGAGTTTTCGGATATAAATATTTATGTTCTATCTGTCATCAATAGTTGCGAAATTGATAAGGATTCTGATAACTTTTCGTGAAATTCAAACTGATCGACGGCGTGATGGAAGTTTGTGAATCTTCAAATTCGGATGAATGTTATACTGAACCTCTTAAAAAAAAAAAAAAAACTTAATATTGATCGTAGAAATTATATTGAGTCTATAACTTAATTCGTGCAGTTTGCTAAGAGATGGCGTAACTTGTACTATTCCATTGCTATTATTCCATTGGAACATGCGTTAGAAAGCTACTATCATTGTACGTCATTTCAGTATATGTCATTCATTTGAAGTGAAACAACAATAATTTTTTTTTCACTCAAATATGTCGAACTTTGTGTCTGAAAAAGTGTTTTTGCGGGGAGTTTTTCTTCATTACTGAAAACTGCTCCCGAAAGTCATCGTATTTTAGTGGAAGTTTATGGTGATCATACGCTAGCTGAGCGAACGTGCCAAAAGTGGTTTGCACGATTTAAAAGTGGTGATTTTGGCTTCGAAGACGATGAACGTCCTGGGCAGCCAAAAAAGTTTGCAAATGAAGAACTGAAAGCATTACCCTATGAAGATTGTTGCCAAACACAAGAAGAGCTCGCAAAATCTTTGGGTGTCACTCAAGAAGCCATTTTAAAACGTTTAAAAGCAGCTGGATAAATTCAAAAGCAAGGAAATTGGGTTCCACATGAACTCAAGCCGAGAGACGTCGAAAGGCGGTTTTGCATGTCCGAAATGCTGCTGGAACGCCACAAAAGGAAGTCATTTTTGCATCGGATTGTTATTGGTGATAAAAAATGGATCCATTACGACAACCCCAAGCGCAAAAAACCATATGTGAAACCCGGCCAACCAGCCAAATCAACGGCAAAGCCGAATATCCATGGCACGAAGGTAATGCTCTGTATTTGGTGGGTTCATATGAGTGTGCTGTATTATGAGCTGCTAAAACCGGGTGAAACCATCGACCAGACACGAGGCAATAATTTTCCATCATGACAACGCTCCGCCCCACGTTGCTATTCAGGTTAAGAACTATTTGGAAAACAATGGATGGGAAGTCTTACCCCACCCGCTTTATAACCCAGACCTTTCCCCTTCTGACTACCATTTGTTCCGGTCGATGCAGAATGCCCTCACTGAAGTACGGTTCACATCAAAGCAGAATATCAAAAATTGGCTTGATTCATTCTTGGCTGCCAAGCCGGCGCAGTTCTTTTGGGATGGGATCCAAAAATTGCCAGAAAGATAGGAAAAAGTCATAGCTTCAGATGGGAAATACTTTGAATAATACTATTGTACATTTTTTTCTTAAATAAATGTTCAAATTTTGAAAGAAACCGCACTAATTAAATTACATACCCAATAAACTTCAAAGAAATCGTATACCAACCCGTTGATTTTTTCAAGCTTTTCTTTCATGACAGTCTTCTGGAAACAATTAATGCTGGCACAGTCTAACCCACGAGTATATGCTGCACGAAAAAATAAACCATTTGACGTACAAGTATATGTCGATATAGTACTTGTTTTTTTTTTTTTTTTTTGGATCCTCATCTGATGTCTGGTTTCGTAAAATATCCTAATAAAAGGACAAAAAGGATGTGCCCACATTGATGTCTCATTCAATGCATTTTGATCATTAACACAAATTACGACCCCTGATCAGTTCTCTAAGTAATTTATTTAAGAAACATGGAGAACTGGATAAGTGTCTATCTATCGATGAGAATATAATTTCTTATTACGGCAAGCACCACGCTAAGCAGCTTATCAAATCAATAAAATTCATATTAAAAAATTGGGCCCCTAATCTTAACAATGGGTAACCACACGCTCCAATTAAATATATACAATATATAGGCAAGAGTGTGGATGATGAACCACTATATAAAAAAACTAAGTCTTGATGGTGGCAAGGTAATTCAACTTTTAACAGATACAGATTTACCTCTCAACAAAAGATTAAAGGTCAGTTCTAATTTTCTTTTTTTTTTTTAGATAAACTTTTGTAAAATTTGTATTTGTAAATACTAGATGTAAATGTTTTTTGACAATAACTTTACCTAAGTAAAATTTTTGTGCCATTTGTCCAGTATTAGAATTCGCGCTACTGAGACTATATGGGATTGAAAGACCAATAAATGCACACTGTTACCTAAAGAGCAAATGAAAAAAAAAATGGCAGACGGTTGTACGGTTGCCGATGTATTGACAATGATCAAAAAACATCGGTGATCATCGATGAAAAAACAAGGTTGTAACAATGAGAATTCATTTTGACCGGGTTTGAAATCGGACTTCGTACGAGGTGGATACGAGTAAAGTGGAAAATTTGTCAACTGAAGGTTATTTAGTTTGTTCATGTCGAAAAAAGTATTTTAAACCCAATTTGTTGATTCTAGCAGCTAATGACATATAGGTGTCTCTGTAGCTTTAAAACATTTGTACTAAATCAAAACCATTTATTAATTTTTTGTACCTTTTCCGGTTTTTCGGTTGCGTTAGCTCTCTTCTGAATTGAACCGCATCGTGTTAAGAAGCATCATTAAGAACAATAAAGAACATTTGGTCCTTCGAACCTGATTTTTCATAAAAAAAAACATTTACTTATCTATTTTGTCCGCAGATAATTACATTTCGCAAAAAAAAGTTTATACAAGCATAACTCTTCTCGACTACGAGCGCAACTGAAGATCTCTCCTTTTTGTTCTTGAACGTGAACATCGATCGCTCCAAATACCTATCATTGTGAATTGCTGTACAAAGCACTATCATTTCGTAGTAGTGTCAATCCGGAGTTTAATTGTGCTCTACCATCACGTTATACGTACTATCTTCTTCGCCGCAAAATTCCTATATCTTGATATCTAGATATCCTAGATTCCTAAATCTTGTACAGCACGAGGTCATCACATCAGTCATCAATCGTTTTATTTTACAGTGAACATCTCAACTAGTGTGCAATTGATACAAGACGCCGATAAAACAGCAGGAACAATATTAGCAATACCAACCGACGGAAGCAATTTGTACAAATCCAATTAATCAGATGCTGATTATCAGGCGTGCATATTCTTAAGTTCAGTGCAATCTTATATGTATTTATTAAAAAAAAAAAATATTAATCACTGTCTTGTGAAACCATATTGGAACAGAACATAATTGATACGAATATATATATTTATTTTGATATTGGTTTACGCGCTCCGCCCTTCTTAATAATATGACTGCGTTAGATGATTTTATTGCTGCTGCTGACCAGCTGGCTCAGTTTCACTGAGTCTCCAAACTTTCTGGAGACTTCCAAAATTGATTAAAGGAATTGTGGTCAAATATTAAACCATGCTATGCATCGTGTATAAAAAATACTCTTGCAGATGATGTTGATGCAATGAAATCTACGTATAGAGGTGCGTCTACAACCAGCATTAATTTTCTGAGTGAAATAATTGATTCGACAAATAAATTGAGTCTTATTATAGAAAAAGAAGCCAGGAAAAGTTCTAGTGTCTCTTTAAATAATATGCAGTGCATAAAACATCCTCCCTGTGACACGAAAATCTTTCATGGTGATTACTTAACGTGGCCATCTTTCCGAGATATGTTCACCGCTGTTTACGTGAAGCACCCAAAGTTTTGTGACGTAGAAAAATTTTCTCACTTACGTTCTAAAACAAAGTTCGAAGCTTATACCATAATTTCAAAATTTCCACTTACTGCTGATAATAAATAGCCTCCAAAGCACTTTCAGACCAGTATGAAACTAAAAGGATTTTGGTAGACAATCAATCAAAAAATCTGTTCAACTTGTCAATAATAAATTTCGAGTCTGGGAAAAGCTTCAAGGAAATTCAAAGAGCTATCAACGATTGTCTATCACTACTTAAGGCTCGTCAAATTTCTACTATCCTATCCTATTCTGGTTTACCTCTGTTTAAATCGTCTACCGGAAAAAACTGTGGGAGCGATCGATAAAATGTTCGCGCAATATCTCAGAATTGGAAGAAATAGATATAGAGTATTTTTAACCAGCTGAGACTAGGTCCGTACCGTTCGTGAAACCTTTTCCGATCTCAAATTTTCCGCCCCAACAAAGAGTCAACCAAATAAAGGTAAGAGTTCTCTACCACACTCGAACAAAAATCATAAATCCTTTCTCACAAAAGTATCTAACCTTTGTTGCAAACTCTGCAAATGTCCTCATTCGCTTTGGCAATGTTCAAAATTTCTGAACATGAGTATTCCTGATAGGATTTCGAAAGTGAGTTCCCTTAGTTTTCGTAAAAATTGTCTAGTCACTAATCACATAGAAAAAGATTATAAAAGTTTTCACACTTGCAAGCATTGTTTTTTACGTTTTACACCTTTTCGAATTCTACTTCTAACTCAATAGTTCAGGTCACCACCATCGCAAATTCAATGCGAAGAAATACAGTCCACTCCGTTTAACAATTATCATCAAGTGAATTCTTATATTCTCAAAATAAAAGTCGAATTATTTTCGCAACGGCTTTGATAGATGTTCACCATTTAGGTCAGAAATTTACCTTGCGGGCTTTAGTAGATAGTGGGGCAGAAGTAACTCTACTATCCGAAGATATTCAGCGGAAATTCCAGTGAGGCAAATACATACGCGTAAGGCAGTCATGAGTGCTGTGGTTAGAGCTCATTCATCAAAGTTGTGTTCTCTGTGTCTTGGCTCCAAATGTGTTCCATCTTGTGTCGCCATAGTGCTAAAGCGACAAACTGGTGATTTACTGTCATGCTTAGTTCTTCCAGAAAAAATCTCGAACGCACCAAATCTAGAGTTAGCTGTTACTTATTAAAAAAAAAAAAAAAAAAAAACAGTTCCCTTTCAAATGAGAGTTCTTATTGTTATTCATCCACTTTATCACACTTCAACGAAATTTCTATCGATCAACAAATAGCAAAGTTCTGGGAAATCAAAGATAAAGTTGGTTTGCGATGAAGAGCTCATATGTGAACAGTTATATTCCCAAACAACTACTAGGAATTCTTGTGGTCGATATCTAGTTCACCTTCTATTTAAAAATCCTATATAATCTCTTGGGCACTCAAGAGATATCACTCGGAATCAATTCTTAAGAATGGAAAAAACTTTGCTAAAAAATCCAGGATTTCACTTAAGATATGTATAATCAAGTTCTTGAAGAATATCTTATTTTAGGACATATGGAGACACTTTTACCAAATGAAACTCTCCAGGATCAAAGCGTCTCCACTTATTATCTACCCCATCATCCAGTTATAAAACCGCATAGCACTACAAAGAGATAAATTGGAGATTTTACCGCTTCCTTTTTAGTGCAGATATCGAAAAAATTTATCGCTGGATTTTAGTCTATGCTGAGCATTGCAAATATCAAATCGCCAGATCACAGTCTTGTAGATTACAAACTAAAAACGCTTACCTTTGGCGTCAATTGTACACCGTATCCTGCGATACGTACATTAAGACAGCTAGCTGATGACGTACAAAACACATACCTAGTTGCTTCTTTTATCTTGAAAGAGGAGTTTTACGTTGATGACGTTCTTGCCGGGTTCATGATTTACCCACTGCTATACAAGCACAATACAAATTGTCTCAGGCTTTGGGTTCAGTAGGCTTCTCTTTAAGAAAATGGACCTCGAACTCTTTCAAACTTCTTTAATTTATTCCGTCTACGCATCGTAACGATCCGGACTTTCTTCAATTAGATGATAAAAGTATTTCCAAAACCCTGGAATCCAGTAGAACGCAAAAAGTGATTCGTTCCACTTCTTCTTTAAAGTTTATTAAGAAAATAATCTTCTAACTAAAAGAGCAGTTCCTTCAGTCATTTCCGGACTGTTTGACCCTGCCGGGTGGTTAGCTCCTCTAATTATTTCTGCAAAAATTATCATGCAACAAATCTGGCATGATGGGACGTCTTGGGACACAAATATTTTGTCACCGCTGGAAAGTCTTTTTGCAGCTCTTACCGATATACTAGGATGGTTGAAAAGTAAAATCCTTGGGAATGAATTTTTTTTTATTCAATATAGCCCCCTTTTAGTTTGATACACTTTTTCCAGCGATTTTCCAACTTCTTGACCCCGTCCGAAAAGTAATTTTCCGGAAGGTCTGCAAAATACTCCTCCGTGGCGTCGATGATTTCCTCTCGTAAGCTGAATTTTTTATTTTATCCATCCATATTTTAGCCATCTTTTGAGGTTTGGGAAGAGATAATAGTCAAACGGAGCCAAACCGGGCAAATACGGTGGATGCGAAAGCAATTGGAGCCGTAAGTCATTGATTTTAGCCGTGGTTGCAATGCTCTTGTGCGCCGGTGCATTGTCTTGCAAAAACAAATTTTTTTTTCGCTTCATGTGAGGCGGTTTTGCAGCGATTTCGGCCTCCAAAAATTCACAGTAATACTCGCTGTTGATGGTTTTTCCTCTTTGAAGGTAGTCCACAAAGAGTATGCCATGACAATCCCAGAAAACCGTCGCCATAATCTTTCCGACCCATCGAGCCTCCCTCGCCCACAACTCATTCTGTTCTCTGGTGTTTAATAGTTACCAATCGACACAAAAAGTCCTCCCGATTCCACATCAGCAAGTCCAAACACTCTTTCGAAGTGCTCTCGCGTTCGTTTTTTTTGGTCAAGTAGGTTATATTCAAGTTCGTCGTTGGATTGAATACAGTCCAAGTCATTCAATTCAGACCCACGGATTTTCTGATGCCTCTGAAAAAGCTTATGCGACAACGTTTTACTTACGCATTCAACATAGTGATAGCAGTTGGTCTTGTCACTCGTTATGTGCCAACGTAAAGTTGCTCCAGAAAAACAGCTTGCCTTGCCACGACTTGAACTCTGTGGCGCTGTTTTGCTTTCTTCTTTGTGCCAACAAATTATTAATCAGCTCAGTGCCCTGACCGTAAACTTTTTCTATGGAGAGATAGCTCCATCGTCCTGACATAGCTAAGTAAAGAACTCTGTACATGGAAAAGTTTCATTGGTAATCGTGCGTCTCAAATTTAAACCAATGTATCAAACGCGAAATGGAGCCACGTTTGGTCCGTTGACAATCCCGCCGACCTAGACGCCCGGGTACTTACGCCTCTAGAACTGAAGACGAGGAGTTTGTGGTGGTATGGTCCACTTTGGAACAGCCCATTTTTCAAACAATAGTCGACAATACTGATCTCGAATTAAGGCCAATCAAGTCAAATTTTGCCACATTAAAACCAAACGTTTGATAGTGAAAAGATTTTTCTCGTGGCCTAAATCATTACATGTTATCGCATTTATTATTCGCTTCCTTCGACGAACGAATCCCCGTTTCAAACACACTTTTTCCTATAAGTTGAAAGAACTTACGCCTCACGAAATTTCAAATGTTAAAATTCGAATCATTCGTCTGACTCAGTCATTCCATTTTGAAGGTGAATATAATGGTTTCCTTAGAAATGTCGCTTTCCTAAAGAAAAATGCTATTACAAATCTTAATCCAATGATGGATGAAAAGCAAATTTTGCGATATAATAGAAGGCTTACATCTTCAACTCTTTCCTTTAAAGAAAAGTATCTAATCATTCTTCTTTACGAAGCGAAAATATTATTGCTACTTGTACGGTTCATCCATGATGTTTCGCTTTATGGTGGCAATCAATTGGTATTTCGGCTAATAACGACTGAATTTTGGATAGTAAAAAAATGTATAAACTCATGTAAGGTTTCTGTTATAAACAAAAAGAAAATTCAAACTTAGATCATGAGTGCTCTTCCGCTAGAGATCATTACCATTAACCACAACTGACTTAGGTTTTACCGGCCTACTTATTGTTAAAAGTTTTTCAGGTCGAAATTGTCGGTTAACAAAAGATTATGTCTGCGACTTCGTGTGTTTTGCTACTAAGGCAATTCATTTAGAAGCAACAAGTGACCTGATCTCTCAGACTTTCTTATCTGCTTTAAGTCGATTTATTATTTTATATTTTTAATTTCATTTATATTTTTATTTTCATTTATATTTTCATTTTTCATTTATATTTTCTGATCACGGCACTAATTTGATAGGTGCAAGTAAGATTATATCAAACGACTTTCAAAGATTCGTGAAATCGCTATCCACGAAAGCTTGACAAAGATACCGGGACCACAACCTGTGGAAATTCATTCCATCAGAAACACCACATATGGGTGGATTATAGGGGTCTGGAGTTAAAAGCTTTAAGACGCATTTTCGAAAAGCAGCGGGCTTCAATAAACTAACTTTCGAGGAGTTATCGACTCTTCTGGCGAAAATCGAAGCATGTCTTAACTCCAGACCTATATATCCCCTATCTGAAAATGTTTCCGACACTCCTGTTGTGGTCAATTTTTACATATCTGCTGGCTGTTTCTTATAAGAGAATAGCGAGACTAAATGACCGTCAATTAAGAACTATTTTAGATTTTCGCCGACACATCTCATATTGAATATGAGATAATATATGATGATATGTTCAACTAAGGCCTTCAAAAATCCTGATTGAAAAAGCAATAGAAGCTCAAGTTCCATCCAAGGTTAAAAAAGAGCCCGACAGAAAAATAATTGGATGAATCAGAATCAGAAAGCATCAGTAAACTATGAGGTGATCCAAATTAGAGTGGTCTGTAGAATGGTTCTTAAATTCCTAAATTTAGCCAGCTCCATAAGCGGCGTACTAGCAATGCAGATAGGTGGAGGAAATATGTAACATTAAAAGAAGATAAAGAAAATTAAATTTTAGGAATAGGAGTAGTTCGAAATTCATTTTATGATTTTAGCGTCTGAACTTGTCCACTACATACAGATAGCTATATATAGAATGTTAGAATCCACTTATTCGTATGTACGTATTCATATTTACATTTTGTTTCACGAACAAAACTTATGTTGTAAATCCCTGTCATCTTATATGGAGAAACTTAAGTGCATTATAGTGTAAAACTGTGCTCTTGTTTTTTATTAAATATCTTTTATTTATTTATGGTACATAAGTTCATTCTTCAGGAAACAGGAGCAATGTTGATGACTTAGTCAGTGATTGATTGGAATGTTACTAACTTTTCACAATAATATGATAAATAGCGGAAACATTGGCTAGTGGCACACAGTGGATGTGGTAGCTTGCAAACTTTTATATTAATGGAGAAAAATAATGGGACAAACTATAAAACAATATCAATAAACGTCTACTTATGTACTCAATTCAGGTGTTTTCTTAGTATTCTACATATTTAGGCATAGAAAATGTTTTCCATGGTTAAAACATCAACAACTAGGCTTACAAAGAATTACCAAATTTTGTACTCAAATATTTACATTATTTTGGATATTATTTCATTGAGCACAGTTTGCGCAGTGATATGATATATGTATACATCTTACTACTTAAATATTGCCATTCAAATGAAACGCTACGCTGAGAATATATTTATTGAGTCAGAGGAAAAACTATAGAAAAAACCTCTATTTAACAAACAGGAAGAAAAATTATACTTTATCAATTAATATTCTTAAAATCTTAAAAACTATTTATCACAGAAAAAGGTAATAGGCAAATTAGAAAAGAAATAAGTGATAAAAAAACTTAACAAGTAAATAAATATACAAATAAATAAATAGATAAGTATATAAAAAAAACGCAAAAAAAATAAACAAAAAAATTATTTAATTAATAAATTAATAGGTGAATAAATAAAAAATATGAATAAATAATTATGTGTCTATAACTATTCGTGCGGTTTGCTAAGAGATGGCGTAACTTGTATTATTCCATTATTATTATTCCGTTGGAACATGGAACATGGAACATGTTCGACATATGTCGAACTTTGTGCCTGAAAAAGTGTTTTTGCGGGGAATTCTTCTTCATTACATTAATATGAAGAAAACTGCCACCGAAAGTCGTCGTATTTTGGTAGAAGTTTGAGGTGAACATGAGCTAGCTGAGCGAACGTGCCAAAAGTGGTTAGCACGATTTAAAAGTGGTGATTTTGGCTTGGAAGACGATAAACGTCCTCGGAAGCCAAAAAAGTTTGAAGATGAAGAACTGGAAGCATTACTCTATGAAGATTGTTGCCAAAAACAAGAAGAGCTCGCAGAATCTTTGGGTGTCACTCAAGCAGCCATTTCAAAACGTTCAAAAGCAAAGAAATTGGGTTCCACATGAACTCAAGCCGAGAGACGTCGAAAGGCAGTTTTACATGTCCGAAATGCTGCTGGAACGTCACAAAAGGAAGTCATTTTTGCAACGGACTGTTACTGGTGATGAAAAATGGATCCATTACGACAACCCCAAGCGCAAAAAATCATATGTGAAACCCGGTCACATCAACGGCAAAGCCGAATATCCATGGCGCAAAGGTAATGCTCTGTATTTGGTGGGATCGGATGGGTGTGCTGTATTATGAGCTGCTAAAACCGGGTGAAACCATCAATGGACAACGCTACCGAACACAATTAATCCGTTTGAAGAGATCAGTAGCCGAAAAACGGTCGGAATATGCGACCAGACACGAAGCAATAATTTTCCATCATGACAACGCTTAGCCCCACCTTGATATTCCGGTTAAGAACTATTTGGAAAACAGTGGATGGGAAGTCTTACCTCACCCGCCTTATAGCCCAGACCTCTCCCCTTCTGACTACCATTTGTTCCGATCGATGCAGAACGCCCTCACTAAAATACGGTTCACATCAGAGGAGAATATCAAAAATTCGCTTGATTCATTCTTGGCTGCCAAGCCGGCGCAGTTCTTCTGGGATGGGATCCACAAATTGCCAGAAAGATGGGAAAAAGTCATAGCTTTAGATGAGCAATACTTTGAATAGTACTACTGTATATGTTTTTCTTAAATAAACGTTCAAATTTTGAAAAAAAAACCGCACGTATTAAATTACATACCCAATAAATAATCAACTTTTGTATAATATGATAAGTGAATATTTTAAATTTAAATATAAACGAATGCATACACAAATTATTTAGTAAATATATACGTAAGTGACAAGAGAACAAAATAGGGAAGAAAAAGTTTATATTAAAGTAGTCGAAGTTCGTTTACCAGAGAGTTTTCTACATGTAAGCATGTTGACAAAAAAATTTCGTTGAGAATCCTAATTCTTCTTGCAATTTGATTCTTTCATGCAAAACCATTTTTGAAAAGTCCTTCAGAAGATCCAACGCAGATTTGTAGCTTATTTATGTAAGTTATAGCCCAATTTGGAAAACGACGTTGAAGATGATCAGTTTGTTTTGATCACTAGCATTGATTTACAGAGGATTTGATCAGAGGATAAAGCTTCATAATGGAAACAGTAAATACACAGTGATGCATATAACGCCGAGTAAACAGCATACAGGTATAGGGCTAATTTATATGACAGTATGATATCAAAAGTGAAAATATTAAATACAGTCGGCGCCAACACAGATTCTTGAGGAATGCCTTGAGGAATGCTTGCAGTAATAGTGATACTAATACTAAAGAAGTCTCACCACTATAAAAGCTCTTAGTTTTACAATATATTTTAGACAACCAGATTTAATCAGCTTAAAAATAAAGCCATTGAGCTTAACCGCATCTAACCCTTTTTCTATACGAGTACCTTGTAGCGCTAGGTTAGTCGATTATTTTGCTTCACCTGCCTACAGATTCTTAAGGCTTAATAAAATGTGTTGCAACGTTTGCGAAAACATAACTGTTCTTGAGGCAGTATGCTAAGCGAAATTAAAAAAGCATTCAATATTATGTTTATCAATTTTTCTAATAATTTGCTACAACCATTTAGCGAGCTTATGGGTCTGCAATTTTTTGAGTTGCTTGGATAATTCCTGAATTGTAACTATAGAAAAATTTTAGACTTTAGAGGAAAATATTGTATTTTAAAGCATAAATCAAACACAAAGGGCGTATATTGCATCACGCTTAAGGGAGCTAAAAACAAACTTTAGGATACTGTTACGTAGGCAGGAGTAAATATATCTCTGTGTATGTTGGCGATTTTTTACAATTTTAGAAATGGATTTAAATTTGTAACAACGAACTTGTATTAAATTTTGCGTAAAAAACGGATTTAATGGTGCGCGAACGTTGGAAATAATGGAAAAGTGTTTCGGCAACTATTCTCTAAAGAAAACGGTCATTTACCAGTGGCACGTGCGGTTCAAAAGTGGTCGTGAGTCAATCGAAGATGATGATCGCAGTGGCAGACCATCGACATCGAAAACCGACGAAAACATTGATGAAGTAAAAGAAATGTTGGTCAATAACCGCAAATTAACCATCAGAGAGATAGCGGAGGACTTGAACATTGCCTATGGGTCCGCACAAGACACTTTCGTTAATAATTTGGGTTTCCGTCATGTAGTAGCAAAGTTGGTGCCAAAATACCTCAATTTCATGCAAAAAAGAGACCGCGTTGACGTCGCAAAGGAGATGATTTGCGAGGCTGAATCCGATCCCACACTCATCAAAAGGATCAATACTGGAGACGAGACGTGGGCTTATCAGGTAAGTGAATATCGTTCACCAAATGAGCCGAAACCAAAATAAAAAACGTATTTCTATCCAAAAAAGAAGGTGATGCTCACGGTTTTCTTGGAGTACAACAGTGTAGTGCACACCGTCGCACAGTGTCATCATTATTCGTAATTTTTTGACGAAAAATGCAACAAATATCATCCAACAGACACCGAATTCACCTGATTTGGCTTCCTATGACTTCTTTCTGTTCAATCGAGTTAAAAAAAAAAACACTACGGAGAACGAGTTTCAGCAGCCGAGAGAAAGTAATGGAAAAATCGCAGGAAGCACTGATGGACATACCGAAAACCGAATATAAAAAATGTTTCGAGAATTGGATCAAGCGCTAGCATAAGTGTGTTGCAATCGATGGGGATTACTTTGAAGGGGAAAATATGGATTTAGATGAATAAGCTTTTATTTTTGATTTTCTAAATAAATTCTGAAATTTTTTGATCAAGTTGCTATAAAAATATTGATGGAAATATGATATAAAGAGTTACCCATCCAAATTAACTGAATTCTTTAAGACTAATTCTTTCAATGGAGAAACAATTTAAAAACGCGAAAGAAGTGGTGGTGATAGTAGGTTGCAGTTCAAAAATTTTACAACTTTTTTGACATAACATTAAAAGGTAGAACATCTTATCAACTTTTATTATTGGGTTACAGAGTGATGTTTGAGGACGATATGATAACTTTAAAATGTCGGTTTGCTGAAGTTCGAAATCGCAAATGAAAACAACTCTATTTAATTTAAAGGCACATAGGAGAAATAAAGCAGTTCCACTAAAAACAAAATGAAAATAGTCTCTGGAGTATAGGTATGAAAACTTCAGTCAAAGAGCATTCCATCACAAGCATTTTAACATTTAAAATTTAGTATAGAAGAGCTATAAAATAAAAGATATATATCCAAGATATATATATCCAAGGATATAGGCTTGGATAGCTATTTAACAATTCTATAGAGGCATAGGTGTTGGTATATCATATTCATTGAAGATATTTTCTTTTGTAGAATGGATTCGGATCTGCTCGCATATTTTGCATACGTTTCATACGTCAAATACGTCAAAATAGTCAAATTCGGAAGGGTCGAAGCTCTTTAACAGTTAGGAGAAATGCGAAATCGCTGGAAAATTTTCCTATGTGAAACGTTTTCAGGTTATTTTGATACATGTGTAAATATACAAATAAACTAGAGCTCAAAATAAGATTTTAAGTACATGGCAATTTTCGCTTTATTTTGGTTTGTGTTATAAGTGCACAATTTTAAAAGAAAAAAAGGTTTGACAGTTGTCATTAAATTAAACAAAAGAATTTCTGGTAACAAAATTACCAAAGAAAAAAAGTAGTTTACTTTTCTATTTCTGCAAAAACAAAACCGTAAATAAGTTATGTCAATTGTGTTTTGTTTTTATTAGAAGTTGTTTGTATATTTTGCTTAACTTTGCTCTTTTATTTTCAGAGCTCACTAAGCTCATTTTTGCAGTTAAAAACACACATTTAAAACGTGTTAGTTTGTTTCTATTTTATAAAAATTCAAACTAAACTAAAGACTAAGGTACTATATATGTTTTATCCTTAGAAAGAAAGAGATTTCATCCCATATGAGCCGTTTAATCATGTTTAAGGCCTTGACCAAATAGAAAATTTCCATATCCGCTAAAGGTCTTTATGAGACATATGTTGGCACAACCGCTAATTGTAACGTTGATTTTTCTGCATAGTAATGCTACTCGCACCTATTTGATCTAAATATAATACCATACATCAATATAAAGTTTTATATATCATACATCTATATTAATATTCTGCAAATCTGCATTTCTTTTACTCTTGCCAAATTAGAACTACTTCAACACCAATTTCAATAAAAAATGTGATTATAAAATATAAAAATATTTCATATTAAACTAGGATTACTGAATTTGGAAAATAACTGAGTTGATCGTGTTTAGAGACAAATATTCAGATAATGATGAGAAAATTTTTTCTTGGTTTTCTGCTCTTGTCCTGGGTTTCACATTTTCCTCAGCTATGTTATCAAAAACTTCCATTACAAAAAAAAAGGACAGTAATTGAAACATTTATCTTCAAGCACTCTTGCTACATATAGTAGTGCTGAAATCTTTATTCCAATGAAAGACATGGAATCTTGTGTATATGATTTCTTTTTTAATTTCGTTGAAACAAGTATGAGTACGAGTATACCATACAGAAAATAGAACCACTGAATATTATGAAAATAATAAGGATCTTTATTCTATGAGCTACAAGTACTGTATCCGGAAATTGACTAAGATATATTAAGTTATGAAAACTTGATTCGATGACCAATATTATACATGTATGACCAGCACAGCAGTGGTCTTAAAGCAGACCTATGACAAATATCAAATTTGGGTATGCAAAACCAAAATATGACCATTTTACATAGATTTCTGCATATATATAGCTTTTGTTAATTTTCTCTGCAAATTTTTAATATAAGGATCATAAACGAAAACAAAATGCATTTTTCCATACAGCGACCGTACCAGGATTAAAACTCTCTATCATTAATCATTAGATTTTATTATTTTTTGTTTTTGGCTCAAAGTCACATCCACGCTAAAATGAGAACAAGATTTTGTGTGGATGCGTATGCTTTACTCATTCATACAAATACATAGTTTAATTTTATAAAACGTTAAATCAATTAAAGAATTATTGAAAATTATTTACAATATAAATCTAAACTTGTACCATATATAGAATTACGTGCAGTGATATAACTAGTAGGTTATATAAATTGCAATAATATTGAAATACCACAATCCAAGAGGTGCAATGGTATTGGAAGACAATCTGTGATATAAAAAAACTGCAACTGCAATAAAAGAAACAACAATCTGGGTATAAATTCGCTGCGAGAGGAACATCTGCAAATCTTCGCCATAATTGAAAGAAATACATTCTTATAAAAAGTAATTTCCAATAATACATGAACAGCTGCAGTTCTCCGACGGTAACATGTGATTTTATATTTAAATGAAAATCTCTCGGGCTTTAGGTTGACCTGCAACCTGCCGATCATAATAAATGATATAGAAGAACGCGTTATGAAGGGCCCGAACATCAGGCGAGTTGATATGTCTGAATCTTATCCAAGTTTTCGAGTATGTCTTTTGTAATTAGATAACTGAGCGGATTCTTGAAACTTTTGCTTTGCTATGTGGTATACATTTTGATATTACCGTGATCGACGGTGAAAGTTTATTAAATTATTGATATGACAAAATTGAATAAACTTTGGAAAAAAAATACACACTAGTACGAATACGAAAATTTTGCACAGATATAATGAACGAAGATATTTCAGGATAATTGTAATTTGAGGTTTATCGAAAAATGTAAAATCTTAAAACAATATAAATGACGGACTGGAAGAATTTTCAAGTCACAGAACAGCGGATACCAGTAATATCTACTAGTGTTTCCTTATACAATATTTTTTCTAAAACACATTTCTTTAAAAACAACAGAGGCTGAATTTTATTCAAATAAGCACCTCCTTAAGGTATAACTGCATACTGCAGCACCATAAAATTTAATATTAAATATTTTTTTAGTGCGGATATAAGAAATACTTTTGCATGTAACTAAAATACTTCTTAAGAGTTTTCGCGCTAATCAAGTAATTTTTATTTTTTTGTGGAATCTTTGGTGAGTCTTAGATGTATAAATTTATCATAAATTCTCGATTGGAAAGGTAGAAACATGTTCATGTGTATGTAAGTAAATGTAACCATTCTAACCACATTATATCATACTGACAAAGTGTTGTTCAGCTGCTGTTCAGTTGTTGTTCAACAACACAGTTTTTCAATAAATTTAGCTTCTAGTTAATATCAACAACCAAATCCGAGCGACATGATCAAACTAAGTATGAAAAGCCTTTGTATGTTACATCATCTGCAAAAGTAGTAGGTGTACCTTTGCCTCAGCAAAATTTTATTGCTTACGATATCAAATACATTGGTAATATCAATTAATAAACTAGTCGTTTCCATCAAAATTTGATTACTATATTTGGGCACAATATTGTAATAGTGCATTTTCAGTCACTTTTCCTTTCTGAAAGCAAAGATTGAATTGGACTTAAAATTCAGTTTTATTTAAAAAGTTGACTATTCCAGTTTTCACAAGTTTTTAAAAGACTTCAATGAATAAGAAAGAAGGATAATTTTAGGACTTAAATCTAATTTTGATTTTACCTTTTAGTTTACTCAAAAAGTTCCTGGAGAAAGATTAAGGTCTCTGATCTTTTTGAGGGTAATATTGCAAAACAACTGAGTATGTTTATTCACTGTGTAAGATGTTAATAGATTTTTTTTTAAATTAAGGTGGAAACCCATAAATACATATATATGCATTTAAGTACTTAAGTATGCATAAGTATTCCATTTAAAATGTATGCTTGCTTATAATCCATGGCATTGTCAAGTTTGAAAAAAAAAAATCTTAAGTGTTCTTAAAAAAAGTTATGATTTTAAAGGTTTCCAGCCACAATTTTTTGTATACTATACCATATTTTAGGGTAAAACCATGTTCGAATTTCCCATTCAATGTACTCGTGTGGCAAATACTTCAATTTTTATATTTTTGTATCAAAATAATGTACGTTGGTAATTAAAATATTTGTGTATATCAGGACTAAAAAAATGTAAGAAAGAAATACCTCATCAAAAATCGAAAATTTATATTGCACTTCAGATTGGTCTTAAACCATAAAATATGCCGCCTCTTCAGCATATATGAATTTTTATAATATTTTTATATACATATATATATATATATGTATAAACATGCACATGCATGTATGTTTTCTGGAAAAAGCTATTTTAATTTACACTAACATGCTTGTCAATGTGCAATGTGCAACGTTAATACTGTTGGTAACTCATATAGTATTTATGAACTAATATACCATAAATGCAACGAGATAATACTGAAAACACGGCTGTGACTTTTTGAATACCATGAAATTATGAAATTTATTTTAATGAAAATCATAAATATGACTAAGCCGATATTTTACCGAAATGGCATTAGAGATCTCTAAGACTAGAAATAAGTTGTAAGCAAAAAATGCTAATATTATACATATGTACATGGTTTTAAACAGTATTTTGACTTTTATTACTTGTGAGCACTATTATGCGTGGTAACCACAAAAAAATAATGATAATAAATCCAAGTGAATGTTCAATATGGCACAAGTTCGTGAGAAAGAGACCGTATTGCCAATAGTCTAACGTGTATTTTGTACAATAAGTTACATGTTGGCTTATTAAATGTATGATTTGAACCCGTATTAATAGCGTTATTATTTGTTTTATTACTGAATATTGTTGAAAATAAAATCTTTGTTATTCGTAAAATTTATAAAATCAAAGAAAGATGTTAAATTCAGAGCTTAGAATAAATATTGGAATAAATATGGGAAAGAGGTCTAAATATGGTAATAAACGAGTGTTTACTAATACTGTTAAATTTTAAAACACTTTTGGTACAGAGTCGTTTGAAAAGATTTGAATTTAACTGTTTAGAGGCGAGGCATCTAATTTTTGGCACTGACTTCAGCTTCTTAATGAGTAATGGTAGACAAATTCGATAATAGAATATTGAACAAGAATACATATAGACTTGTTAATTTTAATAACATATGTTCTGAAAAATATTTTTCATACATTCACATGAATAACATTGTTGTATAAGACGCAACTTAATTTCTAATTAATTTAACTAATCAAAAGAAAACAAATGTACTTTAAGATTGCAGTATGTTGTGAATAATTGCATCACGGTTATACTACTGTACTTGTAATTTTGAATTACAAAATAAAAGTATTTTTAAATTCGTAAATACATAAATGACAGTATTCAGCAATTAAATTTTCTGCAAATAATATATGTATGAAACATATGTACATATCTTATTTTGATGAAAATAAACTTATCGGTTATTATTTGTCCTTGTGGTATCAGAGTTAATTTAAACAAGAAGAAAATATTCTCTACGAATTGCTTTCATTATTCTAACAACTGATAATATGCAGAATTGCGAGATTTTTGAGGTTCAATATGAATTATGTGTAGGTATATCAGATAAAAAAAGTATGAATAACACAAAGTGGCATATTAGACTTACATATTTTTAACTTTCAAGGGAAGCTCTATGATATATGAATGAATTCCAAATAAAAAGGATGCATATAATATATGTTTCTGTGCACAAAATAAATTATGCTTTTTAGATGCGTTTATGACTTTATGTCCATTAAATAATGTTTATATTCCTACACACTAAATTCCGGTTTTGAAGAAACATAAGTTGTTATATTTGTCTTCCACATATATATTATTTTTGAAATGCATGATGATATATGTGAATATTTAAAAAGAATGATACCATCTGTACATTGATATACCTATATATATATATATGTTTATAATAGATATGCATTTAGTTATAAATACAAGCCTTTTCTAGGCACACGATTTTATTGACACGTGTATTATTTGAAGCGATGATGCCCATGTGTGTCACATGACATCCATCATCCATATGTTTACGAATACAATCTCTATTTACCAAACTTTATTTGCAACGATAAAAAGTACTTTCTTAAAGCTGCGAGAAGAAAATATGTATATATGTGTTTGTATGGATATATGCACGTGCATATTTGTGTTTCACCCCACAGACAATTCGCAAGTATTGACGATTGTTCATGATTTTTTAAGGCTGTTACTTTCAAAGTTTAAACTTACCAATGTCATTTTCTATTAAAGCAGACTATTAAATCATTTCCATATGTTAGCAGTTTGTCGGATATAAGGGCAGTTTAACACACCCATTTAAATGAAAAAGAAAGAAAGAAAAAATAGAGTAAAATGTTGGTACTATACAATTCAAAGCCACTGATGCATATGTATTGTTGCCAATTCGAACTTTGACGGTGCACACTCACACTAACATTTCACGGAGCAATTTTCAATTAAATTTTTGGATGAAAATCCTTTTGATCCGGTTCAAAGTACAAATAACTGGAGGCATTATAAATATACGGTATCTCCGATTTGAAACGGATTGACAAAAGCAACTGCAGACGACACACGATGCTTCAGGCTGGTAAAATGCCAACTAAATCACCCTTATTAAAAGGGAAAGTCCTGTCTGTCATTTTTGTGTCACTACATTCAATTTGATTAATTGAGAGAGGTTGAATGGTGGAGTCACTCGGATATAATTTTCAGAACACGAAACGTGTGCTAATTTAAAAAGCTTTAGCGCTTTGGTGGTTCATTTTCACTTGAAGAGAAAAATAAATTGGAACAAGTTATTTTTTGGAGTATAATCACCGTTTAAGTTTGTTAAGAAGTATTCACAATGAAAGTCAACTTCCGACTGGCAATGTCAGTGTATGAAGTTATAACTGCCGGGTCCCCAATGCGATGAGTCAATGTGGCTGTTAATAATCAAAAAGTTGCGAAACGCGCTCACTCGCTCTTTAGCCAACTTCCTCTCAGTGGTAGCGGTGGCAACTTGGGTGCGGTATATCTCCGACGCATACACGCACAGTGGGTTGTACCCAAGGGAAATCCTGCTTAAGCTATCGCGGTCTTATTGATATGTCTGCCATATGAAACGACAAGAAATAAAAACAAGAAAAAAGGAAAAAAAAAAAAAATTGTGAAAGACATAAAAATGGAAAGGGAGTACTTTGCTTACAAAGGCATGCGCATTATAAAATTAAGCAACAGGAGAAACAAGTGCCAGCAACAGTTAAAATAACTCGGATGTCCGAAAGCACTTTCAATGGCGCCCAAGAAATTAAGTGAGCATTTGAGTTTGAGACAATACCCCCCTAAGAGGTTCTCAGAAGCAATTCAAACATATGTTACTTGTTGCTTTGGCCTATTTTTTTCAATTTAACAGATCAGGGTTAAATTTGAAAGCAAGGGTTGACAGGCAAATTTTGTGCAGGTTTATAGGAAGTTCCCCTGTCTATAGAGAAAGATGGGTAGTAAATTAATTTCATTTCCCCTTATTAGAGAAGTACTAATATAAAATGTGTTATTTTTCAGGACTTTGATAGTGTCGTCGCACTCAAGCGGTGTGGGGGTAAGATTCGCAGTTATAATAGACAAACAATTATAATATTTCATGAATATGTTTTATACAAAAATTTTCCGGTCACAAAACTGAAAACTTAATTATATGCTGGCAAAAAGACTTTTCTTTTGAAGGGTGCCCTCCCATTTTTTGACATATATATATATATATATATAATTTTTTATTTTTTTTGAATACTCGATGATACGCCGACGGAATTTTTGATGAAGTATGGGGTTATTTGTTCGCTGTTTTCGTCGTCAAGTAGCAAGCGCCAAGGCATCAGGCAATAAACTTCTGTTATGAGAAAGGAAGTATTAATATTTCTTTATATTTTTACTAACAAGGGTGGGTTTTAGTTTTAAGGCATTATAATTTTTTGTTATGAAAAATATTGTTTATTGCTCCGTCAAAAATTAATTCACATACCTCTGATGTTGAAAATCACAATATAAAATGTGCTAGGATTATGTATAATACTTCTAAACTTGAATTTTTGCATGCCAATGATTAGTAACAAATATGCTGCTACTAACGTCAGGACAATTTTATACATATGAATTTATTACCGCCTTTTAGTTGAGCAAGAAACGGTTGCTCTTATCAATGGTTTGCTATGCCAAATAGGCGGCAGGTAATACACAGAGAATACATTAAGTCAATGTAATAGATGGATAGTTATTGTTTAATACTTAACTGGACACCAAGGAAAAATATATATAACTTTTGCGTCGTTTTATTATTTTTTTAATTTAAAAATAGTTTGTGCCTATAGGGTTATTATATATGTTTTCATATTTATGTGTAAGTAGAATTTACGGTATATTGACATATAAATCTTTATTTAAGAGAATTTATTTGAAAGTTGATTTATTGGGCTGAAGAAAAGTACAAGTCAAGCGGCAAGAGGGTGAGTTTTTAAGTTATAACGAATTTCTACGCACCTCCATCCCATATTGTATATAATTTTTCACTTGTCACGATTCAGTATGCTTTTTTGTAGTACGGGTTTTTTTTTTAACTGAATTATCATTTATCAACTGGCTGGTGAATTTTCTTTCCTAAGCTAAAAATCAGGTTGTTTTCTTTTTGAATAGAATGTTGATTTTAGGGTACAACTGAACATATTCACAAATAAATATATTGTAGATACATACATACGTACTCGTGTACATGAATGTGTCGATCGCAACCAATATGTTTCAAAAGGCTTGATTTAAAATAAATTCGAAAAAGGTCATCTTACCCCGTATAGTTGGTAATATGTATAATAGTAGATTGACATTTGTTCCCGTTTCCTTTTTTTTTCTTAAACATTAAAACAGAAAGTAGGAAAAATTTAATTAATGCTTTTTATCGTTGCTTTGTTATATTACGAAATCAATGTAGTCACTGGGATTTGAAATTTCTGGACCACTTCTATATAATGGTTGAGCTGCTAGAGTTCATGAATATATTTTTTATTATATATTTGTGCTCCTCAAAAATAATACAAAATATTCAGTATAGTATGCTCAGCACTCTACAATTTTTCTAATTTACTAACAAGTAGGCACTATATAATGGCATTATCAAGAATCTACTTCTACAGGGCACATATCTTGATTCTTATATAAGTACTAAAGCAACGACGATTTATTTATGTTACTTTTAATCAACCAATCTAATAAGTACTGAGATATTGTTTGTGGAATTTAATTTAACTCCAAGGTAGATGAACTGCTCGTTGACTAAAACCAATATCCTTCACTTCTACTTCAGTCGCAGCAAATGTTCACACGACGATTGAAAATGACCCCTTTACAGTTCGCGCATCTCATTCGTTGAATTAACTTATTATATGCAATCTTAAAAAGATACTTGTTAATCTTTCAAATATCCGAACTTATCGCAGAGGAGTCATCGCACCAGAACTATTTTTTGATTTTGTACCCTGATAAATACGATTACATGACGGCCCTTATTTTTCTTAGCTCATTGGACCACTATGTCATATAACCTTATTTTTCGCAATTCCTTCCATACAGGTAGAAAAAAAACATACAAGAAATGCATAGCAATACAAAAAAAAAAAAAAAACCAATTGTAGCTTTTAAAAATTTACTTAAAACAGATTCTTAAGAAATTTTAACTAGACGCTGTGTGTATGCCGCCGCTTTTGCATTCAAGTAGTAGCAAGAAAACTTAAAGATCATATTAAAAAAATAAACACAATTATTTAGCAAAACCGCTGGTCAGATGGAAACACAATTTGCCCAGTCTATCCCTAATAAAGAAAAATCTTATTTTTTTTAATCTTATAGATGATGAACTTACGTCATTTCTTTCCATGGTTTTTTTAGCAACAGGTCCACTGGCGATTTGATGGTAGGTCTCACTGAAAAGTGTAACCAAAGTTTGAAGGTATTTGACAAATTTTGATATCAGACCTTTTAATCGAAAATGTCTGCACTTGGGTTCGACGAATCTATTCTTCAATTATTAGGAAATACTTTTACGAACGATACATTTTGGACGATTTCAAGTCGGATATCATGAAAATAAATTAAGGTATATCCCAGGACCACGTTCTAACTTTTGATTTTCATCTGTGGTCTAGGTAACTACCGGCTCTTTGTAAGTT
Organism: Volucella inanis; assembly: GCA_907269105.1. Lineage (NCBI taxonomy): Eukaryota > Metazoa > Arthropoda > Insecta > Diptera > Syrphidae > Volucella > Volucella inanis. The sequence continues at coordinate 60,740,265 of OU026155.1, forward strand.
TTCATCAAAAGCTTTATATCCATGCCTGCAATCTTCAAGAATGTTAACTGTGATGCATGTGGTTTTGCATTATTATGTATTCGTAGTAGTATAAGATTATGATAGTTTGCCAGTGACAGCCTTTTATCACAATTTGCTATGCCCATTAACTCATTTCCCAACAACATGGCTCTACTGGGATTTTGCCAAGTGGCCTGGGAGGCTCACGCACGTGTAGTCATTCCCCTGTCTTCGTACAGAATACACCATTCATCGCAATGATGACTCGAAGGAAAAAAGGATCCACACCACGTATTTGGTCCAAGACGTTGTAGCATCTCTGTCGGTGTTAAAGATTTTTACCTTTGCAATCGGTAAAGCTGAGACTTTCAATTTTGTAACTAGACTAAGAACAGTTATAGCTGTTTTTTTTTTACCATCAAGAGAAACCTCTAGTCGTATCTCTGTCTTATTTCCGAGAGGAAATTTTTCAAAAAGTAAATAAACCCTTTTCGAAGTGCTTTCTAGCACCACGTTGCTAAACCATTATTTTTCTAAATCGCTGCATCTGCGTTAATTCATGTTTCATCGTATTGGTGTATGCTTTCTCTATGCAATGAAAAATGTATCTTGATAAACACTTTTTAAGAAATTGTAACTTTTTTCAGAATAAGTACGAGTATACACAACGACCACTTGCCTGATTATTAAATTGAAAATTTCATATGTAATGACCTAATAGAAAATGGATCTTTTTGAACTTTTATAAATATATATTCATGTAGCGAATGCGGTCTCTTTTAAAACATGCATCCTGTTGGATATATCTTGTTCTTTAAGGACCCTTAAAATAACATATTGCAAATTTTTAAGCATATTTACAAAAATATATATATATATGTACATACATTGGCCTCAATTGAGACTTATGCGATTTCTTCTTTAGGTCAATGCTTGCCACAGAAATCACTCACATTATTATCAAAAAGGTAATGGTATTTTTAAAAAATTAAGTAAATGTGGACTATACTAATTACTTTTTTAAAATATATTATTTTCATACCCTTTTATTATTTTTCTCACTTTTTATTACATGAGCACATATATGTATAAGGTATATAATTAATTCGCGCGGTTTGCTAAGAGATGGCGTAACTTATATTATTCCATTGTTATTATTCCATTGGAACTTGCATTGGAAAGCTACTGTCATAGTACGTCATTTCAGTATATGTCATTCATTTGAAGCGAAAACAACAATAATTTTTTTTTCACTCAAATATGTCGAACTTTTTGCCTGAAAAAGTGTTTTTGCGGGGAGTTCTTCTTCATTACTTTAATGACGAAAACCGCTGCCGAAAATCATCGTATTTTGGTGGAAGTTTATGGTGAATATGCGCTAGCTGAGCGAATGTGCCAAAAGTGGTTTGCACGATTTAAAAGTGGTTAATTTGGCTTGGAAGACAATTAACGTCCTGGGCAGCGAAAAAAGTTTGAAGATGAAGAACCGGGAGCATTACTCTATAAAGATTGTTGCCAAATACAAGAAGAGCTCGCAGAATCTTTGGGTGTCACTCAAGCAGCTATTTCAAAATGTTTGAAAGCAGCTGAATATATTCAAAAGCAAGGAAATTGGGTTCCACATGAACTCAAGACGAGAGAGGTCGAAAGGCGGTTTTGCATGTCCGAAATTCTGCTGGAACGCCACAAAAGGAAGTCATTTTTGCAACAGACTGTTACTGGTGATGAAAAATGGATCCATTACGAAAACCCCAAGCGCAAAAAATCATATGTGAAACCCGGTCAAATCAACGGCAAAGCCGAATATCCATGGCGCGAAGGTAATGCTCTGTATTTGATGGGATCAGATGGGTATGCTGTATTATGAGCTGCTAAAACTGGGTGAAACCATCAATAGACAACGCTACCGAGCACAATTAATGCCAAGCCAGCGCAGTTCTTTTTTGATGGGATCCACAAAGTGCCAGAAAGATGGGAAAAAGTCATAGCTTCAGATGGGCAATACTTTGAGTAATACTATTGTAAATGTTTTTCTTAAATAAACGTTCAAATTTTGAAAAAAAAACCGCACGCATTATAATATATACCCAATATATTTTTAAACGCTTTTTGATTTTTTTATTTGCTACCAAATGTGCCATCAAATACAAAAAACCTGAATAAAATTTAGTAAAAATTTGTTAAGTCAGTTTAATCATCTAGTTGTCATATCTACCTACGATGTCTTACTGCGATTGAGCAATGCAACAAGAAATTTTTTTTTGTTTAAATTATTTCATTTTAAGACCCATTAAAAGGAAACAAGTTTAGGTGCTAAGGAAAGACCCTTACAGGTGCGTAAATAAAATATTACAGCTTGTATAACCATAACAAACCCTCTATCACAGACTTTTAAAAACAAAAATACGCAGACATGAAGTATATCAAAGTTTTCTGCAACTTTGTCGATGAACAAATAAGATTGATGTACCAGAAAACATACCTCTTTCCTGATCATCCATCTTGACGTGGTGACAAAGCCCAAGTATCATAATTTCCAGCGAACGGAAAAGCAAACGCGGAGTTAAAGAGGGAAGTGTCGGAATTGTCGACATCGACATCGAGATGCTTCTTCTCTGAGATGACAAAACCAGCGCCATCTGCAACTCATCCAAATTCTATACATCGTCGACTGCATCTATTTGGAATAAGATTCCAAATAGCAAGTTGGGGAAAAAAAGCTTGGTAAAAAAAAGAAGTAATTCGTGTGTGAAGGTCTATAGCGCCTTCAACGTCCTCAAGGATATTGTCTTACCCTATAACTCGCACCTCATAGAAACCCAATCCAAAAGTCGTGGCCGGGAAAATGCCCAAATCTGACTTGCTGACAGAAGCTGACGCCGAAAATATTTCATGGTGTTCGACATCCGACTCTATGGTGAAAGATCATATTGCTCGTATCTCTATGAAAAGACCTCTGCCAGCAAAAAGCACTAGCTCACAGCGAGTAAGGTTATATATACTTCTATGAAAACGACCAAAACAGCAAAAATTATCCAAGACGCAAGGCAAACTGAAGTGGGTAAATCCAACACCTTGAAAGTATCGGGCTTAAGGGTTCACGAGCCCTCTGAGTCATCACAAAAGGATAAGGATGAAGAAAAGTCGACGGAACCCTTCTTGGAGTGATGCACAAGCTTTACTTAGGAAGGTGTAGAGGGTAAGTCCGACGTTAGATAGCGTATGTACGGTGTTGCCAACCCTGATGACTGTAAGAGAGATCCTGTCCATGGAAATAGAGTAGACAATAATGCAACCAATTAAAATCCTCTGAAACAACGTGCAAATGCGAGGAGAATGCTTAGGCGTTTTAAAAATTGGGTCCGTATTTGCTTAACGAAAAAGGAAACGACTAAGCTTAACAGGGCTCGTGAAATAGTCAGAAAATCTTCCGCGGCATGGTAATAGTAACGAGAGAGAGATATGGGAGCCAGTAGGGAGAAAACCCCTGGAGAGTTACATGCAACTAATAATCGCCACAGACAAGGACTCCTTAAAACCCAGGCAGGTTGCAAACAGGTCGGTTAAATGACACAACCTCCACCAAGGTAGGAAGGAATTCCAAAAGTATGACCTATGGCGTCAGCTAGAACTGAAGATTTTTTTGATAAGACATGTTTTTAACTCGTTCCCGGATTTCAAACACCCATTTGCCCAGTAGATTTTAAAGTATACAAAAATACAATTTTTCAAGTGTAACGTCTGTTTTCAACGGAATTTTTTTAAAGTTAAACGGAATTAAAATATTAAATTCTATTGTTAAACGATCAACAACAAACCTATCAACAAACACTCAAAGATAAATCTGACATAGTTTCTTCATTAACTCCTGACAAACATCCAGCAGTCAGCTGTCTTTTGAAACAGAATCCATCGTCTATCAAAGTATTGGAAACTATCGAATAAAAACAATCGACTTATTCATTTATTCGATAATTTTCAAAAAATCGTTCAATTAATATTTTTCAGATATCAGTTATTCAAATCAGTCGAATCAAAAAAACATTTTAACGTCCGATTATTTTTTTATACCAAAGAATGGTATTAAAAATCATTTTCTTAGTGAATGAATGATTTTTTGGACTTTAGGCTATCGCATTTAAAAAAATATTCGAATGTTTTCCATATGAATGAATAATTTTTCTACTCGTTAGACTTTGGACAATCGGTTCGGTTGAAGGAAATGTTCGAATATTTCATTTATATGAATGATTTTTTCACTGGTTTGTATTATCGGGATTGAATTGTTTGAAATTTATATTAATGTGTGTAATGTGTAAAATGTATAAAATGTATAAAATGTATATAATGTATATATAATTTGATTTTGTTCTTGAATTACTTTTTTACCAAATAAAAAAAAAAAGATTTTATGTGATGGAAATCTTTACTTGGACCTTTACAATTATTTATGTTAAGTAGAAAAGATGATATCCACTAAGTGGCTGTTTATCGCATTTTCCATGACTTAAGGGATGCGATTGTCTGAGGCTTGTTGGCATAAACCCGCGATTTTAAGTAGCTCAAAAAAAAAAAGTCTGGGATGGTTAAATCAGGCGGTCTTGCTGGCCATGCCAAATCGCCAAAACGGAAGATTACGAGACCAGTAAACGCTTCTTTCACAATATCCATTGTGGCACGTGCTGTGTGTGCGTTTACACCTACAACTACATGTTCACCAAGCCCCGATCATCCATTCCGGCAGTAAGAAGTCGTTTATCATTGCCCTGTAGCGTTCGCCAGTAACAGTGACCTTCCGCGTGAACGCCGCATCACACATTTCAGTGCCCCAGAAATGAATATTTTGCTTATTGACGTAACCACGTAAGTGGAAATGTGCCTCAACGATCATGATGATTTTCGACACAAAATCGTCCTCTTCGTTGTTGAGATTAGGGATGGATTTACAGTAATTCACACGCGACTGACGGTCAGGAGGCATTAACTAATGCACTGTTTGCACTTTATACGGGAACATGCGTAAGTTTTTCACTAAAATTCGCGCAATTGCGTAGTCCGTCGTCTGGTTGATTCTGGATGGTTCTTCCTTCTCAGCGACATCGGCAGCCAGAGCCGCGATATTCTGGACCGAAATACCAGTCCGGTGGCGGCCACGCGCTGCATGGTGTCCTGTGGATCCACTCTGTTCGAGTCGAGTAGCTAAGCTCCGAAATGTTTGCCCAGTTGGCGCGACAAGATTAGGAAATCGATGTCGAAGTTCACGCTGAGCTAACACCAACGACCGATTATTTGTTGAAAACATCGACACAATTATTTCACGCTTTTGCGAAGTATAGTACTCCATTGCTTATCTGTTTGTATACTGCAGCTAGTTCACAAATGTCAAATGTGATTGACGTACGACGCCATTTGCAAAAATTATACCATCTTCCGATAGGGTGATTAATATTGCGCCACTTTGTATATACTCCCCCACACATTTGACAAAATATTGTCGGGATACATAAATATAAATAGATGAGTGAACGAAAGATTAAATGAGTAGAACTATTCGATAGTTGAAATTATTCACTGATGTCATTGAAACCATAGCTGCTAAAATAAATCACTAAAATTCACCACATGTCAATGGGTTCCCTTGAAAATCTAAATCTACAGATGATTATGTCCCGTTGTTAATCCCACTCTCTTCCTAGCGAACATTACCAACCGCTTTCGGCAAAAAATGGGTTCGATTATTGGAAAACTGGAAGGCTTCCTTCAGGTACCTGATCTCAGCAACATGAACTTTAGCTCATCCTCAGAAATGAAAGTCTAACAGAGGAAAATAGCTTTTTGTTGCGTTATGCAACAACGGTGGCGTAAAGACTGTATTTTATTATCTGCAAGAACTTGAGATAGTTTTGTCTGTATTAAGAAGAGCAGGGATGACACAGAGATGAAAGTTCTCACATAAACGAAACTCTCTTCAAAGATTTAAACATGATGCAACTTAACTTAACTTAACCGCTTTTGTTACCGATTTGCCGATGAAGCACACAATATATACAACGTAATTAAAATAAGAGATAAGAGATAAAGGATTATTAGGATGAATAAATTATATTTATTGTATTGTACATTATTTTCCAGGTATGCGTCTGTTATTTTGTTATTGTTTGGTTGTTCTTGCTCTGCTCAGGAGGTTGATAGTTGGAATGCGAGCTATTCACTCGAATTTATTTCTTTTACTATTGTCTTGTTAACAGTTTCATATGGATGACAATCACATAACAAATAACGTGAATACCTTCTACAGCAGTGTAATGTTAAATATTTTTTTCTCACAGATTAATGTGAAAAGTCTTAAACCGAGTATAGAGTATAGAGTATAGAGATTATTTGCAGCAAGTAGACATAATTTATGTTTCTGAGACTTTGTTAGTTCCTGGTACTGATTAAATATGGCGGGAATGACGATATGATATATATATCTATGCATATGTATTTCACCTGTATACATGCGTATGAAAAGCGATTTAAACTCCCTTTCCGCAGGGTAAATCAATATGTCATCCCAAGAACTAATCGGTAATTCTAAATTTTCCAGGACATGGAAACATTCCTGGGATGCGTCCAATACGGACCTTACAAGGGGTGATTCATCGTAAGGTTTGACTTTTAATAAGCTTTTTTTGACAGATCACGCATGACTTCTATCAAACTGCTTTTTTGTTTTTATTCAGTATCGTTTGGCAAATCATCATAAAATGACTTACACTACAACAGCCTTTCCAAATCATCGTCCTGTGAGAAATGTTTTTCGTGCGATTCGAGGAACTTACGGTGCGCATAATCGACCTACTGAAACCACTATTGCCAATACCATACGCAAATTTGAGTCCCAGTTTACATTAGTGGATTATTCTCAATCAGTTAGACCACATTCAGCATGTAGTTAAGAGACTATAGTAGCTGTGCCGTACCGTGACGAATAGTTCTCAGCAGTTTGGCTTGGCGTATTCGACAACTAGGCGTATTTTACGTGAGGATCTTGGTCTAAAAGCGTACACAATTCAACTTGTGCAAGAATCGAAGCCAAGCGACTTGAATTTGCGTCATATTATCAGTGAATGGGCTCTGGAAAAACTCACTGAATATCCGGTGTTTAATCGTGATTTCTGGCTCAATTGATAGGTTAATAAAGAAATTTTCCGTATTTGGACTGATTAGCAACTCGAAGAGTACCAAGAGCTACCATTACATCCATTGATGTCCTCTCCTCTCTTTTGTCAACTGCTGCTTACCACACCTTGCTTGTGGTCGTACCTGGCGACAAGCAGTTCCATTGCTTTGTCATAATTGCCTTAATACAACCCTCAATGCTGCAAGAAACAAGCAGATTCACCTGTAAGAGGGGGTTTCAAATAGTGAAGTTTTGAATTTCACCCAGCTTTCTATTTGTGTAGAGTAAAGACAAAAATACTTCATGGAATTGGATTTGAAGTAACGAAATCTCATTACAAAAACACCTGCGGATTTACTTTCGACAATCTTCTCCTTAGAAGCTGACTCAGCATTGTCGATAGCATCGACCAATTCACCTCAGTAAGTGAAGTAGATCAAAAATTTCATCAAAATCTTCCTCTTCTAGACCTTATTCAACATCTTCTCAAAGAATCATTGCTTGATGATCAAGTGAGTTTTTCAAGTTTCCTTCCAAAACAAGATGACGACCTTTTTGATCCGCACCCGATAACAATTTCGGCATTTTTGAAGGCTTTTGTTTTAACTAATTAACCGATATGTGTAAGTATCAAGTATTTAATAGTATTTATTAGATTTTTACACGGCTCGGGAAATACTAACCATCGAAAGAGTATTTAAAAGGAGGAAGACAAGGGGCAAGACACCGACCGCGAAGTAAATTATGTACTCTTATGTACTTAGTTTTTATATATATATGAGCACTTGCACTTTAATTGTTTAAAACTTTAAAGTTAAAATGTTAAATTAAGGCTCGTAAGGCCCAAATGTTGGGGTGTGTAGGGTTTAAGCTTTGTGTTAAATGTGTCTAGGGTAAATGTAGGGTAAAAAACGGGAAGAAAAATGCGACCTCAAATGAAACACGTCTTTTTGGCTTGATGTATAAGCAAAGGAAGTTAATTTATTCTATCGGAAATAACATCAATTTTTAGCTTTAAAGTGTCATACAATACATTCGTATTACAATCATTGGCTTACGTTACGTTTATTCGTTTACAGTTAGGAAAAGTTGTTACATTTAGTTTAGTTAAGGCTTTGTTTCAACAAAGATATTAATTATTTACTCGTAAAAATAAAATGATATTTTATATCTGAACAACACGAGTTGGGTAAATTCGTTCAACTGGTAAGCCTCCTATCAACTTCGTAAACATTGTTGCATGAAACATACCGTACACTGGCGTATCCTGACATCCTTGCGGATGAGATTGCGCCTTCTAAGTACCTAGTACCGTTGTTGAACTTTTGCGAATATCTCAGATACCCCTGTGTGAAGATTATTTAAATGGATACCTTAACTATAAGATAAGAAATATAAGTATGTATTATGTGGGGGAATTATTGGATGTTTGATATTATAGAATATATTTACGTGTAACAAACGTAAATGAATTTTCTTGGATATGCTTAAGAATCAGCTTCCTTACATGTTGGAGTTCGTCCATAACATTTATTTAATCAGCAAATAAAAAAAAGGCGAAAAAAACAATAGTTCCCTGTAACAGATACCAGAACCAGTGACCATTCCTTTCAAGTCACCAATTTCTTTCTTTAATGCATTCATTCTTTTCAAAATAATAATGACACTGTCATTGTTTTTAAAACCTCAAGTATTTAGCAGAAAGGAAAGCATTTGGTTTGAAGATTTTCAGTCTGTTTATCTGTCTGTCTACTGAATTGAATCCAAATATTGAATAAACTGAAATCATCCGGCATAGCGAAGGACCACAAACTTATGTTGCAGATTAAAGTGAATAAACGAACGAAACCAAAAGAAAAAAAAAGAAACGAAGCACGATATGTATGTTACAATTAGTTTATTTAACTTAAAACTGAATACCGGTTGTAGGACGATACATATGTAAGTACGTCTTGTTACTTCGATGACTACGATCCAAGTGAGCGAGGATCAACTGTACCATCTTACGAGCAGAATTCACACAATTATTTGAGTTCAAATAGATCATCCGAGTGAAACAAGATGTAATTTAATGTCAAAATCAAATGATAACAATAAATGACAATTTTAACAAATTAAATTAATCAAACAGATTTGAATGAAGTGAAATGAATGTAATCAAATAAACCAATTATTAAATGTCCGGAGCTGAACAAAAATTCCAGAAATACTAACTTAGAAAGCTTTATTGCAGAGATAGATCAAAAACTTTATGTGCTCAAAGGGTTCAAAATGGAAATCCAAACGAAAATATGTATAGGTGATTTCGCACTTGAACAACTAGTGATAATCTTAACTCAGGCTTTTCATAAAACATGCTCCACGAAGATCAAGAAATCAAAGTATTCTCCAGTTAGTAGACTAAAGAGTAACATTGCATTCGAAAAGAGGCGAACAAACTCTTTAATGTAGCCAAAAACTTTAATCTGTGCTCTGACTGGGACAAATACTGGTATAAGTCTAGCCCTTGCTAAAAGAACATTGTTGAAAAATTTCTCGCACAAGAGAAAGCAATCATTGCTTGCATCTTACAACAATACCAATAACATTATTGATATATGTGTGTATTATCAAAACAAGAGGGGTTTCTCTCCAAAGTTTATAGAGCTTTCTTCTGCAATCGATGAATATAATAATTGTGGCATATTTGCTTTTCCGGAGACTTGGCTTTAAAAAATTTATATAATGAAAAGCTTTTGGTCATTGATACATTTTCTGTCTTTCGGTACGATCACTGTGATATTACAAGGTCATGTGAAGGTGTCGTTTTGCTTTCAACGAGGCTCGTTTTTGGAGTTATTGAGGAAGAAACTGATGACCGTGTTATTAATCATAGCTGCATATTTATCAAGTGTAAGTGCGTGTGTATTCCGTCGGCGGAGTTTCGAAGCTTAACTTCCTAAGTGATATTCTGCTTAGCAGTCCATAATGCATTTAAAAAAGCATATGAAGAATATTTATAGGGTTACCTATAATATGTTCCTGTATTTGGCGATTTTAATCGTGGTGATATTATTTGGTTAGAAAGTAATAATACTAAATTATTATTGTATTATCAATTTTATTAATTGATTTTTTATTTTCCAATAATTTGAATAAAATTAACTATATCACCAATTCCCTAAACTGAAAGTTAGACTTAGTTCTTATAACTGAAAATTTAAATACATCTGTTATTCCACTTTGTCTTTTATTATCGAACTTTTTTCACCATAATACAATAAATATTATTACGAAAACCTATAATTTTAACAATTTTTGTAAATTCAGGTATTCATCAAATGTTACAAGTTTGATGCCTGTAAACTTTTTTGCCTGAATAATTGTTTTAACAACATTAAAAGTTCAGTATCAGAAAGTTCAGAACATTGAACATTATTTTTAACGATGTTCTTTGTATACGTACATATAATATCCAAAAAGTAAATTCCCACCACGCTTGGTATAAGAAAAGATTAATATAATTAGAATATGCTAAAAATGCTACACATAAAAAGTTTAAGAACTCGAACTCTAATGATGATTATAATTTTTTTTCGCGTCTTTATTTATTGTACATATAATAGTTATATTATATTATATTATGTATATTATAATCTTACAAGTTTTTAGAAATTCATTAACTCGTAAAGGTAAGTACTAGTTTCCCCACATCGATGAACTTTAATGATGAACATTTCAATGAGACTAAGAAAATCGCGAACGTGTTTGTGGAATACTTTCAGAGTATCTTAAAGTAGTTCTACTTGCTCAACTTTAATCAATCCTAGTTATTCTCATTCCCTACCATCTGTTGTTATTTGCTTATGTTTTTCGTTTGATGTTAACAATATTGAAACCGTTTAAAGCAATCTTAGGACCAAGAGAAAAGACATTCTTGGAATTTTTCCCATTTTTCTTCGTCATTACTCTGACTTTCTCTGTTTTCCTTTGTCTGGATTGTTTAATCAATCAATTTCTGATGCCGTTTTTCTCGATGTCTGGAACATTTCTACCATACAACCAATATACAAATCTGGTAACACCCGTCTTATCTCTAATTATAGACCGATTATTATGCTATCAGCTAAGGAATAGCTCTCTTGGATGAAATTGTAGAAGATAAACTTACTTTTAGAATTAAGCAAAATGTCAGTAAATACAAACATGATATTTGTAGGGTCGATTAACCACATCAAACAAATTTTGCATAGATTCTTTAGAAATGCATAAGCAAGCCCATGTTATTTATACTGACTTTGTAAAACCGTTTAGCAAAGTAAACTTGACTATTATTTTGGAAAAGCTAAAAGTATTATACGAGTATATTGGTTTAATTGGGCATTGCTTCAGTGGATTAACACTTATTCGCATGACAGGAACCAGTTTGTCTCTATAAATGATTTCTTCTCTAAGAAGATCTTAGTTTATTCTTACGAAATAATGTATGCTGACGATAAAAGAGCGGTTCATTTTAAATGACTTATTGTTAAATGTTGACAGGTATGCCTGCAGGAGCTATAATACCACCATTTATAATATTTCTCTGAACTATTCACTTCATAAGATTTAAATATAATATCATATATATATATAAAGACATTGGTGTAGTCTTTGATTCCAAACTAAGATTTCACCTTTATTTCAACTACATTGTTCCAAAAGTCAATTCATCTTAGTGTTCATTAAATCCTCAGATTTTAAAGACCCTTATACTTTCAAAGCTTTAATTTGTAGTATTGTGCGTTGTATTTTTGAGTGTGCTTGTATTGTTAGGTACCCTACCACTGTGTCAAATATAAATGGAATTTAAAGTGTTCAAATGAAATTTGTAAAGCATTCATTTTTTTTTTTTTTTTTTTCTTATAATGAAATTGATGTATGAAGTCAGGTTTATAAGAGATATTATATGTGCAACTATTGATAATGAGCATCTTCTTAGGTGCCTGAATTTGTATGATTCGCCCAGAGCACTAAGAAGAAGACCTTTATTATTTGAGGTTTTGATTCATATTACAAGCTGGGTCAAATGTAATTTCATAACGTGAATTGCCTAAAATTTTATAAGAAAGGTTTACTTGAAGGGGTAAAATTGATGAAATTAAGCTGAAAAACTTATATCGGTCAATTGACCACCTCCCGAGTTAATGCACATTTGTGCTCGTTTTACGAGATTTTGAATTGTTGGTCGTAAAACATCTTCTTTAATGTTAGTTCTCAAGTCTTGCAAGGTTTGTGGTTTGTTGTGGGAAATTTCAAAAAGTTTCAAAGACAGAAGTCTTGAGCCGTCAGATCTAGCGGTCTGGCCGGCCAGTTCAAATCGCCAAACGTTAGATCACACGACCTGGAAGTTCGTGATTCAAAATCTTCATCGTTGTCCGAACTGCTAGAACCAACAATGCTTGAGACTCAATTCAGTAATTTTCAGCAAAAAAAAAACTAGCTTAATATCTTTATGTAGCACTCACTAGTTACGGTTATGGTAGTGCCGTCGTCGGCGTCCTCAAAAAAATTAAGACCAATAACTTAAGTGGAAATGGATTTCGTTGCTCATTATGGTTTTGGATACAAGATCATCCTCTTCTTGGTCCAGGTTTAACAGAGCATGGGCTCAGTGGCTATTTCGCTCCATGGGTGGCCTCCAACATTGAATGGGGAGACTAAGTTATTAGTGTAAATTGACTTGATGTTTTATTAAGACAACCACTCATCTCACGAGATTTTAGTTGCCTGGAAAAAAGCCTTTCGGTCACGGTTGGTATTGAACTTCGAATCGACCGATTGCGAAGCCAAAACACTACCACCTGAGCAAGGGCCACCCACGGCCCTCCGCCACAGCAGTGTATTCTCCGTACAATAACAAAGAACTATGTGCACTTCGCAACAAGAGAAACAATTCATAGCACGTAGAGATTATTTCTATCCAAATTACGTACAACTAGTAGTGAGTACTAGTTCTCCTAAATTAATGATATTCGTTACAACAGATACCTCAGCCCAATGCAATCTTCCCTAATTTTTGACCCAAACAACTCTTTTGCTTTATTAATATGAAAAAAAATATCCGATAGTTATTTCTTTAGTGAATCCTTTTCCACCCGGTCTGAAAACCCGGATTATTTAGTGATACAATGTTCTTTCACTACAGATCTATCCGTGAACCGAAACAACATGGATTTCTTCAAGGCAGATAAGCCACTACTAACCTTGTTGAATTCATTTCTAGTACATTGTGTGACGTAGAGTAAAATAAAAAAGTCGATGTGATTACCACTAACTTCAGCAAGACCTTTGATAAAATCGCAGATACTCGTATTATTACTTAGTCCATTTTCGTTCTCGTTTGTCTGAACCAATTAAGTCCACTTCGGGTGAACACCAAGGCCATCACCTCGGTCCACTGATTTTCATTTTGATTATTATTGATGTTGTTAATATTATAAAGAACATATCTATGTATTCCGATGATATGAAAATTTAATTTTTAACCTCTATGAGACGATCTCATTATGTTCTCAATATAGTGCCACGAAAACTTCATTGAGCTCAACATAAAGAAATACTGAACTCAATTTATTCCATAATTAGCGGAGCTAACTCAGCTTTTGCCTTTGTTAAACGATGGTCCAAAGATTTATCTATATGCTAGCTAGTTATGGTCCCTTTACTATTCATATTTTAGGTATCAAAGCTGCCCAATGTACGATTCGCTCTGCGCTGCCATGCACTGACCAGCACATCTTTTCACCATCTTTCATTTTACTATCTCTGGAAAAATGTCGCGGATCCGCCGATTATCTCTTTATATACCAACTCTTAGCCCGAAAACTCGCCTGTCCCTCACATTTTTTTTAGTGCCAAGCCCCACTATTTAAGCTCGGATTTTCTTTTCGTTCGAACACCGAATGGTATATGGTTTTAACGAACCACTATGCTACATGAAACTAGTAAAACTTTCCACTGATGTGTTCGATTTCATTTGAAGCAGAAGTACCTTCGAAAACACCCACCCACTTCTGACCCTGAACAGCTCTTTACTTGTACTTTTAGTACTTTAAGTTTTAATTTAAGAGCAGTTTGTACTAAATTCAATTAAGTCGTCCGAGGTTGGCATGGGTCCGCTAAAATTAAAGTTATATTATTAGTTTTAGTTATTGAGTTTTTATTTTATGAATTTGCAAATCTGCTGATTATCATAAATATAGATTAAATAAATAAATAAATAAATAAATAGAGTGTGCCAGACCAGGAAAGTCAGTAGCTGAAGATCTAACTATCCGTAAAAGATATATACATATATTATACTGGCCAACACGAAATCTCATAGGTACTAGAAGAAAACAAAATAAGTTGGCCTATAGATTCATTATGGGCTTATAAACCCCCTAGACTGGACGGATTCGTACAAATCATGCTTGAAAAAATTAAGAAGGTTATGATACCTTCCCTGAAAAGACAGTAGTATTAAGTATGTATATGTCACAAAATGCTGAAGGGAAGCAAAGTTAGCATTTACATCCCATGCCATTCATGTCCATCAAAAAGACTAAGGCTCATAATCCTAAGATTTTTCATTATAAACAATTTGGAAAAACTGCTTGTCACTCATATTTGAAGTAATCTGCACCCAAAAAACTTAGCCTTAAGCCGTATTGCATAGTCAAAAGGTAAAGGCATGAAAACGGCCCAAAATAAAGTTGTCAGCATGGTTGAAAAAAGTTTCTACGACTGTAAATATACATTGGCAGCCTTCTTTGGTATTGAAGAAGCCTCCAATAATGTCAATGTTCCCGCTATAACGTGCCATTCACGAAATGGCATTAACAAACCTGATAACCTTGCCCCGCAACATGCGGACTATGTATGAGGGTAACTAGCGATATCAACCCTAGTTGTTAACAAAATACCCCAGAATCTAAAAAGGGAGGGAGTAAAAGTCATAACATACGCGGATGATGTGGTTCTTGTGGCCACCGGTAAGTTACTCCTCACGATCAGTGACATTCTAAACTATGCCCTTAGAATCCTCGGAGAATGGGCCTAGCTCTTTGGCTGGGAATCAACCTGCAAAAAACAGAGTTTGTTCTATTCACACAAAAAAGTATAATGCCACAATTTCATCTTCCATCCACAGATGGGATAACCATTCGACTATCCAAGAGTGCTTAATACCTAGGTATCGAACTAAAGTAGATGTCGAAGAACATATAAAGAAAGCAAATATCGCTTTCTACACTTGCAGCCTTATATTTGGGAGAAAATCCGGACCTAGCTCTAGGGCTATCCTAGCTAGCTTAGTATGATGAATAGCAACCTAACTTTTAACTATACGAATAAAAACAAAAGTACAGAGGATTCCAAGTAGGTACTGACACAACTCATACCATGAGAACTTGCCCCATTCGATATCCAACTACACTGATGGGTCAAAGCTGGAGATTATAACCGGCGCCGATATCTTCTCCGATCAATTGAACTTAAAGGCTATATTCCACGAGGATATTACCATAATTATTGATAGCCAGATTGCCATCAATACGATCGCATTGATCGCATTTCACAAAGAAATGGCAAGCAACAAACATGAATCCTCCTTAGAAAGGAAACTAGCAGATCAAAGTATTAAAGTTCCACTCAGTATTCTAAGAATACAAATAGAGCGAACGATACAAATAAAAACCAGTGAAAGGAGGAAAAACCTTTAAACTTGTGAATCCTCAAGACAATTATGACCGGAACTCAGCAAATTTAGAACAAGTATAGTATGGTTCTCTCGAAAAGAACAATAGAGCTAAACTGTCTACGCTTATTGGATTACTTACAGGCCATATAGCCTATTTACTCGTAGTTTAAACGCTTCGGGTAAATTTATTCGCTTATGAATCGATAAGTATCTTACGCAGACCTTCGAAGGTTGAAAGAGTTAAAGCTGTTATGGAGTTGTGTACTAAAGATACATTCTTTAAAAAAATTTGCAAAAGTTTCAGGATAAATTATACGAAATTTCAAAAATATAGGCAACATTGTCATTAATGAGAGAGCCTGGCAATAAATGGTCATGTTATTCAGTTTTAAATCTGTAAATAGCAAGCATTTCGTAATGCGTGATACTTGAAAAATATCAGAAAAATGGGGAATAACAATATCAAAAATAGTTATGATTACTTGATTATACAAATCAACAAATCTTGAGTCCGGATTTTGCTTATCTGAATCATAATTCTTTCACCCTACTTATTTTAGGCGTACCCAAAAAAGTTTGGGTATGTAGCTGCCAGAACGAAAATACGGATTTTAAGAAAAGTTGCCTTTTTTATCTCTATATTATACAAGGTGGGTAAAAATGTATGAACCAATTTTACAAATGGCGTAGAAAGTTAATTCGCTTTGGACATTTGTAAAGCAAACAGAATTAGATAGATAGGCTACAACACAGAACAGATGAAGCCGTGGACGGCCTCGTACTTCTCGTTCAGCCGAGAATATTGCTGCTTGACCAAAGATGTCGTAAAAGCTCCGTTGACATCGACCAGACAACGTAACATATAATTACCAATTCCGACATTATGACTCACGTTGTCACTTAAAAATAAAAATAAACATTTGCATTAAATTTGAATTTCTTTTACTAGCTAACAAACAACTGAAAACAAATAACTATACAGGGTGTCCCAGTTTAGCAGTATAATCCCTTAAGGGCATATTAATGAAGTTCCGCCTAAAAAAAATTCTATGGCAGGGGGGGGGGGGGGGGGTCTATTTTTACTCCATTTCAAATTACAGCCCATCAAAGTAGGTGACCTCTAATTTAGTTTAACTTGTAAGCTAGTAGAGGTACAAAAATAGTTTTAGACATTTCGAAAATATAATTTAGTAGTTCATAGAAGTCTTAAAAACTTTGGGTACATCTGTACAGCAACAAAACGAAATTTTACGAAATTTGTATCCTTGCAAAATTTTCAACAGATTTTGTAGTAGAAGCCATTTTTTGTCAAACAAAAATAGTCAAACAAAATTATAGTAAGTGAGAATAATAAACTAACGTACCGAAGAGCAATGCAGTTAATAGTTAATTGGGGAATAGAAAAAAAATAGCAAAGAATTATTCTTTGTTCCTCTTTTTTTTAATTTGACATTGCGGTACATTTGCAAAGCTCTGGTAATAATTATCAATAGGTATACAATCGGCATTTTGCTCTTAAGTGAACAGCCCATTGATAAGTTGATCACAACAAAATGTATTCAAAATGTGAATTCGCCGAAATAGTGTTTGTATACGAGTTCTGCAATGGAAACGCTTCATTGGCAAGTTTGGAGTACCAACGATAATACCCAAATCGTAGAACATCGTACATCCGGTAAATGATTTACTACCAGGTGATGCGCAAAGAAGAGTGGAATTTTGCCAGTGGCTACTGCGCAAACATGCATAAGATATTCTTATAATATATATGTATATACATATTCCTTAATAATATGCTGCTAAACTGAGACATCCTATATAGCAACAAAATATAAAAATAATTCAAAAAGGTTGTTAAAAATTAATACTACGAGTATATGTAGTTACTTCTCTAGAGAATTCGTAGCTGGCTATTATTGCCTGTATTTGTGGTCTGACAAAAATTCTAGCTTTAACTTTGGCCTCGGAAGACTAAGGAATTTTTTTATTAATTTTGTAAAAATTCAAAATCTGTACGAAGAGGTTTTACGAATTGCCTTACCAGACCTTAATTTTGTTACTATTATCGTTTATTAATAAATAATTAAAATTAAATGGTAAATTTTAAAAAAAGTATGGAGCCTAGCTGCGGAGACCATTGGCTCTGAGGCCTAATTTTATATGCAATATGTGTTTAGGCTGACAGTTAAGTCACATTTAACTTTATGTTTTTCTAGCTTGGTTCGCTTAGGTCATGAGTGCTGCTGGTAATGCGAATTGTCTGCTCTACTGTTCCATAAACAAAGGTAGCGAGGATGTTTAGTATACCCGCTTGCGTCCCCATCAGAAAACTAATCACGCATATACGAACCTATATGATACTTTGTTGCAACGCAACGACAACTTTCACACACCAGCATCAATATTTTGCGATCGACATCTATAAAAACCAAATGATTAAATTTTAAGCAGCAGAATGATGATGCGTAAGCTTAAGCAGTCGTCATAAGAGAAAACCTGTATGTAAACCGGCTGATCAACGGGCTCCGCTCACAATACCGCCCTCAGAACATGGCCCAGCTATGATATGCGTGCATGTGTTGGTGGCTGTTACACCAGCTGATCAGATGAATCACTGTGGGTAGGCAACTAAGTGGTGAATCTTTCCTGTATAGTTAGTCGTAGCTCGATAGAAGATCCGAAATTGCGAAAGGGATTATTGACCGGATTAAGATTGGCACTCAAAAATCCATTGGACCAGGAAAGTTTCCTTTTGGATGAAGAAGCAAGCTTTATTAATTTCAAGTTGAGAAGAAAAGTGGCAGTACGGTTATTAAATAAATAAATTGGAGGCGGCACCGGAATCAAATCGGTCACAATTGACTTTTTATTTTTTATTTATTTTTTTAAAAGTATCCTGGATATACCATATATACTCTAAACTCTCAATAACCATTTTCACACTTTGGTAATTTTCTTTAAACACCACATAATGAGCCAAATATATAGGTCAAAATTTATTTCCATTCTAGAAAAGGACAGCTTTTAAACATTTTGTGGAGCTGTCTATCTATCATTCTGACCTGAATGAATGCATGAAATTGCCATTTCGTCAAATAAATCCTTCACATCTTAACAATAGCAAATTCCGTCTTTGAATCTTTCTTTGATCATTTTTTCTACAATACAATTAAATTTAATTCCACTGTTTTAACCGAAAAGCTGAAATTTCTGCTTTATTTTTGGGCTGGTTCAGATCTCTAAGTCGTTTAGTTCATTGGATCTGAACAGGGAATCTTCGCTTTCATAGATGGCACTAGTAGTATGGGATTGAGATAATACGATATCTTTTAGCTCTTAAAATCAGTTTTGAAGGTATCGTTACACAAAATACGTTATATTTCTGTATGGTGCATTCGCACTAATGAACCATGTGAGTAAAATATCAAATCTTCTCTCAAATTTTACTCAAAACAATATGATCACCTTTATCATTCATATCATTGTAAAATGTACAAAATCCAAGTTTATCAAAAATAATCGATGAGTTTAGTCATTTTTCGGTGTAAATTATAAGAAAATAATCAATGAAATATAAACTCAAAGGGTTTTTTTTTTATTATTTTATTGATTTGTGTTATTCTGTTAACGGGTACATATGTATGTACATAATAACAGATTTAAGATTTTTTCGTATCCAATTGATATTTAAAAGCAAGACCGCTCATTTGGAGAACATGATCATCGCAGTTGGATATTTTGTAATATGCACAATTTCTTTTAAACAAATAAAATACTGGATTAGTTTTTTAATGCAATAAACATTTAACCTTTGTACCATCGGGATAGTTCGACTTGTTGCCACCCGATTATATCTTGTGTGGTTTTATAAAGTATTTTGTGTATTCTAGTAATTCCCAAGCTTTTCAGGTCTTGAAATGGATTAAAATTGAACCGTCGGAATGCGGCAGAGCAGGCCATATTACAAAACATTATGGCATCAACCATTTTTTATAATAAATATAACTTTTTGATTCTTGAGTTTTAAAAAAACACTCTTTAAATTTTACGATTGTAAATATTTTAAAAAACTCTATGTATATACCTAAAATATTAAAGTTTTTCTAAAATACGAGGGTGAATAAATACGTCAGTAACTCGCCAAATAACGTTTTATTTCTCAACATTGTAGGCTTTCAGCTTAATATATTTCGTCCAACGTTTCTTCTGGGTCGAGACCTCAAAATAAGCAATATCATGAAATTTCGGCATGCTCATGCGCATTCGTGCTTATCTTCATGTTAAAGCACTTTCGTCTTGGCTAAGTTCTGTGATTTTCCCTTAAATCGTCGTTGGACCGATCCAATAAACTGATTGTTTTTGTCTTTGAAATGTGGATTATATCGTATGTAGGATAAAAAACTGTCGCCATGACCTTGCTAACCAACGCTTTTTTAGCGCCGATTTGCCCAGAAATACCTACTCTTTCCTCGTTATGTTGTTTTTGGTCTATGTTTCGTCCAGGGCTATTAAATGGCGCAAAAACTCGTCCGGACTGAAACTATGCTGAACAACAACACGCACTCATTCAAAATTGTCGTACGAAGTTAATATTTTCCCATTTTCGTCTAAATTCACGCACGGCTGAGGATCGGTAATAGTTATTTCTAACGAAATAGAAAAAAGTCAAATCTAATTTGACATAACAATTTCACATAACAATCATTTGAATGTGGAAAGCGACTCTTTTTCAGAAAAAATTTTACATATTTATTGGCATGTATCTGTGATATGGAATGTTTTTTTTACAAATAAACAATCAAATCTTACATCATACCCACAGAAAAAGTAGGTAAATATACTTACTTATAAATATACAATACACACTATATATAAGGTGATTCATCGTGAGGTTTGACTTTCAATACGCAAAAATGGCAGACCACGCGTGACTCCTATCAAACTGCTTTATCACTTTTGTTCAGTATAGTTTGGCAAATCTTCATGAAAAAACTCACACTACAACAGCGTCTCCAAATTGTTTAGCTGTATTACGAAACTCAGCGTTCTGTGAGAAATGTTTTTCGCGCAATTCGAGGAACTTACGGTGCGCATAATCAACCTACTGAAACCACTATTGCCAATACCATTCACAAATTTGAGTCCCAGTTTACATTAGCGGATGATACTTGTCCGGTTAGACCACATCCAGCACGTAGTGAAAAGACTATAGCAGCTGTAGCTAAGAGTGTACGCGAAAACCTTGACGAATGGATTCGTCGTAGTTCTCAGCAGCTTGGCTTGGCGTATATGACAGTTTGGCGTATTTTACATGAGGATCTTGGCCTAAAAGCATACAAAATTGAACTTGTCCAAAAATTTAAGCCAGGCGACTTGAATTTCCATCATATTTTCAGTGAATGAACTCAATGAAAATCGGGTGGCTCAATGGATACGTTAATAAACAAAATTGCCATATAAGGGCTGATGAGCAGCCCCAAGAGTACCAAGTCTACCATTACATCTATTAAAAACAACGGTATGGTGTGGTTTATGTGCTGGTGGAAACATTGGTCCATATTTCTTCAAAAATGAGGAAAATCAGAATGTTACCATTAATGGTAACCGTTATCGCGCCATTTTAACAGACTATGTGCTCTCTGAAAGCACATGGTCTCGGTGAGCTCTGGTATCAACAAGACGGTGCTACGAGGCATAAAGCGCGTGAAACAATGGACTTGTTGAGAAATCATTTTGGTGAGCACTTCACGTTTTTCTACGGTAAATTGGCCGCCTACGTCGTGCGGTATCACACCTTTGGACTATGTTCTCTGAGTATATGTAAAGTCTCAGGCCTTCAGAAATCAGCTAACTACGATTAACGCTTTAGAAGCCAACATTACTCGTGTTATCCGCAAAATACCAGTCGCTATGTTCGAACGAGTAGAACAAAATTGGAACTTCCGAATGGACCACATCAGACGTAGTCGTGGCCAACATTTACATGATATCATTTTCAAAAAGTAAATGCCTCTAACCGATAATAAAATTTTTAAGTTCACTTTCAAATTTATGTATTTTATTTTACATTATAAATTAAACCTCACGAAGAATCACCCTATAGAAGTATTGTACACAGTTTTTAAAATGATTTTCATTAAAAAAGTCCCGCGCTATAGGTATGACGATTATCATTTGCTTATCTTGATCTCTTTGAATATCGATTGATAGATAGCTTATGTTATTTCTAGCTCTATGTAAGCTCCACTAGGTTTCAAACATACAAGGCGTTTCCCGGTGTATTCTTTATTAATACGCATTGTTGGGGTGTGTAGGGTTTTAACTTTTTGATTTATATGTGTAGGGGTCGGAAAAATGCGGTTTTAAATGAAACACCTCCTTTCTTGTTGAAAAGTCACAGCAAAGAGACTCTTTATTCGTCAGGAAATTACTACCATTTTTTTTACAATAAGTGACATAAAATATTCGATTCGTAACCTTACGTTACGTTTAATTGTTTAAATTTTAGATTAAGTTTCAACGTTTGGATTAGGTTTTAAATATAATAAGGTCAAATATAAATATTACATAAGTATAAGATTCAAAAAGTATATTGTACATCCGAACACGCATCAAAGGTTTCGGTTAGATTACATATTTCCAACCTTAACGAAGCAATCTTCATTTATTGAAATGGACAAAACTAAAAACAAAAAAATGGTGCGTATCGATGTGGACTTTTTAAGTTTTCACCGGGATTTGAGGTAGTGTGAATATTTGATCAATTGTTGGCATAAAAAGTCTTAAACTGATCTGAAAGGGTAAATCGTTGTTGATAAAGATCTTCGGGTATTCCAACAATATGACAGATAAGAACTTGATGTTACGTTAAGGAGACTGATAGTAGGTGCACCTCCTTTGTCTCCTTCGTCAGACAAACGTTGCTGAGATTCCATTTATTAGGCATATTTTCTTCCACTTAAATCTTTTAAGTGAGTCTCTAAATGCTCTTACCCAGTCCTAGCCTGCTGTCTTAAAAAGTTTGACAAAAAAGCCGTCATGTCTCGGGCTGCCTTGCTATACTTAAGTTAAGATAATGCAAACATTTTGGTCGATTGGACGAAGGTCTTCATTCATCAACCAAGGTGAATGTTTCTTTCTACCTGACAGCGTGGTTGCTCCTAATTAAGTGGCCCAGGAATAAAGTGAATCAAGTCCAGCTGAATTCTTTGCGATTATATGGCTCTGAAGTCTTGTTTCTCTAGTAAATACAATTCAAAATTTCAAAAAAAAAAATTTATTTTCAATGTGTTTAACAAACATCTTGGCTTAATAATGGCCACAGTTAATTAAATTAATTATTCTGCTAACAAACTTAAAAAAAAAAAAAAACAAGAAATGATCTGTAACACATGGACTGAAAAGTCAATGCCGTTTTATAGCAAAACGCAAAATTCAACTTTATTTATCAATATAGTTGCTTTTGAGGGCGATACACTGATTGAAACGATTTTTCAATCTTTTGATACCAGTTTTGTAGTAAGATTTCGGTTTAGCCTCAAAATAGGCCTCTGTTTCGGCGATTACTTCTTCAAGGGTCTTAAATCTCTTTCCGGCGAGCATTCTATTTCGAACAGGAAATAGTCGCTGGGGGCCATATCTGGAGAATACGGTGGGTGGGGAAGCAATTCATAGACGAATTCATTCAATTTTGCCATCGTTTTCATCGACTTGTGACACGGTGCATTGTCTTGATGGAACAGCACTTTCTTTTTCTTCAAATGCGGCCGTTTTTCTGCGATTTCGTCCTTCAAACGCTCCAACAACGCAATATAATAGTCGCTGGTAATAGTCTGCCCTTCTATAGATAGTCGATAAAAATTGACTCTGGTGTGAAGTGATGGAGCCAAGTTTCATCCATTGTCATATACCGAAGCAAAAATTCGGCTTTATTGCGGTTGAACAGCTTTAAACACTCCTCTGAATCATCAACACGTTGTTGTTTTTGGTCGACTGTGAGCAAACGCGGCAACCACTTTGAACAGAGCTTTCGCATGTCCAAATATTCGTTTATGATATACCAAACACGCTCTTTTGGTATCTTCAGAGCCTCAGCTATCTTAATCAACTTCACTTTACGGTCACTCGTAATAATTTTGTGGACTTTTTTGATGTTTTTATCTGAAACAGCCTCTTTTGGATCCACTGCGTGCGTCATCTTCGGTGCTTGTATGTCCACTTTTAAATTTATCAATCCACTTGCGAATGGTTCGTTCGGCTGGTGCAGAGTCCGGGTAATACTTATGAAGCCATTTCTTTCTATCGGCTGCATTTTTCCCATCAAAAATCAATGATAAATCAGCACACGAAATTGCTTTGAATCCATTTTTTTCACAATAACAAAAGTTGCTTCACTCACAACGCTATATCTCGAGAACTAATTGTCCGACAGCTAGCAAATTTATACACGTATCTTTTGAAGGTTGGTACTAATCTTTTGAATTGTATGGATTTAATTCAAGTGGTGCGCTCTCTTAGAAACGGCACGGACCTTTCAGCCCATGTATTATGTACTAAATTTCTTTCGTTAAATTTGTACTCGTAGGTCACTGATCGGGTCTATTTTAAGTAAGACTTCAAAGCGTTGTTTATAACTACGTGGGCTTGTTCGTAGTTACTGCATTTTTGATCTTGAAATCTCAAATTCCGTACTTACTGAAATTCACCACTTCATGTAGTCGTTCAAATTTAAATCTTTTTACAGTGTTTCTATGTTGCTATGGACTTTTAAGGCATTTCTTCATATAAATGTCCAAGCAGTCAAGTCTCAGATCACTATCTAGTTACAGCCAGGCTATGTCTACAGACATCTCAAACACCATAGTAACATAGAAACACTGTAAAAAGATTTAAATTTGAAGGACTACATGAAGTAGTGAGTTTCAGTAAGACCTTGAGACCCATTTTCAAGGTCAAACGAAGGTAACTTTTTATTTCTTAAATGATAATTCCTGATTTTCATTGCTCAGTCGTTTTCCTCAATGGGGCACACGACTTTGTCTCAAAAGTCTTATTCATTCAGTGCTAGATACTACTACACTGGCACGCCTAAATCATGAATCGGTTTCCAACGTTGTTAGGGTGTTAGAAGGTCGAGATTTGTTTTGAGGAAGTCATTATTGCCTCAAGTGATGTGCACTCTGCCCTTTTTTTCTACTTGAACGGAACTGTACTTTATTTAGAAGTTCGATATTTGTTTTGAGGGACTGATCATTATTAGTAACGTTTTCCAGATTAATAATGCAGGCTATTTCAATTCAAGAGAAAATTGAAATGATATTGATTTATGGAGAAAGTGGAAGGAACATCGATGGTTCTGTTGCTCTTTACGCCCAACATTTTCCAGACCAGATACGATCGCGCGCTTCCTTTTATCGGGTCATCCAACAATTCACTGGGGAGGGAAGTGTTGGGAACAATGGAATAGCAGTGTTAGCTGCCATTGCGAACGATCCTCACATTAGCACTCGCCAAATGAGTCGTGAATCAGGAATTTCTCAAACGACTGTCTGTTTTCGCAACCGGGTTTAATTTTGTCAATTGGCACTTCAGCAAATTGAACGAGACCTCCTTTTCTTCGCCAAGGTGTTATTCTCTGATGAGTCGACTTTTATCAATCACGGCCAATCGACATAATATGCATTACTGAGCTACCGAAAAGCCTTTTTGGTTACGACAAGTTGAAAGCCAGCACCCTTGGAATGTTAATGTTTGGGCGGAAATTATTGGGGATAAATTAATAGGTCCATATTTTATTGAAGGCAACTTGAATGGCGAAAAGTATGCAAACTGCTTACGGGAACATCTTCCAGTATTACTAGAAGAACTGCCATTGGAATTGCGACAAACAATGTGGTTTCAATATGATGGTTGTCCAGCCCATTATTCCCAAGCAGCCCGGGGCGTATTAAGCAATGTTTACCGTCAACGATGGATCGGACGAGGGGGTCCGAAGAAATGGCCTGCTAGATTACCTGATCTTACGTCACTTTTCACAAATGACAAGCCTACGAGCAATACGACTGAGCAATGAAAATCAGAAATTATCATTTGAAAAATCAAAAGTGACCTTCGCTTGACCTTGAAAATGGGTCTCAAGGTCAAACTCGTGGTCACCATCTTATGTTCCCTTTAGAACCTTGTGACTTATGTCTGAAACATTTTTCGCGATATCGCGTATTTTTCGAGTAATTTGGATGTCTCAAGTTAGAAAACTCACCCTGTATAGCGCGGAACTTTTTTAATGAAAATCATTTTAAAAACTGTGTACAATACTTCTATAGGGTGATTCATCGTGAGGTTTAATTTATAATGTAAAATAAAACACATAAATTTGAAAGTGAACTTAAAAATTTTATTATCGGTTAAAGGCATTTACTTTTTGAAAATGATATCATGTAAATGTTGGCCACGACTACGTCTGATGTGGTCCATTCGGAAGTTCCAATTTTGTTCTACTCGTTCGAACATAGCGACTGGTATTTTGCGGATAACACGAGTAATGTTGGCTTCTAAAGCGTTAATCGTAGTTAGCTTATTTCTGAAGGCCTGAGACTTTACATATACTCAGAGAACATAGTCCAAAGGTGTGATACCGCACGACGTAAGCGGCCAATTTACCGTAGAAAAACGTGAAGTGCTCACCAAAATGATTTCTCAACAAGTCCATTGTTTCACGCGCTTTATGCCTCGTAGCACCGTCTTGTTGATACCAGAGCTCACCGAGACCATGTGCTTTCAGAGAGCACGATAACGGTTACCATTAATGGTAACATTCTGATTTGCCTCATTTTTGAAGAAATATGGACCAATGTTTCCACACCATACCGTTGTTTTTAATAGATGTAATGGTAGACTTGGTACTCTTGGGGCTGCTCATCAGCTCTTATATGGCAATTTTGTTTATTAACGTATCCATTGAGCCACCCGATTTTCATTGAGTTCATTCACTGAAAATATTATGGAAATTCAAGTCGCCTGGCTTAAATTTTTGGACAAGTTCAATTTTGTATGCTTTTAGGCCAAGATCCTCATGTAAAATACGCCAAACTGTCATATACGCCAAGCCAAGCTGCTGAGAACTACGACGAATCCATTCGTCAAGGTTTTCGCGTACACTCTTAGCTACAGCTGCTATAGTCTCTTCACTACGTGCTGGATGTGGTCTAACCGGACAAGTATCATCCGCTAATGTAAACTGGGACTCAAATTTGTGAATGGTATTGGCAATAGTGGTTTCAGTAGGTTGATTATGCGCACCGTAAGTTCCTCGAATTGCGCGAAAAACATTTCTCACAGAACGCTGAGTTTCGTAATACAGCTAAACAATTTGGAGACGCTGTTGTAGTGTGAGTTTTTTCATGAAGATTTGCCAAACTATACTGAACAAAAGTGATAAAGCAGTTTGATAGGAGTCACGCGTGGTCTGCCATTTTTGCGTATTGAAAGTCAAACCTCACGATGAATCACCTTATATATAGTGTGTATTGTATATTTATAAGTAAGCATGTTTACCTACTTTTTCTGTGGGTATGATGTAAGATTTGATTGCTTATTTGTAAAAAAAACATTCCATATCACAGATACATGCCAATAAATATGTAAAATTTTTTCTGAAAAAGAGTCGCTTTCCACATTCAAATGATTGTTTTTTCCACATTATGACGATTGAGAAGAAGTATTACATACATTTTATCATAATATTACCTCAAATATATCGAATATGTCGGAGAAAAAAAAATTGATCGCTGGTACAAAGGTAGATTTAAAATAAATGGTGCATTAAGACAATTTTAAGACAATGATTTCTCGGGGCAATCTTCAATCCAACTGAAGGTTTTCGCTGTAACATGATGGAAATTGATTATTATTTAATAAGTTGCATATAGAAATCTAATAAGATAGAATTAGATTTGACTTTTTTCTATTTCGTTAGAAATAACTATTACCGATCCTCAGCCGTGCGTGAATTTAGACGAAAATGGGAAAATATTAACTTCGTACGACAATTTTGAAGGAGTGCGTGTTGTTGTTCAGCATAGTTTCAGTCCGGACGAGTTTTTGCGCCATTTAATAGCCCTAGACGAAACATAGACCAAAAACAACATAACGAGGAAAGAGTAGGTATTTCTGGGCAAATCGGCGCTAAAAAAGCGTTGGTTAGCAAGGTCATGGCGACAGTTTTTTATACTACATACGATATAATCCACATTTCAAAGAGAAAAACAATCAGTTTATTGGATCGGCCCAACGACGATTTAAGGGAAAATCACAGAACTTAGCTAAGACGAAAGTGCTTTTACATGAAGATAAGCACGAATACGCATGAGCATGCCGAAATTTCATGATATTGCTTATTTTGAGGTCTCGACCCAGAAGAAACGTTGGACGAAATATATTAAGCTGAAAGCCTACAATGTTGAGAAATAAAACGTTATTTGGCGAGTTACTGACGTATTTATTCA
This sequence comes from Volucella inanis, assembly GCA_907269105.1. Classification (NCBI taxonomy): domain Eukaryota; kingdom Metazoa; phylum Arthropoda; class Insecta; order Diptera; family Syrphidae; genus Volucella; species Volucella inanis. The sequence goes on from OU026155.1 coordinate 60,768,634, forward strand.
CCCTCGTATTTTAGAAAAACTTTAATATTTTAGGTATATACATAGAGTTTTTTAAAATATTTACAATCGTAAAATTTAAAGAGTGTTTTTTTAAAACTCAAGAATCAAAAAGTTATATTTATTATAAAAAATGGTTGATGCCATAATGTTTTGTAATATGGCCTGCTCTGCCGCATTCCGACGGTTCAATTTTAATCCATTTCAAGACCTGAAAAGCTTGGGAATTACTAGAATACACAAAATACTTTATAAAACCACACAAGATATAATCGGGTGGCAACAAGTCGAACTATCCCGATGGTACAAAGGTTAAATGTTTATTGCATTAAAAAACTAATCCAGTATTTTATTTGTTTAAAAGAAATTGTGCATATTACAAAATATCCAACTGCGATGATCATGTTCTCCAAATGAGCGGTCTTGCTTTTAAATATCAATTGGATACGAAAAAATCTTAAATCTGTTATTATGTACATACATATGTACCCGTTAACAGAATAACACAAATCAATAAAATAATAAAAAAAAAACCCTTTGAGTTTATATTTCATGGATTATTTTCTTATAATTTATACCGAAAAATAACTAAACTCATAGATTATTTTTGATAAACTTGGCTTTTGTACATTTTACAATGATATGAATGATAAAGGTGATCATATTGTTTTGAGTAAAATTTGAGAGAAGATTTGATATTTTACTGACATGGTTCATTAGTGCGAATGTACCATACAGAAATATAACGTATTTTGTGTAACGATACCTTCAAAACTGATTTTAAGAACTAAAAGATATCGTATTATCTCAATACCATACTACTAGTGCCATCTATGAAAGCGAAGATTCCCCGTTCAAATCCAATGAACTAAACGACTTAGAGATCTGAACCAGCCCAAAAGTTAAGCAGAAATTTCAGCTTTTCGGTTAAAAGAGTGGAAACACCTTAAAATAAATTTTATTACAATCTGTGTCAATGTCCATTGGCCTAAATCCATTTTCAAACGCGGCGTCATGTGCACCACACTTTTCGATAATACTACCTATGATGACGTCTTTTCCTATTTCGGTATTAAAACCTTGTAACACTATTTTATGATCATATGCGTATTTAAATTCAATTTTGGGAAAATATTTTTTTTTTGCTCTTGTTTTCCCTCTGCAATGAGTGGTGCAGTGGAATAGAACCTTCTACCATTCACTGTACTTTAAGCTTTATAGTATCCATTGCATTACATCCATTACATAGTTTTAATTGGAGGGTTCTTTATTATAGAAATAGAAGAAACATTATTTTGTTTATTATGTTTGTGAGCGCATATCAAACTGATATTGTCTTAAGTTTGAAGCAGATGTTTCAAAGAGTTTCCTCATGTAAAATCATTGTTTGTCTAAATTTTCCGCTTAGAAAAAATTCGAATTCAAATTGACCTTCTATAGCAGGCTCTTAGCACGGCCTTCTCACTTCTTGGATGGCAGTGATACCTGTTTTTATAGCAGTGTGGGGATTCGCTAGTTGTTCGACTGCACGTGCCGTTGTTCTTATCTCGTTTCGTATTGTCATCAACTAGTAACTTTTCTTCTAATTGGTGGATGCATCCTTTATACGTTTACTCAAAAAAGGTTTCTATCCTCGAGAGATAGGCCGTTTGTGAAACCGTTTGGTAAACAGAGTGAAATATTCTAGAGCGAGTTAACTTTTTCAAAGATATGGTGTCTACCATTAACCCATAAAAGTTGACCCGTTAGCATAGAGCATGCTGAGAAATTCTAAATAATTCCTATTGTCGTCAGCCTACATATTGGTTGAAGTAGTTCATATTGGAAATCTGTCACGTTGATAGTTTATACTGATGACTTAGTCAAATGAACTCATCCGCTGTACGTCTCCCTTCTGAGGTGCTATTATATTTGAAAGGACATTAAATTGTTGGTGTTTCCTTCTGCTTAACACTCCCGTTTATAAGTTTGATAAGCGAAGGTCTGTCGAATAAAAACAATACATGGTGGTTACCCACAGTAATACAATTGAAGTCAAGTCGTAATAGTAGAACTAATAAACATTGCCAGATTGGTGTCGCTAAATTTTTACCCTAATCATACAATATCCAATCACGACCCCTTCTTCTATTTAAGTCCTGCTAGAAGCCAACCAAATAACCTTTCCGTGATATAGCTAGATTCGTAGATAAACGTAGATTCTTTAATTAAAAAAAAATTAAGTCTAGCTCTCCTTAGACTTAAAATGGATTTTTTTAGTGGGGATATGTAAAGTCAATACTACGGTGATAAACAAGAGACGGTGCACGACTTGGAAGCTACGTGAAAAATAGGAAACTTGAAACTTGACAAATCCATTGACAAACGTAGACAAACCGTAGAATTTGTACGAGTTTTAATCCATTTTAAACGCTTTAAACCCATGGTGGTTATTTTGGGAAACCGAGATCTGAAAATAAAGATTGTCACACAGGAAATCATTTCCCGAATTATGACGTGAAATAAAAAATATTTAACATTTTTAAATCAAATGATTTACGAACAAAGAGAAAACCTTCAAAACTAGTCTTAATACTGCGTGTCAACTTGCAACTGCATTTAAATGATGATAAAATAATCCACTGCCTCATTTGCGTAACCAATGGAATGTAGAGATGAGGACAGTGAGTCAATTTTGATAGCGAGAATTTCTTGAAAAACACTCAAGTTCGTAAGTTTCTCTATGTACCTAATTTGACCCTGTCCGATATTGCATATTATATCGAACCTTATGTGCATAAGGTCCGATAAGGATGCCTCATCTGGCAAATGCCAATCCTTGATAAAATTATGAAGAAAGGAAGAGAAAATGACGAATCTAAGGATGAAACGCTAATTGCAACGGTGGCAAAGCTTGATACTGTACTGTATTTACGAGTATGTGGAACTATTTTGAGGTATATTTATTAAAATATTAAATTAAATATCGGAAATACAAATGATGTCGCACTTTTTCTTTAGCATTGTTACCGAAGCTGATATCGCGCCTTAAATCAGAGTGGTCCTGTGGATCTGATGATAGAAAAGTATTATCTCTCCACAGTTTCTTAAAAAGTGTTTCTGTACTCTCAGTATTTTCCAAAGTTTTCGAGACAAATATCATCTAGAATGGTGACATTTATTGATTAATATGAACATCTGAGTGCCTTTTAAATTGGCTTTCGAACGCGAAAGTCAACTTAAGATGCAATAGTGTCACTTCTTCATCAGCGGGTTTGTTTCTTGATCCAACTAAAACATTTGACTTTGTAAAAATAAAATTTATTTGAAAGTATTGTAGAAGTTTAGTTTCAGAGATAATTTTCTCTGTTGGTTTCAGCATATCTGAATGATAGAAAACAAAATGTTCTAATTAGTTCAATTTTGAGTAAAGAGCTACTTTGCATTAGAGCTGGGATCACACAGGGCTCAGTACTTAGCTCTTTTCTTTCCATAATTTATAAACTCCATTTATAAATTTTACTTTACTTAAACGATAAAATTATTGGCTACGCCGACGACTTGGTCCTTTCTTAAGCTGCCACCAATGACCAATGACCTAGTACAGCGTATAAATAAAGACATTTACTTGCTGAATAACCGGTTTAAATATCATCAAATGGTTATAAACAGTAAATCAAAAGTAATGTTTTTTTCTTTTACGTTTCCTTCCCCCCTCTATGGAATTTCACAACATGATCTTTATTACAATCATGTATTGTAAACTACACAAGTTCTAGAATCAGTTTCTGAGAATAAATACGTAAGCGTAACGTTGGATTGTAAATTGAATTTAATTTCTTTATTGTACTATAAGCGTCGATATTATATGTATATACATAGAATCGAGCTTTTCTACGAAATCAAATTCATTCATGTACTGTCGATGGTGTTATATATGATGATTCATCGTAAGGTTTAATTTATAATGTAAAATAAAATGCATAAATTTGAAAACAAACCTAAATTTTTTATTAACGGTTAAAAGAACTATTCATGACATTTACTTTTTAAAAATGATATTATGTACATATTGGCCACAACTACGTCTGAAGTGGTCCATTCCGAAGGTCTAATTTTATTCTACTCGTTCGAGCATAGCGACTGGTATTTCGCCGATAACACGAGCAATGTTGGCTTCTAAAGCTTCAATCGTAGCTAGCTTATTTCAGAAGACTTGAGACTTATGTCCAGAGAACATTGTCCAAAAGTGTGATACCGTACGATCTAGGCGGCCAATTTACCGTAGGAAAACAAGAAATTAAGTGCTCACCAAAATGATTTCGCAACAAGTCCATTGTTTCACGCGCTATATGGCTCGTAGCGCCGTCTTGTTAAAACCAAAGCACACTGAGACCACATGCTTGAATTTCAGGAAGTACATAGTCCGAAAAAACACGAAACACATTTCTCACAGAACGCTGATTTTCGTAATACAGCTGAACAATTTAGAGACGCTGTTGTGATATGAGTCTTTCTACAATGACTTGCCAAACGATACTCAACAAAAATGATAAAACACGTGATTTGTCAAAAAAGCCTATTGTTTTTTCTTTTTTTATATAGTTTCTGATATGTTGACTCATATTTTTTTAAACATACGGGTATCTTTCTCTATTTTATTGAACATACGATGTATTCCTGGGTGGCCATCCTTAACAGAGGTAAATACTCTTGAAACTCTTTATACTCTTTAATTATTTCTGTTATTTCACTTTCGTCTGTTATATCAGTCAGTCTTGGTGTTAATATATTTATTATATCAACTTTCACTATTTTGTTGCCCTTTTCTTTGAATTTATTTTCCGTAGTATATTTAAATATAGCTATTATCATTTATTGACAATCTTAATTTCGTAATGCTTTGATTGCATTGCATATTGCACATATTCCTTCACTTACTTTTTGGTTTGATATCAACTCATTTTCTCCTGAATTCTGAGTACAACAATGAATTGATCGTGGAAAGCTAACGTTAGTGTATTATATAATCTTCTTCCGATCTATAATCAAGTTGACAATTGTATTTCTTTATAAAGTCAACACCGATAATACCTTTGGAAGGAATCCTAAAATTATTTTCTACGACATGAAAATCGTGTTTGATTAAAATATTTTCGACTTAAAGATCAAATGAAATATTTCCCGATATAGTTATCATAAGTAATAAACATCATATCCTATACCATTATGATTTGTTGTATGGGAGTTGTCGATATTTTGAAAGAAGACGCAGATAATTTATATAAACGATATATGCATGGGCTGAAAAGCCGTTCTAAGAGTCGTTTCTAAGAGAGTGCACCACTTGAATTAAATCCATACTATTTTCAGTTAGTACCAACCTTCAAAAGATACGTGTATAAATTTGACAGCTGTCGGACGATTATTTCGCGAGATATAGCGTTGTGAGTGAAGCAACTTTTGTTATTGTGAAAAAAATGGATTCAAAGCAATTTCGTGTGTTGATTTAAAATTGCTTTTTGATGGGAACAACACTGGGAGTCTGCACCAGCCGAACGACCCATTCGCAAGTAGATTAAAAAATTTAGAAGTGGTCATACAAGCACCAAAGATGATGCACACATGAAAACATCAAAAAAGTCCACAAAATCATTACGAATGATCGTAAAGTGAAGTTGATCGAGATAGCTGAGGCTCTGAAGATATCAAAAGAGCGTGTTGGATATATCATACACGAATATTTGGACACGCGAAAGCTCTGTCCAAAGAAGGTGCCGCGTTTGCTCTCAGTCGACCAAAAACAACAACGTGTTGATGATTCAGAGGAGTGTTTAAAGCTGTTCAACCTCGATAAAGCCGAATTTTTGCGTCGGTATGTGACAATGGATGAAACTTGGCTCCATCACTTCACACCAGAGTCAAGTCGGCAGTCAACTGAGTCGCGAGCAGGCGACGAACCTCGTCCAAAACGACCAAAAACTCAACAGTCGGCTGGCAAGGCTATGGCATCCGTATCTTGGGATACACATGGAATAATTTTCATCGACTATCTCCAAAAGGGGCAGACTATCAACAGCGACTATTACATTGCGTTGTTAGAGCGTGTGAAGGACGAAATCGCAGAAAAACAGCTGGTTTGAAGAAAAAGGAAGTTCTGTTTCATTAAGACAATGCACCGTGTCACAAGTCGATAAAGACGATGGCAAAATTGAATGAATTCGGCTACGAATTGCTTCCCTACCCACCGTATTCTCCAAAATTGTCCCCCAGCGACTATTTCCTGTTCACAGACTTCAAAAGAATGCTCGCCGGAAAGAGATTTAAGACCGATGAAAAAGTAATCGCCGAAACAGATTCCTATTTTGAGGCTAAACCGAAATCGTACTACAAAACTGTAAAATCGTTTCAATCAGTGTATCTCGCTCGAACGCAACTATATTGATAAATAAAGTTGAATTTTGAAAAAATTTTGTGTTTTGCTATAAAACAGCACTGACTTTTCATCCCATGTGTTATATGCTATATGTGATATGATATATCTGAATTAATGCTGGTGTGAACTATGATGGAACTACTTAGGCTAAGGTTAATATTACATAGATTGTTTTTTTCGTTTACATTACTTGGAGCGGGCTGGTTTTCCGAAGGTTCTATTGTAAACCTGACATTTCTATTGTTAGTCTGGTTGCTTCGTCCATTATTTCAATTATTGTGGTTATAATCACGACTGTTATAATACCTTCGTTACCTCGGTTGTAATTTCCACAGTAGTTGTTGCCACCGCGTCATTCGTGTTATTGAATTCCCCTGCTTCCATGATGAGTTTCACTCTCTCGTGTTTGCAGTTCCTAGTCATTGCTTTAACTACTACAGTGTATTTGTTGGCGTAGATGATGGTAACCTATCAGTGAGGTAGACTCTTTCTAATGCTTTAGTAAAATTTTCGACCGCTTTTGCGTAAACATTAGCGGACTTAATATTTTGTTTAATGTTCACTATTAAAACTAAGCCGTTTCCCTTTTACTGTTGTTTGTAATTTTTGTATAACAGCTAGAAGGGGATTTTCGGTAGTTATTAAATTAGAGGCGATGACTTTAAGCTTGTCCTTTACCAAGTTTACGGCTACTGAATCATGTGTTTAATTTTCACTAATTAAAGCGCATCGATAAAGGAATTCGAGGCAGTCTTCAAAAATTCAACTACGTACTTGAGCATTCTTTCCGTTCTATGTCCGTGCTAGTCTCAATTTCAATGTCTTTGTCTTGGTCTTTGTCAGAGTCTTTCTTTACAACTAATCCTTTAAAAACTAATAACTGGCTTATCTTTCTTTTTTGATAATTATTAAGGAATTCGCTTTTTTTCTTTTATTAGTTTCTTTGCCAGGTCATAGTTTACTACTTATGTTTTAAAAACTTTGTCAAATGTTTCCACTTAGACATTGTCTTGTGTATGTATGCATTTATATGACCCAATAAAGTTAAATTTAAAAATGGATAAATTTTTGATTGTCTGTCCATAACCTCATTTATTATAAATGTAGATTTCAAAACTTAAATTTTGTCTTTTTTTCCTAATAACAATGTTTTTTTAGTTATTGAATTTCACACTTTAGTGCTTGTGTGCAATTTTTACAATTTTAATGCACTCTTATGAGCAACACTTTTATTTCTAGAACCTGATTTCTAACCATTATGCCTGTTTTTAGATGTAATACGAATGACACTTAAAATTTTATAATATTTTGGATTTATAATAATTATGTTTTTTTTTCATAACTTTGTTTTTAGCTCTTAATTTTATAAACTATAAACTTTGGGAAAAGATTAACCAGATCAGAAGATTTCGTTTTTAATTTTACTTGAAATATACATACTCGTAGTTTGAACTCGCAATAATTTTACTCCAAAAAGTTCTCCGTCAAAATGTTTTTAATTTTGCTTTGATTTTTATTATAGTTTTTAATTTGCAACATTGAAATGAGCCTTTGGAATAAATATATAAATGTTGATCACATTCACCATCGGTGTGGGGTTTTTCTGGACCTTGCTAGAAGTCGTTAATCCTGTTGACTGCTGCTGCTGTTCCAATTGTGTTGTTGCTGCGGATGTTGTGCTGTATTGATGCCGATTACTTATCGATATTTATAATTGAATATAATTGGTTGCGTTTTATTGCAGTTATAATTATTCAAAATGTTTAATCATATTTAGTTTGTATTATTTTTATTTTTATTATATTTTTTTTTGTTTTTTGTTTTTTTGCATTTTAACATTACAAACATTTATTACTAAGGACACAAAACTAGCGCTGGCATTTTCGCTTTTTATCATCACACACATTTCCTTTTAAAGACTCAATACTAGCACTGGCACTGGCAGGATTAAAAATACCCAATATATTACTCTGAAGTTTATTGCAACCATTCTCTTTTAGTTCTAACTTACAAGTGAGCTGTTCAAGTTACTAATATCAAAAAAAAGTGCAGGTGCATCAATAGGTTCATTTGCGAGTACACCCGTGGTATACTATATGCTTGATCAGCATAGCATGTATAAGGTTTTATAATAACGACTTGACAACTTTTTTTCTAAATAAAAGGCAAACCATTTGAGATATTTTAAAAACCATCCTGTTGAAGCCACATGTCGTCCAAGTCCATATCCTCCAATTCGGGCCAAAAATTATCGGTGATTATGGCTCGATAACGCTGACCATTCACAGTTACATGACGATCGTTATCGTCGACGAATAAATATGGCCCAATAACGCCGCCGGCATGCAAACCGCGCCAAACAGTTATTTTTTGTGGATGAAGTGGTGATTCATGAAGCACATGTGGGTTTTCACCCGACCAATAACGCATATTTTGCTTATTGACGAGCCCATTTAGCCAAAAATGAGCTTCGTCACTGAAGATGATTTTGCGACTCCGAATATCTGTAGAAAATTTTATAATTTGCAGACGTTGCTCGTTGGTGTACTTTACCATGATGAAAATGTTGAGTTTACTGAATAAATTGATAGTGACAGTTTGATGATTAGTGAAAGAGTGCGTTCACAAATTAAACTCAAAGTTGTGAAGTCCCTATTGGAAAACCCTATACATATATTTTGTAACACATACTGTTAGTTTCAAATAGAACCATGGTCACATCGCCGGTCATACAAAAGAACAGCAACTACTTTACCGTGACATTCGAGTAATAGGTTTTTTATTGTAATATTTATAGGTCTATGAAAGAAGATTTTAAGAAAACCAACACATATTGAACAATTTCAAGATTACACGTATTTTATCTGTACGGGTATTATCAAAACCAGGCTTTGGAGTTGGTGGACTTTAGAATCCACCAGCTAATAGTTTTCATTCTTCAGAATGATACTTAAAATGCGTCTTAGCAGTAGGGAACCAGATTGTTGAACGGCTTTAAAGATTTTGACACTAACATCAATCCTCGTAGGTACAATATATCCATGGATAGTTAAAGGAAAGTCTCGTGCTGCTATACACAGCGGAGTGAGAATGAAACTACTGAATGACAGGAGAAAATCTATTCGCAGCCAGATGCCAATGTAAATAATTTTCATTTGGGCCAAACATACTGTTTTGCATTTCATTATTTACGACATTTACGTAAAAACTGAAACATTAAAACCATATAGCATTTGGCAAAGAGATACACGACATAAATCTTGTTAAAAGCTGTCTGGAGTGATTCTATTAAAGACCAATTCATTTCAATGAACAAGTATTATAATTGAGCCATCTGTTTTAAGTATCATACTAACTTAAAAATTAAATAAATAAAGTTTCCCGAGCTACTAAGCTTGGAAATGCAATTGGGCAATGGGACAAGCAATGATAATGAAGCACAGCTCATTTGTCTTTGAATAAAACTCTTGCAGCTCCCACTTACCCCAAGCATATGCCTGCCATATGGTATTTAAATAAACTGGGAATTGTTTTTCCGGAAAATCGTCTTTTACTTTACGAATATGTCGTGTTTACTAAATTGTTGCATCATTGTTCTTCCTTGAAACGGTTGATACAAAAGGAGAAGTTTTTTTAAGTACATACTTGGGGTGGTGTCACCCCAAATGCTATTGTGCATCGAAAAAATTAAAATAAAAAATAGAAAACAACTCAGCCTAATACACAAGTTTGTCTTCTTCTACGACGTCACCATGGCAATTATTATTTCATTTGGGCGCTTGTACAAGGATGAGTACAAATGTTTGGTGGCGCCTCATTAGCTGACCAGCCGTATTTCATTCTCCCCATCGTCATCTTCACAAAAGAAAAATCAGTAGCGTATATTGTTGCCTTTACTCTACCTTTGTACTTGAATATAGCTATCTCACGGGATCGTTTCTATGCAACAGGGTTTCCCGTTTCATTCTTGTCTGCTTTCAACTTTGGCTTTATATATCATATATTACTCTCTTTTCTATTTTATTATACAATAGTATGGCAGACATTCTTATTCTCCCAACACTTTACATTTTATCTCTAATGACATGGCAAGCATAGCAATACGTGGCAATATAGAGAAAAATTTGTTGGATTCTGAGAAAATTCACTCCACGCTGAATTTTCCCCATGCGTCAATAATTTTTCCTTTATTCTCTCAGTGAGTTTTCAAGCTTTCGAAAAATGGGGAAAATACAAATTCGAATATGGATACGAGCTGTGTTGTCACTTATGTTATGATTTCTGTTCTGAGTTGTAGGCTTATGTTTCTTAAAGAGTGTTCAAGTGGTTCTTATTAAATTATTTTAATAATTACAAATCACAATTTCTTAACCTTAAATGCTGCAAGAATTTACACCAATTTTTATTAACATTAAAATTCTGGATACTAGGATTCTACCTCTAGTTGGAATATCTAGTAGAACTACCATATTGTACTCGTACATCTTTGTTGATATGATGTCGAATTGCTTTGTTTTTTGATCTTGCACCTATTAGCGCGTGTATGCTGAGGAGTTTTCAGTATTATCTGACATGTTGTTTACCGTAAGCTACAAGTTTTGTAGCGATAGCACTACCTTGTGTTGTGTACTGAATTAAAATATTTGCATTTAGATGTTGTCTTTTCCCGCCAAATGGTAGCCATTTTATTATTATATAAGTTTGAACCGTGCTCAGGAACTGCAACGAGGATTTCTGTGCAATTATAGTAATATTTTAACCACTTATTAGACTCGTACTTACACAAAAAATTCATAAAATGAATTTTCGATGGTCCTCTTTCAATAAATCAATTACTGGGTTTTGGCTGCATAACTTGCAGTTTGTAAGCATCATTTGATTGACTAAAAATTTCAACTGCCTTAGTAAGTGGAGTACTGAATTTTTATTGTGTTGTCACAATTTCGTATTCTATAGTTTTCAAAACTAGTTGTGTGTAGCAAATTTTTAGTGAAATTTCTTGTGAAGATTGCATATTTACAAAAATAAAGTAAAACTACAGAATGCGGCTATTCCACAATGGTTCTCACTGAATTTCATCACTTTACCCAAGGCCCACTATTTTTTATAATAACTTTTAAACATTTGGGAATAATTTTTTATTTTCCATTTGCAGATTAAATATGGAATATTTGCAATTCTGTCTGAATTTTAATCAGCAACTTCTCCACGTTCGACGAAGTTCTATTAACTTTAACCAAAACTAATGACCTGAAATCGCACTTAGAAGTCAAGGAGTACTCGCCAAACGTATCCCATTTCTTTGCGTATACACAATCAAACAATTATCATTCGGTTTTGATTGTGCAATTAAAACGAAGATTCAATTTTTTTTAATGCAATTTAATTTACGAGTATTTAAGAGTCGAGCTCAAATTACGCGGCGCTTCAGTTCTTCACAAACGTGGCCCAAACTCTAAATCAAAGTCAATAGATTGGTGCATTTGTCATACTGCAGTGCGGATAAAGGAATTCCGAGGAATGTATTCATCCAAGCCATTGATTAGCCGGGAATGTGGCGACGCAAAGAGTTGCTACTGACTTCTACCTACCAGTAGAGGCAACCAATTGTAAGAAAATCGGAATCACTGTGAAAATCGGACTTTGACAGTTGCGCCTTCCGACTGTACATATTGCACGGGCTCACGAATTAAACCTGTCACAACCAATTGTTCCGTAAAGAAATCGTTTGGGAGGCTTTGTTGTTTAACTTTAAAAACGTAGCCTATTCTTTCTATAAATTAATATAAATTTTTACATAATTTTAACGTAAACAGTAAGGATGGATCATGATCTGGTCAAAATTATCTGAATTATCCAATATACTTGTCAACGAACTCGCCACACTGAAAGTATCGGTTCCCACTAGATCACCGAAATCAAGCAGTGTTAGGCGCGGTAAGTACGTAGGTGGGGGAGACCACATGGGAACTCCGCGTGCTGTTGACAAAACGCGCCACATGGGCATAGAGTACCCCAGCCTTAAATTCCGGACCCTACAAATAATTTGTATCATTACCTTGATAATAATATTAATAATATCCAATATACCGATTTGAAGCTTCCTAGGGCTTTCCAAGTAGTACAGAAAGTTCGTGAAAGACTTCCCTGGTAAAGAGTCTTAATAAATTTATAGAGAATACGATGACAGTTCAAGAGCTTTAGGTTTTTATACGCATTCATTTCATTCAAATAAATGTTCGTCGTTGTACGGGTCTCTCAGGTTCATGAGAGTTAAGAGAATGTTATTCCATCAAAGTATCCTTAGGGCCTGAAAGGAATTACTGTGTAACAAAAGCGGCTACTTTTTGGTCTGCTTCTGGTTTTAAAATAACTTACAAAATATCTCTACGAATAAGATTTAGCGAAGTGCTCTCTGAAGTGCACGTCTGACCTCCAAAAATTCAATTTAAAATTGGTAACATGTTGGAGACGATATATAAATGCTATTTTTAGATGAGTATAAAGCAGGATATAGACGGTTGATCCAGGCATCCTGCTTGCCACTGCCAGACTCCCGAAAGTATTACACAACGTCATGATCGAATACAATAATATAAAGTAGGGGCGGCGTTTCAATTAATTGCCATTGACATCGAAGGCGCCTTTCTTGAAACTCCAATCAAAGTGGTGGGCGGATTTTGATGGCCCTATTAGAGGGTCTGATCAAGAATGAAACTTTGAATCGAAAGGATTCTGTCAATATTTTTGAATAAAAGAGGCCAGTCCAATGTTACTATAATAAAATACAATAGGGAATAGTCGAGCGACTCAGGTCAGACGATAAGGTCATACTTGAATGAGCATCTGTATTAGGTCTTTGTCCCATTATTCGCAATACATAAAATACAGAGACACAACCATATAGCACACAGAAGACATTTGGGAGCAGAAGTGAGGCTTAAGCGAAAGTGGAAGCAAAAAATTTATCTCCGGATCAAAAAGCAAAAAAGAAAAGTGTTAAAACACTGGAAGTTAATTGAGGAAACACATTCACCTTATAAATTAAGAGACGCTTTACCTCAGGCAATTGAAATTCGAGTAAGTTCTAACACCTAAGCTATTTTATAACCAAGTTAAAAATTCCGTCATTAAACTAACCTATAAATGGTAAAAAGAGGAATATCCCACACCTCTCCGGAACACCCAGGAAACAAAAAACGCCACCAACGCTTGAGTGAAATTGAACCAAAACTCGCCATGGGATCTACTTCTACTCTGAGTGTTGAGAGAGTGCAGGAAATTCTACTCGAAAACAACAATTAGCCTCTAAGGCAGATCTGCAAGATTTCTTTAAACATGCGACAAGAAGAACTTGAGCAAAAAGTTGTGTATTTGGAAGAGCAAAACAAACGTCTTGAGAACTAGCTTGACCGACTCGTACAGATGAGTACTGAAGCGAATCTTGTTGTTCACCTGCCTGTTGAAGATCAAGTAGACATGAGCGAAAAGGAAAAATCCATTTGCGCCGGGTTAGTTGACTCAATTCCGAATCAAATCGTCGAGTCTGCGTAAAGGATACACAACCATAACACGAACAAGTCTACGATAGTTCTAAAGATGATTTCGAAGTAGTCTGCCTGGAGCGTGATGAGGAATGCCTTCAAATAGAAGTGTTCTAGAATAAGCATCCAAAAGGACTTACCCTTTAACGTTAGACAACGTCGGGCAAAACTGATTCTAATCATGAAGAGCTTCGTCAAAAAGACGCATCAATAAAGATTTCTCTATGGGATGACATTCTCCACATTGCCAAGAATGCTTTACTTGGGATTCCGCGCTTGGATTGAGGTGTGGTGAAAAAAGTGGCATTGAAATAATACAATCTATTTTTGGTGACATTTCGTTAAATAAAAATCTTTTTATTAATGAAATCAGAAGTACAAACAAAACAGCTACGAAAGAGAACACTTCTCACAAAACTTCAAATTTGACGGCTAGTGTCAATCGCAGCAGTGATGCCAAACTTAGCAAAACACAAATATGCAAAAAATCTTTTTTCCATCCACAAGCTCTAAAGCGGCTGTACGTGACGCATGATGTGCCCATGTCTACCAGAATGATGCTACCTACCAGTTATTAGGAAAATAAAAATTGTAAGCTACAATGTGTCAGGTTTAATAAACAAAACGAATTTTGTATCATTTTTTAATTATGTAAAAAGTTTTGATATTTTTGTATTATTTGAAACACATCTATTAGATAATGAAGAAATTATATTTAAGAATATTTTCTCAAACTATGATTTAATCTGGTCTCCTGCTATAAAAACTTCACTTTTTGGAGAGGAAGTGGTGGAACATTATTCGGCTTTCGTAACGACCTCGAAGGACTGTATACGAGTACCTTTGTAAAAGCTGGCGAAATGGATGTTATTACCTTAAAACTGAATACACTGGATGTAGTTTTGGTACCAATCTACTTAAACTGTAATCATTGACAGCGTGATTTCGATAAACTCTGCGACTCACTGCACTCCTTGGACTATACGGATATAATGCTTATTGGGGATTTTAATGGTCGTGTAGAACTCACAAAAAATAATTTCGCATCGGGATACAACAGTACTCTGCTGTAACCGTGTCGAAAATCTAAAGACCTAATTTGTGATAACAAAGGAGCAAAAATAATTAAACTTGCTGGTGAGTATGACATGTGCTTGTTGAATGGTAGTTGCGAAGGAGATGGCGAATTGACCTTTAACAGAGGAACATAAAGATAACTGTTTTGTTTCGGGAAATTGGCTCAAGCTTCTAGACAGTTATCACTTAGGAACCGAGATCTTTTCGGACCACATGCCCTTGGAAGTAACCCTTAATTCTTCTGCTAGCGGCAACTATGCTTGCACAAAACCATTAAGCCTTCTGCCGAAATTTGTCTGGAATGATCAAATAATGGAATCCTATCAGCGAAACATGAATGTGAATCTTATGGAACTACGCACACAGCGTTATATAGCCAATATTGAAGCTCTAACTGAAATAATAAAGAAATCCTTTCCGCAACAGAAAAATTTAAGAACTCATAAAATATATAAACAAAAATGGTATAATTCTGATTGCATGAAAGCTAGAACCAAATCTTTTAAATTTCTCAAACTTCTAATTTCGAATAACTCCAATATCTTTAAAACACCATCAAGATGCCAGGAAGGAATCCAAACACATCTGTTACATCAAAAAAGTAGCCTTTGAACAACAAAACATTGCGATTATAAATAATTCAAAATCTTCTGCTCAGTTCTGGAAAGCTGTCAAATACCTAAACGGACACACGTCTAACATCCCTGTAACTCTTAAAACCCCGCAACCCTTGCCCCATTAACCTCGCCGCTACTTCAATATGCAGCCCCTCTGCCCTTAGACTAAAAATTAGACTCTGTATTTACCCTGGAAGAAGTCAAGGAAGTAATATGCAAATCGAAATCCAATAAAGCACCTGGTATTGATCGCATCCCGTTTGAGTTCTATAAAAATTGCACATATGAGTGTATGAATTCTCTCAAAATTGAATTTAATCAAATATTCGATTCTGCTCATATCTCTGACGTATTCAGGAAGGCAATAATTTTTCCCCTACACAAAAAGGCGATTACAGGGACCCGAAGAACTACAGAGAAATCACATTTTTAAACACTTCAGCCAAATTGTTTGCTTCATTAATTTACAAAAGATTGTATGGATGGGTACAAGAACATAACATCCTTAAAGAATTCCGAGCTGGATTTAGGAAAGGTTATTCTACAATCGACCAGATATTCTGCTTAACAAACATTGCTGAAACATACAAGAGCAAGAAAAAAAAGTTGTACGAATTTTTTGTAGATTTTCAAGCAGCGTTCCATTCAATACCACGTGAAACACACTTTTACAAGCTTTCTAAAATCGGTGTATCAAGTAAAATTATTCGAATCCTGAGAGCCTTGTATGAGAATAATATTGCATTTTATGGGATGGAGACTTAACTTCTGAAGAGTTCGAAACTTCAATGGGTGTTAAGCAAGGCTGTATTTTAAGTGCTCTGCTTTTTATATTATACATCAATGATATAACAGATGATGTCAAATGTGGAATAAGATTCAACGGTGTATCAATTCCTGCGCTGATGTGTGCTGGTGACACAACCCAAGGTGTGCAACAGGTATGATAAACAGGCTTAATGCTTTCTGTAAAAGTTGGAATCTCACTGTAAGTCTTGATAAATCAAAAATGATGATATTCAGAAATGCAGGAGGACACTTCTCACACTTGGAAAAGCGGAAGTTAGACGGGAAAGAGATTAAGTTAATATCCAGATACAGATACAAACTTTAACGAAAAATTAGCTGTTGCTAAAAGAGCTCTCTGTTCGATTTGGGAACGTTGCTTCAAAAATAAATATGTATCGCAAAGTGCAAAACAAACTTTGTTCCACTCAACCGCAGCGTCGATAGTGCTTTACGGAGCTCAGGTATGGGGCTATGAAGGCTACGATCCTGTGGAAAGATTTCTTCGCTACTTTTTGAAGAAGATTTTCCGATTACCAAAAAAACCGAACTACATGCTACATCTTGAAGCGGGAACTCCTCCTTTGTTCTTGTTCACGCTCAAAATGCACTTCAACTATATCCTAAAAATACTAGAAATGAATGAATGCAGAATACCAAACGTAGTTTTAAGAAGCATAATTAGATCAAACGGAGGCATTTGCGAGGAATGGAAGAAAACAGCTTCTGAATGCGGAGTAAATCTGTCTATTCAAGTGAACGAGCATCCTCATCTTTTAAGAGAAAAATTTAGCTTTATTTTTGAGAATTTTGGCAGACATACATATGACCAATATGTCGAAGAAGCTGAATCGTCACTGTTTAGGAACATTACAGCAAACTAAACCATTTTCTAAATGAAAAAACATACTTCCTAGATAGTCATGCAGTTGACAAAATAAGTACTATTTTCAAACTGAGAGAGGAACTCATTCAACTAAACTTTATACCACATAGACCAGATTTACCAATACTTTGTGACCTCTGCAACATGAAGAAGAGAGAAGACATCGTACATTTTTTTGGTGTTTGTCCGATTTTAAAAGAATTTCGACTATCAATGTTCGGAAAACATGATTTAAACGAAGATGAAGTAATGAGCATTTTAAATGGAGAAAAAGGATGGAAAGTCTTATATGATTACTCAGTAGCAGCACTTTGTTATAGAAAGCGTATCATAGATGGAGATTTTTAATGTAAAACTGTATGTATGTATTTTGTCAACCTGGTAGACGGCCACAGGGCAAACCATTAAAGACTTAGGTTAATCGTTACATCGCAAACTTTTATTGAAAATAAAAGTCAACTAACTAACACACAGAAGACACACAGATGATTTTAACAAGGAAGAAAATCCTTAGTAGGACAGTGGGTAAGCATAGCCTACGCAATACCACGTCTGGTTATGGACTTAGGACTATTGACTAGATCGGGACGAAATAATCAGCCTTATTGCGAAGTTCAACTATTAACCATTAATTCACATTTTTCAATCAATCTTATTAATTGGTATTGTGACTATCAACTGTCAATGGATTGCTGATCCGTTGTATCAATCATCAATTGTTTTTTATTTTTGTGTTCGATGAATTGGTGTTTCCTACAAAAAATCCAAAAAATGTTAGTTTTTGAAGTGTATAAGCATGTGGAGCACGTGAAAAGTGGACAAAAATCGCTGTAGAGTTGAAAAGCTGAAACACAAAAATTAGCCACTGGTGGAGGCCTAAATCGACTTCATCACTTCAACGATTTGGAAGAAGCTGTTACAGGATCGCTATTGATTGATCAGATTGACTCCGTTGGGGTTGAAGATGTTGAACAACAAAAGAAGAAAAAACTGCTCGCAAAGGAAAACTACGAAACGATCGTATATTATTATTAGAAACTCAAACTGCTGACCAAGTAAACTATCGCAACAATATATTTAAATTTTGGGTGATTTTAAAAAAAGTATGAGCAATCAATATTGCTCAAAAGAAGCTTTAAATTAGTCAAAAAAAAAGAAGATATTCTAAAAATTAAAAAGGAAAAATTGAAGCTCTACAAGGAAAATAAAGAAAAAAAAGGTATAGGAAAGCCAAACTGAAGTTGAAAATTGAAATGTTGGAGCTGGGAAAATAAAAGCTTCAAATAAATAATTTTTAAGTTATTTTTTAATTATCTTTAAATATATATATAAATATTTTTCTTTGCTTTATGTTTTCTAGTTTTTATTTTAAGTTAGTCACATTTGTTCCTTTTATTTGTTAAAATAATACAGTTTTGTTCACAAAAAATTTAAAGTGTTGTCTCTTATTCGGCTGCCTTCGTTAAAATCGTCGTTGAAAGATTAAATGTCTTGATAGTACTATTAGAAAACTACCATTCTGTGCATATAAAATATTTTCTTCTTTTGGAACTTCAACACGATATTTATTGCATATATTACACACAAATATTTATGACTTGTGTTGCCTTTAAGGTTTGTTATGAAGCTCCCTTCAATATACATCTGAATCTGCCTTTCAAGGTCCCGATTGTTCTTTCTATTATATTTCTTCTATAAGAATGCTTTTCATTGAATCTTGCTTGCAATGAACCTCCTTCAGCACTCCTATACATATTTATGTGTACAATGTAGATGTAATATATGCCAAGAAGCCGAAAGTCATTGCGTCCATTTCTGTAATCGGCTGCCATTTTTTTGCTTTTAGCGCGGACATATTCCATATATTTGAGTCATGAGAAGCTCCAGGATGTTAAGCATAATATATTTTGTATGCACATTAAATGATCACATACCTTAGAAATGCAATTGAATTTTTTTTTCCAATTAAAATGGCATTTCAAAAATATTTACGATCAAAGAGTTTAGGCTATGGAATATTTTACGGTTGTAATATAAATGTTGTATATTTTTTCCTGGGCCTATGATCTTGATGTATGTACCATGCAAGCATCCTACTACATTTGGAATGCCACTTTTTTCAAAAAAATATAATTTTACTCTCCGTTGTTCCTCCACGGTGTATTGGAACTTTATCCATTTTGGGCACACATAGTTTTCTAGAACATTAAAGACTACTTTAAGTCGTAGCCAAGGTACGAATGCTGATTTCCCACGCTACACAACAAATAAGAACTACTGTGAGAAGACATAAAAAGACGCAGAAGAGACGGGAAGAACATCCGCTTCTCAAGAAGTAGAAAAAAAGAGCACGAGAAAGGCATGATAGAAGATCGTGAGAGATTTTACTGCAGTCACAACGTACAGAAGTTTTACCAACAGGTAAAAAGGACGTGTAATCAAAGCCCGTAGAGATTAAGAAGTAAACCTTGTAGTAGAGTCACAGTCGGTACTAGAATATGAATTTCTGCAGACTGTCTAGCGGCAAATAACCGCAACGTATCCAAAACTTCTGTCCACCTGACCAGAACGAAGTAGGATAGAAATATCTAAACTAAAATCCAACAAAACAGCTTTACCTGACGGCTTATTTACCGATTTAACGGTACTTAAAGCTGCTGGAAGGGTGGAGAGCATGCACCAACTTATTTCTCAGATCTGGTCAGAAAAATGTATGCCTGATGATAGCACAGTATGCCCGATACATAAAAAAAGGAGACATCCTCAACTACGCCAAATATAAATCTACTCAACATAGGATACAACATCTTATCTGCTAAATTGTGCGAACGCCTAAAAAGGTCAAAAAAGGTATTGTGCGTCGTGAATGCAATAGCCAAAATTAATGAATTAAAGTTTGAATTGCTACCTCATGCACCCTATTCGCCAGATTTAGCACCCTCGGATTATTTTCTGTTCCCATGTTCTTTTTGAACATCGCTAGGAAAAGATTATGTTAAAAAATATTTTTTTTCCAAAATTTTTGTGTTTTCTTTCTTGGGTCGGTCACTTCTGTTAACGCCATCGTAGCTCCCGTGCGGCCAAAAGATTTTATTTTCTTTGTTTACTGTTGGTTACCTTAAGTTACTTCCGTGCGGTCAACAGACTTTCGTTTCAAAGTGAAAAAATAATATAAAACAAAAAAAAAAATAAAAAAATAAAGAAATAAAGAAAAAAAACGGTTGGCCCGTACTAAAGTGAAAGTGTGTGAGAAAAAAATAAGGGCCGCTGAGTAGCCGTGATCTGCAGTAACCGCTTACCGCTCACTATCGCAATGAAACCAATTTTTTGTTATGTAATAGTTAATGAAAAATATATCAAAAAAGTTAAAATAAATAGAATTTGTTATAAGGATAAAAAAAAAAAAATAGAAAAAAATTTAATAAAACAAGAGAACTGAATAAATAACATAGATATATCTAAACTTAAGAAGAAACAAAGTAAGAATTTTTCTTTTTTCCTTGAGTAAATATTTTATTAAAGCCAAAAGCAGGAGGTTCAATTTTAATTTAATCTAATTCAATAATTTGAGAAGCATTAATTAAAAATAAAAGTTATTATTAAGAAATATTAAGTGGAAGCTAAAAAAATATAAAATAAAAATTATTGTTTTAAAAATATTAAGCGAAAGATATTATTAAAATTTAATTGATTAGTTAAAAATAAAAAATGTCACTCTATTTTCTTCCTATTTTTGATTTTTTATTGAAAAGTGAAGGTATAACAACACCTTATTTTCATTTTTATTTTTATTTTGTAAAAAAAAAAACATACTGTTAGAAACCTGTAACTCGAATTTTTCTCAGTGTTATTTTATCCTTATTCCTTTATCGAAGGGAAAATGTCTACAGGACATAGGAATTGGCGATCATATTCAGCTGCTCAGCAGGAGCAAGACCTGCATGAATCCACAACTGTCTTCCAAAACACCTCTCGAAACCATTGCCGAAAATAACACTTCCTTCCAATCCACCTCTTCGAACTCACAGTCAGTCCAAGAACCCCATGCAACCTCTGAATTTGCGACACTGATATCATTAATTGTGTCTCGCGTGTTAAAAAGGCAAGAACGACTTTTGATACAGAACGCACTTAGCCCTAATTCAGATCACTTGCAACCTACCGCCCAAACAATTGCCCCTGAGTACAGGAAAAACCTATCTGACTTAGATAAAATTCCGGACATTGTTTGTAGTCTTAGGACCTTTGCGGATGATCCAGAAGAATTTATCTCTTAAGGGATGAGCGTTGAGAGAGTCTTACAAATACCATATATGAATCTATAATTGGTACTGCGAGTATTACGGAATCTTAAGTGTTATTAGAAACAAAGTCATAGGAAGCGCCGACATAGCAGTCTTTTCAAACCCAAAATCCCATGATCAAATTAAATCTTCCAAGGTAGACGTACAAACACATACAAGTAACAACGAACTGGAAATGTATATGAACATAATGGAGAAACAAAAATGAATCATAGCCCAGACATGCACGAATACACTGAACAGTGCAAATTGGATCCTCCGCAGCAAGTAAAAATCACAGACATTTCCGACATTCATTTTTTTAGGCTAACGAAGTCTTCGTTGCAGTTATCACACAGAAATCAGCTTCCTCAACATACGCGCCAACCACCTACATGCATATCCAGCGGATATGGATCAGATTTCTGTCTGGAATATTTTTATATTTTATACCTTTATTATCAAAAATTGTATTTTCTCACAGAAAAATGCTATAATTTTAACTGTCACAAAAATAACTTTTTTTATTTAACTTAAAATTAAAAGTAAATAGCTGGCGAAAAACACACGTTCAAACTGTAAGAACAACGTATGTCCTAAATAGCTTAACGTATGAACAACTAAAAACTAGAATAAAAGCATTCTTTCGCGAGTATTAGTCGTCAGAACAACACAACTCTTATTGAATCAATAAATTTATAACGTACAATCGTTTCACAAACCAAATTAGAAACATATAATTTTCACTTTAACTCGAAACAAAAATGTTAATTTACTTGTTTAATAATTCATAGTTCGAAAATGGATAACAGAAACAAAATACTCAAATAAAGCTAGTAAAAAAAATAGACAATAGACCAAACTATGTTCAGACGATTGCCAGATTTGACAATTGAAAGAATTGACAATGAAAGAATTGTCCCAAAAGTCTTACAACCGTGTGTACTCACAGTTTTGTCTGATAATATTTGCAGAAAACACATTGTCAGATCATTGTCATAGGGCCATCTGACAATTAAATTCTGAGGTATTTGGCAATTGTCTGAACACACAATTTTATCATTGTCAGCGGTTAGGATATTTGCTTACTCATTTGCTATTGTCAGATGTGCTGTGCTTATAACGTCTGACAATTTCTTCATTGTCAGATAATTATTTCTCGAGCAAAGCTATTGTTCTGCATTTTTAAGTTGATTTTTGTGAAAATGAACGAAATAACTTGCGAATACATCAAAAACGATCCAAAATTTCGGCCGGTTGAAGGGCCACCACTTTCGCAGTCGCCGACGAAGTAGAAACCTGGAAAAAAAACAAAACTTAGAAATCATATAGGAATAAAGTAGCAAGTGAATGGTCCCAAGATCAAATTTTCAAATTTATTAACGGATACTTAATTACGGAATACAACCTACCGAAAGAAGCATTATGGCAGGAAATCGCAGACGCTATCGACATGACCTCAATGACTGCAAGGGTAAATGGTCGGATCTCCGCATCACTTTTAACAGCAACCTTGACAAATATCGAAAAAAAAAAAATTAGGTATAGATGCTGGCGAATCGGTTTCTATTACCTGGAAGTTTTTTAAGGCAATGATGTCTTTGGAAGCGAACAAAGTTCTCTAGTTGACCCAACCGAATTCGTCTATGAAATTGAAAGCTATTTCTACGCCTTTATTGATTTTATGTTTTAGGATTATTAATGTGTTCTTTGTGTACCTTTTTCAGAACTCAGTTGTCGACGAGCAAACCTTTGTATGTGAACTTGGCGAAAATAGTACGCGCGAATTTTTGTTGTCGTCACCATTAACTTCTAGGCAACGACGCAAACGCAAGATTACCATGTCAACACCATCCCCATCTCCATCAGATACCAGCCGCGGTTCGAGTTTGAAACAGATGGCGGTAGAAGCACTGCAGTCCATTCGTTCTACTAGTTCGCAATGGAAAAATGCATCCACTGCCTTGTGCGACTATATGGCCTCTGTTATATGTTTTCATTACCTTTTCCACATTATTCTTGGAAGGACCAGCTGCAGCAAAAACCATTTGAGCAGTATTAACTAATTCCCATGTATATCTACAACAGAATATACTGACAGTGGCGAAACCGCCAGTGAACATGCACCAATACAAATAAAATTAGTATTAATATTTTTACAAAATATGTTATGTATTTATAATGTAAATATTTATCAAACATGCAAATAGATCCTTTTTATTAAAACAATTTATACTGCCACTCTAGTTCACCTTCTTAGATGAAGTACGTCTTGAACTCATTTCGTACATCTCTGGCTTCGAGTAAAGTATCAGTACATGATCCTTTTAATGGATGCAATGTACTGTCTTAAACATCCACATCACTTCGCCAATCACCCAGATAAGTTCGCCGATATCATTGTAATCATCGAATGAATTGCTCGGAGCATACTTCTTTTTATTTGTTGACATCAAATAGTTGTGGAGCACGCAACACGCAAGCGTAACTTTCTTTGAAAGTTACATACAAAGATTTGCATCCAAATGTATGGGTTTTCGCAGAAATCCGAAACGTGCCGACATAATACTGAAAATATTTTCGATAATACGGGGGGCGTGACTCAATCGATAATTGAATACTCGCTGCACCATTGAGAGACGGCGTTTGCTGTATGGTTTCAATATGTTCGGCCGTAAAGCAAACACATCGTCTGTAAAAGGTACATACGGGACAGGGAAGTCTCTACCGGGTAGTGCTTTTTATGCTGCCAGCTGATCAGTATCTAGCGCCTGTCGAAATGTGCATCGGTTGAACATACAACTATCGGAAAATCGCCCATTGCGGCCGACGTCGATGTACAGCAGTTTATATTCCGCACCGGCAATGCTTTTGTTATTGTAGAAAATGCTGCCAGCATTGGGTGGTGCGATCATTGCCACATGCTTCTCATCTACTGATCCAATGCAGTTTGGAAATTGCCACAGTTTGTTGAATTTGCTGCGTCTAGAATTAAATACCATTTTGTGTGCATTTGCGAAACAGAAATTGCGATGCAATTCTGATTCCTCAGCTCTGAATTCGACGAGTAATTTTGCGTAAATTTCCTCCTGCTGACGACAGCCCACCCAATCCTTCAACCAAACACAACGACGTTTGTGTGGCAATTCATTCTCCTCGCTGCTTTCCAATACGTATAGGGCCAAAACAATCGCAAGTTAATCTTTTTGTTGCATTTAATTTTTTTTATTATTTCACGTTTCTTAACTACACTTCACTTCACTGCATGCAGAATGAAAAAACTGTGTTTAATTTTTCTGACAATGCCTGTCAACTAATTCGCCATATTTTTTATTTTTGAAACAAACATCTAGCAACTGTGTGAACTGACAATTTTCCTTCTGATAATGTTTTCAGAAAATGTATTGCCAGGCCAACCATTTGACAATGAAATTGGGACTTTAAGACAAAATCTGGCAACCGTGTGATCTGGCAATTAAGCATTGTAAGGTAGTTCGCTTTTGTCAGCTCATTTGCAACTCATTGTCAAACCATTGGTAGACCTGACAAAATTGTCATATCTGGCAACCGTCTGAATATAGCTTAACTATATTGGTAACGAAGACTATTACCGATCCGACTCCAATACAAAAGAGTTTGCAATATCCCCTTAATGAGTCTGATCTCTAGGAGTAAGCAAACTTCCAGATTGCGTCAGAGAATTGCAGATCTTTCATGGAAATTCGGTGCAGTACCTTTCATGGATACATACTGTAGAAAATATTCTTAAGGGTTGTGAAATTGGCCGACAAAAACCCATTTATAGGTGTTTACTGCAAAGTACAATATAAGAAAAAAATAGAGGACATGCCGATACAGCTCTCATATCTTATAATATTTTTGATGAGGACTGGTCATCGATAAGAAGGTGTTTATCTCTACACTGTGATATTAGGATACTATTAGGATACTAGAACTTCAATCAAGCACTATGTCCCAAAGAAGTTCGACATTAGATGAATTTTATGCTAATGTAAACAGTAAACCACTCATCATCAACAAAATCTAATCCGAGGATTATTCAGCTGAAACTATAAGAGCTCTCACAGAAAATTAGAGAAACCGCGCACTAGATGTGTTTATAAGGGGACTACACGGTGATCTGAGTAAAATGCTAAAATACAGAAGCCTACATATCTCGCTTGGAGATGCCAAACATTTATTTTAGGAATGTAATTATTCATAAGAAACACGTAACTAATTCCATTTCAGCAATTTCGTACAAATGAAATTTGTACGAGCCAACAATAATTATGGCTTTCAACATACAGCACAATAACCAACATCGACAGAATAGTCATCCTCCACCAAGACCACCTAAACCAATACAGCAAATGGAAATTGACAGGTCTATTAAAACAAAGCAAGTTGACTATTCAAACAGGCTTAGAAATTAAGGACACATTTTCCAATTTAGTCGACCAAATGATTTCGTCCAAAAGCATCAAAGGCTATTTAATATAGTCACGCAAGCAAAAGCCAAACACAGTAATGATAATAAAGAATCGGAAGAATGTTCACAAAACTATGCTACAGAAATGGAAGCTTATTTGCAATGCCTCACAGAGTTCTTCCGTATTAAAGAGAAATCGTCTTTGTACTTAGAAACAAAATAATAAAAACCCTTCATTACTTTACAGTTCCGAAAATACTAGTCATAGATAATGAGAGTGGCTTTATAAGCCCCATTGTTTCGAATTACATCAGAACGCTAGGAGTTCGAATATACTTAACTCTTATCTACAATACTTAATCAAAAAAGTGAAGTCAGTGGCACAATTGGAAAAGTTCATTTAACAATAATTGAGATGATAAGGTGCTTATGCCCGGAGTACCCAGACTTTACTACAAAAGAATTGATTAGCAAAGCAGTCGATCGCTATAACAACTCTATACATTCTGTCGCAAACAAGAAACCAAGGGACATATTTCTAAACAAAATCCAAAAGATAAAATACAGAAATGTAATATATTTTTAGGAAAAAGTACCATAAATGAGAATTTAACAAAACTTATTCGTAAAAATCAAAGAAAGAAAATCAATAGAAGAAACCGGAAGAGAACCAAACCTAAGACTTATCAAGAAGATGAAACCGTTGTTGCTGCCATCAAACGTCGGAACGGAACACAGAAACTCTTATTCAAAAAAGAAAAAGTTAAGAAAGACAGTCGCGTAACAATTAAAACAGAAATTTGGAAAAGAATTCATAAAACACATATTAAGAACACAAAACAGTAATAATATCATTTGTTTCTTCCCGTTCTAGGTCGATAGGGTCGTCCTCAGCAATCCTAAATAAATTCGAATACAATACCCCATTAATAGCTTTAAAGCATTAATGGCAATTTTGAAATCATCCACATTATAAATCTCACATCGTATAATGAAAGAGTCAGCGCCTCTTATCCTACAATTGAAAAACTAATAGACAAAAATAGTATACTCTTAAATATTTTATCAATTACATCAAATCGAAGAATCATTAAAGAAATAGCACGGCAAAAGACTAATGTTAGCCAGATCAATAACTGGCTTGGCTCTGCATGGAAACTGATCACCGGAACACCGGATGCCACCGATTGGGTTTACCTTCTGAAAACTCAAAACGTCATTATTGAAAACAACAAGAATCAATACCGAATTAATAATTGCATTACAGAAGTAACTCAAGGAATTTAAGATAATTACAATAAGATCATTCAGAGAATTAACAAGTGAACGATAAGTTTAAATAAACAATGTATAAAAAGTTTACAATACTCGTAATAAAAGACGAAGTCAATGGAATCTTTTCAGCAATTCAATTAGCAAAAAAAGGAATCATAAATACAAACCTTTTGGACAAAACCGAGATCCAGAATATTTTCGCGCAGATGGAGACACTACCAAATAAAATTATGAAGCCAAAACTATCGATTATACAGAACCAATTGTGCTACAAAAAGATTCAATCTTACTTTATGTTATTTCCTTACCGAAAACAAAATCAACCGATTTCAATCATCTTGCAATTGGTTCTTAGAAACAAACGAACTTTTTGTAAATCAAGACAAACAACATGGAATCAAAGAACAGTGCAGAAGAATTAAAGGCATACTAGTATGCAACAGCAACCAACTTCAAAAACTATCTGCAAACCATTGCATCAGGAAGGAATCAGTGCTATATGCGAACACCAATTCTATAAAAAACCAATCATAGCACTCATCAACGAAAACATCATATTCCTAACCAATTTCAACAAAAGCATTAAACATCAGGAGGAGACAAAAACTCTAAATGGAATATTATTGTTGCAGTTCAATAACTACTCTATATATATCAACAATTTTTATATTTTCTGTGTTAATGCTGAGTTCTTTTAATTACCAAAAATTGTAATACATATATAAATATATTATAAATAAAACTGTAAGAAAAATTTGTATTTACTGTAGATTTAAGTAGGGCGAACAAAGCGAGACATCTGTCTTAAAAATAGTTTTTTGCTTAACTTAAAATTAAAAGTTAATAACTTTGCCATATTTCGAATGTCGATCGGAGAATAATGAATTTTTTAAATTTTTGATCGACACTGACTCTAATAAGAACTACTTCCAATCTTCCCTATTAAAAACTCCTATTTCAAACCAACATTAATTGTATGCCAACTAAGTGGGTGACAAAATAAAGGTCACTCACCACACCTTTACCAATCTTTTCAATATTCTTCTAATATCCTTCATTAAAATCATTTCATGGAATACTGGGATACGATACTGTGATATCAGCAATTATTCACACCCACAACAATTGTATGATTATCAAAGATAATATAAAAGTTCCCACTAAATACCAAACCACTCAGGACGCCAATAGCATCAACATTCGGATGAACTAACTGAGTAGTGTGTGGGCCGTTTCTAAGAGAGGGCACCACTTGAATCCATACCATTTTCAGTTAGTACCAACCTTCAAAAGATACGTGTATAAATTTGGAAGCTGTCGGACGATAAGTTCTCGAGATATAGCGTTGTGAGTGAAGAAACTTTTGTTATTGTGAAAAAAATAAATTGAAAGCAATTTCGTGTGTTGATTTATCAATGCTTTCTGATGGGAAAAAGTTCAGTCAATGCAAAGAAATAGCTTGATAAGTGTTACCCGGACTCTGCACCAGCCGGGCGAACCATTCGCAAATGGATTGAAAAATTTAAAAGTGGTCATACAAGCACCGAAGATGATGCACGCAGTGGACGTCCAAAAGAGGCTGTTTCAGATGAAAACATCAAAAAAGTCCACAAAATGATTACGAATGACCGTAAAGTGAAGTTGATCGTGATAGCTGAGGCTCTGAAGATATCAAAAGAGCGTGTTGGATATATCATACATGAATATTTGGACATGCGAAAGCTCTGTTCAAAGTGGGTGCCGCGTTTACTCACAGTCGACCAAAAACAACAACGTGTTGATGATTTAGAGGAGTGTTTAAAGCTGTTCAACCGCAATAGAGCCGAATTTTTGCTCGGTATGTGACAATGGATGAAACTTGGCTCCATCACTTCACACCAGAGTCAAGTCGGCAGTTAGCTGAGTGGCGAGCAGGCGACGAACCTCGTCCAAAACAACCAAAAACTCAACAGTCGGCTGGCAAGGTTATGGCATCCGTATTCTGGGATACACATGGAATAATTTTCATCGACTATCTTCAAAAGGGGCAGACTATCAACAGCGTTGTTGGAGCGTTTGAAGGACGAAATCGCAGACAAACGGCGGCATTTGAAGAAAAAGAAAGTGTTGTTTCATCAAGACAATGCACCGTGTCAGAAGTCGATGAAAACGATGGCAAAATTGAATGCATTCGGCTACGAATTCCTTCACCACCCACCGTATTTTCCATATTTGGCCCCCAGCGACTATTTCCTGTTCGCAGACCTCAAAAGAATGCTCGCCAGAAAGAGATTTAAGACCGATGAAGAAGTAATCGCCGAAACAGAGGCCTCCTATTTTGAGGCTAAACCGAAATCGTACTACAAAACTGGTATCGAAAGATTGATAAATCGTTTCAATCAGTGTATCGCCCTATATACGCAACTATATTAATAAATAAAGATGAATTTTGCAAAAATTTTCTGTTTTACTATAAAACGGCATTGACTTTTCAGCCCATGTGTTAAACAAACAATCACTTAAATCGGTAGTAAAAAACTTCTCCAGCCTCTTTATAGATTGGGACGAACAACTTCACAACAACAGTAATATGTGAGATAAGAACCACCAATCACAGGCCCGTCTATACTAAGTTTTATCATACACTATATTGTTAAAGGGCGAAGTAGAAAACCAAATTTAGCAACTACTTTA
This sequence comes from Volucella inanis, assembly GCA_907269105.1. Lineage (NCBI taxonomy): Eukaryota > Metazoa > Arthropoda > Insecta > Diptera > Syrphidae > Volucella > Volucella inanis. The sequence goes on from OU026155.1 coordinate 60,798,619, forward strand.
CGACGGAATCATAAGACCATGCATGTCTCCTAATAATTCTCCTGTATGGGTAGTACCAAGAAAATGGATGCAACTGGCCAGAAGAAACATCGACTCGTTATTGAATATAGAAAACTCGAAAACTCAGTAGTGTTACTATGTCAGATCGATATAAAATACCAGAATACAATGAAGTTTTCGCTCAGTTGGGCCGAAGTAAATAGTTCATCGTACAATATAAAACCTGAAAAGTGATTTTCATATAATTCCGTAGGGAATCTGACATTGAAAAAAACCGCATTTTCTATAAAAAAAAAAAAACGCAAAATACGAGTTACTAGGCTACTATTCGGTCTAAATAATGTCTCTCCAATATTCCAGAGGACGCTGGACGATATACTTCGCAATCATATCGGAAAGATATGTTTCGTTTATACCATATAGACGACATCATCATTTTTAGTAAAAGTAAATCAGACCACTTAGAAAATATATAAACAATACTTCAAACACTTGAACAGACGAACATGAAAGTTCTACTTGACAAGTGCGATTCTTTCAAACAATTCACAATTCAAACGCACTGAATTCACTGCAAAATTACCTATTCCGTTCTTCCGGAGTAAAAACTTAAACAGACCTTCAACCGTTTACTTATGCACTAAGCAATTAAAACAATACTAGAAAAATGAAACGCTGGAAGGCTATTTTGGAAGAATATGACTACCAGGTTCACTACAAACCAGGAAAAACTAAGACTCCCTATACTACCCTTATTACTATGACCCTAACATTACATGGTCAAGATAGTTCTTCTGAAAATCTTATTTCAAGTGTAGAAGTTCCCATAAACGTCTATAAGAATCAGATATTCTTAGATATAGGCAACACATCCAGTCATAAATTCAAAATTATCTTCCCTGGATACCATCGTCACATAACTTTTCGTACAAGATGTTTTAGCCAAACAAGACCAAGAACCAATAATTATAGAGACACGAACGCGCTCACAGAAACGCCGTGGGGAATCGTTCCCAGATTTTAGAGAAAATGTACTTCCCATTCATAATGATTAAATTAAGAAAATTACTAAATTACGTTTCGTTTCTAAAAAAAATAAATATGAAAGACACCTCAACCAACCAAAGCTAAATGAAAATCCAATTCCTACATTTCAACTTCACACCAAACAAACTAACATTTTTCATACAGAGAAGAAATTTTGCTTAACGGCACTTCACAAATTTACAAAATACGCACAGGTTAAAATTTTAAAGAGGAGAGCAGTAGAGGACGTTAGTAGACCTCTACGAGGTTTGTTTTTCTTCTTTGATGTTCCAAAAGCTATCGTTTTGTATAATAAGCCGGCTATAAATTCATCTTCATAAAAGACGAACTAAATATCGACGTCTACAAAGTACCTCCGTACAGAAGGGAAGCTAACGTCCAAACAAATCGATTTGTTTCCACCTGCGTTAAAGAAAATGGGATGGAACGAAATTTCTAAGAAATTTTGGAAAGATCGGTAAACGAATATAACCACAGTATCCATTCTTCTACAGGCAAAATACCAGTTGACCTTTTTTTGGACGAATAACTACATTTTGTCTTAAAACAAAAAAAGACAATACACACAATACACTCCAGGACAAGTCATTTACGTTAAACAAAATAAAATGAAAGGTGGTAAACTTTCCAATAGACTTAAAGTAGAAATAGTTAAGGAGAATAGGAATACAACCGTTTTAGCAGAAAGCGGTAGAATTGTTCATAAATATACGAAACTTGAGACCTATTTTCAGGAATTTACTACATTACGCAAACGCAGAGATCCAACTAATTGACTACACAAGCTCTCAACTCATAGTTCTAGAGACAGGTTTAGCCAAGGTACAGACTGGGACATTCAAACTAATACACGTTTAGCCGTTAGTCTTATCGCGAATAAAACAAACACAATCCTTTAAAAAAAATAATTTACGCTCTCTATTTGGTTGCTTATAGGCGTCTGTATTCTACAGTGTTTGACTTACGACTGATCTCCTACCTACCGGCAGACACTTTTCCTAGTGTGGCCACTTTACAATCACTAGTTAGTGTTGCCACTTTATATTTCTTACATTCTTATCAGTTTCTCCCCGATGGTTTGCTACAACTCGACTTTCCTGACTTGTAATCGTCCCGATTTCCCTCTTTGCCCTACTACAATTATGTGATTCGTTTGCTCTCGTTTGTAACCATGGTTTGATGTTGGCTGCTTCCCATATTCCTTCATACGGGATCTGGCTAACTGGAAATCCTTCTACATCCTTCAATATGTACCGATCATTTGGCAAAATATTTTCAATTTTATACGGACCCTTCTTCGGTCTTCAACGGACCTATCTTCTTACTAGCACCTGGGGTGCTGATAAAGTTCTTCACCATTACATAATCTCCTTTCCCATATGGCTTATGCGTTCTGTAGTGGTCCTTTCGTGACTTATTGTATTTCTACGCTTAATTATCTTATTAACAGCTCTCATTCGTCTAAATCTCTCTCGTTTTCCTCCTCGTAATGCTCATTTAAACTCTCCTTCAGAAAATCAATAACTTCGCCTTTTTAACTTACTCCGAACAGCAATTCACTCGGTGTTGTGCCTATACTTCGGTGTATTCTGTTGTTTATAGCGAATTCTATCCTTGGTAGTATCCTGTCTAGAGAATTTTCGTATCCTACGTCCATCAGTTTTGCTATCATGGGCGCCAGACTTCTGTTTATCCTTTCCACTTGTCCGTTGGCCTGTGGGGAAGCCGTCGCAATCCTTATGTGATGTACATTCTTATCTTAAAAGAAACTTCCGAAATCCTTTGAAGTAAACGCACTTCCTGTGTCTGACACCAGCACCTTCGATATATATATATCGAATTAAAATAAGATTTAAGGCAGCTTATTACTTCACTTGTGTTGGTTGTCCTAACGGCAAAAAGTCTGACGTACTTAGTAAACGCGCATGCATCATCTGGAAGGGAACATTTCCTTTTAGTATGTTGTGCAAGTAGCCTTCGTGCTTTCCAAACTTAGGTGAAAATGCGATACACTCTAAGCAATTCACTACGTGCGACTTGATTTTACTTTTCATCTGAGGGAACCAATATGTTTCCAGAGCCGCGTCCAAGACTTTTTCGCAACCCACATGACCCATCTCGTCATGGTATACATGCAAAATTTTACTTTCCATCCCTATAGAGACGTAAAACACTATTCTTTTCTCCGCTTTCCTATACTCTAGTCCGTTACACACCTCATATAGACTACTCTCTTTTTCTTCCAATTGTTTCCGTATCTCGTTAATTTTCCTATCCTTGTGTTGGTAAATAGATAAATTTTGTTCAAACGTATTTTCTACTAGCACCAGAATGTTTGAGACTCGACTGAGAGCGTCTACTTGCTGCATTCTATCCCCGCCACGATGTTCCAGGGTGTAGTCGTAGTTTTGGAGCTCCAGTGCCCATCTGGCTATTCTGGGGCTTACCTCTCTTATGTTAAGTGTCAATGTTAGTGAATTACAGTCTGTCACAATCTTAAATCCAATGCTGTGTAAATATATCCTGAATATTTGCAGCGCATAAATTATTGCCAATTGTTCTAGTTTGAAGCTGTTATTCTTCGACTCACTTTCTGTCACTCTTTTGGAAAAATAAAACACCGGATGCAACCTCCCATCCGCCTTCTTCTGCATCAATATGGCGCCAAATCCGGTGGAGCTCGCGTCGCAATGGAGCTTCGTCTCATTCCGATGACAGCAAATTTCCATAAATTTTCCTCCTTTTAGTTCTTATCTTCACTGTCAAATTTAAAAATGGTATCCTTCTTTAAAAGTTTGTATAATGGCTGGGCTAATACTGAAAATCCTTTAACAAATCTTCTGAAGTAGGAACATAGTCCTAGAAAACTATGTACAGCCCTTACATTCTTGTGACACAGGGAAATTCTTTATCGATTCGATGCCATTTTTGGCTGGATACGTATTCTAATTACTGGACCTTAGCTTCCATTAATCGACGATTGTCCAAACGTAACTTCAACTTGTTCTTTACTAACTTATCGAAAACTTCATTTAGTATCTCTAAATGTTCTTCTACCTGCTCTTCAGATCTAATAATGTGTACACTCGTTTATCTAAACACTCGTCAAGTAAGTCATCGATTAGTGGAATCGGGTGATTGTCTCTTAAGAAAACTTTATTTAAGTTCCTGAAGTCCACTCAAAGTCGCAAATCGCTTGTTTTCTTTTTTACTAATACTATAGGCGACGCGTATTCCGATCTGCGGGCCTGATTATTCCTTACCGCAGCAACTCGTCTACGATAGATTGTACTTGTTCGTTTTCGGTATATGAGAGTTTCTTCCGGTAGCAATAAAACAGTTTTGTATCGTTCAACCTTAGCTTCATTTCGTATTTCATCTCGGGTTCTTCGGGACGCTTACAGTACAAATATTACTCATTGAACATTCATTTAAACTTTTCTTTTGTCTCCCAATCTTGACTACAATTTTTTAACAGCTCTACTTCCGTTTCTAAATCTATCTTTAGTAACTCCTGAAAATGTTCTGTGCTTACCTCACTCGTTTGTTTTTTTAATGCTACGGTAGTTAATCTTAGCTTCGCTTTTCTCATGAAATCCCTACCTAGAATAAGGAGAAATGTCATTGTGCCATCCGATACCACTAGTAGATCGAGTCCAATCTTTCCTTCTTCCAATAAAATTTGACAATACACTTTACCTAGTATTCTCAACGGACTTTTATTTATTCCCTGAAACTTTACATTTTCTTTATATGAGTTAATAACTGCTGTTGGAACGTATCCCTGCCTGACTATGCTGATCGAGCTGCCGGTATCTAGTAGTGAATCTAATAATATTTTATAATGTAAGTTTCTATGTGTAAATATACAATAAAATAATCTTACGGATTCATCTGCTTCGTCTTCTTGGTGTACGTTGTATATCGGCTTCCTACTAGGCTTCTTCCGCTCTGGACAGTTTGCTGCTAAACGTCCCATTCTGGCACAAACGTGACAAGCACCTTTCTCTCGTTTTTCCTTTCTACACTCGTTTGCCATGTGCCCAACACAATTGCATTTGTAGCACCTGATTTGGTTCCTTGCTGTACCACTCCTTCGCTCTCGTTTGACGGCTTCCATTCGTTGCGGCTTACGTTGTTTTATTTTTGAAAAGGCTTGGAGTAGTTGTGTCTTTGTAAAATAGCATTGGATGAGTGCCTGTAGTCCTAGCGATTTATCCGTTATACCTTCTACCACATATTCAACTAGCTCATCTTCGTCGATTTGAAAGCAATTTGAAAGGATGATCTTGTCATTAAAGTAGTCCGCAAAACTCTCATTCGTCTTCGAATTTTCGTCGCAACACCATTTTGTTTTCCTTTGTACTGAACAGCTCCTTCATCTGTAGCACCAATTCGTCCACTCCTTCGATCAAAAAATTCGGCTTTGAGTGCATCCACTCCAATGCCTTACCTTTCATTTTTGTCAACATAAGTGTCCGCATCATGCTCTCGTCCGGTTTGTATACATCCTGAATACTTTTCAGTTGGGCTAGCTACACATCCAGATTTGTGCTGCCGTCATATTCGGGCAACATGTCTTTCCACATACTCAAATGTTGCGGATCAGATGTTGTTGCACCCATTTGACTTTCGCTCGTTTGTGTGTTTGCGTTTATCTTACTTTCATTTGGTTGTGGCAGGTCGTTCATCTGCACTCCTTCATGTGTTTGTGTGTGTGTGTGTGTGTGTGTGTGTCAGCATTCTTTTGTGTCGTTTCGCTCATTCGCACCATTCTTCGCAGCCACTCATTTTCTTTTGCCAGTAGTTCTTTTTCTGTCTTTAGTAATTCTATTTCTTTTTCATATAACCGTTTCTCCCTGGCTGAGCATGCTACACTTACACCAGCAGCCTATCGGTCGATGATGCATCCGTTATCTTCGTTCACTTCTGTTCACTTCCCTCTCTTGCTGTACACTCGTTGGTATTCTGCTTCGGCGTCCTCCTCTGTCCCCCGCTGAGTCAACCGTTGCGATATTGTTGCCTCTTCTTCTTCGAGGCTTCGTCGCGTTGCTCGAATGGCACATCGTTTAAACGCATCACGAGCACATTTTTGGCGCCGGCTGTGGAAAGTCCAAGATATAGTAGCCATTTGCGCAACTCTGCGGAGGAATAATCCGACACAGCAATCGAATGCTGCATTATGTTCTCTCCTTTTGGGTTTTTTTTCACACTCTTTTGTATTTACTTTTTTGTACACTAGTTTGCTTAGTTCAATTTCGTTATTTATTTTTTCTTCTTTCCACTTTGACAATCGTTTTGTATTATTATTATTTTTTTGTTGGATTTGACCCCACTTCTGATTTTTAGCCGTTAGTCTTATCGCGAATAAAACAAACACAATCCTTTAAAAAAAATAATTTACGCTCTTTATTTGATTGCTTATAGGCGTCTGTATTCTACAGTGTTTGACTTACGACTGATCTCCTACCTACCGGCAGACTCTTTTCCTGGTGTGGAAACTTTACAATCACTAATTAGTGTTGCCACTTTATATTTCTTACATTCTTATCAGTTTCTCTCCTATGGCTTGCTACACACATAATAGGGTAAAACTCGAACAGTATAAGGAAGCTTTCAACGGTCTCAGAACAATAGCGGAAAAAGAAGTCGAGCCTAATCAGTCGATTTATCCTTTCATAACATACGAAATTCAACTAATTCATGATCAATTGGGCATTGTATTTCAAAAGACAAAAAAATCCAAAAGATTCCTTAACTTTATCGGCAGTGCACGGAAGTGGATTGCTGGTAACTCCGATCATGCTGACTTTGAGGTAATCAAAGGCAAAATTAGTAATGTTTTACAAAACAATAACACTGAACAAAATAGAGGAACTAAGAAATAATATAAATAAATTAATTAAAGTAACAAGTAAGAATAATATACAAAACGTAAGAAATGAAATCGTACTTAAGATCAAAACAAAATTACAAATCATAAGAGAAGAAATATTGTAATAAACATAGCTATATGTTTAAGTGGTCCATTAAGTGCCATTAAATGGGCAAAAACATTTATTTTGTCAAATAAAGAAATTGAAATAGTAAGCAAATACTTTGAAAAAGGGAATATATAAAGTCAAAATTGGCTCAAATGGATCAATTATCATTTATATTGTAAACCTACCTACAACTAGTAGTGAAAATTGTAAAATGCTGCTTAAAGCAGTTAAAATCAAAAACTTAATTAATAAAATACAAATTGAAAATATATTATACTGTAAAAATGAAATTCAAGGTACAAGAAATAAATGTAAAAAAATAAGGTAATGTAACAAAAATAATTTAATTAATATAAGTATTGAAACATGTACGACACATCTACTAAAGAGTCGACCAGCAAATTGTACAAAAATCAACAACCTCGAAAGAGGTAACCGAAACGATATTCGAGAATATCTTTTTTACATATATTCTTGAATAACTCAAAAAATGTTTTTTTTTTTATATATTATATGTAGAGATATTCGTCCTCTATTTCCATTTCATATTTTAAGTTGGGATCTCACTTGATGTCAATCTATCGTGAGCTCGGGATTTATTTTAGATTGTATCGTAATATGAGCTGTGAGTAATAAAAATTTATAATGAGTGCTTTTATGTAGAAAACGTGCCACAATCCTCTGGATTTACCACCTCATCAACCCAGTGCTCGTGACTTGCGGCCTGTACGACCATGGATGTTTACGATGCAACCAAAATTGAACACAAATGGTAATTTGCTCTACGTGTAGGAAAAAATTGAGTCAGATCCGAAATTCTGATACAACGTCATCATTGCCAGAGGTTGAAGATCAAATTGAAGTTGATGAAATGTATTTCGATACAAACAATGCATTCAATTCGATTAATGAATGCATACAGTATATTGGAGAAGACACATTCGATAAGAGAAGACTTAGTGCCTTAAAATATGTGCAGTCAAAATTGAAAAAGTCTATGTTGAAAATTGCAGAGAAAGTTTTCTCTGTTACTATGGACAATGATGAAGATAATTCCAGAGAGGAAGAATATTTCGTAGGGAAAATAAAAGAAAATTTCCATAAAACTACAAGCAAAGACTCCAAACTTGTTTTGTTGTCGACAAAACTATAGAAGAGTTTCCAGGATCGACAAGCTATATGATCAAGAAATCTAGAAAACTTTCCATCAACTTATGGGAAAAGCTTAGATGTTGATATCAAGCAATTGGTAGAAAGTCTTTACTGTGAAGACGATATCAGCCGTTTAATGCTGGGAAAAAGACTACGTATCCATAAAAGTAACAAACTTTTATTTTCTCAGGTTCAAAAATAAGATGTTTTGATTTTTTGTTAGGTTGGAAATCAGAAAAAACATATTCAAAAACGCCTGGTTCTAGCTAACCTTAGGAAGATGTATTATAATTCAAAGAAGTTTGATCGTTAAGGCCAAAGGACTGCATTTTGGATGGGGAATCAGGAACTCATTTCTTGTATGTTTCCACCACCCATCAAATTATCAAACTCCTGTTTGAGGGTAGCAATATATCAAGGCTGATAGAAAATGAAGATAAGCATCTTAATGACAGCAGAGCCTGCTTAGCTTTGGTAATTTTTTAACCCTCCTGATATAAATTGTTACATGGGCAAGTGCCTTAATTGCCCAAACTATTCCAAATGAATGAGAATCTTTGACACTGCTTTTAGTAATCACTTCATAGAAGACGTAACATACTATCAGTGGACCCACACAGACCGATCAAAATTGGAAGTGAGAATTGAAAACTCTGAGATTTTCATTCAGAGCTTTTTGAAACGGCTTGGTGTTTTCATTCGTCATGTTTTTATAACTGATCAACAAAACAGGTACATAAAAAAAGTCAAAACTCTCTCTTAAAGAAAACGGACATACTTGTTTTATTGGACTTTTCCGAAAATTATGGTTTTGTTGTGCAAGATGCAGTGCAGGGATACCACTGGGCTAACGAACAGGCGACGATTCACCCTGTCGCAATATATTACCGGAACTAGATGGATGATAATAAAAATGAAAGTTGTGTTGTAATCAGTGACTGCTTAAAGCATGAAATTATCGCAGTTCACTTATTTCATCGCCATCTCTTAGAGTTCCTGTACAGGAAATGCCGACATTTTAAGAAATTATTTATTTTTCCTGGTGCGCAGTACAAAAACGAAAAAAAATTTTTTAATTTAACATTACAGGAACAGGAAAAGACTGGCTGCCAGAGCTAGCCTACAAAGACCGTATGTGGAACACATAAAAACTGTCTTACAGTTATATATAAGTGAGCAACTGAAAATATAAAGAATATGGATTTCTCCTACGTGACCATACAGGAGTATAATGAAGAAAAATTATTGATGGAATCGAGATTTTCTAATTTAAGAATTGTGCGGGAAACAACTCTTCCTTTTCATCGGAAGAATATGTTTATACTCTTAACACATGGGCTGCATTAACATTTGCATTAACACTTGCGTTAAATCCATAGCATTTTCAGTTAGTACCAACCTTCAAAAGATACGTGTATAAATTTGACAGCTGTCGGATGATTAGTTCTCGGGATATAGCGTTGTGAGTGAAGCAACTTTTGTTATTGTGAAAAAAATGGATTCAAAGCAATTTCGTGTGTTGATTTATCATTGCTTTTTGATGGGAAAAAATGCAGTCGATGCAAAGAAATGGCTTGATAAGTGTTACCCGGACTCAGCACCAGCCGAACAAACCATTCGCAAGTGGATTGAAAAATTTAAAAGTGGTCATACAAGCACCAAAGATGATGCACGCAGTGGACGTCTAAAAGAGGCTGTTTCAGATGAAAACGTCAAAAAAGTCCACAAAATGATTACAAATGACCGTAAAGTGAAGTTGATCGTGATAGCTGAGGCTCTGAAGATATCAAAAGAGCGTGTTGGATATATCATACACGAATATTTGGACATGCGAAAGCTCTGTTCAAAGTGGGTGCCGCGTTTGCTCACAGTCGACTAAAAACAACAACGTGTTGATGATTCAGAGGAGTGTTTAAAGCTGTTCAACCGCAATAAAGCCTAATTTTTGCGTCGGTATGTGACAATGGATGAAACTTGGCTCCATCACTTCACATCAGAGTCAAGTTGGCAGGCGACGAACCTCGTCCAAAACGACCAAGAACTCAACAGTCGGCTGGCAGGGTTATGGCATCTGTATTTTGGATACACATCGAATAATTTTCATCGACTATCTTCAAAAGGGGCAGACTATTAACAGCGACTATTACATTGCGTTGTTGAAGCATTTTGAAGGACTAAATCGCAGAAAAACGTCCTCATTTGAAGAAAAAGAAAGTGCTGTTCCATCAAGATAATGCACCGTGTCACAAGTCGATGAAAACTAGGCAAAATTGAATGAATTCGGCTACGAATTGCTTCCCCACCCACTGTATTCTCCAGATTTGGCCCCCAGCGACTATTTCCTGTTCGCAGACCTCAAAAGAATGCTCGCCGGAAAGAGATTTAAGACCGATGAAGAGTAATCGCCTATTTTGAGGCTAAACCGAAATCGTACTACAAGACTGGTATCGAAAGATTGAAAAATCGTTTCAATCAGTGTATCGCCCTATATACGCAACTATATTAATAAATAAAGTTGAATTTTGCAAAAATGTTGTATTTTACTATAGAGCGGCACTGACTTTTCAGCCCATGTGTTAAAAGATAATAAATAATGATTTTTTTAGTTTTTAAGGCCTTGGGATACAAAGGCCCCAGTGTGAACAAAGCCAACACCATTTCATGTATTTTTTTGACATTGTCCTCTCGGTAGTGGAGTTGCGGCCACCACGAAACTCTCGAAACCAATTTTTGACGGTGTAATCTGACGGAGCATTAGCCCCAAATATTTATCAAACTTTTCTTTTGTTTCCTTCGCCGTTTTGCCTCTCAAAAAATAATGTTTTATGAGAGAACGAATATCGTTTTTGTCCATACTCAACATGATGTTAAACACGTCAACAACAATCAGCTGTCAAAACAAAACTCAAGACAGTATCGCAGTGAAATTTGGCATGTCTGCCTAAATATGAACGGACTTCAAGGCATCATATCCTTTTTTGCAGGCGGTTACTTTTCACTCCACCTAGTATAACATGCGTTTTCTAAAAATCTTTTCTTTGGTTATAAGGTTTAAAGGTTTCTTTACTTTTGCATGGAAAGCTCTCGCAATGATTTCATGCCGATCATAACTTTTGTTACCCGGAGGCAACTTATTTGTTATTTCCGGCTATTTGATGTTGCATGTCATTGTTATAAAGAGATCAGTGCGCCCATAAACTCTAGCGTTTGTCAATGCATCCTGTGTCTTTTCGTGCATATATGTAATGTTAAGCATCATATGAACAATGCGTTTCACATATTATGCGTAAGGATTTATTTCGATTATGCAAAATAATATCTCTACTCTAAAATTCTTGTCCAGCGAAAACTACTGAAATTTCATTCGTTGTAGGAGGTGATGAGATAAATTTGCAATTTTGGTTGGATTATTTTGCAGTTTTAAAGAACTTAATATATTCGTTATTCTAATGTAATACTTCTTATAACTCAGATACAAGTCGCATATTTAAGCCTCTCTGGCGTTTACATCGTATATCTGCTTGATTATCCGTGTCAGACTCAAATTAAATTTGAAGGAGTTTATAGGAATTGTCTACTCGAAGGAGGTTCCCAGCTAAATGGGACACTTGTCCTTGCACCTTAAAAATAGGCATAAATCTTTTCTCCACAATTTACCTATCACCAAATGGCATCATTTGGAAGGCATAGGATCGTATAGACTGACGAATAAAGGATTTTCCATAGGTATAAAATAAAAAAGTGGCTCAGATGGGTTAGAATTTTTTCCAATTTAACTTTTGCGCTGAAACAACACTTCCCGATTGACTCAAGTGCCATTTCCATTTGAAATATTAGTAAACGTTTGCCATTGAGCATAGTATCATAACTGGATAAACAATGCATTTTATTTCGTGTTTGTAATTATACACAGATCGCTCTTTTAAGGACCATATTGCCGTTGCTGGATTCGGTTTTCACGGTCGATGTTGTCTAATAGAAGAAGTTTATTGGCATTTATACAGTTTTTAGAACGGAAAATTGGTTTAATGTTACAAGTGGTGTCCGAAGTTACGTGATATAGTGAGGAAATAAAAAGTGTGTGTTGTATGAAATGGAGAAATTTTACATCGTGAGAAATAAGAAATGCAAATTTGGAGATTTGAAATGTAACTCGCGGGACTCGCAGTTGCATATTGCCGTATTTGAGATAACCGGGTTTTTCTAACTGCAATTGATGAAGAATTCCGTCTTGTTTTGATTTTTCAGTATGGATTAGCGAGCCGATCTTTCTAAGGGAGTTTCTAAAGCTCAAATGATGCGTGAGCGTTCCCTTATTTGAGAAAGGCGTTAATCCCGTTGTTATCTATTTTTTATTTTGGTGGGGGCTAACGCTAACATTTATTTCGCTTAATGCAAGCTAAAACTAACTTAAAAAACTAGGACTTAAAAAGCTAACTTAAAAACTTGGACTAACTTAAGGGTTAGGGAGTAAGGGAGTAGTGAAAGAAATCAAGTTTAAGGCGAGAAGTGCTCAGGTTAAAATCAAAAAGGGGGAGGTTTGAGTTAACCTTACGGAGCATGCGGGAGATTGGTTCGTTAGAGCCATAAGAGGTGCGATAGGTTGGGATATAGAAGAGACGAGGACAGCGTTAATTACGAGGATGAGTGTTGAAGGAAATAGAGTTGTAGAGGGAAGCGCAGTCCACAGAACCGGAGAGCAGCCGATGAATGAAGAGAATGTCAGCTATTTCTCTGCGTTTTTCGAGGGCACTCAGGTTAAGAAGTTTGAGGCGGTCGCGATAGGGAGGTAAGATAAGGGATATATGAGTTAGCTGAAAGGCGGACCACTCTTGGCTTGCATATTCAAAAAGAGGGCGGATAAGCGTAATGTAAAGTAACCTTGTCACATAAGGGTTGCTAGATTCTTTAGACCAACGTTTGATAAAACCGAGCGATGAGTTGGCTTTAAGGATTATCTCATTAATATGCGAACGGAAGTTTAACTCTCTATCGTATAAAATTCCGAGGTCGCGAAGGGATTACACCTGGGGTACGGGTTGTTCATGCAGAAAATAAAGTCTAGAGGGGGATTGATAGGACTTACGAGACAAAATCATAGATTGGCATTTAGAGATGTTAAGCTCAAAGCAATTTTTTAGACACCAGGTGGAAAGCCTATCGAGGTCTTTTTGAAGGAGAATAGAGTTTTGGGGTGAAGAAATAGTTTTGGAGACCTTAGTGTCATCGGCGTAAATGGATAATCCTCTCAAGATCATTTCTAGTTAGAATAAAAAGGAGGGGACCTAAAGTGAACGCTATAGTAACGGTTCTCCAGATAAGAAGATATCCATTTTAACAAAATGGGGTCAAAACCGAGGGAAGACAATTTGAAAAGGATCAGTTGATGTGATATTTTATCGAAGGCCTTAACTGAATCTGTATCAATAACATCAATTTCGTTGCCATTTTCTAGAGCTGAAAGCGCAAAGGACACGAATTCAACTAAGTTTGTAGTAGTTGATCTACCTTTTAGAAATCCGTGATGACTGGGTGATATAAGTGACTTGCACTGAAAGCTTAGAACATCATATAAAACACTTTCGAACATTTTAGGTATGTGAGAAAGCTTAGCAATGGGACAGTAGTTGGTTACTTCATTCTTTGATCCCTTTTTGTGAACCGGAGTTATGAAAGCGGTCTTCCAAACTAGGGGGAATTCCCCTTGTGTGAGGGATAGATGAAATAGGGAGGAAAGTGGGTGCGAAAGTTTGGAGGCACACTTTTTGAGAAATATTGCTGGGAGCCCATCTGGACCGGATAAAAATTCATTATTGAAATTTTGTAACTTTTCTTCGATAAGGGTGGGATCAAAAGGTTAAGAGAGAGAGAGAGAGAGAGAGAGGGGCCAATGGAGAAATTGGGAAGGTACTTGAAATACATGGGGTCGAGTACGAAGGGGTTGTCTGCAAATGACTGCTTAAAAGAGTTTGCAAAATAGTTGGCAATAATATGTGGGTCGGTCGATGATATGTTATCGAACGAAAGAGAGGGGGGATATCCGTCTGATATTCTTTTGTAGTTGACGAATTGATAAAATGTCTTATGATCATTGATAAGGTTGGTCTGCACTGTGTCGAGAAAGCGCTGATAGAGGCAGTTATAGAGCTGGATGAATTGCAGGTAAATTCCAAGATAGTTAGAGTAGTCGTAATAAGAATTGGTGCGAATAAAAGCTGCCCATTATTTGTTTCATTTATAACGTAAAGAGCGAAGTCTTCTGTTGTACCATAGTGGGAAAATAAATGATGTTTTATGCCGTGAAAAGGGGACGTAGAGAAATGGAATTAAATATTTGTCTGTAGAAAATGGAGTCAGCATCAGATAAGGATAGGTAAGTAAAATCAAAAGAATATTTGCTAAGATAGGTATTGATTTTGCAAAAATTAGCTTTATGAAAGTTGTAAGAAGAAATGGTAGTTTAAGAAGTGGGCTGGGATGGAGAGTTATGGAAAAATGAGAGAAGAACGGGGGCGGGGGGGGGGTGAAAGTTGTCGGCAGTTGATAGGATAAAGGGACAAAACGTTACTGTGGAGTTTATAGGATCACTAGTGAAAATAAGGTCTAGTTGCCTACTGATAGAGTTGGGGACGCCACTTACTTGACACAGGTTTGAGTCAGTTATGCTGTCAATGAAAAGACATTACTTGGATGAACTGGCATTTGACGAGGTAAAAAATAAGTGATCATCCGATCACTTCAGCAGTGGCAGATTGAAGTCTCCAAAGATAAGGATATCGTCGATGGAATCACTTAGGTCAATTAGTTGGTCAATTGCTTTAATAGATAGGATGTAGGACTCGATAGGTTAAGCTGGGAGAATGTAGCAGCACATAACGTATAGGGACCTATTGGGAAGTGTTATTTTAATTGAGACAAAGCCAATTTTATCAGAAGAAGAGATAGCGATGAGAGAAGAGTTGAGGTTATAATGAATAGCAAGTAGGACATCTCTACATGGAGAATCAACTTTAGAAATGGCAGGATCATTAACTATAGGGAGAGAGTGATCGTTATCTCGGAAGACATTAAACGAAGATGGGAATAGCTTCTGGCTCTTTATGTCGGGGATCAGATTGGTTTCTGTAAGAGCATAGACGTCGAAAGACAGACTGTGTGATTTAGACAATAAAGCCCGAGTTTTAGAGCGCAAGCCTCTTGTGTTTTTGTAGTAAAATGTAAGTGGTAGTTTGTTGCGTGGAGGAGTAGGGGAGTGTAGATGAGATGCAGGCAAAGAAGGCAAATTAGGAACGAAAAAATTTATCATGGTCAGCTCGGCTGTGCTGAAGGTGAGAAACTCTTTTAGAGTGAACATAGCTGCGGAAAGCAGCGAGGTCATCCGCAATCTTTTGAGGAGGTGTGTCGAAGATTTCGTTGTAAAGCTTTCTGAGACTAATTATATCCGTAGGTAGGAGACCATGACACTTGTTTTTGTTTTTCCCTAAAAGCAAACAGAGTCGGATTTGTCGTAAAGATATGTGAGATAGAGACGTATATTTTCGTATATCTTTTTATCCCTTAGCTTAGAGAGGGCGTAATGGCATTTCGTGGTGTCTATATTCTTTTGGGTCAATTTAACGTTAGGCGGTGAAAGGGGATCAAAAATAGGAACTGGAGCCCGTGAAACCGAGGGAGAAGGCGAGCTAGCAGCGGGATTTAGGATATGCGAGCTGATAAAGTTAGGGTATTTGGCTCCTGTTGAAAGGTCAAAATTAGGAAAGCAGTTGATAGTATTCGTGGGAGGGGGTATGGGTGGTTGAGAAGTGACAGTATCAAGGGCAGAGGTTAAATTAAATGAGACGCGTTGGGGTTTGGATGAAATAGAGGCACTTGGAGCTTTTGAGGAGATACGTGAAGGGGGTTGCTTAGGGATATAAACGGGAGGGGAAAAATTGGGAAAACTTTTAGTTTTAAGGCTCCAGTTTGGGTCGGGTTTAGGATATGGATGGGGATGGGAAAAGGAATCTAGATTATTGTTGTAATGCTAAAACTTAATTGTTTGCTTTTACAGAAGATCGCTCATATGTATTACTTTTTCGCCTCGGCATATTTTTTTAGTAGGTCTTGTACAATACCTAACAACTATTAAATGTGGGTAATAAAACATACAAATGAAAGGCTTCGATTCGCAGTGGAAACTTAAGTGAATCGTTCCCAAACTCTTTCTTTGATTTCATACTGAAATTAACATTAATGTAGATCTTTGCGATCCAAACTAGGTAACGTTTATAAAGTTAATAGAATATCTCTCCCGCTAAAGCCCTCAACAAATCAATTTTTTTCTCTCGAACGTAGATTTTTTTTTTAAATTTAAAATAAATTTTTTAAAATTTGTTAGAAAGGCGGCTAAGTCTTTAGGTAAGCTGGCATTGCAGTTACATATTATGCGTTCTGCTGTCTCTACGTCATCGTTGCATAGTCTGCATGTATTGTCTTGTGCCATGCCCGTGAGCATCAGGTGTTTTTTCACAAGGCAGTGCCCTTTGAGAAAACTGTCGAATCTGTTGGTACGGTTTTCATTGCACCAGTTGCATAGACATGGGCTAGTCTCTGTAAATTATAAAGTTTACTCTGTGTTGACCTCTGTACTGCCTTATGCCACCAAAGGCGGCTGTATACGTAATTAATGTGTTCATCCACATTAATTCATCCACAGTCATTTTGGGATTAAATCCCCAATTTTTTCCGACTAGACTTTTGCTGGCCCATATTGAGTTCCTGGCCTTGTCAATAGTCTTAGAAAGATGAGTGTTCCACTTAAGTTTTTTATCCAGTTTGATTCTTAGATATTTGACTTCCGTTGAGAACTCTATTGTTTTACCGAAAAGTATGGCATTTCTGAGTCTTCCTCGCCTTTTTCTTATGATAAATATAAAAATGGTGCTTTTCTTGAAATTGACTTCGAGGCCAACTTTGGTGCACCATTCAGCAACTAGGCTCAGAACCCTTTGGAGGCGATGCAAGATCGTATCCTTGAATTTACCTCTGATTAGGATAGTAATGTCGTCTGCATATCCTTGGACATAGAAACCATCATTGCTGAGAATAATTAGTAGTTCATTACTACGATAGACCATAGAAGGGGTGATAGTCTCCTCCCTGGGGGCATCCTTTCGTAGCTATCACACTAAGTTTATTGCTGCGTAATGGGATTTTTATTGTTTTATCCTTTTTCATACATTTTATCTATTTACATGTGGTGTCGACAACTCCCATATTTTGAATACCTCTATATATCTAACAATATACCGAAGAAACAACCTACTGGTACCTCTTTATCTCTGAGAGATTTTTCAATCTTTGTATGTAAGATTTTGTAGAGCGTATGTAATTGATTTTCCAGGTTGGTAGGCATATTGATATTTGTGAAGGGGGTTCATTTGAAATGCCCCGTCGAGGATTTTTTCCATAGTTTTGCAGAAAAAGGAAGTGGTGCTGATTGTTCTATCCGACTTTGGTAGTTCAGACGCTCTGCGTCCTACCTTAAGTATATATTTGACAGTAACCTCCTTCCTCACGCGTAGAATAAGTTAATTAGTACATGTAGCAGTTCCGGAATGACCATTTGTAGTAAATCTTGGAATATTTCATCCTCACTAGGGGCTTTGAAAGGTTGAAAAAAGTTGATTACCCTTTTGCCTTCATGTAAAATTTCCTTTGCTCTGTTCCAGTCCTCTCTGAACGGTCTGTTTATCCTTCTCTGGGGAGGGCTTTCTTTTGCTTCTGGAATTATCGTCTGGAATTTTGTCTATATACATTGAATTATCTGTGTCACTTTTTGTTATAAGTTGGGCTGTTTGTGCTCTAAATTGTACTCTTTCAAGTATTTCTTGGACTTTTTATCAATAGAGAAAGTGACTGTATCACTACCACTCCTTTCCTTTGAGACCCTGAGAGCACGTCAACCTGTTGCGGTAATGCCAGGATTCTGCTTGACCCAGTATGCCTTAATTATGACATTGAGAAACTATGGTTTGCATCACTTAAAACAAATACTTACACACATAAATATGGGACATTTATTCGGTAAGTATAAAAAATGTAATTAAAACATTACTATGCTTCTACATACCTAACGTATTCGACTGCTTAAACGATCTAGAAGATCGAACAATAACAATATATGAAACAGTAGGCAATCAGGTTTACCTCACGCATATATTGTATTATACTAACATGCATACTCGCTTGTGCATTGACTGTGGCAATGATCTCCACACTATTATCGCGGAAGCATATAAACATTTCTTTATGTTATTATTTTATTCCCATATATATCTTTGTTGTGAAATAACAGGTAAATTTTATACGTTTTTTTTTTTAAACCAAGGTAAATGCAAATAATTGGCATAAATATTTTCCTATTTCTTATTTAGAAGTTTTTTGTGAAAATATGTTGATTAAAATATTTTATAGATATAATCCATCCAGATTAGATTGCAAAAAACCACATTCAAATCCGGTCAGTAGTTTTTGTGTTTTTGTGGCATATACTCATATATTCATACACACAAATTTTGAAATTTGCCTTTTACAAATGTAATGATAAATCAGATGGAGAGGAGGAAGCAGCAGATATATTTTCAGTGTTAGTGGGAATAGTTTACAGCGTTTTAAAGGAAAATTAAATAAATTATCACAATTTGCAACCAAAAAAAATATCAAATTATAGGAGAAAAAAGAAAATTGACGATTTTGAAAAATGTGCTACAAGACACATTGTTCTAAGCTTTTTCTTTCAGAGAAGTTTACCTTCATTAGATAAAGCACTCTACGAAGTGTACCATATGTGAAAATATATTAAAACTAAGCAGGACATCTTTAGATTTAATTTTAAAAACGGACCTTGGGTTTAAGTTTATTGGATGTCAAAAGAAAAGTTTGCTTCTAGAAAAAAATAACATAGTTACTAAGAGACGATAGTAAATAGATAGATTTATAATGTAAAATAAAATAAATAAATTTGAAAGCGAACTTAAAATTTTTATTATCGGTTAAAAGAATAATTTATGGCATTTACTTTTTAAAAATAATATCATGTAAATGTTGGCCACGACTACGTCTGAGGTGGTCCATTCGGAATTTCTAATTTTGGGCTACTCGTTCGAGCATAGTGACGGGTATCTCACGGATAACACGAGTAATGTTGGCTTTTAATGCGTCAATCGTAGCTGGCTTATTCCTGAAGACCAGAGACTTTACATATCATTAGAGAACATAGTCCAAAGGTGTGATACCGCACGATCTAGGCGGCCAATTTACGGTAGGAAAACGTGAAATTAAGTGTTCACCAAAATGATTTCTCAACAAGTCCATTGTTTCACGCGCTATATGGCTCGTAGCGCCGTCTCGGTGAAATCAGAGCTCACCGAGACCATGAGCTCGAATTTTAGGAAGCACATAGTCCGGTAACATGGCGCGATAACGGTTGCCATTGACGGTAACATTCTAATTTGCCTCATTTTTAAATAAATATAGACCAATGATTCCACCAGCCCATAAACCACACCATACCATTGTTTTAAATGGATGTAATGGTAGCTCTTGGTACTCTTCGGGTTGTTCATCAGCCCAAATACGGCAATTTCGTTTATAAATGCATCCATTGAGCCAGAAATGGGCTTCATCACTGAACAAAATTTCACGATAAAACACCGTATTTTCATTGAGTTTCAAATTCAAGTCGCCTGGCTTTATTTCTTGCAGAAGTTGAATTTTGTACGCTTTTAGGCTGAGATCCTCACGTAAAATGCGTCAAGTTGTCGAATTCACCAAACAAAGCTGCTGAGAATGACGACGAATCGATTCGTCACGGTCTTCGCGTACACTCTCAGCTACAGCTGCTATAGTCTCTACACTACTTGCTGGATGTGGTCTAACCGGTCGAGTATTATCCACTAATGTAAACTGGGACTCAAATTTACGAATAGTATTGGCAATAGTAGTTTCAGTAAGTCGATTATGCGCACCGGTAGTTTCTCCAATCGCACGAAAAACATTTCTCACAGAACGCTGATTTTCGTAATACAGCTGAACAATTTGGAGACGCTGTTGTATTGTAAGTCCTTATATGATGACTTGCCAAACGATACCAAATAAAAATGACACAGCAGTTTTATAGGAGTCATGCGTGATCTATCAAAAAAAAGCCTATTGAAAATCAAACCTCACGATGAATCACCCCTTATTTACGGGAAACAAAACAATATATGTAGATAACAAGGCAAAAGATTATATTTTATTGATGAAACATTGCTAAATGAAGGGCACACTCAGCAAAAGATATGGACAGACCCAACGATCAAAACACCACTACAAGCATTCAACGCAGGATTATCGAATGCACTCCAATTTCCATCCGGAAAATGAAACAGGTTGATAATTATCCACATCGGAAGCTCGACATTGTCTGGCAATGTCTTGAAACCAACTCTGTGATGAATAATACTATGTATTACTCAAGAAAAAAAAAAATAAAGAGCCTGCCATAAAAGAAGAAATCAAAACCTAGTTCAAAGAAAATAGCATAGCTTTCGAACAAAACATGATGAAAGCTGAACTGTTGGATGTTGTAAAACACCATAAATACAGACGTGAGGTGCACGTGGTAGATAAACTTTGTCTAATAGTACGGTGTTGATACAGGAAGTTAATATTGGCTTAAATAAAAGGATTTGTAGGAAGCCAAAACAAATTTTTTATAGTGTAAGACGTTAAGCTACTATAGATAAAAGTACTTGAGAGATTGAATAGATTGCGTCAAACTTGTTGAACAAAAATAAAGGAGATTGTTAAAATTTAAATTATGAGAACGACAGGGTAAGTTTGGTTTTATATGTCTTACATTATTATGTAATGTTTTACAATTATATTCTAATTTATGGAAGTTTATTTTTTCTCAAAAACTGTTCCGGAGCTGACTCTTCTGGAATTGCGTGCTAGTCCCACTTACAAGCAAATAAAGCATTCATCATATGACCAATCATTCGATGGTAGCGCTTAATCTAATATATCATACTCGTATGTACATCATCACAATGCGTAACGGCAGCTTTGGAACAAACATGAAGTGGACCATTTAAAAAAAGAATATTTTCGTAATTTTTAATAGTGCGTTCTTATTATTGAGTTTTAAAACATTTGGCTCCATCAAGCCAAATCCATCCAGTGAAAACCTCATCAAAATTTTAAGAAATATTTGTCCAAGCTCAACGTGTTTGAATTGCTGAAATTTAAATATTCAATTTTATGTTTATAACAATTTATCGAGAAGTGACTTTACCAGAGCAAGTGCATATCAATGCAAATTGTTGAGAGCGAGTTTTCTTTTGAGCAATGTCACAAGTAAAGGCTAATTTCTTTAGCCTTCAATTTAATTCACCTGCATTACTGCGAGCCTTCATACAGTGTTTTTTTGTCACTAGATTGTGTTGGTGTCCATTTATCTGGAAAAACTAATCTGATTGTGTCAAAGGAACACGTGCTTGAAAAGTGACATGTCAGGCTACATTTTCTGTGAAGACAGCTGTATAATTTGTTTCTAATTTTTGATTATTTTTAAAAATAAAACTTTTATAATCTGCGAAAAAAATTATTACAGATCTCAAAAGAATACTAACAGAAAAATAACCTTTTTTATTAAATACAGCTCCTTTGTTAATTATTTGCAGCATTATTAATAATAATCATTAGAACAAGATGATTATACCTAGATTATAAATTTAATCCCTTTCAGTTTAATTAACTGAATAAAAAATGTTACTAAGCGAGTTTAATAATCCCTTATTTACGAAATTTATTTTTGTCATATCAATTCCATTTAAAGCTTTATTAGTTACATCTTTCAAAATTAATGTTTCCGTAATACAAGTAAGTAATAGATTTTTATGTAAAAATGTTTTCATTTTTCATTAATTTCAATTGATATTGGTCTACCATAAGTATTTATTTGAGTTACATTTGCTGGTAAATGATTATAAAATTGGTAGCTTTCGATACCTTTTATTTCACTTACAAACTAGTGTAATTTTATTTAATAAACAACTTTTTTTATTGTTCAATCTATGAGGTAGGCAAACCTACCCCATAAAAATACTAAAACATTTATATTCTACGAATATGTAACTAGCTCTGATTTTTTTTCATTTATTTAATAATAATTTAATTGATCGACTTGATCAATAATTCGTATATCAATTAATTTTACTGTAGCAAATACACTTACAATTAAAATTAACTCAATTAGAATTAACTTCCATATTGTTTACTAGCAGATCTGATTCTACTAATTTATTTGGGGGAATTATTTATTTACTTAATTCTAATAAAACACCATTTGAATTGACTTTTGTGAAATCTAGTTCATATTGACTAAAAATGTCAACTTTCAAAGTAGTCATATTTGGATTTTAAATCTTTATCAGTAAAATTGTTAATATCATCTATTTAATAATTGCCCTTAAAACAATGTCAATAATTTCCTTATTTCTTATGTAAGTCAAAAAAATTTATTTAATATAATTTGAATATATTTGAAACTGAATTATAAATACTATAATTTGACAAAACCTAATTTCATTTGTTCATCAAATTTATGTACATATAATTTTGTTCAAGAATTTCTATCTAAAGATGGAAATAAATATTTTCAAAAAAAAAAAAAATGGGGAACTTATTTAATGTACAAACTGATATAATAAATATTCAAAATCAAATAACAAGTGGTAAAGTACTACTTACAAAAGGTAAAATAACAGTAAATTCTACAATATAAATATTATAAAAAAATTAATGTGCAGCAACTCTTGAGAACAATTGTTATGCATTGTTATTTTAACATTATCTGATATTATAATCAAAAATCAAAAAATCAATATAAGTATATAAAGAATAAATTATCTAAATTTATTATACCAGATTTTGGTCTTTAATTTTCTGAAGTAATTTATTTTCATAAAAACAGCTCTGAGTTAGAAATTTTTAGTTTTCTTAGCATATTCTTTTAAGTCAGTGTTTTTATTGGGATTAATTTGATGTCATGTTTTTTTTTTTTTTTTTAAATAAACCTTCACTAGACTTTTTTAGCAGTAACCCATTTTCATATTTAGGTCTTGGTCTTGTAAAGTTGAATATTTACTTTTTATCATCTTCATTAGTTTTTATACCATTAAAAGCTTTATATATGACTTAACAGTTACTCCAGCTCCTATTGCTAGAATTAAAGGAATCCAATCCAATCAGACAAAGAAATACGGTATTTAAAATATTTTGGATATCATTATTTCATTGATTGAATATATATTAATATGCTTAGATTTCTAATGAAAATTGATATATTGACATTGATATATTTTTTTATGATTAATACTTATAATCATTTATGGTTGTTGTAATCATTTGTATTTTAATAATTGTGGATAATATAAAAACAAATCAAATATATTAAAAAAATAAATACAAAAATAAATATGAACAATAAAAATAGTATAGAAAACAATTCAGATAATAAAATATTATACTACTTTTATATAAATGGGGAACAAGTTTTATCTCCAATAAATGGTAAAAAAAGTATGTGTTAAACTTGTTTGTTTGAAAAAGATTTAACTGAACTTTATGGAAAAGGCTATTGTTAAAATTGCGAAAAAAATTCTTTACTCTCAAAATAAAGAAAATCATTCCTTCATTTGTTATTAATTAAAAAACACGAATTAATGAGATTAAGATTTTCTTGAGCTTTTTTTTAATTATTTAACTTAATAAATCGATTGAAGAAATTAAGGGTATACCTTCATTCATTTTTTTTTTTTTTTTTTTTAATAAATGGATAAAAATTTAATAGGACCAAATTTAGCTTCTAATAAAACTTTATCAGAACTAAAAGAAAAAAAAAGATGGAAATATATTTATTCCTCTAACAAGATTGTAAATGCCAAAATATAATGAGTTAGTAATTTTGATTAATAATTGTACTGGAGGACATAATTTAATCCAAAAAGAAGTCACAGGGAGACAATTCAGGTGAATTCGATGTCTGTTAGATGGTATTTGTTGCATTTTTAGTCAAAAAATTACGAAAAATGATGGCACTGTGCAACTGTGCGTTATCATTGTGCAAAATCCACGAGTTTTCTGCCCACAATTCTGGTCTCTTTCGGCGAATTACATCACGCAAACGTCTCATAACGCCCAAATAATACTCTTTGTTTACTGTCTGGCCTTCTGGCAAAAATGCATGATGCACTACCCCGTTGTAATCCATGAAAACCGTGAGCATTGCCTTCTTTTTTGACTGAAAACGATGTTTTTTTGGTCTCGGCTCATTTGTTGAACGCCATTCACTTGCCTGATATCTGGATTGCGTGTCGTACTCATAAGCCCACTTCTCGTCTCCAGTAATGTTCCTCTTGATGAGTGTGGAATCGCATTTACCCTCGCAAATCATCTCTTTTGCGACGTCAAAACGGTGTCTTTTTGCATGAAATTGAGGTCTTTTGGCACCAACTTTGCTGCTACACGACGGAAACCCAAATTATTAACCAAAGTGTCTTAGACGGACCCATAGGCAATGTTGAAGTCCTCCGCTATCTCTCTGATGGTAAATTTGCAGTTATTGACCAACATTTCTTTTACTTCATCAATATTTTCGTCGGTTTTCGATGTCGATGGTCTGCCACTGCGTTCACTGCTCACGACCACTTTTGAACCGCTCGTGCCACTGGTAAACGACCGTTTTCTTTAGAGAATCGTTCCCGAAGCACTTTTTTAACATTTCCAACGTTTGCGCACCATTAAATCCGTTTTTTACGCAAAATTTTTACGCATTTATAAAATTATAAAAATTGCCAAGACACACAGAGATAGATGCACTCTTGGCTACGTAACTTTTGCAAATGTCAAGCTATGCCGCTTTAGACGGAATGTCAACAACAGAACTCAAATCGGAACAATGCGATCGCCATACGGTGGTTATTCCGTTGGTTTTTTTTTTATCTAGGTGGTATACTATATTTTCACAATAAGGAAACTAAAGATGTCTATTTACATTTTTTGAATTAGTTAAAAATAATTACAAAAATATATTTTACATAAATAATAAAATTTAGCAAGATGTAGAATGCAGAAAGTAATTTTTGGGTTGATTCCTCTACTATAATAAGAAAGTGAATAACCAAAATTATTCAAAAGTGTTTGATGTATTAGAAGAAATATATCAAAAATTTGACGATAGCATTACATAAATTTCAGATTATAAATTTAGATAGTATACATTATATATATATAACTCAACCATCTATTGAAGGAGATTTTATCCTATTTTAATAAAAATTATATAAATATAAAAAATACAGATAATAATTGTATTTTATATGTTTTTCTCATGAACAAAAGATCCTCAAAGACCAACAAGATACGAAGAATATTTGAAATAAAAGAAGAATATATTAAAAAATTAGAAAACGATTTTAATCTGACACCAACTTTGCTGTTACACGACGGAAACCCAAATTATTAACCAAAATGTATCGGACGGATCCATACGCAATTTTCAAGTCCTCCGCTATCTCTATGATGGTTAATATAAGCAATATATGTGAACAGATCCAAATTTTACATACGAGTAAATCTTTTGATCCAAATGATGTTAACAAGTTGCATGTAGATGTCTTGTATTTAGATAAAATAATAAATGTCATTTTGTAGCCATTAATGATTTATTATATTTCCTGAGCGCAAAAATTCATCTTAATTCTTTGCAAAAAATAATTAAAGCGCTTTAATTCTGAAAAAGAACGTAGAAATCATAACCAAGAACGTTTTAGTAATGATGATACACATAAATTTAAGGATATGAATTACTATCAAAAGAAAAGAAACAAAAGAAGAATATTTTAAAATATAAAACAAAAGGATCAGAAATTTATCATCCATTCACTCTTTTTTTTTTTTTTTTTGATTCTTAATGTATTTTAAAAAAAATGTTACATATATTAAAAAAAAATACAACGTTAATTAATAAATACATACCGAATAGTCTTGGGGTTTATGATAATTGTTTTAAAAATTTTTATTCTCACACAACAGAGGTTTTATAATTATCTTAGAAAAGCAGCTACTGCATATAATAAATTCAGTAAAACCAAAAAAAAATGACGATGAAACATCCAAGAAAAATTTGGAAAAACTGCAAATTGTGGAATATGTGTTAATAAATCTGATGAAAAAAAAGTTATTAATAATACAGAAAAACTTTTGTTTAGATTTAAAAGGATATAATAGTAAATTGATTTTAGGAGAATTAAATAAAATAGATATTGACGAAAAAGATGCTAACATATTCATATATGATAACATGAACCTATATTAGACAATTAAAAAAAATAAATTAAAGTGGATTAACTTGATAGAAAAATAAGTCTAAAATGCAAATATTTATAGCATATAATTTCTTATTAGAGTTAAAATGTTTTAAATGTAAATCATCTGAATTAAAGGAAAATACAATTCCAAAAATGGTTGAATTGAGATTTACTGATTCTATGGAATTTATAAATTGTAGTTTGCATAAGACAATTAAAAATTTATTAGATATTCCATATATAGTACATTTTGTTCACAGTTTAAAAAGGCAAGAGAAATAAAGGAACCTTAATCTTTTAAAATAATTAATGTTAGTATCTGTACATCGAAAATTGTACCTTTTGTGATAAATTTATAATTAAAAAGAAAGTAAGGTACTATCATTTTAAGAATTTTAATCATGAATTCAAAGATACATTAAACGTAGAAATATGGTATATCCATATGAATTTATAGATGATATGAGTTAATTAGAATTAAAATAAATACCGGTTTATGAAGATTTTTTTTTTCAAAATTATGTTGTACTATATGTGAGAATAGTTATAAATGTGCTATGAAATTATGAAATTATTTCCAAACAAAATTGGAGATTCTTGGTGTTTTAAGTATTATTATAATTTTTACCTTAAATTGGATGTAATTTTACAAGCAGATTTACAAGCACAATTAAACATTAATTCTGCTTTGAAATTTACTATACAGAATTATTAATTGATTTAGATATGTTTAAATTTAAAAAAAAAGACATCAGAGGAAGTATATCATAGATTATTCATAATCATGCAAAGTTAAATAATTGTTGTTATTATAATGACAAAGTATAATAGGTTTATAAACTATCCAAAATAAGCTGAGAAGAAAGGAATTTATGATCCAAAAAATTAAACAATTTAATGTTGTATTTGGATTAAGAAATTTAAAAATTTATAACAAGCAATATTTTAAGAAATAATTTTGAATAATTTTAATTTAGAAATGGCAGAAACTTTAACGATTATGCTCCTGCACCAAAAATATTGTCAAATTTAAAACATCAAATGATAACAAAAAAAATTGCTTCAAAACCAAGCCAAATCATTCAAAAACTTATTTGTAATTTACAGAGGAAAGAAAAATATGTTTTAAGCCCAAGAATATTTAAAACGAGGAGGTGAACTATTAAAAATAATAAAAATCATATTCAAGGAGACTGTAAGAAAAAATAATGAGTAAATTAATAACCAGGCAAAATTACCAAAGTAGAATAATTTTAGATGAAACTTGGAAAATATTTTCGAAAAAAAGGGAAAAGTAAAATTAAATAATTGTAAACCATTATTTGATGGAACGGCTATATTAGATTAAGCAAAATTAATTATGTGTAAATATAACGTTCAATTGAAGAAAAAATATGAGAATAGAATGAAATTACAATATTAGGTACAGATACTTATTCATTCATTATTTGTTTTCAAGTGAAATCATTAAACAACACAGAATTAAATATTTATGTGCATATGAACGAAGAAATAGATTTACATATATGGTATAGGTGAATCAATATACAATTTCTCCATTTATGGACAAAAATCAGATAAAAACAAGAAATCACCTGGAAATTCAAAGACGAATACAATGGAAAACCAATTAAAGAATCGTGTGGTTTGAGATTAAAATGTACTCATTTAGAACCGATAATGATGATAAACAAATGTATAAAGGAATTGAGAAATTAAATATAAAAGCACTAAAATTTGAAGATCACAAAAATTGTTTGACCGATTTACAAATTAAAAAAAAAACTGTTCATACGGCTTATCGCAATATGATGATAAATTATATTTTTATAGGGAAGATATTAATAATATTTCAAAATTAGCACACGCCATTATAAAATAAAATAATTAGAAAAATATCAGTAGGATCCTTAAAACTAGATACTGTCATTAGGGTAGTTATTAGATTTCATTAGATATTCATTTTAATTTATTGTATATAAATACTTTTTAATTTATATTATAAAACTAATTTTTTTTTATATATGAATCCAAAATATTTGGTAGAGGTATATGGTATTTTACCTTTAAAATTATCATTTTTTACGATGACTTTTATTATTTAGAATATATTTTATATATATTATATATATATATATATATATATATTATTAAATACATTTTTTTTATTTGCTAAAATTTAAAGAGACACCATTAAAAGATGTTTAATTATGTTTTTTTATTTATTGTAATTAATCATTTTTTTTTTAGGAAATTTAGATATCTTCTGTTTATACTCGTATACTTAAATTTTACATAGTCTTTTATTAATGGATGAAATTGATTTATCAAATGAATTTCAATTTTCTTGAATATCCTTTTGGAATATTTATTTTTAAATTTTCAATTATTTCGGTTACATCTATTATTTTTTGAATTTCTTAATGAGTATCTATTTTTATATTTTCCATATCTTTACTCCAATCAAATTTTAAATTTTCCAATAGATTTTATTATATATTGTATATTACAATATATTTTATAAATGTGTTTGTTCATTTTCTGTTTTATTTTATTTATTAGTTAAAAGTGCCTGAATTATTCGATTGATTATTTTTTCCGCCAAATTTATCAATTCGCATTTATTTAAAGAATGAAATTAGATTATATTTCTTTCTCTTAATTCTTCAATTATATTCATGATTTCATTATGTATTCGAAGGTTATAATTACCATCTTCATTTTCACTTATAAGTTATAATAATCATTCTTTAACTTCAATAACATCATTCCAATAAACATATTCAACTGGTGATTTCGGTTAAATTTAAAAATTGTTTCCACTCTTACTCCGGGTTTTTCTTTTAAAATTTTAGTTTTTATTAGTAAGGGAGTAGTATAATTCATGTATTTATTACCCACACTTGATTTAATCCACTTTGTTTAGTTATTAAAATAATGTATTCATAATTTGTTAAATCTTCATCTGTTACTACTAATGGTTCTTTTGTAGTTAATACTTCTCATAAACCTTAAGTTCCAATACAGTTTTTATATTAAACAATAACATTATTACTAACCATTTCTTCAGAATAAGCAATCTATAGGTCGCTTCTATTTTCAGATTTTAAACCGAATATATTATCACAAATTCTTGATTCAGAAAATCTTAAATTCAAATATTTCATTGCTACATTTCCAATCCTGTTTTCAACTAAATTTACTGGAGTTGATAGAGTATCATTGAATTCAATATTTTTCTTTAAAATTGAGTTACTAACTGATGGTGAAAAAAATTCTTCATTTCCAAGTTAATTAGAACATAGATGGTACTGATTCAATACCAGCTTCTTCTTGTTTTGAAAGCGGAAATATTTTGAAAATTCTTTTCGTAATTTATCTACATTATTTTTTAGTGGAGACATTTCATTTTTTAAATCATTAATTATTTTTGTTGCTCTTTAATTGATTTTAAATATCTATTTATCGATAATAGAACATCATTTAAATCAATCATCAAGTTATATTAGGGGCACACTTAGTGTGGCCGCCAAAAATAAAAGTTAATTTTTGAGAATCTTTTTTAAAGAAAACTGCTGTATCTAATTTTTAAAATATAGAGAATAGAATTATATGAATATACACTGAAATTTTCGAAGAAAAAATAAAATTTTCAGTGAGTTTTTCGCTATCTCACAAGTCACCAAAAAAGGCCTTCACCCTAGTTGAAATCAAAAAAAAAACAAACTAGGAGGTATTGCCTATACAATGACCCATGATTGTGAAAAAAAATGAAATTTAACGAAATGCCAGAATTTTCTCCGAAAATTTGATGATTTTTAGCCTGCCAAAATTACACTTTCATACAATCGAAAAACTGGAGGGTCATTGTAAAGTGAAACATAAAAAATAAACAAAAAAAATTAAAAGCACACTTCAGCAAATTTGTAAAATGTAGTTTCGAGAAAAACGCGTTGAAAGGTAAGATGATTGAATTTTCTGACCACTGAGCGGCTACTTTTCAGAAGGCTGTATCTCAAAAAATATTTGAGATATTCTTTTGAAACTTTAGTTTGTTATTTTTAAAGGTACTATCGAAATATGAAATGAAAAAATAAAATTTCACACTAGGAGTGCCCCATAAGCCTTCATTAAAATTATGACTGTTTATACCAGATTGATTTAATGGAAATGCAATTGTTTGAAGTTCTTCATTAATTGGTCCAGCTTTATTCTTTGTATTCTTTAGGTTTATTTTTTAACTCTTTTTAGAACTAATATAATCTTGTACAACTGTGTCTGAAATATAAATATTTAATAAACTTATTTACTTTCATAGTGGAAAAAAATTTTGTCAAACTTTCAGTGATAAAAAATCTTCAATTGTTGAAAGATTTAATAAAACAACCAATAAAAAAATTTAAAGTTCAGTTTGAAATTAATTAAAAAAAAATCAACAAATACAATTTCAAAAATGTTAAAAGAACAATTGAAAATAGACCTTGTTTCCTGACACAGAATCAAGAGAAAAATAAGCACTTAAAATGGGAGATAAAGTTAGAACTTCTTTAAAAAGCGCTATTTGAAAGTAATTACAAAGATAAATGGACACATAAAATTTTTGTAGTTAGTACAATTTATTTAACTAATCCTCAATTATAGATCTGAATAGTGAACCAATTTGGGAAAAATTTGCCGATGTGGAAAAGATGTTCAGGCAGGTTCAAATCGACGAACGTTACCGGCGTTGGCAGCAGATCCTATGGCGTGAAACAACTGTTCAACCAATTCGTACATACCAATTGACCACTGTCACTTATGGCATTGCTTCTGGTCCATATAATGCTATTCGGTTAATGCAGCAGTGTGCCCGCGATAATTGCAACATATTGGCTGGTGGTCCCCGAGCAGCGGCTGCTCTTACGAACGTTTTGCGGGACTTCTACGTCGACGATTATCTGGCGAGTGTCGAAACTACTGAACAGGCGATTCAGTTGGCAAATTACGTCGGCAAGGTCACTTTCATATGCGCAAATGCCAGTCCAACGATACGATGGCTTTGGCTCAAATAACAACCGATCTTTCTTTGACATCGAGTTGAAATCGCCGGAGGTGACTGTGCTTGGGCAGTCAGTCGAGTCAATCGAGTCATCGAGTCTTTTATCGAATCCATATTGCCGAAAAAACATCTAACACCAAACGCCAGGTGTTGAGTGATATTGCTCGACTGTACGATCCTACGAACATGCTGGCACCCGTCATCATCGTGGCGAAACTATTCCTACAATCTCTATGGCGGACTGGCTTAGAATGGGACTCACCACTACCGGTGGACTTGCTTCAGGAATGGATGGACCACCACTACTACACCACTGCTTCAACTACACGAGCTTCGAATTCCACGGTGTTTGCAGATGCAGGCATCCGTCACAACACATCTCCATGGATTTTGCGATGCAATCATTAAGGCATATGCAGCCGTCGTGTACGTTTGTACGACCAACCCCAATGGCGACTTCACATCAACACTTGTTACTGCAAAAACTCGTGTGGCACCAGTTCGAGTTGACACTCAACGCAATCCGACTACAACGATACCAAGGCTGGAATTGTGTGCAGCTCGACTATTGGCACAGACTTTTGGCAGTGTAAAACATGCATTGGACTTGGCACATGCACCATGTACTCTATGGAGCGATTCTACCATCGTTCTTTGCTGGCTGCGCAAATCAGCTGCTACGCTTAAACCATATGCTGCTCACAGAATTAGCTACATACAACAACACACCAACGTGGAGGATTGGCGACATGTCCGCACTCATCTAAACCCAGCAAATTGTGCGAGTCGCGGAATTTTGGCGAAACAACATGGCGACTGATATTCTAAAACTTTCCGAGGCAGATCTACAAGCGATTGAGTTGGAAACTAAATCACTCAAGGCGCATATTGGGCGTATTGATACACTCAGAGTCATACAAGCCCGATACAACTGTGGCAACGAAGTCATCACCCTGGACTTAGTCAAGCGCTTCTCTAACTTTGGCAGGCTGTTGCGAACTACTGCGTATATATTGTACTTCGTTGCAATCCAACTCGACGACAGTATTGGCATCAACCATTGGTGGATTGTAATGAAATAGCTATGGCATTAAAGTGGCTCCTTCGAGCAGAACAAGACAGGTACTTTTGCAATGAAATTCAATTATTAAGAATTTTTCGACATGTTGCAGCTACAAGCAAACTGGCATCCCTTGCACCATATCTGGACTCAGATGGCATATTGCGAGTCGGTGGTCGACTTAGGCACTCTGAGTTAACTCCCAAGTAACAGCATCCAATTATTATGGCAAAGGAAAGTACGCTGTCACGACTCATCGTTCGGGACATTCATCTGACCAATTCGCATGCTCAGACGATACCCATGCTACAAACAATTCGACGACAATACTGGATCATCAATGGTCGGAGTTCATCAAACGATGCGCACATGAGTGTATCATATGTCGACGGCACCGACCGCGAGGGTCGTAGCATCTCCACCCTTCTCATCATCAGGCGTCGACTATTGGGGACCGTTCAACATTCGGATTGGGGCACAGTGCACACGCACAATGAAGAAAACATGTGGTCATTTTTGTCTGCATGGCAAAAAAGGCTGTACACATCGAGCTGGCGGAGGATTTGTCAGCCAAGGCATTTACAAACTTCTTCTTGTGATTTACTGGTCGTCGTGGCCCATGTACTCAACTCTACAGCGATAATGGCACTTAGTTCAGGAAGGCGAACAAACTTCTATAGGCAGATTTGGCAAAATGGCACAGTGAACACTCAACAGCAGTTGGCGAACCAGAAGACTCAATGGCATTTCATCTCAGCAGCGGCTCCACATCAAGATGGTTTATGGGAAGCATCGGCGAAGAAGCATTTGCTGCGCGTAGTTTGAGGACAGACACTATACTACGACCAACTCCATACCCTGCTAGTGCGAATCGAGGCTTGCTTAAACTCGTGCCCATTGGTTGCGGTGCACGATGGCGTGGACGACCGTTTGGCGCTCTCTCCAGCCGATTTTTTGGTCGGCCGTTCACTCGTGGCATTACCCAAACCTGCTATCCCGGATGTACCTACAAATCGGCTTAAGCACTGGCAACTCCTACGACAGATGCATCAATCGTTCTGGCATCGTTGGCACGACGAATATTTGGCTTCGCTGCAACAACGTTTAAGATGGCGGCGACAGGCTGAGAATCTCCAAGTGGGTGACATCGTCGTACTTCGGCACGAGAATCTGCCGCCGACCAAATGGCGGCTTGGACGCATCATCAACGTACATCCGGGGAGTGACGGTCTTGTGCGAAACGTCACTGTGGAATACTTCTTGAAGAATGAAGGCACTGGCGGGAAACTGAAGCAGACAACACGACCAGTACAAAAGGTGTGCAGACTATTTGGCACTTCTCCTGAACTTACCGGCCCAGCCGGGGAGTAAATATACAAGATTATTGTACATCATCTATTTTCAAATTTTTGTAAACGCGGTTTTTCACTATTTGGCATCACCAAAAAGCAATTAGCGATTTGTTCCTTTTCCTTTGTATTCCTTTTTTGACAGGCACTGAAGCCTTCTTTTTATACTATGAATTCTTTTTTTGTTTGTTCAGTTGTGTTTTTATCGTCTTGGCGAGCAAGCTCTTTGAGCTCCTTTTTTTGTGATTTTCTGTGTGAATAAAAATATCGTTAAGATGAACTGGCTTCTGTTTTTACATTTCCTCCTTTTTTAAACAATTATCCGCTTGTATAATTTCTTATACATAACCCATTAACATATCTTTCTCATATTTTTTACTAACCCTTTCCTATCTGACGGTACCTACCGCCTACTTTTCCGCCGGACGGAACAACGGACAATTATCATTGTTGATGCTTAAAAGTACCGTTTGAGAAGCCAATGACAGCACTTTGTTTGAATACTGGAGAAAAATAAGCAATCTGTGAAGCTTGCAATTTGAGACTTGAACAAACCGCGGAATAAGTAAAGTGTGAAAATTTCAAAAATAAAAATAAAAAAATAGCAAGGTAAGTTTAATTTTCTTTTATAATTTGTTACTTAGCCTTATCGATTAAAATATTTTTACGAGTTTTACACATATTCTCAGTTATTTCTGTTCTAAGATTATGAAAATCTGCTGGGGACTGCAAAGTACCGTCAGAGATTTTGGGTTCATTTTTATTTAAAATAATGAATGGTGCATACTCGAATTTGATAAGTGATTGTAGTGCTGTTTCAGGTCATTTACGGTGCGCGATATTTTGAATAATATCACGCTGATCGAAGCCTATCCTCTAGAAGACCTTCCAGAATGTAACGCAAGATATGATGTAGAAGTGTCCGATGACGAGAATCAAGGGGACCTTCAACCACAACCCTTGAGGGACTTCGATGAAATTCTCGATAAAGCATTGGAAAGAGAGCTCAACCAGCTGTCGACCTTGGAAGAAGAAAGACAGCAATTATTGAACCCTTAGCAGGTAACAGCCACATTAAGGCCTGATGTGAATCTTGCTTCACGGAAAACACTTGAGTAGACCGAAATTGGAAAAAATGCGATAAGCAAACTAACTTGTCAAAACATCTTTGTGATACTGGAGTAGTTAAAGCATTTTTTTCGGATACTTTCATACATACAGATACTCTCTTGGTTTTCATTGATTCCATATAGGAGAGCAACCTTTATGCTACTACCAAAAATAAAATACTGAATTTGAAGAAAGAAGAGTTGATTGCCTTCATAGGTATAAACTTTTATATGGGCTACAATTTGAGACCAGCTTAGACTGACCATTTCTCTTCGTCGACTAATTTAAACAACACTCTTATATGCAAAACAATGACCAGGGGCTAATTTGCGGCAATACTGTCATCTCAACATTGTAATAATAATTCTATGAAGCCTCGGAACTGTAAAGATAAGTTGTTCAAGATAGGGCCAATGCTAAAAGAGCTAAACCGAAAATTTCAAGAATGTTATCATGGAACCAGAGAAATGGATGTTGATGAGTCGATGGTAAAATTCAAGGCCAGATCGGCTCTGAAACAATATCTTCCGATGAAACCTATAAAAAGGGGATACAAACTATGGTGCCTGGGAGATCAAAGAGGTTTTATCAATAAATCTATGATTTACCAACCCAAAAATAAACAAATGACTTAGAAGTTTGCTGATTATTCACTTGGAGAAAGAATTGTATTGAAACTGACAGAAAATGAATGGCGCAAAAACAAAGTCATATATTTTGAAAATTTTTTCTCATCCATTCCCTTACTCGAGAAATTGAAAACTGAAGGGACTTTTGTCTGTGGAACAATCAGAAGTAACCGAAAGGGACTGCCTTACAACATTCAAGCTGATAACAAATTGAACAGAGGAGATTATGACTACAGGTTTTCGAATCTAGACATTAGGTTTTGGAAGTGGAAAGACAACAAGGTTGTGCATTTTGTACCAAATTTCCATGGAAATGAGGAAACCACTGTTTTCCGAAAATAAAAAAGTGGCCCGAGATCTTCAGTTTCCTGTTCCATGATTGTAAAAGATGATAACCAATTCCTGGGAAGGGTTGATACCGCAGATCATTTGAGGGCCTTGTACTGTGTAGATAGAAAGTCTCCAATCTATGGTTGCACAGATTATTCTGGGGCATGTTAGATAAAGCATTTGTAAAGATTTTATTGCAAAAAGTTATATTTTCTCATTTTTTCTAGGAGCCGTAAAGAAAGGGTTAAGTAAGCAGATAAAGTATATAATAAATAATAGCGGTTAATTAATGTATGACTGATTTTAGTAAAAACTTCATCTTTTGCTTCAAACTTTTTAATTTTTTTTTTTTCTCGTTTACTTTCATTAATTTCATAAAACATTTGTGGTTTAGACAATAAATTTTAAATTAAGTAATCATATTACACTTTTTCATTTAAATAGAAAGTAAATTTAAATCTTTTGCTTATTATATGAAAACCCATCATCGAATCAAAACTATCATCTTCCTTAAATCTACTGGTTAATTGATTTCTATATTGAACGAAATAATTATCTTCTTCAAACATTGCTAGTGTGTGTTGTAGTTATTTGTTGCTTTGTATTTATTATTTAATTTTTTTATAAAAAAAAATTGTATAAAAGGTCAGTCATATTGTAGGTTGACTGACTTTTTTATAAATTGAATGTTACAATTTTGTATTATACATTGTACCTCAAGTATATATAATTTATATATGACTTTTAAAAAAATATATGATTTATTTTGTAAATAAATAAATAAATAAATAAAATGGAGTCTTTTTAATTAATTAAAAATTAATTTAAAAAAATTAATTTAATTAGGAAGTAACCAGAAAATATTTTTAAAGATTCTATAAACAAATTAATAGAAATAAAATAATTAAAGAAGAATTAAAAGAAATGATTGGGGATATTAAAATATTTTAGATATATCCCCCTTATATCATCGCCTTATAAATAGATAATGAATAGATGAAATAAATAATCTTAATGAAAAATGTATATCTCTTGCTAATGATAATTCAGTTCTATCATAAATGTTTTTAATGCTCTTATGAATTCTTTATGCTTTTTAGTAATTATTGTGAAATAACTCAAAATCAAATAGAAAATAATATAGAAATATGACATAATTTTAGTGAATCCAATTCTAAATCTGATTAATTATTTTCTTTTAATAAAACTTTATATATAAAAGAATATATTGGGTATATAATTTAATTTGTGCGGTTTTTTTTTTTTCAAAATTTGAACGTTTATTTAAGAAAAGCATGTACAATAATATTATTCAAAGTATTGCCCATCTGAATCTATGACTTTTTCCTATCTTTCTGGCAATTTTTGGATCCCAATTCTAAAGAACTGCGCCGGCTTGGCAGCCAAGAATGAATCAAGCCAATTTTTGATATTCTACTCTGATGTGAACCGTATTTCAGTGAGTTCGTTCTGCATCGACCGGAACAAATGGTAGTCAGAAGGAGCAAGGTCTGGGCTATAAAGCGGGTGGAGTAAGACTTCCCATCCACTGTTTTCCAAATAATACTTAACCGGAATAGCAACGTGGGGCCGAGCGTTGTCATGATGGAAAATTATTGCCTCGTGTCTGGTCGCATATTCCGGGCGTTTTTCGGCTACTGCTCTCTTCAAACGGATTAATTGTGTTCGGTAGCGTTGTCTATTGATGGTTTCACCCGGTTTTAGCAGCTCATAATACAGCACACCCATCTGATCCCACCAAACACAGAGCATTACCTTCGCGCCATGGATATTTGGCTTTGCCGTTGATTTGGCTGGTTGGCCGGGTTTTACATATGACTTTTTGCGCTTGGGGTTATCGTAATAGATCCATTTTTCATCACCAGTGACAATCCGATGCAAAAATGACTTCCTTTTGTGGCGTTCTAGCAGCATTTCGGACAAGCAAAACCGCCTTTCGAGGTCTCTCGGTTTGAGTTCATGTGGAACCCAATTTCTTTGCTTTTGAATATATCCAGCTGCTCTTAAACATTTTGAAATGGCTGCTTGAGTGACACCCAAAGATTCTGCGAGCTCTTCTTGTGCTTGACAACAATCTTCATAGAGTAATGCTTCCAGTTCTTCATTTTCAAACTTTTTTGGCTGCCCAGGACGTTTATCGTCTTCCAATCCAAAATCACCACTTTTAAATCGTGCAAACCACTTTTGGCACGTTCGCTCAGCTAGCGCATGTTCACCATAAACTTCCACCAAAATATGATGACTTTCGGGAGCAGTTTTCAGTAATGAAGAAGAACTCCCCGCAAAAACACTTTTTCAGGCACAAAGTTCGACATGTTTGAGTGAAAAAAAAAAATTATTGTTGTTTACGCTTCAAATGAATGACATATAC
The DNA here is from genome assembly GCA_907269105.1 of Volucella inanis. Taxonomy (NCBI): domain Eukaryota; kingdom Metazoa; phylum Arthropoda; class Insecta; order Diptera; family Syrphidae; genus Volucella; species Volucella inanis. Next base: position 60,837,108 of record OU026155.1, read on the forward strand.
TGAAATGACGTACATTGACAGTAGCTTTCCAACGCATGTTCCAATGGAATAATACAAGTTACGCCATATCTTAGCAAACCGCAGTTATAGACTGCCGCGCGGTCAAGTTTGAGTCATGTTTCGCTTACCCTTTCCTTACGGTAACTGACCAGTAAACTGAATCATCATTTCTACTTTATTTAAATCTATATAGTGACTAAAATTAAAAACTTAGCTCGATCGGGTGGTTGTACTGGAGACGATAAGATTCAAAAGTACAGCACTTACGCATTAGACCATAGAATCATTTTTAGTTTTTCGTTTTGTGTTAGATTGGAACTGCATGGAAAACAACGCAGTTGAAAATTCTAAAAAGGGAACAACTGCGTGCATTATGATGTAACTAAGTTTGTTCGTAATTCTTCTCAGTTTTTCTGTTTCATTTAAATAAATTTCATTAGATTCATGGTAGTTACATTTATAATTTAATATTTAAATATTTATAAATTTTTTGCTAATCTTTTTGACTGTTTAGCCTAGTTTATTCTTAAAAAAAATTGCACAGTATTGTGATACAAAAAAAAACTATGCTGATATTTTTTTGTAAGTTTTTGTCACTAAACCAATATTATTCTTATTTTAATTTACTTTCCTGGTAACCCAGTTTCTTAATAGAATTTTAAGTCTACCTTCTGTGTTATCCATGCACTCTAGGCTTTTGATTTCTATTCTTCGTGAAGAAAATTTTATTTAAAACATCTACTACAAGATGTAAAATTCAATGTTGTCTCTCTTATTTAAGAACTTTTTATAGTTTATGGTAGTAACAGTTATAACAGCTTACATTAAAATGAACTTATTCATAATTATTATTCCCTTAATGAGGCACAGCAATTCTTCTAGAACACAGCTTCCCTCACTGGAACACAGCGTTTCCATATATAAATAGAATTGAAATTGGTTTTCTCTTTTTTCTCACTTTTGGTCGTTTTTTCACTTATAAAGAACTTCTACGTATCCCACTGCTGCCATCAGTTTTGTGTTATGCCTGGGCCTTACAACGAAATAAAAAAAAAGGAACACGTGGGCCGGATTTTCATTTTCAGTTTTACCGTTGTATTTTTTGTCAATCGAAGTTAAATATGTAAAGCAAAAGTTAAAATTTAAGTATCTAGGTACTTATTTATGATACGAACGACACCCAAAACACAGAGAGTAACTACCAGAAAAACACAGTGAATCCAGAACAATACAGAGAATCACTAATGAAATGAATGAGTCACTTAATATTAAATTTATTATTACTCTTTCTTTTTAGGTGTTTACAGTTTGAAGTATGTATTTACAAAAAATGTACAATTGAATTATGTTGCATACTCCATTTTGTAAATTGCTTTTTGATTATCTTGCACTTTTGTTTGTTCACACAGATGCATGGTGTACTTTTGTTGTGGGAAAACTAAACTGCTGCTTGTTGTAATTTTTTCGTGGGAAGTTCTGCGTAACAATATATATCAGCTGGAATATTAGTACAAATGAGCAATTTAGTACAGGATGAGGCAGATTTTCTAATGTTTTCAACAAATGACCAAACGTTTTTATTACCTTTGAGGCATGGTCGAATTTTTTACCTCTGTTTTTAGTCCTATTGAAATTGAACACGGTTATGAAAGTCGTTACAATCATTCCTGACTCGTCTGAGCTTTTTCGGTTCTTCTCTTTCAAGTTAGTCTTACAGGACGATGCCAGTCTTTTTATGGCCCGAATCGTACCACGCTTTTTCTTTTGGTTTGAAATTATTTATCCTATTTCAAATTGAATTGTGTTTGTTGTCATATCAGCAGCGGCATCAACGTCGTTAATTCCCCTCCGACCGGCTTTTTCGTATTGCCATAGTGTACATTTAGGAATTCTTTTCTCTAACTGTACAGTCAGTGTACGAGAAATAAACTGATACGACATGGTGAATTAGCGAAACTCCGGGGAGAGAACATCGACGATGAATTTGTCAGGGTGAGAAATAAAAAATAAGTCTATGGCGTTTCCGAGAGTATCAGCGGCAGGCATTTACGGGTGCTCATTTTCAAGATGGGTTAATTAAGTTGCTTTCCACAGCGAAAATCTCCACTCACCGTATATCGGATATTGTCTGTCCAGATTGTTGAAACTACCAGAACTGGGTGTGATATATAGTATATTAAGGGAGTATTCTAGTCTAGGGGCATGCATTTCGGGCGGTTTTTGGAACTCTGTACAAAAGAAACAAAAAATATTTTTACTATCCATTTTTCTATCATTTGTTTATTGATATTTAAGGATTAAAAAAAAAAAATAACCTAATAAAAACAAAATCCACAAAGTTATGAGCTGGAAAAGTGGGGGTCCAAAAAAAGGGTGTCCTGGCGTGCATGATTTCCACCCTTCTGGTCATCTGAAACAAAAAAGCAGAACGGATACTTAACTTGTATAGATACAGCTAAGTCAAAAAGAAAATGGCGGTCGCTTGAAAAAAAAAATTTTTCATGTTTTTTTAACAATTCCGATTTTTTTAAAAATAGTAACTCATAACTGTAACTCATAAAATAATTGAAATTTTGAAAAATCCTTACAAATGTGTAAACTAGAATACCCCCTTAAGATCGCCCTCAAACCGAAAAACATGCTTCGTTAGTGACGGAAATTGTTCTTTAGAAACAAAATTTCGTTGTTGTTGTTTGTACTGCACTGGGGATTATTTATTTTTCTTTGTCTATCGTAGTATTGGGTCTATAATTTCGTGCGGTTTGCTAAGAGATGGCGTAACTTGTATTATTCCATTGGAACATGCGTTGGAAAGCTACTGTCATTGTACGTCATTTCAGTATATGTCATTCATTTGAAGCGTAAACAACAATAATTTTTTTTCACTCAAATATGTCGAACTTTGTGCCTGAAAAAGTGTTTTTGCGGGGAGTTCTTCTTCATTACTTTAATATGAAGAAAACTGCTGCCGAAAGTCAAAAGCAAGGAAATTGGGTTCCACATGAACTCAAGCCGAGAGAGGTCGAAAGGCGGTTTTGCATGTCCGAAATGCTGCTGGAACGCCACAAAAGGAAGTCATTTTTGCATCGGATTGTTACTGGTGATGAAAACTGGATCTATTACGACAACCCCAAGTGCAAAAATTCATATGTGAAACCCGACCAACCAGCCAAATCAACGGCAAAGCCGAATATCCATGACGCGAAGGTAATGCTCTGTATTTGGTGGGATCAGATGGGTATGCTGTATTATGAGCTGCTAAAACTGGCTGAAACCATCATTGGACAACGCTACCGAACACAATTAATCCATTTGAAGAGAGCGGTAGCCGAAAAACGCCCGGAATATGCGACCAGACACGAGGCAATAATTTTCCATCATGACAACGCTCGGCCCCATGTTGCTATTCCGAATAAGAACTATTTGGAAAACAGTGGATAGAAAGTTTTACCTCACCCGCCTTATAGCCCAGACCTTGCCCCTTCTGACTACCATTTGTTCCGGTCGATGCAGAACGCCCTCACTGAAACACGGTTTACATCAGATCAGAATATCAAAAATTGGCTTGATTCATTCTTGGCTGCCTAGCCGGCGCAGTTCTTTTAGGATGGTATCCACAATTTGCCAGAAAGATGGGAAAAAGTCATAGCTTCAGATGGACAATACTTTAAATAATACTATTGTACATGTTTTTCTTAAATAAACGTTCAAATTTTGAAAAAAAAAAGCCGCACAAATTAAAATATATACCCAATAATATGAGATCATTTTTTATTTTTTAATAAAATAAATTTCTTCATTTCAATGCATACTCGTATTGAGTAAATGTCTAATGGTATGTAAAATGGTATGTTTGACTTTGCCAACTATCCCGACATGATGTCTTTTCGTACGAGTTTTCAAGCGCGGAAACAAAGAAAAGTCTGTGGGAGCTTTGAATCGGGTAGAAAGTGGATCACGAGGAAAGCGGTATGGGCTGGCGCGATGTCATGGTTAAGTTTCCAAGCATCCACGATATAGCGCCGAACGCGGTGAAACCTTCGTTTAAGTCTTTTAAGCAGCTCCACGTGGAACTTGGCACTAACGATTATCATGGTACAAACTCATAGTGGACGAGCCCCATGATGTCAATGAAAACAATGAGCAAGGTCTTGACCTTTAACTTGCTCATTCTGGTGACCAATACACCATCGCCCTCGCCGGGATATGAGTGGGGGGGGGGGAATAAATAAATCACATTCATGTAGAAATGATAAAACATGAGCAGTTCTAAAATCGATATTGGCATGTAATCGGAGGTCATCTACGAAACGCTAGGACGTAATGACTTCTAAGCCGAATTTGGCGAACTCACTTAACAGGTTTCCAGAAACAAACATACAGTTGCGTTGTTACAATGAACCTAATAAGGGTAACCTAATCACATGTGCATAGCCTTAAATTTGTAATGCGTTTGTCAATGTATGTACTTAATAGTTAACATAATAGAAGATTGATGAGTCCTATGTCTAATGAGCACTTTGTAAAAAGACAAAAATATTTACTTCTGTAACAGAGTTTGAAAATATTATTTAACATAACGTTAAAATCATTTAGAAACCTAAGCGAATTCAAGAAATCTTTATTCATAGGAAATTAAAATTATCTTCTTCAAGAAGTTATCTTCAAAATAAATTCTTTAAAATGACTGTATGTCTCCTATAGGGGATGGGACCAACAGCAGACAACAGCGTTGCCATTGCCAGCAACATAAACTCCAACAAAGTGAAAAGTGATTTGTTTTCTTTGTCCACAACATTACTTAAGTTGTTGGCGTCTGACTGACTGGACCCCAGATCAGCTTTTTACTTTCAGTTTTTCATTTGATCCTTGTCATGGCATTAAATAATAAACTCCTCGGAAACCAACAATATAATAAATACTTAAAATAAAAACACGCAATTTGCTGGCGGGCAAAATAAAACCACACGACGAGCAAGGATAATCCGAAACCTCTGCTGCAGTTTTAAACCAACGGCAGTACACACAAAGCTTCCTATTGTTATCTTACTGTGCTATTTATACCTTTGAGGAATATTTCAGCTTTATACATATGCTTGCGGCTTCGAAAACTTATGTAGACTTTCCGGGGTTGTATTTAAAAATATGTACATTTACTATCGTAATTCCATATGAATATACTCATATGTACAATATATTCTTATATTTGTATTTTGATATGTACTATGTACTATATGTACTACATGAAGATTGATCGAAAAATATTCGTAAGATCAAAACAAATATATATATTTATTCAAATAATTAGATTGCCTGTTAACCAGAGTAAGCACCATAACATTACAAGGATGAATTTCATTTCATTTGTTTTTTCTTCATTGTAAAGTACTCATCAATTTAAAATGACAGAATTTTCAAACCAAATTCATTTTTTGTAAATTTATGTTATTAAATAATATTTTTTTTAAATCAATGCAACTAATAATTTTTTGCTCTTGCATCCTGAGTTTTAAGATTGATTCATTGTAGAATACACAACGTAATCAACACAAATCCATAGTTCAGTAGTTGATTTATTTGTTTAAGGTTTTTTGCCTCGAGTTTATTTGAAAGAATGTAAAGTGAAAAAATTATAAAATAATCTTCAACCACCCGTGCAGAATCATAACTTAAAAACATTAAATCGACATGTATTAAGTTCTGTCCAAGTAACAAAATGTAATACAATTATTCTCGTATATTTAGGTATCATACATAACCGGTGGTTCGAAACTGACATATAGGTAACTACTCTGATAAAACATCCGCACGATTTTTAGTTATTACCTCCAAACGGTACGTGTCAAAATTTGATAGTCAACAAAATGCTGAAGTTTTAGGACCGCGCTTTTGGTATTTTCAAAACAATGAAAAAAAAACAAGTTTCGTATGTTGATAAAACACTGTTATTTGATTGATTAATGGAAAAAATACCTTTATAACTTAAGAATGACTTGAAAATAGGTATAAGGAATTTGTTCTGTTGAAAGCAACTAATTGTCAACTCTGCAGTAACGTATTTAAAGTCTAGACGTTTTTAAGTTCTGCTCCTTGACAATTTTTCACATTTTTCTTTGAAGTTAACTCTCTCTTGGCCATTCTCTCAAGGTTTGACCTTTTGCAATAAGAAGAACTATCTCCAAAACAAAATTTCGTGCCATAACAACAAGTGACTTTAACCTAATTCAATCTTTGTGAACTGCGTTACTGTTTTTTTTTACCAGTGCTAACAGTGTTTTTATTTAATTTTCACCATTGTCATAATTTTTTTTTTTTTTTTTTTTGTGAACCATATTTCTCTAGCTGATTATATCGCCGAACTAAGATCCGAATTTCGATATAATTGGAAAAATTTCATTGGGCAAAGTATTGTACGTACTGAAATAAAATTATTTGCACATGACACAAGTGCACAGTACAATAAAAATATTGAATTGATGACAGACAATAATTCTGCCGGTGAAAATTTCAACTCTCTCCTCTCTCCCTTCTTAGTAATTAACATTGTTAATATAAATCAGAATATAGTATCATCGTTCAACCAACTAAATTACTCTATCACAGATAACGTTTTATTAGACGGTAGAAAGATCCATCTATGACCAATTCGCGTTATTTAAATTTGTCGCCAAAAGTGTTAAAGAATTCAATGATCGCAAAAAGAGAGATTTAATTGAACATTACAGTCAGTCGTAGGCATAATCGAAGAGCGAAAATAGACCTCAAGTAACACCGATGCGGTTCCAATCTCCCAATTCAAAATTCCTCAATACTGGAAGAAATTCTTACTGAAAGTAATACTCCAAACGTCATTGATCTGAAGGAACCACCAACATGACTGTTTCAACTCCTTGCCCGCCAGCCAATCTTGAGGACACTAACCAACCAACAACATCCCAAAATCTTCTCACCACCACAATAATTGACACAAAATCCGCTTTTCATCTCGGCGGCTGGTGGGCATCAACCGAATGGAATAATAGGCTTGAAAAACTTAGAAAAGCGAATACGAAAATACGGCTCTCGCCACCCTACTTTTGAAGAACTGCCCCAGAGATTGTAATACTACTTGAGTAAACAAATATTTTGAGAAAAAATATGCGTTTACCGTTTATAGCGGGAAGATAAATTCCAAATGCTTCAAAGTTTATGTCCCTTGTAAATTTGAGTGACTATTTACTAACGCGACAATGTTCAATCTCGACGGGATAAAATTGTTCAAATGGAATGAAATAAACAGGAAAGCACCTGTGAAGTCTCGAAAAATTGTAAAATAAAATCCTAAAATTAAGTCTACTAGTAAAACTAAGCCCCAATAAAATTCTTCCTCTCTAAATTCCAATGAAGATTCAAATTGGAGTTTCAAAACTAAATTGTTCCCCAATTTTTTTCCTTAGTTACTTGAACATTTAACCAATACCCCAATACCCATAATCTCAACCCTAATTCACCTTCATCATCACCCACTCTCAATACAACCAACGAGTCTCCTAGTTTTTTGGGTCCTCTGCTTCCTCCAACATCAACTCTCTAATTCCAAATTGCTTTTTTTACTTCATAAACACCAAACGAAGAGCTGAAAATTACCCTGAGATTCTCAAACCCTGAAGAAATCTTAGGTTTATTCTTTAAATTCTTTAGTCAATATAATATTTTTCTTACATGAGTAGCTGTGCCCAAACTTCACTTACATAACACATGGGCTGAAAAGTCAGTGCCGTTTTATAGTAAAACACAAAATTTTTGCAAAAATCAATTTTATTTATCAATATAGTCGACTTCGAGGGCGATACAGTGATTAGAACGATTTTTCAATCTTTCGATACCAGTTTTGTAGTACGATTTCGGCCTAGCCTCAAAATAGGCCTCTGTTTCGGCGATTACTTCTTCATCGGTCTTAAATCTCTTTCCGTCGAGCATTCTTTTCAGGTCTGTTAACAGGAAATAGTCGCTGGGGGCCAAATCTGGAGAATACGGTGGGTGGGGAAGCAATTCGTAGCCGAATTCATTCAATTTTGCCATCGTTTTCACCGACTTGTGACACGGTGCATTGTCTTGATAAAACAGCACTTTCTTTTTCTTCAAATGCCGCCGTTTTTCTGCGATTTCGCCCTTCAAACGCTCCAACAACGCAATGTAATAGTCGCTGTTGATAGACTGCCCCTTTTGGAGATAGTCGATGAAAATCATTCCATGTGTATCCCAAAATACGGATGCCATAACTTTGCCAGCCGACTGTTGAGTTTTTGGTCGTTTTGGACGAGGTTCGTCGCCTGCTCGCCACTCAACTGACTGCCGACTTGACTCTGGTGTGAAATGATGGAGCCAAGTTTCATCCATTGTCACATACCGACGCAAAAATTCGGCTTTATTGCCGAATTTAAACACTCCTCTGAATCATCAACACGTTGTTGTTCTTGGTCGACTGTGAGCAAACGCGGCACCCACTTTAAACAGAGCTTTCGCATGTCCAAATATTCGTGTGTGATATATCCAATATGCTCTTTTGATATCTTCAGAGTCTCAGCTATCTCGATCAACTTCACTTTACGGTCATTCGTAATTATTTTGTGGACTTTTTTGATGTTTTCATCTGAAACAGCCTCTTTTGGACGTCCACTGCGTGCATCATCTTCGATGCTTGTATGACCACTTTTAAATTTTTCAATCCACTTGCGAATGGTTCGTTCGGCTGGTGCAGAGTCCGGGTAACACTTATCAAGCCATTTCTTTGCACCGGCTGCGTTTTTTCCAATCAAAATGCAATGATAAATCAACACACGAAATTGCTTTGAATCCATTTTTTTCACAATAATCGATTCTGGTTCGATGTTATACAGGTCTTCCCCTAATTCGTCAAGGAAAATTTGGAAAATCATTCTTGGGTATATTTTAAGAAAAAAATCGTTCTACAGTAAGAGTATATCTCCAATGTTGACATCATATATCAAGGATTTAAGAAAAGGTTTACTTTGGTGTACCCTGACCCATGATTACGAAAATTGGTCTGTTAGGACTAATGGTAGAGACTTCGTTTAGGACTTTGTTTTAAGAAGAAATATTAGCCTTTGTAACTGCGTTTAAACGTTTAAATAAATATGAATTGATATCTTGTTTAAGTCTTTAAAATGTTACAGGAAAACCCATAGATCTTATGATACTTGGGAAAACCTGAAGCAGGTAAAAAAAAAAAAAAAAAATTATTTTTTACCTACGTTTCTAACATTAGTTGACAGTATGAGTGATTTTCCAAAAATTAATAATTTTCCATTTATTCTTTAAAATTGCTATTGGATATTATTAAAGCATGCTTGTTTATTTGACTACCCGTTAAATTCAGCATTTTACTACCCAGTTCCTTAACAGTTCTCACAAAGAGTTAGGTTTGGGGTATAAAGGTCTATTTAGAAAATTTGCCAAACAAGAATGGTATATAAGATTAAAAAACAAAAATTAATACAATACATTAGTTTAATTTTTTTACGCCAAGTTCATAATTACTTAAAAGCGCTACTTAGTTTACAAACCAAGAATACGAAGACATAATTTACGTTTATGGGCTGCACAATGGAAGTTCAACTAGAGAGCGACAAAGATACCATGAACTTTATCCTAACCAGCGACTTCCTAGTGAAGGAGTATTTGGAAATACGTATCGAAGGCTTTGAGACACGGGATTAGTTTCACATACACGACCTTACACAGGAGCTCCACAAGTTAGAAGAATTTCGGCTGATGAAAGAATACTATAACCTACATATTACAACATATTATTCCACAATCAGCATCAAACGATTCTTTGGACGGACGAATCTCAATTTACAAATTAATACAGCCGTCAATATGTGGGCAGAGATAATTGGAAACAATGATGATAATTTTTGTTTACTATTGTTACGTTCATAAGAAAAACAAAGCAAAACGTTATGTTTATTATGCATTTTCTGAAAAAAGAAATATGACCTTAAATCAAAAATTAGCATGGGCAAGGAAAATGGAATAGACTTAGAAATTGAATATCTGTAGACTCAAACAAAATATCAACTTTATTTAAAAGCAGTCATAAACGAAGTCTCTACCATTGGTACTAACAGACCAATTTTTGTTAACATCGGTTGACATGGAATGATTTCATAAATTTTCTTTGATGAATTAGAGGACAACCTGTATAACATCTCTACTCATTTACAGTCATAGAGGCTCTCATGTTCTTGGTAGAGGCGAAGATAAAATCCCTATGACTGTCCGGTGAGGTTATTATATTATTATTATTGTCAAGGGAACGAAACAAATTAATTTGTAGGGTCCGGGATTTAACGCCGGGGTACTATGTCCATGTGGCGCGTTTTGTCAACAGTACGCGGAGTACTAAGTTCCCATATGATCACCCAATTACGTACTTACGGCGCCCAACACTGATTGATTTCGGTGATCTAGTGGAAACCGATGCTTTCAGTGTGGCGAGGCCGTTGACATGTCGGGTGAGTTTTTTACGTAAACTTTGCATCAAATGATTCTTTGCCGCTAACTAAATTTTTACGCGAAAGATTTGATTGATTGATTTTTTTTCCATTTTGCGTTTAACATGTCGCCATGGTAATTGGCGTCACTGTAATATGATTGACTGATTAACAGTTATTTCCATGTTCAGTGTCAGGATATTTACAATATCACCTTGATTATGATATATTGCCATTCCTCATTGTCATTGTTAACCCACGTTTCTGACTAAATTACAACATTTGATTTTTGTATGACAGCGTCTTTTAAATTGGCGAAATATGCTCGGAGGCTCTGACAATAAAGGTAATATATGTATAGATAATCCACTTCTCTGAGTTAGAAAATAAATTATATGTTTATTCACAGGTATCAGTCGATTTAATGAAAGCTTTGGAAATGAGACATACTAACAGATACTCTTCGACCATGATAAAATGTAGAATCACCTACATCCGTTGTAATCTATAATCCTTCAATATTGGTGACACGTGAAGCAACGTAAACTAATGATAGTGAGTGTTTTTTTTTATAATATTCATAAATAACTTTAGAATACGTGCTTCCCTGAGACTTGTGAATGCTCGTTGCACAAGCACAAACTAATGGTAAATGTGATCGTTTTGCGTTGATAGTTTTACTATTGTTAAGAGGGATTGTTGACGATCATCTTCCGATTGGTACAGCCGTTTTACAAATTATTTTCTGCTACCTGAACAGCAACTTTCTTCTATTTTTTTCATTAATATTAGATGAATCCGAAAAATAGAGCCAGTATCATCACAATCAAGATGCGTTAATTTGCCCACTGCACCGTTTGTCAAGCTATCTGCCACATCAATATTCATTGTGATCATATACAATATGCCGATAACAAATACAATTACATTTGGCAATCCTCCAGCGTCAATAATTGACATCTTGTGTAGTTTTTGATGTACGAAGGCTTCTTGCTGAACCGACGTGCAACCAATATGCACATCTTTGGCTGTAGAGACTGTTTTTTCTTTTGCTTATTATTATATATAGTCACAGCAAAGTTAGTATTGAAAAATCGAATCTCACGTGGACAATGAGTACTTGCTTGTTATGTTGTCCAAAATCTTGACTCAATCAATTGTAATTCGCGTCCTTAAAGTAATTCGCCATTACCAATTTTTGATAAAATATATGAAAACAGTTGATTCGCTTGTCTCATTACCTGTTGAACTATCGACGTTAGTATAATAATTGTTTTCAAGATTCAGTCTAATATTCTTATACTGCTTTACATAATCACCAAGCCCTGGGTAAGTAACAGGATAAAGTATGTTTGTGAATTTGTAGGTTTATATTTTCCGATGATTTTATTGATGCAATCAATATAAATTGATCAATCAATAATATCGAATCATTTTCGACTTCACCGATGTCATCATGTGGAGCATTATTCAAAAATATTAGAATATGAGCATGTGGACAACCGCGGTGATGGTACTTAATTCTTCTAAAGTAGTCAACTACGTAATATTGACCAAAAGGACTTCTTGCGCCCTTCCGAAAAGTAATTTTCCGGAAGGTCTGCAAAATACTCCTTGGCGTCGATGATTTCCTCGCGTAAGCTGAATTTTTTATTGATGAGCCATCTTTTGAGGTTTGGGAAGAGATAATGGTCCCAGGGAACCAAATCGGGCGAATACGGTGGATGCGACAGCAATTGTAAGTCATTGATTTTAGCCATGGTTGCGATGCTTTGTCTTGCAAAAACAAAATTTTTTTTCGCTTCATGTGAGGCCGTTTTGCAGCGATTTTGGCCTTCAAACGCTCCAATAATGCACAGTAATACTCGCGTTGATGGTTTTTCCTTTTTTTCGAGGTAGTCCACGAAGAGTATGCCATAACAATCCCAGAAAACCGACGCCATAACCTTTCCGACCCATCGATATTCCCTCGGATGCTACGGAGCACTCGTGCCTGCTTCAGTCCATTGACAGGCACTGTGGTATTCAAAAGTTATCAATTGACGTCAAAAGTCCGCCCGATTCCGCATAAGCAAGTTCAAACACTCTTTCGAAGTGCTCTCGCGTTCGTGTTTTTAGTTAGGAGTGAGTATGCGCGGCACCCAGCGGCAGGATAACTTTTTCATATGCAGAATATTGTCCAAAATATGGCGTGTGCTCTCAGTACTAATCCTTGTGGTATCTGCTAGCTCGTGCACCTTCACTTTCCGGTCAGCCAACACCATTTCATATATTTTTTTGACATTATACTCTGTAACCGCATCGGAGGGCCTGCTGCTGCGGACTTGATCGGTAGTGGAGTTGCGGCCACCACGAAACTCTCGAAACCAATATTTGATGGTGTAATCTGACGGAGCATTAGCCCCATAATATTTATCTAACTTTTCTTTTGTTTTTATCGCCGTTTTGCCTCTCAAAAAATAATGTTTTATAAGAGAACGAAAATCGTTTTTGTCCATACTCAACATGATGCCAAACACGTCAACAACAATCAGCTGTCAAAACAAAACTAAAGACAATATCTTACTGAAATTTGGCATGTCTGCCTAAATATTAACGGACTTCAAGGCACTATAACCTTTTTTGCAGTAGCAAATCATTCTGGCGGTCAAAGGAGGTTACTTTTCACTCCACCTAGTCTACTAACCAGTTTTTTAGAGTACGAGTATATAGCACATGTTACTGCATCTTCGTTGACTAATGTTATTTGATCTGTGTAGTGTAATATTTAAGCAAATTCATCAGAAAGTTTGAAAGAAAGATCACCGTCTTACTCAATTGTCGGATCATAGCAAAAAGGTGTTTTTTTTTCGGTTAGACCCGTACCAGGTTGAGTTTGGAATTAATCGTAGAAAGGATAGACTTGTTTCATTGTTTCGTATTTCTCCCCACGTATTTAAATACAACCGTAAGAGCATCGCGAACCCTCAAGTGCATGATTTTCATCGCCTAGTATAAAAATTGATATGGATCATAGCTCCTCGATCGGATGCCATCATAAATGGTGTCACAATAACCTGGTCTCTGAAGCGTCGGAATTGTCCTGAATAAATTGATGGAAAAGAATAAGGAGCATGTCGTGATCATCGAACAACAAACTTAGTGGAACACTGTGTTCTCCCGGTGCAATACGTAAGTGTTTATCTTCGTTCCATAGGAAAGTATGTTATTGAGCAGTGATGCTTTCTTCAATTGGAATATGTTCACAATATTGATTTTGCTGATTCGTTGAGAAAATGAAATTGATATTAAAGAATAAATTGTCTATTTTGATGTCGTGCATCATGTATAGTGGAGTTGATACCATATAGTGCAGCCAAGCTCCTATGGCACGTTAGTTGCTGATCCCATGCAAATAACTGCTTTTATGAATCTTTCTTCGCATTAATACAATGATCGTCGTCCAAACTTCTTGGAAGATATTTTACCATTTTTTTAACACAAACAGGGGCATTAATCACTTGTCCGTAAATACCATACTGGCCGTTAACATGTCTTAATGCATATTCTGCATGAAGGATATCCTTGAAGAAATAAATTTATATCATTTAATCGTATGTTATATATATTTGTATTTTTGTATTGAGGTTCGTTAAAAACAACAGCTTTAAATGTCACATTTAATTCAAGTTGATTTGTAAGACATAATGAAATACAGATTGGCAGTATAAATGTTCACCGGCGCACATAAGTGTGTATCGCTCGCCCATACAATTCCAAGCACCGATGAGCATTCGCGCTGCAAAGGTTCATTTCTGTCTATTAAACTTTAATGATAAACTTTAATTACACAACACCTGAGCTGTTATATACATACGAGTACATACATACTTGTACTTAGCTTTTAAGTGGGTGTAAAGACGAAGGCCCACACAAAAAGGAGACACGGATAGCTTAAACTATGTATGAAATATACAATGTTAAGCGTCTTCCTTTTTTTTGTGTCATAATTTTTTTTCTCTTTCTTCGCTTTCTCGTCTCTTTCTACTTCACTCGACATTTTATCATTTAATTTCTTCTGTAACGAAATCTTCTTAAACGTGACGCGTATTTGAAATTTCACTCTCAAATCTCGTCCAATTTTCGTATCGCCGCCTAAAAAGTTTCACTTCAAAATGTTATAAACATTTTGGCAAAACCTCTCTCCATCCTCTTTCAGCTCTGTGTATGAAAAAATATTTTTACTTCATTTTGGAAGAGATCGTACATAATTCCACTACGTACCGTCCTATCGCTGTTTGAGAGCATTATTTAAGACCTTGTATTCTTGCACTGCAAGCCTATTTTCCCTCATTTTTAGCACGTTTTTCTAAAAGGAAGATCAACAATTACTAATTTAACAGAATTTGTTTCTACTACACTCTGCGCGAAATGAAATCGATGTAATTGCTACCGACTTTAGCAAAGCCTTCGACAAAATTTCGCATTCAATAATCCTTCCCAAGCTTGAAGCTCTCGGGTTTCAACCTGGGTCTATTTTGTGGTTCAAATCTTATTAAACAAGTCGGCTATATTATATTCGTTTTAGAATTTCTGTTTCTGATTCCATTGTAGCTATATCTGGTGTACCTCAAGGAGATCACCTTGGTCCTCTGATATTTATATTGATTATCAGTGATACATAATATATTTCATTATAAAAAATCCCGCACTTCCATTTATGCAGATGATGTAAAGATCTACAAGCACATCTCTATACCCTCTAACCCTCAAGTACTACAAAATGATCTGAATGCTTCTATTTCTTCTTCTTCTTCTTCTACTTCACTGCGAAGAACGCATTAAGCGTCAAGTTAATCCCTACGTCACTAAATCGCTTTACTTACTGGAATATGCTAGCCACCCCTTACTACTAAAGCCACTCTAAGCGAATTGAAGCTTTTCAACGCAGATTCATTCGATTTGCATTACAGGGTCTACCTTGGTCAGATATCTATAACTTGCCTCCATAAAGGGATCGTTAAAAGCTAACTAATATTCATATTTGTTCATCAACTACTCAATGGTTGTAATGATTGCAATACCCTGCTCCAAATGATATATTGGGGTGGCCGTGGTGTAGTGGTATATGCATAGACTCCTCAAGCAATGGGTTCGAATTCCGTGCGAGGCAATTCTGTGAAAAAGTGGGGTGGGGTAAGACTTCCCATCCACTGTTTTCCAAATAGTTCTTAACCGGAATAGCAACGTGGGGCCGAGCGTTGTCATGATGGAAAATTATTGCCTCGTGTCTGGTCGCATATTCAGGGCGTTTTTCGGCTACTGTTCTCTTCAAACGGATTAATTGTGTTCAGTAGCGTTGTCCATTGATAGTTTCACCCAGTTTTAGCAGCTCATAATACAGCACACCCATCTGATCCCACCAAATATAGAGCATTACCTTCGCGCCATGGATATTTGGCTTTGCCGTTGATTTGGATGGTTGGCCACATATGAAATTTTTCGTTTGGAGTTATCGTAATGGGTCCATTTTTCACCATCAGTAACAATCCGATGCAAAAATGACTTCCTTTTGTGGCGTTCCAGCAGCATTTCGGACATGCAGAACCGCCTTTCGACGTCTCTCGGCTTGAGTTCATGTGGAACCCGATTTCCTTGCTTTTTAATATATCCAGCTTCTTTTAAACGTTTTGAAATGGCTGCTTGAGTAACACCCAAAGATTCTGCAAGCTCTACTTGTGTTTGGCAAAAATCTCCATAGAGTAATGCTTCCAGTTCTTCATCTTCAAACTTTTTTTGCTGCCCAGAACGTTCATCGTCTTCCAAGCCAAAATCACCACTTTTAAATCGTGCAAACCACTTTTGGCACGTTCGCTCAGCTAGCGCATGTTCACCATAAACTTCCATCAAAATACGATGAGTTTCGACAGCAGTTTTCTTCATATTAAAGTAATGAAGAAGAACTCCCCGCAAAAACACTTTTTCAGGCACATAGTTCGACATATTTGAGTGAAAAAAAATGATTGTTGTTTACGCTTCTAATGAATGACATATACTGAAATGACGTACAATGACAGTAGCTTTTCAACGCATGTTCCAATGGAATAATACAAGTTACGCCATCTCTTAGCAAACCGCACGAATACATATTTAATGGTCCTTCCAAGCTGAATTATATTTTCTCAAAACAATTAATCTAAACTAGACAAAATGTGCAGTGTGGTAATAGTAATTATCCTCTCTAATTTAACTCTCTCATTTCGCTTTACTAAGGGTTCCATTAAATTGAATTTAATCCATTCGAATCTCGTCAATGACCAGTGAATCGTTTCTTTAAAATGTTTTCCCTTAAGAAACACTATATTTTATGCATGTCACACAAAAGAAGTAGACTTTTGTGAAGAATATTATCTTTTGTCTGTCCAACATATTTTCATTTGCTGACGACAATTCCTGGACTGCTCTTCGACTATAGAACGGGAACGGCAGCGTATGTTAAGCTCATTAAATACCGATATAAACAGCATAACCAATTGGAAACTATCAACAGAGTGGAATTTAATATTTCCAAAACACAATGCTGTATGCTGTCATTAAAGTGAAATTTAAACACCCAGCTATTATCCGTGAATGACACTTGCATCATCAAAACCGAAAAACTTTCTATTCTCGGTATGTGTGTCATATGTCGCCAAAAATGCTGCGAAATGTCTAGGTTTCCTCAAACTATGTAAGAAATACTGTTCCCCTCCTGATGTGGCTTTAATATATGTATAAGGCATTTATCCACTCAAAATTGGGGTACAATGCACTCATCTGGCTAGGTTTGCCAAAAACATCTCTGCACCTGCTGGATAGGATTCAAGACCGTGCGATGGACACTTTTGAACACCGAAGAAATGTCCCCGTCTGCCGACCTTTCTATTTCCTATTCATTGTAACATTCAGGCATTAAAAATCAATGTACATTGGTACTTATCGTTCTTTTCTGCTTTGTTTTCTTTGTGAAATAAACATGGGGAAGTACAATCTGCTGTAAAAGTTCCAATATATTTTTCCACCTTCACCACAGAAGTTCTAGCTATGATGGAAAACAAAAAGAAAGCAATATCGTCAAATAGGAAAACTATCATTCTCATTGATAGTCTCCCCACAATATAATAACGCCGAATGCCTTTAATAAATAACATTCGTGATAACATTATATCGTAGAGTGAAAAATTAAAACTCAAATATTCAAGAGACTGAAACACCTGATCTTAAAGCGAAATCTATTTCCAAAAGTCCAAATACAGCAGGTACATTCATCGCTTTACCAGACAGATATCACCGCTAGTATGAACAGATGTTTTCTACGATTTTGACTTGGATACATTTGGTTAACACATAGCTACTTACTGAGGAACGAACCTCAACCGTTTTGTCACCTTTGCCATAGAAATAGTTTTCTAACCATTAAACACATCACTATTGAATGTTGTAAAATTAAACGAACCTGTAATAACTTATATACAGAAAATATTACCAATCTGCTTGCAAATCCATCGTCAAAAAATATTAAAAGTATATACAACTTATTAAAACGTCTAAAACAGGACAAGTATATGACAACTGTTAAGTATTTTTCTGCATTTTATATAAAATTAAACTTTAAGAAATATATTGAGATCCCAGCCATTAGCCCTATATGCTAGAACTGTAGTTTTTAAGGTTAATCATGTGCTTTTATGTTTTGTTTAATAAATAATAATAATAATAATAATTAAAGAGATATTCATAGTAGCGTTAAGCCAAGTCACTCTGTGCCTTTTTTATCTTATATGTTAGAAATATACTCGTATATAATTTAAAGAGTGTGAATGTTAATGTGATTAAGTGGTTAAGTTTGCGGACGACTACATTAGAAGAAAATTACTTCGATGGACAATCTGATCTCCAGACCTTATTTATATGTATCACGAGTTTAATAGCATGAACAAAGAAAAGCCGCGAAGAATTTAGGTAATGAAAATGATTGCAACCGCAATTGCCATGTGATGCTTCAGCATTTCTAACTTAGTTCTTAGTGGTTATTTAAACTGAAAATATTTCTATAAATTGTCCTTATACATTTTACTTAATTGGAAACAAATCAAATTAGACATATTTCTTGACGACAAAAATAAGTCTGACGTTTTTCCACTGAAACCTACAAATTGCCTGTGCAAAACATCTGCAACTAAAAGTTCGCTATTACTATCCGGTACAATGATTTTTTTTTTAACGGTAAATTTTATGTTTGCTTTCGGTTTTTTGTTTGCATTCATTCCTTGGTTTCGTCTGTCGATTTGCAGCGCATTAGTCAAATACAACTAGTAGTGAACAGACTTGCAGTTAAAACAATTGTGTTCTTATTAATAAAATGGGTGGAAATAAATATTGCCAGGAGCTGAAGTCCAAAATTTTAACAGATTTTAATAATGAGCTTGCCCAAAAGGTCAACAATTTGTCGTGTCGTTAATAGTGGAGTTGTAGTATTAGACCATAAATTTGGCAGGCTCCGCAAAACAAGTAGAAAAGAAGATAACAAAATTATTAATTTTATAAGGAGAAACCCCAAGGTGGCTTCCAAAGAAATCAAGATAGAACTACAGGTAGATATTGACTCATCAACAATACGGCACAAAGCTCTACAAGCTGGTCTTCGAAGCTACAAGCCAGCCAAGAAACTGAGACACATTTAAATTCGTTCAGAAATGGAAGACTGTCTTATTTTCTGATGAATCGAAATTCAATTTGTGTAGATCAGACGGAAAGCAACATGTAAGTAGACCGAAAGGCGAGAGGTTGAACCCCAAATTCACCAAGGGAACTATCAAGCATGGTGGTGGGAATGTTATGGTCTGGGGCTGCATCTCTTCGCAGAGAGAATGGCCCCTTATGCAGAATGGGAAATGCCGCTGGTTTGGTGGTTTCAACACCATAATGACCCCAAACACACGTCTAAACTGGTCAAAAATTGGATCGCAGAGCAAAATATAAAGACTCTGCAATATCCACCGCAGTCCCCAGACCTTAACCCCATCGAGAACTTATGGGAGATCGTAAAGAGGAGAATAGGGAATCAAATATTCAAAAAAAAAAGAACTCTTTGCAGAAGTGGACAAGCAGTGGAAAGACATTCCCAAGTTATTTATTGACAATTTAATTGCTTCCATGCCCAGGAGATGTGCAGCTGTAATTTAAAATAAGGGGTACGCAATCAAATATTAGAATATTTTTGATACTTTATACAGTTTTTAACATTTAAATCGAAGAACATATCTTGGTTGCAAATGTTTTGCACAGAAAAAATGTTACTTTTTAAATTCTCAGCTGTTTATTTTTTAATGGATTAAATTATGTATATTATATTTTCCTCTCAATAAATTATGATATATAAGGTTTATAAAACGATACATAGTATTTCATTTCTGGAAACTTTCACATATTAAATTTACGTTTAATTCTTCGCTACAACTAGTTACAAATGTTTTGTATGTAAGAAAGCACATAAAAGACCACTCTCTTCTCTCATAGATTTTAGACATATGGTAGTCATGTTAAAGTTTTTATTGAATAAAGTAATAAGTCTTAGCCCAACTCCCAAGGTGTTTAAATCAGTCACATCAAGAACATTGCACAAAACTCGATAGGATAAGATTTAAGATTCTCAGTAACTGTGCGAAACGAATTTTATAAAAAGGATACCGTGGTGATTTGTGTTTTATTATTGTAGGTAGAAGTAGACAATTTCTGGAGGACTTGATGTATTGTGTAAGGATACATTTCAATAGTTTCTTCGAAAATCCCCAAATATGATTATATCTACCAAGCGCATAGATACATAGCAGTGAGTCGTTATGAGCTACTTGCAGTTAATACTGAGACAAATAATCAAGGTTAACATAAACTGCTTCTGAATATGTTATAATGTGTATTAGTAAAGCTCGTGTTAGTTTTTGCCTACTTTCAGTATTATTGTATTTCAGATTCTTCTGCCAACCATATTTACGTGATTATAGCCCGATAGATTGCGATTTAGAACTATTCCAAAGCTCGTGACAGACTAAACCAAATCTAGTTCACGGTTTCCTAAATAAAGATAGGGAATAATATTAATTGCAAAGTGTGTATGTGCTATTGACCTTAGACTTAGTACGATGAGGCCATTGACTATTGATCATTGATAGATGTGGTCTAGATCGGCATTAAGTAGACTAACAAGATAATCGAT
Source organism: Volucella inanis (assembly GCA_907269105.1). Taxonomy (NCBI): domain Eukaryota; kingdom Metazoa; phylum Arthropoda; class Insecta; order Diptera; family Syrphidae; genus Volucella; species Volucella inanis. Next base: position 60,857,841 of record OU026155.1, read on the forward strand.
ATTCTCAAGGGGTGGAGATAAATACAGCTGAACATCATCAGCGTAAAGGTGAGTAATAGCATGTTGGTAGATCAAAGGTAGATCATTTATTAAAGCAAAAAATGAATTAAGTCCCAGAATAGAGCCTTGAGGGACTCCTTTATTAATGGCCTTAAACATAGACAAAGAGTTGCCATTAACTACTCTTGTATCTTATTGTAAAGATCATTTTTTTAGTCTTAGGGCTCTATCGCTTAATCCAAAAACCATTTTAAGCTTCCAGTAAATAATTTTGTAAAAAGTTTAGTAAACAAAGAAGTGTTACATAATCTTTATCACATTTTATGTCTTCAAAGATGTTGACCACAGCAGAGGAAAAACTGTGTTTGGTTCTAAGAGCCGAATAAAACAGATTAAGTAAAATGTATGGTAAGTGATTTACTATTTCGAAGACCTTAGATAAGCATGGTAGGATGCTTACTGGTCTGTAGTCATTACAAAAGGAGGCGATGGTAACGACATTCGAAATTTTCGATTTTTGAAGGAAATTCGCAGTGGTTGATAATGTGCGTTAGATGAAAGAAAATAAATGGCAAGATTTTCTTTATAAATTCTCCATCCTCACCCGCAGAGTTCTACTTTTTACCTGAGACACATTCAACAAAATTGGTCTGAGTTACTACTTCAAAATCGAGAGACCTTTGAACAGATAGCTCAGAATTATTATCGAAGCAAGAACGATTATTCGCTTGAATATCGTGGTCCAAAAAATTGTCATTTAGTTCACCAGGAATTATATCACAATTTGAGGAAGCCTTACTTTAAGTTTTTAAAGTTCTAATTAAATTTTCCCAAAGTGTTTTTGGGTGGCGTTGATGCATTTATCTTAAAAATGTAATAATATTATAGTGTGGAACATATTCATCCAACAGTTAAAAATATACTGGTTAAAACAACTCAGACAACTCAGTGGGGTTGTAATTGCAGAAGAGCGAGTTATCAGTTATATTTAAAAAAAAAATCAGTACATTGGAATGATCATACAATAAAGTAAGGTCTAGAAGACTAGCAGTAATATTAATTATATTAGGGTTTATATAATTTTTCGGCCTGCTCGTTTTTTCCTTTTAGTTAGGCATAGTCCGGTAAAGGGCGAAATCAGTATGATTATTTTAAAGCCATGATCGCTCTCAGAGTTGATGAATGAGTGGTTGTATTTACGTGGTATAAATTTAGTACATAAAATAGTTGATTCTTCTAGCAAAAGTAACTATGTAAGTGGAATATATAAATATATATAAATATAAATAATGTATAAATACAAACTTAAACACAATTATTTTATTAGTTATAAATACAAAACTTTTTTCAATGTATAGGGTCTTCCAATAGGGACTTAACAATTTTGAATTTAATTTGCAAACGCACTCTTCCACTCATCATCAAACTGTCACTGTCAATTTATTCAGTAAACTCAACATTTTCATCATGGTAAGTACACTAACGTGCAACGTCGGCAAATTATAAAAATTTTCTACAGATATTCGGAGTCGGTGACTGCGACTTTAAGAGCGTTAACTCCAATTTTCGGTCGTAATTCTCGCCCTAGTAGACATGCAATAACAAGTTTAGTGCAAAAATTTGAGTATACATATTCGTTGTGTGATGTTGCCGTATCAGTGAGACAACGGGTTGGTCGAAGTGTCGAAAATATCGCTGCCGTTCAGACGTCCGTAGCAAACGATCCAAATCAGTCAATTCCACGGCGTTCTCAAGAATTGGCCATCGCTCAGACGACATTATAGCGTATTTTGCATAAGGATCTTGGTTTACACCCATAGAATATCAAGCTGACTCAAGAATTGAAGCCGATGGACCATTTAAAGCGACGTACGTTCTCCGATTGGGTTCTGGAGAAGATGCGCCAAGATGATGAATTTCATCGGAAAATCATCTAAGCAAAAGCAAAATATGCGTTATTGGTCGGGTGAAAACCCACATGTGCTTCATGAATCACCACTTCATCCACCAAAAATAACTGTTTGGTGCGGTTTGCATGCCGACGGCGTTTTTGGGCCATATTTTTCCGTCGACGATAACGATCGTCACGTTACTGTAAATGGTCATCGTTATAGCGCCATGATCACCGATTATTTTTGGCCTGAATTGGAAGATATGGACTTGAACGATATGTGGTTTCAACATGATGGTGCCACAAGCCACACAGCACACACTACAATCGATTTATGGAAGAGTATGTCAAGTAAGGTGAGCGTGTTATCTCAAGACATGGGCCAGTCGATTGTCCGCCTCGTTCGTGCGATTTAACGCCGCTTGACTATTTTCTGTGGGGCTACGTTAAGTCATTGGCTTATGCTAACGCGCCGAAGACGTTGGAAGAGCTCAGAGCCAAGATTGAACGCGAAATAGCGGCCGTTTCGGCCAAAATGTGTCGTTGAAAATTGGGTCCAACGAATCGACCGCTGCAAACGTGCCCGCGGTGGTTATATGAACGAAGTCGAGTTCCATTCATAAATGTTTTGATTGTATTTCAAGCCAATGATAAAGTTTTTGAAATATCTCAAATGGTTTGCCTTTTATTTAAAAAAAATATTTTATGTTGTTTTTTTTTATAATTAACATTAAACTACATACAAATTCCATGAAAAGACTTTTTCAGAGAATTGTCTCGCACGGGATTCCACCCCGCGACACTCTGCTTGATGAGTTTATGCATATACCACTACACTACGACCACCCCCGTTTGCTTAACTAATGTTCGATTCTCTCCTTTTTTTTGTTAATTTATAATAAACTTGTGCGTTTGTGCAGGATGACAATGAAAAATGCACGCTGCTTCATCAAGGTCGGTAAAAAACTTACCGAGATTTTTAATGCCAAGATAGTGCAAAACTCAACATAAGAGGCACAAACTTACAAAAGTCCGTCATATTACTCGCATGCGATGACGATATTGATATAACGAGAAAAAAGCAGCGTATGTGAGTGGCGCTTTCGAGAGTATTAATACGAAAGCGGCGGAAATGCGTTCAACGATAATTAATACAAAACCAAGAATATGCTATCAACAAGAAAGAACACTTAACACCGACGTCTCGGACAGAACATCACCACCGACAGATTAAACTTTCAGGCAGTTAAGGACTTTATCTACCTATGCTCCGCTATCAATTCAGAAAACGCCACCCGCGATGAGATCCGGAAATCAAACTAAGAATAACTGTTGCCAATCACTGCTTCTTTGGGCTAAGAAAGCAATTGACTAGCAAAGCCCTCTCTCGAACAATAAATGTGACCCTTTATAAGAACAGGACTGCTCTATGGCGCAGAAGCATGGACTTTATCAAAAATCAATAGGGTTACTACTTTCAGAGGAAAATCCTTCGATTTATTTTCGGTCCCGTCTGCATAAGCGGTGAGTGGAGGAGGAGATACAATGACGAACTGAATTTGCTGTAAAGCGACATCGACTTAAATGGAAAAGTGAAGTTCCAGCGCCTGAGGTGGCTGGATCATGTAGAGCGGATGAATTATAATGCTTCGGTTTGGGAAGTTTTGGGATCTGCTCCAAAGGAAAAAGTAGAGGAAGATCGCGACTATAGTGGCACACATAAGTGGAACGGGACTTCAGCCAACTTGGCGTGCGAAATTGAAGGCAGCTAGCTAAACCCTTGTTGGTTGAGGTTCAGGTCCACCCCGAACTGTGGCGCCCCCTTAAGTAATATCCAATAAACTTATCCAACGGGGTAAAACATATTACGAAAAATAATAATATCACTCACATGAACAAACAAGACTTTAATATTATTCAGTGGAATTGCGATGATTCAGGAAACTAAATTAAAATTTGGCGATGTCCTTAAAATCGAAAACGAAAACTTTAATTATTTTTTTAAAAGCCTCCCTTAGGAAACAATTTCCCATTGCTGGTAATTCAACATTGCGATGAAGGTTCTAAAACCATTTCTAAGGTTAATATTGACATTCGTTCGTCAGTTTGATTGCCCGTCTTGGCTTTTAGGGACTTAAGTTGTAGTAACTTTTTTATGTGGATCAGATAAAAAAGATATAAAAAGGAGCTCATTGGAGAAATAATTAACAACTACGAATTCAATGTTTACAATAATGGTGATCCTACGCATTTTAGACTTGCTTAGAAAACATATTACGTAGTTGTATTGACCTCACACTTGCTTCACATGTTCTGAAAAATTATTTTGATTGGTTTATCACCGATGGGTATTTAGGAAAAATTTATCATAAGAGTTTCTAAACATTCAAAAACTTTATTTTATCCAAATACAAAGCAAGAAAAATTATTGGGAAGAATATGCAATTGGAATATACAGCAGAACATCTCCCTGAAGTATTTGGAAAGATAAAAAATTTGAACTCTACCCGTATAATGTCGGGTTTATTTTTCAACTTTTACTTAAGATTTTCTAGCTCCGATGATTTTACATTTCGAATTCATAAGCAATCCATCGAATCCATGGAACTTCATACTCCCCAAATCAAACAGATACTTGCAACCCCAAGTTTTTTTTTTCACAGAATGTTATTTCTGAATGCAAAGGATCATCTGGTGGACTGTATATGATTCAATATGAAATTTAAAAAATATGAACATTTCTAATCTGCATTGCTTTTCTTATATTTATAAAAAAAAATCTTTTTTGCGGGTGCAGTTCCTTGGATGTGTAGAAAAGCTTTTTTTATTCCAATTCTTTGTAAAATTTTTAAAAAAAATATTAATTTTTTAATTATATGAAGGGTGTCCCTTAATTCGCCGAAGGTAATTTGGAAAATGATTCTTAGGTATATTCTCCAATATTGAAATCATTTTTCGAGAATTAAATAAAGGGCTTACTTTGGTGTACCCCAACCCATGTTACCGAAAATGGCTCTATTAATACTAATGGTAGAAACTTAATTTAGGACTTTTTCTTAGAAGAAGTACTATCCTTTATAACTGCGCTTAAATAAAGCTGATATCTTTTTACAGCCTTCAGATATCCAATTTCTAAGCCTGTTCCATTTTTCTTGTCCATGCTAATTTTTGAAATTGAGGTCAATTTTCTTCAGAAAATGCTTAGTAAACATAACGTTTTCCTTATGAGCGTTTCCTGGTTGCCCAAGTATTAATAAATTTCCAAAAAAAAAAATTTAAAACTGCATAGCTACTACAATATACAAAAGTTTATTTGACTACCTGTCAAAATTCTTATTTCCTTACCCTGTTCCTTAAAAAATCTTAGAAAGAGTTATATACATATAGTTATATACAAAAATCGTATAAAAGATCAAAACCAAAATTATTTCATCAGTTTAATTTTTTACAGTTTCTTAGAAACGCTATTTAAAATGTCTGCATTTACAAATCAATAATACGCTGACATTATTTACGTTTTTGGGCTGTGCATTGAAAGTTCAACTAGATCGCGACTCCCTAGTGAAGGAAAATTTGAAAATACGTATAGAAGGCTTCGAGAAACGGGAAGAATACTGGAAGCTTTTACAACTAATCCATCAATCAGCATCAGATGCTTAGCTTTACAATTAAATGCTTCCAGACATAAAATTTCTAATGTATTGCATGGAGAAGATCTTTATCCATACCACGATTCTACTGTGCAAGAACTGCTTACCGATGATTTGAAAAAGAGACTTGAGTTTTCCAACTGATTACTGGAGCGGAGCTTACATGACAACGAGTTTATTAGCATAATTCTTTGAAAGGACTAATCTTAACATAATTTACAAGGGATGGGATAACAAATGGGCTGCGACCAATCTACATACAAGGAGACATTAATCATTTCAACAGCATCAATATGTGGCGGGTGTAATTGGAAACAAGTTAATCGCCCCTTTCAAACCACCATCCAGACTGAATTAAACAAAATATCTGCGGTTTTTTCAAAATGATTTGCCTGAACTATTCAATTAGCTTCATTGTATATCCAACAGGATGGTGCTCCAGCCCAATTTGGTCGTGAGGTCAAGAATTGGCTAGATACAGAGTACGGTAATCGTTGCATAGGAAGAAATGAACCAGTTTACTGGCCTTCAAGATCTCTTGACCTTACAGTATTCAATTTTTTTGTATGGGTGAGAATGAATTGTTATTCAACCGGAATAGCACCTTTAAATGAATTGGAAAAGCGTATTTTCGAAACGTCATCAAAAGTGAGGCAGCAGTTAGCATCAATATATGTACATTCGCAGTGAGATCAAAAAAAGGGCTCTAGCTTGCATACAAAACCAAGGAAAACACTTTGAGCACCTGTTATAACTGTTTTATTACCCACATACTCGTAAAATAAAAATTATCTAAAACCACATCAAATTATTTTTCATTCACAGCCTTTGGAGCTTAACGAAAAAAAAAGTTTTTTTTTTTTTTAAATTAAACCTGTATAAAAATTTATGGGGTTTTTTGCAAATTTGTTGATAGTTTTTCTTTTTGTTACTGATACGTTTATAAAAAAAGAAATAGTAAAATGTTATGTTTATTAAGGGGTTAGACAACACATGGATTCTTAAATCTAAAAGGTAGATCAACTACTACAAACTTAGCTGAATTCGTGTCCTTTGCGCCTTCAGCCTTAGAAAATGGCAACGAAATTGATGTTATTGCTACAGATTTCGTTGAGGCCTTCGATAAAATATCACATCAACTGATCCTTTTCAAATTGTTTTCCCTCGGTTTTGACCCAATTTTATTAAAATGGATATCTTCTTATCTGGAGAACCGCAATATAGCGTTCGCTTTAGGTCAGCCTTCTCTACGCCGTTTTTAGCCACTTCTGGTATCCCACAAGGCAGCCATCTTGGTCTCCTTCTTTTCATTCTAACTATAAACGATCTTGAGAGGATTATCAAACACTGCTCGGTATCCCTTTACGCTGATGACACTAAGTTCTCCAAAACTATTTCTTCACGCCAAGACTCTATTCTCCTTTAAGAAGACCTCGATAGCTTTTCCACCTGGTGTCTAAAAAATTGCTTTGAGCTTAACGTCTTCAAATGCCAATCTATGACTTTGTCTCGTAAGTCCTATAAATCCCCCTCTAGACTTTATTTTCTGCATGACCAACCTGTACCCCAGGTGCAATCCCTTCGCGACCTCGGAATTTTATACGATAGAGAGTTAGACTTCCGTTCGGTTTTTTCAAACGTTGGTCTAAAGAATTTAGCAACCCTTATGTGACAAGGTCACTTTACATTACGCTTGTTCGCCTATTTCTTGAATATGCCAGCCAAGTGTGATCCCTTTCAGCGAACTCATATATTCCGAATCGAGAACATTCAACGTTGTTTTCTTCGTTTTGCTCTTCGTGGACTACCCTGGAGTGACCCATTTATCTTACCTATTCCTATCCGGTCCCTATCGCGACCGCCTCAAACTTTTTAACCTGAGTACCCTCGAAAAACGCAGAGACGTAGCCGACATTCTCTTCATTCATCGACTGCTCTCCGGTTCTGTGGACTTCGCTTCCCTTTACAACTCTATTTCCTTCAACACTAATCCTCGTAATTTACGCTGTCCTCGTCTCTTCTATATCCCTTCTATAACGAACCAATCTCCCGCATGCTCCGTAAGGTCAGCTCAAACCTTCCCCTTTTTGATTTTAACCTGAGCACTTCTCGCCTAAAACTTGATCTCCTCCACCACTCCCTTTTTCCCTAACCCTTAAGTTAGTTTTAGTTTTTAAGTTAGCTTTTTAAGTCCTAGTTTTTTAAAGTTAGTTTAAGCTAAATAAATGGGGGAATTAGCCTCCACCAAATTAAAAAAATCGATATTTTTGTATTGCTTTTAATGGTCCCTTAAGGCCTCAAAAATGTCCACAATAACAAAAAATTGTGGCCGGAAAATATCATGAAGAACTTGTTTTTTAAAGTATACTACAAGTCCGCCAGGTAGGCAGCGAGCCTTTGATGACAGAAACGTGAGACGGTATTTTAGGGGACTAGAGTAGATACACGGCAGATGTTTTTGAAGCTTTTTGATACGTGTTCAAATTATTGCTTGTTTCGTCTTTAAAAACGTCGATTTCAGTCAGTTTCGTACAGTTAAGCATTAGAGAAGAACGCTATTTAAAAAACATTTGTTTGCTTATCGATAATTGTGCTAAATTTTTTTTCTGTGAATGTTATTGGCTCATTCTTATAATGAGTGACAGTGTATACTGTGACAAATGTAAGGAAACTGAGACACCTATTAGTCCATTTATTGAAAAAGGCTATGAAATACAGCGTAAAGTAGTAATTTCAATCTGATTACTCGAATTGGTTTGCACGTAATAAAAATGCTTTGTGCATTTATAGAATTACCTCGGCCTATATTCCACTCTTTCTATGATAAAGTTGTCAAAAGAATTTCAGCTGCAAATTAACTAGTTTGCAAAAACAGTATTATAAAGCAGCGAAAGATGAGACAACTATTTCTGTTGAAAAAGGAGAGAATGGAATCATGGTATCAGTCGATGGTTTATTGAAAAAATGTGGATTTACGTTCTTGTTTGGCTTAGTGACTCTTATATTCTTCGTAGTGAAATCGAAATACTGTAAGGCGTGTGAGTACCGAAGAATATACGTAATATGCACAAAATCATAAAGATAAGTGCGATGTGAATCACGATGGATCAGCAGGTAAATTGTAGGTCGATGCAGTTGTTGAGATGTTTCAGCGATTCGATGATGTTGCACCAGTTAAAATACACCCATTATATTGGTGACAGTGATTCTAAGACTTTCAAGCCCTATGAGAATATCACATTACTCAAAAGGGAGTGTATAATTGGAAAAAGAATAAAAAAGGTCTTTGTGGAAGGGGCAAATTGATGGGAAAATTAATAGACTAGATATTTACATATTATAGCGTAGCCATTCATAGACACTGTGTTTCAGTTGAAAACATGAAAAACAGAATATGGGCTATACACTCTATCATAAATTATCTACTGATGCACAACCGCAATTGGATATATGTTTGAACAGAGATGAACACATGGTGAAAGGATAAAGCTAGAAAAAGTTTGGCTGAGTACAAACATAAGCCAGTTCCAATTAAAGTGTATGAAGCTATCAAGCCAGTCTACAAAGAATTGATCAGAGAAGATCTTACTCGATGCATCGGCAGCTATATTCAAAACTGTAATGAACATTTTAATTCGACTGTGTGCACATTGGTCCCAAAATCCATTTCTAGTGGTAAAACTGTGTTGGATGTAGCTACAGATATTACAATCCAATGGGCTAATAAGCCTAAGTGGGTTGGTTTTTTCCAACCGCCATTCTTACCTACCTACCTACCTACTATGACTTTATTTGATGATCCAAACTTAGTACGCCAAATTGAAGTGAACAAAGAGTTATATTATAAATAAGTTTACTTTTCTAATGCAAGCCTAGTTCAATTGATACGCAATTTATAAGAAGCAAATCTAATTTGTAATACGGTAATAATATAACAAATTGTTATTGTTGCACTTAGGTTCTCACACTGTATTTTTAGTATAATTTGGGGTAGTGTTTCTTCTAGTGGCCATGTGGCATGATCATCCAAGTAAATGGATAGCGGTTTGCTAGTGTGAATTTTGTTGGTGCACTGTTTTGTGTAAATGCATGACACCTACAACAATTTAATTTGGTAAGCCAATGTCTGAATTTTCACTTCGCTGCCTTGCTTAGCATCGTCGGTGCTTGTGTTTCCTGTGTTTGTTTGTGATTATGAGAAGGGAATTCAGGGTTGACGTAGCTGACATACGTAGGTAAAAAAGTATTCACTTTTCTGCGTACGACCACATCCCGCCTACACCGCCCATACCACTCAGATTACTCTGAACTGAAGCTACTTTGCAACGAACTAGTGCCATTTTTCTACTCTCACCGCGATCTCGCCATTTACGTGCGTAGTGATGTAGCTTACCAAACTCCATCACGATTTGATCCTTGTGCCAATTTCTTGTGGCTAAAATTCCATCTCCGTAAGCAAATTATTCACTACTGCTTTATTTACAGAAGCCCCAAATTGGGCAGGTTTGATGCGCTATCTGACTCCATTCAAAGAATTGTATCCTTGTATCCTTGTATGAAATCATTATTACGGGTGATTTTAAAATACACAATTCTGTGTCAGCTCGATATTCTGGGCAGACAACATCTGAAGAACGGTATGTTGAGATCTTCGTTGCGGAAAACAACTTGATTCAGCTTGTCAATGAGCCCACATGTATGCCAGACGTTGATAGTCATACGGCCAATACCCTGGCCTTGTTTTTAACTTCTTACCCTGATAAATACAAGGTCAATGTGGCATCCACTCTAGGCTCGTCGGACCACTGTGTCACATCCGCTAATTTCTCATATATCGACTACACAGTAAGAGAAAAAATTTATAGAACCGTATGGCAATGCAAGAAAGCCAGTTGGAGCGGACTTAACAGCTTCTTTAGGAGTTTTAACTGGTCGTTATGTGCTCAATAATGACATGGGTGCCGCTGCTAATATAATCACAGGCACCATTCTCTTTGGAATGAGATCATTTATCCCTCATTGAATGAAGTGTATCAAACCAAAAAAAAAAAGCATGATATGACTCAAGCTGTAAAGAGGCTGTCAGGGTTAGCGAAATGTTTTTTCGGTCCTACAAGACCAACCCCACCAATGAAAAAAGAAAAAAGTTCAAACGAGCCAGGAATGACTGCAATGTCTTTCTTAAGGGTGTGAAATTCCAGTACAAACGTAAGAAATTCTGCCTCATCCTCCATCCCAACGCTCATTTACAATGACATTCCAATTGTCAGCTTTTTCGACAAGGTCAATCTGCTTGCTACACATTTTGCGTCCAGTTTAACGCTTTCAAAATGTGCTTTGTCCCCGCCTACACTTGAGTGCTTCGAATCTTCAATATGAAGAATCCACTTCCGAACTCGTGTAGTAGCAAGAGTACTTAAAGATCTCAACATACACAAATCGGCTGGTCTAGATGGTAGATCTCCCCTTCTTCTGAAGAGGTGTTCTACCTCGCTGGCAAAACCACTGTGTAAGCTTTTTCATCAATCCTACTCTTAAGGTTTCTTTTCGAGCATATGGAAAACTGTTAAATGAAATATCTCGAAACGCGAAAACTTCTCAATGACCGGCAGTGTAGTTTTCATAGCAACAGGTCCACTGGTGATTTGATGGCATGTCTCACCGAAAAGTGGAACCAAAGCATACATCAATCTGGCAAGTTGCACTTGATATTTCTAAAGCATTTGACAGAGTTTGGGATCGATTAATGAATTTCAGTCTGATAATCATAAAAGTATGTTGGTGTGCACCAGGGCTCCGTGTCTCTGACACTCTTTTTAATTTTCATTAATAATCTCTTATCTGCTACTTTTAATCCAACATATTCCTATGCTGATGTGAGTAATCTCTGATTTTCATATTCGTTCTCTGTCTAACGTTCCTGCTCTTTATCTCTAAAACGGGAACGGCAGCGTATGTGGCTCAATAAATACCGATATTAACTCAATGCTGTCATTAAAGCGAAATCTAAATACCCACTCAATATCCATTAATGGCACTTGCATCGTTGAAACCGAAAAACTTTCCATTCTCGGTTCATCATCATGTGTGCGGGCACCATCCTGCTGGTATACAATGGATGTTCTTTGTTGCAGTAGTTCATCACCTAATAGCTCGCAAAAATTCCAAGTAAGAATTCGAATTAGGTCGTGGAGGAAGCTGATAGAGTCCAGTCAGTTTTTACCCAATATGCCTGCCGATATATTAAAGTTGAACGCCTCATGGAGTGGGGATTTCTTTCTGCCCAGGTATGTAAATTGTTGAAGTTAGTGATTCCATTTCTAGTGAGTTGGGAATTTTATAATAGATGAACTGCTATTTGGACTATCAGAGTATCATGTCAGATATTTCAATCTTAATCGGTGACCATTATCGCTGCAGAAACTAAAGGCACAAATTATATATGCGTTTCTTCTGTTGAAAAGCCCACCATCGGGGATATTATGAATTAAACGTCCATATCTCGATTAATAACTACAAACAGGTTATGCAAATAATTTTCCATTCTTTTTCGTATTCAAAAACTAAAATTACTTTTTCCCAAGGAATATACAGAAATACTCAAATTGTACCATTCAAACAGATATTTTAGAATTAAACACTGAAAGAAATCAATGCTGTTATCAAACAAGGGAGTATCCTAGGTCCAAAGTTAAACCTTTTATTTACTAACGACTTATTAAGACCTTTAAGTTACACAATAGCTACGTTTTCTGATGATAAATCTATACTTTCAGTTGCAAAAAACGAAAGCGAATCAAGTGAATCTCTTCAAACTGTTGTAAATAAGTTCTCAACTGAACCAAAAAGAATCGAATTTACCTAAACAGCCCAGCTAAGATGGAAGGAACATGTGAAGAAGAAAAAAGAAGAGCTTAATATCAAATTAAGAAAACTTAACTGGCTCATTGGTAGGCAATCGCATCTATCAATACATAATAAACTTTTAGTATATTAGATTTAAATTTTAAATTTAAATTTAAATTTTGGTGTGGCCTACTGCCCTCATTTATTTTGCTTAATACGAACTTAAAAAACTATGACTTATAACTAATAATAAAAAAAATACGGATTAGCGATATGTGGAACTTATCACTAGGGCTTAAAGCTAGGGATGGTGAAGGAGATTGAATTTGAGGGAATGATTAAAATCGAAAACGAAGAGGTTGGAGTCTACCTTACGCAGCATACGGGATACTGGTTCGTTAGATAGGTAGACAAAAGAGACAAAAGAGACGGAGGCAACGTAGATTTCGAGGATTAGTGTTAAAGAAAATGGAGTTGCAAAGAGACATGCAATCGACGGAGCCTGAGAGCAGTCGGTGAATGAAAAGAATGTCAGCTGCGTCCCTTCGTTCCTCAAGGGTATTCAGGTTAATGAGTTTGAGACGGTCTCGGTAGGGAGGTAAGATAAGAGGATCGTTCCAATGTAGACCTCGAAGAGCAAATCGAAGAAAACGACGCTGGATGCTCTCAATACGGGATACATGAACTCGTTGAAAGGGACACCACGCTTGGCTAGCGTACTCGAGAAGAGGGCGAACGTAAGTGATGTATAGTGATCTGATCACGTACGGGTTGCAGAATTCTTTGGACCATCTTTTAACAAAGCCAAGTGATGAGTTTGCTTTTGAAATTATCTCATCAATATGCGAGCGGAAATTAAGCTCCCTGTCGCATAATATGCCAAGGTCGCGGATAGTCTGAACTAGGGATATAGGTTGACCGTGGAGAAAGTGTTGAGGAACACTTTTTAAAAAATATGGATGGAAGGTCACCTGGGCCGGGTAAGCATTCATCATTAAGTTGCTGTAATTTGTTTTCTATTACTGTATGATCAAATCTTTGAGAAATAGAGGGGCCGGTGGGGAAGTTAAGCAGATATTTGAAATAAGAGGGATCCGGTACGAAGGAATTATCGGCAAAAGATTGCTTAAAGAAAGTAGCAAAAAAGTTGGCTATGGTATGCGGATCGGTTGATGATGTGTTTTCGTATGAGAGGGATGGAGGAAAACCGTCAGATTTTTTTTTTTTTGTAGTTAACGAATTGGTAGAAAGACTTAGGATCGTTTATAAGCCTTGATTGCGCACAATCAAGGTATCGCTGATAGAGAACGTTATAAATCTGGGCGAATTTAAGGTATGCCCCGAGATAGTTTGAATAGTCAACAAAAGAGTTGGATTGGAGGAAAACTACCCATAATTTGTTTCTCTTGTTACGTAAAGAGCGAAGCTTACGATTATACCACGGGGGTTCGTAAAAGGAGTCTTATTGCGCGAAAAGGGGACATAGAGAGAAATGGAATTGAATAATTCTCTGAAGAAAATAGAGAGAGCACTTTTTAGGGGCATATTGGCGAAATCAAAAGAACACTAACTAAGATATGCGTTAATTTTGCGGAAATTCGCTTTATGAAAGTCGTAAGAGGAGGCGGTTACAGATGGGGTAGGGCGAATAGGAGAGTATTGGAAAAGAGAAGAAAGAAGTGGTGGATGAAAGTTATCAATTGGCGATAGTGAAGGGAGACAGAGCGAGATAGAGGAGTTTATGGGATCAGTGGTGAAAATGAGGTCTAATTGCCTACCCATAGAGTTGCGGACCCCACTAACTTGGCATAAGCTAGAGTCTGTGAGCTCGTCTAAGAAGAGACATTCTTTACTCGATGCAGGCTTAGCAATAAAAAAAGATTCGTCAAAAGATTAGGTCCAGTGCAGCTGGGGTAGATTGAAATCCCAAATCTCCAAATACAAGGATATTATCGAAAGGATCAGATAAGTTAATTATTTGATCAATTGCATCGATGTCGAGTTGGTAGCATTCGATTGGTTGTGCGGGTAGGATGTAAAAACACATAACGTACAGGGACCTACAGGGGAGAGTTATTTTTATTGAAACGTAGTCAATCTTAGAAGAAGTAGAAACAGCGATTGGTGAAGAGTTTAGGTCATTGCGGACGGCCAATAGGACACCTCAACAGGGAGAATCATTATTTGGACGAGTCAGATCGTCGTCTTGAAAAAAACTGAAACTAACTAACTAATCTTGCACTCATCACAAAAGAATAGGAGGTTGTCAGAGAACTCTTTGATGAATACGGTATTCCTTTTATTTAATCCGACACAAATTGCATGGAATGATTTTCCACAGATTCCCTTACAAGTAACAAAGTCAGCATTGAGATCAAAGATTGGGCATTTAGTGATTCCGCAAGAATCAATTTTAACAAAAGTACAATAAACGAAAAGGGTAAAAAAAAAAATTGGAAAATTGGTCAATACTTGGGGTAATGCACTAAATATATGCGGAATCGATATCAGAAGTTATTGAGTTATTGCGACAGTTATTGAGCACGAAAAATTGAGGTTAGTCAAAAAAAAAAAACAAAGATACAGTCAGCACTTGGGGTAATGTTGGGAAACTGATAGCAGAAGTAGAGATATGGAAAGGGAAGAAATAAATTATATTTCAAAGTTTAATGCGGAGCAAAATGAAAACACGTCCGAACTCAGCGAACAGTACTTACGAAAACTGATATTATAGATATTAAGACCTGTATTTCCATGTGAGTATACAGTATGGTACGTGAGGAATGCGGAATTACAACACGACCTTAATCCAGATACTGTAGAGGAGACAATTTTTAAATACGCGAGAATTCACTTCACAAAGCTGACACCACATCAATTTGGAAGCAGCAATGTTAAGTGACAACAAAGGGCAGACCCGACTTAAACATGTTAAACCACACGAATTATGCAATAGGCAAATCACGCGTAACTCCTATCAAACTGCTTAATTATTTTCGTTCAATATCGTTTGGCAAACCATCACGAAAAGACTCACATCACAACAGCGTCTCTGTGAGAAATGTTTTTCGTGCGATTCGAGGAACTTACTGTGCGCATAATCGACCTACTCTTACGACTATTGCCAATACCATTCGCAAATTTGAGTCCCAGTTTATATTAGTAAATGATACTCGACCAGTTAGCTTACATCCAGCACGTAGTGAAGAGATTGTAGCAGCTGTAGCTGAGAGTATATGCGAAGATAATGACGAATCAATTCGTTGTCGTTCTCAGCAGCTTGGCTTGGCGTATTTTGCTTACGTGAGGATCTCGGCCTTGAAGCGTACAAAATTCAACTTGTGCAAGAATTAAACAAAATTGCCATATTTAGGCTGATGAGCAACTCGAAGAGTAACAAGAGCTACCATTACATCCATTAAAAACAACGGTATGGCGTGGTTCATGTGCTGGTGGAATCATTGGTCCATATTTCTTCAAAAATGAGGCAAACCAGAACGTTACCGTCAATGGTAGACATTATCGCGCCATATTAACGGACAATGAGCTTCTTGAAATTCAAGCACATGGTCTCGGTGAGCTCTGGTTTCAACAAGACGGCGCTACGAGCCATACAGCGCGTGAAACAATGGACTTGTTGAGAAATCATTTTGGTGATCACTTAATTTCACGTTTTGCTACGGTAAATTGGCCACCTAGGTCGTGCGATATCACGATATCACAGGTCAGGTATCAAGTCTCAGGTCTTCAGGAATAAGGCAGATACGATTGACGCCAGTAGCTATGCTCGAACTAGTCGCCCAAAATTGAACCTTCCGAATGAACTACCTCAAACGTAGTCGTGGCCAACATTTATATGACATTATTTTCGAAAAGTAAATGCCATAAATTGTTTCTTTAACCAAAAATAAAAATTTTAAGTTCTCATTCTCTCTCAAATTTATTTGTTTTATTTTACATTATAAATCAAAGCTCACGATAAATCACCCTTTATTTATTGGATACACTCTTTTAAATATTTTATATCTAATTAAAATTAATTAACTTAACTAAAAGCTTTGATTTTATGTACATAGATTTAAAGAAACCACATTTATTTGATTAGATGAAAAGTGCTCGTTAGTTTATTATATGTAGTTGCAGTGTGATGAAGTGTTTAAAACTTATAACGTTTCAATAAAAACTCTCATTTGTTACCATACATGCATAAATTGGAAGGATGTTATTTTCAGTAGAAGTCAAAATAGGGCCGTGTAAGGTTTTACTTGAAACCTCTGTATCTCAGTGGGGATACATTTCTGAGCCCGTCAAGGAATCTTCCTTAATTTATTATAATTTTTTTTTTTTTTTTTTTTTTTTTTTTTTTTTGTACTTGAAAGCGCTATTCTTATACAAAAGGAAATCAGGCGCCATAAGTCTACTGAATAGAACGTTAAGCGAAATCTTCATTTTCAAAATAACTCTTAGAGTCTGTAATTGGCAGGTTTGTTATACATTAATGGAAAAATGTTCCATCGCTCGTAATTATGTTGTTCAAAGATTTGAAATTATTTATGTCTAGCTCAACGAATCTATGGGCATGTCGTAGTCATTCCGAAGTAATAATTCTTGATCAATCTGAATCTTATATGGAACTAACTTAAGATCTATTCAGTTTTAAAATCCGCCTTAGCGATGTTCTGGAGTTGCCAAACAGAATAGCAAGCCGATAAGTAGACAGAGATCTATTGTAATTGACATTTTTTTCGTACATCCTCTATATTTTTCTTTTTTTGTAACATTTGGTCGTGACAGATCAAATACTACTATTAAAAACGGTGTTGAAACCTTTTAGCGTTATATTGTAGAAATAGATCAATTTGAAGGAGATGGGTCACGCGAAGAAATTCCTGTTAAAGAGAACTTGTAGTATTCGCCAATGGTTTTTGCAATTTTATATCATATAAGAATTAAGGACAAGTTAATCCCAAAATGGTAAGGACATACTGTTTTCTTAAAAAAAAAAAAAAAAAAAAAAAAATAATAATTTTGAGATTTTGAGAGCATTTCAATATATTTTCATCTTCCTCTTACTCAGACGGTAAGGCCCCCCTTGTTTCAATGTTCTCTATTTTTAAGAAACAAATAATTGTATTTTGTGCATGTTTTTTTTAATAATATTAAAAGTCATCGAATTTTGGCCGCGATTCGCCATGAATAAACATTATCTGTCAAAAACGGACAGCAATATTCGTCTGCGACGTATCTACGTACTCTCATACACACACATACGCACACAGAGACATTTTCTCAAAAACTACCTATAAACAGGTTTTTCACCTGTAAAGCTATGAAGGTATCTTTGATAAGCCCTTTAAGTAATTAAAGTAAAAGGTAATTTAACTAATTAAAATTGACACATGCCGACGTATGTATGTACTCTCATTCACACGTATACGCTACAAGACGCATTTTATCAAAAACTACCTAGAAATCTTATAGCACCTCAAATTTTTTTTCAATTTCAGAGTGAATACAAGAGCTTCCCTATTAGGCAGTTAAAAATAATAAGATTCTATATAAGTTTCATATTAGATTGTGCCTCTGGGGTAACTACCCGGCAATGAAAAGAAAACTAAAGTTACGAATCAACAACGACACGAACGGATATGCTGCTGGAAGCCCCTGGAACACCGTAAAAGTATGGCCTATTTCGATGAGAATTTTTTCTTAAGAACCAGATTAAGCAAGAAGTCCTGAGTTTCCGGCTTGTTAATGAGAGCCTCGTAACAATACGTATTAAGAAAAAATTTGCCAACATTAACCCGCATGCATTCACCGAGAAAAAAGATGACTATACCAAATATAGCTTCTACGAGCTCGGCGAAACATTGTCGTAACTAGCATGTGATTCCCACATCTTGGTATTCATAAGGGGACTTGGAGAACTCCTGATCAATCAGCCGTCATCCAGATTGATTATATTAAAATCGATACAAGGCACTCTGAACTTTCCGAGGTGCCAACAATAACTCGAATCATTACCTTATTATAGTCATGCTATAGTTGTAGATATTCCGAACTCTCCTTAATCTCTTAAGATGTCCTATGCCGTAAGCATCATGTATCGAAGACCAGTAGCAACATTGCTTGAACCTTTCAACCTAGGTATCACCCATAGCAGCTAGAAAGGATTGCTTGATCGTTGAGCTCTTAAAAGCTACAGTCGATGACTTGGTAAGGAGCATACACCTACTCATCTGTAAAATATGGTCGGACGAAAGTATGCCCGATGAATAGAACATCTGCATTGTTTGTCCGATTCTCAAGAAAGGAGACTTTCAAAACTGTCTTCTCATCGCCTAAAAGAACACTTGAAGGCGTGGGTCAGAAATAAAAGGAAGAAGAAGAATAGAAAAATTCACCATCAACCAGATATTCACACCACAACAGAAACCCATGAGCCCCAAATTGATTCACATTATCTATTCATCGAATTTAAGGCCGCATATGACAGCATCTATAGAGACGAGCTATACAGGGCAGAGTCTAGCTTGGGCATTCTCACCAAACTTTTGTGGTTGTGCACGATG
The DNA here is from genome assembly GCA_907269105.1 of Volucella inanis. NCBI lineage: Eukaryota > Metazoa > Arthropoda > Insecta > Diptera > Syrphidae > Volucella > Volucella inanis. The sequence goes on from OU026155.1 coordinate 60,876,800, forward strand.
AGAACTTAGACATATCATGCAATTTCTTTAATATCATTCTTTAAAGTGCAAAACTCACTCGCCAATAAAAGAGGCACAATCCGTTCAATTTTGAGTTTAACTTACTCGTAACTGGAAAAAAAACAGCGTGAGGTCAGTGGCGCTTTCACGAGTATTGGGGCGGAAGGGGCGAAGATGGGTTTGACGGTCAATGAGGACAAGACCAAGAATATGCTATTAACAGGAAATGACACCGAACCCTCACGTCTCAGGCCGAAAGTCACCCTCGACAGATATAAGTTTGAGGTAGTTAATTACATTTTCTACCTATGCTCCGCCATCAATTCAGACAACGACACCAGCGCTGAGATCAAACGAATAATGACTTTTGACAATCGCATTTTCTTTGGGTTAAGAAGGAAACTGACTAGCAAAGCCCTGTCTTGAACAACAAAAGTGACCCTATATAAGACCATGACAATCCCAGTCATGTTCAATAGCGCAGAGGCATGAACTTTTTCGAAAATGGATAGGGTGCTCTGGGTTGCTTTGAGAGGAAAATTCTTCAAGTGATCTTACGTGACGTTTGCACAGACGGTGAGTGAAGGAGGAGATAAATTTAGAAACAGTACCGGCTAAACAACGATATTGACTTAGATAGAAGAGTGAAGGTTTAGCGACTGGCTGGGAACGCTTTTTGGATGAAGCACTGGTACAAGCCAAACTCTAGTGCCACCTTAAATAAGAAAATATTAAATTCAACCCTATCTTGCGCTGGGTATTTAGTCTGGTACAAATAAAGGGCAATTATATGCTCTTCCTTTTTAGCCACTTTTAAATCATTGAAATTGTTTTATTTTATGGAAGAGGTTACCACATTATAAATGATGAACTATTCTTATTTTCTAAGTAGTGTGCCAAGCATTTATAGAAACAAAAACAAACAAAATATACATATATACAAATAATTATAAGTCCGCCTCATCCCTTAGATCAAAATAAATTCACTAGAGAAAGGTTTTTTAAGTACCGCGTGGGGGACAAGGCTTTATTTAATTTGTAAGCATAATTAAGTCACTGTACCGGAGCGGCATGGTTCTTCGGCGTCAATATTCCAGGTTCCCCCGAGAATGTTTGTTAAAATCTGACGTTTTCTTTAAATCTTGGTCTTGCATTAGAGAGCTGATTGGTTTACATTACAAGTTGTATTAAGGCCACCAAACATTGTTAATTGGGAGTTGGATTATGTCATAACCTCTGTCAAACATTTTTGCACGTTGTGTTTGGCACTATTATTTTTTATTTTCTTTTTTCATTTTAGTTTTACTATATTTTAGGTTAATATTATTTTTTAAATCACCGACTATACTAGATGGGGTGAAAAGAAATCTCCTTGGGAATGAAAAAAAAAGTTTTTTTTAAATGTTTTTTTTTATTTTATTCTATATATATTCCCTTTGAGTTTGATACACTTATTCTAGCGGTTTTCCAACTTCTTGATCCCGTCCGAAAAGTACTCCTCCGCGGTGTCGATGATTTCCTCGAGTGAGCAAAATTTTTATTGATGGGCCATCTTTTGAGGTTTGGGAAGTGGTGGATGCGACAGCAGTTGGAGCCGTAAGTCATTGATTTTAGCCGTGGTTGCGATGCTCTTGTGCGCCGGTCTTGCAAAAACAAAATTTTTTTTCGCTTCATGTGAGGCCGTTTTGCAGCGATTTCGGCCTTCGCTCCAATAATGCACAGTTATTCTCGCTGTTGATGGTAATTCCTTTTTCGAAGTAATCCACAAAGAGCATGCCATGAAAATCCCAGAAAACCGACGCCATAACTCGGTCGCTTCGGAGCACTCGTGCCGGCTTCAGTCCATTGCCGGGCACTCATTCTGTTTTCCGGTATTCAGCCAATACCATTTCATGTATTTTTTTGACATTGTCCTCTGTAACCGCATCGGAGGGCCTGCTGCTGCGGACGTGATGGGTCCGCCACCACGAAACTCTCGAAACTAATATTTGATGGTGTAATGTAACGGAGCATTAGCCCCATAATATTTATCCAACTTTTCTTTTGTTTCCTTCGCCGTTTTGCCTCTCAAAAAATAATGTTTTATGAGAGAACGAAAACCGTTTTTGTCCATACTCAACATGATGCCAAACACGTCGACAACAATGAGTTGTCAAAACAAAACTAAAAACAATATCGCACTGAAATTTGGCATGCCTGCCAAAATATGAACGGACTTTAAGGCACCATAACCTTTTTTGCAGTAGCAGTGCATTCTGGCGGTCAAGGAAGTTACTTTTCACTTCACCTAGTATGAAGTAGCATATTTTCTTCTTATATTTAATATTCTACGAAAATAACAAATTTTGTTACCTTATTTTCTAGTTTTTTTTTTTTGTTTTTAATAAACTTAAAATTAGGTAATCGATATATTCGCAAAAACAATATTCCAGAAATCAATATTTTGGGGAAGAAATAAAAATTTGAGGATATATGCAATAAATAGAATACAAAACGACTTTCACTCACAAAGATAATTGTTCATACTTCCAATAATATTAACAAAATATACTCTAAGCTTTACATTTGCAGCATAAGAAACAATATATTATTCATTGTATTATCACCTTCAAATAAAAAATTAAATACAGGCTAAATAACTGATATCGTGTTTGTTTTTTATTTTTGACCAGAATTCTTAAATCACATACATTTCTTGGTATAATACGTAAGAACACAAATGTATGCATTTTCTAAAGCTAGCTTCTGCTTTAACTTAGTGAAAGGAAAATATAAATATTATGCTATGAAGTAACTTTTATGGCCTTGAAAAATCGTTATCAACTTCCGGATAATTCAAATAAATTCTGATGTGTAATAGCTCTTAATGTATAGTCTATGCAGCGTAATCATAAAACATTACATAAAATAACATGAACTTAAATGGCCACTTCAAACACAAATAGGCAAATGTAAAAAAATTGCAAAACGGGCATAAGATGGGTGATTTGCTTATGTACTGAGACGGGAATGGTTTTTCACCTGTAAAATTATAAAGATATCTTTCATAAGCCCTTTAAGTAATTAAGGTAAAAGGTGTAAAGATGTTGACGTATTTTTTGTAGAGAAACATACATACATGGTATATGAACAAATTTACATACTTTTAAATTATTGAGAACAATTTTACGCCTAAAACTGTTTCTAATGGCGTAGTCTATTTCGTATAAGCGTTATATTGCAGGTATATAGTATGGTAAAACGTAGTTGCTATAAATTTTTGGTAAATGGTATCATTGGAAACAAATCGTTCTTAGCTTCGATATCAAATTGTTTAAAGCCAGTCTTGTGAATCATAGCAACTTTACCACACTTTTTTCCCAGAAATTTTTCTACACAACCTAATATCCTCGCCTTGCCTATTTAGGTAGTCTCTTTATTTTAAAAGAGGAAGATAAACTGCATTTCCACTTACATCGGTTTGTTCGTTTTTCTCTGTTTTTTTTTAATGTAAAATATCGTGAATGGAACTAAATTTTATATTTTGTGTCCGTGGCCGCAATATTAACTTATGTCTGAATAATTTATGTCCGTACATAGTAATGAAACGACTACGTTTCAATGCAGAATTTATCTCTAAAAATATATTTTATTTATACCGCAATAGCCCGTAAGAACTAACTGCAATTTTATACTTATATCCAGAACACGGCTGGTTTTGAATTGGCTGGTCCGATTAGATGGTTACGGTTAAGCTCTATCAGCGGTGGACGGAAATTGCATGAAGCGGTCAAGCCCATCGAACCAACTCAACAAAATCAGTGATAGTTTCACATGCACACGATGTCTGGATAAAGCCACCGCTACAACCAAATACAACCAGCCACAGTCGTAAATCTGGTCGACGTAAGTCGGCTGAGGAACAACTCTGGTGGTGTCTTTTCCAGAATAAAAGATCCGGCTAAAGCTGGTTCTGCAACCACCACAATTTGCAGTTCTGGTGGACGGAACTTGGACGTCGCTCCAAGAAAACCCTGAAACGCCAAAGGGGACGAGACTGGCGAATTTATAAGGATGCTTTTATCTCCTCTCTGGCACTTTAAATTGGGAAGGATGGCAATGACAAAAGCCTGAACGATGCTGAGTGCAAATACTTTGTCGATCAACATTTGAATGGTGAAACAAGTCTGTACCGAAAATCCCCCCTGTAAACTAGGACTTTCGTGATTTTAAGGCAACCTAAACTAACGCGCGCCATCTTTTGAGTCACTGAGCAACAAGAAAAACGGAGGATTTTCTGATGCGTCTTCATACCTGTTAAGTCCTCACTTAAAGCTGGCAATGCTGAAAGCTTGACCGATTGAAGAACTGTAAAATCCGCTCAGACGGTCGACCACATGTATCTTGCACTTCATCTTTGATACGTTACCCCATAATACATACATTTGATTTACTATATAAATTATGCTAAATTGGATATATTAAAAAAGTATACATATAATATGTCCCAACTGAACTTTATCAACAAATACATAACAAAGTGGCGACGAGGACTGAAGTTCCAAACAGCAAAACCCATAATATTGAATAACAAAGCACGAAGTAGGTGACTTTTACATTATATTACATACATTACGAATATACACCCTGACAATTTTAGATTGCTATAATTTCCAAATCGTTCATGCCAGTGAGCTCAAATTTTGACACATGACAGATAATTTTATTATTTACAAGCCTTTTAAACGATTTGCGTTTGAGTTGTGTTAAAAAAATTTTATCCGGGATAGAATTCAAACGTGATAGTGTGATTGCTTTATATTTGATTGGAAAACAACAAGTAGCTATCGTTAGAGCCCTCCAGCACCTTAACGTGAATAAATCATTTGTGTCTCAAACCATAGCTCGTTACCGTGATACTGGCAGCGTTGCAAAACGCCATGGAGGTGGCAACATCGGCTGAAATGGTTCGGAAAGTGAAGGCTCGAGTTGAGGAAGAAAAATGGCTCGTGAGCTTAACATATCGTTGGAACGGATGCAACACATCCACACTATCTTACACCGCAAAAGAAAAAAGTTAGAGTCGAAAGAGCAAAGGAGTTGCTACGCTTGCACGAAAGTGATGAGTTGCCGAATTTGTTTTTTCCCGATGAGTCGCCATTTGTTATCGAGCAATATGTCAATAAACAAAATGACCAAGTTTACTTGTCAGAGAGGTCCTCCGAAAATTTACACCTTCGGATGGCAGCACCGATGGTGATGGTTTGGGCCGCCATAACCGCCGATGATCGCTCTCCGCTCGTATTTTTGGACCGTGGCAGTATTAAAGCCTTGGGCAAGCAATCATTTCAGTCGGAGACCGTGAACATTTCAACAAAACTCGGCACCGTCTCACAAAGCGCGCGTCAACTAAGATTGGTTAAAAACAATGTTGGACACTTCATTTCTTCGACAAAATGGATTGCAAACTCTCCGGATGCAAATCCGTTGGATTTCTCTGTCTGGGGTATTGCGAAGGTTGGCACTAAAAAATACCAAAGTTTGGACCACCTCAAACAAGCACTTCGCCCGGAATGGGCCAAAATACCGCAGAGCCACTTGCGTGCAGCGTGCGATGCTTTCTTCGGTCGTCTCAAGGCCATTATTCGCGCCAAAGGTGGACATATTGAAAACTACTGATACAATTTGAAAATTGATGTATCTTCCAACATTTTTTGCTTTGCACAATAAAATTTATTAAAAAATAAAAAAATATATAGCATTTTAAGAAGTTGCAGTTCGAGTCAGGTAGGGTATATATATTACAAACGTACAATACCGAATGCGAACAAAAAAAAATTTTTTTGGTTAATTATCTTACAAATTAATTATAGATAAAGTTCACTTATAACATGACTCAAATCAAACAGGTGGTCGCCAGCATTTCAGAAGTGCTTGCCAGACTTTCAGCTAATTATGGAAATGTTCAAAATACAGAGAATTGTCGTGAACTGCAACGCGCAGCATTTGATAAAGCAAATGAAACGTTCGAATCATACTTGCAAAGAGTAGAAAATTATCTGGAAATTCGTGATCTTAAGGACAACACACCAGAAAATAATAATTAGCTAGTGCAAATATTTATAAATTGTTTAGGTCCCAAACTTAATCATACATTGACCGCACCAGACGAACCAAAAACAAAAAAAAAGTATAAAGATCTAGTTGAAGTTCTGCAAAATCATGTGTGTCAAAGCCCAGTGAAGTGGCAGAAGAACATAAACTTACTTTACGTACACAGCATGAAGGATCTTAAAGCTGCATGAAATCAACAATTTCTACTTATTTACGATCGCAGTTCATTAGGGGTATACTGGACAATGAGATAAGAGAACATTTAGATATTACAACTAGAACCAGCAGTGACTTTTAATGTTTTTTGCAAAAAGTCTTTGGCCATAGAAGCATCGAAGGTGGAAAGCAAAGAAATTAGATGTCATTCACAACAGGTATTACATTCTATAGACAAGAGTGGGGACAAATCTAGCGGCACAAATCTACCATATGATAAGAAAAAAAATCAGGCTTATAGAAGTAACAATGCCAAATCAGAAGAGGTGCGTGGGAAAATTGCAAGGAAAATGTTTCAAGTGCGGGCAGATTAACAATAAAGCCAATGCATGCAAGGAAAAAAATGTGGAAGAATAGGACATGTACAAGCATGGACTAGCAGAACAAAAGTCTATCGAATTCGCATGTTCAAACAGTGACGACAATCGCGACGACGGCGTTAATCCTACAGATCATGATAAAATATTGAAAAAGATTTTCCTGGATGGTATTGAATGTACGATGGAGCTAAGCCACCTAAGTGTTGGCCAAGGAAAAAGTTACAGCCGACACCGATGAACTTAAAAACATATGCATGGGAAAAAATCATTAAACCGGTTGGATGGAAATAGCTTACGCAAAAAAAAAGACATGTGGGAAGTTGTATATATTACCATATGATGGGGAACCAATTCTAGGTCGTGGGTGGATACGGATTCTAAAGCTGGAAATTCATTCGTTCGAGGAAGTGTGCGTAACATTTGATATTACGTCAAAATTTTTCAGAAGAGATTGGGAGGATCCCAAATTACAAATACGCCATTGATTTACAAGAGGCAAATATCAAGCCTGTATTTATGAAGCCGAGACCCATTTCTTACGCTTTTCGTGAGAAAATTGAAGCTGGAATTGATGAGTTAGAGAAGGCGTAGTTTATTGAAAAATGCACAAATCGGCAATGGGGCACACCTATAGTGCCAGTCGTCAAGAAGAATGGGGTCATACGACTATGTGCCGACCACAAGTCAACAATCAACAAACTAATTAAAGATGTCAAGTAACCCATACATCTTATTGAAGATGTCTTCCCGAAAATGGGGTATCTTCATATGCCAGTAGATGATTTTATTGCTTCGCTACAAGCACTTAGTACTCACAAAAGGTGATTGAAGTCACAATTGACTGTCTTACCATATGTTCGGAGTGAATATAAGTCCAAATGCTTGGCAAAAATTCATGGATCAGATTTTTCGAAATGTACTTAATGTAACATGTTTTTTTGATGATATTCTTATACGGAGTCAAACTCTCCAAGAATTAGTTATAAATTTGATGACGGTTTTACAAATGTTACGTGAAAAGGGGTTGCAAGTTTACCGAAGTGAGTGTCAATTTCTATTGAAATCTGTTCCATATCTTGGCCATGTAATTGATCAGGATTATATCAAACCTATGTCCGTCAAAGTTCAAGCTGTAGTTGATTGCAGAACACCTGATAACTATTATCAGAAGAATATTCCTGATTTATTTACAAAATTATCTCCACTCGATGAACTGTAACAAAAAGATAAACTCTTTGTTTATAGAAAGAAATGTCAAGATGTGGACCCACGGGTCCTTATGAAGTTCAACCCAGACTTACCACTAATATTAGCCACTGACACATCTTCAACGGGGCCTGGAGCTATTATTTCTGACTAGTTGTCTAGTGGGGAAGAGAGGCCGATCGCATTTGCCTCCGAGAGAAATTATTCTCAGTTGCATAAGGAAGCAACGGCAATCTATTAGGGTTTACACAATTTTTTTTAGTATTGTTACGCCCGAAAAATTAAGCTTTTGACTGACCACCATTCCTCAACTAGAAGTTTGCATCCTAATAAGTGTTTGCCCGCTACCTCTGCCCTACGTCTATGCATTATGCAAATTTTATGTACGGATTCGACTATGATATTAGATATCAAAATACCAAACTGCATGAAAACGCTGATATCCTTTTTCGTTTTCCTCATGGAAAAGAGCAAAGCGATGATGACTTAGATAAGGACTAACAATTTCTGATGAATCACATTTCGATTTTACCTTAGACTAGAGATGAAATACATAAGGATACCATCAAAAACTCTGAATGCGTTCGATATTACACTGTCCTACAATCAGGGGATCCTTTACCGGATAATGAAAATGTAAAAGATTTCTCATTATAACACAGATTACAAAGATTATGATTTCTACAAGTTTGGAAAAAAGATTGCTCCATGAGCTCCACACTGCGCATACAGGAATGGTGCCCATGAAAGCGCTAGCCAGAAGTTATGTATGGCAGAAAAACATAGACAAGGATATTGTGAACTGTGCCAAGGTTAGACCTAACGTTAAAAAATTGGAGCCTCATCCATTGGATTATCCAAAGGCTCCTTGGGAGCGCTTATGTACAAATCGTTCTTAATTGTCATCAAAGCACATACAGAGTGGGTGGAGTGATACCACAAAATAGTACTACTACTACTACTACTACATTGAAGCCTTACGAGAAATATTTTCGAGTTTTGGACTTCCTTTGAAAATTTTCATTGGTATTGAATTGGGCCACAATTCGGATCCTATAAATTTCCTGAATTTTTAAAGTTAAACGAAATAACTCAATATTTTTCTATCCCGGAAATCTGCAGGCGAAGGTGTGTAGGTTTATTTACTTATGTATTTATTTATTTAAAATTTAAATACGAGTAGCTTACAAAAAAAAAATTATTTTTAAGAAGGCCATATGATGTCGTCGTTCAAAGTTATAACAAAATAACAGTTCTAACGTATCTAATTAATCTAGTTAACATTAATATACAAATTAATTTAAGGTTTGTTAATATTGCAAAAAATTTAAACTTAAATCTCATTGAATTTATGTGGTGATTGAGCATTTGGTGGGTACAGGATTTCTGCTAGTTGCTGTTCAACATCTTCTGTATTTAGCACCCTTTTAGAATAAGGGCAGGTGACCAATATGTGCCAAACTGTAAGGGCTGTCCCACAATGTTGGCATTCCTCAGGCGCTTCTCGGGAGTACAGATGCCTACTTGTGAAAAAAAAAATTTCCAACTCTAATTCTTAGCAATCTTATGCATTCTTTCCTTGAGAATTTCTTATTGTAGGGAATACGATTGTGTTGGGCGTGGTGTGTTCGAAGAAAGGTTTGACTTGTTTTCCACTCTTCTGCTATCTTCATCTCTTGGATTGCTGAAAATGTTGTTCTTGTTAGTTGGGGGTCGTTAATGTCAAATGTATTTTACTGTTTCTTTAGCTGTTGTGTCTGCGAATTCATTACCCTTAACTCCGACGTGTGCAGGTACCCATGCTAGCGTAAGGTTGTTGTTTGAATTCAGAATACTTCTAATATATTCTAAAGAAGGGCATTTGTGCAGTCCGCTAGTAAGTCCCTTTAGAATACTCAGATTATCTGTAAACAAAATGGTTTTCTCCGACCAAGTTTGGGCGATGGAAATGTCTTTTTCGATAGCAGTCAACTCAGCCAGATGGCTGCCGGCTAGTTCGAGAAGAAGGCCTTGATGGATGATATTTGTTTTTCCATTTTTTTTTTTTGCGTTCGACTACTGCGAAAGAATAGTTATCGTCCTTATATGAACCATCGGCATACAAATATTGGACTACATTCGAAGAATTAACCAATTCTTGGTGTAAAATTTGGAATTGTTTGTCAGGTGTTTCATCTTTCCTGTATACTTCCAGATTAGTGTTGATTTGTTGTAAACATCTTTTCCACGGTGGTGGAGTATTTAAGGATGCATGTAAAAAGGAGTCTGGACGGCTTATTGGTACGGTCGATATTAAGGGCTCTATGTTGTTTATAGCGGCGAAAGAGTTCTTGCGTCGCGGTTTTATACTGAGAAGAGTCTCCTTACTAACATTATGCAGTGGATGCATGATGTTGGCAACAGCTTTACTCACTAGAATTACTGCTCTTTTTTTAGAGAGATGTTCGATGGATGTATGGTATATCCCGCTTCTGTTCGGAGTGCTGCAATTGGTGTAGTTTTCAATGCCCCTGTTGCCATGCAAAAACATTTATTGATGGTTGCGTTTTTTTTTTTTTTTTTTATTGTCCACATGTCATACCATGTTACAGGGTGACTTCTACTAATGTTTTCGCTATTTGGAGGGCAATTTCTAGCTTTAGCTATTTACGCCGAGAGCAGATGATTTTGAATGCGTTGTTTCTTACTTTCATCTGGTTTGGAACATGTTTTGTCTGTAAGTCCCACTTATGATTCGAGCTGAAATAAACACCTAGTATTTTTAATTGTTTTTGCATCGTAATTATGATTTTATGTAGGGTAAGTTGAAAATATGTGCATTTTCTTTTTCTACAAACTCTTGTGCCTAGTTAAGGATGGCTAAGTCATAAGCTCCTAAAAAGTCCAAGTTATATATTAGTGCGAAAAGCTTTTTTATTAGTGAGTCGATGTTAGCGTTATATAGAACCACTGAAAGAGGTTAACCTTGTGGTACTCGTAATTCGTTATCCAGCTTTACTAAGGACGAGCTATACCGTCTATGTTTACTTGAAAGGTCCTTCCTGATAGGAAAGACACAATCGTTTTTAGAACCTTTATAGGAACGCCCCATAGGTTTAGCTGCTGTATAGCTGGAAAGATCATTACTCGATGAAAGGCTTTTTCTAGGTCCCATGACATTACCACGCTATGCTTAGTTTTAAACAGATTTTGAGCAATCTTTTGTTCAAATAGGTGTAAGAGTATCTGAATTCCCCTATTGGGTCTTAATGCGTGTTGATCTGGGTTCATCTTTTTCTCCATCATCCAGCCTATTCGTCTCGCAAGGATTTTTTCAAAAAATTTAAAGAGAACGGGGAGAAGTGAGATTTAGCAATATTCTTCGAAAGAATTTCAGTTGTCAGCTTTTTTCGGTATAGGCTTAAGTGTCGCTTTTTTCTCAGTACTTACAATGTTATTGTACAAATCCCAAATTCTTTTATAAAGATTATCAACACAATATTTTATCATATTGTACAATACGTAATCTTGTCTTCCCCAGGTGTAATTCCTTTCGCAGTCTGTAGAATTGTCTAGATTTCTGACAGTGTTATAGTTTCAATTAGCAATTCAGAAAGCTTGCTCGAAATCGGAAACTCCTCTATTTTAAAATGTACCTTCTTATGAATTGTGCTTTCTGGAAAAGTAGGAACAGTATTGTACAATTTCCATTTTTCAGCAAACGTGTTGGCTATAACCTTCGGGTCTTTTGAAGGTCGTGATCCATTAGCATGTGTGGAAATTCTTGAAGCGGCTTTGAAACACGAAGTGATCGCATTTGTATCCGCTACTATAATATGGTGGCTATTATTGCTTAGCGGGATATCCTCCAGCATTTCTGCAGTAATCTGTGCTCTCGGTATAAATTGTTTTTTTTTTCAGGAATGTTTTTTGTGACAAGTATACCTATACCCGATTTTGCAAACTGGTAATCTTTGTTATGCGCATAAGGCTTACAATTTTTTATAGCGAAGTATTTGGTTGAGTATTGAATAATATGCGTTTCTTGAAGTTCTATTATATCTGGTTTGTACCTACATACTTGTCTTTCAATTGCATGTTTATTGCATAAAACCTCGAAAATTCCATTGGAGGATTACAAAGTCAATGTCTAATTGGGGCATTGTTACTGTTTACTATTGGAATTAATTTCAAGTGATTTTGGTGACATATTAAAACTGGGATTTTGTTAGAGAGTGTTTATATGTGCATGTGACTGACTTGTTAGAGATGTGTGAACGAAGTGCTCAGAGACCATGCCAGTTAGTGTGGTATCCGTTTTCATATGTTTAGTGTTTGAGCTGAAATGAGCTTGCTTTATTATTGCCTCTCGTGGGGGAAAAGAGGGATATGTATATTTTGGGGCATTGAGATAGTTTGACGGTAGAATTTCTTGAATATTGTGTTTTTCCATGCTGGCTTTGGAGTGGGCGATTATTTTGAAAAGTATGGTTGGGTTGGTTTGAGGCTGATGAAAGTTCAGTATTCGAAGTGCTGCACGATTGGTATTGAGGCTTAAGGGCAATATCATTGTTAGAGAAGAAGGAGCTCTTGGAAGAAGATTTCGATTTGTTTTCATTTTCTATGCGTTTTTTTATTATTTCTGCTACAGTATGATTACAAGCATTAAGCTTTTTGGGTGGCTATAGTTAGTGAAGTGAGGGGATGTCGTTATAAATTGTCCAAGACTCGCGAATAGATCATCGGCGGTCTGCTTTGATTTTATTAACCGCTTTATACCGAAGAAAAGAGGGAAGTGTGTTTCTTCTTTGCAGTTGATGTAGTAGATTCGAGTACATTTATAGTGCGGTGAGAGGAGACAGCAGTCATTGCAGATAGATAGGTTTTTGGTGTGCCCTAGCTTTTGGCATGCTACGCAGCGCATGGGGCTGGAAATATACTCATCGACTTTACAGTTCATCTGACCGATTTCAATTGTTTTTGGACGTCGAAATAGGTTGAAAGTGATTATGGCTGAGCCTGTTGGTACGAGAGCGTCTTGAACATTGACGCCACTGATATATCTATTATGTGCCACGAATAAATTCAACCCTGGACCGAGTTAAGACCAACATGTTTCGTTACATTTACCGGAATCAGGTCTATGAATTTAGCCTTCAAGAATTTATCCGCAGTTGGAACATTTAGGACTTTAAGTAATAGGTCTCTAGATCTCATAGATTTTACTTCTTAAATATCTTTGGATACGTGCTCTAGGCCTCGATTTATTTGGAAAGGATTATACGAAGATAGTGGGCGGAAACCTTCTCCAATTTTTTCAGTTGCACTGATCACAATTCAACGTGGGATGTTAGTGTCATAGCTGATTGTGCAATATAACGTTGGGGATTTGGTCCAAGCTCGAGTTTATGCTAATAAGTTATATGGAGTTATTCGGGCGAAGAAGGAAAGTCTTTATGATGATCGACAACGAAATGTATGAAATATCCGATATAATGACCAAATATATTGACCGAACGGAATGTTAGCCTATGAATGAAAAACCAATTTGGGATAGTGAAATGGAAGACCTAAGCTCATAAGAATTCGAGGTTTTTTATAAAAATGATGTCCAACGTGAGATGATTAATGTACCGGTTCATCCGATCTTCGACCTATTTTATCAGAAGCTGTTTGCCGACGTTCAATACGACAGGGGAAGCCTCCTTAAAGGTTGCAGAACACAAGTTTTTTTCACGAAGGGAGAGGTGTTAAGTTCTCATTTAAAGCTGGCAATGCTGAAAGCTTGAACGATTAAAAAACTGACAAATCCGCTCAGACGGTCGACCGCATGTATCATGCATTTTATCTTTGATACTTTACCTTATTATACGTATATTTAAATTACTATATTAATAAAGCTGAATTATATTAAATAAATATACTCGTACATATTATGTTCCAACTGAATTTTATCGGCAAATATATAACAATACTCAGAACGTTGCACGCGATACTGGAAAGTGGAAAAAATACTCTCACAGGAAGGAAAACAAGAATGGCTATTCTCTTGTAGTTAGTCTAGGTATGACTCACGTCCCTATCTGCACCTTGGAATGATTAATTTCCACTTTGTTTCCAAATGAGTGAATAGATTAGATGACCACACCAGTACTCATCTATTTTATTCACTCAGATCAGCCTTAAAAATTCCAAGTCTGCTACTGCATTCCTATTTAGGAGTCTTCCTGTGTTGAATACAAAACCTAACATAATATCCATACAGAGGCTTTCGACGTAATATGTTCCATCCATAGAAGTTTGTTATCCAGAATAACACCTAAATATTTTGCTTTTTTAAAAAATTTGTGATGCCTTTAAGCACAAGATAAGTCATACCAGACAGCTTTAACCTTCTCGTAAAGAAAACAACCACAGCTCTGAAGTTCTGACTGAATGCCCACTTTTAACTCACCAATCGTCGATTCCGTCTAGGGCTGCCTGCGTCTTACAGCAGATCTATTAGAACTATTGGGCGCGTTGAGCAGTGAGTCTTTAGTGCGATCCTTTTTTTTACCCCTATAATCATAATCAGTCAGCATCCGTAATCAGTGTCCTAATGTCCAGCATCGGTTATATCTAGAAAACTAGTGATCCGTCACCGCCTGTTGTCTGGACGAGTTACACATCCCGTCAGAAGTTGCGTTGTCAAAACCACCATCATGAAAATATATTTCTTCATGTCGAATGTACCTTCAGTTCTCCAAACCAGATTTTAAAGCGCACGCGAAATCGGAATACTTCGTCTATTGATTGAATCCAAATAAGGGGTGGAAGTATATGGTCTTAAACTATCCCTCATTGACTGTTTTTCTGTAGCTATCATACCCAAATATAAAGTTTATTATGCAAAAGCATTGCGACTGATTCAATAACACAAGGCGATACTCCAAATAATGTGGAGAACTCTGCCTACTGAGTTTTCCTTACTGATCATATCCTTGACATCCATTTTCAATAAGATTTCCAATGTTTTCAGGAGGTGTAATGAGCTTTCTAAGCTTAATGATTGAAAATTGTTCGGATCTCTGCTTATCTTTTGTAGCGTCGCATGCATCTGACCCATAAAGTATCATGAGTCGAATATTTCTAGTATTTGGATTGACTTTCGAAAAAACAGTGATTGCCTATTTACTCTTCGGTTCCTTGTTCACCTATGTATTATTAATAAAAATGCGTTGTGAATGTGTCTTAGATATTCAATTACTCCGATCTTCCCTATTAAGATTTTATTTTTAGGTGAAAGCCTACACGTAGCATAAAAAGGCTTTTAGCAGGTAGAAGATTGCCTACATGAGAATATTCGTTGATAAAGACAAGTCTTACTTTGCTTGTTCGTTTATATTAGCAGTCGTTTTTGTATACCACCTTGATCAAACGGAATAAAATCCATGTGGCGCTAACATTGTTTCAATTTGAGTTCTGTTTTTTTTTTTTTTTGTTAAGTTAGTACATTTGTATTTGACATTCCCTCTAAATCTTAGCATCATAGGTTGACATTTACAAAAGTAACGTAGCCAAGAGTACATCTAACTCTTTTTGTGTTGGCGATTTTTTACAATTTTAGAAATGGATTTAAATTTGCAACAACGAACTTGTATTAAATTTTGCGTAAAAAACGAATTTAATGGTGCGCGAACGTTCGAAAAGTGTTTCGGCAACGATTCTCTAAAGAAAACGGTCGTGATCGTGATTGTGAGACAATCGAAGATGATGAACGCAGTGGCATACCATCGACATCAAAAATCGACGAAAATATTGATGAAGTAAAAGAAATGTTAATCAATTAACCATCAGAGAGATAGCGGAGGACTTAAACATTGCCTATGGAACATCCAAGATGTTTTGGTTAAAGATTTGGGTTTCCGTCGTGTAGCAGCAAAGTTGGTGCCAAAAGACCAATCAATTTCATGCAAAAAAGAGACCGTGTTGACGTTGCAAAATAGATGATATGCGAGGCTGATGAAAAAGATCATTACTGGAAACGAGACGTGGGTTTATGAGTACGACACGTAATTCAGACATCAGGCAAGTTAATGGCGTTCACCAAATTAGCCGAGACCAAAAAACGACGTCGTTTTCAGTCAAAAAAAAAAGGCAACGCTCACGGTTTTCATAGATTTCAACGGTGTAGTGCATCATGATTTTTTGCCAGAAGGCTAGACATTAAACAAAGAGTATTATTTTGAGCAGAAAACTCGTGGATTTTGCACCATGATAACGCACCGTCGAACAGTGCCATCATTATACGTAATTTTTTGACGAAAAGTGCAACAAATACCATCCAACAGCCACCTAATTCACCTGATTTGGCTCCCTGTGACTTCTATGATCTGATCTGATCATAACTTTCCTCGATATTTGTAGAAGTTTTGGCTACTCCCTTTGTATCAAAGAAGTCTACAAGTTTACGTATTTCTGTCCCAAGATTGCTCAATTTTTCAACTAAGAATTTATTTGTTCTGCTTCGCTTCTCAAGTGTCGTGAAAATTAGGGAGAAAACGTGTGCCACTTGATCTGACGTAACAACGCTTTTTTTTATTTTCTTGTGATGCTGCCTGGGCATACGTTAGCGCGTCAATCGGTGGCGGCTTTTCCTTTGCTATCTTTTTTGTATATCCTTCGACTTTACCACGACGGATTTTCTTCCTTTCACTGCCTTTTCTTTAGCTATACTTGGTTTATTTGTACATAATTGCTTTTGGGTTTGGGCGTAATCCGTATATCCGTAATAGTTTGCTGGGTGCTTTCCTTGGCAATTTATTAAGGCAGTGGAAGTTATTTATTTAAGTTACACTCTTCTGAGAGATGTTTACTGACACATTTTACGCAACGCGGCTCTTTTAGGTAGTAAGTCTGCATATGATTGAAGTCTTGACAGCGCTTATTTGCGGGATCGATCTTGTGTTCTTACGCATAGATTCGATTTTGACTACGGTATTAAGAACAGTTTTAATACTGTAAATACCTTCTTTATTTTCGGGCTTATAGAAAGTAAGCATAAACATTAGAAGTCTCCGCTTAATCAAGATTTCCTCGTTTCGTCCTATTTTTCCTTTTCTTTTTTAATAATATTTACAACGTCTAAAACTTTAAAACCTTTTGCTTGGAGGTCGTTTATAATGTCGTCTTTAGTGCACGAAGGGTGAAGTCCTTTCGCTACTACACGTAATAATCTTTCTGACTTCTTCTCGAAAGTTTATCATTGCATCTTCTCGGTGTTTAATTTGACGGACAATGATCGGTAGTCATCAGAGTCGTCGATGTTAACTTTCCACACATTCCACAACAAAGCAATGCAACTTGTTATAGTCTAAAACCCCAACAACGTTAATTGGAGACGGAAGACGTAATTTTATTGAAAGTTGCTTTTTTGTGACTCTTAACTGCAATGACTTCGGGTGGAGAACCAGCTTTACGTTTCTTGGACGGTCTTATCTTGGAGATGAAATTTGTTTCGCGTGTAAACTCTTCTTCGTCCGTATGGTATTCTCGACTAGTTGAGCGGGATGAGCTGCTTTCTTGGGCTACATTTTTTTCAGTCTTGTTTTCATCACGGAGTAAATCTACTTCAATGTTAAGCTCTTTTAAAAGTAGCTCCATTTGCTTTAGCTTCATACAGAGTGTGTTTTTTTCCTCCTCCAAGCTTTTGTTACTCGCTGAGTCCATTTTTTTGCGCATAGGCGCTTGCCTTGAGGATGGGATACTTATTTGAATGGTGACGTATACTCGTCCCCTCACGGATCTGGGAATCCGGGCCAGATGGATTTTGGTCGCATCTTACGATAGGCATTCCTACCGCGGGTATATTCCAAATCTTATCCGCCGATGGTGGTGGGGGGGCTCATGTATTTGACATTATAGAACTACCGCACTGTCTGATATGAAGGATAGCATGTAAACTTTGTCTAAAAAATGATTTGCTGGATTCATCAAATACATCCCTGTAGGAATGATTTCACGAATGATAACTTGTTTGAATTTATCTTGGCTTATAGTCGCGAAGTGTATATTTTCCTCAAGCACTCTATTAGAATTTCCAGTGGTATACCACTGCTTCAAACCTTCGACCGTTTACACCCGTCTCGCTATCTGTATACCTTCAAATCCAATCTCAGACGTACTATAAAATATCGTGATTCTTTCCTAAGCCGTACAAGTCATTAAAGAAATACCCTGCCGAGCTCCTTATTTCCTAGTCATTATAACTTGGAAATATTTAAGATCAACGTATAGGTATCTCTCTTCTTTTTCCTGCCTTACTTTGCATCGCCCGCGCTAAATGCAAACTTGTAAAGGGTACTAAGTGCCCACGCTTATTATAAATACGAACAAAGTAATTTTTTCATATGGTATGCTTATGCAGTCACTCGTTTTCTATGATTAACGCGCACTCAGCAGATTGTGTACACCTTTAAAATATTTGCTCTCAGAGTGACAATTAAAGGTTTCGACTAGAGGTCCTTATTACACGGGTACACTTATGCACGTGTTATACGTGTAATTATCTTCACGTGTGTAAACACATTTATTTGGTATAGCACGTGTATTTACGAGTTTAATATTTATATACACGTGTATATGTATGTAATTACATTTTTAATTTTTATGAAATTCGTTTGATACCAATTATGATTATTTAGATATAAAACACAAAGTTCATTTTATTTGGTAATTTGTGAGAAATTATTTTTTTTTATAAATCAAACAAAAAATTAAATTCATTCTTAAGTAAAGTATCTGTATGGTCTTATTTTAGAAACACTTTCTATTTTGATAAAGAAATACCAACAAATCTACATTATCAGGGAGCAATGAAGATCTTTTAAATAGATGTGACAATATTTCCAGCCGTGGAAAAACAGGGTTCTGAGCTAACAGATGTAGCTGGTTTAAAGACAAATATTTTCTCGCTAAAATTGCGATAGCCGGAAATTTATCATGTCTATTTTTCCACCATTCATATGGATCTAGGTCAAACTTCAATTGAGGTTCAGATAAATAAGTGTCCAGTTGATGTTGGATAGTCTTTCGCTTAGTTCCATGTGTGTTATAAAGAAACTCTAAGTCACTTGTAAAATTCATAGTGGACCCAGTTTCTGTTTCCAAATTATTCTCGGAATTCATGAGCTGCTTGAATTTATTTCTAATAGACATTTTTTCATCAACACTCTCATGCTCTAGGTCTTTATATCGTGGGTCAAGAAAAAATGCTAATTGCCTTGCAGAAACATCAGTTGTGTTACTCTAATTTAAATCAAATCTATTTCGTATTATCATTACGTAAACTGATTTTGAACTTTGTAATGATGTCTGATTTGCTTCCGGAAAAATTCATATGTTGCTCGAGCATTTTAGCTTGAATAGGCCGCAAATCAATGCCCATTCTTGTTCTAAAACTTCCAACTTTGTAGCGATAGCTGAGGAAGTGACTGTACGATCTGTCAATAAATTTATCACTGGACTCCGGTTTTGTGTTAGACGCTGAAGCATAAAAAAGATTGAGTTCCACCGAGTATTGCATGATTGTAAAAAGGATTGTGTTGAGAGACCCAATTGTTGCTGCTTTTCTTGCAAAGCATATTTCGCAACGTTGGAATGTTTAAAATGGCAAACTAGTTTACTGGCTTTCTCAATTATTTTTTTTATATTATCAGAGGACATGGATGTCCTTACTGCCAACTGAAAACTGTGTACTGCGCATGTCAAACCGACATTCTGCTCTACTTGCCTCATAGATTCTACAGCTTTAACCACATTTGCAGCGTTGTCTGTGGCTACTGCTGTGACTTTTTCAACAAAGTCCCCAATGGAGAAAAATGCCTTCCATCTTGTTCATGAGATTTTCTGCCTTGTGACGTGTATCAATTTCACTTGTCTCAAGTGTAAAAAACTGAGGTACCCAATCGTCATCTATGAAATGTGCCGTCATTGTCATATATGATTCTTGCGTGGCAGACGTCCAACAATCAGACGTGCAAGAAACTTCATTAACGCTACCAATTTTGTCCTTTATTACTGTTTCAACTTCCTGTTTAAGTGATTGCAGTCGTTTTTTTTTTATTGCCTCTTCTTTCAACGGTTTAGAGTTCGGTTCAACAACAGTCATGAATTGGAGAAAACCCGGGCTTGAACAGAAAGAAATTGGAATTTGGTGTAACGCAATCATTTTAGCTAGGGCCGGATGGATCTCTTCCATCCTATCCGGCGAACATGGTCGGGCATTGCTAACTTCTTGGGCTTTCCTTTTGTGTATTCTGCGTTTTTTGAAAGAGGACGGTAAAGGACTGCTTTCATCGTTGGTTTCAGTTCTTGACGAATCTCTATCAATCATGCTGTAATTCGAATCACAAAAAGTATTTTATAGGTTAAAGTGTTAATCTATTTTTATTCATTTAATTTGAGTAGAAACCGGATTTTCTCTATTTATGTTTGTCGTACCACCACGACAGGAGAAAGAATTGTTCCTGTCCTCACTGCACAAATCACAGAAGGCTATATCACCTTCTCGATGTGCATATTGCCATACCCAACTCTTTGGTTTCATTTTACCACTTTAACAATTTGAATTAGCAAAAGATATACTTATCAGCCTTTCGAGATCAACACTCAACTAAAACTGATAAGAAGATCTTCGTCATCAATTCATAAACCGGTTTAATGATTAAACTTTAATCTCAATAAAACATAAAAAAATAAACATCCAATAATCGAAAAAACGTCGTGTTGTAATTACATGTGTTATTTTATTAACACCCAAATTAAAAAGGAACACGTGTATTTAAATGTTCACGTGTAAAAGTTTCTTACTTACCGTGTACACGTGACACGAATACATGTGTAATTACATACACGCTTTAAATCCAGAGCCCTAGTTTCGACCAAGGATTCTATAAAAAAAAGATAACGGCTTGCGTAATGCTAGTATGAGTTACTAAATAAAAATAAATAATACTCGTATATTCTGTAGGAAAAAAATTATGAATACTCTTCATAATTGATTTTTGCATGGTGCATTGCATTAGTATATATTGACAAATAAATTAAGATGGGCAATATCTTAAGATTGCTTAATAATATAACAGATAATTGAAATATTAATTTATTTAACTAAAATATTGCTATTACCATTAATCTAAGTTAAGATATACCATGAATGATCGATTTAAAATCTCCATACACAAAATATGTTTCCTAATTCGAAGCTTTTGCCCTTTTTGTGTTCACATTCCAGATGGCGATACATGGAAAACACAGCAAAAAGCGCACTTGATTGATGTTATATTCAAACATCAGTCCAAATAAATTGCAAAGGACCAAGCTAAATAAAAATACCTCAGATATGGAAATCAGTTGTATTTTTTTAAAGTTATTCAATATTTACATACCAACATGAAAGGTGGCGCATTCTATATACACTGTATATTTATATATGTATATGGTTTGCTTAATCTAACATTATGTACACGTACATTAATCATAGTACAATAACTAATATTAAATTTACCTGTTACCCAATGTCACACAAGTAAAAGTAATTGTCAAACTGTCAGGAAATCCTAGTTTAACTATACATTTTTATGTTGCAAAGGCAATCACAATCTTTTCGCTGCTTATAAGGGCGACTTAACGGGGACGAGCTATATATTCAAAAGCGGTAACGCTTAAGATGAGTCTGAACTTCCTATATATAAAAATATATTCAGGGGTACAATTGACTACATACAAAAATGAAAAACTGAACTTTATGGAACCACAACCATACAAATTAAAAGAGTGTTCGACATACTAACAAATATGTATCTAAACAATTCCCCCATCTAACCATTATCCCTAAAATTATTATTATAGCCTTACGAATACAAAAAACTACTAGGTATTAAAAATAGTTTTTAGAAACAAAATATTAATGAAAATATACTAGAGCAAGTATATTTTTTAGGGCTGCGAAACCTATTCTAACATGCAAATATTATTTTTCCTAACGAAACCATGCATAGTAAACTGAAAGGAAAACACAATTCAAACCAAAATGAAAAAAAATTTCTAGTGCACAAACACAAACCTGGAATAAGACGCTTACGACGTTAAATGCATTGGAAAGTTTTTGAACATCACCAAATAGGGATGTAAGAAAATTCGAAAGAATCATCCTGACGCAGCCACATTTGTTCTATGATATGTATGTACATATATAAATATGCAATGTACATACAATATTAATAATAATTTCACATCCGTCTTTAAACCATTTTTATAGGAAACATGTATCACTTTAAAGAATGCAACTTCTAGTCGAGAAGAGGCTCAAACTATAAAGCTTAAACTACTGCTCGACTCGAGAAATCAGAAAAGTTGAAAGAACTTCAGAAGGAGAATGCTACACTTTTAAACAAAATGCGTGAGGCTGAAGGGATGATAGGATGGGTACAAACTCACATTCCTCATAGTTAAAAAAAAAATAGATTGGCTGAAGCTTCATGTCAGCTTTAAGTAAATCTGTGTTGGGTGGTATTTTCTGCTATGAGAACTAAGAAAAGAATTTAATATCAGTTCTTTCGCATGCCAGTCTTGTAACGAAAGCCGATACCTTTTGTTTTCCGATTTAGAAATGACAAGGTCCGTGATTGAAGCGTTCAGATCGTCACATTTAAATTGGGTGAGATATGAAATTCATCCAGTTCTGTACTTCATTTTCTGTGGGGGCTTTCTTGTTAGGAGATGGCACTTCCGCCATATCCTCACATTCATTCCTTCGCAATTCTTTTGGCAGATCGCTCTGAAATCCGGAAATATTTACTAGTCTTCGCTGATAATGACGATTCTATTTTATATCAAAGTATTGTATAAAACTCCTTTATTCTGCACGCGAAATATTTTAAACCATAGTTTCTGATTTTACGCATTTTTTTATGTTTATTACATTTCTGTTTTTAAGCTGCTTGTTGCATACCCTTTAATTTGCGTACAATAAGTACTAATTTAACCAATGATTGCTTAAATTATTGTAGAACTATAATTGTTGCGCCCTTAAATTTTCAAAGTGTATAACTATTGATTGAAAAATTTATCTACTTATGATACTAAAAATCGAATCATATATGGTAGCTTTTATAATACTGGCAAAAAATGACCGTTATTAATATATATAAGCCCACAAACAGTGATTTTTTATTAAGAATTTTGTAGTTATGGCATTTTTCTGAGAATCACTTTCCTAAATATAAAACACCAATAATTTTTCCTTGATTTGTTTTTCTAAGAATTTTAAAGATTACGAATAAAGCGATTCCTATCAAACCTATAAATAACAACATATATGTATACTAAATTTAAAGCGTATATTGCATCAAAATTTCGGATAAAGTTCCGAAATGTACTCATATCCGATTTTCTTTAAGAAAAAATCTCCATACTCCCTATGACTTCATGAGTAAAAATCCAAAGGGGTTTTTGGCGCAAAGGGAAGGACCAAGAGGACACTTAAAATTTGAAAATCTTAAAAAAAATGCAAATTTCTATAAAAAAAAAACTATAACATGGATATGCATAAGTGATACCGCAAATAAAAGCTACAGTTTCAATTGAGTTTCCGACAACTTAGTCTCTTAATCGTGTCTTAAGAGCTTTCTCCCTCTCCCTCTCTCTTTCTTCATCACTCTTTTACTCTGATGGGAATTGGATAAACTTTGTAATTAACTGTCTGAAGCAAGGAACAAGTTGTGGTTTGCAGTGTCTAATTGACCGAGAGATCTCGAACGCCATCGGGATATGTGTAAGTACCGAATGTTGTCAGAGGAAAGATCGGCTTCAATTCTGCCTTAAAGTTACTTAATTCTAATTTATAGTATTAGAATTGTTATCATAAATAAAAAGAAACTTAGTAAGAGCTGCTGGCAAAATATGTTTTTAGAATAATTACAAATTGTTCTATTTGACTACAAACTTCTGCATCTAATAGTTTTATTAGAAGGATTTGTTTCAGAGAGATCACTTAATGGTAAAGACGTACAGCAGTGGTCAAATGATATGATTAAATTTTACTAATATTAAAGATTCAAACAATGTTAATAGTACGAGCGGAGCTTCTGTAAGATACAGAATACATATATTCATGGGTCTGAGTAAGGTCAATGAATCTCGAAAAGTTTCTCCTGACGAGTCCTGAAGCCAAAGGATGCTCCACCTTCCCGAACAATCCTTTTCTCCCTGGACTGGATCAAAGTGTCATACGACCAGTGCCGATGATCAACCTGGCTAAGGGCCCAGCATCTCTAAAAATAGCTTAGTCGCAAACGGAATATCTGAATACCTGGCGACCTATGGATTAGTTAGCCTATATACAGCGGATCTCTGTACAGATGGACCATCCTTTCTCCGCTACTCGTGGGATCAATAATGGATACAATATTTAAAAAAAAAACAAAACCCGAGGCCGGTACTCCTTTAATACCGGGCGGTAGAACGGTGACTGCATCGACTACCGACAAAGCTCCTGCATTGTAAAGAGGAAGTAAAACTGTGGCAGGCAATGGTGCACCATCCTCAAGCAGCAAGTTTGTGACAAGCCACGGACTTGCCGCTGCTACAAAACCTACCCCTCCTAAGAAGGAATTAGGGCCTCAGGACTCAGCCGCATCAGCAAGCTCCATCTAAGGCGCTCTACTCACGCATAATTAGAACAGTCGGATCTATTCCGGAGGTAGAAAGAAGTGCGGACATCACGAGCAATATTAAGTGGGCCAACAAAATCACTACGATTGCCGTAATCGATAGAAGCGAGACCGACGGATCGATTACACCTGAACGGTGGCAGTTGGTCAAGATGAAGCTTTCGGGCAATTTCTTGGCCATTATGCGGAAAAACCACGGACCGTCTCCTTTCACAAGCGACGCTGGCTGGAACAAAGGCCACGTCAAGCTCATCGCATGTGCCGACCAAAGTCCTCTCTATTTTTTCACGAAAGCCATAGCTAGTTTAGGAGAGATTTGGTCAGGTACAAGGCTCGAGATCGTGCCTAGGAAGGATATCCCTAGTAGACCTAGCACCCTCACCTAGATTCCAGCCGAAAACTCGTCTCCAGAAAGCATATTGGAGATCATCAGGCTCAGTAACCCGACGCTTCCGACTTTTACCTGGAAAGTCGCTAAACTGGAGGAGCTAAGAGGCTTTTATAGACGCGCGTTCATAGTGATAAATAAGGAATCCCTTAACCCTCTAGCGCAGGCTAAAGGCATTATCCGGTTCGGATTCGAGACATACACTTTAGGGTCTATAAGATGGATGAGCTGAATGCTGATAAGCAACCTCCTCCTCTTTTAAACGAAAATGCAAATACAGCCTTAGATCTGGGAGTGTCGATATCCTTTCCTGAATCCGATAGCAACGACTCCAATCTATCCAAGGCGACTATTAAGCCGTCGGTCTTCTCTTCTGAAATTGTTCGAAATAGAAACCAATTACGAAATAAAAAGAGATCCTACACGATCAGAGGAAGAAGTTGAACTCTTAAGCTCATTTTCAGAGTCGGGGGACTTGAACAAAACCGTGGTGGAGGTCACTCTGGGAAATTGTAGCAATTATACGATTTCTCCAGATTAATCGCCACCACTCAAAAAATGCTTCGTCCGCACATATTCTGCTTCTCTCCAAAAACGCCAAAGACATCGTCCTAATCCAGGAACCATGGATCGCGGAAGGCGTGGTTCGTTGACTTGGGACACCTTTATACGCTTCACTCTATAAAAAAGACAAAGGTAAAATTGGAACTTGTGTACTAGTGAAACGTAGTCTTAATGCATTTTTATTCCAAACCTCAGCGACCCCGACTTAACCGTTGCCAGGCTAGAGACTGTCAAAGGCTCCTACTGGCTTGAATAGGCGTATGTTTATCACGATCAGGTTAATCCTTTCCCCGGTGATAACCTTGAAAGTGTGGTACTGGAAGCTGGAAAAAAAATGGCCTTATCATCGGGTGCGATGCTAACGCTCATCACACATCATAGGGCAGTACCGACATTAACGATAGAGGTGTGTCACTTTTTGATCATATTTTAAGTACTAACCTCATTGTTTGCAATGACTAGATGATATCGACTAAACATTCGTTTTCAGACCACAAATACATCCAATTCAGCCTGGGTGATTCTCTCCCCAGTCAAACAGAATCCCAAAACTACCGGAAAACTGATTGTTCAAAATACAGAAACACTATCCTCTTAACTTTCAAGTCCCTCGCGAGACACCAATGAGCTTGACATGAAAGTCAGGAAATTCACCCTGACTCTCAATCAGGCTATAGCTGCTTCATGACCTCTGAGTCAACCTAGGGGCAAGAAAAAACCGCACTGGTAGACTTCAGCACTAGGAACGCTTAGGACATACAGAAAACTAATTTTTAATAATTTCTTAATAGATGTGTAGTTGTCAACCTAATTCACCCATGGCTCTACTGGAATATTGTCGTTTACTTCTTTACAACTTCTAACTAAATATAATTAATAATAAAAATAATATAATAATAAATATAATAAATAATTTGTTACCTTTGGCTTTAATTCTATAAAATTTTATAGTTTTTTTTAGTTTTAACATTACCTAAAACCAGTGTTTTTATGCACTTTCATATTGACTTTTGATCATTTGCTCCATTTAATTTATTTTTTATGTATTCGCATTCTGTTTTGTTTAACTTTTTTTTGTATTCATTTCTTATTTTTTGTAGCCCTCCCAGTCCGTATCTTGTCCTGCCATCAACAATTTTAAATACCTTTGAACTTTTTTTGACTTTTGGCTTTGGAGTTCATCATTAAACCACTTTTGTGCATCAGCGTCTAGTCTTTACCACCACAAAAATATTAATATTATTTAATATTTCATTTTCGAATATAGCACTCATATGTTCGTCACCCGAATTGAGATACCTATTCTAGTTATTGCACTTCTCGTTATTGCTTGTGTTTATTGGAAGCTATTATTATGGGTCTATAAAACATAAAACATTATTTTTTGAGAGGCAAAACGGCGAAGGAATCAAAAGAAAAGTTGAATAAATACTATGGGGCTAATGCTCCGTCATATTACACCGTCAAATATTGGTTTCGAGAGTTTCGTGGTGGCCGCAACTTCACTACCGATCAAGTCCGCAGCGGCAGGCCCTCCAATGCGGTAACAGAGGACAATGTCAAAAAAATACATAAAATGGTGTTGGCTAACCGGAAAGTGAAGGCGCGCGAGCAAGCAGATACCACAAAGATTAGTACTGAGCGCACACGCCATATTTTTGGCAATATTCTGCATATAAAAAAGTTATCCTTCCGCTGGGTGCCACGCATACTCACTCCTGACCAAAAACACGAACGCGATTGCACTTAGAAAGAGTGTTTGGACTTTTGACGTCGATTAGTAACTGTTGAACACCAGAGAACAGAGTGCCCGGAAATGGACTGTAGCCGGCACGAGTGCTCCGAAGCGGCCGAGGGAGGCTCGATGGGTCGGTTTTCTGGGATTTTCATGGCATACTCTTCATGGACTGCCTCGAAAAAGGAAAAACCATCAACAGCTAGTATTATTGTGTATTACTACAGCGATTGAAGGCCGAAATCGCTACAAAACGGCCTCACATGAAGCGAAAAAAAAATTTGTTTTTGCAAGACAATGCGTTGGCGCACAAGAGCATCACATCCACGGCTAAAATCAATGACTTACGGCTCCAATTGCTGTTGCATCCACCTTATTCGCCCGATTTGGCTTCCTCGGACTATTATCTCTTCCCAAACCTCAAAAAATGGCTAATCAATAAAAAATTCAGCTCACGCGTGGAAATCATCGACGCCACGGAGGAGTATTTTGCAGACCTACCGGAAAATTACTTTTCGGACGGGCTCAACAAGTTGGAAAATCGCTGGAGTAAGTTTATCAAACTACATTGAATAAAATAAAAAATCATTTGAAAAAAATTTTTTTTTTCATTTCCACTTACCTAGTACCTATTCCTTTGTTGAGTACACTCACGCTCACTGTTCGTTATTAATAAACGTTGCAGGATACCATCTTTTTAGCTGATGAACCCGCTTGTTTATCCATATTAAGTACTCTGGAATTATATTCGCTTGGAAATTATTTTCCATTAGTTAGGAAAGTTCGAAGAAAACCGCTAGACGACTTAAATTTTTTTTTTTTTTTTTTTTACTTGAGAAAAGTTTACATTTCTTCAATCTTTTTCAATTAAACAAATTAAATCTTTTGAATCTGCGAATTCGTACATATCCCAAATAAATATCATCCTTGTTCTTAAAACATTCATAGTTATATGTCACAAGGCATATTTAAAAAATCTTCCAATTTTCATTGCTGCTTTGCGATTAACATAAAACCATAGACTGCCTTTTGAATTCTATAAAAAAAGCCCAGAAAATAAATCTGTCATAATCGTTAAAATACCTGTCAGTTTATTGTAAAATTTAACTGCTTTCGTATAAGACTTCCAAATAAACCTAGTGTGTAAATATATATCGTACAAATTAAGTGTACATATACTTGTATAGGTACAATTCAACCCGGAAGCAGTTTTACAGGTAGAAATTGTGGGCTTTGGTAGCAATTTCATTTCGTCTTGTTTGTTTTCTTCGTTTTTTTTCTTTTTGCAAATATATATGGACAAGTATACTACAGTATATACTATGTATAGATACTATAAGCATAAAATCAATCAAATTGTCAGTATAAGTTATTAATTTCTTAAACTAACGATTGCGTTTTAAAAGTGGACAGTGGTGTAATATACTGAAATAGCTTTCATTTTCTTTCAATAATGGGAAGTTATAACATCATCAAAAATTTAGTGAATGATTTTGAAAACTCTGGAAGCAGAGGAGAGCTATGTACATATGAAAGAAAGAACGAACGAATTTTAAGCGAGACATCAAATTCAACATGTCAACAGGTTATAATAGGTTTTCTAAACATGAATGGAATTAACCAGGATCGAGTCAGTTATGATCTGGAAGTGATTAAATCTTGTCATCTTATCAGTAAATCAAACTATTAAAAGTACAGGCAGGATCAATACCTATATCAATTGTTTTCAGCACAATTATAAATGCAACAGTGTTTCTGTGACAATTACGTCAAGGTTTCGCAATGGCTGTTATTTTCTCCATACCTTGAAATCTTTGAAACGTTCAGGTATACTTAGATGACAGTACAAAAATAAAACTAATTTTTTAAGTTTTAAATAAAAAACAAAAAGAAATTCATATTAATAAAAACGAGAAAATATCAATTTCGGATAATTTATTACAAAAGGTAGTCTTTTACTGCAGCTGGCTCTTTCAAAAACATAATTCTTTAAGAACAAAAAAACTAGAAAGGAAATTTATCGTAACTGCAGGGAAGTACCAAATCTCGTTTCTCATCAAATAATAAATATCGTAGTAGAGCGAAAAAACAAAAGGAAGTAGCTTAAGAAAGTTGGTATGGAACCAAATGATAATCGTGCAGTGTACTCGTATATCCTTTCTTCGAAATAAGAATCTTTGCTCATCATCCTCTAAGAAAAGTCAAATGCAAAACAATGTAATTTGATCCAAAATTACATCTTGTTAGCACATTATTCATCTAGTGCCATTACGCCCATTTTCTTTTCAATAGGCTAACTAAGTAAACACATTGAAAACCATTGGAGAACAGATAAACATATTTAAGCCGACAGCGAAAATAACAAAGAACTCAGCTGTACACCACATCATTATGCCACATGGAGAGTATCATGAAAAAAAAAAGTGTAAGTACTCATACGTATGTTTAGATTCTCGTGTCACATTTGCGACGTACGACTACAATGAGGGACGGACGAGCATCTGGGGGCGGCCTCATCGAATTAATAGAAATAATAAACACAATAATGACA
Organism: Volucella inanis; assembly: GCA_907269105.1. Classification (NCBI taxonomy): domain Eukaryota; kingdom Metazoa; phylum Arthropoda; class Insecta; order Diptera; family Syrphidae; genus Volucella; species Volucella inanis. The sequence goes on from OU026155.1 coordinate 60,906,564, forward strand.
ACGCACTCATATACACAAGTACGTAACTGGACTCCTAGCAACGCCAAACAACAAGGACAACGAGGACAAAAGCAAAGACGACAGGGCTAGTGCAATCAATACTAGGTCCTTTTTCCTTTATTAATCCACCACTTAAAGATGACAGGGAGTTTTTGTTTGCTGGTGTTCTTTATAACATGAACACAAATGAGGGTGTGACAACACGTTGTCTATTGCTAGTGGTGGGGTGTGCTTATGCTTCAAAAAATAATAATTTCAATTTATCCACCCGGCAAACAAAGCCATTATCAATAATGTCAATAATCAGTTTGATTATAACGCTATCAAAACGGATCAGGTAAACTGAGCTGATCAGGATGTCACCGGGTATGACAATGAGGTTGCTGATAGTCTGGTTACGCGCAACACATTCATTCCTAAGGGCGAATATTTAATCATTAAATTTGATTACTCGCGTGTATTGAATTGCGTCAAATGGAATATATAAATTCTCAGCGAAATTTCGTCATTAAGTAGTAAATAACTTACATACTTTAGCTATTTATTCTTATTATTATTATTATTTTTTTTTTAATTAAAAATACGTCGGGTTCTAATTACTGTGAATTATTCTTTCTATGCATTCTCATTTTTATAACTGTTTCTTTTTCTTTCACAATTTTGAAGAGAAAGATATTCAAAATAATAAGTACATATATATTTCAGTTAAATAAGTAACTTTATATGACCTACTCTATGGACACAAATCAGGATGCTATGCGTAAATTTTTTAATATGGTATAATGGCCATCTGAAGGTGCTATTTTCTAATTATTAAAAAATTTCGCACCCAGTGCTCACACACCAACGAGAATGCGAATAGTGCGTTCGGAAGAAAATTTCGCGGCTGTGGAAGTTAGTGTTGAAGAGGACCCCAATTTATGGATTCGTCATCGTTCGCAACAACTTGGCCTTTGTCCATCCATTATTTGGAACATTCTGCGAAAATTCTTGGTCCCAAATCCTATAAGATCCAATTGTTATAATAGCTTAAGCCACGTGACCATTTATTGCGTCGGTTCCTCAGTGAGTCGGTTTTAAATCAACTGGAAGTTGGCCCAGTTTTTTACCGTAAAATCTTGCTGAATGATGAGGCTCATTTCTAATGAAATAGCTACGTAACAAGCAGAATTGCCATATTTTGAGCGAGGACAATAATCAAAAAGCTCGCCAGATGCCATTATATCCAGAAAAAATGTACCGTATGATGCTGATTTTACGCCCGCAGAATCATCGGTCCTTATGTCTTTAATAATTAAGCCGGAGCACAAGTTGTCCTCAATAGGCACTAATACAATGCTGTGATCAACGATTATTCACTACCAAATTTACGCGACATTAATGTGGAAAAACTGTGGTTGCAATATGATAGTGTTTTACCACAAACTAGCAACGCCATAAGATTATTTTCTGTAGGCCTCTGTCAAGTTACTCTTTTACGCTTATAGACTAATAACGGTTGACGCTTTAGAGCAAAACATTGTTCGAGTAATTGCTCGAAAATGTGGTTGAAAATTTAACTTTTAGAATGTGCTTTTTACGAGACAGCCGTGCTGGGTTTTCGTTAGAAAAATTTTAATAACTTTTTCGCTTTCAGGCGTTTAGACCCGTGCTTTAGTGACCTTTATTTATTCATCGAAATACGTTGTTTTTCAATATGAGAATATAGCTCATATGGACGGGGTTTGAGTTCTAAACCAAAAGTATTTCTTGATACGCTATGTAAGCCATATCGAAATGAGCCTATGTATATTTCCAGTACTAAATGAATCAAATCACACTAAATCTAAATTTTTTTTTTGGCTGAAGTTGCAAGAATCTACTGCGCTTTTTTATACACATAAAAAATTTTATAAATTTGTCTGTTTTGGTTCAAAATGAGTGGTCCAAATCGGCTAATGTGAGCCTAAATTAGAGAAGAAGTGAATGCTGTGGCATTAAATTCAAATGTTGAATCTAAATGCAGTGATTTCGTAAATGATAAAAAGTGGCACGGGACGAGACAATGTTGGAGCCTACTGCTGTTTATCCAATTGTAATATGAAAATCGAAAGATGGCAAAATTCAATACATTTCAGATCGAATCGTTCGATTCGAGGAACTTACAGTGCACATAATCGAACTACTGAAACCACTATTGCCAATACCATTCGCAAATTTGAGTCCCAGTTTACATTAGTGGATGATACTCGACCGGTTGGACTACATTACATCCATTAAATACAACGGTATGGTGTGGTTTATGGGCTGGTGGAATCATTGGTCCATATTTCTTCAAAAATGAGGCAAATCAGAATGTTACCGTCAATGGAAACCATTATCGCACCATGTTAACGGACTATGTGCTTCCTGGAATTCAAGCACATGGTCTCGGTGAGCTCTGGTTTCAAAAAAATCGACGCTACGAGCCATACAGCGCGTGAAACAATGGACCTGTTGAGAAATAATTTTGGTGAGCACTTAATTTCACGTTTTGCTAAGGTAAATTGGCCGCCTAGATCGTGCGATATCACACCTTTGGACTATTTTCTCTGGAGATATGTAAAGTCTCAGGCCTTTAGGAATAAGCCACATACGATCGACGCTTTAAAAACCAACATTACTCGTTCTATCCGCGAGATACCAGTCGCTTTGCTCTAACGAGTCGCCCAAAATTGGACCTTCCGAATGGACCACCTCAGACATAGTCGTGGCCAACATTTACATAATATCATTTTAAAGAAGTAAATGCCATGAATCGTTCTTTTAACCGATAATAAAAATTTTAAGTGCTTTCAAATTTATGTATTTTATTTTACATTATAAATAAAACCGCACGATGAATCATCCTACATGTAAATATTATAACACTTCGGGGATACTTCGGGCTTTTGCTTTGCGCTGGAGTGTTCTGTTCGTATGACGAACATGTTGAAGAGCTGTGGAATGACGATTGAGACCGACTCGTTTTTAAGGACACGATATCTATGAAGATATTCAAAAGAATCATAATAATTAATTTTTCGGGGCCGCACACTATTCACTTAATCCATATCAAGCAAACGAAGTTGCTGCGGCTTTTAAGATTTGAGCTTGTTGCGATTCTAAAAATACGTATGCATAGCGAGTGAATCCGTATTTAGGCAAAGCTCGAAACACTAGACCAAAGATCAACTTAGGCAATCAAGTGGTGTTATACACTATATGTGACCATTCTCGGTACTTTTGAAAAAATAAAAAGTTCATTTCGCTAGACCTGCTGGATGTAAAAGCACTATATTCTGAATTCTTGTTTGACCACGACAACCACATCACCATATCCTCGCATGTGCCAAAAAATCGACTTGTTTTACTGTTGAGCACAATACATCATTCCAAAGAAGTGAGTACCGAAAGCCATTAGAAGTCTCAAATGATATTATATTACAATGCTACAAAAGGAGGCGTTGATGCGTGCGACATGATGATGAGCACATTTACGTGGAAACAGGAAACAAAACGGTGGGCAGTCGCTTTATTTTAGCACAAGTTGGATATATCTGTCCTTAACGCATACATCATCTACTACAAACGGTTGCCAATGATAAGCCCAAAACACAAACCTATTTAAAAACATCGTATCTTTTTAAATAGCATGGAAGCTATGCAGCGCACTAATGGCTGTTCGACCACATCTACCTTCGGATACAACAGCAGTTTTTTCGTTTGGTACAGCAAATGACCAATGCTGCTGATCATAATCGATTACACGCATTGCCTGGTGTAAATATGCGAATAGTTGAAGAAAAATCACGTAAACGTGCTCGATGTAACATTTGTTAGTATTTACTAACCGCCAACAAACATTTGGCCAAATACAACAAATGCAACAATTTTTTTATATCCGATGCACCAAGTATTTCATATGTGAGCGCAGTTTAGGTGCTACAGATTGATTTCAATGATCAATTCTTTTGTTTTTGTCACATTTATTGTACCATTTTTGTTTTTCCAATAAGCGATATTCGCGTAGTGCAAATTATTGTAATTTTTTTAATTTTCATTGATCCCTATTCGTAAATTATTATACTATATATTATAAATTTTACCTGCAGGGACATTTTTAATACTAATCTGGCTGAGAAAGAAAATAAATATCCGTGCAGAGTTAATCAAAAACACCTGAACCAAAAAAAAAAAAAAAAAAAAACATTTTACACACGTAAGTTTTGTAAGGAAACATTTTCTGTAAAATTTTTGAACAAGCTTTATATTTATGCATGCAATCATATACTTGTATATTATGTAGTATGTATTTCTATGCCTGAGATTAACAAAACCAACCATAACTTGTTCAAAATATATAATACTAATGTAAGAAAGTAAAATTTATTGTGTCTAGCGTGAACGGTTATTAATATTTTCTAAACACAAATTTTGGCTGTTTACTTTACTTCTATGAGTCCAATGTTAAGTTTACCAAAATACCCAATATAATATTATTTATAATCAAAAATCTATATTCTTCTCGTATACAAAAAGTAAGAGTAAGGTGGAAAAATTACTATGGAAAAGTTAGTCAGATCCATCGTGATTATGTCATAAATATTGCAGCTTGTGTACCATCAGGCCGAAAAAATTCTTATACGATTTACATTTAAAAATACCCAGATATAGCAAATAGAACGAAAGAACAAATAGTAATCTTAGTTTAAACATTCTAAAATAGATTAAACCAATAATAATTATTATTCGACGTTTTACTTTAGATATGACATCAAGTGCGCAAAAGTAAATAACAAGCAAAAAAAAAAATCCATTTTTTATCTGTATAATTCAAATTTTAAACCCAAAATGTCTTTTAATTAAATTACCTAATTGTGACTATTTTGTTAGTTAATGACTTTTACCTTTGAACCAAATATTTTGCATCTTAAAATTGAAATAATACATGTCTTCATAATTTGTGTTTAATTGGCTTTTTCCTGAACTTCCTGAGTTTATATATATTCATACTGACTTTCTTGACATCTTTTAATATTTTCCTTACATTGATAATGCTTCCACTTTCTCCATCCACCTGGCTCTCCTGATAATATTATTTATTTTATTGACTTGTCCGATTTCTGTAGAAAAGTCCTCATCATGTATGCTTTCTTTAACTTCAGAAGGCATTATGGGATATATGTAGTGAGTGCTACTCTTAACCCAATTTAAAATAAAGATCAAGTGGGTGAACTAAATGAAATGTTCTGTCTTTTAATAACTTTTCATTTTTATTTTATTTTATTAACTGTTGAAATATGTACTGCGTATAAATTTTCGTATATTTAATACTATTGAACATATTTCTTGCACGCATCTGCATTCCTTCCACACTTTCCGCTTTGTTTATGGTGGCTAAAACCATTACCACTCTATTTTAGATCAGTGAAATCGTGAGCTTGTAAATGCATTCGCCTTTGAGAGATTCAATAAGTTTTTCTTTGTTCTCTTCTTTGAATATCGAATGGAACAGCGAAATTGTCTACTCCCACTGGATCATTAAGTTAACTGTCATTCTAAAACTAAACAGTCTTTAATCAATTCAGTTAATACATGCACATAGAAGTTGTTCTCGAAAATGAAAAATCTAACTGGTTTAACCTTTCAGGTGCTGAGAAAATTCCGTTGATTCAATGAAGCTAAGTATTTGAAGCAGTAAACTCTTTAAAACAAAGAGTTTTGTTCGTGTTTGATGTACGAGTATGTTTATCTTATACCAGGGTGATGATTAAATTGTATTTAATTAAAATTAATTTATAATTATGTACATATTCCTTCGGTGCGAGAATTTTCCCATTTCATTCAAAAGAGATATACAGGGTGTCACAAAAACAACGTCAAGCCGTAAACGGGTGATAGGTCAAGTAGTGTCAGTTATCACAAAATTATAAAAAAAGAACTAAGTTATGTTCTTTTTAAATTATTGGCACTCAAAAATAAATCGAGAAATCTGACACCCTGTGACAATTTTTCAAGTACTGTGACCGCAAATCTTTACTTTTCTTCGATTTTTTTTTTGTCACGTAACCCTGTGTAACTCTTTTTTTAATTACGGAATTAGAACATAACTATGTCGGTTTTAACTAAAATATTGCTTTTTTGTCTATCCATGTATCTGAAAATCATTAATCACAAAGTTGAACTGACTGTACTGACAAAAAAATGTACTATGCCATTTTGGCAAGTAACTTTAAAAGATGGAGTATTTACTCCGGAAATATATGTCCAAAATGGTATGACACTTGCTAGATTTACGCTTAATTGAGGACAAAAAAAAATATTTTGTTAAGGAAACCCTATTCATAGTTAATTCTTTTTAATAAGGTAAAATAAATGTTAAGTGTGAGCGAGACAGGCAGTGACGCCGTGATTGAGACGGATAAACACAATTTCGACTTATGTGAGTAAAACAGATAGAGATGCCACCCTTCTCAAGCAGTGACATATAGGCACATCGTGCAATACTGCAGTACGCTACGCTCCTTCGCCTACAACATTATTCCGATTTGTGTTAATTTCGTGCTTACAACTTTGACTTTCTTTATGACTTAGATTTTTTTTATAATTTTGTGATAACCGACACCACTTAACCTATCACACGTTTCCGGCTTGACGTTGATTTTTGGGATACCCTGTATACAAAACATATGTATGGGTATGTGCTCGTCATGTCAATAAAATTGACGGAATGCGGCAGACGAGTTTAAAAACAACACAATACTTTTTCTGTAAGCAAAAGTAATAAATATCTATATATTGTACAAATCAAGTTAAGGTGTTTTAGATTCAGCTTAAAAGCGTTCTTAACTATTGACTAAAACATATTTTAAGTAAAGTAAATCAATCCTTATAAATATCTATTGGATGTACATACATATATCATAGTATGACATACTGTATATGTAACTACATACATTTGTTATATAATATATTTATGTATACAAATTAACTTTGCCCACTCCCTCCTCTTCTATCGAACCCCAAGTTTGATGACTTTGGGATCCTATTCGTATTTTCCAGGGTTCTGTTTATTTATCGCATAAGAAGAAAAATATCATTTCACGGTCGCAAATTCTTGAGACATACTATATTTATAATGAACAGCTCGGTGCCGATGGTGGTGCTTACAAGTCACTTTGGTGTACGGTGGCACTGAGCTTAACGCTGTATGGACATACATACCTACATGGTAAACGAGGATTCTATTCTATTGTAACATATCTAGAAATTCATGTTTCTTATGAAGGAGCAATTTATGATAAACCACAGCGGTGTAACATTTCTTATTTCTACTATGGATATCTAACGAATAAATAAGGGCGCTTAAATGTGCCTTCTCCAATAACAGCTTGGACATGTATTTCGTTTACGTGAATAATAATGTTTCAAATTTCCTAATTTAGAAGTTAAGTGTGTTTTACAGGCTTTATACTGCATACACATATATGAAATGAATTAAAAAAAAAAAATATCTGTATTAATTTATAGTGAAATATTTTATCCTACATCTTTAAGTATTTGAAGCTTACTTATATCCCTGACCTGTCTGGGTTTCACAACGAAAATTTGCTTAATATTTCTAAACTGTAGCTGGCTGACGGTAAAAAAATTAAAGCCACCACGAAGATACAAGAACGTACGAGTATGTACATATGTACATATATTGAACTACAATACCGTACTTTCAGTTCCTGCTGCAAATATTTGGGATAAACTAATTTTGTTTTCTTGTCACCAACACTGCCATGCCATGAATGATACAAATGCCGCTGACATTGAACAACACAAGGGAAAATACAAGTGGATAAAAGTCACCCCCATCGCTTGACAACTGACAAATGTTCTAGGACGCGTTGGCCGTTTGTTTTAATTTACCACCCGTAGTTTGGATTGCTTCATAAAGGAAATCGAGTAGACTTTGACATTAATTGCGTTAGAGGAATGGAATACCTTCACTGTATTTTGTCATACCCAAACTTAATATGTGCTGGATATTTACTGTTTCTTTGAGCTACAAATATTTTTTTATTTTTATTTTTTTATTTTTTATTTTTTATTTTTGAGCTTATTTTATTATCACGTCGCGAAGGGTGGCAACAGTTTTCACTTATTCAAAGTTGACTTTTCCATATAATACTATTGTATATCATGTTTCGTTGTACACAGTAAAACCTACATTTTTTTACCCAGACAGAAAATGCTCTGGAGTGAGGTAGAAAACGAAATAATAACGATGGACTAATCTCAACAGGGATGCCATCGAAATACAATAAATCTTAATCAAACATATGAAAGTAAGTCAGTCTTTTGTCGATAAACATACCAAAATAGAAGCATTGTTGATCTTGTCACTGTTCGACACTACTGCGTCTCCCCAGGGAGCAAATTAATCATCCAATGATTTTGAGTGATGAAAATCTTTATTTCAATCAAAAACAACAACTGGTTTTGTTTAGTGGAAAAGATGATATCTGCCAAGTCGCTGCTGCCAGTGTTGATACATATTTTTGCCCGTTTTATAGCATTTTCCATGACATTCCGCAAGATTTCGTCGTATATTCTCCTTAAGGGCTGCGATTGTCTGAGGCTTGTTGGCATAAACCTGCGACTTCAAGTAGTCCCAAAGAAAGAAGTCTGGGCGATCTTGCTGGCAATGCCAGATTGCCAAAACGGGAGATTACGCGACCAAGAAACGCTTTCTTCACAATATCTATCACGCCTCGTGCTGTGTGTGCGGTACACCGTCTTGTTAAAACCAAATGTTCACTAAATCCCACTCATCCAATTCCGGCAGTGAAAAGTCGTTTATCATGGCGTCAAAATTCACGCCGCTCTAACACCACAGACCGATTATTGGTCAAAAACATCGATACAATTATTCCACGCTCTTGCGGAGTATAGCATTCCATTGCTTCTCTGTTTGTTCGTATTTTTTACCTAAAAGTGTCATATATTATTTTCAATGATTGATCTTTGGCAACTACTACGACTATAACAATAACCTGTCAGTTAATATGACAACCTGAAGGGTCTTTGCCTGAAGCACTGTAGTCTTCCACAACGGCCGATACTGAACTCTCTTCTTTTATAAAATATTGGGATATATAAAAAGTCTCCGCGTTTTTTGTCACTAGATGGTGTTGGTGTCCATTTATCTGGAAAAACTAATCTGATTGCGAAAGGTGACATGTCAGACTACATTTTTTGTGAAGATAGCTGTGTAATTCGTTGCTCGTGTTAAAAGTTATACTGATTTTAATATAAGTGCAATATCTGAACAAATACGTTATCTGATGATTTTTTACTATAAAAAATGGAAAAACGATGTAAAAAATGCACCTCGCACTGTTTGGTATGTCAGTGAAAGATTCAATGAAATTTTGCAGCTGATTGAGCAAGACCGGCACAGAATCTGATTGCCGAAGCACTAAATATCAACCGTATGACAGATTGGAATTATCTAAGACGGGCAAGCTACTCAAAGAAGCTCGATGTTTGGGTGCCACATGAGTTAACGCAAAGAAATTTATTTGACCGAATAACCATCAGTAAAACGCTGCTGAAACGAAATGGAATCATTTTTGTATCGATTCATTACGATCAATGAAAAATGGATTAAACACGAGAATATCCGGCGCAAGCGATCTTGGTCAAAGGCCGGTGACCGACCACAAACGACTTCAAAGCCTATAATGAAGGCAAAGAAGGTTATGTTACGTGTTTGGTGGGATTTAAATAGAATTGTCTTTTATGAGCTGCTAAAACGCCTCGAAACGGCCAATTCGTTCCTCTACTGTGCACAACTCAACCGTTTAAATGAAGCTATTAGGAAAGAGCGACCAGAATTGGCCAACAGAAAGGAAGTTGTCTTCCATCATGACAATGCTAGGACAAACACATCTTTGATGACTCGGAACAAATTAACGGAGCTTGATTGAAAAGTTTTGATGCATCCACCATATAGCCCGAATCTTGAACCCTCTGATTACCATTTTTTCCGGTCTTTGCAAAACTCTCTTAATGGTAAAAAATTGGCCGACTGAAGAGCTGCTGAAAACCACTTGGCCAAGTCATAGATAAGAATGGCCAATATGTACTTGAATGTACTTGATTGAAATTGATTTTAAATAAAGAAATTCTTTTTCAAAAATGTACCAAAAAACCGCGGAAACTTTTTATATGACCATATAATATTGATACTAATAGTAAACTAGTAGTGTTCCCATTCGAGAAAATTTCCATGTGAATGAACTTTGCCTAGATTGAGCTCATTAGCTATCTTGAGTATATCGCTAAAATCAAAGTGAAACAAATTTGTTCATTCGAAAAAACAAAAATTCCTCAGTTTTGGAGAGTTAAGCCAATAAGTAGCTATGTTAAAGATATATCAGAAAAAATAGTTTCGAAGTTGCAAAACCAGCAAACATTCTCATTATTAACCTTCTTGTTGATATTAACGGCGTCCAGGTCAAACTGAAGTTGTTGAATTATCGAATTGGCACACAACAAGGCAAGGCAGTGGGTAAGGTTCAGGAAACCATAAAGATAAAGCTATCATCAACGCGTTCACAAGATCCATGATGTATGTGATAGCCTAAGACTTAAGCTAATCCACGCTAAGGACACTCCGAGGAGATCAAGAACTCGTGTGTAGCCACAAATACGATTTACTCAGCAGCGAAAAGTTTATCAGTTTTATAATCTGCACAAAAAAAGATTCTTCCTTTTCTTCTAATAACAAATTAAAACAGTTTGTGTACACTGTAGAGAATGTAAAGTTCTGCTTTCGTTTTAGCCTTTCAAAATAAAAATACTTAGTTCCGAACGATGATTTATCTCCACCTTTGCATTCTAGCTGAAATGCATGTAAAAACTATTCCTGAAAATTAGTGGATCCTTTATAATATAGCTCTCTATATCAAGAACCCAAAACTTTTCAGAATTCCTAAAATAATCAACAAAAGCTTGGCCGATTCATAAAACCAGAGCTCAAAAATATCCCTGACTTTAAAACACTTCAACTGCATATCCAATACAAAAGTAAGGATTTCCCACATAGAGCGACCTCCAGGTTCGTCGATTTACCCAACCCCACAAGCAGTATAGTAGCAATGCAGATAGATATGTGAGAGAAATATGAAGCATTAGATGCAATTACACGCGTAACATATTCAATTGTTATTACAAAGAGAAGAAGAAGAAGAAGTTCCATGCAAATCCGCAGACCAGGACAGACCCAATATACTAAATAACTGCATCACATAAATTCTCTGAATCACGCTGGTTTTAAGAAGCGGAATCTTATATTACCGCGTTTATGCAAAGGTCAGACTGATGCAGTCTCAAACGCGGAACTTAATAAAATAAAAATTTATCTGCAAATCGCCAGCAAGCATACCTCAAAGGTAGGTTTACACAAAAACAAGCTGTCCTAACAGAAGAAAATTGGTTTGGATACGTAGAATCTTTTTAGCTGGCATTCAAAGGAAGGCTACTGTGTTTTCGCAAGAATTCGAAAGACCAGTGTTGGTTCCTAACAATCATTTATGTATATACATATATTAATATAGGGTGATTCATCTTGAGGCTTAATTTTCAATAGGCCTTTTTTGACAGATCACGCGTGACTCCTATCAAACTGCTTTATCATTTTTGTTCAGTATTGTTTGGCAAATATTTATGAAAAGACTCACACTACAGCAGCGTCTCCAAATTTTCGTGCGATTCGAGGAACTTACGGTGCGCAATATCGACCTATTGACAATACCATTCGCAAATTTGAGTCCCAGTTTACATTAGTGGATGGTACTCGACCCGTTACACCACATACAGCGCGTAGTGAAAGGACTATAGTAGCTGTAGCTGAGAGTGTACAGGAAGACCGTGACGAATCGATTCGTCGTTGTTCTCAGCAGCTTGGCTTGGCGTTTTCGACAACTTGACGTATTTTATTGAATTGAATTGAAGCCAGCGACTTGAATTTGAGCCATATTTTTAGTGAATGAGCTCTGGAAAAATTCAATGAAAATTTGGTGTTTTATCGTGAAATTTTGTTCAGTGATGAAGACCATTTCTGGCTCAATGGATACGTTAATACACAAAATTGCCTTATTTGGGTGATGAGCAACCCGAAGAGTGCCAAGAGCTACCATTACCATACCTCCGTTAAAAACAACGGTATAGTGTGATTGATATTGATATTGATATTGATATATTGATTGATATTTCTTCAAAAATGAGGCAAATCAGAATGTTACCGTCAATGGTAACTGTTATCGCGCCATGTTAACGGACTATATGTTTCCTGGAATTCAAGCACATGGTCTCGATGAGCTCTGGTTTCAATAAGACGACGCCACGAGCCATACAGCGCGTGAAACAATGGACCTGTTGAGAAATAATTTTGATGAGCACTTAATTTTACGTTTTGCTAAGCTAAATTGGCGGCCTAGATCGCGCGATATCACACCTTTGGACTATGTAAAGTCTCAGGTCTTCAGGAGTAAGCCACCTACGATCGACGCTTTGGAAACCAACATTACTCGTGTTATCCGCGAGATACCAGTCGCTATGCTCGAACAATTCGCCCAAAATTGGACCTTCCAAATGGACCATCTCAGACGTAGTCGTGGCCAACACTTACATGATATCATTTTCAAAAAACAAATGACATGAATTGTTCTTTAACTTAACTTTTAAATTTTAAGTTCACTTTCAAAAAATCTGTCAGAGATTTTACATAAAAAAAAACAAGGATAAGCCACGGCATACTCTGACATGACGAATAAAGATTTATACATTGCATTGTTTGCTGCAATATGAAGCTTTTTGCCATAACAAGAAAGCCTGAACATATTGGCAGCGAATTAGTAAAATATTACAAAAACACTAAGAAAATATTATTAAATCAATCTCCAAAAATATTAAACCGTGAAAAACCTCCAACACCAAATATATCAAAATATGTCAAATAATAAGCCTAGCAGAATGATTCTCTCTCTATCAACAACCTTTGAAAAAACAATTAATGATGATAGCCATATAATGATGGACCAATTAAAAGAAAGAGATCGCACTGTATCAGCAAGCTCTTTATATAGGAAATTCATTGTAAAAGCTCTTATGAACGCCTTCGAAGTAATTATAGAAGAAGTCCTAAGTGTACAAAAATCCGAACGACCTAATAAATATATGTATATGTAGATCAAGTGACCCGGTAGAACCGGTCGAGAACCGATTTCATTACATTAGCTCGCTTACCAATCGATACCCAGGAAACAAGAATAAAGTTAAAGTTAAATTTATATTTTAAATTAATCTTGTCTTCGAATGTTATAACAATTCGTAACACCCAGTAAAAAAAATATCTTAAAGGAACAGATAAGGACAATATAAGTACAATATTTAAAAAATCATTTAAAATGATAGTTTCTCCATATGTTTTTATGTATACGTAAAGACGCGTATATTCATATACCCACATATATTGTGTTGTAGAATTCTAATTAAATGTCAGAACTAATGCTAAACTTTTTCAATTTCATTGTGTATAAAACATAAAAATAAGCAAAATGCGTTAAACAAGGGCCCTCTTACATATCATAGGTACTAACATACATGAATATGTATGTATGTACATATTTAACCATTCTGACATTGGGATATATTTAGTCACGAAGTTCTTTATAAATACAATATATGTATGAATACATACGAGTAAGTGTATGTTATATGTTCAAATATACATATCGAAAAAAAATTTCCCACAGAATGGTACAAAAGGAAAATCATTATTTGTTTGATGTTTGACTGAAAAATAAGCAAATAATTGGATCCCCGTACGACAGATGCAACCAATACCCCACAAGTCTGCTCTAGTGAATCGGCAATCCCAAAAGGTTGTCGGCGAGAGCCACTTTTGGGAGCTAATAATGTTTATGACAAAATCACAACAGGAAGGCAACAACTTATTTCATATACCTGCTTGACTTCTTTCATTTGCCATACATTCATACATATGTACGTATACGAGTTTATGTGCACGCTTTCAATTCCATGGGGAGTTCACTTTGCCATATGTGATTTTCCTATTTCAGTTTTACTCTAAGTTGAATGATATGCGTACTAAAAACAGGAAAACTCTCACTTGAGCAAATTATTGCAGGTAATCATATGTATTGCAAATGTATGGATGTATCTAAGTATACGTACGATTTTGAGGCACCAAAAATTATTGAGCAACATTTTCGGAATAATTACAAAATTTTTACTCTAACTTTAACACCTTATATAAGTATTATACTTTGACCAAAAATAACAATAATGGCAGAACTTTTGGCAAATTGTTTTGCTAGACAATTGGCAGTATTTAGCACATTATATTAGAAGTTCCTTGATCTACATGTTGATATTTATAGTGACCCTCAAATTTGTATGCATCAATATTTAGCTTAATACATATGAAGACATGAATTTGCATTCGAAATAAAGTTGAGATAAGAAAAAAAGTGAAACAAACTGCCACTACTTTAAATATTCTATTTTTATTATAAATATATATTTATTTGCATTTTCTATCCTACCTTTAGATTTAAGAAAACTTAAATCTAAAAATGAACAATACACCGAAAAGCCATTGATCCAGACCTCAATCACAAATTTCGCCAGGCATTTGTGAGTATTAGGCAATACACCACGGGAAAGCAACAAACAACTTACTATGGTGAATGGGCATCATTAGATTATAAATACTGTGAATTAAGGAACACAATATGTTATTTCAATTCGCCAGTAATCCAATTTGACGAAAAATATTTAGCATAGAGCACTAACTTCAAAGAGTATTCCTGGTCCTATTATTGTAAAAAAAAGTTATTTAAGAAAATATACATATTTAAGAAAACCAAAATGTTTTGCTTTTAAAAAAATAAATAAATTAATACTATAATCAAATATGTCTTACTTAATTATTTATTTAAAATTTATTTCTCTGGCCTCAAACACCTTTTTCATTTATAAACATTTTAACTTATTGTTCATTATTTGATATAAGATACATACATATTGCTATTTTAGTGCCTTACATATGTGTGTAAATTTTATGGCTTATTTACAAAATTCATAAAAAACGAAAAAATAGAACGCTAAAAACAGTTACAAAAATTGAGGAAGGAAAAGAAAATACCAAACAAAAAGTCATAATCGAAATTAGTTCAAAATGAAAAAAAAAAATAGATAAATACATAAGTATTACTTCTATTCTTACATTTTATTTATAACTTATGATACGTAGATATATAAATATAGTTTGTGCAATTCTTTTACGACATTTATTTATAACTATATGGTATTTGTGTAGTAGTACTGGAGTTAGAAATGAATAATGTAACAATATTTCCTCTAAGTCCGGCTTTCATAAGCTCCTCAACAATATTTCGTCTTCACACTGTGTATCATGCTCTTGTCATATCAAAATATATAAGAAAATGGTTTTTGGGTATACGAGTATTCTAAGAAAAAAACCATTCTACAGTAAGGGTCTGTCTCCAATGTTGACATCGTTTATCGAGGATATAAGAAAAGGCTTACCTACGAAAATTTATGGTAGAAACTTCGTTTAGGACTTTATTTTTAGAAGAAACACTAGCCTTTATAAATGCTTTTAAACAAAGTTGATAACTTGTTTGAGTCTTCAGATATTCAATTTCTAAGCCTATTCCATTTTTCTTGCCCATGCTAGTTTTTGATTTTGAGGTTAATTTTTTCCAGAAAATGCCTAATACCAGGGCTGTTCGATAAATACCCGGATTTGAAATGTTAACACAACTTTTTGAGGTTTTGACAATTTATTTTTGAATATAATCCCCTTTGAACTCGATACAGTTTTCCTACTGGTGCTGCAACTTTTTTAACCCTTCCATATAGGACGACTTTTGATACCCTGCCAAATACTCTTCCGCGGCGGCGATGACTTCCTCGTTCGACCCCTATTTCTTTCCGACGAGCGATCTTTTAAGGTTTGGGAACAAAAAGAAGTCGTAGGAAGCCAAATCCAAAGAATATGTAGAATAGGGACCAGTTCGTAGTGCAATTCGACCATTTTGGATCTGTCGATTGTGGATGTGTGAGCCAGTGTATTATCGTGACGGAAGAGCACTTTTTTCTTCGCCAAATGTGATAGTTTTTTCTTCAAACTGGCGTTGAATCGGCTCAATAAATCGATGTAGTATACTCCAGTGAATGTTTTTCCCTTCTCCAAATAATCAACGTGGATCACACCTTGGGTGTCTCAAAAAACGGCGGACATCACCTTTCCGGCCGAACGCACGGTCTTGGCCTTCTTTGGAGCACGTTCACCGGGTAAAACTTTATGTTTCGATTGTTCTTTGGTCTCTGCTGTGTACCAATGAATCCATGTCTCATCAACGGTCACGAACGACGCAGAAACTACTTCGGATTTCGATAAAACAGGGCTAAACACGTATTTGAAGTAGTCTCGCGACTGGGCTTGTTCTCCGGTGTGAGCAAAAGTCGTCACCAATCACGCGGACAATTTTCTCATGCCCAAAATCTCGTACAGGATGCCTGCTATTTTAGCAAACACGCGAACTTTCACTCGGCAGTCCGCCAATACGAGATCTTGGATTTTGTCCAGGGTTTCTTCTGTTTTAACCGACGTGCCACCTCGGCGAAACTCTGCGAACCAATGTTAAACGGTTGTACGGGAAGGTGAATGTGTCCCATACACACCATCGAGAATGGTCTTCATTTCCTCGCGGTTTTGCCACTCAATAACAAGAATCGGATTACGGAGCGATAATGCTCTTTTTCCATGGTAGCAAAAAATACTAACACGATGTTTTGAAATGGGTGGTTTAACCTCCAAAGGCTATGAAGAAAAGTGTCCCCCTTGGTTTTGTATGCATGCTAGAGCCCTGTATGTGAATTGTCCGCAGCCCACGTATGAAGATTATGAAAATTTGTGATCCCAAATCTTGTAAATTGAGAGTTGTTCGCCTAAAGCTTCCAGCATTATTTCATTAGCCGAAATTCTTCTTACTTGTGGAGCTTCCGCGTTAGGTCGTGTATTTGAAACTGATCGCGTTTCTCGATTCCTTCGATTTATATTTTCGGTTAGGATAAAGTTCATGGTATCTTTGTCGTGCTCTGGTCGAACTTCCATTGCACAACCCATAAACGTAAATAATGTCTTGGTTTGTAAATGCAAACATTTCTGCGTATTCTAAGCAACTGTAACCTTAGCGTAAGAAATTAAACTGACGAATTAATTTTTTTCTAATTTTGTATACCATTTTTGTTAGGTACAATACATTTTCCAAATAGGCCTTCATACCCCAAACCTAAATCTTTAAGAATGGTCAACGAAAGTATACAAAGCTCTTGTTAACGTACGCGACATTTCAAATCCACTTCAGCAGCGCATTTTAGCGGACTTTGAAAATAGTTAAGTTTCCTAAAATTTCTTTAAAAAAAAAAACACTTCTCTATTGTTTTAAAATTATAATCAAAATCCGTAAATATGATTACAGGGAACAACATTATATTTTTATTTTAGGAGATATTTTTGTTTCAACGGGAGAACTGAACGATTCCTAAAATTGGTCGCATGCCAATATACAAAGGCCGACTAACCGACCGCTACAGCTGAATATTTTGTAAATTAATAGTGATAGTAGATCTAATTTTATATATCTGCTACATACTCTTATATAGAAAATGCACATTAATATATGGTGTTATCATATTCTGATACATAATGTTAAGGAACTCTTGATTACAATTGAATAATTCAAGCAGCACCTCGGGTCTGGGGAAGAATTTCGTTTTCGTTTATATAATAATGAAGTATATTTTTTTATATCAAATAACAAACCAAGAACCAATATCTAAAAATGGAATATTGAAATCACCATTTCTTTCCATTCATATACACACACTTCCATTAAAAGCACTTCAAATATTCTTTAAAATTGGTACTTAAGACTTTTAGAAATCAAAACTTTCGAACTTGTCGAATAAACCTATTGGAATTAGCTGGCCATTGAGTAAAAAGCATATCGCCACAATCGGATTACATGGTACTTTTAGCCTAATAGCCTATATTTCTATAGAAAGCTAATATTTAATTTATTTTTGTTATTTATTTGTTTTTTTATGAGACTGCAAGAGAACTTAAGAACCAAGGAATAGAAAAAAAAAATGGAACCGGGAGCATTTTTGAATACCAGCAATGAATACCGTTTTAATATTTCGTTCGTCCTTTTCTTATTTTACTCTGATACTGAATATAATTCACATATATAAAGTTTTGAAAGTAATAATATAATGTATAAATGTATAAAAATATAAAAAAATATAATATAATATAAAAAATATAAAATATAATATAATATAAAAAAAGTATATAAATTGCTATTAGTCTTATTACTTGTTTGTTTATAGGAAAATAACTGTAGTATATAATGGTATTCGAATAAAGAACTACCGTCCGAAGTAAACACATTTGAAACTAAAAACTAGAAATGAAAATTAAAGTACAATAATTGAGTGAAAAAACAAAATTATTGTGTTTTATAATGACTTTTTCCGCTAAATTAAATTTACTCCAAGGGGCCACGGTTATGGCATTCTAAACATCGTGGATGTTTGTTTCACATAATGAAATTTTTCTCAAATCTTTTTTTCATTACCTTGCCGTGTCTTCTGGCCTATTCTGGTTGTTTTTTTATCAATGCATGGTTCAAATTGATCATTTGTTGTCGGTAGCGATTTGTATTAACGGTTTCACCAGGTTTTAAAAGCTCGTGGTACACCACACCTTTCTGGTCCCACCAGACACACAGCATTGTCTTGTTTTGCATTCGAAGTTGATGGTTGTCCCAGATTAACCTATGATATTTTCCGTTAAGGATTCTAAAAATAAATCCATTTTTTATCGCCAGTAACAATTAGATGCAAAACTGATTTTTTATCGTATCTTTGAAGCAAAATTTCACAAGTGGTTTTTCGGCTTACAATCTGTCTTTCACTGAATTCATGTGGCACCCAGTTTCCAGACTTTTGGATCTTTCCCATAGCTTTTCAACAGTCAAAAATTGTTTATTGTGCAACATTTAACATTTCCGGCAATTATTTCTGACACAAAGTGTCATCTTCATCCAATATTGTTTGCAATTCGGCGTCTTCAAACTTTTTGGGTGGTCTTTCATGTTCTTCATTTCTCACGTCAAAATCGTTATCTCTGAACCGTTGAAACCATCTTTTGCATGTTGCTTCTGATAGAGCATGATCACCATATGCCTTCACAAGCATTCGATGAGACTCTGCAGTGCTTTTCCTCAAATGAAAACAAAAAATTAATGCTTTCCGAAAATCATCATTTTCTGGTACATAATACGACATTTTTAACACGATGAAAAAATATGATGTTGTTTGCTCAATGACTTGATGCAAACTAAACATGTTTGACAGGTGTCACAGCAACCAAAAACAAAAAAAAATAAGGCCCGTTCACAATAAATGTTCCCTATCGAGGCATTTGTATCTTGACGCTAACTTCATGCCGGTACACCTGGTATTTACAGTGCCGTCAGTAAAATAAAAGCCAGTCACTCTGCTCAGACCATTATTGGAGCTGTAAGTTACTTTACTCTAGACTCTTCACTCCAAATTTCCACCATAAGGCTCGAATTGAGACACATCACTACTGGTATATATTGTATTTCAATTTTGCCTAAGCGCACGAGTATAGTTTCGTCAGTTGTGAGTCCCACATAAGTACTTTTTTGTTTGCCTGAGTGGCAATGACAAGACCTGGTGAAAACTATGTCTGAGACTGCATTTATAAAACTTTGAATAAAACCACAATCGACAGTACAAGTTGATACGATAGATAATATTGTCAGTGCCGAAGTACAATTATATACAATATATGGTAAGAAGTTGCTACATGATACCATTGTTAGAAATATGAATTTGTTTGTATAAAATATGGAAAATGCAGAAAGGAATTTTTTTGAAACGTACACGTACCTCCTTAGAAGTACAAAGTATCAAGAGACGGGTGTCAAATGGCAACTATAAGTCTTCCCAATAGCACTATTGTCGGTCTATTGGTTTTTTTTTCTCATATTTTGACAATAGACGTATTATGTATATATAAATATATAAAATTTAGTGGTATATGCATAGACTCCTCAAGCAGTGGGTCGCGGGTTCGAATCCCGTGCGAGGTAATTCTCTGAAAAAGTCTTTTCATGGAATTTGTATGAGTTATATGTAAATCCCGTCGGCGTCAACTCTGACATGAAAGCATAACACTGATGTTGGAGTGGTTGCTGGCTGGGCGAAATGTAACGAACTAATAACTAGCACGTACTAAGACCCACTTGTTGAGGATGCACTGACACTAGTTTGACAACAACCTCTGGAAAAAATATTGAAACCTAACACCTGAGTTTCAAAACTACTACACTACCCGCACGCGCCATGGTGAAAAGCCAGTAAAGGGGTATTCATATCCCCTTGGTGCGCGCTCGGAATTATAAAAAAAACAATAAAAAAAATGTCGGGCTTGCAGTTCAGTAAGTGCAATGAATGTATATATCTGTATAGGCATATATTACTGTTATAAAAGACATGATCATGCCATTTATTTGATACAATAATATACGTAGCAACATATCCTCGTGGCGACTTAATAAAGGCTTAAAGACTTAAATGTAGACATTCAAAATAATGGATAAATATTTAGGAAACGCAGGCTTTCACATGGTGCTTTATGAATCACCACTTCATCCACAAAAAATAACTGTTTGGTGCGGTTTGCATGCCGGCGGCGTTTTTTGGCCATATTTATTCGTCGACGATAACGATCGTCACGTTACTGTGAATGGTCAGCGTTACCGCGTCATGATTACCGATTATTTTTGGCCCGAATTGGAAGATATGGACTTGGACGACATGTGGTTTCAACAGGATGGTTCCACAAGCCACACAGCACACCCTACAATCGATTTATTAAAGAGTAAGTATGGTGAGCGTGTTATATCAAGACATGGGCCAGTCGATTGGCCGCCTCGTTCGTGCGATTCACCGCCGCTTGACTATTTTCTGTGGGGCCACGTTAATTCATTGGTTTATGCCAACATACCGACGACGTTGGAAGAGCTCAGAGCCAACATTGAAGGCGACTAGCGGCCGTTTCGGCCGAAATGTGTGGCCGAGTCCTTAAAAATTGGGTTCAACGAATCGACCGCTGCAAACGTGCCCGCGGTGGCCATATGAACGGAGTCCAGTTCCATTTATAAATATTTTGATTGTACTTCAAGCCAATAAAAAAGTTTTTGAAATATCTCAAATGGTTTGCCTTTTATTTAAAAAAAAAAAATTGTCAAGTCGTTATTAGAAAACCCTATATATAGGTAAAAAGTCTTACAATGTGAAGGAAAAACAATCGGTAAAAATAAAGGTATTTGTGATAGGGCATATTCAAATTTAAAATTCGACGAGAACGAGATAAATCTAATAAAACGGAGAAGATTTATTTATAATGATCTTGTATATAAAAAATATATTATCTGGAATTTATGTATTGATGCAAAGTACATCTAAGCGTTCTGAAATTCTGTGTCCATACACATAGCGAATTGCATTCACTTAGGATTCACTTGCAAACCATTGTGTATTGACCAAGCATTGTTTGAAGACAAGTCTTCATTTAATTGAGACACAAGCGCAACAATATTGTGCATTGATTGAGAAATGCAAAACTGAGCATCATCTGTGTAAAAATAAATAAAAGAATTTTTGCATACTAAAGGTAAATCATTTACAAAGATTCGAAACGAAATGGGTCAAAAAACTTATAGCTGAGGTACTCTCTGTTTGACAGACTTAAACTCCGTCCATCTATTAATTAACTTATATCACTTGCTCACTTAGTCCTTAGTATCTTAGCAAAAGCAGACACAGCAAACATTAATTGTACAACATTGTGCTAATATAGATGCGCAAAACTAATAACGCCAAAACCCCTGGGCCGTCCAACACCATATCTCTGAGGTCTTTTAGCGAAGCCCTAAAAGATGCAATAACGTTCGCGGTATTCGACAAAAGCGACACTGCCGGATCGATAACACCTGAACAGTGGCAGTTGGTCAAGCAAAAGTTTTCGGGCAACTTCTTGGCCATCATACGGAAAAACCCGTATGATTACAAGTGATGGCACCAAGGCTACGTCAAGTTTATCGCATATGCCAATTAAAAAATTCTCGATCCTTACACCAAAGCCATATGTGGATTAGGAGAGATTTGCCCAGGTGGAAATCTCGAAGTCGTGGAATCCAAACCTGGATTTCAGGCGAACCCTCCTCTCCAGAAAGCATTCTGGAGATCATTATGCTCAGCAACCCCACCCGGCTCTTGATTGAAAAATCGCAAAATTGGAAGAACTATAGGGCTTTAATAGATGCGCACTGATTGTGATCAATAAGCAATCCCTTTATCCTCTGGCAGAGACTAAAGGCATGATTCGGTTCGGTTTATAAGAAGAATGACCTGGATGCTGGTAATAAACCTCCTCCTCCTTTAACTGAAACCACAAATTCTACCTTAGATCTCGGAGCATCGATATCCTTTCCAAAAATGGACAGCGACGACTTCAATTTATCCGAGTCTACAACTAAGTCATCGGTCTCCTCTTCTAACACTGTGGGAAATGGAAACGGATGACGAACTAAAAAGAGATATTTTACGATCAGAGGAAGAAGGTGAGCTCTTGGGCACATGTTCAGAATCAGAGGACTCGAACAGCACCGTGCTGGAGGCTATTTTGATAAATTTTGGCATTGATACGGTTTCTCCACATTATTCTCCATCACTCAAGAAAGGCTTCGGCCACACTTATTCTGCGTCTGCAAAAAAGCAAAAGACATCATTCTATTCCAGGAACGATGGATCGTAGAAGCCGTGTTTCGTGGAATTGAGACACCTGTATGCGCTCCGCTCTATACAAGAGACAATAATAAGATTAGAACTTGTACATACATATATGAGTGAAATAAAGCCTTAATGCATTTTTGCTTCCTGACCTCAGCGACCCTGACTTAACCGTTTCCAAGCTAAAGATTGCTAAAAGCTCCTACTGGCTGGCATCGGCATATCTTGGCTACGATTATTAAGGCCCTCTTCCTGGTGAGGGAGAAGGTGGTACCACCCAGTAGGGGTATCAACGACAGAGGAAAGCCACTTTTTGATTATTTTATAAGTATTAACTTCAATATTTGCAACATTGAAAATGAGCTCACTTTTATAACAAGAAACCGACAGGAAGTGCTAGATATCACTCCTGTCTCCAACAACACCATTCAAATGCTAACGAGCTGGATGGTATCGTCAAAACATTTTCTGACACATTTTCAGACCACAGATATATCCAGTTCAACCTGAGTGATTCTGTTCCCAGCCAACAAATATTCCGGAATTATCGGAATACTGTCAAAAACACTATCCTTTAAACTCTCAAGTGTGAAATTCTCGTAACACCAACAAGCTGACATGAAAGTCAAGGAATTCACCATAGCTCTCAATCAAGATATGGTTGCTTCCAGCCCTCTTAGGGCTCGAGGAAAGAAAAAACCGCACTGGGACCCCTTAGAAACGTTTGCAGAAAACTGTTCAACCTAGCAAAATACACAAAATAAGTGACTGACTGGGACTCATATAAAGAATGCCTCCAAATATATAAAACAGAACTTCGGAAAGTAAAGTGACAGTCCTGGAGATCATTCTATGATAAAATTACAGAAACCTCTGAGGCATCGCGGCTAAGAAAAATTCTCTCTACAGGTTCTATGATGCCGTTTACTCTTGAACAACCTCAAGTAATGAATCACTTAACCTGGTACTGGACACCCACTTTAAGGTAACTCAATATTCGCGGTCCGTAGCAGCACAAACAGGACTACTGCTACCTTGACTAAAATGCATGGCCTAATTACAAAAGACAAGCTGCTTTGGGCGCTGCAGAGCTTCAAGTCATACAAGTTTGCTGGAAATGTTCGAAACGAATTTGCATTCACTGACTAGCCACATCGAATGTTCCCTAGAATATACAGAGTACACAATGGTCGCTGTCAATTCTGCGGGTAGGCGACTCACTTGAGGAGTTGACAAGTCTTATGATAAACAGCAGGAAAATCAACTCCAAACTGGGTGAGGTTCTGCTAAAAGTTGTGTTAGCAAAGGTAGGCCGCAAAGCTGTATCCTTTATCCCCTTCTCTTAAACTTAATGGTTAATGAACTGCTGATAGATCCGGAAGCGAGTGATAGCAGAATGATTGCCTATGCGGATAATGTAAGTATCTTAATACCATTAAAGAACTACTTAAGCTAAATCTTAACAGATAACCCCCTTGAGCAGATCGCAGTGGATTGGGAATAAGCCCCCATAAAACTGATCTTGTCCTCTTTTTCAGGAAATCAAAATTTCAATCATAGACCCTCCCTCAATAAACGGTATCAGTTTAGTCTTTTCCGATACAGCAAAATATCTGGGTTTCATTTCTGACAGAAAACTAAACTTGAAACCTAACATTCAAGATGGAGTCAAGAAACCTACAGTAGCTTATTTCTCTTTAAAAAAAAAAAAAACAATTGGCAGCAAATGGGACTATACATCTGTCTATATCTCGCATTTTAATTACGTTCTGAACGTTTTCGACTCCTAAGTCTCTGTGGATATCATCGTTTCTAATGTTCCACGGCGCATTAACAATACCTCGAAGAACTTTGTTTTGGAATATCTGCAATACATTAATGTTACTATTTTTAGTACAACCCCTATTCGATGCACTTGGTCAACTGTAGAGTTTTGGCTTCTAAAGCCAAATTGATGATCAGGCAAGAGGGAATTTGTGTCGGTAATTGGTTTAAGACGAATAAGAAGGATTCGCTCGAAGACCTTCGATGTAATCGGGAGAAGCGATATTGGTCTATATGAGTCAGCGGTTTACCGGGTTTCTCGTTAATGTCCAATTAAAATTTGCGAGCATATTCAATAACCATTTTCTTTGGTATCTTTTTTCCATCGCCATGATGTCTTGATGGAATCTCTTCCCGTGCTCGTCGCTTAAACCACCCTACAGTCTTCGGGGAAAAAGTCTAGATGGAAATCAAGGAAATTAATCTTCAAAGACATATTAAATCCCAAGACTTTATAAACCTATAGTAGTTTAGAAACCATTAACTTAAAGTTTGCTGAGTTTGTATCTCCCCAAAAAAAAAATGGTTGCCACTTCAACAAAAGGAAGGCTTGAATTTTTTGTTCCTGTTTTTAATTTTGGAATACAGTTGGAATCCTTCATGACCTTATTATACTACAAAAATTCCGTATTATCTTCACTTAATCTAGGAAACAAAGTTTTCGAATACAAGAAATTTTCCTTAGTTCTATCCTTGGCTTTAACAAAGTTTTTCATGAGGTCTAACTTGATGTGTAAAGTCGACAAAGTAATATTATTTAGCTCAACTAAGAGGTTTTCGGAAATATTTTGTTGTCCAGGAATGAAATTACTCCTCATTGGCCATTCTAGTGTTGACTTGCAGCTCTGTTATCCAGCTCGCACAAAAAACAACACTTTTTCATGTAGCCTCCTTGCAACCAGCAACATTCCAACAACATTAAGATCTGCATATATTTTTTTATATTAGCATATATCATTTTTAGTTACATGGATACCTTGCGCTAAAGGTACAGGTTATTTACAGTAAGACTGCTTTTAACCTAACTTTTGAAAAATCATAGTCTCCATTAATCTGTTGTCATAGTTTAGTTTATTCATAATTCATATTTAATTTATTCTCTATACAAATCTACAAATTCAGAATCGCGTTGTCGATACACTAAAACATGTGTACTTGAATGAAGTAAATTCCATTGCTGAAGTTTGATAAATTTTTTTTTTTTATTATTTTTGTTGTAATACTTATACACGAGAGATAACGAAAAAGTAAAATTGGACTAAGGGCAAAAAATTGTGTTGACCAGTACAATTTCTCTTGGTGCGTGAATCATTGGTATAAAATTTATCTTTAACATGGCCCCAAAAAGAAAAAGTTTAACGGTATTAAATCGCATGATTTTGGCGGTCAACTGAAGTTTCCAATTCTAGAAATCACACGTCCAAAAAATTTGTTAGGCTACCAGCTATGTTGCATGTGGCGCCATCCTGCTGCAAATAAACGTCGTTCACGTCTATAGCATCAATTTTAAACACAAAAAAATTTAGTAAACATCGTTCTGGGTTACTATTCACTGAAGCGGTTACACCAGCATCATTTTCAAAGTTGACACTCGTTGCGGATGAAGCGGTTGCTCCACTATATCTTTTGGGTTTTCGGACCCCAAATGGAAATGAGCCTCATCACTCAGAATAATTTTGTGTAAAAATCATGATCTTGTTCATTAATTGTTCATTAATTTAAAATTATAGTACACCTATTGTTGGATGAGCCTTTATAATAAAAAAAATTTCTTGTTTTGGTTTCATGGTTTTACCTTTTTTTTTTTTCTTTTATATTTGTTTCTAATTGGAACAATCAAACAGCGAATAATTAAATTTTTGAACAAATTAATTAGCTTGATTTTCAAAGACAAATATCTAAATTTTACAAACAACGCAATCAATTGGCAAATAAGAACAACTGATGCGGTTTTATTTACAATCTGCCATACATTTGTCTAAGTCACAAGACTTATCACAGTTGCACTTAATGCTTCCTCACAATTATGCCTATTATTAAATCGTTGGCGAAGTGTGGTAGTGCAAAATATGTTTTCAGAGAAATATGACACGATAGTATTATAATGGTAACAGGGTTCGCGTTAATAACGGTATTTAATATAATTTGAGTTACAACATTGAGAAATATTCCTACGTGTACACAAAATGTACACAAATGTGTACACAATATTTAGCCTGCAACTCCTTCATTTCCTAATGTTTAGTATTAGTAACCAATCAATCATATTTCAAGATTGTTACTTTTATGGCAAATATATACCATACGAGTAAATGATAACATTTGTTGGAATTAACAGGTGTTTAAATGCAGTTTAGCTTAATTGGTAATACTACTTATTTAATAATACCTTTGTCTAACTCCTTGTGTGCTCTCTTATATCTTATCTGTGCTCACCAGCATGTAATCACTATTTTCGTTTGTTGCTCCAGGAACTATTGCGGGTATTCTACTAATTAATTTCAGTCACTCGCCAAATTTGTCGTAAAACAGAGAAGCCACGATACGCAAGAAAACTCCTTAGGGCTGCAAAGAATCAGAGTCAAAGCATTTTCAAGAGCGCAACACTCATCTCTCGACTGTAAAAACATTGAAATTTTATTCCTAGCTCGTTTCGTCTTCCCTTGGCTGTGTTATTAAATATAGGCCTATAGCCAAATATTCGGTAAGTCATCTGCACATCACCATAATATAAATATAAACTCGAATATTTTGCGAATAATAAAAAATAAAAAGTTTAAAAGAAACTATAGGGTTTTCTAATAACGACTTGACAACTTTTTTTTTAAATAAAACCAAACCATTTGAGATATTTCAAAAACTTTATTATTGGCTTGAAGTACAATCAAAACATTTCTGAATCAATGTTGGTTCTGATCTCTTCCAACGTCGTCGGTGTGTTGGCATAAACCAATGACTTAACGTAGCCTTACAGAAAATAGTCAAGCGGCGTTAAATCGCACGAACGAGGCGGCCAATCAACTGGCCCATGAGATAACACGCTCACCATACTTACTCTTCAATAAATCGATTGTACCGTGTGCTGTGTGGCTTGTGACACCATCCTGTTGAAACCACATGTCGTCCAAGTCCATATCTTCCAATTCGGGCCAAAAATAATCGGTGATCATGGCGCGATAACGCTGGCCATTCACAGTAACGTGACGATCGTTATCGTCGACAAAAAAATATGGCCCAATAACGCCGCCGGCCTGCAAACCGCACCAAACAGTTATTTTTGTGGATGAAGTGGTGATTCATGAAGCACATGTGGGTTTTCACCTGACCAATAACGCATATTTTGCTTATTGACGAACCCATTGAGCCAAAAATGAGCTTCGTCACTGAAGATGATTTTGCCATTCCGAATATCTGTAGAAAATTTTTATAATTTGCAGACGTTTCTCATTAGTGTACTTTATTATAATGAAAATGTTGAGTTTACTGAATAAATTGACAGTGACAGTTTGATGATTAGTGAAAGAGTGTGTTCACAAATTAAATTCAAAGTTGTCAAGTCCATATTGGAGAGCCCTATTGATTCGCAAGCGCATAGAGAAAAGAAAAAAATAGAAATACAAGATATTTACAATTATATACATTATAGTTTTTGATATACATCTTAATCAAACTATAGAAATCATTCGACAAAATCATAATTTAATGTGAATAACCAGTTTTTAATCTTCTTAGTGAAATTTGAAAAATGGTGCGTTACTCTTTTATGTAAGGACCATTTATTAAATATATTTGGAGTTGTTTATGTATAAAAATGTGAGAAATGTGTTCTATGTGCAAAAGGTACATTTACCAAGCTCATATTGTTTATACGTAGGTTGGACATTTGATAATTTCTACTAGGTATATTCCCGCTTTATTTGGAGAACTCTCTTAATACAATACTATAAAAAAATATGTATAAATATCTCATTGGTAATATTTGCAATTCCTTAAATAAGGGCCAACTTTTTTATTAGAAATTATTCGTATTAAGTGTTTTTGTGCAATTAGTAAAGATCCAAAAGTATTGGCATACGAACCTTGCAACCTTGAGTAAGCAAGACCATAATAAATCATCATAAGTATTTTTTGAGAACAAAAAATCTTTAACAAATACAATTTACATATGACTAACAATAAATAGGCATTAAACATTTGTATGTGGTCTTTCCAGTTTAGATTGAAATCAGTATTGTCCCTAGATACTTGAACTGTTGAACTGATTCAATTTTGACGCAGTTTTCAGTGCAATGCAAATTGTCCATAAAATTATTTCTATAACAAGTATGAAAAGGTATTGGAAAATGTTTGCAATTGTGTGCGTGTTTGTTCGCTTATGACTAATTTATGATAGGAAAACCACGATCTTAATATTTCAATATCTTTATTAATTATTACAATGTTTTCAAAAATTGTTTGTGCTTCATATGTTAAAGCTATGTCGTCCGCAAAAGCATTTGAAGTACCATTTAATTTTAGTTTAAAAAGGGAATTTACGTAAACTAAGAAAAATAAGGGGCCAAGGATAGATCCCTGTGGTACACCGTTTTTTAAAAGTCTCGGTTAACTGAAGATTCCATTTAAGTTTACTTTTTGTTTTCTGTTGTTTAAATAAGAATTCAGCCATCCGGAAATTTTACCACGAAAACCAGCAAAAGGTCATGATTCACCAGATCGAAAGCTTTTGTCATATCAATAAATAGATCCATACTTGATTTGTTGTTATTTAAACTCCCATAAAGTTGACTACGTTTAACTTAGTATTATTAACAAGGAAGTAAATATAATGTTAGTAGTCATTTTGTAACCTGAGGTTAGTGGTGAATGACACATCAAATTTAAAATTACACTTCATATGTGGGGTGACAATGTTTAAATTATAGATTACAAAAATAATAAAAAAATAAAAAGATAAAAAGAAACCAGATTTTTCAGATTATTCTGAATATGATCCTTCTGTATTGTTTCTTACTTCTCACATGTCTCCAAGCGGAAGATAAGCCTCCATTAAAAATACTCTGTTTGCTTTATATTCTAAATTGGATTCCGATTTCCAAAAGGGAAGGTATTACTTCGCCGGGCTGGTTAGTAAATTAAGCTATTCGGGTCGCGTCGGCTGCTTCTGAGGTTTGTGGAACAGCAATAGCCTTTCTATTCTCCATAGCTTATTCTATAGAATTGTTATAAAAAATCATATTTCCGCCCAATACTTCGACTTTAACATGTGATCGAGGATTAGCGATGGGCTGGGTAGAGTACTTCTCCACGCTATGAAGCGTGGGCAATAAAATATTGCGTGCTCGAATTAGTGAAGATACTTGCGATAAGCACCGTCACCAAACAGGAACTGTGTAAGGTCGTAGTTGCAGTCTACCCCGTCATGGATTGTCGGTATAAGTTTATATATGCATCTGGCTTTCGTTGTATTATCCCAACAAGCTTGTCATATGGCTAATGACGCTGCCTTTTTCTTCAATTTTGATCCTCTTGATTCAATTGGCATCGTGTTGGCTTAAGGCTCTTCTATTATACGAGTATATCCTCAACATTTCATCTGTAAGAACCGGGAACGCGCCCTCGTCTGATATGGTTCGAAAGCCGCTGATTGTCCATAGCTCGCAGAGTCTGTTTGTTGACAATATGTAGTCTCTTTTAGGCCTCTGTCGTTCTCCGTGCTTGCGTCCAGACTGGGGCAGCATACAACAGAAGTGATGTGACAATTCTGGAGAGTAGGATCGTTCCTGCGTATCCAGGTCCACCAATGTGAGAGAGCTCGCTGCAGTTGCGATGTTTTTTTGGTTAAATAGTCCACGTGTGTTTTGAATCATTATCGGCTATCCAGCATTGCTTCAACATACCGCTTCTTTGGACCTGATTATTTAATTCCAAACTGGAAGTTGGCGAGCTCTACAGTTTTTTGACTAATTATGAAGAGATCTTCTGTTTTATGGTCGGCTATATCTAGGCTAACGGCTGCTAGCCAATCCTTTATCCGTATAATTGCTTCGTTAGTAGCGGATCCGACTGTATAGTAAGAATTTGTTTACATACTGTCACGATGCCAATAGCATAAGCGAATCCAAATACTGTCACCAGCATTGACTTCGTATTATTATTCACATTTATCTGTATTTATCTCAACATTCTACTAAAATAGCTCGTCACGCAGCAAATAATACAGCAATAATAGTAATGATCCCGGCGAATTATCTTCTAATAAACGACCAGTTCGCCAATTTAAAA
Organism: Volucella inanis; assembly: GCA_907269105.1. Lineage (NCBI taxonomy): Eukaryota > Metazoa > Arthropoda > Insecta > Diptera > Syrphidae > Volucella > Volucella inanis. The sequence continues at coordinate 60,937,671 of OU026155.1, forward strand.
GTACTTTTAACGTCCAGCGTTACTACTGCATAGTATTCCTTTGTGCTGTAGAGCCATCGGCGCCTGTTGCGATATCAACTAGTACTCTTATGGTATCAACAATTTTCTATTTTTCTAAAACAAATCTCTATTAGCATTTTTCTAAAGCAAATTGGTAGTCTTAGTTTTTTTGGTCTGCCACTACGAGTAATCTATTGTTAATAGATTATCTTCTCGAGGATTTTTCCCATTGAGTCCAATAGGAATATTGGATGATAGGATGATGGTTCTCTTGGAGGCTTCTTTCCTTTTGGTAGCAGGACCAAATGTTGCATTTTTCACTTTTCGGGAAACGTTTCTTCTAGGAGGCACTCGGGATGCTGTCGGGTCCGGGTACTTTGTTGTCGCCTCTCTCGATGCATGCCTGGAGCAGCTCCTCCTGGGTAATTAGTGGAATGTCAAGGAGCCTCTTACAATATTTTACATACCATAGTAGTTGGTATTTGGGAGAAAAGATGCTTTACTATGGGTTTCAACATTATTGGATATGTTATTGGAGGGTTATGTATCCCTTCAGTTTGGTCATTACCATTTTATATGCCGAATACTGTAGTTGATTGTCGGCCTATTCACAGATGTGATGGCTCTATTCAAATTGCGCCTTGCCAGCTTAAAAGTGTGTATACATTGTTTGACATCTGGTATTCTTCTTGAATGCTGGACCTTGCCCTGAGCTTCTAGGCATCTTCCCCTATGTGTATTTATTTCCTCGTTCCACCAGTAACACGGTGGTACCTTTCTGCTGTTTATTCTTCTAGGTATCGCACACAGTGGTGATGATTTTTGTGAGGGGATATGCTGGGGCTTTCGTTGGTCTACTTAGGGTTAGTTTTATCGTTCGACTTTGGACTCGAAAGTATTACCATTTGGTGGTCACTGTGTGAGTATTCCTCTCTACTTTATGGTTCTCAAGATAGAACTACTCACAAGTGTTATGTCGATGATAGAGTCTATTCCAGCCTTACGGTACTTATTGTTTGCACACAGCGCGGGTGAAAGTAAATCAAGGAGGAAAAAAAGAGAAATACCGATGTACATTGAATGCAAATATGAATATAAGGGTTTGAAAGAGCGGAATACTACTAGCGATTTCTATGGAGCACTAGTAGTAGAAATAGCGATAGAACAAAGTGAGACACGACACATTCGAAGATATCCATTGAATGAGTGATATTTTCATCACCTATGAGTTTTATCACACGGTTTTGAATCCTATCTAGCAGGTGCAGAGATGTTTTAGACGCACTTGAGCAGAAGTGAGGAATATCGTCTTTAAATGCATCGCCTTAAATTTGTGATCTTGCGCGCTGAATTTCTGCTATACTATGCAGGCGTTTTGTAGAACGCCAATTGCAACTATATCGAAGGGCATAAGCAACAATCCTTTGTACTCTATAACATAAAGAAATATTGTTAATGAGGTTCTGTATATCATTATGTTTCGTTGTCGCTACGAATAACAAATATTTCGACGGCTGCTTTTTCTCTAGAGCAGCAGATGCGCAAACGTCCCCTTGAATAATCAAAACGGAATCAGGCCACTTTTCGTTAATTGTTGAAAGCCAAGGCAGACCGCTACACCATAAGGAATAATTTAAGAATTATGATATAAGTATTCCGGGAAAGCTGCAATCAGCTGAATTCGATTCTGACGCAATGTGGTGCAAAGACTGCCTTGGAATATTATCGAGCATGACTGCTGTTCTATTGGCTATAAATGTTTTCCAACGACGAGAAGGGAAAACAATCAATGACTAATAATCGTCAAGTCACACCACAAAACGATTCGTGAGGTACTATTTAGTATTGATCATTCAACGAAGCTCACCAGCCCAGCTAATAACAAGGCACTACACAATTCAAATCGCGGAATAGACAGTTGTTTTAGTGGTGCACCCTTGGTTTTAGCAGCAATGTTTTAAACTCAGTTTTTAAGCGAGCAATAGAAAAAGCATCACAAAACCCGTAAATCTCAAATCCTTCAGAGTTAATCGATGATATTTGCCTAGATATCCGAATCCACTCAAAGTGATGTAGTTCTTGTCTACATTTTTTCAATTTTTTATCAATGCTGGAAAGTAGCATACCATCCCAACTTACTCTAGTTCAGATGATCAGAGCTCCTTGAAGATTTGCCTTTTTTGGGGACAGGCTAGACAAATGCTGTTTTTTATATGCTCAGAAAGAGTCCTAAAGAGTTGGATTGATGAAAAAGCTTACGCAATGGCTTAGCCAGCGAGAAAGAATACCTATTCAGACGAAGAGGAGATATACCATCTGCACCTGCGGATTTGGGCATATTAAAATCTTTATGGGAAGTGCTCTTGTTACTAGACAACTGCGAAAGTGGGTTTGTTCCATTAAAGATTTAACGCATCCATGTTCAAGAGGGGAAAAGGCAAAACCTGGAAATGTTGAGCTGGCCGCAGCAAGTAGATTGGCAGAGCTGATAGCTGGAATGTCATTTTAAATAAGCATTGGAATGGACGATTAAGCAGAATTTCTAAATTTTTCGTCGTGAGAGGTGAGAGGTACAGTAATTTTCGGGAGATTTATTGAAGTTGTATTTGACGCGGAAGTCTTTAGCGTTTCTAGAAAAACATATTGTTGATCAACCGGACGATTTGATTGATTGATTTATTAGGATAACTAACTACCGATTGTCTTTTCTGGGAGTGACAGATTGGCTTCCCAATCAGAAATTTCGGCGTTCAATCCTTACCGCTCCCGAAAGTATTCCTTCTTCAGGCAACTTATTGCCTAGAATACAACAACAAGTCGAATTACTTTAATAATATTTTATTCTCCCCAATAAATGTTAGATGTCACCCATGGAGCGAATTAGTCACTGAGCCCAAGCATCTTTCTTTCTCTTTATGTCACAAAAAAACATGACTCATACTTTGTATCATAAATTTAGTTATACCCTATGAGTGGTACTTTTTTCCTTTTTAATTTCTTCACACGAATTTCAATTTCAACCATTTCTATCGGAATTTCGGTATTTATTGTATCTAGCTTGCTGCGCGGGTTGCCAACCGTTTGCATTTCAACATTTAAGCTTAAGCATAATTACGCTAGAAAAGAGAAAATGATCTCAGAATTTCTCTATCAGCCATAGATTTTTTGCTATAAAGTATGTCGAGTGCCGTCGAAGGCGTGAGTGCCAAAAGTCACACTTTCCCAGCTGCGACAGAGAAGAGAAACAGGGCGGTAGAAGTAACAACCGAAACCGATCAACCTCTCAGATCTGAAGCTGTGCCTTCTTCTTCTGTCCTGAACACTGCCAAGAGAAAGAAAGTTTCCGGCTTTCCCATCGATGGGTCTCTCCGCGCACGATGTTCAGATAAAACTGGTCCTGAAACCAGCAAAGGCTGCAGCTTTGGTGGACGGAAATCGCTTGAAGCTGTTAAAGCCATTGACAACACCAAAACCAGTGGCGTTGTAGCTCTAACTGATGGAAGTCGGCCGAAGCGGTGAAATTCCCACTGAGAAACAACCCTGGTGCTGAACCTTCTTACGACTTCAAAGCCAGTTCAAGAGCGCAAGAACTCACTGAACGCAGTCGAAAGGCTAAATTCAGTGAACCTTGTCTGAGTCCCAGTTCACAATGGGATCATGGGAAATGAAATAGCCGACGAACTTGCCAGACACGGTTCAGAGGAGAGTTTTTCAGGACCCGAACTTACGTTGAGTGCACACTCTGTTAAGGCTTCTATTGACATTTGGGTCTGCACAACTGGAGATGGCATAGCTGCGCGGTATGTAGGCAGGCCAACCGAATACTTCCCGACGTCTCTAGGAAGTCAGCGGCCTTTCTGCTGTCTCTCAGCAGGAAGGACTGCAGGCTGCTTACTGGCGTCATGACATGACATTACACTTTTGCAATGTGTCATACTGCGAAAGTGATGACGATATCGCGGAGCACTATCTCTGTGAATGTCCGGCTTATGCTCGCATCAGGCTACAGGTACTTGGCTCTAACGTGGTGGGTGCTGGTACTGTAGTTAACTTATCACTGAAGAGCTTACTCATCTTTCTTCATAAGACAGAAAGATTTCAATAAAAAGGAACTTTACAAGCAGTACAATAAAGTTATTGTCCGAGTTCTCTGTTCCGATATTTAAATAAAAAAAACCTGTTCTATACTGAATCTAAATATCACTTTAAAATATTTTTGCCGATGTTTTACGGTAATATTGTAATACTGCACAGTATGCTCGAACTTCGAACCTATGCCTTGTATATTAGTGAGACAAAAGTAACAATCTGTGGCATGATCTTTCAGTTCTCCCAACACCATGGGTACTGCCAAGCGCATATGATGTTTTGTACCTTTCAACCAACTTGTTAACAATGTTATACAAGTTTTACAACATACATTGTGAAGAGCCTATCATTTATCTTGATCTCCTACTTTAACACCAAAAATTTAAAAAGCGATTCCCCACACACATAACAAAAATTGTTGACATTATTCACACACTTCCGAGGCATTTAACTTGCTTGTACAGTATCGCAGATAGAAGGGAGATCCGGGGCACACCAGCATTTATTTTATGAATATCAGACCCGAAACCATCCAAGACAACTTGAATTGGACGTTCCGAAAGCTAGTTTCTAATCCATTGAAGAAAAGAGTGTTCGACCCCAAATGCACGGATTTTCGACAAAAGAGCCTAATGCCAGTAGACCTGTTGCTTCGAAAACCGGCCACTGAAAAGTTTTCGTATTTCGAAATATTTTATGAGTTAACGGTTTATAAGAATTTCCATGATCTTGGAAAAAAGAGACGTATGTAAGTGCAGCTTTTACTAACATTAGAGCAATGTAGTATTTTTTGCCTCAGCTTTGGGTGGTATTGAAATTTCACACGCTTAAGAAAGGCGTTGCAGTCATTCCCCGCTCGTTTAAACTTTTTTCGGTTTTCTTCTGTCGGAAATAAAAAACATCTCTAACCCTGACAGCCTCTTTACAGCTCGAGTCGTACTCTTTTGAACTCTTGCAAAAGATAAAGCTTTATATAGCATTGAGGGTTATCTGGGTGTTTTTTTGTGTGCGTCTGTGTGAATTAGTGAGCTGTATTGTTCGCAGATTTTTGGAAGAAGACGGGATGTTTATGTTTTCCCCGTTTCCTCATATGTGCCAAAATCTCTTTTGGTCAGCATGTTTTTGATAGGATAAGTTCCAAACGAACTAAGGCCTCTTAGTTTTCTTTTACTCTTAGGTTTTATGAGGCACATTTGCCATATATGATTAGCCCGTATTCAATCAAATGCGAAAACATTTTTGGTTGTGTTTTTTTTAATTCTATTAAATTCATTGTTTAAAATTAAATTTCTTACTAGACAATATTCCTAAGCTAAATATTTAAATAGCTAACAGTTTCTATTTGTGTATTTCGCACTTCAACATCAAAACTTGAGCAATTTAATTTTCTGTAGATGTGTAGGTACTTGTTTTTATTCAAAGATATAATTGCTTCTACCTGCGCATACCAATTACAAATTTCGTGAAAAAATAAATAAATTACTTGTACTTACTTAATACTTAGTTCTTATCATTAGTTCTAGATATTAAATACAAGTCATCATCATAAAGTGCAATCAGACAATAAGTGCCTTTAAATATTGCTCTCAGTTCGATACTTTGAATAAGTCGGTGAAAGAAAAACGGCTAAAGTTGACGAACAGGAAGAGCGTTGTTTTTCATTCTGACAACACCAGACTACACACAGTTTTAGTGACAAAATAAAAGCCGAATTCATTGGGCTGGGAAGTTATGTAGCACCCACCGTACTCTCCAGACCTTGCGCCATCTGATTACCATCTATTCCGCTCTCTCCAAAACAATTTGGACGGAAAACAATTCAATTCCGAAGATGAGAGTGGAGCACTCTTTTACCAATAAATCTGCTGACTCTTACAAAAGAGGTATAAAGTCTCTTTCAGGACGTTGGAAGAAAGTAATAGACCATGATGGAAAACATCTGATGGATCAAATATTAGATTTTTACCAAAACTGTGTTTGACTTTAACCATAAGAACTTATTGAACAACCCAATATTTTTTGAAAATGCTTTAATAAGGCGAAACATTTGTGGACCGATATTCCATTTGATTAACTTTTTTAAGATTATAAGATCTGTGGAGCGACATTTCATTTGATTATTTTTTTAAGATTATAAGATTGAGATTTCTATGTATTTAAGAAGTCAATCGAAACGATTGCGATATGGTTTTTACATGAGAGAGCAGTAGATATAAATTCATCTATATGGAGAAGGGAATCAACTGTACTACAGCCATGCTTGAAGGCGACCTGATTTGTATTTATAATATATGTATTTGCTATTTTCAATATACCAAAAAAGTATATTTTTCTGAAAGTTTGCTTGTACAGGACAAGAATGAAATCAGTCTATAACTATCATATACTACATATTTCAGTTGAGTTTTTATAGGGTTTTCCAATAAGGACTTGACAACTTTGAATTTAATTTGTGAACGCACTCTTTAACTAATCATCAAACTGTCATTGTCAGTTTATTCAGTAAACTATACTAACGAGCAACGTCTACAAATTATAAAAATTTTCTACAGATATTCGGAGTCGGTGACTGCAACTTTAAGAGCGTTAACTCCAATTTTCGGTCGTAGTTCTCACTCTAGTAGACAGGCAATAACAAGTTAAGTGAAAAAATTTGAGTCTACATATTCATTGTGATGACAAGTTGGTCAAAGTGTCGAAAATATCGCAGCCGTTCAGACGTCCGTAGCAAACGATCCAAATCAGTCAATTCCACGGCGTTCTCAGGAATCGGGCATCGCTCCACCACATTGTGGCGTATTTTGCGTAAGGATCTTGGTTTACACCCATACAAGATCAAGCTGACTCAAGAATTGAAGCCGATGGACCATTTGAAACGACGTACGTTCTCCGATTGGGTTCTGGAGAAGATGTGCCAAGATGATGAATTTCATTGCAAAATCATCTTCAGTGACGAAGCTCATTTTTGGCTCAATGGGTTCGTCAATAAGCAAAATATGCGTTATTGGTCGGGTGAAAACCCACATGTGCTTCATGAATCACCACTTCATCCACAAAAAATAACTGTTTGGTGAAGTTTGCATGCCGGCGGCGTTATTGGGCCATATTTTTTCGTCGACGATAACGATCGTCACGGTACTGTGAATGGTCAGCGTTATTGCGCCATGGACGACATGTGGTTTTAACAGGATGTTGCCACAAGCCACACAGCACACGCTACAATCGATTTATTGAAGAGTAAGTATGGTGAGCGTGTTATCTCAAGACATGGGCCAGTCGATTGGACGCCTCGTTCGTGCGATTTAACCCCGCTTGACTATTTTCTGTTAGGCTACGTTTTGTCATTGGCTTATGCCAACACGCGGACGACGTTGGAAGAGCTCAGAGCCAACATTGAATGCGAAATAGCGGCCGAGTCGTTGAAAATTGGGTCCAACGAATTGACCGCTGCAATCGTGCCCGCGGTGGCCATATGAACGAAGTCGAGTTCCATTCATAAATGTTTTGTTTGTTTTATCTCAAATGGTTTGCCTTTTATTTAAAAAAAAAAGTTGTCAAGTCGTTATTAGAAAACCCTATATTTGGTTTTGAGATGGCAGTTTTCCATGCATGTTGTAATATCCCTTGATTAAAAAGATTGTTTAATAATAGCAACACACGTTTTTTAATTTGGAGTGACGTGATTTTGATCATCGGTTACGATACGCGATCGTACCCGGGTGTTTTTCCTTTTCAAATTCGAGTAAATTGAAAAGTAAATCCAATCGCCTTGCAGACAAAGATAGGTTATGAGGGATTAGGTTATGTTTTAATGCCATAGGTTTATCTACACGAAATTAAGGAAAGAAATTTGAATCGGTGCATTTAGCGTACAAGTGCTCGTCGAAATATTTAGCGATCAAGTTTTTATCCGTTAGAGACTAGGAATTACCAGAAAGAATTCTTACATTCGCCCATATTTTTTTTACTGTATACGATAAAGCGATGATACCCGAACAAAAATCGATAAAAAAAAAAGCTCAAGCTAAACAAAATGATCAAGAGGCGATAATCTGAACGACGATGTCCATAGAAAAAATTTCTCCACTGAAGATCCTTAAAAACGATAAAAAGCCTGGTTTCCAAAATTTAACAATTTATTATATTATAAATTCCCAATCGATGCTGTTGCCGCTGTGGTCGAGATCTAAGTGGCAGAAAAATCAGCCGATCGAAATCTCTACTAACAGAACCTTTTACGTTATGTATAGAGTTTTCCAATAGGGACTTGACAACTTTGAATATAATTTGTGAACGCACTCTTGCAGTAATCATCAAACTGTCACTGTCAATTTATTCAGTAAACTTAACATTTTCATCAATTCTACAGATATTCGGAGTCGCAAAATCATCTTCAGTGACGAAGCTCATTTTTGGCTCAACTTCATCCACAAAAAATAACTGTTTGGTGCGGTTTGCATGCCGGCGGCGTTATTGGGCCATATTTTTTTCGTCGACGATAATGATCGTCACGTTACTGTGAATGGTCAGCGTCATGATCACTGATTACTTTTGGCCCGAATTAGAAGATATGGACTTAGACGACATGTGGTTTCAACAGGATGGTGCCACAAGCCACACAACACTTGCTACAATCGATTTATTGAAGATTAAGTATGGTGAACTTGTTATCTCAAGACATGGGCCAGTCGATTGGCCGCCTCGTTCGTGCGATTTAATGCCGCTTGACTAATTTCTGTGAGGCTACGTTAAGTCATTGGTTTATGCAAACACGCCGACGACGTTTCGGACGAAATATGTGGCCGAGTCGTTGAAATTTGGATCCAACGAATCGACCGCTGCAAACGTGCCCGCGATGGCTATATGTACAAAGTCGAGTTCCATTCATAAATGTTTTGATTGTACTTCAAGCCAATAATAAAGTTTTCAAAATATCTCAAATGGTTTGCCTTTTATTTAAAAAAAAAGTTGGCAAGTCGTTATTAGAAAGCCCTATACAAGCAATAAAGAAATAAATAAAAATAGTGAACGTGCGCACTGTTACGCAATTTTAACAAATTACAACAATTTATAGGGCAACTACTTAATGATTTCAATTTAAATTATGTGATTTACAATAATATAAGAGCATTCTTAAACCTTTACTTTTCGGGTTACGATTTAGATTTGAGGCTAATTTTTGAAAACCTTCAATTTTATAGGCCTTGGTTTTTCAAGGAAATTAAGCCGGGTCTCCTCTAGTGGACTATGTTTTTTACTGGTTTACTTTTCGATTGAGAGATTGCAGAGTTAGCTGTGAACCGCAATCCTTTGCTTAAGTATACCATATATTTGCCCTTTTTTTGAAATTAAGGAACCCCTGATGGTGTTCCAAGCATTGAATTCTTCAAGGAGGATTAGTGGGGAGTTCACTGATCTGAAAATATATTTTAAGTTTGGGGAAGAAAAAGGCCAGATTGGGTGTATTTAAAGAGATAAGATAGTTATTTCAATTATGAGATCCAATTTCTGCTGCTATTGTTAAGATATTTTAGCTAATTTGAGCTAATTAACTGTGTGTGGAATTGACTTATGACATAGATTACAAAAATATTCTGAATATTGTTTTGAAACTTTAACTCGTGTATCATCGTAAATATGAGTTCCCTAGAGAGAAATTATGTGTGGTCTGTTATCTTTTGTTAGCAGCTCAAGTTAATGGTAGTTGTTAAGATATCTACACTAAAGAATCTTGAGTATTCTTTGGGTCATAGATGACTTTTGTGCAGTATAAATGGTGTTACACTGTAAAAATTTGCTAGGGTGTAAATGTGTTTGGCAATTTGAGGTCCGCCTTGAGGTCGAATCACTGAAACTCTCAAAGGAGCTTGAATGATTCAACCTTTGAACGACAGAGTCAGTACTTGGAGTAATGATTGAATGATTAGATGTCTTCATCATAAACATTTTCAGAGATTTTTTCGTTATCGATGACCATGGGTAGAGTTGATTCGATTGTCCGTTTTAGAGTATAGATATGAATTGTTTTATATGTGTGTAGAGTTGAGAGTGATATTACAATTAGATGGAGCGTTTAAAACTGAAGTTCATTTGTGTTATTGTGGAGAGAGTGTTTTTATTTGAGAGGATGTTGCATGCTGCCGGTGTTATGTTGGATAAAGGTGAGATCGTAAGGTTTAATGATGTATTTAATGTATTTCGCTTTAAATTAAAAGCGGGAGATATTGAATGAGAAGTTGAGTCGCTTATTTGTTTTTGTGTTTGGACTATCGGTTTGCTCTTACTAGCAGTTTTCATTGGCGTGATAGGTGTGTTCTTTTTCCTTTGATAAAAGAACGATTGACATGTGACGGGACTTGGGAATTTCGAGAAAAAGATTCTGTTCCATTTCTCACAACGGGAAAAAAAGAGAAAGATGAGCCAACTCAATTTTGTTCCTTATGCTTGTATATTTGTTTGGATTATGTAGTGCTGCGTTTTTATCGTTTTTATTTGTGAAATCTGTTTTGCTTGCATATACCGTTTGCATAATTTTGATGATGCTGAATGGTTTTCTGCACAATTAGCAGAATATGTGGGAGTACAAATTTTAGGAGGATGCGGTGACGCAAGATAGCATGTTTCGCAAGTTTGAAAATCAATGCATATTTTCATAGTGTGACCGAATCATTGACATTTTGCAGCGCAGAGTTAGGAGGTACTCCTCTGCCTTAACGTTATACCATCACACATTTATAGATGTAGGAGGGCAGGAGAGGTTAAATGTGATTATCATTACCGTGATGACCCTTTGGACTCCATTTTCTGATTTAAAATTTAATATTTAAATTTAAATACATCGGTAATACCTTGATATTTTATTTCCTCGACTTACGAGGGCGGTCCCAGAAGTACCCGGCTGACCAAGACATGGCATTAGTTGTTTGAAAATATTCCACTGTATTGGAAAGTACGCAGTCTATAAAGCATATGTTACAAGTTTGAAAGCACCACGTTGTTTAGTATTTGTTTGGCAGCCATCAATAGTGAACGTTGTCAGTGAATTTGTGAAAATGGAGAAAATTGGTCATCGTTATGTGATACATTACTTTTATTTGAAAGGCCTCAGCCCAACCAATATAAAAACTGAACTGGATTCTAATCTGGGTGAGTCTGAGTAAAATTTTGGGTTACTGAGTTTAAACGAGGCCGTACGAGCTGCCAAGACGAGCATCGCAGTGGTCGACCAAATGAGGTGACGACTCCAGAAATGGTGAAGAAAATTCACAAAGCGGTATTGGATGATCGTCGACTGAAAGTGCGCGAGCTAGCAGACATTTTAGCCATTTCTAAAAGTGCGGTACATAGCATATTATTTGAAAATTTGGACTTGAGAAAGCTGTGTGTAAGATGAGTGCCGTGTTTGCTCACACTCGAGCAAAAACAGTGTTGTGAATGCAATGGCCAAAATTATTGAATTCAATTTTGAATTGTTACCTCATGCACCCTATTCGTCAGATTTAGCCCCCTCGGATTATTTTCTGTTCCCAAACTTGAAAAAATGGCTGAGTGGTCAAAGATTTTCCAACCATTAAGAAGTGATGTCGGCAGTTAATGGCTATTTTGAGGAGCAAGACAGTTCTTATTATAAAAAGGGTATTGAACTTTTTAAAAAGTGTATAGAGTTGAAAGGTGATTATGTTTAAAAATAAGTAAATTTTTTCCAAAATTTTTGTGTTTTCTTTGTGGGGTTGGTCACTTCTGGGACCGCCATCGTATTAGGCATGGTCCACATGGTGCAATAAGCTGGTTATGTAACGAAACTGAGATAGGACAGAGGTTGGAAAGAGTTTTTTTTTCGAAAGAAATAGATTCCCAATTTGTTGGGATTTAACGAGCGTGAGCAAATTTGCATCTTGAAGTTGAGTTATACACTTGTATGATGTACTTATTGTACCAATGGTTTTTTTTTTTTAATAAAAATACATTTATGAAAAAAAAAATTTTTTAGGTGGTTGGTGGGGTTTATAACAATAATGTCTTTGTTGGTCACTATAGGGCAAAATGTATAATTTTTTCATGCTAATATAACTCAGCAAAATGATTTCAATTTATTAAGACTTATTGGGCCATACACTTACAGACTTGGTTGGTGGAAAGGTAACAATGAAAAGGAAAATGGGAAAGCAGAGAAACTAAATCGAAAACTATATCGACGGGTCAAATTGCAGTGCTAATTTCGTTACTAAAGTCCTTACCTGAGCAACTAAAAATTTAATACAACTTGGGAGTCCAGTTTGGAGAAAATGAGGTACCTACTTGCGGGCAAGACGGGGTTGGCAGGGTTGGTACCCCATCTTACCCGCTTCTTTGTTACTTTTTGGATCTCGATTTAATAAAAAATGATCGATACTAATTGGGTTAAGGTTATTATTTTTTACAGATTGTGGTTCGAAACTACAAAAGAAAAACTGACAGAGGGGGAGTGAAGAAAAAATGAAATTAACCATTCAAGAAGTTTTCGATGGAAAAAAAGGGTTATAAATTAGCCAGCAAGAATTATAATGTCCCTCAAAGTGCACTCGAGCGTAAAGTTAACCAAGCGAGAAAAAGTGAAAATGGTATACTAAATGTTAAGATTTCCTTGGGTCTAATTTCAACAGTTTTTCCCAAAGAAGAAGAACAAATACTTGTTACTTTTTTAAAGGAAATGGAAGGAAGGTTATTTGGTTTGTCAACTTTCGAACTGCAAAAGTTAGCCTATAAGTAAGCAGTTCCTAACAACAAACAGCATAAATTTAAAGATGTAAAGCAAAAAGCTGGTAAGGACTGGCTTCGTGGATTCCTAAACCGCCATCCTAACTTGAGTTTGCGAAAGCCGGAAAATACGTCAGCGGATCGTGCTGCTGGGCTTAATAGAGTGTCTGTTTTACAATTTTTCAAACTGCTAGGAAAAACACTTGACAATAATCCTTTTACACCAGACAAAATTTACAACTGTGACAAGACCGGTATTTCGGTTTTGCCAAAACCACGGTCCAAGGTGATCGCAGAAACTGGTAAAAAACAAATGGAAGCTTTGACATCGGCCGAACGAGGCACAACTATAACGATTGAAATTTGTTTCAACGCTGCAGAGATGTACGTATATTTATATAGCCCGAACTGCTCATTGAGCAGCTCCATCGAGTTCATGGGCTGAACGTTCAGATTCTGGTTGGATCACTGCAGAAATTTAAGAATTAAGAAATTAAGATGGTTTCAAAAGTTTGTGAAACTCAGCAACGCTTCTAAAATCAACCCAGTCATGCTCATTTTTATTTGCATGACTAATTTGCAACTAATCGATAAAGCACGTGAACATGGTGTGACAATAATATGCTTCCCACCACACACAACTCACAAGCTACAGCCAGCTGATGTTAGTTTTACGCGGCCTTTGAGTATCTTTTATGATCAGGCTATAACAGCGTGGTTAAGGTCAATCCTGGGAAAGTAGTGACCTAATTTCAAGTTGCTGAACTCTTCGGGCAAGCGTATATTCATACAGGAGCAATGCCAACTGCAATTAATGCATTTTAAGCATGTGAAATCTCGCCTTGTAATGCACACATTTTTAACGAAGATGACTTCATGATGACTTCAGATGACTTGCTGCAGAAACCACCGAAGTCGCATTAAACGCTGAAAAGGAAACCGAAGCTGTTACAATTGCGACACCTTCGACAGTAACATCACCAGCCCCTGATACCCAAACGGCCACCTCCACCGCCTTAAATTCTACAATAAACACACTACCTCAACCAACTACTTCATCCTCATATTTAGTACAGCAAGCAACAGTAAATGATTCTTTGAGTAATGCAGCATTCCATCTGGTAAGCCCGAAGCAATTAATGCCTTATCCATGATTTGCCGAAAAAATAACTAGACAAGTTCGAACAAGAGGAAAAACAGCCATTATCACTGCTTCTCTTTATAAAAAAAAATTAGAGGAAAGACAAAAGAGTAAGAAACCGAAACTAATAATAAATAAAGACAAACTTAAAAAAAAACAAATAAAAGATCAAAAATAACCAAAAAAGCTGACGTATAACTTTAGACATCCGATGACGAAGATGCAGAATGTCTGTACTGCAACGGGTTGTATTCCGAGTCTACTGAATGATGGATCACTTGCCAGACTTGCAGTAAGTGGGCGCATTGTGGCTGTAAAAGAGTGGAAGACAACGATGACGAAGCTGTTCATATCTGCCCGGTTTGTGAAGATAATGACGATTAAATATTATGTACCCCATCTTACCCAAGGGTGTACACCATCTTGCAATATACGTAGGTGAGGGGCAAGATGGGAAACTTAGTTATTTTTTTGAATTGTTAATTCTATGAGATGACCTTTATTTTTTTGTTTTGACTGAATGTAATTAAAGAAAGAAAGACTGATTATTTTGCTTAATAAACGTTCCTACATTGTATAATTAAAACGGAGGGTTTTATTTATGGAATACCTTAAATTCCCCGTCCAACTCCACCTTCCGCTACAAACATCTACTTTTTTTTTAAAAATATCTATGTTATGCTATATTTTTACAATATTTCAACTAAAAAAAGTTATTCAATTCTTACAAGTAGGCACATACTTACACAAATTCATTTTTTTCTTTTTATATTAATATACGATTCAGTTTTTTTGAAAAAGTCTGATATTTGATTGTTTTTTTTATTTTGAAGCTAAAGAACTTTTATTTTCTTTTTTTTTCTATTTAACAAGACCTATTGCATTTAATGCTTGTTCTTTTTACATGATCTCCATCGTCATCAAAATCCTCAAGAAAAGAATTTTCTATAGCATCAACAGCACTTACTATTTCTTCTAAATTGGGATCATCTGAGGTTAAAATATTGTCATCAACGGTTACGTACTCCTCCCAAGCCATTTCTGAAGTGCCGATATTTGAATTGTTCATCAATGCAATCCATTCAGAAAGAGGCCAATCATCCTTTTCATCAAATTGTTCTCCGTTTCGAGAGTTGTTCAAAGTCTGCAAGCCAACACGCTTAAAACAGTTAGCAATTATGTTATTAATGCCACGAGATTCCAAACTGTGGCCAATGTAAGCCAATGGTACATTATTTATTAACTTCTATGTCCTGAATCATTTTGAGCACAAGATTTTTTTCGAAAATTGCTTTTAAGCCTTCTTATAACACCCTAGTCCATTGGTTGCAATATCGATGTTGTATTGGGTGGAAGTAAAGCCAGTTTTATTGAAAAAAGTTTTTGAATGTTAGGATGTGAAACGCAGGCATGAACAAGTAACAAAATTTTCTTTTTCTTTGTCCTAAGCTCTGTATCCTATTTTCGTAAGTTCCTTTGATAATTTCGGAGGTCATCCAGGCCTTTTTGTTTGCTTTGTATTCAACTGGCAAGCATGTGGAACCTTTGAAACATCTTGATTTTTTAAATTTTCCTATAACAAGCAGTTTTCGTTTTTCCGATCCGTCCATATTTGCACCAACGAGCACGATTATGCTTTCTTTTAACATTTTTCTTTCTGTGCACTATATATTATATTCTTTTGCATGATTTGAGTTAAATTTTCGTGCTTAAAGTCTCCAACTTATGGCAACCTTTTCATCAATAGTAAAAGTTTTCCTTTTTTTTAGATTCCATTCTACAAAATAAAACATACTGAATTTTCCCGGAATCGAAAGACTAAATCTTTTTCTTACCTCAAATAAACTTAATATGTATACGACACTCTGGTCACTTTCCTAGGGTTCAACACTTTTCAATGAAAAATTGGCACAAAAATATATCAAACAGAATAAATTCTAGATGCATTCAATATTCAAGCTGGAAAAAATTCTCTTTTTTTTCAGTCGTTACAACCCTCATAAAGTGGTCGTTATAACCGAAATGGTCGCTAAAGTCGAAGTCGTTACAACCGAAAGATGTTACCTATTCATTATTGAGTGGCAAACCAAACTATTGTAATGGTAGCTCTTGCTACTCTTCGGGTTGCTCATCATCCCAAATATGAGCCAGAAATGGGCTTCATCAAAATTTCACGATAAAACACAGGATCTTCATTGAGTTTTTCCAGAGCCCATTTACTGAAAACATGAAGCAAATTCAAGTCGCCTGGCTTCAATTCTAGCACAAGTTGAATTTTGTAGGTAGGCCGAGATCCTAGCGTAAAATACGCCAAGTTGTCGAATACGCCAAGCCAAGCTGCTGAGAATGATGACGAATCGATTCGTCACGGTCTTCGCGTACACTCTCAGCTACAGCTGCTATAGTCTCTTCACTACGTGCTGGATGTAGTCTCTTCAACTACCATCTCTTCTTACAACTTCCATAAAGCTAATTTTCGCAAAATCAATACCTATCTTAGCAAATGTTCTTTTGATTTTACTAACCTATCCTTATCTGATGCTGTCTCCATTTTCTACAGCGAAATATTTAATTCTATTTCTCTCTACGTCCCTTTTCACGGCATAAAACATCATCTATTTCCCCTCCATGGTACAACTGAAGACTTCGCTCTTTACGTAATAAAAGAAACAAATTATGAGCAGCTTTTCTTCGCACCAATTCTTATTACGACTACTCTAACTATCTTGGAATTTACCTGAAATTCACCCAGCTCTATAACTGCCTCTATCAGTGCTTTCTCGAAACAGCGCAGACCAACCTTATCACTGATCCTGAGACATTTTATCAATTCATCAACTATAAAAGAAAATCAGACAGATATCCCCCCTCTCTCTCGTTCGATAACATATCATCGACCGACCCACATGATTTTGCAAACTCTTTTAAGCAGTCATTTGCAGACAACCCCTTCGTACCCGACCCCATGTATTTCAAGTACCTTCCCAATTTCTCCATTGGCCCCTCTCTCTCTCAACCTTTTGATCCCACCCTTATCGAAGAAATGTTACAAAATCTCAATGATGAATTTTTATCCGGTCCAGATGGGCTCCCAGCAATATTTGTCAAAAAGTGTGCCTCCAATCTTTTTCACCCACTTTCCTCCCAATTTCATCTATCCCTCACACAAGGGGAATTTCCCCAAGTTTGGAATACCTCTTTCATAACCCCGGTTCACAAAAAGGGATCAAAGAGTGAAGTAACCAACTACCGTCCCATTGCTAAGCTTTCTCACATACCTAAAATGTTCGAAAGTTGTTTATATGATGTTCTAAGCTTTCAGTGCAAGTCACTTATATCATCCAGTCAGCACGGATTTCTAAAAGGTAGATCAACTACTACAAACTTAGTTGAATTCGTGTCCTTTGCGCTTTTAGCCCTAAAAAATGGCAACGAAATTGATGTTATTGCTACAGATTTCGCTAAGGCCTTCGATAAAATATCACATCAACTGATCCTTTTCAAATTGTCTTCCCTCGGTTTTGAACCCATTTTATTAAAATGGATATCTTCTTATCTGGAGAACCGTTACTATAACGTTCGCTTTAGTCAGCCTTCTCAACCCTATTTTTAGCCACTTCTGGTGTTCCACAAGGCAGCCATCTTGGTCCCCTCCTTTTTATTCTAACTAGAAACGATCCTGAGAGGATTATCAAACACTGCTCCGTATACATTTACGCCGATGACACTAAGTTCTCCAAAACTATTTCTTCACCCAAAAACTCTATTCTCCTTCAAGAAGACCTCGATAGGCTTTCCACCTGGTGTCTAAAAAATTGCTTTGAGCCTAACATCTCTAAATGCCAATCTATGATTTTGTCTCGTAAGTCCTATCAATCCCCCTCTAGACTTTATTTTCTGCATGAACAACCCGTACCCCAGGTGCAATCTCTTCGCGACCTCGGAATTTTATACGATAGAGAGTTAAACTTCCGTTCGCATATTAATGAGATAATCCTTAAAGCCAACTCATCGCTCGGTTTTATCAAACGTTGGTCTAAAGAATTTAGCAACCCTTATGTGACAAGGTAACTTTACATTATTACTGACATTCTCTTTATTCATCGACTGCTCTCCGGTTCTGTGGACTGCGCTTCCCTTTACAACTCTATTTCCTTCAACACTAATCCTGGTAATTTAGGATGGCCTCGTCACTTCTATATCCCAACCCATCGCACCTCTTATGGCTCTAACGAACCAATCTCCCGCATGCTCCGTAATGTTAACTTAAACCTCCCCCTTTTTGATTTTAACCTGAGCACTTCTTGCCTTAAACTTGATCTCCTCCACCACTCCCTTAAGTTAGTCCTAATTTTTAAGTTAGCTTTTTAAGTCCTAGTTTTTTAAGTTAGTTTAAGCTTGCATTAATCGAAATAAATGGGGGCGTTAGCCCCCACCAAAATCAAATAACAGTCTAACCGGTCAAGTATTATCCACTTATGTAAACTGGGACTCAAAATTTGCGAATGGTATTGGCTATAGTGGTTTCAGTAGGTCGATTATGCGCACCGTAAGTTCCTCGAATCGCACGAAAAACATTTCTCACAGAACGCTGATTCTCGTAATATAGCTGAACAATTTAGAGACGTTGTTGTGGTGTGAATCTTTCCATGATGACTTGCCAAACGATACTGAACAAAAATAAAAATGCAGTTTGATAGGAATCACGCGTGATCTGTCAGAAAAAGCCTATTGAAAATCATTCCTTACGATGAATCACCCTATACAAATGTTACAAAAGTAGTTTGCTCAAAAGAATTATTAATTATTCAATTGTGACTAATAAAAGTAAATGCATGCATGCATATAAGGTATCCATATGCATTTAAGTTCATGTTTGAAATCTCCCACCCTTGCAATGGACACACAACTTCATACACATTACACACTTATGCACAATCAGATAAACTCGGATCTTGGTATATCTGTAGAAGACATAGTTGATGTATTAGGTTTAACTAAGAGTACCCGCATAGGACAAGTAAATTAGCATAAGATATATTTTAAGTTAACTAAGCCAATTTTCAAGCTTGTTTTGTCTACCATGTAAAAGTAAATTTATGAATACAAATAGAAATGCATTTAAAATGAATAAAATGTACAACATTTTATAAGTATGAGCGTAAAAACAAGTCAAATAAGTTTGAAATAATTTATTGAATGACTGTTACTCATTCGGAAACACTCAGATTGTATTCTGGTCCACTGCCATGAAAAAACAGCACACCAATATTTAGTTGAATTGTCCTTTATTATGTTTATGTACAAGTAACTCAGAAATCAGAAAATTTGAATTGTTTAGCCCAATTCTACTTTAAACGTTTCTTCAAAAGCTTTCATTTCATCATACTATAAAAGTATATTTGTTTTTAGAAAATCTTTTCTATTTCCTTTCTGAATAAATAAATCCTTAAGGCTTCTCTTTAATGTCTAAAAACTTATTTTGGAGTAATGCGTAATCATATTCATTTTCCTATTCGCATCCACAACATTTAACTAAGATTTAGGGACAGTATGTATGTGTAAATATCTTTCGGCGCAGTTATTTTAAGCCTTTTTAATTCCAACCATCCCTATGGCTATGGTATATATAATGAATAAGGTATCATAGGAATATGACGACGGAGATAATAAGAGTCCATTTACATCACCACCAAAACAAATCTTTCTTAAATGTCTACCTGCAGGGTATTCTACCCCTCTTGCTTTTGATACAGCTCAATCTTACCTTATGAATACTTGCCTTTTAACCTAAAAGTATCAACTCATATATTCCATCATTGTGTCAAATAGGAAGCTGTCCGCACAAGCTTAATCGAATGTCATTCTTTTATCTGCATTTGCAGGCGTCTGAAGGAGTTCAATGGAAACCTTATTTTTAACATGTTCAATTCAAGTTACGAAAACTGCCTACAAACCAACGTATAATACAAATGAGTGTGTCTTTATATGTGTAATTTAATTTGCAAATGCATTTATACACATGTTTGTAAACGCATCCATCGTCTATCTATTATATCTTATTATACTCATGCAAAACCAATATCAATTGAAATTAAATGTTACACATAGTATTTATGTGTATGCAAGAATTATTATATTTTCTAGAAAATGTTGTAGTTTTTTTTTTAATTAAATGTCTTTTATATATATGTATCAATATTAAGGTCGTTAAGTCATCGATTCGTTTGTCTAACTTTGCAAAAAGCGCAGTAGTAACAAAATTCAATTTGATTCAATTTATACCAACCAATGGTTATATTGTAGAAGAAGCGTAAACTGATACCATCCTAGCACGCCCATAATTCAATGCCTGAGCTATTTTTATAGACTTCTGGCCATTTCGCATATAATACCATGGTAAATAAATATAAAGTTTCAGTATCGGAGCCGCCGGCAGTAATCACTTAGCTTTTCGATTTGGAAGTTATTTTGCCTAATGTAGTTTTTTACCTGGAGCATTTTTATCATATACCATAACTTGAAAGTACCAAATTACTACAAAAGGATTGTGCTTGTTTATTTGGTTATTTATTTATTTTTTTTTTTTTTTTCACGAAACTACGATACATACTTTGCATATATTCTATTGATTACTATATATCAATACGGTCTGCAAAATCGAACAAAGTAAGCAGTATCCGAACGACATGCCTGATATGCGTGTGTCGACTAATTTGATATTTCGAATGATTAATCGAAAGTTTAATTAGGCGTATCCCTTCAAGGAGGATAGTCATGTCATAAGCGATGCAACCAATGATAACTTTCAGTGGGCATAAATTGTCATTGATTTTTCATTAGGGGTCATCCGGTTGTGTGAGTGCCTTACCAATATCACCATCCATACAGCCAACAAACCAAAGAGTTTAAATATCATTCATATAGTGTTATCACTGCAAGTGCTGAAAACTCGAATAAATTGGTAGATATTTCAATGTTCGCCTTTTCGGTTTATTTAGCCGCCTCAGTCAGTAAATATTTTGTGTCCACCAGCAAATTATCAACGAGAGTACAGTTTGGTCCGGTATCATGTTGTAACCATTATGTGTGTACTGTTCCACGGGGAGAAAGGAAAAACAGATATATCAGCTTCAACATGACAAATTCTTTTCAAGTTCGTTGTACGAGTATGTGAACGAGTTTATGATAGACTTGCTAGCATGGGTAGGATGCTACAAAGTACGCTTGCCTTTGGCCACAAAGTCCTGTTCGCCGCTTTCCAAATTTAACATGAAAAAGATGAAAAGGGCGACCCAAGTATTTTAATAATTTTCATTTCCTTTCAGGTAATTTTCCACATTTGATAACCGAGCTCAACCTTCTGCATTCTGGTTATGGATGGCGTCACAAATATTTGGGTAATTGCAACAAGAGCTATGTTCATTCATTTGAAATGAATGCATCGGAAAAATGTTTTAATTTATAGCTTCGCCCAAATTTAATAGATTAAATTTAATGGAGGGTACTCTGAATTCTAACGATACGCTGATTGGTATCTATCTATATGTAGCATATGTGCGGTTAATAAGTTGTTCATGTTAACTGTCATACTTCTTCTTCATAATAATTTTATACATACCATATACAATACTATATACAGAATGTTCCGGATAATGTGACGAACATTTTAAGGGGAGAAAGAAGTCGTGTGGGTGTGAGGAGAGCGGTAGACCTAAAATAAAGAGAATTTTGCAAGAGCTTAGGTTGCACTGTTTTGACTCCTATGGACAATAACATCTTTCCGATCACTGAATGTTTGGTAACAAATTGGGTATCATTGTCCTCGTAATTATAAGCCCTTTAATTATTTAAAAGTACATGTTGGCCTAAAATCAATGTGTCGAAAGTCATTAAAGTTTTTTTTTTAAATTTAAAATGTTAGCTTTTTCATCAATTTGTCACTATGCATCATCATTTTATCGATTTAAAGACCGCATATTTTAGCATGTATAGAGACAAGCTTTATAGTGCCATGTCTAGATCTGGCAACCCTGCCAAACTCATCTGTCTGTACACAATAACGATGGAAAATACTCCGCCAAGGTCGGTATCTACTAACCGAAACCCCTGAAGAAAAATGTTTAGACAAAACGCAACGCGTCACGGGTTACGTGCATGGTTCTCTTCAAATAACCTAATTCACTTTTAAAAAAAATTAAACTCCGGACAAAGAAATAAAGCATTTCTGCTAGATTAAAAGATAAAGTCAAGAGTGGCTTTTTATTTTTTTCGCCGCAATTATTCTTGACAGCAAAAATAGAAATTGCTATTATAGCAGTTTTTGTTTAATAAATAAAGTTCCGTTTCAGCATTATTTTACTAACAAATAAATGCTGCATTAACGTGTTTAATTTATTCAATTCGAAAATGATTTAACTTTTTAATATTGTAAAATTTCATATTTCCACTCTAACGTTTCCTGTTGGCATCATGTTTGCCGTATCATACTTAAAGTATTGTGGGGAGCTCATATGCGAGCACAGGAGGCATAATCTTTCAAAAGTCTATTTAAGTACTAATTGACATAATTAACTGAAGCCGGTGTGTTCGCTAGTATTGAAAAGAAAGCTACCAAAATAGGTTTAGCGGTAAATGAGAACAAATCCAAGCATATGCTCTCAACTAGAAAGGACAACTTTAACATCGGCTTTGCCTCTGCTTTCAATTCTGCCAACAACACCTCAATAGAAATAAGACAAAGCACACTTTTTAACCGCTCCTTATTTGGACTAACAAGGCAAAACATGGTCTCTATAGAAAACAGATAAAGATGTCCTCGCTCGTTTTGAGAGTAAAGCTCTTCGTGAGATATTCGGTTGCGTTCGCGTTGACGGTCTTTGAAGGAGAAGATTCATGGCGAACTATACGAGCTTTACATCCGAAAAGTGCGCATCAGTCGTCTAAATTGGCTAGAATATATAGAGCAGATAGACACCAATGCCCTGGCCCGCAGAGCCTTCGAATCTAACCCGGAATGACAACGCAGTAAAGGAAGACCTCACTTTAAGTAGTTCGGACAAGTAGAAGGGGACCTCAACCGATTTGAAGTGCGCAACTGAAGGAGTTCACTAATAATCGGGCTACCTGGAGAGGCCTGTTCGGCTCTCCCCGAACTGGTGCGCCACTTATGTAAGCAAGAATTATAAGCAAGTCTTACACTCATGAACTGTGTGTTGATATATCAGTCAATTTTTAATTTTATATAAATATATATTGGGTATGTAATTTCATTCGTGATGTTTTTTTTTTCAAAATTTGAACGTTTATTTAAGAAAAACATGTACAATAGTATTATTCAAAGTATTGCCCATCTGAAGCTATGACTTTTTCCCATCTTTCTGGCAATTTTTAGATCCCATGCCAAAAGAACTGCGCCGGCAGCCAAGAATGAATCAACCCAATTTTTGATATTCTGCTCTGATGTTAACCGTATTTTAGTGAGGGCGTTCTGCATCGACCGGAACAAGTGGTAGTCAGAAGGGGCAAGGTCTGGGCTATAAGGCGGGTGGGGTAAGACTTCATATCCACTGTTTTCCAAATAGTTCTTAACCGGAATAGCAACGTGGGGCCGTACGTTGTCATGATGGAAAATTATTGCCTCGTATCTGGTCGCATATTCTGGACGTTTTTCGGCTACTGCTCTCTTCAGACGGATTAATTGTGTTCGGTAGCGTTGTCCCTTGATGGTTTCACCCGGTTTTAGCAGCTCATAACACAGCACACCCATCTGATCCCACCAAATACAGAGCATTAGCTTCGCGCCATGGATATTCGGCTTTGCCGTTGATTTGGCTGGTTAACCTAGTTTCACATATGATTTTTTGCGCTTGAAGTTGTCGTATTGGATCCATTTTCATCACCAGTAACAATTCGATGCAAAAATGACTTCCTTTTGTGGCGTTCCAGCAGCATTTCAGACATGCAAAACCGCCTTTCGACGGCTCTCGGCTTGAGTTCATGTGGAACCCAATTTCCTTGCTCTTGAATATATCCAGCTGCTTTAAAACGTTTTGAAATGGCTGCTTGAGTGACTCCCAAAGATTCTGCGAGCTCTTCTTGTGTTTGGCATCAATCTTCATAGAGTAATGCTTCCAGTTCTTCATCTTCAAACTTTTTCGGCTGCCCATCAATTTACCGAAATCTAATAACCGGAAAATAAGCATGGAAAATTGTATATCACTTTGCTTTTGTCACTTTATTATCTTCAAAAGTCAAAGTTTTATGAGTTGACATCTACTCAAACACCGACAATTAAATAGCAATGCGGTAATTCAATAATATGATGACGACCTTGTAAGTCGGCCATATCTGGCGGTGCAACATCCGAACTTTACTGTAGATACATCAAAACTTCCCACCCAAACTCTTTAAATTTCTGGGTAGTCACCCAAGATGTATGTATGTAGTCGGGCATTGTCATGATAAAACTCAACTGGTCTGTTCCCGCGACATTTTTGTAAAAATTTGTAAAACAGAATTCTCTCTTAAACCCAAAATCTCGCGGAAACACGTTTTTGTAAAATGTGTTTGAAACATCAACAGTAACAAAATAATAAAAACAAAACAAAAAAGAATTCTATATAAAGCTTTTTTTTTCCTGTACGTCCATGTCCAAGTCATCTTTTGAGTTAATTTGCATAAAATTCTCGCAATTCACACAAATTCACTTGAACGAATTTGACAGTTCTTGTAAATTTAATTGATTTGATGTTTTTTTTACAAATCCTGCTCAAAGAAAAATCTCATCTAGAAATTTGTGAGAATTTGGCACGGGGAAAAATGAATTACTCTCTCAAATGCGTTTTCTTTTACAATTTTTTTTTTTGTGGCGGAAACAGGTTTTTGTACAAATTTGCAGTCCTGGAACAAACATAACATCTTTCCTGTTGATCAATTCTGGTCTCTTTTCTTGCTTGGTTCAACCGCATTAATTACAGGCAGTAGACATTCGAATCAGTGGTAACAATCGTAAGTGCAGTAACAAAACACACAACATCACTTTCCTTTTCATCAATCCTGATCTAGTTTGTGCAGCTTCATCATCTTTTTTGGCTCAGGCCGCTTTCTCTCAACATTGCCGTATGTTACCCGTTTTCATCACCTTTTTTTTCAACAGAAATCCGCATATGGAAATTCAGTCACTGAGCTTCTCTTTGTAACCAATCGTTTCAAATGGCTTAAAACTGCTTTGTGGTCATAACTCCTTCTGTTCCGGTCTTGCTCTATTCTATTTCTATAATTTTATCGACTTTGTAATGATAGGCATACGATTGTTTTATATAAAAATTTGCAGAACCTTTATTGGCAGTAGTTTTCGATAGAGTAACCTCACAATCTATTCACACACCTGGCCGCATTCTTTCCTTTATTGTAGTAAAATTGTAAAATATACCAAATTTTCTCAGAAATATGAGTAGTAACACATACATAACACACACACGACAAGCAATTTTATCGCAAAATAGTGGTGACTTCCAATGGGATGCTGAAAACAGGTAACTTACCGAGAGAGTTCAAACAATCCATAATATATCCGATTCACAAAAATGATAATATATGTTAGCTGATCCCGCAAATTATCGTGGAATATTTTTCCTTAACTCATCTTACAAGATTTTCACAAAACTTTTAAATGAGCGTATGTCAATTTGGATCGAAAATAATAATTTGATCAAAGAATTCCAAGCAGGTTTTCGGAATGGTTATTCAACCGTAGACAAAATTTTCGTACTGCAAAACATTGCTGGGACACTCCTCGGACAAAATAAGAAATTATTCGCCTTTTTCGTTGATTTCAAGGCAGCTTTCGATACTATCGATCGAAAAGCTTTAATATTCAAATTTTATAACGCTGGAATGAGCCAAAAGTTTGGAAGGGTTATCGAAAATATATACGAGGACAATCAATCGAGTGTGTAGAGCGGGACCGAAACATCAGAATGGTTTGAAACAACTATGGGAGTAAGACAGTGATGTACACTAAGCCCATATCTTTTTGCTTTGTACACCGATGACCTCACCGACTTTTAACCTGGAGGAATAAAGATTGCAGGACATTTAATAATGCAGACGATGTGGTTCTATTTGCATATTCACCAGAGGCCTTACAATTAATGATAAACCGTCTTGATTTGTACTGTCAATTATGGAATCTTACGGTTAACCTTACAAAATCAAAAATTATGATCTTTAAGAGGGGAGCTGGTAGAGAGTGCAGAAACGAAAAATGGCATCTCAACGGACAGCCTATTAAAATTGTAAAAACCTATAGATATCTCAGATGATAATAGCTAGTAATCTCAATATGGAACCTCATCTAAAGGAAAGACTAATAAAATTATTTGACCACAGCGTAAAGTGTAAGGTTTTTCAAGCTGTATCAGAATCTGTTATGATGTACGCAGCGCAATCTTGGGGATACTGCCAATATGAACCAGTAGAGAAACTCCTTAGATACTACATAAAACGATGCTTTAGCTTACCAAGTACAATTCCAAACTATATGATCAATATCGAAACAGGGCTATCACCGCTTTTCATTAAATCATTAAAATTGCATGTAGATTATGTAATACAAGTTTTAGAACTGTCGGATGTTAGACTTCCAAAAATAATTGCGAACAAGGTAGTCGAAAGGAATACACTCTGGTATAAAAAAAAACTCGAAGAGTTAGCAACGTACTGCAGATTCGAATACAATTTAGCTTATGGAAACGAAAGATACCGCAAGGATGTGCTTTGCAATCTTATTGCGTAAGTATGGCTTCATCGTCCGTTCATCGAACTACATACAGCGTTTTAAAACACAATCTATCTGAAAAAAAAATTATTTCTACAATGACAACAGCAAAGAACTAATTTTGGTTGTTTTTAAGATGAGAGGCGAACTAATGCGCCTTAATTATATCCCACATCGTCACAATTTTTGATTAAGAAGTTATAGCCTATCTAAACTGCGAAAGCGATGTAAAACAACTTTTTTAATTCTATAAAGCAGCAATCAATTACCGTAGTAAAATTATTACTGAGAATTTTTAACTTTGTAAAAAAAAACAAATTAGTATACTATTTTTTTATTTTTTGCTTTTTTAAATATCCTTAAATCTTTTTAAATTCAAGAATTGAATATACATTAAAAAAAACTTGTTATTGAATGTTTAATTTCATGTCAATCATGCTTTATGATTTTTGTAACATAAATTTGTATTATAAACAATAAAACAAACAATAAATCTAATCTAATCCAATCTAAATCTAACGTATTTTTTTACCAAAAAACCAAAAAAAAAAAAAAAAAAAAACAAATACATACACCTGGTAGGTAAAGCTCTAGCTGGCAAAATGCTACATACATATGTATCTGATCATCTGTAATTAACTTCTAATATATTCCTATACATATGTATATATAAATATTTATCATGACCTTAATGTACTTACTATACTCGAACTGTACTGATTAGTTTCATGAAATATTTTAAACGCATCTACTCTCAATCCAATCAGTGATGCTTTCAACACAACACAGGAATACGTTAGAACTGTATTAGTATAGACTAAATATAGCATCTTGTGATAAGACATGCAAATTCGTCGTTTATTCTAATAATGACCCCAAACTGTCCAATCCACTTAAATATTTTCAATTCAATTTCCCAGCGGAATTATTATGCTGAAGAAATTTACGTCAAGTGCGGATTGTATCTGTCCATCCAACACAAATACATATATATGTTTGTGCATGCTTGTAAACACAGGTACATTTATTAGAAAATTTTCAAAGGCACGCCACCACCAACGCAAAAGTATTACTGAATTTACCCATTTTTCTACGGGCATGTAACAATGTGAAGCGGAGGGTAACGACTTAGCCGATCAAGTAAAGGAAACAAGAGCCATCATCTTCTACATAAAATCCATTCTAAGGAAATGAACTGGAATCTTATTCCACATTTGCAAACCGAATATACATTAGTTCAACCAGCGGAGTTTTCCGATTCTTTCTTTGGTTTTCTATGTAGTTTACCTTTGTGTGCTACTTTTCCATTTGGGATTAAATACTCGTGTTAAGTCACGCATTCTATATCGTCAAGTGGTTTCTGGTTAAGGGAAACCTAATGGTTTAAAATGTACTCCTTTCCATCCGTTTTTTTTTTTGTAATATTGTCTGTTTCAATTTAATTAAATTCACCGCATGATTCAGAAAAAAATAAAACAAATGAAAAAGTAATATACAAAGTCTCTTCAAAACCCTTTTTTCTTATTTAAATACGAATAATGTACGCATGTTATTCTTTAAATATAAAACATTCTTTAAATATAAAATTCAATGCACCAGAGTAGCCATATATATGCAGGTTTGTACATTGTATACTCGTAGACAAAAACGATAATACTCGTATTAAGTTTCGTTCAAGATTATTTTTATATTTTAATATTAATAACTGAAGCAAATTTTATTTCAAATGATTGTACTTGTACCATATATTAACTTTTTCGATTTTTGTGATTTCAGAACAAATTTTTAGCAAATTTTTAGCTAATCTTTTTTTATTCAACGAATTTAACTAATCCTATTGTGCAATTTCACTTATAATTCTAAGGTCAAATATAGGTAAAAAGAGAAAAAACTTTTCAAAGATAACGCTATAAATTTCTATCGCGTATCAGATTTCTTGATGAACTTTCTAACATCTTCAACCGAAAAAGAAGTATTTCTGCACGTTTTGAACCAAGGAACTGGTTTTTGACGAATCACATTATTGATTATTAGAGCTTATGACGTTGAAAGCTATGATATAGCGCCTTAAAATCAATGTCAAGATTGTCTGTGTTAATTCAGAAAAAATATTATAAAATTTCTTTAAGATTTAATGATCTATGACGACTAGATCATAAGATCATAAGAAGATTATAATCCATTTTCCGCTGTAAAGACCACAATAATATTTGTGTTTAATATTAAAACTATGAAGCTATTTTCTATTGCACCTTTCCATCGTAGGCAATGTTAATATTTTGTTATAACCTAGGCTTGCAAAGAAAAATTGTAGATGCGATGGGTCTGTAAGAGCAAAAAACAATCGCCCTTTAAAGAAAGCAATGGCCTTCTCCAAAGAGCTAAAAGCTGAAATCTCATCTTATTGAGTGTTGCGATGGAGCACGATGCAATATGTTTTTCATTACTAAGAACCGACAACTTATATGTCCTATGTTTTGTGCATTGCAGTGCCCTTTCCAAAAAATGTTGTTTAATACGATTGAGATTCTTAGCTCGTTCAAACTATTACTTATTTTCATCTCTTGCAAGGACCTGACCTCTTATATACGTCGGGAAGCATTGGTCTGTCGGCAACCTGGAGAGTTATACCATTCTCATCCAATTGTGCTCACCAGACAACCGACGTAAAGGGTATAATTTGCCTCATCATAGAGTTGTAGGACATATCGGTGACTGGCCCCATGTCTTGCTGGCCTCATGTCTTGCTGGCCTCATGTTTTGCTGGCCTCATGTGTTGCTGGCAGCAGTTATCCAGGATGACAACCAAATCAGGTAGTGATGCTTTTAAGCACTAGATGAGTCAGACAAGTCAGTTTACTCCTTCTTATAAGGAGAACAACCTCAGATTTGAGAGAACATTGCATATTTCATGTGCACCAATCATCAATCCATCTAAGCCTGTTTGCGCTCTAGAGCAGACAGTAGCTAGAAATGATCCAACAGACAGTACCACTACATCATCCTCGTATGCTTGTTCATAGACATTAATATTCACGTAAGTGAATATTGAATCCCTTTTTAACCCCGCTATCATATATTGGATTGAGTCAGCATCCGCAACCATTGTCCTAATTACCAGCATTAGTGTTATTCACAAAACTAGTGATTCGTCTAGGCCGTGCTGTCTGACCGAATTACACATGCTATCAAAAGTTGCGTTGTCGGAAGCACCTTTAATGTTGATGAAAATGTATTCCTTTTAGCCGAGTGCTCCTTCAGTTCTGCATACCAAATTTTAAGGCGCACTTTCGCAAGATCTTTTGCGTTACTAAACACGTTGCATGTCAGATAGAATAAACATTCGCAGAGCAATTTTGTGCACATGAAGCTCAACTATATAGTATAGAACTCTTCAATACGAAGAAAGAAAAAATTGTAGGTCTGAAGCTCTTTCAGAAATAAGTTTCTAACATTATCATCTATTGAAACCAATACCATTTAACATTTATAAAATATGATTCATCATAGTAAGCTAAATAAGGATATTTAATATGGTCTTAAACTGTCCCTCTTCGACTGTTCTTCTGCAGCTCTCATCTCCAAATATAAAATTTATAATGCACAAGTATCCAATCGCACAAGGCGATATTTCAAATAATATGGAGAACTCTGCCTACAAGAAGTCAAGCAAGTCTGCGTTTTTCTTGTGGTCAGTTGTCCAATAGGATAGTTCATCGGTAGTAATAGTTTGCAGTTATTGATTTGAAAAAGACTTAGGAAGCCTTTTAATTTCTTTGGTTATTCTTGATCCGCAGTTCATGTATTTGACAATAAAGTACTCACTTGCTTTGAATATTTTCTCAAGTGCTTTTAAGGAGTTGCTGCATTGTCCGATATGAAGGATTGCGTTAGAACATCGTCTAAAAAATGGTTTGCTGGACGCATCATATACATCCCTGTAAGAATGATTTCGCGGATAACAGTTTGGTAGAATTTGTCTTGGTCAATAGCGACAAAATTTTTTTTTTACCCAACCGATATAAGAAATACTTCAACACTTTCGCCACAATATATAAAGCATTTAGCATATTCACCCAAAATTGGAGCACAATTCAGGTTAGATTATCCTAAAACCTCTCTACATGTGTTAGATTGGATTCAAAATCGTGCGTTAAAATTCATAGGCGACGCCTGTATTGCAGTCAATTGACACACTTGAATACCTTGTTTTACCTTATTTTATCGATATTTTTACCACCAGTGCTTCATCGAAATTGCCAGTGGAATTTCACCCCTTTAAACCTTCAACCGTTACACCCATCTCGCTATGAATGCTTATCAGTATACCCTCAAGCCCACTTTCAAATGTAAACTAACTAAACTGTAAATATCGTGATTCTTTCCTAAGACGTACAGTTCGTTTCCTAATTTTCTAATCATTATAATTTGCAAAGATTTAAGACCAACGCATAGGGATATTTCTTCGTTTCTAAAGCTCACTCCGATCTGCGAAATGAAGGATTTCGTGCCAAAGCGGATAATATTTGTGACCAAAGCAGTATCGATGTCCACGCCGTCACCGTGGACGTTAAATTTTTCCTTGTTTTCTACTTTCGCGCTTCTTCAGATAACACATATAGCAGTTATTTGTGCAGTTTCACAAAATCTTAGCAGATTTGAACTTATCATTCCGCTGTTTTTCGGGTTTGGAAAAAACGTGCAAACTCTTGAGTGCTTTTAGTATCTAAAGTAAATTGATATTTTCGGTTTCTTTTATTTTCTGTGCAAGTGATATCGAAATAATTGTTTTAAACCCCAATAACTCTTTTGACAGAAATTTACATCACTATGCAAGAACCCAACTTTGTATGGCGAAAATGCATTTGTAGTAAATTTTTATTTTATATTATTTTTAGAAAAGTATGGGCGATAGAGACATTAAAGCTTATTTGGCTCAATTAGAAGACGGTTGGCTATCAGAAAACGATACCGAAAATTCTGACGACGAGCACCATTATGCTAATGAAATTGCTAGAACAGCAATAGAATAGAATAGCAGGAGGAAAATGACGATGATGATGTGGTAGATGAAACTGCTCAAGCTGATCCTCTTTACGTAGAAGAGGACACAATAGAAAACCAGGAAATTTTTGACACAACTACTTCAAACAGTTTATCCCAATTTATTTATTTATTTATTTATTTTTTATTTTTATTTTTTTTTTTTTTTTTTTTTGGAAAAAGAGGAATATAGTGAATGATGAAGATAAAATTGGCTTCTTGGGAAATTCTACAGCTTCAGATGAGATATCAAAACTGGAAACCCCATATCAGTGTTTCGCCCACTTTTTTACAAAAGATTTTATTAACAAAATAGTAGAACAAACCAATTTTTATATAATACAAAGCAATTCCAATTCATCTACAAGTTTTACGGAATCTAATTTGAACAAGTTCTTTGGTATCCTGTTAAACATGTCAGTACAGAAATTTACCCGCATTAGATCGTACTGGTCGCCAATGTTTAAATATGACCCGATTTCATCTACAATGTCACTAAATAAATTTGAAAAAATTAAGTTATCATTGCATTTCAACAACAATGAAGTTCGTAAGCCATCCCAAACATGACAGGCTTCATAAAATCCGACCTGTAATTCAGCACCTGAATGAGACCAAAGACTTTCCGTAGATGAGCAGATGTGCTCCACAAAGATAGGGCACTTTCTTGAGCAATATATGCCCAATATTCCCCACAAATGGGGATTTAAGTTATATGTTCTGTGCAGTTTTATGGAATATGCCCATAAATTTGAGATTTTCTCTGGACAAGAGAATTTAGAAAGACTTCCAGATGAAAAAGATCTTGGTGCGACAGGAATTGTTGTAGTTCGCTTGCTTCGTGAAGTACCAAAATTGCAGAACCATATCAAATATTTTGATAATTTTTATATTTCCTTACAATTAGTATATTTTTTAGTTAAACAAGGGGTTCACACTGTGTGAACTGTGCAAAAAAACTGTGCAAAAATTCCAAATAATAAATTTCCAGAAAAAAAATAATTCAGAAAGAAATCGGTACCCAAAGGAAGTTATGAAGAGAGAGTATACGCATGATGGTATAAATGTGAGTTGTGTAGCTTGGAAGGACAATAAGGTAGTAACTCTGTTATCTATGTATGCTGGAGCATTGCCTGTGACTGAAGTCAATAGGTATGACAAATCAAAAAAAGAAAAAATTGGTGTTACATGTCCAAGAATACAATAAACACATGGGGGGAGTAGACCTAATAGATAGTTTTTTGAGAAGAAACCACATAATAATGAGGTCTAAAAAGTGATACTTGCGTATTTTTTTCCATTTGTTTGATTTAGCAGTTATAAATTCTTGGACTGCTCGGGAAAGAAATCAAACAAAAAAGAGTCTGCTTACATTAAGCGAATTCAGAAATGAGTTGGCCCTTGTGCTATGTAAGAAAGAAACCATTACAGCTGCAAAAAGGGGCCGTCCAAGCAGCAGTACCGTTGAACAAGAGTTAGAGACAAAAACACTTTCTAAGGACATAAGGAAAGATGGTTTTGAACATTGATCAAAAGTAGATGGATCACTCAGGTGCAAATACCCTGGATGCAAAGGATATTCTACAGTCTCATGCAGTAAATGTGGAATTAATTTGTGCCTTAATAAAAATAATAGTTGTATCTATCATCAGCAATAAAAGTGATACAAAGACGTCTTACTTTTTATTTATTTAGTACTCAGCTAAGCATCCAAATTTGCATGATGATGGATATTTCCGTCATAATGTTTTTTACTTATTTTATACTATTTATTTATACTGGGATTTTTCAAAATATTTTTCCTTTAATCTGGAGCACGGATTACAGCACCGAGATTTATTTCACAAAAGAAAGCAAAAATCATGCAAAGCAGGGTTAAGTATTTAAATTTTTCGTACTTCGGGGCGATAACTTCTTCGAAATACCGGAAATTGGCTTGCAGTTTTGAAAAACATGGCCTTTATGTTTAACATCAAACGCCTTATTATATATTTACTTAATTTATATACATATATACATATAAATATCTATATTTCATTACTTAGAGAGTACTACAGTCCAAGTTGGATATGGACCTCAACCAATAAACCTTTTTAGGTAGTACGCTTTTTTAGCAGTTACGCACCCACAGATCATTGTGATCGCTTTCCTCTTGTGCGCGCCATTTAAGGCAAGATCTTCAGTATTAGTTAAGGTTGGAATCGGAGAACAGAGTAGGAGCACCAATATTAAGTCGCTCTATATGTTCAACTATATTGACTGACTGATTTACACTAGTTCTATGTCGCTTGAAGATTTAAAGTTATACTTTCATCTCTTACAAGGCCCGTCAACACAAACGGGACCAAAAATAATTCGAAGATACCACCATCCGACTTTCTCTGTCGCTCTAAATACCTCGACGTTCAGGCCGACAGTGTTAGTTTACTTACATAAGTTTTCATATTCTTATGTTTACTTCATTCTGAACGTGTATCTTAGTTAAAAAGGTGAAAGGTTTATTCTGCCGCTGTTACTGCTAAAGGTCTGCAGAGATGAATTTTCATTATCTACAGATCTGACAATAACACTTATTGTATTAATTTTTCCTGCTTATCTCAACAGGTCCCCATTTGGATCTTTAAAACTCAATACGTTCTTTATATCTTTTGGTAAAACGTCCTAACTTTGATCGCGGAGTAACACTCCCTTTGCTCGATCGCTCACTTGTCATGTTATTTTCTTTTTCTCCAGAGAAGTTGATTTTCTTCTATATTTACAAGCTTTATAGCAGTCTAAGACATTCGCCAATTGTTGAGTTTCACGTGGCCTGTTCAAAGTCTTAACATTCCTTGAGCAGATCTGAACGTTTTTATTTTTTTCTTTTTGCAGAGTTGTCAGCAGTAAAAATGTCCTTATTCGAGGGTATTTGTTGCTTCGCAACATTGGAGTTATGAGGTGCTCGAGGAGTTAAAACTAAGCATAATCTCCAACCAAAAATGCCAAGCACTTTCTGCAACTCCTTGATGCATATTTCGAAGCTAATTGTCTGCTTTGAAAATGTAAAAATTGTTGACCAACTTATGGTCACTGCCTCTGTCTGTGTTTTAGCATCCTGAATAAGCTTAGAAAATATTTATTGACCTCAGCTACAAATAAAAGGATTGAAGTGTTCATACAAGGAGTCTGTAATCCCACCGTTTATTTATCATAGTCAGGCGAATTTAATTGCCGTTGTTTTTTTTTTTTTTTTTTTTTTTTTTTTTGAATCAGTCATTTCTGACAAGGCATTAGAATATTGCTCTTTTCCCATGCTTAACTATCCAGTGTCTACCACTATGATGTAAAATAGGAACGATTGATTTGTTGCAATTGTTACAGTACTGGGATCACCAGATTGACGCCACCCACCTTCTTTGTAATTAAGATATTATTTAGAATTTATATCTTTTTAATTTTGGTACCTCACATTATTTTCTGGAACACAACTGTGAAAATAAATAACTTTTACGAGCTTACACTGGCTACCATATACATTTGCTCAACGGTCACTACTTCAGATATAACTAAGCTATCGATTTTTTTGCAGAAAAACTGAAAATACATATTGACAAAACTTAAGATAAAAATTGTTTACAAATTTTCCCAAACTTCTTCCATAAACAAGTAATATATGAACTACATATAGCAGACTACTTAATAATTATTTATAAACCATTTATATCTGAATTTTGATTGTTCTTCTATTTTTAAATAAATATGCATATGCATCTTTAAGAATTGCTGCTTACCCTTTACTTTCCCTATCCACACTTGTCTCATTGGGGCCAAGATCGCATCCCATAGATACACGCGCAATTTACAACTAAAAACAATTTTCCAGTCGACTTAACCATGTCAAAATAATAATACGAATAATACTATGCGGAAAGAAGCAATGAAAATATCAAATAACTTACATTCTTCCTATATATCCGTTGCCTATAGAGCATCATCTACATCAGCACATTAACGAACGCAGAATAATCTCTTCTCTGCTGTCATTATGAATTTTAGTTGAAACATATTTATATTCAAATTTATTCACTGAAGTAGACATTCCAATAAATTTTGCTTAAGCTTGAGATGTAATTTAAATAATATGATACTTAAACGGTACATGGAATTGTAAATAAAATGAAAAGTGTTAAAATCTTGTAACTGTAAGTGCTGCGAATAAAGCAAAACGTATTCAAATTAAAAAAATAAAAATACCGAAAATTTTAAAATACACCCAGTACATCAAATCTTCAAATATCTTCTCTTTTCATAAATAAAATGTTCAATTCTGTAAGACCTAAATGACTCTTGCTTTTATTATGTTATGCTTATATTTAACCTCGAAAACTATTACGCGACTTATATAGATGTTCAAGCGGAATACAACGGAATCGAATTATATACATATGCGTCTGGCATATTTAGAGAGATGTCATTTCTGTTGAAATCTATAGCTGAAGCCTTTAAATATGTATGTCCTCTTTCTGGTAACAAAATTGTCAGAAGCTTTATACTTGTATATTTTAATTCTTTTAATTTTTTTTTCACGACCAAACATTTGCACCAGCTAAAAGTCTCGGCCAATAACAGAGAACGACATTCGGATCTGCACGTGAGATTTTCGGACCCTTAGCAAAGTTATGTGCAGCCAAGCAATTATCATAGTAGGCCCTTATACGGATACGGCAAGAAGTCTTGAGCTTCCGACACGTGAACAAGAATCTTTTGATAAACCGCATCAATTTTAAATTCGCTCACATAAGCCTTACTCTACGAGCTCCTCGGCAAGCCATGAGCTGAAGGAGGACATCTTTAATAAGCATGGCTATACGAGAGAATTTACGACTTTTCGGCGGGACATAATATTACTATAGTAAATACACGGTTTCCTCATCTCAATATACACAAAGAATATGCCGGTCTTCGGATCATGAAACTCTAAGTCAAATTGATCATTTTGCGACTGACGCACAGTGAAGCAAGATACCCTCAAAGTTGGTATCTATTCATAGGGTAGATTTACTTTGATTAAAATGCATTAGTTTTAGCATTAGGACATATAATAATATAAAACAAATAAAAATTTGATGATACTTTCTTAAGTTTTAATGTGCTTTAAGCATCTTTATTAACAAAAATATATTTGTCCTAAATGTACAAAATAATAACCTGTATCAAAGGTAAAATACTTAAAATTTTCAATATTAATATCGTAAATTTATTTAGATAAATTTCTATCTACTCTTGTGACCTCAGATGATAAATCTGGGTTGTCGAAAAATCTTCTGGCAGTATAACCATCATTAGAATTTCCCAAACCAAGCTTTGATCGATCAACTATCAATTCCAATCAATGAATTCTTTGAATTCCTTTGTATGCGAACATTATTTACGAATACAATTTCTTTATCCTGATTTCGCGCTGACCATTTTTTATCGGAAGCTTATAGCCAATGCAAAAAGCATTCAAATAATCTGATCCAGCAATGTAACACTGATAAACCAAACTGTAAGACCGTTGTATTATATGGTTTAGTCGACAATTGTCGACAGACAGTACTGAATTAAAACCCTCAGAACTTGCGACCGCAAATGTGGCAACGGCTTGTAGAGGTATTTGCTTACGCATTACAAATTTTTCCATCGACCATTACAAAAATCAGTTTATCTGTCACCAGTTAAGCTTTAGCTTCGAATTCTACCGATGAGCTCTTAAAGTTTTCTGTTTGAATGTCAATTTAGCCTTTCCAGCTAATGAAATATATTAAGTTTTGATTTTTCACAAAATTTATTTTAATTGGATGACAATATCTGGTGGAGGAAAGGCGAATTTTACAAAACCACTTCTTTAGTGTCACTATTCCCGCATATTAATCGGATAGACACATCTGAGGATATAAATACGATTGCATAACCTGCATCCATCCAAAAAAAAACATGTGCTTATAAGAGCTGGGTCCTGAGCAAACATTGAAGTCCCATTTTGAAACCAAGCATTTTTTTTTTAACTTAACACTCAAGTATGTATGAATACACTTATGATGCCAAAGCATTTGTAAAGTTTTTCGGAAAATTGGACAGAAAGAGAAAAAAAGATGTTTTGGCTCAGTTGCTATTTCGCTCCATGGGTGGCATCTAACATTTAATGGGGAAACTAAATAACACTGCGTAACGAGTTTCAATTTTTTTGTGTAACATTAGCAAAATAAGGTATTTCTTTAACAATTGGGAATTCTATTTAAGGATATAACAATGATGATTTTGTAACACGTACGGTTTCTGTGTTATGGATACGTGAATTAGTATCAAAATACATACAAAATTAGAAGTGAAAAAACTTAAAAAAATTCAAAAAGGTAAACTCATTTAATTCATTCTAAAACATAAATATTTGTAATTCTAATTTATTATAAGACATGTATTCTATGATTCAGCTTTTACGTTTGTGATTTGTTGAATCTTCTCACATGAAAGACCAACAGTAATCCCTTAACATGGCTGCATCCCACAGACCTCAGTAAGGTTCATCGATCTTCTTTATATCATGGTGAAAGTGGTCTCCTTGTTACTCACCGGTCCAAGGTTTTTTGAACAAAAAAAATCAAAATGTAAATGCAAGAAATGTTATTTCAATGACAGCATGCAGCCTAAATTCTTACAACTTTTTAACAACTTCGCGACTAACATTTCAGAATTGTCGGCTCGATGATTTTCTAACAACCCGTTTACTATTGCTTTCAATGATGTCCAAGCTGCTAGTTCGTTTGTATTAAGTTAAGTATTAAGTTAAGTTTATAAGTTTTCGTATTTGCGGTCCAACAAATATACCTTCTTTTAGTATGGCATCTTTTAATTTAGTGAATTTAGAAGGTTTTTTACATTTAAGCCTTCATCAATTTTGTCCATAGCTTTTACGAAATTCTTCATTAAATCCAGCTTTATGTGTAAAGCAGAAAGGAGAACATTTTAGTGCTCAATTAGAGGTGGATATTTAACATTTGATTGTCCAGCAAAAAATTCCGATATCATCGGTCAATCTAAAACCAAGGAGTGTTTCCCTGTAGCTCAACTGTTCGACATACACATAAAGCAGCAATACTTTGTAAATCCAACCTGTAATTATAGTAACAAGGCTATCACTTTTAAATCAGCGTTAACTTTCCAATTTGAGTCTCTTTACTTTATTAAGTTTACTATAAATTGCATAATATAGGATGTTTCTTTTAAAGTGATTATTTATGCACAGGTATGGAGGAATATTCGCTACCATTGTTTAGAAGAACTGCCTTTAAGCTCGTTTCAGATCCATCAACAAAACGATGCCATTCATTCGTTTTGGAAATTCGTAAGTGGTTTAACAATCCGTTAATTTCGATACAGTAGCATATGGATTCGTTTTGTGTGAAGAAAGTAGCTAAAAGTTTGTTCCTTTTCCTTAGCACAGATCCCATTCTTGTAGTCAGAACCGAAAATTTCTTCAGACTATCTGATGGATAAATTACTTAAGTCTTGGGACAAATCATTCAACTCTTGTTGTTGAATCATGTTGAAACACTCAAGTGGGTATTACTACTCTTAATATGACGGAGCACGTGTAAGGTTTTTCAGAAAATTGGATAGAGAAAAAGAGAGAGATGTTTGGACTCAGTGGTTATTTCGCTCCATTGGTGGCATCCAACATTTAATGGGGATACTTAATTATTAGTGGAAGCTAACACATGAGCTGAAAAGTCAGTGCCGTTTTATAGTAAAACACAAAATTTTTGCAAAATTCAACTTTATTTATCAATATAGTTGCCTTCGAGGGCGATACACTGATTGAAACGATTTTTCAATCTTTCGATACCAGTTTTGTAGTACGATTTCGGTTTAGCCTCAAAATAGCCCTCTGTTTCGGCGATTACTTCTTCATCGGTCTTAAATCTCTTTCCGGCGAGCATTCTTTTGAGGTCTGCGAACAGGAAATAGTCGCTGGGGGCCAAATCTGGAGAATACGGTGGGTGGGGAAGCAATTCGTAGCCAAATTCATTCAATTTTGCCATTGTTTTCATCGACTTGTGACACGGTGCATTATCCTAATGAAACAGCACTTTCTTTTTCTTCAAATGTGGTCGTATCTCTGCGATTTCGTCCTACAAACGCTCCAACAACGCAATGTAATAGTCGCTGTTGATAGTCTGCCCCTTTTAGAGATAGTCGATGAAAATTATTCCATGTGTATCCCAAAATACGGATGCCATAACCTTACCAGCCACTCAGCTAAGTGCCGACTTGACTCTGGTATGAAGTGATGGAGCCAAGTTTCATCCACTGTCACATACCCACGCAAAAATTCGGCTTTATTCCTGTTGAACAGCTTTAAACACTCCTCTGAATCATCAACACGTTGTTGTTTTTGGTCGACTGTGAGCAAACGCGGCACCCACTTTGAACAGAGCTTTCGCATGTCCAAATATTCGCTTTTGATATCTTCAGAGCCTCAGCTATTTCGATCAACTTCACTTTACGGTCATTCGTAATCACTTTGTGGACTTTTTTGGTGATTTCATCTGAAACAGCCTCTTTTGGACGTCCATGACCACTTTTAAATTTTTCAATCCACTTGCGAATGGCTCGTTCGGCTGGTGCAGAGTCCGGGTAACACTTATCAAGCCATTTCTTTGCATCGGCTGCATTTTTTCCCATCAAAAAGCAATGATAAATCAACACACGAAATTGCTTTGAATCCATTTTTTTCACAATAACAAAAGTTGCTTCACTCACAACGCTTTATCTCCAAAACTAATCATCCGACAGCCGTCAAATTTATACACGTATCTAACTGAAAATGTTATGGATTGAATTTAAGTGGTGCCCTCTCTTAGAAGCGGCACTGACTTTTCAGCCCATGTATTATTTATTCATCTTACCTAACTTTCGAACGCCGAACCTCCCGATTTAAAAGCAAGTTAACTACCACTTGAACCACGGCCACCCACAGGTGGAGGTACATACTATATTCAGACATTTCCTTCTCTGGCGCATAACTTTCTTCACGGTTATCTTCATCACTTGACTTTACACATGGTTCTTGTGTTCTTAGCATAGACACAGGAAATTTTTCACTATGAAGTATTGGAATGGACACTGAAGCTACTTTAGGGTATACTATTTTGTTTTTATTTTTAAACTCCTTAACTTTAGTTAAACAAAAATAACAGTCATAATAATGATTCACTTGTTCACGCCAAATCATTGGAATAGCAAACGGCATCCACTTATTTTTCCCATTTAACCATTCGATAAGTGTAACATAACACGAGAAACAAAACAATTTCGGAATCCATTCTTTTTCTTATTTTATAGAACGATTAAAAGAAAGTGGATAAGTATGCTTAATTTATTCAGTTACAACCCTTCCTTGTTCCTTAAGAATATATTTGTCACATACATAACAAAACTTATTGGGGCAAATTTCACAAGTACGTCGACAGATTTTTTCCATTTTAAGTTCAAAGATTGTATTGTACTTTTACTAAAAACTATCTCAACACAAGTTAAATCACTTTCTTAAATTATTTCGATTACCAACTAACCAAGAAAGACAACTAAATTGAATTATTGGTTCACTTAACACATGAAGCTAGCTGTCATAAATGCGTCAATAACAAAAGAAGTTCACGTGATGCGACAGCTTTGCCCTCAATTAATATTTTAAGTAACTGTAAGGAAACAGTACCACATATTATCACTCAAGTAACCTTGAGTTACCTTTTCACGCTGTATTATTAGTATTAATTGACTTGATGTTATATTTAAGCAACCATCTCATGAAATATCTGTTCAGCTTTGAATCTAAAATTTATTTCTTTTTGCATATTTACCAACCGCTCATTAGCTTTTTTTTGCAGTTCAAAGATACTTGTATGACGAAAGCCTTTCTGGATTCTTGGATCTTATTAAGTGTACTGTTGTCTTGTTGGCTTGGCTTCCAGTCGAAAGGGCTTCTTACCCAGACATCTTCACAGTGCGATTCTCTTTGAATGTCTGGTATGCTTCCATGTACTTACAATATATGCACGTTTAGGTGAACTACCTGACCAGAAGCTCGCAAATTCATTTTTGCTGCACCCTTGTTCCAAAAGTGAAGTACATTTTCAAGGTTTTTTTGACATTTTTATTTATGCTTTGACGTTTGCAGGGACAACCTGCAACCTGTACATTCTAGAGCCAATTGAACATTCCAACCATTATTTGCAAAATTCTGTGGTATACCCGTAGTGCACCTAAGCCCTAGGGCAATTGATGCGCTTTGGTAAATTGGTCTTCCAACACTGTCCTCCCCGAATTTCTTATTAAAGTGAATAACTTCAATCTTGTTACATATAAGTCATTTACACCCGAAGCTTTAAAAACAATAAAATAATGCATTTTCAAGTTCATTTTTTAACGACTTTTTAAAGAATCGACACATGGTAATATTAAAAGGCGTATGCGCACACATTTGGTCTTGCAATTGAAAGTACGTGGAATCTTGGAAGCGTGTGGAAATATAATCTAACCTTAAGGATTTAAAAATATATTCCAAATTCCTCACATACTAGTATTTAATTGCATGTGATTAAAAGTTTTAACAAACATAAAATTTAAATATGTTGCGCATATGTGTATTGAATCCATTTAAAAAAATTTACAATATTTATGCAAAGATTAGGCAGCAAACATTACATCACAACACAGTTGTAAACTAGTCGCAAGACACTTCTTCAATGCGGTGGTAACAACAAGTGAAGTGTGTGATTGAATTGAATGGTTAATCATATAATGCAGTGTTATGTCCTGTAATTAGATAACAAATGTGAAAGTCCTAAGCAGTTTTTTCCAAGTCTCCAATACTAGCTGCGCCTATACGTGACGTAAGGCATACCTCGAGTATCCTGGGCGGAGATATTGAGAGTTTTTAGTCAAATGAAAATGTAACAACAGGTAAAAAGAACGTCTCAAGGCAACAAGACCTGTACAGAAACCTGTAGAGATGAAAAAGGAAACATTGTAGTATGGTGGAAGTCGATGAGAATGTGGAAAAACTTCTTCTACAGAGTAAATAACAATGACGAAGCCCAATATTCCACCGTCGGGAAGAATAAACCATAGACGATGATAGCCAAGAATTGCGTATACGCGGCCAAAATGAAGCTGCGACAAGCTGTGGAGTATTCAAAGCTGCTGGAAATAACCTTCCTCTCAAATTATCAACTCTTCTCTCAAATCTGGTCGGAAGCAAGTGTGCCTGACGAATGGAATCTCTAGAATTATAGCATCGATTTCCCGGTTCATAAAAAAGGAGACAACCTCAACTCCGCCAAATTTAGAGTCTCCTCAACATTGCATGCGAATACAAGATTTTATCTGCCCTATTGCATGAACGTCTGTAACCCTTCGACAAATTTTCCCACCCCGGCAGAAACTTTAATAAAGTCGAGGAGTTTATATCGTAGATTTTCTGGCATCATTCTGATTGCAACATTAGATTTTCAATATGATGGATGAATGTAAAAGGTTTTTTAATAGCGACATACGAATTTTGTATTTTAATACAAACACACCCTAAAACTTTTTTTAAGATCTGTCTGTCAATATCAAAATGCCAGTCATGGCTTACATTTTTATCATGGTGAAGTTCACGAACAAGTAACGTTTGGAAATTACTAAAAATTACTGCCGTAATACTGAGTCAGTGGTCGCAACTTTAAGAGCGCTTACTCCAATGTTACGGTCGTAATAATCGTCTATAATAATTCGTGCTATAGCGAATAAATTCGAGTCAACGTATTCACTATCGAATATTCCTGTGCTAGTAACATAACGCACCGCTCGAAGTACCGAAAATATCAGTTCAAAATGAGCCAAATCACTTGATTCCACGACGTTCACAGGAAATGAGAATTTTTCAGTCTACATTGTGGCGAATTTTGCATAAAGATCTTAGCCTAAACCCTTATAAAATCAATTAACTCAAGAGTTGAAGCCTCTTGATCATTTGAACGGCCGAAATTTCTTTGATTGGGCTCTGAAAAAGTTTAAAGAAAATCATGAATTTCATCGAAAAATCATCTTTAGCGCCAAACTCATTTTTGGATTGTTTTTGGTTGTAAATAAGTAAAATATTTATTATTTGACAGCAACAAACCCACGTGTGCTTCAAGAGATTCCATTACATCCACAAAAAGTGACCGTGTGATGTAAATTTCATACTGGACGTGTGATTGGACCGTATTTTTTCGTCGATGAAAATGATCCTGTTACAGTCATTGGAGCTTTCTATCGTGCCAAAATTTTTTCGCCTGAATTTGATGAACGTGACATCAGTGATATGTGGTTCTAACAAGATGGTGCCA
The DNA here is from genome assembly GCA_907269105.1 of Volucella inanis. Classification (NCBI taxonomy): domain Eukaryota; kingdom Metazoa; phylum Arthropoda; class Insecta; order Diptera; family Syrphidae; genus Volucella; species Volucella inanis. The sequence continues at coordinate 60,981,856 of OU026155.1, forward strand.
CATGCCACACAGCTGTTCAAACAATTGATCTATTGAAGGGGAAGTTCGGTAATCGTGTAATCTCGAGAAATGGTCCGGTCGAATGGCCATCTCGCTTATTCGATTTAACGCTGTTAAAATTCTTTTTATGTTGTTATTTTAAGTCGTTGGTTTATATCAAGAAGCTAACAACGTTAAAGAAGCTCATGAATAATATCGAACGCTAAACTGCCAACGTTCCTGCAGATATGTGTAAAAGAGTGGTGGAAAAGTGGCTCCAAAGAAAAAATTTCAGCTCGGTATCTCAAATATTCTGTATTTTATTTAAATTCAAAATTGTTATGTCTGCATTGAAAAACCTGATACATAACCTCTTGTTTTCCAGGTGTACCGGTACAAAGGGAGCGTCAAGATACAAATGTTTCGATAGGGAACATTTATTGTGAACGTGTCAAACATATTTAGTATACATCATGTCATATTTTTTCTTCGTGTTAAAAATGTCGAATTTTGTACAAGAAAATGATGATTTGCGGAAAGCATTAATTTTTTGTTGTTGCTTGTCGAGGCATATGGTGATCATGCTCTATCAGAAGCAACATGCAAAATGGTTCAGAGATAACGATTTTGATGTGAGAAATAAAGAACGTGGAAGACCACCAAAAAAGTTTGAAAACGCCGAATTGCAAACAATATTGGATGAAGATGACACTTCGAGTCAGAAAGAAATGTTAAAAATTTTAAATGCTTCCAATTAAAAGCTATGTGAAAGATCCAAAAGTCCAGAAAATGGGTGCCACATGAATTGAATGAAAGACAGGTAGAAAACCGAAAAACCACTTGTGAAATTTTGCTTCAAAGACACGATAAAAAACAGTTTTACATCGAATTGTTACTGGCGATGAAAAATGGATTTATTTTTAGAATCATAAACGGAAAAAATCATGGGTTAATCCGGGACAACCATCAACTTCGACTGCAAAACCAGATCGATTCGGCAAGAAGACAATGCTGTGTGCCTGGTGGGACCAGAAGATGTGGTGTACCACGAGCTCCTAAAACCTGGTGAAACCGTTAATACAGATCGCTACCGACAACAAATGATCAATTGAAACCACGCAATAATCGAAAAACGACCAGAATAGGACAGAAGACACGGTAAGGTAATTTTGCTCCATGACAATGCACCTGCACACAAAGCAAAACTGGTTCAGGATACTACTACTACTTAAATTTGGAGATATGACAATTCCGGTGTAGATACGTAAATTCTGACATCAGCATCGTGAAGTTTGAAGTTTGATATACGAGCTCATAAAGTTCCGTTCTACTCGTACGAGTGCTCAAAGTATTTACGTCTTTTGCAGAAACTTAAAAAATTCATCCCAGCCAAATTAAATCGTGAATATTTTTCGGCGATGTCGTCGTCGACGCTCCTTCCGCTACAAATTTCATAAAGGTCGTCCAAAATGTGCGGTTGATCCAGAAAATGCGCGGGATCTGATATTGCAAGATCGTCGTGTGACTTATCGTGAAATTGAAGTATGCTTTGGAATAAGTTCCACGAGCATAGATGTCGATTGTTTCAAATCCAACAAAAGTTGTCCGCGCACGAAGTACTTCGAGGCAAGTAATCGCTTGTTTTTTCGGAAAAAACCAAGCGTGTCACCAATTCGGAACGGTATTGTACATCACCATTTATTTGCTAGAAATCTTTGGAGAAATAAGGATAAACAACCGACAAAAACGGAATATTATTATTATCAACGTTTTTCGACGTTTGAAGAAGCAATTGATACGTATAAAACGCATGTTTTGGAGTTATGTACCCCTCGTTTGTGCTTCGTTCCTCGAAAATTGGTTCAAATGCATGCAAACGTGTATTGACCTTCTTGGAGAGAATTTTGAAAAAAAAAATAAAGCCATTTGTTTTTAATAATATTTTGTCAAAACTTACTTAAGTAACAAACTACAAAACTACGAAATTGTCCTCAGCTAATTCTTAAGTTAAATTGAAACAAAATGCGTTACTGTTATAAAAAGGTAATTTCGAGTAAATTAAATTTCTCTATGCACCATTCCTCCAATCCAGGTAACTATTTTAGGTATTCCGATTAGATGTAATTTGGTTTTTTTCCCCAGTGTTAGACTTTTCAGCATAGATTAAATGTCAAATCAGTTATCGCATTGAGCTACCCAGCTTAATTTCTTTGCAATATAGTTTGCCATTTAATCGTGGATAATCGGATATACTCATAGATATACGATCTAATGGAATGAAGTTGATTTTTGGTATATTAATTTCGAAAAAAAACTGAACGTTGGTTATTCACAAAGTACCGATGAAATACAATACTTTCTTATTTATTTTTTCTTATCAATAACATACAATATTTAAAATATTGTATGGTAATTAATTATAATTAATAATTAATAATGGTAATTAAGGGCACTAGTAGCTTAATACTATCGGCTCTTTAGTAAAAAAGTTAGAGTTTATAATTTAATTTTAAGTAGAAGCAATACTTTGTTTAGAATAATAATATTAGATTCAGTAGGTTCTTTTACTAAATCTATAATTTTTGATTTAGTATTGACCGTATTTAATATTTTGTTTGATGAAAAGAGGCAAGGCCAAGTAAGTTGTGGTGATTCTTTTTTGAGAAGATATTGGTGCGTAAAACAGATATGTCCAATTCGGAGACAAACAAAGTTTGTTATCATTTCCTTGGAATTTTGGATATATTTTCGATATATTGGGCTTTTTTTGTTCGTGTTAATTGATGAATAACAGTGTTGGTATGTATTCTATTTAAGTTATAGACCCAATAGAAAGGACACATCTACTTCTCTTATGTGACAAAACTTGCGTTGTATCTTTGTCCATCACCGAACCGTTTTGAAAGGCTAGCTTAGGTAAAAGTGAGTATTGTGGATAGTCCAACTTCAGCTAGAATGTTTTTGATTGGGCTAGTTGGAAAGGCACAAATACTCCTCCTTGCCACTTGATGATACTTTGGTTTGAAGATGTTTTGATTGATTTTGGAAAAGAACCGTATATAGCTAGGCCATAGTCAATTTTACTAAGAATGAGCATTTTTGTGTCATAACAAAAAAAGTTAATATGAACCTTACTCATTTTAGATGAAAGATACTTAATGATGCTGACCCTTGCAGCTAGTGAATTTTTTAAATTTATCCAATTATATTTATTATTGAGAATTAGACCAAGAATATTAAAATTTACAACGTTTTCTATTTTTATATAATTAAGTACAAGTTCGAACCTATTACTTTTTTTTTTCTACATACATGAAGCATTTTATATTTGTTTATTGAAAGCTTAGATCCAGAAATATTGAACCACTCATTGATTTCTTTAAGTAAATTTAAAAGAAAAATTTTAGACTTTTCTGGGTCATTGTGTTTACAAAGAATATATGCATCGTCTGCGTAGACACAATCATCTAGGGCTTTGTATTTTGAAATTACTATATTTAATTCTTCAAAATCTATGGGAAATAAAATTACAGAAAGCGGTGAACCTTGAGGGATACCGTTATCAAGTTGGACGATTTTTGAAAAAGTTCTTTTAATTTTCACGGTAAATTTTCTGTTTGTTAAAAAGCCTTTTATATAATTAAAAATGTTGGGGCCAATTTCTTAAAACTAGATGGATACCTATACGATCAAATGCCTTTTCGAAATCAAGTACCAAAATAGAGATGTGGTTTCGATCGTTAGACATTTCTGTGGTAAGGAAGCTGAACCAGAAGATGTTTTAATAATTTTAGTGAATGTTTAGTTGGAAGTGCCAGTTAGGGTTTTATTATTTAACCAGACGTTGCTAAAAGGAGAATTAGAGTTAATGCTTGCCGTAAACTCTTCAAAACATTTTAATTTATTCATTTTCATCTGTCTTCTAAACAGGCTAATAAGTTAACCTGGTTGGGTCTTTTCTTAAAAGACCGCCAAGTGGGGACTTTTTCGGCTCTAAGCCCAGCTAACTCTTTATCCTACCACGGCACAGCTCTTTTAAGGGATGTTAGTGATGCCTGAGAAAGAGAACTATTCGCGGCATTACAAAAGCATCTGAGCACCAATGCTACTTCTTTAATTATCAGTTTGTTTTTCCAGTTTAAATGCATTTTTTATTAACTTAATATAATGATCCTTATTGGCTAAAAAAAAAAACGCTTAAAAATTAGCTTAAATAACTTAAAATTATCTTAATCTAACTTACTGACTCCATGCGGGCAGTCTAAATTAAGCTTAACACTTAAACTATGTATTTCGACGAATCTTACAGTCTATTCTTATTTACATATTTATAACTAAAACTAAGAAAATAAATTTAACAAAAAACTTAGTAAATGGATGTTTTGTTATATTTATAAAACTTAAAACTTAAACTTACAAACTACCTAAAAATAGATCTTAATCTACTTAAACTACTTACATCTAATAAATAGTATAAACATATATATTATATGTATATATATATTACATATATACACATAATATATATATTATTAGTATATAAATATATGTACATATATATATATATTTGTTTTCTTTTTTAATTTTTTTTTTTATTTTATTTTTTTTTTCTTACATCTAACTTAATCCTAACTTAAAACTATGTAAGTCGGCCATGACTAAAAAATTAGGCTGAACCACTTTTCTTCACATAAAGAAGCTACGCAGTACTTGAGAAATTCGTCAACGAAGCTTCCTCTCCTTCAACCAGCCACCAAAATTGCTGGTGCTGCTGAGCAACATCCCTCCTGTCGCGACTCCCCACCATCCTACTAAACCGGAGACGCTTCGCACCGCCGTGTGCGACGTCTCTGTCGTACTTGAGTCGCCTGTCCGCAGCTGTTCGAGCGACGTGATAGATCAGATCGTATCCTGGATCAGACCTTTCATATCGAGGTAGAGGAATGCTTCTGGAGGAACAAAACCGTCAAAGCGAACTCTCTCATGATATATATAATTAGGGTAAAAAGCCCCAGAGATCAGGTTGTTCAATGAGGTCAATGCTTTCGCAATGTGCCCTCGAGTTAACTTAATTACGAAATTTTCCACTCTTATTAGGTTCGCCCCATTGTACAAGACCTCATTAGAATAGAATTTTATGTACTCAGGCTCTGGGGTTCTGTATAAACGAAGACAATTCCTAAGACAAGCCGTCTCAAACACCCGAATCTTTTCAATAAACTTGCTCTCACGTTGAACCACACGGGGCATCCAAATACAAGCATAAGCCTTATAAGGGCCATGTAGCAAATAACCTCCACCCCGCATCGAGCTCGCTTTTATAAAACAGTCTCTTTGTAAGAGCAAAATCACCTCTGGCTCTGGCCAGAGCAACATCTATATGTTTGTTAAAATATAGATATTGATCTAGCCAGATTCCAAGGTATCTAATTACATTTCGACTAGCAAGTGACTGCCCGTGCTGCCCTACGATCGAAAACTTACGCCAATTCTTTCTGGTATCCCTAGAGGCCCCAGACAAAGGCGTCCTAAATAAAATGGTTTCTGACTTCTGAAAGTTGATTTTCAATTTCCAGTCCAACAATAATTGTAGGAATGCCTTTGAACAAACTTTTCCATTTCCGCAGTTTCGTTGGGAATAGTTATTTCGGTGCTGAGACCGCAATGGTCAATATCATACACGAAAGTGCTTAGACAGTTTGTAGTTTGTTGGTTAGTGCAAGTCAGTTGTATACGTGAGTCGAACAGCAGGAGATCCAAATAGGACTCATGTGTGGGAAACGACGGACTATCCATCGTCTTAAGGCTGAGTCGATACATTATATTGTGCTGACCCCACCAATTGAATAGTAGGTTGCCTATAGTATTTGGTATATTATTTCCCCAATCACTATGTTTGGCGTTGAAATATCCGCCGATAATAAAATAATTGTCTTCCAATTTTTATCAACCCGCGCGGTCTGTTCAGTTATATGAGGTTGAAGCTGAGCCAACTGACCCTGGATAGAGAGCAAGATAGCTAGCATGTCAGAAGCTTCGCTTGCTGTACCGTATTTCCCCTACCTCCCGCCATTTGGGCGTTGATAACATGGGAGTTACGGCTGGAGTTTGTAAATGCAACTTACACTTTCTGCTGTCGACCCAGATTTACTCTTTTGTGTTCCCACATAAAGCACAAGAGAGTTGGCTTATTTCAGACGCTACGTGCTTACCTACAGCGCATTCCTCAGATTTGTAGTTCTTTCCACACTTCACGCATCGAGGCTGCATTTCGCAATTCGACGTGGCGTGACCGAACCTTTGGCAGCGAACACATTGTAAAATGTTCCAAGCCCCTCAGCAGCATTGTTTGCAGCTTTTCACCCTTAGGGGTGTAGGAGAAGAATTTCGTCGTCGAGTCCCTCAAAAGGTTTTTAATTTTGTGGTAGCGCTCCACTGTGTGATTAATATTTATTTATTTATTTATCGCATGCCTATCTAAACTTAATTTTTTACTAAAAAAATTATTGCTTATGGACTTACATAATTCCTTCAACTCCATCTTAAATGTGTTGATTGGTGGTACCCGTAGTTTTGTTGATTTCTGATGTTGATGTTGTTGATGTTGATTTTGCTGCTGCTGTTGGTGCTGCTTTTTCTGTTGCGATTTTTGTTGCTGTTGTAGTTTTTGCTGTGATAGCGCTTTTTTTTTAATTCTTGTACCGGTTCCTGTACTTTTTGTTGATTTGGTGACTGCTTCTGTTTTTGTTGTTGTGGTAGATCCACATTTACACTTTCTTTCTGGAGTTGTTGCTGTTTCTCCATCTCCCTCCCAGCCACCTGCTTTGATTTTATAGACAGCACCTTTGCTGTAGCTGCTTGATGTGATTATTGAGAGTTTCGACCTCGTCCTCTTCGTCATCTGACTCAGCTAGGGATGCGAAGCGATTTTCTGCTCCTATGTAGCGACCTTCGCCATCATCTGAGACCTATGGGAAGTTGTCATGTGATTAGTGCGTTTCTTAGCTGTTGCAGCTGATGACGTTGATTTCGCCACTTCCCCCACTTCACCGGGTAGCTTCACAGTGGCAGTTGGAAGGAGGGGACGTTGTACTAGGTTGGGAATTGGTCTTAGTTTCCTCCTTCTCTTCGTCTTTGGTTCTACAACAGCTACTATTTGGCTTGAACCACTTGACACCTCTTCCGGTTTTTCAGCTGATGCCGCTATTTGCAAAGCGGACCGCTCACCACAATCCTTCGTAAAAAACTGTATTTTTCTGTTTAATAACCTTTTTTTCCAGTTTCGAACCTAAAAACTCTGTCCCCTCAGGCGAACGCACTACAGGTGCGATCAGACGGTCATCCAAACTCGTCATCCGGATGACATCCTGACGTCACTATGACGTAGAATTTGTCTAAAGTGGTCATCCTGTGTGATCGCCTGTCATCCGGCATGTTATTGAACGTGTCAACCGGATGACACACCAGATGACACGATTTCTATGACATCCAGATGGCTGATTTGGTTGACCGTGTGATCGCTTGTCATCGCTATTGGGACTGGGAGAACAAATTTTTTTGACAGCGTGTCATCCGAATGACAAGGTCCCATGGATGACATTACTTGATTTTCCTTATTGTCAATTAACATCGGATGACCCGTTTGCATAATTGAAAAAGTTACGTTAATTTGGTTTCTGTGTTATAAAAAATGAGTGACAACTACAGTGAAGCCGATATTGAGGCTAGAAATAAACCACCCACGGTTTCAGGAAAAAAAAGGTGCAGAAAAATATTATTTTCCTGGGACCGTGAAGCAGAGTCTGCTTTAATTGCAGCTGTGCAAATTAATCCTGTCCTTTGGGATAGTGGGCGGAAGGATTATAAAAACCCGAACTCCAAAATTGATTCCTGGAAACAATTGGCGGTCAATTTTAATATTGAGGGTGTTGAGGATGTCGAGGTGCGTCTTAAATGGCAATCTCTTTGCAGCCATTTTAAAGCCCATTTGGGCAAATTTCGAGCCAGAAAATCAGGCCAAGAGACAGGCGAAATTGCGAAAATATCGTGGCCTCATCTGAGTGAAATGATTTTTTTGGAGTCTTCCGATGTGACCCAATCGTTTCCATCGACGTCCACATTAGAATTGGTAGGCTCCGTTCTTCAATTGATCTGCTTTCATGTATGTATACATTCACACATTACTATGTATATTCGATGCGTACGATGATTGCTCAATTTTAAATGAGTTGACGCAGTTGTCAAACGCTGAACCGTCCCTCGAAGCTGTCCAATCAACACCAGTACCGAAAAAAAGGCAAAAGAGAGAAACAGCGAAAACGCCGTCGTTAACAGCAACGCCATCACCATCGTTGTCCTCGAATTCCAATTCTGGTAGCTTTCGGGATTTGGCGGCTGAAGTGTTGGGAAATATTGCACGCAGGCAAGGTGATCGGCATGGTGTGTTCGGTGAACTGGTCGCATCACATTTGCAAAGCCTTCCAGAAGAAGCCGCCTTCAATTTGGAGGGTCGAATCATGGAATTGATTTATTCTCAGCCGGCGCCTTCACGCACAAATGTCAACGACCCAAACACCATGACGACATCTTCTATTAAGCCACCGCAGGTTGACTCCGTACCGAAATAGCAGCGGGCCGTCTATCGACCAATAGCCCGCCGATTGGGATTACATCCTCCACTACCACGTAATGAAATCCAGATAAGGGTGATTACTTGTTTTTCTTTTTCTCCTATTCATTCCGTTTGAAGACGTTGATTATATCTCTATTATTACAGGGATCGCATGATATATTGGAAGATGACGATTATGACTATGCCCAAGAAATCATCAATCCTGTCGACATGAATCAAAGTGATATACAATAACATGAAGACGTTATTCATATCATAAAATTGTATTTTAGTAAATGAGTTACATTAGTAAAATTAAACGTAAGTATACTGCCAAGACAATTCGCCTTCGCCGGTGAAATAATACATAAATTCTTTTTGTATTTGTTTTGCGTTTTTTGAGTTATCTCGCACTGGTTCAAGAGGATGCAATACCGATGTAATTGGTTTGGAACGCCATTCACCCCGGGTGGTCACATTGCCCTCATCACCCACTTGGTCTAACGAATTAGGGGGTGCGTAATGTACCTTATTAGTCGTCATTAGGTAATTGTGAAGCACACAGCAAGCGAGCACCACTTTCTTCGTTTTAACTACATTCAAATAAATAGGCTTACGAAGAACGCGAAAACGCGCAGACATGATGCCAAACAAATTTTCAATAATGCGACGCTTACGACTGAGCCGATAATTGAATACCCGCTCCGGCAACGTTAGACCTCTTTGTGCATACGGTTTCATCGCCTCATCGCGAATGCGTCGTCCGCGACGAATTCGTATGGAACGGTTGCATCCCTGCCAGGTAATGCTTTCGGTGCAGGCAAGTGCAGCTGATTGTTGACTAATGCCTGGCCGAAAGTGCATCTATTGAATACCCCGCCGTCTAACATTCTCCCATTACGGCCGACGTCAACGTACAACAATTTGTAATCGGCATCTACGACTGCCATCGAAACGATGCTGTGCGTGCCTTCATGTATTGCGTTTAATATTGCAGATGTAGTCCATATTTCATACCGCTATAATTATAATATATGCTACCGGCATTAAGCGGTGCGACCATCACAACGTGTTAGCCGTCCACAGCACCTCGTCGAATCGCTTCGATACATCCTCCCATTCGGCTCATCCTTCGGAATCTATGCACAAAAACGATTTCAAGTTTTCCATTTCCACTATACATGTACACACACTTACCTTAATAAAGTCCTTGACTAGAACCGTGTAAATAGCTTCGAGAACTCCTGGAACGATTGCCGAGATGGTTGGCTGAGGAATTCGGAAGAGGTATTGCAGTGAACGAAAATTTTCTCCAGTGGCCAGGTAGCGCAGCAGGAGCACCAATCGATCCTCTGCCGAAATGCTCACTCGCATATTGGTGTCTTCTTTTTGTATGATCGACTTCACTAAGGCAGCAAATAGTCAAATTGAGTGGATAACATACGTAGGAAACTTGAATGCAAATATGGCTCCTCAGTACGGAACTCGAGCAGCAACTTTGAGCAAAAACCCTCCTTCGCACGACGCATCAACCACTTTTTTGTCCACACAGCACGGCGCTTTCGTGGTGTGATCGAACTATTGTCAAACTCGTCGTCGGTGCTACTGTCCAACAAATACGCCGATAAAATGACACTTTCGAAATCTCTTTTCGACATTTTATATAAGGGGATAGGGATTTCACGACAGTCAGTTTCAACTGAGAAAAAAAAAAAAAAAACAAATTGTCATCAGTGCCATCTCGTGGGATCGCCTGTCATCCAGGTATGTCAACTGGATGACAAAGCAGGCATGTCATCCATTTTACGACAAACTGACACTCGGATGACCAAACGAATGACACTGTGTGATCGGGTGTAATCTAGCGGATGACACGCTCGCAGATTGCAACCGAATTACAAAAGTTCTCTGACGTCAGCATGTCATCCGGATGATAAGTTTGGATGACCGTCTGATCGTACCTTACCACCGCGCTAATCGGACTCTGTACAAAATATTTTCAAATGTCTTATTTAATATTATTTTCACTAGCTATTCATTTTAAAGCCGAAACACGTCTAAACTCAACGGAGGTTGATTGCGACGAGCGCAATCCCGACTTTAATTGCATTAGTTTACGCAGACGAAAGCACCGGCTGAGTTTTTGAGGTTGATGGTGTATTACTATAATTGTTCATCTTGATGTTATTTATATTGGTTAAAAAAGTTCTGGAGCTGTGTCCTTTTGTTGTGTTGTTTTGTTTACTGTGCTTATAGGTAGATGTGGATGCTATTGGTGACGTAGAAAATGGAGTCGAGTTTTGAGGGGACGAAGGTGTTTTAGAAAAAGATGTTATTGGAGTGATTGAAGGAGTAGATGAATTAGTTGTACTTTGAGAGAATTGTGTTGTATTAGAGGGAGATGTATAGAGTGAAGTGGTTTTATTATTTGTACAATGCATAGTTGTGTGACCTAATTTCTGGCAAATTTTACATCTCATTGGAGATGGGATGTATTCTTTTACTTTTGCTATGTACAATCCAATCTCAACAGTTTGAGGGATTTGGTAAAGCTTAAAAGTTAAAAGTATTAAGCATGTGGACTGAGTTTTAGCATAAATTTTTTTGTGAATTTGAATACTTCAGACACTGATTGGTTTTTCATTTCTTCAGATTCTGATACATTATTCAACCAAGGGGCATGAACTATACCCTTGGTTTTTCACTAGCATAAGTATAGTTTCATCCCTCAACATAGAAATGCTTTCATAACAGGAACTAATCGCGTCAATAGATTTTTTAAGCACGAAAATAAATATAGGTGAGAGTTTGATTTCTGGGTTTCTGGAAGCGATGACAATGAACTTTGGGTTTTCTACATTTTGGATCGAAGGCAGTCCGGGGAAACTCTCAATGCCCTGTTTATTTTTTTCGCCCTATGTTCGAACGTTGAGCTATTGGATAAACCGTCGTAGTATCCTGGGGGCTTTTTTCTCGAGCCCATCCCCGGGCCCAAGTCTGCGTAAGGATTGAACAAAAAGTTAATTAATTTACTTTTACACACGAGTTTAAGTTAAACGATGGTGCCATTTTATCATTTAAGGACTGGTGTCATAACTACAATTGGAAATTTTCAAAATATTTTCAAAATCGAAGTTCTTTTCGCGAAACTTAGAGGAAACTTCGTAAAATTTACAGTAGATATCATCAGCCATGTAAAAGTGCTTTTGATCGAATTATTAAAAAATTTCGCAACCAATTCACGCTATTGCATACTCACACACCAACAGGAATGAGAACAGTGCATTCGTAAGAAAATATCGCGGTTGAGAAAACTTGTGTTCGTCATCGATTCGTCGTCGTTTGCAGCAACTTGCCCTTTATCCATTTATTATCTGGAAAATTCTGCATGATGATCTTGGTCTCAAGGTCTACAATATCCAACTGGTGCATTATTTCCTGTGCCAGAAACTAGAAACGATTGAAGCTTTGAAGCAAAATATTGTTCGAATAATACGCGATATACGCCCCCAATTTCTCGACAAAATGGCCGAAATTTGGACCATAAGATTGCTCTTTGTACGTGGCAACTATGGTTGGCATATGCCCTTAAGTATTTTCAAATATTGAATGGCATGAAATAATCTTTTGAATGAATTTATTAAATCGTCATCAGGTAAATTTATTTGAACGAAAATGTATGAACCTATTCTAAGACAACCCATATTTTATACCGTGTCTTCTACAAATTTTTGTTGACCAATATCTTCATATTTAGTCCAATCATCTTGCATTGTCGGCCTTGCTCTACTTACCAAATACGAGAAAATGTGAAAATCAAAACAAACAGCCAATCAGAATTTTTTTTTAAGCTCCTTCAAAAAACAATAATTAGACCCCGGATAGTGTGCAACGTAATAAAACAGTTCTTTATTTCTCTGACCACTCCTCGAAAAACCACGCGAAGCCCACACACAATCAACTCTTTACATTAAAAATTAATGTTTTTCCATCATACAAATTAAGAGACATTCTACAATACATGAAGTAAGAAACTGCCCGAAAAAAATCTGTCCAAAAGTTTAAAATGGAAAATAAATGCTAGGAGTCAGAGCCTGATAACCTAGCTTACATTTTCAACGCGTGTGCAGATTAGGTTTTCCTAGAATAAGATAGGATATGAAGCTATTGTAGTTCGGCCTAATCTTCCAACGGAAAATGCTAACACGCACGATTAAGAAAGCAGCACACCAAAAAAAAAAAAAAAAAAAAAAAAACTTTGGAAAAAATCAAGTTACAACTCATATTGCATGGATATGTAATCGTAGAGGACAATAAGAAATGTCAGGTTTTCTATGAAACGAGATGCTTTCTTAATTATTTACATCTAATGCTACATACCAAAGTTCCGTAATGTATTTGCATTACTATAGCACTAATAGCTAAACATTACCTATTTAAGAGAAACAATAATTTAATGCGAAGAAAATTTACAACCGGTTCTTGAATTAGGCTCAGACAAACAGAGCACTTTCTTAATGTCGCGGTAAGATTATTTAACGCTAAGGTGAAATTATTTAACATCGCGTTATAACCTCTTCGTTAGAGGACGTCAAACAAAGAGCGATTATCACTGTACAACATTTTGTTTTAATAGCATTGCATTACTTGTCAAAATGTCAAGCAGCTCGGAAGAGGAACTTTTATTATTATTGGCATTCATTCTCATTCAAATCTTTCCCCATAGTTTCCCAAATTTTTATCACTCTGGTCGTATAAACACAGGTATTTACGCAAAAATTCAATCAATATTTCTATTGTTCTATTCTATTCAACGCATCACCGTGTTGAATACGTGTGTGTGAATTCACACAACGCCGCGGTTAATTCATAGGCGTTGGTTTTTTTTGGAGTGGGGGGGGGTATCATAATCCCAAAGAACATATCTAATTGTTGTTCTTAGTACTTCCATCCGTGTATATTTACCATATTTTATACCTGCTTAATCAATTGTTTTAAGAAGAATATGCTTGAGCAATTAAAATAAAACGTTGGCAACTTATAAAAATATTCTATTAGATGGGAGTACTAGAGGGCTCCGCGTTTATAATAAAAATGTCAGATGGAGGAAAAAATTATTTTATTATACATATTACTATAAAAGCTTATACCCGCGACTTCGTTCGCGTTGGTATAGTGAATAATTTATAAAAATTCTCTGACGGTTGACCAAGGAGTAGGCGAATATAACATAGTGGTGGTCCAGCGTTCAATCCTGACCGGGACATGAAGGAAACATATTTTTGCAGGCAACTACTATTGGGTCTATAATAATAAATGCGGTTTGCTAAAAGATGGCGTAACTTGTATTATTCCATTGTTATTATTCCATTGGAACATGTGTTGGAAAGCTACTGTCATTGTACGTCATTTCAGTATATGTCATTAATTTGAAACGTAAACTACAATATTTTTTTTTCACTTAAATATGTCGAACTTTGTGCCTGAAAAAGTGTTTTTGCGGGGAGTTTTTCTTCATTACTTTAATATGAAGAAAACTGCTGCCGAAAGTCATCGTATTTTGGTGGAAGTTCATGGTGAACATGCGCTAGCTGATCGAATGTGCCAAAAGTGGTTTTCACCATTTAAAAGTGGTAATTTTGGCTTGGAAGACGATGAACATCCTGGGCAGCCAAAAAAGTTTGAAGATGAAAAACTGGAAGAATTACTCTATGAAGATTGTTGCCAAGCACAAGAAGAGCTCGCAGAATCTTTGGGTGTCACTCAAGCAGCCATTTCAAAACGTTTAAAAGCAGCTGGATAAATTCAAAAGCAAGGAAATTGGGTTCCACATGAACTCAAGCCAAGAGACGTCAAAAGGCGGTTTTGCATGTCTGAAATGCTACTGGAACGCCACAAAAAGAAGTCATTTTTGCATCGGATTATTACTGGTGATGAAAAATGGATCCATTACGACAACAACAAGCGCAAAAAATCATATGTGAAACCCGGCCAACCAACGAAATCAACGGCAAAGCCGAATATCCACGGCGCGAAGGTAATGCTCTGTATTTGGTGGGATCAGATGGGTGTGCTGTATTATGAGCTACTAAAACCGGGTGAAACCATCAAGGGACAACGCTACCGAACACAATTAATCCGTTTGAAGAGAGCAGAAGCCGAAAAACGCCCGGAATATGCGACCAGACACGAGGCAATAATTTTCCATCATGACAACGCTCGGCCCACGTTGCTATTCCGGTTAAGAACTATTTGGAAAACAGTGGATATGAAGTCTTACCCCACCCGCCTTATAGCCAAGACCTTGCCCCTTCTGACTACCATTTGTTCCGGTCGATGCAGAACGAAAATACGGTTCACATCAGAGCAGAATATCAAAAATTGGCTTGATTCATTCTTGGCTGCCAAGCCGGCGCAGTTCTTTTGGGATGGGATCCACAAATTGCCAAAAAGATGGGAAAAAGTCATAGCTTCAGATGGGCAATACTTTAAATAATAATATTGTACATGTTTTTCTTAAACAAATGTTCAAATTTTGAAAAAAAGACCGCACGAATTAAAATATATACCCAATATATAATAAAATCATATGGGGTTGTTAGTTTTAATTTAAAGAGTTATCATGTCCTCTTAAAAGTTAGATTCTTCAAAAATAAAAATAGAAAAGTTTAAAAACAATAAAAAATTAATATTATATTTTACAAAGGTAAGAATGAATGTAAGAATGAATGTTCTTTTAACAAAGCCTTTTGTTTCTGACACTTTTTTTTAATTTTTTTCCGACTGTCGGAGAGTTTACATCGTACAAAAGACTTATAATTCACAAAGACTCTGCTTAAATGGTTACTCTCGAATACGTAATGCGCAGTCATGTCTTGTCTACACGCTGTTAGTGCTCACTCCTGCACTATTTTCATTAATGTGTGAATTGAAATATTTCTGTATTAGAAACTCTCGTCCAAATACTCATTATTATTTGCGCAGTTCACTACTCAGTAATCGAACTAACAATAATAAAATGAAATAAGGACGGAATATTTCGGCTGTGGATCGTGACTTTTTTCGATTTTCTTATTTCGTATGTATCATGTAAAATACATACGTTAGAGTTCGTCGATGAGCACATAGAAGCAGCGTTTGGTAAGGTCGTCCTACTCCTCTGTTGTGGGCGTTTATGAGGCTAAAGTTAGCGAATTTAGTCTTTATGCGAATCTTAATCAGGCATTCGAGTTTACCATATGCCCCATTCTCAAAACTTGTTTTCTAAATCTTCTTCTGACGGTGAATCCACATTCGAATAAATGCTGTGGCTGCTGTCGTGTCGGATGATTGCAATCGTCTCAATAGTAGATATCACTATCTTTGTTCTTTCCATCGCATCACTTTTTTAAGATGGCACATTCCCTGTGCAGATCCGAATATTGTTGTCCTGTAATCGTTCATTAGGTTCGTCAACAGTGAATCCGTCTTTATCCGAGGCACACATTGCTGTTTTCTCTTTTCAGTATAGGATTAGGATAGGAGCCATATGACAACTAAAACCAGTATTATGCTAAAAGACGACTAGGAAATTTAATAATTTGTTGTTCCAATAGAAATTGTTCTACTATTTATTCACATTTTAATTTTTCTTTCATAATTTTCTAAGCCTTTACATTGTTATAAAGTAGGTATTTATGAAAAAATATTTCAGTTTAACCCTCGCACCTTATTTTTACATGATAACTAAAATAAAAGTATCCTCAATCGTTTGTGTTGTAAGGAAACATAGAATCAATTTTTCGATGTGACAAAAACAGATTATTCTGAATATATGTACAAGCACATGTTTATAAATATGCATAAACCTTAACATCATATGTATACATAATCAAAATCTCGATCACAGTAGTAAACCAAAAAATTAGAACTAAAATTCTCATCCTAAATAAATCACAATCAGAATGTGGTCTTCTGTCGTGTGTATTTGAGTTTCTAGTTTACCACACTTATTTCTCCTTCTCATACTTGCTTAGTCGAGGCTAAATGAAAACTGATGTTAAATCCACAGGAACACATTCACATTTACACTTCATTTAATTAAGTTGTCAAATTACATTAAATTTTCGTTTATACCATTTTACCCCATCAATTAAATTCGATGAAGAAGAATTTCGAAAATCTATGCCACGTCGAGATACAATTTCATTTTCCAGCACACATTTTACCCACCTCTAACTGACTAAACCGACAAAGTACGAGTACAAGCATAACATCTGTCTGTCCGGGGACAGTATCAGGAATCAGTAGGGCGCCTTTTTGTTAATTACAGAATTAACACCCCTCAATTGAAGCTCCAACGTCAACAACATAGGCCAACTGAACCAGAAAGCAGTCTCGCCCGCACAGTTGACAAACGAGTCACTCGAGGAGACTACTCTATTCCAATCTGGCACTGACAGAGTTGGCATATCATTTAAATTGGCAAGTGGGAGGTGATCAAGGCGGTACTGTACTCATATAATGTGGTAGTCGGTTTAAAATAACAACATTGTTTTGGTCGCCGGTCAATACGTGACTCTGTAATATGTTGTTGTGCCCAAGAATTAATAATATTTAACAGCATCTGCTGTAAATTTGCACTTTTCATACATTCATGGGTATGATCTTAGGTACTTAAGCTCCCTTACGAAAATCTTTCGAGTACATTATTCGATGTGAAACCATATAATTGCTATGGAACAGAACTGCTCTGCTCTGTCCTTCTTTGGTGAATTCTTATTGAACGTTTATTGCTCGTAAGTATATGAATGTTGTTAATGGATTTCTACGGATTCTTTTAATTTACACAATAAAGGAATTAATTGCTGTTTCAGAAATGTTTTTATTTGGTGATTGACCCTTAAATTCATTGCATCTTCTTGATTTCTTTTATAAGCACCATTATTGCGCTATTAAAATATTTTATAATCAGAAACAACAGTAAGTATGTACATATATAGATATATGGTATATATAAATAATTCGAAAATATTATTTGCGAGAAAACAAATTGTCAAGAAAAGAAAACAAAATCAAAACACACACAATGTACTCATTCTTAGATAATATAGTACACACACACACATTTAGATATCATTCGGCTAATTAGAAAATATAAGGAATATAAAATATATGAACATGAATGCATGAATATGCATATATGTATGTGTATACCAAATGTATGGAGATATGTGCATGCAAACATATGAATATGTATATATGAATGCATGTGCGCGCACCGAAAGGATTTTATGAACCCTTAAGATGTTTGCATGTTTTTTGTTTGCGAAAGGAAATTAGGGAGGATAAAAAGAGAGATACCGATGTGCATTGTTTTTAAATGTTTGCAAGCTATACTGACTGGGAAATAAAGAGCTCTGCAGAGCATTCCATAATCGAATTGTATGGCTTAGGAAAGAATCATTATATTTCAGAGTACGTCTGAAGATGGGCGAGATGGGTGTTACAGTTAAAAGTTTAAAGGGCTGAATGCTACTAGCAATTTCAGTGGGGCACTGGTAGGGAAAATACAACAAGGTGAAACAGGAGACGTTACACCGGTTTTCTAGGATGTCGAAAGACTGTGGAATTAGCATCACCTTTGAGTTTTATCGCAAGATTTTGTAAGTGCAAAGAGATCTTAGCAAGCCTTAAATGCCTTATATATTGTGGCCAGCTCAGAGGAGATGAAGTATTTCTTACATCGCTTAAGGAAACCTAAACATTTCGCATTCATTTCATTTCAGCGTATATATATTTCGATATTAGAAGCACAACCAATTGGAGAACTATCAACAGAGTGAAATTTAATGCTTCCAAAACACAATGCTATCTGCTGTCGTTAAAGCGAAATTTAAATACCTAGCCATTATCCATGAATAATACTTTATTTGCATCGTTGAAACCGATATTGATATTTCTTTGATTGGTTGTGCTGTTCATATCGCAAAATACATACACGCAGGGACGTGAGACCGTGAATAAATATGAGAAGCAGAACAGAGCAGATAGCAATGGTAGTTTTTCCAATTGTTATGTTTCAACTGCTGTCAAAATTACCAACTGCTGTCAAAAAATTCAGTAAGATTTGGCACTTCATCATGCATCATTTTACGCTTGCCGAACGTGCAGGAATCATTAAAAAATATAATTGAAATTCCGGCTGAGTTGTAAATATCCAACGTGAATTTCGTCGTAAGGTCGGTCGTCACTATGGCTTCAATATTGCAATTCATATGTAATTCATAGCACCGTGGAAACGTTTAAGCGTGAATACACTGTTTTGGATCTTAAGCCACCAAGCAGACAGAGATTGGTGCGAGATGAAGAAATCATAGCCGGATAAGACCAAAAAATGTCGATTCGGCGCCGATCAACTGAATTGGGCATCACCAGAGAATCAATCCAGCTTATTTTGCGGTTGAATTTGGGCCCTCTTTTGTATAAGTTTGTGCTGACGCAAGAATTGAAACCGGGTGACCAAAGACAACGCAGTGAGTTCGCTAATTGTGCGCTGGGAATGTTGGCCGGAGTCCCATTTTTGACTCAGCAGCTATGTCAACAAGGAAATCTGCGGCTATTGAAGCGAACACAATCCACAAGTATTCAGCCAAGCATCAATTCATCCACAAAGATTGACTGTTTGGTGGGGTTTATGGTATTGCGGAATTATCAGACTATATTTCAGAAATCGAACTTCAGAAGATGGTTTCTGAAACTCGATCAGAAAGGATTCTAGCAGTATCTTGCGATTGTAGCCGCTCAACACAAAATTTCATCACTACTTCGGTGGTTTATCGTCCGGACTATCTGCATTCGCACCTTGGCTTAAACAATGTACTGGTCCTAGTTGATGGGAGCTACTCGGGACTCTTGGATATCCAAAATATTGGAAGTGTGTCTTGCGTTGATTCCAAAGCTATTTAGTTAACGGCTTTTTAATCAAGAGATAGCCTGGTTCCTTTGTGGATGTTGAAGTGTAAGGAAAGTGCACTGGCTATGATGGGATTTCACACCCCGCAAAATCGATCAACCTTGGTCTGTTATTAGAGGTGGTGTCCAGAAGGCTATGATTTCCAACTTTGTGGCCTACAATGTTCTCTTCTCTTAGCTTGGTGTTGAATTCACAAAGAACAATATTAATGTCATGCTATGAATACTGCTTGTAAAAGTAGTCGTGGTGCTCATAGAAACAATCTTTGACAATGGCGTCTTTCTCCTCTTTGGGGGTCTGGCCTTAATGCGGATTGCTATCAGTTGTTCCCTCAAAGGCTTGAAGCTCAAATCTTTTTGTCTAAGTGTCCCACCGATGAAAAATCCGCATCAAAATAGAAGCTGCTTCTGCTCTCAACAGCAATCACCACAGTAGATGTCACGGTTTTTCATATTCCCCGCTTTTATCTCGCGGCAATTCTTGGATGGCCATCCAAGCCCATAGATATTTTCAACAATGCAGTAGGATTGGAATGATGAGGGTCTTATACAATCGTGTCTTCGTTGACAGTGAAGGGAGTTATTTTTCAATGCCTTGTTAGTCAAAAGAAGCAGCAACTGGCAAGAATAATACTTTGCTTGATCTTTGCTGTTGTCTCACACGAGCTTACTGCGGAACCCCGAGTTAACAAAGTTAGCTACAACTACAAAATTATGATTTCCTGTGATTGTGACTTCCTGACACTGTCACAAGCCATTGATGTTATCGCTGTGAAATACTTCGTTTTACCTTCATTTACTATTAAACTCATCTTTGTCGCTTCTGTTTCTATCCACGCAAATAAGCCAGTAACCTCAAGCTGATTTCTTCTCATAATGTCAATGTCGTCAGCTTATACGCGCAGTTGTACAGACTTTTTAAATATTGTACTTTCGATAATAGCTTTGAAATTTCGCAACATCAAATAACATATTTCATTGCTTTCAATACCGACTTTTATGGAGCAACGATCTTTCTCCATTCTAATTCTGCACAA
Source organism: Volucella inanis (assembly GCA_907269105.1). Taxonomy (NCBI): domain Eukaryota; kingdom Metazoa; phylum Arthropoda; class Insecta; order Diptera; family Syrphidae; genus Volucella; species Volucella inanis. The sequence continues at coordinate 61,002,436 of OU026155.1, forward strand.
GCATACAACTTTGGCTGGGATGTCAAAACTGGAGATAACTTTTTACGGTTTGTATATGCTGCCATATACCACCTTGAATGGTGAGGTAAATATCTGGTCGATGATGAAATTTTCAGACCTGTAATCACATTAATAAGAACCTGTCAGATTGTTTATATCAGGTTTTTGGCATTGAGTAGACTGATTTCTCTGAAGTTAACTCAGTTCAGAGGGTCTCTTTTCTTAAGATTTGGGCAAACAATGCTGAGGCTCCATTCACTGGCCATACTGTCATGTGATCAGATTTTACAGATGAGCTGGTGTATGACCCTCACCAATTCTTCTCCCGCAGCCTCAACGTAGAGAGTCTAACTGTTCCAGCAAGCTTGAAAGTTTTTATTTTCGATATCGCTATCCAAACCATTTCATGGTCAGGTGAACGGAGTCGTCTTCGCCATTTAACAGTCTGGAGAAATAATCCTACCAGCTTTTCATCAGGAACTGGAACAGCATGCTGCTCGATCGAGCGCTTCTCTGTTTCTAAATTTTTCTTTTTGAGAGGCCGCTGTCCCTTCCATCATTTTTTAGCCCCCGACGTAAAAAGAGGTGTGCTATAAATTTAAAGTGTGTAATATATCTGTGCATCTGTGTATCTTTTTGTGGCATCGTAGCTTCCTAATGGCTTAACCGATTTCGTCGATTTTTTTTTTTTTTTGTTTGAAAGGTGACTTGATCCAAAGTGTTTTTAGCTTTAATTCAAGCAAATCCTATTCATTCGTTTTTCTACAAGTTTGATGTGTGTATCTATGCATCTGGCTATGGCATCGAAGCTCCCAAACGGCTGAGCCCATTTCGATAAATTTTTTTTTTTTTTTTTTTTGTTTGAAAATGTCGATTGTAACGTGTCTATGCTAGCAATATATAAAGTATAAAAAGCATGAAATAAAATAAAAAAAAAATAATAAATTAAAAATTTAAAACACCCCGACGCAAAAATAACCTCTTAAAAGTAAAAAAATGATATGTATTGACCCTTTAAGATTAATATAAGATATAACAACCAAGGCACTTAGCTGGGAGCTGCTACCTTACCCGCCGTATTCACCAGACTTGGCTCCTTCCGACTACCATTTGTTTTCACCGATGGTGCTTAGCAGCACTTCGAATCCTACGAGAAAGTCGAAAACTGGGTAACTTTTTGGTTTGCTTCAAAAGACAGGAAAAATGTGTAGCTAGCAATGGCCAATACTTTGAATAAAATGTTTTTTACTTTCCCATTAAAAATTAGTAGGTAGGCCTCCTTATGGAAGCGTCATGATGTCTCTGGTTTAAGCCCAAAGTCGCGGGAAGGGTCTTTGACCCAAAGTAGAATTACTAAAGCTAAGTGCTTGACCCTAAGGTCATCAAGAGGTTTTAGGTTGGCCTCGAACCATACCAAGGGTGGATTTTTTGCCTCCAACACCAGTTCTACTTTGGTATATTTTTTTAGCAAATAGCAATGGCAAGGCATATCCTTGCTCCCATGGATGTATGGGCATCACGTGGAATAAGGCCTTCATGGCAAGTGCCCACGTAAAACACGAGAGACGTTCTAGGTAAGTTGAGGTACCTTAAGGATCCATAGAAGAGGAGACCCTCTTAGGTGTGCGAATTATAGAGGTGTAAGTCTCCACAACATTGGATACAAGACCTTAACTGCCATCTTTTAATCAATTTTGAGGTTGCATATGACAGCATTTATAGAGACGAGCTATATAGAGGCAAGTCTAGTTTTAGCATCCCAAACAAATTCGTCCACCTGTATGACGATCGAGAACGCCCGCTGCTCAAGGTGACGCGCTGTGATGTGATTTCTCTAATATCATACTTGAAAGACTTGTACGGAACCCACTAGTGAGAACTGAAAACACAAACTATCAAAAGTCTGTACAACTACTAGCGTACCTCGGCCATATCAACATAATTAAGAGAACTCAGCAGGCTATCACTAGTGCGTTCGCTAGTATTGAAACGGAAACTGCCAAAATGGGCAATAAATAAGGACAAAACCAAATTTATGCTATCGATAAGAAAAAAAAAAAAAAAACACAGCATCGCCCAATTGGACAGAACATCACAATCGACAGCTATAATTAAGGAGTAGTAAACGACTTTGTCTATGTATGTACATTGGCCCTACTACAACAATTCAGCAGAAATAAAACGAACAGTCACTTTAGGCTAAGAAGGCAATTGAGTAGTAAGTCAGAAAACTGCAAATCTGCCGACTGAGATGACTAGGATATGTAGAGCAAATAGAAACCAATGCTCCGTCTCGCCAAGTCTTCGAAGGGACAACTAAATAAAGGAAGACCTCACCTAAGGTGGCGCGCACGAATAGACGGGGACTTCACCCAGGTAGTTAGTTAAAGAACTGATTAACTGGAGAGGCTTATTAGGTTCACCTCGAAATGTAGCGCCACACAAGTAAGTAAGCTATATAAGCGAAAAAAACAATTAGTTTTATTTTTTGAAATTTTTTGTCATAGCGAATCAAACCCAATTTTAAAAACTCAAACTCAAAAAACAAAACAATATTTAAACTTGAGCAAATTACACCACTCGTAATCGAAATAAAAGATTTCATTTGGGATGATGGCACTCGATAGCTAAAAGTAGTCTACTACAACTAATTTCCGACAGCTATTAAAAGTCCTAAAATCTGTAACTAAATATTATTATTCTTCCAAAATTGTTCAAATCAATTACTTTATTTAACTTTAACTTTAAAAAAAAAACTTTCATGTATGAATAAAGTAAAGTGGTAGTATAACAAAAGAGATCAAATATAACATCAATATAATTAAAAATACAAATTTATTCATTTAAATCTATATTGTCCCCTTTAAAGTAATCCCCATCGACTGCAACACACTTATGCCAGCGCTTGATCCAATCCTCGAAACATTTTTTATATTCGGTTTTCGGTATGTCCATTAGTGTTTCCTGCGATTTTTCCATTACTTCCTCTCGGCTGCTGCATCGCGTTCCCCGTAGTGGTTTTTTTAACTCGATTGAATAAAAAGAAGTCATAAAGAGCCAAATCAGGTGAATTCGGTGGTTGTTGAATGGTATATGTTGCATTTTTCGTCAAAAAATTACGAATAATGATGACACTGTGCGACGGTGCGTTATCATGGTGCAAAATCCACGAGTTTTCTGCCCACAATTCTGGTCTCTTTTGGCGAATTGCTTCACGCAAACGTCTCATAACCCAAATAATATTCTTTGTTTACTGTCTGGCCTTCTGGCAAAAATTCATGATGCACTACACCGTTGTAATCCATAAAAACGATATGGTTTTTTTGGTCTCGGCTCAATTGGTGAACGCCATTCACTTGCCTGATGTCTGGATTGCGTGTCATACTCATAAACCCATGTTTCGTTTCCAGTAATGATAATTTTGATGAATGTGGAATCGGATTCAGCCTCGCAAATCATCTGTTTTGCGACGTCAACGCGGTCTCTCTTTTGCATGAAATTGACATCTTTTGGCACCAACTTTGCTGCTACACGACGAAAACCCAAATCTTTGTCTTGGACGGAACCATAGGTAATGTTCAAGTCCTCCGCTATATCTCTAATGGTTGATTTGCAATTATTGACCAACATTTCTTTTACTTCATCAATGTTTTTGTCGGTTTTCGATGTCGATGGTCTGCAACTGCTTTCATCATCTTCGATTGACTCACAACCACTTTTGAACCGCTCGTGCCACTGGTAAACGACCGTTTTCTTTAGAGAATCGTTGCCGAAACACTTTTCCAACATTGGGCATCAATTTTTCTAGTGGGCATCAACAAAAACAACATTAAATCCTTTTTTTACGCAAAATTGAATACAAGTTCTTTGTTCCAAATTTAAATCCATTTCTAAAATTGTAAAAAAATCGCCAAACACACAGAGTTAGATGTACTCTTGGCTACGTAACTTTTGCAAATGTCAAGCTATGATGCTAAGATTTAGAGAGAATATCAACAACAAATGTACCAACTTAACAAAAAAAACAGAACTCAAATCGGAATAATGGGAGTGCCACACGATATTTTTTTTTTTTTTATCAAGGTAACAGATTTTCATTCGCAACCAATAAACGACTGCTGAGTAAGTACATAAAGAATTGGGCTAATAATTTTATAACTGTTGCTCAAAAAAAGGAAAAATTTAAAAACTGGAAACTTGCAGTTGAAATGGATGACGTAGGTGCCAAAGTATAGATGGATTTATATGACAATCAATGAGGGTTTGTAGAACAAACAAGGCGATTCAAACTTTACAAATATCGATAGAAAAACATTGCGACGCTTCAAATTATTTGCATATCGTCCTCGACAATTTAAAATACATAACTACAGGCTTTCCCGATATTTTATATGGACTGGAACTGGAGAATTCGAAGTTAAAGTAATAGAACCAAACAGAATCGACACGTTACACATCAATAACGTGTTTTTCATCGTAAAAAACCGAATATCTGCATTTCAGATATCCTCACGTAAAATACGCCAAGTTATCGAATACTTCAAGCCAAGTTGGTGAGAACTACGACGTATCGATTCGTCACGGTCTTCGCGTACACTCTCAGCTACAGCTGCTATAGTCTCTTCACTACGTCCTAGATGTGGTCATCCACTATGGATGAGTATCATCCACTAATGTAAACTGGGACTCAAATTTGCGAATGGTATTGACAATAGTGGTTTCAGTAGGTCGATTATGAGCACCGTTAGTTCCTCGAATCGCACGAAAAACATTTCTAACAGAACGCTGATTTTCGTAATACAGCTGAACAATTTGGAGACGCTATTAAGGTGTGAGTCTTTCCATAATGACTTTCCAAGCGATACTGAACAAAAATGACAAAGCCGTTTGATAGGATTCACGCGTGATCTCTCAAAAATAGCCTATTGAAAATCAAACTTCACGATGTTTTGTACTCGTATTAGATAAATTTTATAACAAGATAGATCAAGTACAAGTCTTAATAAGACACTGAAAGACATATCGAAGGCGATGTAAGATTGTAGAAGTAATAAATAAATTTTATTTATTATCACAAGTAGTGCAAAAAGCAGGGAATATTTTTTCGGTGGATGGAATCGAAAATGAGATGAGAGACCATATAAGTAATAAAGTAATATTACATAGCAAAAATTATTTGCTCTAATTCGACGACTAGTGGTTATTTTCCGATTTCACAAGAGGACAAGTCCTCATTTATTAAAACACAAAAGGTAACTCAACTTAACAAATTTCGATAGCATAAAAGAAACCCAACTGCATCGAATATTGGAAAGTGTATGTCTCTGTGTAGTAATGTCAAGTGATTTTGGATAGGTAAACATTATCAGCTTATTTCGCGGGACTTGACGTTCCGCGTGCATTGTTATCGCAGGCGAGTTTGAAATCCAATATGCGGCAAGCGTATGAACTTTAGATGCATGCGGCGGAAATGTGGATGATGAGATTTCTTTATTAGATGAAACTTTTCTTGTATGAACTCCTGCCTTCTTAAATTCGAGTGTCCTCAACCGATACCATGTATTGGTTGAGTATTTATATTGGTTGTTGAACTTGGCCTTGACTTTCAGGTCGCAGTTCAGATATTACAGGTGCTGTTGTGTTATTCGTAATCTTTATTTTTTATCATAAATTATTAATTGAGAGCACATTCAATAAACTTTAAAACACGACATGCTTCAAAACAAGAACCTAGTACGAGTATCGAAGCACGACGCGACACGACAACAAATTCTTTAAAAAAAACTTAGTACGAGTATCGAGACATGACACGCGTAAAAATAGTAAAATCGAAGACGAAAAAGTTTACTAAATATGTTCTCAATCATTAATTAATGATTGACGCTTGGAGCATCTAATGTGCCGCCGTCCATTTTTTACTCATGAATTGTTTGATTACACAAGCCCGCAAAAAAAATAAAAAATAAAAAATATAAGGAAGATAAGAAAAGTAATATACATATAATATCCATTAGTCTTTTTATCCTGTCATCTCTAATTTACTATCTAACAGCACATACATATAAAACTAATTGAATTAAAAATAAAAATGACACCATGGATTCGAATTAAACCAACTGAATTAAAACAGCTAACTAAGTTGGAAGCTACAGTATGCATTTACTTCACACTTCTTGGGTCGATTATCTGTTATCACTTTGCATATCATCTCTGACGCCTCGCAGTTTCAAGCTTCTTCTCTCCTCGGCCTTATCGAACCGTTGATCCTCGCAGTTAAGTTTGTGTTAAGCCTAATTCGATTTCACAATAGCACTGATAAAATATATTTAAATATTTCATAATGGCTAGTAAGTTAAGACGTTGTGTTAACGACCATGATAAGTTTTGTTACATTTGTAGAGAATATATTTTCAAAGATCAGCGAGAATTAATAAAAAAAACACTGTGATCCGCTTGTATTTTGCTTACTTCAATATTGAAATTTGCAATCAAGGTAAAGCGTGGGCACCTCAAAGTGTATGTAAAATGTGCACGTAAATCTTTAAAATTTGGAGTACCGATGATTTGGAGAGAACAAAAAAATCATCATAACGACTGTTACTTCTGACAAGTACCATATAGTGGGCATCAACAAAAACAATCACCACAAATGGGAATATCCTAATATTTCTTCAGCAATAATACCAATTTCGTTCCAATACCAGTTTTTCATCAGCTACCACAATGTCAGAAGGAAGAAATTGAAGGATCTAGTGCTTCTCAAGTAAGTGATGACTTTGAATGCTCTGTAGAAACATCGAAGCCTAAACCATTTTTACAAAACGAGCTTAATGATTTCATCAGAGACTTAGATCTTTCAAAGGAACGTTCTGAGCTGCTAGCATCTATCGCACGCGAGAACAACACTTATTGCAATTTTTTTCTTCTGGTGAAAACTTTGTAAATTGCAGTGATGTGAGAGACTTACTGAATTTCATTGGCTTAGAGACCTATCAGGTAAGTGACTGGCGTCTCTCTATTGACAGCAGTAAAGGAAGTCTCAAGGTTGTGCTTTTACATTTTACATACCCCTATTTCAATTGCCCACTCAACTTGTATGAAAGAAGAATATGAAGTAATTTCAGTTCTATTGCAGAAAATAAAATATGTCGAACATAAATGGGTGATCTTTGTTAAGTCAACAAAGTGCTATACAAAATATCCATGTTTTATTTGTCTCTGGGACAGTAGAGCAAAACCAAAACACTGGTTACAAAAAAATTGGCCTGTGAGAGATGATGATGAATGTGATAATGAGCCTTTATTTTCACGAGAAAGAATCATTCTTCCACCCTTGCACATAAATTTGAGACTAATGAAGCAATTTGTGAAAGCTCTAGACAAAAATATACAATGTTTTCATTGTATTCCTCAGAAATTTCCTAGATAAAGCGATGAAAAGTCAAAGGCAGGCATTTTTGATGGACCTCAAATACGTTTATTAATTAAATGCTCTAATAATTCTGAAGCATCTATGACTGAATTAGAACGACTTGCGTGGAAATCTTTTGAAGTGATTGTGCAAAATTTTCTCGGAAATTACAGGACTAATGACTGTGAAGAGTTAGTTAAGGAAATTCTTCTTAACTTTAAAATATTTGGCTGTAATATGATCATAAAAGTAAACTATCTCCATAGTCATATAGATCAGTTTCGTCATAACCTAAGAGATCTTAGCGAAGAACAACGAGAACGCTTCCATCAAGATATAAAAATAATGGAGAACAGGTATCAAGGAAGATGGGACGTTCATATGATGGCAGACTATTGCTGAGGAATTATGCGCGACTGGCCAAGACAAATTTACTCTAAAAAAATCCCTTAAAAAACAATTTTTTCAAGTATAATATTAAAATAAAATAAAATAAAGCCGTATTTTTAAAAAATCTTTTTTTTTCATCCATCTCATAAATTAGAGCTGATACAAAAAAAAACTGTTCACATTTTTGAAATCACCTTATTAGATATACTTAAAAACAAGTCTTAAATCCTAGACACCAAAATGTGTGTAGGGCAGTGTTATCATGACTATAGTTACTAGTGCAAGGAGACATGTTACGCTGTAATTGGTAATAATGTGTATTCGTATTTGTCCGAATTATTCTAGCTTGCTTATACCATAGTTGCCGTGTTGTTTATGTATAGTTCTTTAAGCGTGTCTAATGTCAGGAATTCTTTGTAGGTTTTAATATTTGAATTTTGTAGAATTGATAAATAAATAAATAAAAGAAAATTTATTTTGATTCGTATAGCTGATCATTTACAAATATTAGGACGTTATGGTAGCGAATTATGTAGATTCCGGTTTGGGCTGTGGCTTCGGTACAAGAGGACGGGGTGGTGGTGTCATTTTGCGGGTAGTTGTGCCGATGGTATTTGACCTGAGGATAGAACGGTTCTCTTCGTGGTCAAGTAATACATAGGTAGTTGGCGTGGAAGAAATATTTTTCTGGGGATTTTGATGCTGATTCGCAAAAGTTGTTCTGAATTTCTGATTTTCCAATTTTGGGCACAAAGCTAAAGCTTGTGGTATATCACATAAGAGTCCAGAGCTTGCCTTAAGCGAGAGAATTCATTTGTTACTCTTGTGTACCCAAATCTCTTTGATCTGCGTAACGAAGAGTTAGATATTTAGAAATGGCTTTTCGTTTCAAGAAGATATTTTACGACTCTAGGTCTGTACCTGTGTTTTTAATATGGATAACATTTAATATAGCAAAGTATTTTGGAGACCCTTCAATGGTTCGTAAATATTGAGCACTCTTCCAACACTATTTTTCCAAGAGTTAAACTCAGACGGATTACTGGAAAAGTCTCATAGAAATCTAACAACATCAGGGATTCTGTGTAGATCTGTAAGTTTTTCACTAACTATGCGTAAAGGAAAAGAATTTAGATATTTAAAAAGGTATGTGCATACCATAATTCACCTTAATAAAATTACTTATGAAGTGAAAGTTAATACACTGATTTAAACAACTTAAGAAACTGCCGAAAGAATTGTTTTTTACTTTACTCAAAGGTTTCAAAAATATATTATTATAATTTACGCAATTCTTTTAATTGATTATTTTTATTCTTTTTTTAATACTTTGACTTTTTATTTTATTTTTTTTTTTCAATTATACTTTTATTTTTTTGTTTCTATTTAATAGTAGTTTTGTTTTTCGTTTTTTGTTTATACTTTTATACTTTACACTTTAATGACTTACAATTGATTTTTCACTGTTTCAATTCTGAAAACTAGACTTACAAATATCCATAAAGTTCTATATGTGCCATAGTACACTTATTTCTGAAGTAAAAGCTGGTGGATAGTCACTGTTTTTAATAATATCTACGATTTCCAACTATTTATGTTGAGATATTTTCCCGCGAACTTTTTATTTTTTCCTCGGGTATACGAGTACATACAAAATGTGGAACTAGATGCTGCGATCACGCTTCTAGAGGTAAATAAGGCATCAGGATTAGAACGGTATCCTACGAAATATTGCTGGATGTTTTAATCAGATTTTCGATTAGGGAATGGTAGATGAAAACTTCAAGGAAAGCATTATCTTTCTAGAAACGACCCGAGTAACTACCGAAGAATACTGAAATGAAAATCTTCTCTTCAATACTTCTCAAACTCTTAACAAATTGGATAACGGATAATGGACTCCTAAGTGAATTCCAAGCAGTCTTTCGCAAAGAATATTCCACTGTGAATAAAATGATTACGTTGACAAGCATAGCTAAAATAGAAAGAAACTATACGCTTTTTTCATGGATTTTAAGGCTGCTTTCGATTCCATAGATAGAAATGCTCTTTTCCTTAAACTATGCAATGAAGGAGTTTCAATGAAATTTTTCAAAATATTACACAATATGTATGAGCATAATCAAGCGGCCGTGTGGGATGGGGACCAATTGTCTTACTTGTTTGATACAAAAATGGGCGTCAAACAAGGATGCTTACTTAACCCTTTGCTTTTTTTTAATACTACTTGTTGACATTATTGCCTTTCTTCCAGTAGAAATTATTTTCAATGAAATAAACATTAAGTATATATAGGGTTTTCCAATAGGGACTTGACAATTTTGAATTTAATTTGTGAACGCACTCTTTCACTAATCATCAAACTGTCACTGTCAATTTATTCAGTAAATTCAACATTTTCATCTTGGTAAAGTACACTAATGAGCTACGTTCTCCAATTGGGTTCTGGAGAAGATGCGCTAAGATGATAAATTTCATCGCAAAATCATCTTCAGTGACGAAGCTCATTTTTGGCTCAATGGGTTGGTCAACAAGCAAAATATGCGTTAATGGTCGGGTGAAAACCCACATGTGCTTCATGAATCACAACTTCATCCACAAAAAATAACTGTTTGGCCATATTTTTTCGTCGACGATAACGATTATCACGTTTCTGTGAATGGTCAGCATTATCGCGCCATGATCACCGATTATTTTTCGCCCAAATTGGAAGATATGGACTTGGACGACATGTGGTTTCAACAGGATGGTGCCACAAGCTACATACCACGCGCTACAGTCGATTTATTGAGGAGTAAATATGGTGAGCGTATTATCTCAAGACATGGGCCAGTCGATTGGCCGCCTCGTTCGTGCGTTTTAACGCCGCTTGACTATTTTCTGTGAGGCTATGTTAAGTCATTGGTTTATGCCAACACGCTGACGACGTTGGAAGAGCTCAGAGCCAATATTGAACATGAAATAGCGACTGTTTCGGCCAAAATGTGTGGACAAGTCGTTGAAAATTGGGTCCAACGAATCGACCGCTGCAAACGTGCCCGCGGTGGCCATATGAACGAAATCGAGTTCCATTTATAAATATTTTGATTGTACTTCAAGCCAATAATAAAGTTTTTAAAATGTCTCAAATGGTTTGCCTTTTATTTAAAAAAAAAAAGTTGTCAAGTCGCTATTAGAAAACCCTATAGAAGAAATCCTGACTCCCAAACTTTCTCTTGAAAATCGCTTTAGACCCAAACTATGTACATGATGCTAAAATGGCCATCAACTGCAACTGGAAACAGTACAAACTGTTTGAAGCGGTTATAAGAACCAAAATGTGTTATGCTGCACAAGTCTGGAAATTTTTCCAATATAATGACGTTGAAAAATTATTAAGTTACTTCCTAAGGAAAATTTTTTCGTTTACCAGACAACACTCCAACGTACATGCTTCATTTGGAGACTAAACTTCCTTCTCTCTACTTAAATGGTGTACTCTTAAACTTCACTTCAGCTACATCAGAAAGAAAATGAAATACCACCCACAAAGACTTTCTAAAATAGTGGCAACGCAAATCTCAATTCTTGGGCGAGTGGTCAACATGAGAGAGATGATGATGAATCCAGGAACCTATATCGAACGCTGAAGCACAACCTAACAAACAATTCTTTTTACGACAACAGTATTGATACTACTTCCACAATCTGCAAAGCGAGAGGAGAGCTTTTGTACTTAAAATACACATGTCCCATTGAAGCGACCGATCCACTAAATGTACACTAATACATTTTATCGAAACCTGCCCATTTTTAACGCTATTAGACATTTGGGCAAAGTTATTCTAACTATGGATGAATTAAAAAACAAAAAATTACTTTAAATGGCAGTGACAGCTGACTAACTCTAGTCAGCTACGTTAAAACTGTATGGAAATACCGTTCCAAAGTAATAAACGAAAGTTTCTGATTAAATCTTAAATTATCTGTTAGATGTTATTATATGTTATGACAGGATTATAATAATTATTTCTTTTTAATTCGATGTTAAATAAAATACATATTACAATATATTTTCTCTTATTTTCGGGTGACGGCTAACGTCATGCTTTAATTGTGAACTATATATGTATTGTATGAAAATGAAATGAATATTGAATAAAGATCACATCTAACTAAAACTAACTATACTATATATTTTTGAACGCGATTTTAAACTCTCACTGCTTATGTTGAGTTTTATTTTTTCACTCGCGTTTGATTTGCTTAAGCGTTAGTAAGTGAAATTAATAGGTATTTAATTTAAAAAAAAGTATAATATATTGGGTATATATGTTATATTAATTCGTGCGGTTTTTTTTTTCAAAATTTGAACGTGTATTTAAGAAAAACATGTACAATAGTATTATTCAAAGTATTGCCAATCTGAAGCTATGACTTTTTCCCATCTTTCTGGCAATTTGTGGATCCCATCCCAAAAGAACTGCGCAGGCTTGGCAGCCAAGAATGAATCAAGCCAATTTTTGATATTCTGCTCTGATTTGAACCGTATTTCAGTGAGGGCGCTCTGCATCGACCGGAACAAATGGTAGTCAGAAGGGGCAAGGTCCCATCCACTGTTTTCCAAATAGTTCTTAACCGGAATAGCAACGTGGGGCCGAGCGTTGTTATGATGGAAAATTATTGCCTCGTGTCTGGTCGCAGATGCCGGGCGTTTTTCGGTTACTGCTCTCTTCAAACGGATTAATTGTGGTTTCACCCGGTTTTAGCAGCTCATAATACAGCACACCCATCTGATCCCACCAAATACAGAGCATTACCTTCGCGCCATGGATATTCGCCTTTGCCGTTGATTTGGCTGGTTGGCCGGGTTTCACATATGATTTTTTGCGCTTGGGGTTGTCGTAATGGATCCATTTTTCATCACCAGTAACAATCCGATGCAAAAATGACTTCCTTTTGTGGTGTTCCAGCAGCATTTCGGACATGCAAAACCGCCTTTCGACGTCTCTCTGCTTGAGTTCATGTGGAACCCAATTTCCTTGCTTTTGAATATATTCAGCTGCTTTTAAACGTTTTGAAATGGCTGCTTGAGTGACACCCAAAGATTCTGCGAGCTCTTCTTGTGTTTGGCAACAATCTTCAAAGAGTAATGCTTCTAGTTCTTCATCTTCAAACTTTTTTGTCTGCCCAGGACGTTCATCGTCTTTCAAGCCAAAATCACCACTTTTAAATCGTGAAAACCACTTTTGGCACGTTCGATCAGCTACCGCATGTTCACCATAAACTTCCACCAAAATACGATGACTTTCGGCAGCAGTTTTCTTCATATTAAAGTAATGAAGAAGAACTCCCTGCAAAAACACTTCTTCAGGCACAAAGTTCGACATATTTAAGTGAAAAAAAATTATTGTGGTTTACACTTCAAATGAATGACATATACTGAAATAACGTACAATGACAGTAGCTTTCCAACGCATGTTCCAATGGAATAATAACAATGGAATAATACAAGTTACACCATCTCTTAGCAAACCGCACATTAAGTTATAGAATCAATATATGTATATATATTCGATTTCACAAGAAGACAGAGAGAAAGAAACCTAAAATAACTGCATCGACTGGCTCTTTGGGCGACGGGGGGTGTCAGATGATTTTGGATGGGTAAACATTGTGTCAGCTTATTTCGTCAGACTTGACGTTACGCGCGCATAGTTATCGTAGGTGAATTTAAAATACAACATGCGGCGAGAGTGTGAACTTTATTTGCATGCGGCGAAAATGTTTATTTTGAGATTTCTTTATTAGATGTAATTTTTCTTTCGTTAACTTATTAAATAAATAGTAGTAAATGAACAATACTCATAGAAAGAAAGTCAAAGTTAACACACGGGGCAACAGGTGACCATAACCTTGCTGAACTACTGGTTTTTGCATGGAAATACGTAAAGGATATGTTGAAGATGGAAGGAAACTTTGTTGTAAATGGGTCTCTGTAGTTTCAACTTAAGATCGACTGCGTAATTCATATAACATAGAGTAAGGAATACTCGTATAATACAAGGATATTATTATATAAATTCGATATTTTAGTATCGAACATAAGTCGGCCTTATTTAATCCGGTTTTTTTTTTATTATAATTTTAAACGATTAAGAATCTTAAACGTATAAACAAGTGTATGTTTTAAATTGTATAAGATCGTTTGAAAATAAAGAGGAAATAATATTGTAAAATTGCAAACGAAAAAATTTTCATTTTATCGACAAAAAGGGTTTTCATAAAACATCTTTAGAATTTATTTATTTTTATTTTTTTAGGATTTCACCATATGCCAATAATTTTAATTTCGAAAAAATTCATTCAAATTTATTTATTTCTGAAAGAAATCAATTAATACTATTCCTTAAGAAAATATTTTTACTTCTATACATACTCCCAAGGGTCAACATTTTCCTGGTAAAAGTAACATGCGGTGATGAAATATCGATTGATTAAGTTACCAGGGTAAAAATTTGCCTAGGAGGAATAATTTTTGTTGGAATTAGGTGAGAAAAAAACATATTCAACTCGTAGAAATTATATGAGTAATTAATCCTATGAAGACTTCAGTCAGGCCTTTCTTTATATCATAAAATCAGAGAAAAATCAAGCGAAACGGGATTCTATGGAGATGAAAATCTGTTGCATTTGAAATAGGAAGGATGCCAGCCACGTGCTGTAAATTTGTGAGAATGGCTGAAAATGAACCAGAGACTTACCTTAAAATGTTGCGCGATATCTACAATGGTGTCAAAATAAAACTGTAGTGGACAACAGAAATAACTGAATAATTCGAAGTCAGATAATGTGGCACAAAATTTTCTTTTGAAAGAACACAGACGAATCCGAAGCGACTTCTTTTTATTCATTAATAATAGCGCCATCATAAATGTGACCAAACATGTATTGCCGTTTTTCGGAAAACGTAAATGTTAGTTCTAACTCTAGATATAAGAGTGAACAGATAAGAACGATAGAAAAAACATTTAAAAAGAACAACAACTGTTTGATATATGATGATGATTGTGACTTTATTTTAAAGCTACGTTCATGTTATTATATGTGAAATAGCACATCATTCAAATGGCGGACTCGTCTTTACTGGCAGTGTTTCAAACGTTCAGTCCAACATTTGATGTTCGCCTCGAGCTTGTCCAAAATGTGGCCAAAATATGAAAGCTCGCCCTGAGATGTCTCAGTAACCAATTTCTCCTACACAACTTCGAGAGTTGCGCCGCTTCTATGGCATGTCTTATTGGAACCATTGCTCTGATATATCGATGTTGTCGAGCTATGACCATAGAAAATCGGTTAACATGATACGGTAATGATGTCTCATTTCTCATTTCGAATGTAATAAGGTCAGATGATGACGCCATGCCATAAACCACACCAAACAGTCAATCTTTGTGGATATATTGATGCTTGGCCGAATACTTGTGAATGGTGTTCGCTCCAATAACTGCAATTTTGCTTGGTAACATATCCGCTGAGCCTAAAATGGGCCTTGTCCGCGAAGATGATGATCCGGATCCCCCGCCAATATTCCCAGCGCCCAATTAGCAAACTCACGGCGTAGTCAATGATCATCCGGCTTCAATCCTTGTGTGATCACTATTTTATGTGGATGTAGGTCTAAATTCAAGCACAAAATAAGTCAGGTTGGCTCTCTGGCGATGATCGACATACCTGGGTCTTCTTCGATACAAGCCGGTACAAGAATAAAATGATGCATGATGTTATTGGTAACTTTGATACCTGCTAGCATAACAATTAGAAAAGCTATCATTGCTACTTGGTCAACCGTTATATATTGAAGGATTCATCATCGTGCAGGGAGAACAATTTAAATTCTTATGTTATGTCGTATACCAGTAGAGTGGGATTGTGATAACTACACTACACATATAGTAAGCCTGGGATGGCTAAAAGGGCACAAAAACATATCAGCGTTTTGCCACAGAAAAATGTCGCGTGAGCTCAATGGTTTTCTTTAGCGTCGGGCTTTAACTCATACATCGTAGAGCTAAACGATGTACGAGAAAAACAAATGTAAATGACGGCGACGAAGGTGAAAATGTCACGAATGTCAAAAAGAATATTAAAATGGGATGAAGTTAAGATCTCTATATTAAGCCATTGCAGCCTCTTACCTGAAATTGACAGTACAATTCGCAGAAATTTTAAATATGGTTCTTTTGGGTGCAATTAATACATATTTTAGGTTTAAAGTGCACACCGGTGTGAAATTTTGAAAAAAAAAATCCTTATCCAAAAAAATCGATATTTTTATAGTATACACCTTTAAAAATAACATAAAAAATTTCAAATAAATATCTCAAATAGTTTTTGAGTTACACGCTTCTAAGGAGTTTAAACGCGTTTTTCTCAAAACTACTCAAACTACAAAACTTAAATTTGCTGCAGTTGTAACTCGAAGACAAATCATCCGATCGCTTTAATTTTATTTATTTATTTATTTTTCCTTTTTTTGCTTATTTTATTTACTTTTCTCTACACAATGACCGTTTAGCTTTTCGATTGTATGAAAAATGTAATACAATACAATATTTGAGGTCCAAATATCATCAAATTTTCAGGAAAAATTCGACGTTTTTTTCAAAATTCTTTCATTTCGTAATGAAATGTGTTAACTTCACTAGATTTTATTGTATTAAGTTGTATTTATTATTAAAAATAATTTAAAGCTTTATGTTATGAATACAAAGGCAAACAATGTTGGTGCAACGAAACATTGCATATAACCTACTGATATGAATTAGGATGTTATGATATGATAAATAATTCATTACTTCGGTTTACCAGGTGGTCATGTCAAGTTTAATTGTGTCGATAATCTCATCGGCCTATGAAGATCAACTCAATTAATGAAAATATAGATATTTATTATACAAATTTATAAACTATACCTGCCACCATTTCTTTATTCGTTA
The DNA here is from genome assembly GCA_907269105.1 of Volucella inanis. Lineage (NCBI taxonomy): Eukaryota > Metazoa > Arthropoda > Insecta > Diptera > Syrphidae > Volucella > Volucella inanis. The sequence goes on from OU026155.1 coordinate 61,019,215, forward strand.
TTCAGTTATCATATTAAACTCTCTTTTGATATTCGTTGATATTCGTTTTTATTTTTTATTCTTCCCAAACGTTTATCTATTGTTAATGGTTTTATCGCACTATTGTCGATGTAAGTAGTGAAAAGTCAATTCTCTTTCCAGTGAATGGCCAAGATCCTTCTCCTAGAATGCTTTTTTTTTAATGCGTCTGATATCTTCCTGCATAGGCTTACGGAAACATATTCGTATAAGCCCTCTTCTATTTAAAATATTCCTTGAGCGTTCTTATTGTATATCTTCCTGGGGAAGATTTTAATCTATCCCTACGTTTACTTACAATAATATAGTTGTGAGGTCAATCACGTGTTATATGTGACAGGAGTAGAGGATTCGACAGTTTGAAGCTGGTTTATCAGTCAGTCAGATTTTACTGGCGAGCGCTTATGTTTTTATAATTCATCAACGATGTTTGTTTACCGAGGCGAGAAACCTCTCAAATATACTTGTCATGATTATTGGTACGTTGTCTAACTTTTACAGAGCAAGATGACAAACCAGAACTGGTCTTATCATTCCTGTCTATGTTTTTGCTTAAACTACATTTCTTGTATATCCTGAAGTTTTATAAAAAAAATAAGCCATCGTTGTCCCCGTAAGATTATGCACTTCAAATAAAAGGAATCCCAGTTTTTTTTTTTGCTCAAGGGACGAGGCTAGGGGTGAATATAATGTATCTCAACACGATGAATATGTAAACGAATCAAATTTGATAAATGTGCAAGGTGCGCCATCTTTTATGTCGATATTTGAATATGAAATAACTTTAAAAAAAAAAAAAAAAAAACGATTTCCATATATGAGGTATTTTTATTTATTTTGGTCCTTTACAATTTATTTAAACATCAATCAAGTGGCCGCCTTTATTGATTAAAGCAAAATGTACCGTTTTTGCTGCATTTTCCGTACTTTTTCGAACATCTCGGTTGGTATAGCAATGATTTCGATACGAATATTTGCCTTGAGCTGGTCAATAGTCTAAGGCTTGCTGGCGTACACTTAGTTTTTTCAAATAATTTCACTAAAAGAAGTACGGCAGGTTCAAATTTGAAGATCTAGGTGGCCAGACAATATTACCATTTTTTGACAGCACACATCCAGGGAATTTTCGTTGCAAAAACGGCATTGTTTAATTTGCAGTGTGGCATGGTGCACTAATTAGTAACCGTCCAGATCTTTTTTTCACATATTTGTGGGAAGACATAATGAGCCAATATCCACCGATATCAATTCCCATCGACTTTTTCGCCTTCTCTAAAGAAAAATGGCCCAATGATGATTTTGTCGCAAACGCCGGCACAAACAATCACTTTTCCGTCATGCAATGGTGTTTCATGGTATCCCGAATGCTGGAATTTTGCTTGTTAATAACGCCAGAGGGTGTGAAATGAGCCTCGTCGGTCATAAAAACTTGCTTTCAAAAATCAGGGTCAGTATCAACCACTCGAGAGATTGTTTAGCCGTATTCCAAGTGACGTGGATCGTCTGTCGGCAATATTCTTGGAATCAATTGCATTTTATACGGAAACAAATGCAGATCATTCTTCAAAATGCGCCGTAAGGTGATTCCACTTACTCCGAAATGCTGAGAGCGGTCACGATACGAAACATGTAGGTTTTCGACAAAACTCTCTCTTATCGCTTCAACAAGTTTATTGGAACGTCTTGGACATTGATAAACAGCATGTCAACTATCTCCCACGTGCTCACCAAATTCTACACCAAATGGCGAATAATGTTGTCAGGCGGTGCTATTTGACCACGATATTTTCGACAATATGCACGTTGAGTTAACACAACTGAATGACTATTTTTAATGTGCAGAGTCATTATTTCGGCACGTTGTTTCGGTGTGAAGCATTTTGTGGTTAAAATTGTAGTGAATTGACGTTTCTAAAACATGTCTACTGAATTAAATCGAGTACAGAGAACTTTAACTCAAATCGGTTAGGTCCTGCTTTTCCGTCCGGCGTTTCAAAAGTGCAATTTTCCAATAAATTTGATTGCCGCCTTTTATGTTAATTGCGGTCTGGCGTCCGAGAGGTAAACAAGATGAAATTTGTCCTAAATTTATTCAAGCTAAAGAAATTTTAGATTTAAACAAATTCACCATGGCAGAAGTTAAGCGACTTCGCAGATAATAAAAGCCCATTTGCACCACCCTAACAAAAATTGCATATTCAACCATTGCATGTAAAATATCGAATGCAAAATCATCCAATACCCTAACACCTCCACACCCAAATACTCACACCTACCGTAAAGGCCAGGTACCAACACCATCTTTCTTATTAAATTCTCAAATAACTGCAATTATTAATAGGCGACCTTAAACTTTCTTTTATATCCTTACAAAAACTCACTTACCAAATAATTTCAAATACGCACCCAATCAATACACTCCCTATTATCATAAATGGGGATTAAGACTTTTCGTTCATAAGTCCTTCAAACGCCGATACAAGTTAGCTCCATAATATCAGCAGTTGTCAGTTGATGTCAAGAAAACCACTAAATTCACAGATACCACTTTTATCTTCATTTTCCATTTCTAAATTACATAATTTAATTAATACATTAAATATACTAGTATTGTTAACCGAAGACTTTACGTTGCGGAACCCCCTTTGGGGTTCTTGCACGGCTTATGCAAGGAGTGAAGTAATAGAGGATTTCCTGACGTACCCCAACTTGCCCATACTTAACGACGCTAGACCCACTCATTTTTCGACGGACAAAACTTTAACGCGCATTGATCTTCCCCTGGTCTCCATACAATTATTCCCGAACTGCTCATGGACAGTCTCATCCGATCTACACGGCAGCGACAACTTTCCAATAATTACGACCCTTGTTTTCAGAAACCAACTCAAAACCTTTAAGACATCACCAAAATTCATAGTTCAGAGGACTAACTTGCCCTTTTTCTAGCAGCAATACCTCAAACCCAATTCTTACAAAGAACAAAAGCTCCTATATGGTGGAATAAAAAAATTTCTTCGCGAATTAAAACAAAAATATTGCCACAACTTGAAAAAAGAAATTTTTCCAGTATTGCAAATCTAATTGCTTACCGTAAATCCAACGCTCTATTCCGCAAATATGTTAAACTCGCCCAAAAAAGAAAGCTTTGAAAACTTTACTTGTAATATCAACCAAAAATCCACCCTTGAAGTCCTTTTGATACCATAAAGTTCCTTATCGGAAATTATGTCTCAACTCTGGTAAAGATTTTGAAAACGATGTCGTAAACCTTGCCCTGCCTTTTATAAATAGCAGAATGTTTTGCAAAAGCATGACAAGATTACTCAAAAAAATCATTTTCCCCGTCTCCCTTAAAGCTAAAAACTTCAAATTAAATAACGTAGTAACCAACTATCATATAATATATCTTTTCCACCCGCAAAATTGAACTTCCAATAAACCAGTTTGAATTTCATAATTATCTATGATCAGTGGTAGGTAAAACACCATATCCACCATATCATATCCAATTTTGAAAACACTATTTTTAGTTTTTCTTATAATGTAGTACCTAGCCATACCTGGTATTATATTAAATAGTAAATTTAGTTTTAAAGATCATTGTCTATATTTAAGAAAACGTCTTACTACCAGGGTTAATGTTATAAAATATCTTGCAACGAAAAACTGCAACGCACACTTCAACTTAACAGAAAACAAAATATTTTCATCTGCAATATATATATAATAAATATAAATATAAATAATAAAACGCCAATAATCGACGCTATCAGAGACCCCTTGTAAGCAATGCAAACAAAATTAAACTTATGAAAAATCAACTTCAAACGAACTTTTTACTAACGTCTATTCACACAACAACAAAATCACGTAAAAACGAACATGCACAATTTAAAAATATAAGAGACTTTAAAAATGGAAAAAATTGTGCAAAAATATTGGGTCCTACGTACATAACGTGTGATTATTTGTTTGACAAGAACGATCCTCCAGTCTGCCACTTTTGCAACAAAAATTACAATAAGACATCTACTTACATGTCATACGATCAACGATACAGCAAATATGATTACAAATTTCATAACTGAGGACTTTCTTACAACAGTATCTGAAATAAGTGTAAGAAATACTTTTAAATTACCTCAACATTTAAAACTTGAAATCTTTTTGTAACGTAATTATTGATCTTATGCCTACTTTATAAATTTAACTTAAATTTTTTGTTTTTTTTTTTTTTTCATGTAGCCGAAAACCCTGTGTTATTATATGCAAATATTGTTAATTTATAATTTTTTTTACTTAAGGATAAAGAAAATAAGAAAAATTGAAAAATAGGTGGCGCTGCTGAGCCAAAATGAGTATACCATCATTTAGTATAACCTCTTTTGGCTCTCTTGTCAAAATTCGGTGACAATCCGATGCTTAGTTTTGTTTTGACAACCATTTTAAAACATCGTGTTTTTTACGACCATAGAAAAGGAGCAGTATCCGTGATCCAAAAACGGTTACTACAGAATAAATCGTGTACAAAATCCATGATCTCCTATTGGCCAAGTGAAAACTCGCGAGTTGGCTGAGATGCCTCGTTTACACACACTGGAGAATAAACATTAAGACTTAATATTTTTTCATTCTTTTTATTATTATGTCACGTAACAACGAATTAATTGATCTCAGTAATATTAGTTTAAGTAATGAAACAATAGTTAATACAATTTTTCGAGCATCCTTAAATGATTTAACCATTTTCTACAAGAATATTAGAAGTATGAGAACTAATTTTGATAGCTTTTGCTCATATTTGTACAATTATTTTCTAGTTCTACCACATGTAATAGTGTTAAGTGAAATTTGGATTTTTAAACATGAACTAAGCAATTTCTCGATTGAGGGCTATATTCCATAGCTTTTGTCAAAGACGATTTAACGATCGCGAAATTCTCTACGCCTGATCTCTAATCATAAAACTTCAACTTAATGATATTTCTTTGGATATTATATGCATGTATCGGCTGCAGTTTGTCCACAGGGATATTTTTCTAAAATAAATTGAAGACCTTCTTAGTGAGATGAACAGTCGTAATATTTGCTTTGTTGGTTATATTAATATTGACATATTGAACTTTCCTTCGAGTTGTGATAATTATATACTCCTTTTGTGTTCCTTGGGTTTTAAATCTCTCCTTAATGAGCCAACAAGAGCAGCTGATAGTTGCAAAACATGTATTGACCATATTTTTCTCCGCACGAAAAACAATATTCCAAATGTTCGTCCGTTTGCACTTGAATGGGATATAACCGATCACTATGCTACAGGTGTATCGCTCGTCAATCTCTTGGGAAAATCATTAAACAATGATCATGAACCAAAATCGAAAAAATTGGGTGAGTTTTCACGTAAGTTGAAGGAATATTTGTCACAGGAAACATGGCATAGTGTCTATAACAATAGTTGTTCTTCTTAGTCTTTTAGCTTATTTGTGAAGATTCTTTTTAACTATATGGCTCTATTTAGACTGACCAACTTTGCGAAAAAATTAGAGAAAAAAACAAGTTTTATATTAGAAATAAATATAAAATGCATATGTCTTCAATAAAAAAAGTTTATCAAAAGAAGCGGAAAGATATACTTCAGTACATAAATATCCAAAAAGAATCCTACTATATACATAAGTTTAACGAATGCAGATGTAATCCAAAACAGCAATGGAACATTGTTATTGATCTGCTTGGTAAAAATAATGTTGACAAGGCCATAAGATGTCTAAGATTTTCTAATAGTACGACCACTACAAATGATGCAGAAATGGCCGACAATTTAAACTCGTTCTTCAGAAATATTGCCGAAAATTCCAGACCAAATTCTTGCAATATTAATGCAATAAGCGCTTCGGAATATCTTCTAGACAATGAAGTCCTTTCAACATTATTTTTCGGTACTGTATCTGAAGATGAAGTATCTTGTGTTGTATCCAACTTAAAGTTGAAAAATTCATGTGGGATTGATTGTGTTAGCAGCTTAGTCGTAAAAAAAAATGAGTGACCACATCATTAAGCCGTTAACTTATTTAACTAATCTCAGTTTTGAAAGTGGTATATTCCCGGAGTGTCTTAAGACCTTTATAATAGTTCCAATACACAAAAATGGAGACAAATGTGATCCAAATAACTATAGACCTATATCATTGTTGTCGGTTTTTTCAAAAATCTTGGAGAAAATAATTACAAATAGAATGCTTAAGTTCCTCAATAAATTTAAAATCTTGAACAAGAATCAATTTGGATTTGTCAAAAGCAAGTCAACTGAAGATGCCATATTGTCGTTCTTAGAAGATATTCACGATGGACTCGACAAGAGTAAAAAAACTGCTGCTCTTTTTCTTGCTCTAAAAATTCTTCATAGAATTGGATTCAGAAGCAATATTAATAAGTGGTTCGTCTCGTACCTTGAAAACCGTAAACAGCTTGTGCGTGTTAACGCTACTCTAAGCGCGTCTTTAGATAGCCCTGGGTTTGGCGTTACCCAAGGATCGGTCCTTGGGCCCTTGCTCTTTATTATTTATATAAACTCGATTCTTAAATTATCACTAAAGGGAAATATTAGAGCATTTGCTGATGATTTGGTTCTCTCCTACGTCACTACTTGTGCGAACACCATAAAAACAGAAATGATTACTGACCTCTCCACACTAAAGAACTGGTTTACGCACCACCAAATGGTTTTAAGCAGCAAATCCAAAGTAATGTCATTTTCCCATTGTAATCAGTTGATCATCGAAGGAGTTTGTCTCCACGATTCTAACTGTAACAATGATAACTGCACAAATACTTGCGTACAACTAGAATCTGTCTCAGAACTTAAGTATCTCGGTGTGACCATTGACAGCAAACTGAATTGGAAAGCCCACATTAAAAAATGTTTAAATATAGTTATGAGCAAGATTTTTCACCTGCGTAAATTAGTGCCATCAAATCTACTGACCACTATTTACTATGCGCTTGTCAACTCTCGTTTAGAATATGGTATTTCGTGCTGGAGCAACGCTTATGCTAAAAACCTACAACCTGTTATCACCGCCCAAAAGAATTTAGTTCGTGTAATGATGTTTAAATCCAAATGGGAACAGTCTTTTCCATTGTTCCAATCTCTAATATATTGCCACTCAGACACCTATTTGTTTATAAATATAAATATACTTGAACCGCAGAAGAGATGGTACCTTAAAATATACTTTTTGGCAACCGTCTGCAGTCATAGTGCCAAGAGTGAACAAAGAGAACTACAGACGATTTGCAACCATTATAGCACCCTTCATATACAACAGACTTCCCCTAGATATGTGCAATTTTGTCCAAAGCAAATTTAGATTCCTTAAGAACTTAAGAAACTGGCTACTTTCCAGGTCAAGCGTAGAAGAACTAATGCAGGTCATTTCTTAATCTTTATATGTGTTTCATTACAATTCGTACGTATTCATCTTTTTGCCCCCAAATTTTTGCCTTTCTTTTCATACTGTTTACCTTTCATTGCATGTAAGGAAAATTTCTTCTTTCTCTTATCGCGGCTCTCATGAAATTAATTAATATATTCAATAATCTGGTAATTCAATAATACTGGTAATCCAAGTACCACTTAGTGTTCAAAAGACACCATTTCAATACGTTCATAAAGTATATTAACTGCAAAATGCACCATGCATTTAAATTCTAGAAAACTATCTTAATACCTGTGAATGTACCTTTTAAATTATTGAATTTTAAATACTGAATGAATAATTTATTGTATAATAATGAATTTGTAAATTTGAAATGGAATAAATAAATAAATAAATAAAATAACAAAAAAAAAATAAAACATAATCATGAGACCGGTTCAAAGACGTGCTTGGCCTTGTTAAATCAATTTAATCAAAATTCGGAGGAGTTTCTGCGTTGTTTGTGACCGTCGGTGAGACATGGATTTATTGGTACACCGGTGAACGTTGTTTTATGGCTGAATCCCTGAACACTTCTCACACAAACCCTTTTCCTGTTCCTACTGTAGATTTAAATTCTATTCTTGAAGGGTTAGGAAATCTCACTATACATAAGTAACCATGATTCAGATCCCAATATGTCAGTCCAGCAATTTTTAAGAGTCCACGCTGACGCTATTCCAGGTTTTGACGGAGACGTGAATGAACTAAATTTATTCCTTGAAAGCATAGATTCAATTGTTCAGCATTTTTATGATACCACTTATATGAATAATTATCAAAACGTCATGATATAAAGGACAATACTTAGCAAACTGCAAAGTTCAGCAAAGGAAGTAGTAAATATCAGTGGAGCAACCACAATAAATGAAATAAAAAAGGAACTAATATCTAATTTTAGAGACCATCGTAACGAGTTTTGTTCATCTTTCGATCTCAGTATTTTGACACAGGCTATGAAGAAAACCCCATAACAATTTTATGACAATTCTTATACCAAAGAAAATTTTGAATACCATTTTCAACTATTTGTCAATTCATGAAAAAAATCTACCCACCAGAAAAATTAAAATGGACATGCATAATCAGCAGACCCTCCAAGTTTTTCTAGCTGGACTTCGTAATCCATATGTCATTGTAGTTCGAACAAAAGAGCCTAGTTCAATAATAGAAGCTATTTACTTTATTAAAAAAGAAGAAAACATGAGATATTTTCAACAACAAAGAAGTCTTTCTAATTCTCAGCAACGCAAAAATTAATTAAGGCCTTCTTAAAGGCAGTCTCAGTCCGCATCCCAAAATCGCCCATCGAATTCACGCTAAATTGACACGATGGAGATTAAAAATCATCAAAAGGATATCCAGATACTGACTAAATAATTTGTATTATAAATGAAAACCCTAACATAAATGACATTGAATCCAGCATAGATGACAATGAGACTTACACGCAAGTCATGAAAACTCTATTTCAGAAATACCGATTTCACACCTATTAATAATTTTAAAAATCAAAATTTTATAGAAAATTTTTTTCATTCCGCCAAACCACCCAAAATACAACGTTTATTTGGTAACAGGACAAAAACATCTTTTGAGGTTTCTCAGGATAAATTTGAATATGAAATAATCAATATTTTTAAGGAGCTTAGCACCTGTACAAAAAAATTGCAGTTCATTTAACAACACCCAACTTAATACCCCGATATGAATACATTTAAAAACTCCGCAATAAAAGTATATTTTTGCAATAACATTTTAGAAGCTATCCAAAACGACCAGTCCCAAAACGATATAGTTAGAAAAATTCATGAAGGTGTTACAAATTATCGCGGTATAATTGAAACCGAAAGTGAAATTAAACTTTTTTACTATTGGGCAAACACTCAAAGCAGTGTAACTAGATTTATTAATAATTGTTCACTATGTCAAAGAATGAAGTACGACCGTAACCCTCCAAAGCAGATATTTCAAATAACCTCAACTTCCAGTAAGCCCTTTAAAATTATAATGCAGATGCGTTCACTATCAAATTCCAAAAATTTCTGACTTTAATGGATACATTTTTAAAATATGCACAAGCATATGCAAAATATAGATGCGCTTACCGCAATGCACGTCACCAAGGCCTTTATTACCTTCTTTAATTACTACGGAAAACCAATAGTGATGGATAATGTTTCTGAATTAAAAAATAACTTTATCAAAAAATTTGCTCTCTTACATGAAATAAATATTCACTATACAACTTCACTCAAGCCTAACGCTAGTAGTCCTATTGAAAGGTTTCACTTTACAATCATTTAACACCTAAGACTATTGCATTAATCAAACAAAAATACTTACATTTTAGACCAAAACAAATGTGTTACAAAACATAGCCACATAGATATTATCCACGGCCACGTTGGCTCTAACAGCCGTTTCGATATTGATACCAATCAAATGATTTATACTAAATAAATTATACTATAAACGAACATAAAGACCGAACTATAGATACCTACAAAATAATTTCAAACAAAATTTCTACACAAAGTCTACAATAGAAAACCGGAATAAAAATAGACATAACGCTTTTAGCTACGGCCCCCAAACTAAAGTTTACCACAAAGCCTAGGTTTAAAGAGAAATCATAGTAAAAACCAGTAGACCCACATACCACAAAAACATTTTAAAACGACCACAAAACTATAAAAACTAAACTCCTTATACATACCTTTTCAGAATTCTTTTACAAATAATACTCGCTTGTTATGCTTAAGAAATAAGGATAACAAACTTGGGATCTAATCCCGGGATCCTTCCTTTCAAACTAGGAAACGCTTAGATTCAAGAGAAATATCACATCTTTATCCATTACTTCGACCTCTCACCAATTCATTTCGAAATTAAAAATATTTATCACCATTACGAAAGTTTAAAGAAACATGGAATAGATTTTTCGAAAAAACCGTACAATAGAATTGTTAGCACTATGAATCTTGTAGAATACCAGCTTAATATGTTAAAAGACAAATTTAATACCCACAACTCACATAATAAATTCAAAAGAGGAATTTTAAATGGACAAGACACCATTTTTAAAATCATAATTGGTAATTTTGATTCTGAAGATGGACAATATAATGACCAAGCACTTAACACTCTCATCACGAACCAATATCGCTTACAACAAAGATAGAAGACGATTATAACATAACGATAACTCTCATTAAACAGAATGAACGTCACCTGGCTCCTAAAATTCAATAAATATTAGATATGAAAAGCAATAATCTTGAACTTTTTTTATGTTGAAAATGCTGTTGAGCATATAACAACCGCTCCTAGTATACCATAATCTATCACGTCCTTGATAATCTGGAAAAAGCGCTAGTATTTGCAAAACAAAAGATTTAACATATTGGCGTCTTAAAATTGAAGACTTAGAATACATATTGAGTGAACTTTTAAAACATTATACCGACAAACAAATATTTTTCGGATATGATCGTTTTGCTCTACACGAGTATCATGAATTAATCGAAGTCGAATCCTATCAAATTATTGACAGAATAGTTTTTATTTTACATTTTCCCATTGTGTATCTAAATCCGTATACATTTTTTCACCTATATCTACTACCAAATAAAAATATAACCGCCCTTTTACCACCCAAACCCTTTTTGGCCATAACAACTGGACACTGCCAATAAGGACATGGAATGCAAAAAGGTCAGTGACTAAATAGCAGGAACTGATCAAACAAATTAATACCAAATTCTACAAAATGCTATAATTTTTTTTATTTTTTGATAAATTTTATTGTGCCAAAGCAAAAAATGTTGGAAAATAAATCAATTTTCAAATTGTATCAGTAGCTTTTAATATGTCCACCTTTGGCGCGAATAATGGCCTTGAGACGGCCGAAGAAAGTATCGCACGAATTACGACATCAGACGACACAAATTAAATGATGAACACAGCGAGAGATGAGTTTTCAAACTGGGTCTTTATTTTTCTCAACTTAATTAATAAAGAAAAATGAATGCACATAAATGTATGCATCAGCAGAGTTGCAGAGTAATGTCAACACATTTTCTTTCTTAGAATTGTGGGAGTGCTGACGTTACTCCCCCCTTCTCAAGTTTCATGCTCTATGAGCTTGAAATTTTTTTTTTTCAATGTGTTGCTTTAGATTGTCATATTTTTTTATGATAAATTTATCAACTATACATATAAATATAAGAACAATAATAATAATTACGACAATTATAACAAAACTTATTGTATGATCTTGCTTTTGAAATTTAAATTCTGTAATTTTATTAGTGTTTTCGTATTGAACTAGCTGTAATTCTTCCAAAGATAGTGTTACATTTGTGTTTGATATATTTCCATAATTGGGGATAGTTATGTATTGTTCAAATATCTTAACATTATTTTCCAGTTCTAATTTTTTTAGTTTTACATTACAATCATAAAATTTTATCAAGTAATTTCCATTTAGCAAATAAGTTTGATTATTGCATGAATTATTTAATTGTACATTTTTGTTGTTTTTAAGTAAATATACTCCTGTACCTAGTTCAATTATTGTATTTTTAACATTTTTCCTTTTATTACATTGTTTTGGTTCTTCAAATAAACTGTGTATACAATTTTCTACAACTTTTAGATTTTTTGTGTATACATATGTTTTTAATTCGAAATAGGTATTTTTAAATTTTACAACGGTTTGTGTATTTATGTCTAACTCTTCATACGACTTATCTGTTAATGCGGTTACAATATATTTGCTTATATTTTTAACTGTTTTAGGAATTTTTACTACAAACGCTAAGGTGTCTTTGAATTTTCCAAGTGCTAACTTTATATTTTCTAGCTTTCTGAAATCTATGTCGTATTTGTCGATCTCTTCGTTCGTAAGTATATTGCTGGTCATGTGTCCTGTTCTCATGTTAAATCTATTGTTTTGTATTTTGTCTAGCTCATCTCTTAATATTCTTATTCTGATCACTTGCTGGTTCATATGAATGTTCTCAATGTAGCTTTTATCTTGCTTTCTTATGTCGTTTAGTATTCCTAAAATACGTTGTCTATCTTCTACTATTGAAATTTTTAGGTTTTCTATATTTTGATTAGTAATGTTATTGATCTGTACTTGTTTATTAGAGTTCTCAATTAACTTGTAATTGTTAGTGTCTATAATATTCTATTATATTTCTATTCTATTATATTTCTATCCTCACTATTCATGGTGCCGTAAAGCTACTTCATGATAGTGCCCCCTATGTTAATTAAAAATCTTTTGTATCTATGTGGAGTCATTAAGTTCTTTAGCTAATATTTTTAATCTTTCATCTTTTTCAAATGGTGTTGCTATATCTATTGTAGTTCAATTTGGTATATTGAGTATATATATTAATTCGTGCGGTTTTTTTCAAAATTTGAACGTTTATTTAAGAAAAACATGTACAAAAGTATTATTCAAAGTATTGCCCATCTGAAGCTATCACTTTTTCCCATCTTTCTGGCAATTTGTGGATCCTATCCTAAAAGAACTGCGCCGGCTTGGCAGCAAAGAATGAATCAAGCCAATTTTTGATATTCTGCTCTGATGTGAACCGTATTTCAGTGAGGGCGTTCTGAATCGACCGGAATAAATGGTAGTCAGAAGGGGAAGGGTCTGGGCTATAAGGCGGGTGGGGTAAGACTTCATATCCACTGTTTTCCAAATAGTTCTTAACCGGAATAGCAACGTGGGCCGAGCGTTGTCATGATGGAAAATTATTGCCTCGTATCTAGTCGCATATTCCGGACGTTTTTCGGCTACTGCTCTCTTCAAACGGATTAATTGTGTTCGGTAGCGTTGTCCATTGATGGTTTCACCCGGTCGTACTGGATCCATTTTTCACCACCAGTAACAATCGGATGCAAAAATGACTTCCTTTTGTGGCGTTTCAGCAGCATTTCGGACATGCAAAACCGAAATGCAAAACCAAAGCAAGGAACCCAACTTCCTTGCATTTGAATATATCCAGCTGCTTTTAAACGTTTTGAAATGGCTGCTTGAGTGACACCTAAAGATTCTGCGAGCTTTTCTTGTGTTTGGCAACAATCTTCATAGAGTAATGCTTCCAGTTCTTCATCTTCAAACTTTTTTGGCTGCCCAGGACGTTCATCATCTTCCAAGCCAAAATCATCACTTTTTAATCATGCAAACCACTTTTGGCACGTTCGCTCAGCTAGCGCATGTTCACCATAAACTTTAATGAAGAAGAAATCCCCGCAAAAATACTTTTTCAGGCACAAAGTTCGACATATTTGAGTGAAAAAAAAAAAATTATTTACGCTTCAAATGAATGACATATACTGAAATGACGTACAATGACAGTAGCTTTCCAACGCATGTTCCAATGGAATAATAAAAAAGGAATAATACAAGTTACGCCATCTCTTAGAAAACCGCAAGTTATAGACCCAATATTAAATTCTGTACTTCCTTTAGGTAAATAGTATGTTAAATAGTATCGAAGCTTTCTACGATCTGTGTATCTTCAAGTTTAATTGTTTAGTACCCACTTTGTCCGTCCAACTTTTCTATCTGGATTTCCGCTTTAGCAATTATCAGTAACGTTAATACTTTCATTAGGATGGTCTTGATCTGGAAAATGTTTGTATTTTCTTTTAATATTTATAGGATGTAAATTCTCATTGAAGTTGTATTTATACTTGGGTTCATATTTATGTCTCAACGCTTTGTAATTTTTTATTAATACCTTTTCTTCTTTTCTGCTTGGTTCGGTTTGCCTATCAATATTAAGTCTATTTATTCTTTTATATTTTTCTATTTCTAACCTTTCTCCTATTTCTCCTATCAGATTTAAGATTACCCAGAATAAAGTCAATTCGTCTCTCTTCTGTTACTAAGTGAATTGATTTATTATAAAATTCGACTGATTTAAAGCATTTATCTTTCATATTTATTTCCTTAAAGTCAGGGCATACTCCCATAGTTCTGATTTGTTCATTTAATGTGCTGTGAAGTTTCTCAATATCCGCTTCTCTAATAGTTATTAAATTTCTATCGTTTAAATCAAATATCGCAGCATGCTTAGAAAATCGATCTACACTGATCAAGAACCTTTACTCTTTTATTGTCCATGTATCTATATGTACAATTTCATTTTGATCTCCTGGTGATCAAAATTTGTGTTATTTTAAATTTAATTCATATAGGGTTCCTGTCATATTTGGATAGTTGGCATATGTTACAATTGTTTATATACCTTTGAATTAATTGTTTTAATTTTGGATAAAATACTTTGTCTTTCAGAAACTCATAATTCTCATTGTTTCCCCTATGATTCGATTCTTTTTCATGAACGTTTTTAACATATCTTATAGCTTCTGCTTCATCCTGTAACTCTTCTGCAAGATAGGTGCACCTCTTAAATTTTATGTTTTTATTATTACTGAACAATTCCATTAACTTTAACTGCACCTGATTGTATAAGTTATCATTTAATACGGTTTGTATTCCTATAGTTCCTTTTGTTATGGATCTTCACAAAATGTCATTCAATTTATTTTCCTCGATGTCTGGTTTTAAAATATAAATTTTCTTGTTCTTGTTAATAGTTTCCATTTCCTTAGTTTTTGATTCTACCAGTATGATTTGTGCTCTAAATTTGTTTACAATTGTTTCCACAATAGGAATGTGATCACTCTGGTTTTCCTCCAGGCTGTGTATTATTTCCACATCTATATTTCCTACCTTACTTATTTCATGAATTTCAGGACAATTTTCAGTATTAATTTAACCAATTTCGTTTCGATCGACGTGGATTCTTAGAAAATCAGCAACATTATTTTGTTTCCCCTTGATGTATTCTAATCGAATGTATATTCACCTAATCTCAATAGCCATCTTTGAAGTCTAGGACTTAAATTTCTACACTCTTTTTTCGAATGTAGCCATTTGATTGGTTGATGATCGGTAAAAACATCAACTTCGACACCATAAAGATAGGGTCTGAAATAATGCGTTGACCAAACAATCGCCAATAGTTCTTTTTCTATTGCGCTGTACATAATTTCATGCTTATTGAATGTCCTGCTTGTATAAGCTATAGGATGGTTATTCTGACTTAGTACCGCGCCGATTGCATATTTGCTCGCATCGGTCGTCAACTTGAAATTAGGGTAATGTAATACAGGTGGGTTTGTGACCAATTCTTTCAGTTTGTCAAATGCATTTACATATTGAATATCAGAGGTATTAATTTTTATGATTTATTTTTTAGGTATTTCGTTATTGGTTGCGCCACTCGAGCGTAATCTCGGTGAAATTTCCAATAGTATCCGATTAAGCCTTAAAAGCTTTTAATTTGCTTTGGAGTGGTCGGAAGTTTAAGTTTTTTAATGACTTCTATTTTCGAAGGATTGGGTTTAATTCTTTTATTTGTTAAAAGATATCCTAAATACTCTGTTTGTTTCGTGAAAAAAATTGCATTTATCGACCTGGATCTTTAGCCTACCAAATATTTTATTTTAATTTTCTATGTGTTCCTCGAGACTCGTGCTGAATATGAGAATATCGTCGAGGTATACTACACATATTTTATTAATTAAACATCTAAGCACTTGATTCATCATCCGTTGGAACATGGCCGGAGTATATCTGAGGCCAAAGGGCATTCTGATGTACTCGTAATGCCCCTGAGGTGTAGAAAAAGCAATATATACTTGTTAATTGTTGCCCTTCAAAAAAGAATAATTCTTTGTTGTCGCAAAGAAATTTAAGCTCTTCTTCATTTAACTTCGATGTATCCAATTTGTTTATAAGATTATCGTGGACTTCTATGCATTCTAGTGTATTAACGTCCTCGTAAGGAAAGGGACAATCGAACCCTTTAAATTAATTATATTTTGATTTATTTCGATTTCCTGGCTTTTTAAGTCTATTTTTGCTCCTAAAAGTATCAGAACATTTGTTCCTATAATCGCGTCGAATTTCTTGTTAGTATTGTAAGATCCAGCAATTTTCACGATATTGTAGCATTGATAATAAATTCATCTGTAATTTTTGTGATTATTTCAAAATTTATTAATGTTTGTCCAATAACAGTATTAATTATTTACAATTTGGGGAAGTATGGACTTATCTAGAACTGATATTTATGATCCTGTATCTATCAAACAGTCGATCTTACGTCCATGAATAATTAATTCAACTATTGGAAATGCATTGAATCCGAGGCCTTGGCATGAAAATTTTCTGCCACTTGTACTGTGTTTTTATTTATATTATCAACATCCATCGTTTCAACTTGCCGATGGTTTCTATATTGCCTTGAATTATTGTTTCTAGTCTACCTTGAATTACTTTGGTTCTGGACATTGTTATTATAGTTATTCCTGTTATCGATATGCTGATAGTATGTTCGATTTTTTTCTACCATATTGCTATGAGCATTTCTGTTGCTACTATTTCTAAACTGTCCTGAATTTTGTCGCTGTTGGTAGTTTGTCTGATAGTTATTTTCACTGCTGTTACTATTTCTAAGCTGTCCTGAATTTTGTCGCTGTTGGTAGTTTGTCTGATAGTTATTTTCACTGCTATTACTATTTCTAAACTGTCCTGAATTTTGTTGCTGTTGTAGTTGTTTCTAGTTACATTGTTCTGCTGATTTCTAACGAACGGATTGCTATTATATTTTACTTTTTCTTTTATTACTGTTGCTAGCAAAGCATGATAAGCTTTCATTAAAGTGCTTACACCTTTAGTTCTAAGAAACATATCTTCCTGCCTAGGTATTTTAAACAAAAATTTAGATAATATACTTTCTTCATACTTCTCAGGTTTGTAGTCTAACGGTGGGTTTGTTTCTAGTCTATACATTAAATTTAATTTGTCTAAAATAATCTTAAGCTCAGAATAATATTGACTTACATTAATAAATTTGATGTTGTCTGCTTTGTCTTTTAGTGTTGCAAATTCTTCTGATACGCCAAAGGATTTTTTTAGTTGAGTTTTAATATTCTCCCAGCTGCTGTTCGGCGGTAGTGTATATCGTATAGCTGAAAGTGCTTCGCCTTGGATTTTGGATATGATTATCCTTTTTATATATTCCTTGCGTCTTCGATTATTGAAAGCATGTAATCGCCTTCCGAGATATATGACGTTACTGCGCAAGAGGTCCCCTCTAAATGATGGAAGACTCCTGGCTTCCTTTACCAAGTCGGAGAAACCGAAATTTATTTTTTAAATTCACTTTTTGTTGTTTGCACCTTCTTTGTCTAAAACATATCAGATGGCACTTTCATTGGAGACAGAAGATAAAGATCTTTGTTTTTTTTTTTTTTTTTTGAGTTTTAAATTGTTGGAACTGTTATATATGTATAAATATATTGGCGACTGCGCCAATTACTAGACCAGACGACGAACCAATGACGAACACAGCAAGAGATGAGTCTTCAAATTGGGTCTTTATTTTTCTTAGCTTAATTTATAAAGAAAAATGAATGTACATAAATGTATGCATCAGCAGAGTTACACGATCTGTCCAGACGGGATCAGATGACATGGCGACTCTGCAATACATATTCTCAGAAAGAGTAATGTCAACACATTTTATTTCTTAGAATTGTGGGAGTGCTGTTACTGCTGTTACTCACGCTGCACGCAAGTGGCTCTGCGGTATCTTGGCCAATTCCCGGCAAAGTGATTGTTTGAGGTGGTCCAAACTTTGGTATTTTTTAGTGCCAACCTTCGCTTTCAAAATACCCCAGACAGAGAAATCCAACGGATTTGCATCCGGAGAATTTGCAATCCATTGTGTCGAAGAAATGAAGTGTGGAACATTGTTTTTTAACCAATCTTGTCTGACGCGCGCTTTGTGAGACGGTGCCGAGTCTTGTTGAAATGTCCAAGGTCTCCGACTGAAATGATTGTTTGCCCAAGGCTTCAATACTGTCTCTAAGACAGTTTCACGGTATACGATCGCATTCATTTTGACGCCACTGTCCAAAAATACGAGCGGAGAGCGACCATCGGCGGTTATGGCGGACCAAACCATCACCGTCAGTGCTGCTTGCTTTCTGATGGCTGTCCGAAGGTGTACATTTTCGAAGGACCTCTCTGGCAAGTAAACTCGGTCATTTTGTTTGTTGACATATTGGTCGATAACAAATGGCGACTCATCGGAAAAAACCAAATTCGGCAACTCACCACTTTCGTGCAAGTGTAGCAACTCCTTCGATCTTTCGACTCTAACTTTTTTCTATTGCGGTGTAAGACCGTGTGCTTTTTGGAACTTCAATTGCTTGAGTCAAGCTCATTTTTCAGTATATGTTGCATGCGTTCCAATGATACGTTGAGCTCACGAGCCATTTTTTCTTCCACTTCGACGCAGATTTCGCTCAATTCGAGCCTTCACATTCCGAACAATTTCTACCAATGTTGCTGTTTTTTTTATGACCACCTGCATAGCTTTTTGCAACATTACCAGTATCATGGTAACGAGCTATGGTTCGAGACACAAATGATTTATTCACGTTGAGGTGCTGGAGGGCTCTAACGATAGCTACTTGTATTTTTCCAGCCAAATATAAAGCAATCACCCTATCACGTTTGAATTCCATCGCGGATAAAAATTTTTCAACACAACTGAGACGCAAATCGTTTAAAAGGCTTGTAAAAAATAAAATTATCCGTCATGTGTCAAAATTTAAGCTCACAGTAATGAACGGTTTGGAAATTATAGCAGTCTGAAATTGATTGCAGTCAGGGTGTACATTGCAATTTTTCCCGAAATGATAAAACTAATGAAACTACAAACCTTTTTATAGAGTTGCCTGTCAATTGGTTTTTTTCGCACTTCGAAGCATTCATACCAAAATAATCAAGAGACACTAAGGGAACATCCCCTTCTTCTGCCACACGTTTCCATACCATAAAAAGAAGACACCAAAAATATTAATTAACGACATTCCCATGAACGAAATACATCGTCTACTTAAACACTAAGAAATCATAGATAAAATCCAAATAAAGGCCCCATCGAAACAACATTCATCACATTGGTGGTTTGCTATACCTGCTTTCTCACTAGGCACCGCAATAGTATGGCTTTACTTTTGCAGACGCCAACATGTATCCGGAACAACAAGAGAACAACAAAATGTCACACTGACACAACATAAAAGAAAAACTCAACAAGATCCAGTACATTTCAACACTTAAATAACATGAAAATATTGTCAATTATTGTTAAAATAATAAAACACAAAGAAAGCAAATAAATATATATAATATTTTGGTATAAAACTTAAAATATATATATGTATGTTACATACGTATGTATATACGAGGGCGGTCCCAGAAGTACCCGGCCTGACCAAGACATGGAGATAGTTGTTTGAAAATATCACTGTATTGGAAAGTTCGCAGTCTATAAAGCATATGTTTCAAGTTTGAAAGCGCCACGTTGTTTAATATTTGTTTGGTAGCCATCAATAGTGAACGTTGTCAGTGAATTTGTGAAAATGGAGAAAATTGGTCATCGTTATGTGATACAATACAAACAATACGATACAAAGCGGTACTGGATGATCGTCGACTGAAAGTGCGCGAGCTAGCAGACATTTTAGCCATTTCAAAAAGTGCGGTACATCGCATATTATTTGAAAATTTGGCCTTGAGAAAGCTGTGTGCATGATGAGTGCCACATTTGCTGACACACGAGCAAAAACAGTGTCGTAATTGCAATTGCCAAAATAAATGAATTAAAGTTTGAATTGCTACCTCATGCACCCTATTCGCCAGACTTAGCCCCCTCGGATTATTTTTCTTCATCCCAACGATGAAGAAGTGATGTCGGCAGTTAATGGCTATTTTGAGGAACAAGACAGTTCTTATTAAAAAAGGGTATCGAACTTTTTGAACATCGCTAGAAAAAATATATAGAGCTGAAAGGCGATTAGGTTATGTTTTCTTTGTTGGGTCGGGTAATTCTGGGACCGCCGTCGTATGTATACATGTGGGTTCTATTGTTCCCAGTGAGTGTAAAAAATAGACCATTTTTATTCATTTATTAATCAACTTTATTTCATCTTTAACCTCCACAACTTGGCAAGGTCTACTTTCTTTTAATGTTCTACCACGAATACTTCCCTAACAACCTTAATTCTGCCTGCTGCTTTACAAAACTCAAAACCAGTATTTTGCTCATGTGCATATTTTAGCTCGTGTCGTCATGTCAGTCTGGTATCGTGTGATTGCTATGCACCGTATTTGTCTTTTCTTTGTTCGTAGCATACATTTTATTTTGTCGTTTTATGTCTTTGACATCTGCGTTGTTTTGAAATGTGATGTTCGAGTGTTTGGCTAACTATCCCACATTAGCCCCGAATGAAGGGCATCATTTTTTCAAATTCTCAGCGATAGTATTCGTCCTCAAAGGCCCTTCGTTTTAGCCGACCTTCTGATCATCATATCTACCATTGTTTAACAAATTTACTATTTTATACGGACCAAGAAACTTCGGTCTTAGCTTCATGCCCGTGCCAAACTGAGTGCGCTTAATGGCGACTAGCTCATTTACGGCATGGTTTTTTTCTGGCACTCTGTCTCTGTTAAAGCTTCGCTTTCTTTCAACTGTATCGTGGTAATGTTTTCGCGAACTTTTTCTCTTGTACAATTTCGTTCAACCTAGAACTCTTCTACCATCGTTTCTGTCAGGATTCCCTTGAGATCTGGATAGTCCGGGATGCGCATTTCTAACCCCGTAATGCGCTGAATCTTGTACTTTTAGGTGGGGTTTTATTTTTTATTTTTTGGATCTTATCCGCATATTTATACCAATTTTTAGTACTTCCAACACAGCATTTGGTCAACATTGGAATTATGATGTTGTGTATCCTGTCCACCTGACCGTTTCCCCGAGGAACTCCGGTTGATATAACCAAGTGTCGGATGCCCTCCTCTTGACAATATTCCCTGAAAGCTGTGGATGTGAACGCCGGTCCTCGATCAGATATAATTCTCCGATGATTCCCAAAGACTTTCGATTGCAAGCAACTTTATTCGTCCTACCACCTGTGCTGTACCTGTACTATTCGTTGGACAGAGCCACACGAATTTCGAGAATGCGTCAACAACCACGAATATGTGATTATAATTTTTGTGAGTTTGCGCCATCAGCCTTGTTCCATTGGTGTTGGTATAACCACCAACTCTTTTACTGGATCTTCGTATAAAATTTCATTCTTTAAATAATAATCTTCATAATCGGAGTTTTCTAAGACCTTCCTTACCGCCCGAATCCATTCGTTGGTCAACTGAGCTTCTTTAATGCGATAGCTCAAAGAATCTTCGACGATAAGACAGTCTATTCTGCCAAGCGCATCTACAGGCCACATCCTTGAACCAGAGCGATGCTTAATCTCATAACCAAATAATCTCGGAGAAACATAGCCCACCTGGACACTCTTAATGGAATGTTCCTTTTTCCCATTGTCATCGTAAATGGATTGCAGTCTATAACGATTTTAAATTCACGCGTCCGTGTGAATTTATGTCGTTGCCTTCGGATTGAACAGCTTTAGAATAGGTGATTGGGTAAGTGCCCCTTTTAGCTGCTTAAATGCTGTCATCTGCTCGATTCCCCAAACAAACTTTGCGTCCTTGCGAAGCAAGTCAGACAATGGTTTTGAGATAAGAGCGAAATCCTTAACAAACCTTCGGATATACAACGTCAACCCTAGAAATTGTTGCACTTCCTTCTTATCCATTGTTATCGGGTATTCACTAACAGCCTCATATCCTCAATAACATATCCGAGGAAATCGATTTGTCTTCGTAGAAACTGGCATTTATTCCAATTCAACTGTAGACCGTATTTATTAACAACCTCAAGCACACTTTTCAACTTAACAACGCCTTCGCTTTCGTCCCTCGACGGATTAATCAGGTAATCTTGAGTTACGAGCGCTGTATACTTTCGCGAGTCTGGGTCTATTGGCACGTGGAAAAATCCATTTTTCAGATCCAACTTAGTAAAAACCTTCGCTCCTCGCAATCTCTCTATCACTTCGTCCACTAATACCATACTACCTCTTATGATCTTCTGATTCAACTTCCTATAATCTTTTTGTTCCATTCTTCTTCGCTACCAGTACAATAGGAGAAGCATACTCGGAATTCTGCTAGCCATTGTTAAATTTGATCATGCACTAGCATTTGGTCAGCGTAGGACATCCGCCTCGGTCTTTGGAAGAACCGGTATATTGCCCTTCAATATCAGTTTCATTACAACAGGTGATGGTTCGTTTCCGACTGCTTTGTATCCTGCGATGATGCGCATCAACTCGTTTCGAACTCCGCCTTCCAAATGACCCAACTCTGGTCTCGACTTCCCGTCGAAAATTCCTTCTTCCGCGGACAAGAATCTTTCTCAATTCCTCCACCAGCTCGAATTTCCCCGATTCATTACTAGCCTTGGTGTCTCCCACCTCGATCTCTTCCTCCGCACCCACAACTACACCATCTGTTGCTTCTTGTACCCTGCTTTCAGTATCTTTACTTCTCTTCCTGATATCTTGTACATCCTCCCGATCCTCACACCCGGTATCTGCACCATAGACTTAATTGTCCAGCCTATCACCTTCAGTCCTTCCATCGGCTACTACTCCATCAGTTTCCTCAACCGAATACTGATAATCTTCATTGGTTTTAAATTCCACACTGTCGTCCGTGATGACCAAGTTCACCTTCTCCAGGATGTCGTTTTCTATTACCGCTGAGAACAACACATAATTTTCCCTTGCCACGTGGAAGTTAAGTTTTAATGGGATCTTATCCACTATGGCTTCCATCCATACGTTACCTAAAGTCGTATGTTTTCGCTCGATACAACATGGTTCATCATAGTCAGGCTGTCATGTCTCAAGAGACAAAGGTCGCTAGTGTTATCTAACAACGCAGTTATTTTGACTCACTTGATTGTGTTTCTTCTCTTCAATCCCTTCTTTTATGGCCTGGCTGCCCGCACCTGAAGCATTTCAACTCCAACGATTTACATTCACGAGCTAAATGAATTGCCTCGCCGCACCGGAAACAAGTCTTCTCCATTCTTTCAGCCTTTATTGTTGGATAATTATTCGCACTTGTAATGGTTCGAGAACTTCCCCGTAAGTATGATGACTGCATGTTGGTAATCCTTGACTTTTGGTACAATTTCAACAGCGCCTTCAATTCTTCGATTGAGTTGACCTGATAAAAAATAAGGTTGTTTTGCCTTTTGTGAGGAATCCCTTCCACAAAATATTCAATCAGACTTTCATCATCCAGCCTAATGGTTT
Source organism: Volucella inanis (assembly GCA_907269105.1). Taxonomy (NCBI): domain Eukaryota; kingdom Metazoa; phylum Arthropoda; class Insecta; order Diptera; family Syrphidae; genus Volucella; species Volucella inanis. The sequence continues at coordinate 61,043,061 of OU026155.1, forward strand.
TTCCCAGCTCCATAAGACAGTAAAGATATTCCAACAAGCTCTCTGACTGCTTCTTATGACGTACTTTTAACAACCTGTGTATTTCCGCTGACGACAGCTTTCTCCCGAATTCTCTAATTAGCCCCACTTTTAAAACATTCCATCTTTAAGTACCCGTCTGACTTCGTAGGAAAAGCTTGGCGGCTCCTTTAATTAATTGTTTAGTGTAAATAAACTTTTGAATGTCGTTCCAATAAACAGCGGTCGCGTTTTCTTCGAATTCTTGAACCCACCTGCTAACCTCCATGGCACTAGCTCCGTCAAACTCAGATATCGAATCCTCAATGTCTCGAGGCGTGAAGTGTGTTAATTGTCTGGATATATCATTCGGTGAGCTTGAGATACTTTCGGCTTCCTAAAATTCATCTTCGACCTCCTGTCCTTTCACGTCACTATCCCGCGGTAGCCCAAAGTGGTCAAGAAAACTGTCTTGCAAAGCACTTTTGAGTCCTGTCCTCTGTAAGTTAAGTTGAGTCAGTCTTTCCCTAAGTCCGTCGATAGTCAGAGCCAAAACTTCGTTTACATTCATTTAGAAAATTTAATTTAATTTAATCAATAACTGTTTTTTTTTTTATTTGATTGAGCCAACAATTTAAAATAGCAAACAAGATCAAAACCAAAATTCAAAATTTTACAGTTTTTATTTAAATATGGTAGATACATAAAAAAATAGCAGCAGGAATAAGGAAAAAGTAAACTAGCTGTACCTACTTGAGTGCGTTTAATTTTTACCGCTTCAGCACTCAACGGGTCAACGGCTTCCTTAATCGATAGCTTTTTCCAACGGTTTTAACTTGTTGACTTCAACTACAACTGCGCCAACTGCGTCAATTACAACTGTTTCGAAATTGTTTCACCTTACAACTGTTCCAACTTGTATTTCTTTAACAGCACCCAATCACGAAAAATTATTTTCTTCGGTATATGTCTAATTTGCGTTTGCTACTTTCCACGCACTAGCACAAGATTTTAGTGAATCTTCCCTAAAATTTTAAATAACCGATCTCGGTCGAGATTTTAGTGAATCTCTCTGCAAATCGGACGAAGATATTGATGGAATCCCGGTTGAGCCCATAATTTGTGGGTTTTATTGTTTCCAGTGAGTGCAAAAAATAGACCACTTTTATTCATTTATTAACCAACTTTTTTTTGTCTTTAGCTTCCACAACTTGGCAGGTATACTTTCTTTTAATGTTCTACCACGAATGCTTCCCTAACAACCCTAATTCTGCTTGCTGCTTTATAAAACTCAAAACCATTATTTTGCTCGTGCGTTAGCTCGTGTCGTCATGTAAGTCTGGTATCGTGTGATTGCTATGTACCGTATTCTTAGTATTTTCTTTGTTCGTAGCCCGTTAGTGTCTTCATGTTATTTTGTCGTTTTTGTGGCTTTGACATCTGCGTTGTTTTGTAATGTGAAAATGCATATGAAAATGCACATGAAAATGCATATGAAAATGCACATGAAAATGAATATTGAAACCTATAATTTCTATACCTAAAAGTCAGCTACGTCAGCTTTTCCTAATTTGTTTAATCCTATGCCACAATGAATGCAGCGTGAGACCAAATATGTCAATCTGTTCTCACTTGCATGCATTGCGAATTTTGTTAGCTTTAAGTACAATATGAAGTTTACGTACTTGTATACCATATATAAATTAATATTTAATGATAAAATGGAATGCTTTATAATAAAACTTTCGATTGAGTCAAAACAATGAGCCTGCTCGACTAAGGCATTTTATGGCAGTTGATGAGTTCAGCGCACACAATGACTTATGACGTAGAACAGAGACTTACCCTAGAGGTAAAGCCAATCTTTAAGTACCTAGTAGATACTAGACTATATGTAGATACCTTTGTCTCCAAAAAGTTTTTAAACTCGATACATTACTACAAGAAGATATCATTATCATTTTATATGCACTTTTATTATAATTAATTCATTATTCTACCTCCAAATTAGTCGTTAGTGACCTGTTTAGAAGTTCCTATGTTTCCTATGTATTTGCTAGAAATCTGTCTGCCACTATAGAACATACCACTGACCATATACCTATGGTCTGTGATGGAAGTTTTTGACAATACTTTCCAACAAGTAATACCCTTAGCGTGCCTATATATATATTATTAGCGATTACTTGCTGTTTAATATTCGTAACGAACATTGGCTTATTGTCTTTTTATTGTTTACAACCAGGTCAGTATGAATTCCAGAATGTGACTGCACTTCCTTTGTACGAATATTTGCTACCGCTACAAAAACAAATCTTGGCATTAGCACCGCGCATATGATACAATCTCGTAAATGCTGTCTCCCCCGCACTAACGAATTTGTACCATTCTCATTTCGTTTCAGCGTTGATTATATCGACCGTAAATGGACAGCGCACGATAAGCAAACTGAACAACGATTTTCAAAATAAATTTGCACATATTGTAAGCGTAGTTCTGGCATCTAATTATAGAGAAATGCATAAATGAACTAAACTAGACTGTAAACTTTACTAATATTTTTATTGTCGTTTGACTCACTTAAAGGAAACTGCGCACCAACAAACTCCTGCACGAACACAATTCGCAAGTTTTCGCAGGCAGATATATACATGATTTGAGGCAGTGGAAAGTCCGAACGAAAGTTTGAACGGCCGAAATGGAAATTTGCTATTTAATATCTTTTTTAGTTAATTTACATCGAAATGGCAAACCAAGCTGAGCACAAACTGACTATCAAATTGGTTGACGTTGGAAAAGGTAAATTCAAAAACTAAACCTCTCAAAACAAAAAAAAAAAAAAAAAAAACATTCTTTACTAGTCTATTCGTACATATGTACTCTTAAATGTAATAAATTAAAATATGTATCGAAAACAAACCTAAACGGGGACACCAAAACATCATGGAACAATATACCATGTGAACCAGCATATTGCGAAAAAGGTCTTGTAACAGTGAATTTGTTCCCGCTCAGATGTGGGTAGAAATACAATTAAACCTGGAAACGTTTAATTGGTTTTGATAAACATAAAAAGCAGACTCCTGCGGGAAACTGCTGAGTGTCCTATAACTTGAATTGGTCCAGCAGCGCAACAATCAAGTTCATAGACTTACCCCTCAGTGGTGGTCACCGGTAACTGCATGTCCCTAGAACATGCTCTGGGCCGAAGAGTCTTCGAATCTAACCCGGAAGGACAACGCTGTAGTGGAAAACTTTAGCTTAGTTGCCGCTTACAAGTAGAAGTGGAACTCAACAGAATTGGAGTACGCAGCTGGACACAGTTAGCTATAGACCGGACTCACTGGATAGGCTTATTAGTTAAGCTCCAGGTTCACCCTAAAGTGTAGCACCACCATCATTCGATAAGGAATGAAGTTGTCAAACAGAATATAGTTTGTGACCGTGATACAAACTGCGAAAAATTTTTGATATTTTGCAGTGTATATTTAAAAAATTATTAATCAAGATTAAGGTGCATCTCCAACCGTTGCGATAAAACTCGTAGGTTACGTTAATATTGTAGCGTCAATTGTACAGTACTCCCTAATTGCAGGTAACATTCTTATACTTAAACCCAGCTTCGGACGTATTCTGAAATATCGTAATTGTTTTCTAAGCCGTATAACGCGCTTGTGAAATGTTCTGCCGATTTCTTTAATTCCTACCCACTAAAACTATCAAATATTTAGACCCAACATGTATAGGTAACATATCTTCCTTTCTTCCCTACCAAAATTTCCTTCACTCGCGCTGTGTGAAAATAAAAAGTGAACACAAGTGACCGATTCCGGTTATTGATAAATATTCCGATAATAACTTTAAACAAAAATTGATGGGAATCAAATGAAGGAATATCACACAAATTTTGTCAGGTAAGGCCGACAACATGCAAAAAAATTAGGACCGGTTGTACACCAAAGATTTTGAACTTGAACTAATTATCCCAAAATATCTATAGAACTTTCAGGAATTTTTGACAAAGCTGGAAAACCATTCCGCTATAAGGACAAGCACGATATTGATTAGTACAGGACATTGACAATTGGTATGCGCTTTTTCATTAATTAAAAATTAAAATATCTGTATTAGTCAGATGAAAGAACGAAATTGCAGGTAAATAAGACTCAAGATTAAGTTACATAGAAAATAATGCAGATAATGAACTAACACAGATTTTTTTAACCGCTTAAAGAAAGATATACTACGGTGGTTCAAGAACGCTGGCTGAGGATAAAATATGTTTGTCATAACTGGAACAAGGAAATTAAACAAACTCTAAAATTAAATTTCACATCTAATTGACACAGGAGATTCCACATATGAATGAATCTATCAATTAAGTTTCTTGAACACGACCATTTTTGTTTTAAAAGCAGTCCAAAGGTGATGGTATTAATTGAACAAAACTCATATGGGAGTGATGGTGTTAAAGCGTAAAAACAAAATATAATAATTGGAGAATAAATATTTTATTGTTTGCAATTCGAGGCATCTAATAATATATGCATGTACCTAGTCCTGCCATAAGTTCTGTTACACAATTTAAAGCGCTTATCGTTCAAAACTTCTTGCGGGAATAGAAGCGTTAACTTTTTTTTCAGAACACATGCACTGATCAGTGAACAATACTAGTCAGTTTGGTTTCAGTTTGCAACCTATGTAGTACGAGTAACATGGAGTAGGGCGGTAAGTGTTGCGTAAGTGCTGGACAAATTTTCTGGTTGCTAAAACCACTCGGAATATCGAGAATATTCGTTTATTGGGCTATTGCTCGCTTCAGCGAATTGTCAGGAGTAGAAGACAGGCCCGCGCGTCGTCTGTACGAATGCAGTAGTAAAGTGCGTGAACGAATTCGGAGAGATCCCCTTAGAATTGGATATATCAACCAGATTCATGTCTACGCTGATTCGAAATGATCGGCATATAAAAGCCTATTGTCGGTCTACGGGTCATCTTCTAACTCTTCAACTAAAAACAATTTGTCTGGATAGATGCAAGCGGCCTCTGCATGTCATGTGTACAATGATCATGAAAACATTTTGTTTACGGATGAGAAAATTTTTACCGTGGAAGAAGTTTTCAACAAACAAAATAACAAAATTTATATAACTTCCCCTAAGGAAGCGAAAAAATTTTTCCAAGAGTTCAACGTGGACATCATCCCGCTTTCGTAATGGTTTGGTAGGGGGTCTCTCACAATGGTGTCACATCTCTCCATTTCTGTTGAAAAGGCGTAAAAACTAGTACCAAAGTTTACCAAGAAGATGTGCTAGAGGATGTTGTGAAGGGTTTCACCAATACCCTTTTTAATGGATACAGTGGATCTTATAACAGGAAGGCACAAAGCCAAAAACACGCAAGAGTGGCTCACAGTCGATATTCCTGGCTTTATAGCAGCAGAAGATTGGCCGTCGGAGAGTCCAGATCTGGATCCACTGGATTATGGTTTGTGATCAGAAATTTGAGAACATGGCTTGCAAGACTCCCCACAGAAATTTGGAAAGCCTTAAAATAGCATTTACCAAAGCAGTGTCCACTGCTCACAGGATTTCTTTAGAAAACCATAACGATTTCTAACATAAAAGTAATGAAACGCAATAACAAAAGATTTTTGATCATTCGGAAACGTTTTCCAGTCATAGAGCTGTCAGATTCAGGGGAAAATTGTGATATTGTGGAGTAATGCTTGATAGTAACTCTCATTTTAAAAATAAATTAACAATAAAATGAAAAACCCAATAACTCAACTATTAATATCAAGAAAACGCAGCCCAAATTAAGAAGAGAATGAACTAAAGAATTATTTTAAATGTATAGACATACTGTTGATTCCTGTTTGCTGAACTGAATATCTACAAAAGCAATGAAAATGTAAGCAAGACAGCATCAGCAAAAAACCATTTCAGACGTGCCGAAATAAATCAAGACGGCCACTATTGAAGGCAGTTGGAAAAAAACTGGCGAGACCACTGTACAGCGGTCTTTTGCCTGGCTTTAGTCTACCATACTTTAGAAACATACATATGTTTTGATGGGCGTGATAATCATTGTACAAATCCAGTGAGTGATCTTTGGAGAGACCCCCCATGTGCTACCATACATACGACAGCAGGGCCACAAAGCGATGGTTGCTTTAGTTATTTTGTTGCATAAGTGAGAGTCCCAATTCAGCTTTTTATCCAGTTCATGGAGAGATTCTCCCTGGTGCACTAGTCTAGGACTATCTCAAGGGCGTTTTGCATATGTACAGTGACTTCTTTGGCCTCTCTGCCCACAATGATAATGACTACGTCATCAACATAGCCAATTGTATTGTAGTTTAAGTTCCTTAATTTATTAAGTAGATCATCAATAACGAAAGGCCACAGTAGGGGCTATAGTACGCCTCCCTGCATACATTTCTATGTTTTTCGCAGTTAGCACTCGAGGAGACTCTCTTTCAACTTCGCAACCCTTGGTTGTAAAAGGTTAAAAGAAATCCATACGGTTCCCAAATTCCAATATGTTTGGTGTTGTTAAAAAGCTTTCGCACTCTTTTCCGAATGGTTTCTAGACTTTCATTATACCATGATACATACGCACCGTTTTACTACATACAGTTCGCTTTAACGCGCAACTGTTTTTAAAAGACGAGAGAATAATGTCGTTTAGTTGGAATTGTGTCTGATCTGCATCCACTGTTATTAGCGATGCTGATAGTAGCAAGTCAGCTTTGACCGCTAAATTTTCGCGATATTTCGCAACCGATGATAAGTTGTATTTGCTTGTCTTCACAATACTGAGCAATTTCCTGTACTGGTGTTGGAGGTACTTCCTCAGTGTCTCCAGCAAAGCACGCCGATGCGCATACGAATCTATGCAGCTCCTGGCCATTCTGGTGATCAATTTGTAACGCCACCAGACCCCTAGTTATGAAGCCTGGAATGAATTTTATATCTTTCGCAATTAAAAGGAAGGTATAAAAGGACCTACCCCTCTTAATTTTTAAATCAAAAATCTTTACATTATTTACCCATAGCTTTTGGATAAGTCCAATAGCGATGTTCTTTTCAGCACATCGCTGGCTAAAAATTTTTGTGGCACCTACAGTTCGGTGCAGGTTTGTCTGTAGCACGTTCAGAAGGGATGTCATTTCTTGCTTGCATAATAAGGGTTCCGTACTATGCAGGCTTTGTTATCACCTCTACGTCGTATGGCACCCTGTTGAGAGGTACCATCTCGTCTCTCTCTCGAACTTTTGTTGTTCTGTTCTTAAGTTGCCCAACCTCACACTCAATCCGCCGCTGGCTTTGTCCTGAATCGATTCTGCTTGATGGAGTTACTGGTTGCGAGTACAGCTTCTCTGATTTCTGGTACTACAGCGTTTGCGGCAGCGCTGACGCTAGCTCTAGGTAGGATATCGTTAACGCTTCAGCCAGCTCCCTCTGATGTCGTACTCGTCGTATTTTGGTTCACTAATTAAGAGCCCTGGTTGGTTTTTGAGTATAAGTTTGGTCTGACCAATCGATAGGAGACCAGACCCTTCAACTCTCTACCAACCGCTTCATAGCGCTTTCGTTTATTGCAAAGTCCAGATTGACGATATCCTTATTGTTCGATCTTTAAAGAACTCTCCACGTTCTTGTGTTGAGTTCTTTGGTTTTGTCATCAAGAATTGCCAGGATTCTTTCGCTAACCCTCTGATGACATCCGGTTTCGGAAGATTTTCCTCCTTGACAAGCATCACTTCTCGCCACATTTCTTTTTAAACTGAGCGAAGTTATTCTTCATCAACTCTGCATTCGCAAAAACAATCAAAAACCAACCGGCTTTGAAAGTCAAAGCTTGTTATAATATTATAGGAGACTTTGTCGAAGGTAATGTTTCCAGTGCGAACTGTTTTCACTTCGGATTGGGGAGGGGTGTTGTTTCCGGATCGAATGCACTTCACCTTTTCTGTCACTTTTTCTTTCGCATAAATCGTAGTTGCAACCCTTCTTTATCGCACGCTTGAAACTGCGTTGTTCTGTTGACATAAAAATGACGTACTTGTACTCAGTCTGGGTCACTTAGCTAGAAGTCTTGGGCCTACTTGATGATGCGATTGTAGAGACATCGTTCTCTGTTATTCTTAGAATTAATTTATTAATTGAATTCCCACGTGCAAACGAGGCACTCAAAAAATTGTCCGTACACCACCCAACTAGCAACTAACTTCTTTATAACTTTAAAAGTATATGTCTGATTTATATGAAAAATACAAGAAATTAAATTTAATTTATTTATATATTTTTTTGTATTTTTATATTTTTTGTATACTTTTTATTTTTAAATATTTTTAAAAAATTTACTCGAAAAATGCATTGAATGAAAATTATTTTATTTTTTAAATTCAAAAAATTATCCGTACCTTCCTTTTTGTTGTATACGCTCTAATTCATTTCAATTTTTTCGTATACCCTGGGGCTATTTCTTGCCAAACTTCTTTAGCCCAGTTTTGAAATCTTCCTTGCTCCTTATTGTCCTTTCTCTTTCTTCTCTGTTCCATACTCGTATACGACCATAAATGATCGATTGGATTAAGATCCGGTCTTTCGGGGGTGGGGAAGAACTTTACGGATGTTGTAGAATAGCCATTTCCATACAAACATGTATATATACTTGAAATCGTTATCGTGGACAAAGCAGTAGTTCTCTTCTTGTCTAAATTTCCGAGCAGAACTTTCCATGCTTTCTTTTAAAATGTTAAGGAATTGCATTTTGTTCATTGTGGACTCGATGAAGACAAGATTTCCTACACCTGCTGCTGCTATTGATCCCCATACCATCACGTTTCCATCGCCATCGCCACTTCTACGCCAAATAAAGCGCCGCCCATCTGTCCCAAACATTTTAAATTTCGACTCGTCTAAGAATATAATGCGATTCTAAAATTCTGGTGGCTCATTCGCATATGGCAATCTCTTTAAAATATTTATTTTTGATAGATAAGGCTTATTTTGAGGCGTTCGGGCGAAATATTCGTTGGAATGTAAGAAACTAACTGCTTGCGGATTCACTTCAATGTATAGGTCTTGCACATGTGTTGCACTTACCTTAGGACTTTCTTTGACTATTCGCAGTATCTTACGCTGAACTTGTGGAGTAGCCAACCTTTTTTCCGTCCCCTACCACTTGCGATTTCTGTTGATCCTGTTTGTATTTCTCTATTACGTATTAAACTAAAGTATTCGTATGTGTTCTTTCAACGATATTAGCAATTTTTACGCAAAAATCGGTCTGAAAACAGAGACGTATTATATATTTCAAATGGTTTTTGCAAGAGAATAGAGCTACTGTAGTGTTCTTTACTCTTTCTTGAATATTATGCTTTCTCCTAATATTAATAAGATTTACTCCCAATTCACAGCGATCCAACCAAGAGGTTAATCTGTTAAGGTTTAGATATAGGACCTTTTTAATGGTATTAAGATGCCTACCTGGACGTCTATAGCAACGTCATCCGCATAGGCAGGACTTGAATTGATTATCCTGCTCTTTAGCATAAGACTGATCAGCTCCCCAAGTGAGTCATCTACCTTAAGAGTTGATAGCACAGCCATGATTACGGATGTATTGACGTTGTTAAGGTTACCCCCTATGTCCAGAAATACCTCTCTTCAATGTAGGGACCGTTCGCTGTGGTTTGTCAATATGTATAGAGCCGTAAACAAAAGTAGTGGATCAATTTTAGATCATATGTGGATATTTATCAGTCTTTCTAGAGTTTTCAGAACGAATTATGATAGACTTATAAGTTTGAGATCCTGTGGGATAACATAAAAACATTTTTCGGCTTTGGGAATAAAAACTACATTGACTTCTCTCCATGACAAGGGGATGTGCACTATTTATACGAAGCTCCTCCTGACATTCTCTAACGTTGGCAGCATAATGTCTTTGACCAATATATTATATAACTAACCATCCAGTTAGTTAGCATTTGAGTGATGTTGTCAGAGACAAGAGTGATAACTAGCACTACTTGTCGGATTTTAGTTATGAAAATAGGCTCATTGCCAATTTTGGATAGAATAAGGTGATGATGTAATCAAAAATTGACTCACCTCCACGTTGGCGTTAGCGTCGCACCTGATGATGAGGCTAGTTTAAAGCCTTCCAGCTTCCAGTATCAATCATTCTATGTTGTCACCAGGGAGAGCACCCACGTGGTGGTGGTCAACCAGTAGATACCTTTGGCGATCTCTAGTCTGCCAACGTTTATGTCGGGGTCTCTGAGGTTAGGAAGTAAGAAAACATTAAGGCTCGTTTCACAAATATACAAGTTTTAATCTTACCTTTGTCTCTTGTATAGAGAGAAACGTATTCAGGTATCCCAAATTCACAAACTGCGCCTTCTAATAACAACCCATGGTTCCAGGATTAGGATGATGTCTTCTGCGTTCTGTTCCTGGATAGGCGCAAAATAAGAACGGCCGAGGCCTTTTTGGAGTGATGGAAGTCAATCTGAAGAAACCGTAGCATCATTGATACATCTACCAGAAAAATCTCCACCACGGTGTTGTTCGAGTCCTCTGATTCTGAACATATGCCCAAGAGGTTATCTTCATTATCTAATCATAGGATCAGATTTTTTTTAATTCGTCGCCAGTTTCTATCTCCGGTTGTTGTCAGAAGTGGAGACCGTCAAGTTAGTTGTCACCTCGGATAGATTGGAGTCGTCACTATCGGGTTCAGGAAAGGATATCGCACGATATTGCACTTTCAGTTAAAGGAGGAAGAGGTTGCTTATCAGCATCCTACTCATCTTTTGTAAACCCTTAGATCGAAAAACCGAAGCGATAAACTTTATATGGCCTTGGTACCAGCCAGCATCACTTATAATAAGAGGTGGTCTGGACTTTTTCCACCATTCAGGTGCCATTGATCCATCGGCGTTATTTTTATCGATATCCACGTCTTTTAGGACTTCGCTTAAAGACCTCAGAAATTTGACATTGGTAAGGTAGGGGTTTGACGTTTTTAATTTTCGACCTTTTAGGAACCGGAACGGTTTTCTCCGACGATCTCTAGTGTTTGAATGTGTCTTTTGGAATTTTTGGACCAGCGGGTATCTGTCTTTAAGGATGTTGTTGGCACAAGGTATTTTTCTCTTCGTTTTGCTCTTCTATTTTGCGTCCGTAGTTCTCTCAACCTCCGGAATGGATCCGAGGGTTTTGATTATGCGTACTGAATTTCGGCGTCTGGAATAGAGCGCCTTGGAGGGGCTTCCTGACGCGGCTGAGTCTATGATTCCTCTTTTGAAGGAGGAGTCTTTGTAGCAGCAGGCCTGCTACAAAATTGCAGCTGCTAGGGGTGGAGGAATTAGTAGGCCCATAGCTTGCCACTCCTTGAAGGTTTGAGTTTTGGCCCGTTTGTAGCTTTTGTACTGGTATATGATGAAATGAGTGCATGCCTTCTTAATGTAGAATTCTCCAGATGTAAGTCCGGCTAAGATTGCAATGTCTGCTTACCATAGTTGATTAGTACCCTTTTCAAGCAGCATCAAGTTTCGCGAAAATTCCCGCAATCTTAATTAGAAACAAACGATTTCCAATACATGTTTTTAGTTTTTGAAACCCCTCAGCTTGGAAACAATTTTTTGATTAAAGCTCCTCAAAGTTACTTACAATTGCAAAATTGCTGAAGCAGACAAACCTTTTGAAACATTCAGCATATTAGCAAAACAGTTGACAGAGTAGTTATCAGAACAAAATGCAAAACTTGAAAAAAATATTGATTGTCGTTCCTTGCAAGTTTTCTATGATTTTATCAACAAATGCAATATTTCAATATTAAATTAAATATCGTATTTTTTTTTTTTCTTTTCAGCAGAGTATGGAGTAGAAAAAAATACAAGACGGCCATATGTCGCACTAAACAATCAATTTAAAAAAAAAGTTCGGAAATCGCAAATTGACCTGCAAGATCGAGTTTATTCGAATTCTCCCCGAACTACCGAAACAATAATAAACAATATTCGGGCCGCTTAAGGAATTTTGAGTACCCTTAAAATGTTTGCATACAGCTTGAAATGCTTGAAATTTATAATGACTAGGAAATAAAGAGTTCGGCAGGGCATTCCATAAACGAGTTGTGCGGTTTAGGAAAGGATCGCGATATTTCAGAGTGTATTCAAAAGTGAGTGTGCGGGTAAACTGATGAGCATTCATAGCGAGACGGGTGTTAGATTAAGGTTTGAAGGGCGGATAGCTACTGGTAATTTCGGTGGACCATTGGCGATGAAAATATTGACAGAAAAATGGAAGTCAGAAGACATATCGTCGGTGTTCAAGGATCTCAATTGGCTGTTTGATTTATAAAAAGCATAACCTATGAGTTTTATCGTACAGTTATGAATCCTATCAACTAAGAGCACCTGTCTGTAGTCCAAGTTTGGACGTATAAGTGTCTTCTATATATATTGAGGCCAGATCAGAGGGGTAAAAGTATTTCTAACATCGCTTAAGTAAACCCATATATTTTGCAGTATTTTTGCCTACATCGAATATGTGGGCATTTCATCATAGCTTGTTATTGACACACATACCGATAGTGGAAAGTATTTTGCCGACGATGCAAGTGCCATTCCATGGATAATGGCTGGGTACTTAAATTTTGCTTTAACGATAGCAAACAGTATATGTTTTGGAAGTATTGAATTCTACTTTGTCGATAGTTCCCCAATTAGTAATAATGTTAATATCAGAATCTAACGAACTTAATATACGCTGCCATTCCCGTTCAACAGACGGATAACACGGACATTAGAAGTAGCAGGCAAATGATCACTGATAATAATTTAAAAGAGTGTCGAAAAAACGTAGCCCTGGGGCACACCAGCATTTATTTAATGGATATTAGACTTCAAGCCGTTCAATACAACTGGATTTAAATTTTCCGAAGCATAATTTCTAATCCCTTGAAGAAGATATTCGTCGATCTCAAATTCACGCATTTTCAACAGGAGAGCCTGATGCCAAACACTGTCAAATACCTTAGAAATATCAAGTGCAACTACCTTGCTTTCGCCAGATTGAAGTACGCTTTGGTTCCACTTTACGGTGAGATATGCCATCAAATCAGCAGTGTACCTGATGCTACGAAAACCATACTGCCGGTCACTGAGAATTTTTCGTGTTTGAAATTGTTTCAAGAGCTGAAGGTTTTTCAGCGTTTCTATGACTTTAGAAGACAGGATCACAATAAATGTGCTAAAATAAATTCAACTACTTCAATTATCTGTAAAACCGGTATGGTTTTGTGCTATTTTTGTATTTAACACGCGTAGACATTTCATGAATAATACTTTACGTATAACAACTAATATGCTATAATTGTGCTCGAATTTATTTTAATGACATCTATCACAAATGCAAAATTGCAGAAAAATCATCACTAAAGCAAACCGTTGCACCAGCTGGTCTAGGTACAACACATTAGCTTATAGCATTACCCAAGCGGAAAAACTCAGAAGTTTTATAGCACTACGGTCTTTAAGAGCTCTGTATTGTAAAATATTTGTATGGGTACAAATACTTTTACTTTTCCTTACTTACTTTACCATACTTAAACCAGTTAATCACTCTCGTAATTCACACTTCAAATTCAACTGATAAACTAATTACGTACCTTGCTGATATTAATATTCGAACGACATATTTCTAGAACAGTCTGTGTAATCCAGCGTTCCATACAATTTTCTATTTTGCTAGAAAATTTGGTTCTACTCTCCACTCACTAATGGTTATTGCCTCTGTTATTGAAATGTCCTGCTAAGGAAACATAGATGACGCTACTCACATTCAAATAGATATCACTCAACTCCCTCCCTAAACTTGTTAGTCCCGCACAATTTCGTCATTCATCTTTACGTTGAAACGACACATTCCATCCAATATATGAAGGACCACCCTCAACTTTCCTCGGTCCCCACGCTGGATACGTTCACACAGTGTATCGACAATGAGGGACATCATTTACCCGTTATGCTTTTTAAAACGATGTATACAACAACTTTAAATGTTTAATTTTTTTTATAAAAAAAAAATATATATATATATATATCTTTACAAAGTTTTATTGCAAGTTGGAAGTTGCGGCATCTTGTACTGCATAACTCCTTTTTATAAATAAAAATGTAAGTAATACTTTTTAACGTAAAAACAAAGATCAAATTCTAAACAATCTCTATTTATTTTAATTTAATTTACAATGATACAATAAAAATAAATTTGTGAAGTTTTGGATCTTACACCGGGGTATTATGCCCATGTGGCGTTATCAACAGCACGCGGTATTTGAACCGAGTTCCCAAACGGCCCACCATCTAGGTATTTACCGCGCTCAACACTGCTTGATTTCGATAATTCAGTTGGAACCAATGCAGTTTTTTTTTTTCAATTTATATGTATTTTTATTATATGCATTTAATTTACACTTACAAGCTACACAAACAAACGCTTAAAAATAAGTTTAAATAACTTAAAAAAATAAATCTTATTATAACTTACTGGTCAGTAGGTGAACTCTAAGTTAAACGTAATCCTTACACTATATCCTTCGGCATTTCTGCATTTTTTTAGCACTTTTATTAACTCTAAAGATAGGTATGAAAACAAATTTTGGGTAAAAAAACTTAGTAAATAGACTTTTTTTTGGAATATAAAACTTTATTTTTTGATGAATTACCCCTTCTTTTAGAGTGTAAGAAGCTCTTTTTGCTTCTTATATTTATACAGATTTACAACAATGAATGTATGTACTTAATGTGTATGTATTAAAAGTACAAAGGAGAATGAGACAATGAATGATGACAGTAGTAAGGGAAGAAGCTGGGAAAAGAAGCTGGATAGGTCTTCTTAGCACTTGCTCGTTTCCAAGACGAATTTCACAAGATCTCATTCGTCCGTCACGTCCAGGATATTTTATTTGCACAATCGCTAGTCTCTACAGTAATTGCGGTTTGTTATTTTTGTGAAGTAGAACGACATCACCGACCTTTATTCCACGAGATATCCTGCTTGAGTTGTGATGAATCGGTCGAAGCTGACTAAGATACTCTTCACGTCAACGCTTTATGTATCTTTTTAATAGTCCTCGCCTAGCTTCCCAGGATTCGCAGAGTTTTGAACCATCATTGACAAAATCAGCTGGAATAAGAACAGAATTATCGTTATGTAAAAAATGTGCTGGTGAAAGAGGCTCCAGATCGGTACTATCATTCGTTATGTATGTCAATGGCCTTGAATTAATAACACTTTCCACTTCCGTAAGCAAAGTAGTCAGGTCGCTAAATGTTGTCTTCAAACAGGTCTTTTACACTTTTGACAAAGCGCTTCCAGAAACCACCCCCACCACGCAGCTCACTCTGGTATATACTTCCAACAAATGATTTGATGAGCCGCTAGTTGCTTCACCTCTCTATTTTTCATGAGTTCTTCTAGTTTCCGCAACTCCAAATCCGTTCGCTTGAAAGCTTTCGCGTTATCAAATACAATATTAGCTGGCACTCCTCTTCTGGCTATAAATCTTCGCAGTGCATCGACAGGTAAATAGCAGGACATAGGCTTTTTCTTTATAAGCCTCCACCGTTGTTTTTATATAAAGCGGACCAAGAAAATCTATACCCGTTGATACGAAGGGTCTACTGGTTACAACTCTTTCCGCTGGAAATACCGTCCATAATTCTGATGCCGCTTTGCCGTAGGGGCGCTTACATATAACGCATCGCTGGATAATGTTTTTGATTAACTGCCTACCTTGCATTATCCAGTATTTCTTCCGGATTTGTGAGAGTACCGCATTAACACCACTATGCAGCGTCGCTTGATGGGCTTCAATTAGCACAATTTGCTGAAAAAGGATTGGAAATGTTACCATACACCGATTTGAAAATAATCTTAGAATCATACGGAATTTCCTTGTTTTTTGTAAGAAACCGTACTTCTTTGCTGAAAAAAAAAATCTGTGTGTATTTGTTCCAATAACTTTCAGCTTCTCGTATCTTGCTGTTCGTTAATTCCTCGATTTTCTTTGATGATTTTATTTTTCCTTTCCGCTACTCGCAAATCTCTTTTATTGCTACTAAAGTTTTCGAATCTCAAAATTGGTTTAAGTGTTCCCTGAATTTCGCTGTTATTTTCTCGTTCGCTCGAGATTGAATGATTTTCGAGATGTTGCCAGCTTGTTGATTCTGTTAACCTAGGTGGCCCAAACTTCCACAAATCTGATTCCACTAAAACATTTGCTCTGACACCCCTTGTTAGTTAATCATCTGGGTTAGTTTTACCATTGCAGTGCTTCCAAGTAGATGTTAGTTAATTAATTGGTTTCACTCACCCTTGCTGTAAGTATGGCTTGATTTGCTTTCCTTGACCACAATTTAACGTTATAGAAGAATCAGTCCAAAGATGAACAGAATTTATATTAAAGTCAAGGGACTGAATTAAAAATTCCTTTAATCTGGCCGCAAGTAAAGCTGCATGCAACCGCTCCAAACTGCATCTGCAAAAATATGCAATTCGCACTTGGTATCACTAGATATGTTAAGGCACCATTTCAATCTAAACTTATGAAGAACTGGTAATTCTTCCTGCAAACATTGAAAATCGCTTAGTACAATACCATTTTACGTTTGGTCCCAATCAGCATTTGTCTTTCATATATTGGGTATGTAATTTATTTAAGAAAAACATGTACATGATGAAAAATTATTGCCTCGTGTCTGGTCGCATATTCCGGGCGTTTTTCGGCTACTGCATTACCTTCGCGCCATGGATATTCGGCTTTGCCGTTTATTTGGCTGGTTGGCCGGGTTTCATATATGATTTTTTGCGCTTGGGGTTGTCGTAATGTATCCGTTTTTCATCACCAGTAACAATCCGATGCAAAAATGACTTCCTTTTGTAGCGTTCCAGCAGCATTTCGGACATGCAAAACCGCCTTTCGACGTCTCTCGGCTTGAGTTCATGTGGAACCCAATTTCCTTGCTTTTGAATATATCCAGCTGCCTTTAAACGTTTTGAAAGCTCTTCTTGTGTTTGGCAACAATCTTCATAGAGTAATGCTTCCAGTTCTTCATCTTCAAACTTTTTTGGCTGATCAGGACGTTCATCGTCTTCCAAGCCAAAATCACCACTTTTAAATCGTGCAAACCACTTCTAGCACGTTCGCTCAGCTAGCGCATGTTCACCATAAACTTCCACCAAAATACGATGAGTTTCGGCAGCAGTTTTCTTTATATTAAAGTAATGAAGAAGAACTCCCCGCAAAAACACTTTTTCAGGAACAAAGTTCGACATATTTAAGTGAAAAAAAATTATTATTGTTTACGCTTCAAATGAATGACATATACTGAAATGACGTACAATGACAGTATCTTTCCAATGCATGTTCCAGTGGAATAATAACAATGGAATAATACAAGTTACGCCATCTCTTAACAAACCGCACGAATTAAGTTACCCAATACATATTTTGCAAAACAAATTTAATTCTTACCATGTATGGTCCTAGAATTCCCGAAGGATCGTAAATCTTTACCATCGCTTTCATAACGTTTCTTTTTGTCCCTCTAAGTGACTGTAGGTATTCGATGTGGCTTTCCAGATCCACGCTTATACCATCGCTATTAACAAACCAATTGACACCAAGTACGTTTTGCTTTAGAACTTGCTCTCTTTGTTTCTTTTCAAATAGTTTGCGACGTATGGGTTCATTTGAGTTCCATTTGCATAAATGAAAGTTTGCCACTCATCAACATAGAAGGATTTTTTGAGCTTTCTTAATATAGACCCATACCGCGCGGCAAATTGTAGCCGATAAAAGAAAGGGACTTGATGCGATGCCAAAAGTAACTCTAGTCATCCTATATTTCTGGTAATTCGACCGGCTTGTGTGGCATATAATATATTCTTTAGCCATTTCTTTCGCTGACAACCTCTTCTGCTATATTATTTTGAATCAAATCCTGGATACCACTATCATATTCTTTTAACCATATATCAACGTCCATCAATTTGTTTAATTTCCATAACTGCTTTTTCCAAAGCTGACTTTTCTTCACTCGCTTGAAATTTTGCGATTCCTATCGACTCTAGGCTCCAATACTGGGAAATATCGAACTCCTTTTCCCCCATGCAAGTCATATTTACATATTATTATGATGTTCATTTCGAAATTGTGCCTGCAATGTCCATCCGAAAAAAGTATTTACTGCTATAAGGTTTTCTGAAATGAATTAAGTTTCATTTGTATTAAATTTCCAATAATAATCTTGTCCAATCAATAAATTTATTCTATTAATTTCATTTTGACTATAAATTTCATTATCCCCTAATTGAATATCATCGTGGTTTAAGATATTTGTTGAAAGTTTTGGAGTTGGCAAAACGTCAACACAAATATTTGGGACAACAATAGCTGTCACCAGAAACGCTGTTTCACGATATTGACTTTTGAGGGAAATCTCTACACAATTAAACTCTTTCGTTTGTTTTCCCTTTCGCTTTTCACCGAATCCCAAGATTTGCGTTTGCCTTGTTAAAATTGTTTTTAAATGTAATGCACGCGCTACTTTCTCGCTCACATATGTTCGTTGGCTGCCATTATCCATCAAAATTCTGGAAAATATGTACTCGTTTTTCTCTGTAATACACAGTATTGCTTTCGCTGTTTGCACATATATTATGTGTTTGTTTCTGTTGGTCCGCCATTGTCAACCGTTGCAAATGTAGAAGTTAAATGTCGCCCGCTACAATTTCCGCATTTTACCCATTGTGCTTTACAAAATTCTGAACTGTAATTTTTGTTGGCGCATCTGAAACATCTTCCTTCCTTTTGAAGAAGAACTTTTTTCTGCTCTATAGTTAAATTGCACTTGCTTGCGTGGTTAGGTCGTCACCGCTTACAGATGAATCGCCTTAGTTGACAGACAAACAAATACAGCCAAATACCCTTTAAGCATTTTGGCTCCCCGACCCTTCCAGGCACGGATGCTGATTGGCCCAGCGTAATCAACCCCAGTGTGCAAAAATGGTCTTGAGGGCTTGATCCGAGGCGATGGTAAACTGCCCATGAGTTGGTGGGCCGTCTTACAGCGGTACCGATGACATCTAACACAGCTATTAATAAGTTTCTTAACGGCTCGTTTTATACTGACGATCCAATACATCAGGCGCACGTGTGCGATCATCAGCTGAAGGCCTGAAGGGCTAGAGAAGCCATTCCTCGGGATTTTCCGATACCATCCGGGAACATTTCCTGCTGGGCACAACGAATAACGGCCTTGGTAGCTGAGTTGAGTTCCCTCGGAAAATCCATCAGCTGATTGCCTTACGCGCCTTGTTGACGAAACGAAGACAGTAGGCTACAGTCCTTGTGAGTCGCGTGAGGTTGGATGACTTATGGAGCAGTTGGTTTATCGGACCTTTAACTACATCAGCGAAGTGGACTTGGATCCTACCTTCTTCATGGGCGATGGAGCCTACCGGCTGTGTTGGGAGTTCAAATGTCCATTGTTGATGGAGAAAGGCCGGACCATTCCACCACAAGGTTGCGTGTAACAATGCCGACGTACGCCTCGTGATACCAGATCTGCTGGGTTATCCTGAGATGGAATGTGCTTCCAAATGTCGGGTTTTGTAATTTCTCTTATCCTGTTTCGCACGAAAGTTTCCCATTTGTTAGCCGATGATAGAATCCAGTGACGGGTGATGTTTGAGTCAGTCCCAGCATAAGTTGTTATTTCTCTTCTCAGCACTCGCTCGGTACAATGGAGTAACCTCGCCAGCAGAACAGCTCCACAAAGTTCCAACCTTGGAAGCGCTACTGGTTTTATTGGTGCCACTTTAGATTTTGACAGGAGGAGGTGCATGTGGACATTGTGTTGTCTGTCCTTCATGTGCAGATAGACGGCAGCTCCATACGCCCTTTCAGAAGCATCACTGAATCCATGGAGTTCAACAAAATCTGTTTGGCTGGTCGTTTGGATCCATCTAGGTAAAAAAATGTCGTTGATCATTGCGAGATCCTTGAAAAATGCGTTCCATTCCTCTAGTATGACTGGATTGACGGTTTCATCCCATGAGCTTTTCTGTAGCCAGAGGAGCTACATTAAATACTTAACCTTATGTATGCACTGTGCAATCCACCCCATTGGATCGAATAAGCGATAGGATAGTCGATAGGATAAATCTGCAGTCGGAAGCCACTGGATGCCCAATGTTTTCACCTGATCCAACCCTTCGGACGAAAACGAGAATGAGGACTTTGGGCGGAGTCCCGGAAAGAAGTTCCCTTGTAATGGCTGTCCATTTTCGTAAGTTGAATCCTACCGCTGAAAACATTGTCCTTATTTCATCTATTTTAGTTTTCGCTTCCCTTAAAGTGTCTGCGCCGGAAATGAGATCGTCGACATACACGGTATACCTTCAAAGCTTCCGTAGCATCCTTCCGCCAGAAGATAAGCTGAAAATACGAATCGCGTTTCGTGACCCAAATTTGGCGATACATCTTCTCGATATCTACGGTGTTTGTAAAACGGTAGAACCTCCACCCCAAGATAATATCTATCACGTTTTGCTGCAATCTTGGTCCTGTCATCAACTGATCGTTCAGCGAAACCCCTTTGGAAGTTCTAAAGGAAGCATCAAATACAGTCCTGAGCTTTGTGGTTGAACTAGCCTCTTTGACCACTGCATGATG
Source organism: Volucella inanis (assembly GCA_907269105.1). NCBI lineage: Eukaryota > Metazoa > Arthropoda > Insecta > Diptera > Syrphidae > Volucella > Volucella inanis. Next base: position 61,063,824 of record OU026155.1, read on the forward strand.
AAGTAAGAAATAGTGCTCGTTGTCTGGTATGCGGTCTTCGTCCACTTCCTCCATATGCTCAAGAGTTGCATATTCCTCTATGCACGCAGTATATTGCTCTCTTAAGCGAGGATTCAGCACCAAACGTCTCTCCAAGCTCCTGAAACGCTGCAGCGCTCCTTCATGTAAATTTCCTAAAATTGGAAGACTGAAACATTTAAATGGAAGAGTTACTTCGTATCAGCCATCCCCAATTCGTCGTACGGTGTTAACAAAGTACTTCTCGCAGTCTGCGTTTTCGGGCGATTCTTGTACTTCAAATGTAGACTCCTCTAACTCCCAAAACCTGCGAAGATTAGAGTCGATATCTACTGTTTGCAAAAACGATTGGATAGCTGAACTCTGAATTGGAGCCTTCCCAAATAAAATCCAGCCCAATCTGATTTTCTGAATGATGGTCATGTCCTTCTTCAATTTGACAATTTCTGGCATGAGTATTTCAGCAAGGATATCGATACCTAATAGTAAGTCTATCTTAGCTGGCTCATAAAACTGTGGATCTGCTAAAATATATTTTTATAGGTGCGCCCAATGTGATACTGGAAGGGTTTGGGCCGGAAGATGCCCAGACAGCGACTGGAAAACTAAGGCCAGCGTAGATGTCTCAAAGGATGAGTGATGCGATGCAAGTGTTACATCGACAACCCTTTGACAAGTGCCGCTGCTGACCAAACCTAGCCCAGATACATTAAAAAGAGCAGATTGCGGTTTTAGACGCAAAACTTGTGCGGCTAATTCTGTGATAGACGTAGCTTGCGAACCAGAGTCTAATAACGCTCTAAATGACAACATTTCTCCTGACCTTAACGAGTGCTGTTGCTAGCAGCACCTGTGTCGTTGTAGTTGACCTGGAATTAAATGTGTTGATGGCAGAACTGCTTGACTGCTGCGCAATGTTGTGTGGCTGAAAACTGGGAGCAGCGGTGTTCAATGCTCCTCGTTGTGATGGACCTGCTGATTTGTCAAAGGCTGTTTGACGTGAAGTTGTTGGATTGATGTGTAAAAGCAAATGATGCGGTTGCTGACAATAATAACACCTGTGATTACTTGGACATTGTTCAGCCAAGTGACTGTAAGCTAAACAATTACTACAAATACCTAACTTCTTCACATTCCGACGTCGATCACCTACCTAATCTTCAAAAAATAACCACATTTTCTGAGGGGATGTTGACCTTTGTTGCACAGCCTGCAAGAGAACTTCGATGTTGCAGTTGCCGCAAAAAAAACTGCTTTTGAAAACTGTTGATCTGGAAGCTCCAGCTGTACTACGGGATTGCTGTTGACTCACTGTCTCCAATGTTCGGAACCTCGTTTCCAGAAATTGACTAAAATCTGCGAAACTTGGTAGTTTTTTCAAATCTTCCTTTGCAGCCAAACGTTCCCCCCACAAATTCTGCATCTTGACCGATAATTTCTGCAGTAAAGTTCTTTAAACTCTGTATCACCTCTGTTTACGTATCGAGCAGCTATTTGAGCCCTTTAGCATTTTCGTGTTGCATCGACGGTTGATTAAAAAAAAACTTCAATTCCGTGGTGACTAAAACCCTAATGTGACCGGACCGATCCGTCAGTATTGACCACGCCCTTTCGTAATTGTCCTTGTCTATAGTAAAGTGAGTTAATAATTTTTCAGCTTCACCTCGCAGACTGGATTTTAAGTAATGAAGCTTTTTTATTTCAGATAAGCCGCTATTATTGTGGATCAGCGATACGAAGAGATCGTGAAATGAACGCCAGGTCTCGTATTTACCCTCAACGTTTTGGTAATCTGAGATCCACGTTACCTGACTCATTCGGTGCAGTTCCAATACTACTGTTTGCACTTTGCGTGTTGAAAAATTCCGCCATAGGTTTAACCTTATCCGACGCGTCTAATAAATCCCGCCGGTAATTGAAATAAATTTCATGTACCTGCTCATAGACTAATTCCGATTTTACGAAATCCTCAGACTCTTCTTCGACAGCATTTTCTCATATGCGACGGTGACTGACTCCCAGGATTTCTCCAGCACCATCAAACGGCCAGAGAGATAATTATAAATTCGACGGACTGGCCCAGTCTTTTGAAAATTTGAGTATTCCTTATTAAGTTTATTCAAAAACCTCTCTAACAGCTTTTTGCTCATTTTAGATTGTTAAAAAAAGTTTATTGTTCAACAAAAATTCCAACACACACCCTTATTCGACTCACTGCGTACTGGTGATCTGATGAAGTGGTACTCCTCTGAAATTGTTCCAGGAAATATTCCTTGTCGTGATTCTCCGCTCCGTTGGGTATTCCGGTACTCCGTAACTTTCAGCTCCAAGTAAAAAAGGGAAAGAAATTCCACCACGCGGGGTAGGCAACCAAATCAAAATAAAAAAAAAGCGATAAGCACAACCTTAAACTATCGAAATCATTTTATTTTACAGCTGTAACGTTTAGTATAACATTCATTTTAATTACACATATACAGCAACGTGAAATAAATACCAGCTGTGTGGGGCATTGATGCGTATGCGCGTTGGTAAAGTGAACGCGTATTGATAACGTCACATGTGTCAACAACACATTGCTGATATTTTTCATTGTTACTTACGAATAATCCAGCTGCCGTACTTGTTATTGGCTTTGCTTCTCTACGCAATCGCTCCTCAGGGTTTTTGCCTTTATCAGCTAAATGAGATTTTTCTAACGCTTCTACCTTTTTTCGTACGTATGAATTCCTTTAATTGGCTTTTATCTTCTTCAATTTGAAGCGCACTACCTCATCTCTCATCATTCGCATAGCTGATGGAATAAAAGTGAACCCTGATATTTTGCTAGCCGCTTTTTCCACTAATGATTCGCTAAGAAAAGAAGGCAAGCCAATTTTCAAACTTACCATCAAATTTCTTTAATTCGAATGCCTTAAGTCTTACCTCACAGTAATCGTTTTCGCCTATCTGAGATGCGTCCTGGATTGTATTTTCATTGAGGGTATCATTGGAGTATTGAACAGTTGTAGCATTAGTTCGAAGAGTGTACTATTATTGCGCGATTATAGAAACGGCTTTATCAACATATTCAAGTGCTGTTTCACATTCCTTTTCATCTGGGGTTCCAATTTTCCACAAAGCCTGATCCGTTTGTTTCAAGTTGCTCTGTGCGCTTTTTATTCGCTCAATGTTCACCACGTCTTCGACCTTTTGATCGATTGTTCCTTTAGTCCCATTCGATTGATAGATCTTAAAGCAATCAGACGCTGCTCTACACAATTTTGTGAATTGCGTTTTACACGTGGCCCGATATAACGATTTCTTTCTGGAGAGTAGATTTTAACTCTTTTGTTTCAAGCTAATATAATATAATAAAATAATATAATATAATATAATTTCAAGTATAATAATAGTAACATAATTATCTAGTATAAGAGTTTCAGCTGTTATCTGCACTTAATTTTTTTCATAGAGCAGTTGTTACCCATCTCTTTATTCTTTTATATTTTTTTGTATTTTTTGTTTTTATATTTAATCCTTTTCTTTATTTTTATTATTTTTTTTTTTATTTATTTATTTTGTTTATATATATATATTATTTTCGTTCTGTATAAGCGAAGACAAGCCCTAAGGCAATCCCTCTCAAACACGCGAATCTTTTCGAATAAACTTTCTCTCGGGAGATCAAAATACAAGCACAGGCCGGATCAGCGCCATTTAGCAAATCAGCTTTACTTTCGCATCGAGTTGGCTGCTATAAAACAGTCTCTTTGTAAGAGCAAGAGCACCTAGCCAGATCCCAAGGTAACTGACTACATTTCAACAAGCAAGTGGCTGCTCATGTTGTCCCATGATTGAAAATTTTCGCCAATTTTTTCTGGTATCCCTAGAAGTCGTCCTAAAGAGTATGGTTTATTATTATTGACCTCCCAGTAGGAGCACAACAGCAAATTTTCAAATCGTCATCATACTTTCGGCGGATAAGCAATGGCAAACCTCCGAAAGTCAAGTTCTGCCTAAGAAAAATCTTCTCAGGAGAGCCGTTGGAACCGGCAATAAATAGTAGGCCCTGCTCAGAAGTGTACAAATTCGCAAAGTGAGAAACACAAATATGTGCGAGAAGCTAGGCCTTGGCCCACACAAGCTGTCGCGCCAAAGTATTTATTTATTTATTTATAATAACCTCGATATGTATGCGATTTAGTCGTCTATGTACGCCATGGCATTTACGCTTGTGTAAATATTGAATAGGATGACCGAATTTACCGCACCTTGTTGCAGACCGTTTTTAGTGTTAAATGCTCCAGCGGAAGTCGCATCTCAATTTTTCACGATGATATGTCTATATGTAACCGTATTGAAAAGAATATACAAAAGTGGTTTACTAATGCCGTCTAACCGTTATGGTTAGACTAACCATATGGTTCCGAAGACTTTCTTCAATTCAATCAGGCAGTGAATTTTTGGTTCTTGCCTTTGTTCCATTGGATATCAGAAACCAGTTTAAGCGCGGAATGAATGACATCACGAAATAATTCGATTTCAAGGCGGAACCATATTTTTGTCCTCAACCCACTTAAAGTAGTCAGGACTCTATTGATCACCTTGTCAAACACCTTACTGATATTTTGAAGAATACTGATCGACCGGTGATTTGCCGGATTGGAAGTGTCTTTATCCCTTTTGGGGATGAACCGCCGAAGTTTCCCAATGCGCTGGATAATGGACATTATTCATTGCATTATTAAACAGAGTGGAATAAATTTCCACCGCTTCTAGTGGCAGATATCGAAGCACAGTGTTCGGTATTTCATCGTTTCATACTGATTTTTTACCCCTCTAAATGAGTCGAAAATCGTTTGGTATTTGTAATATTCTCGTCACTAAACTGGGTGAAACTCGAGCTCCCAAATCGCCAGTTCACTATTTCATTTCGAAGTTAGAAATGATGTCATACGCCTTGTACGCTTCCTCGAAAGTAGCTCCTATAGCCTTTACCTCTCCTGCAAATCCTCGATCACCAAGAAGTTGTTATCATCAACGGCCTAATTTGGATCTATGCCTGCTGCTACAAGTATTTGTTCGTTGTTCGTCGTTCGGGCGATTTTAAGACATAGAAGGTCGTTTTGATTTATCCTCCGAAATATTTTATTTATTTGCGGGAACATACTCGGGTTGCTGGTGTTTACAGCCCGAATTTTATTGTTCCCATACAAACTTACAGAGATTCTGTAATTTTCTTTGGTTAATGTTAGGACGTTTTTAATCGACTACTTCAGTGTCATAATTTCCGGGTTATGTCTATCAATAAACTGCCTCTGCAAGGTTGTTAGTCCTGACAGTAGTCTACTTTTATGTCGGTGAAGTGCTTCAATATTTGCTTTGTAAAATAAGTCTTCGTGGTCAGTGTGTTGATACCGAGGTATCGTTTTGTCCATTGTTCGTTTAGTTATCCCGTCCATTAGTTTTAGATACGTGTCAATCTTCGTTTGACAGATTTCTGTTAGACGGTGGGTAGAGCTAATTCGAGGAGAGTGCTCTCGTCAGCGTTCTGAAAAATATGTCCAACACAGTCTACTATATTTTTTTTTTCAATTGTTGTTGTTGTAGGAATGCCTTTGCACAAACTCATCCAATTCCGCAGCTTCGTTGGCAACAGTTATATTGGTGCTGAGACCGCAATTATCACTCTCATATATGAAATTGCGTAGACAGTCTTTGGTACATTGGTTAGCACCTGCTAGTTCTATTCGAGTGTCGAACAGCAGGAGATCTAAATAGGACCCGTGTCTAGGAAACGACGGACTATCTGTCGCCTTAAGGCCGAATGAGTACACTCTGCTGATCCCATCGAATGAATAATAGAATTCCTCTAGTAATTGTTGTAATACTTTTCCAACCTCTACACTTGGTGTTAAAATCTCCACCAATAATAAAGTAATTCTCCTCCAATTTCAGCCTTAGGAATCCAAAAAGTGTTTCGAGCTCTGAAATTAATAAAGGGAACTAAGTAGCCTTAGGTGCATAGCCAGACACCATTTATGACCGCTTTCCACTACGGAGAGGGATATACACAATGTGTGCTTCCAGCACCTAGAACCTACGTACTACACGACTGTATGCTACACGACGATTCTGACGACAATGTCGTCTGTTTTAAAATCCATTTAAATAGAAATAAACTTCGTCACCCATTATCAAATGATCAAATTGTAGACGGTTTTGATAGGACACAACGTTATCTTGCTGCTCGACACCGGATCACAGGCTTTCTTTATTACGGAAGGTTTGGTGAAAAGGTTAGGCCATCGTCGTCGTCACACTCGTTTTCCTACAGGCTGGCATTACACAAGGCGCCGTGAGCCTACACGTCAAATCTTGTTTTGATGTGAATCAAATTGAAGTTGAAGCCTTCAAATAACATCAAAAAGCCCTCTGCCGCCTTTTGCTTTTGATAAATCTTTAATGCTGGAGGATTTAAAATTGTCCAATCCAGGATTTAACAGCCCATGTCGTCATGATGTTCTACTAGGATCTGACAAAGCCATGAGTATTTTGCTTGACGGACGTCGTACAGATGAATGGAAATTTGACTGCGCACATTATTTTTGGTGGGTAATAACCGGAATATTGTCTCGTTGCTTGTAGGAATGGAACCGGACGTTAAAGTTCTTCTGAAGTCGTTTTGAGAAATAAAAGAACTTCTTCACAGTATTGATTTGATCTTCTCTGAGGACATTGCAGACCTAAACTTTTGTAAAACCTTTTCTCGTGCACTTGATAATAAATATATTGTTGAGTTGCCGTTTCGACATAGGAATGTGAAGTTTGGGAATACTCTCTCAAGAACTTTATCTCGGTTGTCAGCTATGGAACTTTGCCATGCTCGCCATGAACGAGCATTGTCGTTTTATGAAGGCTTGTCAAAAGTTAGGGCACATGGAGCTTATTCCAAAAAGCGAGAACGAACATACTTCTGTGGAAACAAATAAATTACGGATTGTTTTTGAAGGGTATACCATAAGGATGGAAATGGTATCAATCTGAATGAAACGTTGCATCCTGCGCCCCTACTTCAGCGCAACTTAATCAACGTTTTCTTACGTTTTCGGATACATAAATATGTTTTTTGTGCTGATATTGTTAAGATGTTTTGGCAAATTTGGGTCGATATGAAACATCGTGTTCGAAAGTCTGACCTGTTTCTGCTAGAAAACTCTTTATATTTACCATTATTCCCGGTCGTGCATTGTGTTAATTGAATTTAAAATCGGTGAATTTCTTTTTTTAGTTGTTACCCTAAATCTGAGCATAAAAGTGAGTCCATTTCCAAAGTCAACATTATAATTTCCGAATCCGAAGAGCAAATCTTGGCAAACATTTATATAAGCGAAAAACGTTTCCTTTCCGTTTCAAATCACCGTGCAATTGGAAAGCTGCGCAAAGAGAGCTTGGAAGCGCATGCTACTTATCCGCTTACTGGAAAATGATATTTACGAAACGGCTGAACTTTCTTCACTTCCTTTTATTATTTAACCCATTCGTATCATAAGCGCTTATATGCGCGTATTTTGCCTAGCCACTACTTTTTGTCACAAAATTCAACAATATAATAATATAATGCAATAAATATATATGTAATAAAAAGGATTCAATTCGAACATACATTTTTTATGAAAATGGTTAGGTAAAAAATATATATCCTGACTATATTGTGCAAATATAAATGCGAAAAATGGAATTTTTATTCTAGTCTTAAAAAACCTTTGCGAGGAGTAGAAGTAAGAAAAAAGCAAATTTATATACAATGGACTGCTTTAAGCCAGGAAAGCCTTTAACACGCCAAGCAAAAGTGCTTACGCCCCACGAGAGTAGCTATTAACAAAATATAAAAAGAAAAACAAGAATAAACTGGAACAGAACAATCACCCAACAATAAAATTCCTCAACGGGACTGGATCACTATTAGATGGCTTCGACTTTGGGTCCATTAAAAGGATGATCTACTCCTTCCACTAATTTGACAAGATAGTCGTAACATTGAGCATTATTAGGGAATAAATCCGTCAAGAACTGGAAATTAAGATAGGCAACACATCCCCTTGAAGGTATCTGAAAGCAATGTATATGTATCCTATAGACAATAGGAAAATCCCTTTTGAAAGGACTGAAGTGAAAATTCAAAGGTTCTGCCAAATTAGGAACTTTCGTGAAAGTGAATATCAGATAATCTATGTAGATGGATCATATATACAAATCTCACACACAAGAGGAATGTCTTGGACTTATGGAAGTACGGAAGGTTAAAAAGGCCTATTGGAAAATTGCACACGCTGGTGGTTCAAATGAATTTGTCAAAAACAGTCTTCTAATCTTTAAATCTGGATCGAAGTCGGGTGTCTATTATGATGAGATGAACTTTGACATCTGACTGGTACTGGACCAGCTAGAGGAATCGTCGGTTATTGTAATGGGCAACGCCTCCTACCACAATAAATTAAAAAAATCGAGCCCCAACTTCATCAGCAACGAAATTGGAGTTAGTTATGATTTAGTTCAAGAAAACAAGACATCCCCGCAGCATCAAATAGATGATTAGATCAGCAGGCCGTGAGTTACTCATGCTATCACCATACCATCCGGACTTGAACCCAACTGAGAATATATAGGGTATTGTATAATCACCAAAAACATCGCATATAAGCTGGGTGATATCAAGCAAATAGCAGAAGAAGAGTTTGCAAAAATTACTGTCGAGGAAAAAACATGCGATAAGGCCGATAAGGACGAAATAAAGTTATTTAAGCAAATAGCAGAAGAAGAGTTTGCAAAAATTACTGTCGAGGAAAAAACATGCGATAAGGCCGATAAGGACGAAATAAAGTTATTTGAGCTATGAACTGAGATGGGATACCTTCACCGAAAGAATTGTTATCACACAACGCCGCATAAGAAAATAAACACTTAAATTTATTCAACTTTTATACCTATTCATATTTTAAGTCAAATTCATAATAGCAAGACATTATTTCTTCTTTTCAACACAATAAATGTGAAGAGAGTGCTTTCCATAAAATCGTCAATGCCAACTTCATTGAATTTGCCTTCCACGTCCATATATTCTTCTACACTCTGGTTTCGCATCTGTCAATACCAGATTCTTATCTTTTCAACAATACATTATCCAAAGCCATTTAAGCAGATAATCACTATGCTCTTAGACTCAGTCATAGATGAACTAACCTAGATGTCAAACTCTACTAAACCCTTACTGCAAATCCAAAAATTTATAGACACACTGTAAGTGAATTACTTACACTTTTAGATCTCTATAACTTTCCAGAAATTGAAAAAATGAAGGCAATTTTCAAGTAAACTTGCTAGAAGAATACAGATTTGAACGCGTGTGTGTAATGTGGATGACCATTTTTCTTGTAAAATGGGCGGGTTTTGTATAAATCGTAATTGAAGACAATTCACACGTATTCACAGGCAGAATCACACGATAGGGGCGATCAGTAGAAAGCTGGTTTTGATTTTCCAATATCTGAAAAGTTTGCCATCTATGTTAGTCCATCTATGCTTTAGTTGTAGCTCCTGTACGTAATCAGTGTCTTCATTTTTAAACCACTAACTTCATAGAGAGTATTTGCTTTCCTTACAAAAATTATTTCATGCGGTATCCTGTACTACTATGCACCGTTGTATTATGAGTAATTGAAGTATATCTAAAAAGTATTAAATATTCATGCTTTGATTTAGGTATCTTTTATCATTAGTCTTAGGTACTCTTCTAACCTTGCGTGTAATCTTTCAGCAGATCCATTTGCTTGTGGATTCATATTACCAGTTCTTAAATGTTTGATTTTAAATAGCTTACATAATTCCTTTATTACTTCATTTACGAATTCTTATCCATTATCGGTTAAAATACATTTTGGTATACCGAAGTACGATATCCATTCATCTGTGAATGCTCTCGCGACAGTTACACTTTTCTTATCTCGAATAGGTATATATTTTATATAAGTTATCACCTAACAAGTTTACGTTGCCAAATTCCATTCCCACAGAAATCATGCAGGTGCCGGATGCACTGCACATGCCGTTATCAGACACCTAGTATCATCACACAGAATGTTTCCCAAGCTGCATTATTGCTGACGCTATTTCTGTACCTGAGCAAAGAGCATTTCGCACCTTATAAATAGGAGCATTTAGAAATAAGTATTAAGAGTTGTAATTAAGTCTCCAGACAGTGTTAACGTTTGTCTAATAAAAGTTGGCATTTTGCCGTAAGATAAAAATTGTTTTTTTTTATGACTTATAATTAAATAAAAATTTAACTTATATTTACTTAAGTCGTCTTGAATAGTAAGACTATAAATTATTTTATTATTTTTTTTATAAGGTCCTGTTAAGTCCAAAGATACTTTTTCTAAGCTGTAATCCGCACTAGATACAATTTTCATAGGATTTTCCCTGGGCTTCTATATATTAATTTTGTGGCTTTGGCATTCTGGGCATTTATTTACATATTCAATAACATCCTTATTTAGACCTTTCTAAAAGTATTTTTCTCTAATTCTAGAAATAGTTTCTTTTTGACCTCCATGGCCACCAATTAGATCATCATGATTTTCTTTGATAGGTTTTTGTTATTGATCTCGATCGCATATAACTTCAACATCTATATTGCTTTCATCTTCTGAAATTATCCTAATTCTTTCTTGTTCCTTAACTTCTTTAGCTCTTTTTAACCTTTCACATTCTTCTGTATAGATTTTCCTTAAATTGTTCTCATCTTCAATTTCCTCGGAAGAATCGCTTCCAAAAATTTCGTTTATATTATCTTGTAGCTCTGGATCATAATTTTTATTCTGCCCTCCTTTTGGGTATGCATTTCTACTCAATTCGTCGACTACGACGTTGTCGAGTTCTTTTCTGTATTCTATATAATATAAATATTCTTCTAAACAGCCATTTTATGATCCGTTTTTATTTTAAACTTGTTGCCATAAATATATGGACGAAACTGCCGAATAGCCTAAACGATGGCTATACATTCCTTTTCAGTCGTATAGTAATTTAATTCCGCTCTGCTCAAGGTTCTACTCGTACTTATGAAGTGTACTGGTAAATCTATTCCTTTATATTCCTGAGATAAAACCGCGCCTATGCCAATATTACTTGCATCAGTTGTGTAAATAAACTTCTTATTAAAGTCCGGATAACGTAAGATTGTAAATTTTTTTTATTTATTCTTCAATTCTGCAAAAGATTTACTTTGCTCTTGTTTCCAATCAAAAGCTGCATTCTTCTTTAGCAATGCATATAATGGTTTAGCAAATGTACTGAAATTCTGAATAAATTTCATATAGTATCCTATCATACCTAGGAAACTTTTTATCCCTCCCTTATTTATCGGTTCTTGCAATTTGTCTATTGCTTCAACCTTTTTAAGTCTATAACTTATGGCGCAACTTGTATTATTCCATTGGAACATGCGTTGGAAAGCCACTGTCACTGTACGTTATTTCAGTATATGTCATTCATTTGAAGCGTAAACAACAATAATTTTTTTTCACTCAAATATGTCGAACTTTGTGCCTGAAAAAGTGTTTTTGCGGGGAGTTCTTCTTCATTACTTTAATATGAAGAAAACTGCTGCCGAAAGTCATCGTATTTTTGTGGAAGTTTATGGTGAACATGCGCTAGCTGAGCGAACGTTCCAAAAGTGGTTTGCACGATTTAAAAGTGGTGATTTTGGCTTGGAAGACGATGAACGTCCTGGGCAGCCAAAAAAGTTTGAAGATGAAGAACTGGAAGCATTACTCTTTGAAGATTATTGCCAAACACAAGAAGAGCTCGCAGAATCTTTGGGTGTCACTCAAGCAGCCTTTTCAAAACGTTTAAAACAGCTGGATATATTCAAAGGCAAGGAAATTGGGTTCCACATGAACTCAAGCCGAGAGACATCGAAAGGCGGTTTTGCATGTCCGAAATGCTGCTGGAACGCCACAAAAGGAAGTCATTTTTGCATCGGATTGTTACTGGTGATAAAAAATGGATCCATTACGACAACCCCAAGCGCAAAAAATCATACGTGAAACCCGGCCAACCAGCCAAATCAACAACAAAGCCGAATATCCTAAACTAAAACCGGGTGAAACAATCCATGGACAACGCTACCGAACACAATTAATTCGTTTGAAGAGAGCAGTAACCGAAAAACGCCCGGAATGTGCGACCAGACACGAGGCAATAATGTTCCATCATGACAACGCTCGGCCCCACGTTTCTATTCCGGTTAAGAACTATTTGGAAAACAGTGGATGAGAAGTCTTAGCCCACCCGCCTTATAACCCAGACCGTGCCCCTTCTGACTACCATTTGTTCCGGTCGATGCAGAACGACCTCACTAAAATACGGTTGACATCAGAGCAGAATATCAAAAATTGGCTTGATTCATTTTTGGCTGCCAAGCCGGCGCAGTTCTTTTGGAATGGGATCCATAAATTGCCAGAAAGATGGGAAAAAGTCATAGCTTTAGATGGGCAATACTTTGAATAATACTATTGAACATGTTTTTCTTAAATAAACGTTAAAATTTTGAAAAAGAAAACCGCACGAATTAAAATTTATACCCAATATATTTCCTCATTCTGTTCAATACCAATAACAGCCTTTCATTATGCTGTTTTATGGTTCCTCCAAAACCGAATATGTCATCTATATTATGTACGCAAAACAAATTTTGCCGTTAAGTAAATTGAGAACTTTATTGAACATTCTTTGAAAACATGCAGGCGCATTCTTTAACCCGAATGGCATGCGAAGGAATTCGAAATGTCCATGAGGTGTTGAGAATGCTGGCTTCGCGATACTTGTGTGGTTTGCCAATGTAAGACTCCTTGCAAGTTGACGGATTGGTCGGGCGTCTCCGGTGTAAATGTGGTGTTAAACAAGCTGCGTAAGTCCATATTCTCTGTCTTGTGTAGCAAATATATCACCGATGGTGATGGTTAACTAACTGGCTGTCACGCCACCTACTCGGGCTCGAATCCCGGTAGGAGCACAAAAGCAAATTTTTCAAAATCAGCCTTTCGGCGGGCTTCGAAAGTCAAACTCTGCCTATGAAAAAGCGGTAATTATTTAGAAAGGCGACCCATCTCCGATTCTGATGAAATTTTAATATGTAAGAAAATGCATTTTTCTGATAATTATGAAATTTTTTTTTATTTCCGTACTAATAGTTTTGAAAATGTATGCTTTTAAAGTTACCATAAAAAACGAAGATGAAGCTTGTTTTAGTTTCACCAGGGAGTATGCAACGATGTTTTAAATAAAAGAATTCTTCGCGTTAAATTTATTCAACTCCTTATAATATACAATGAGAAGAGCTCGCACATTTTTTTTTTTCTTGATTTAGCAATTTCAACTGGATGAGGAAATTAAATATTGAATTCAAGAAACTTCACATACCATATACATATTTGTGGTGAGTGCGAGGTTAAGTATATGTGAAGTTTCTTAAAATCAGTCCAAAACATCATACAGTCAAGTTGGAGTCGCCAAAAAAAAAAAAAAAACAAACATTTTGGTTGAATGTTCACTTTTGGAATTTGGACGATTATTCGCACAGCCATTTTCGAATAGCGATAAATCACCCATTTCTGCTTTGGGTGGTTTGACATTTTTATTTTTCGGGTGATTTGACATACCGCTCAAAAATATGAAAATAAAACAGCAAAAATGTTTGCTCATCTAATAATTAATTGGTGGGGGAGTCTCTTATTTTACGTAGTTATCGGAAAGATTTCTGCCAGTGCATTAAAAAATGCATTAATACTTTCATCAAAACTATATCTTCGGCGAAAAAAAAATTGCTTAAGTACCCTTAAGTTGCGTAACCAGGAATATTTGCCCGTGTTTCCCTTCAAGTTTGTTCGATGTTCTGGGTGTGTGCACCATTCTCAGGATTTATGAAATTTATCTTGTGATTGACACAAAGATGTTGGTAGCCTTCATCATTGAGGCAATTATATAGCCAACTATCAGACACAATACAAGTACCAAGCCGAATCCATGATTAATCCAGTATATATCCAGTATCCAGTAAGGTTGCTGAGGATCTATTGGAAACTGGTTGAATAACAATTTGTCCGCTTGATCGTTCGATTGCACCAAAAATCCATTGACCCGTTAATAGTCTTTCTTTTTTAAATTTTCGTATCCCAAGCTTTGCTTCATCTATTTCGACTACTTCATCCACACCTCCAATTTTTTCTGAATTCTGTTCAGTCCACAAAATACACACTTATCGGCAGTAACTCGCCCACTTCACTACAGTAGAGAAACTTTTTTTATAAGGTCCTGTTAAGTCCAAAGATACTTTTTCTAAGCTGTAATCCGCACTAGATACAATTTTCATAGGATTTTCCCTGGGCTTCTATATATTAATTTTGTGGCTTTGGCATTCTGGGCATTTATTTACATATTCAATAACATCCTTATTTAGACCTTTCTAAAAGTATTTTTCTCTAATTCTAGAAATAGTTTCTTTTTGACCTCCATGGCCACCAATTAGATCATCATGATTTTCTTTGATAGTTTTTTGTTATTGATCTCGATCGCATATAACTTCAACATCTATATTGCTTTCATCTTCTGAAATTATCCTAATTCTTTCTTGTTCCTTAACTTCTTTAGCTCTTTTTAACCTTTCACATTCTTCTGTATAGATTTTCCTTAAATTGTTCTCATCTTCAATTTCCTTGGAAGAATCGCTTCCAAAAATTTCGTTTATATTATCTTGTAGCTCTGGATCATAATTTTTATTCTGCCCTCCTTTTGGGTATGCATTTCTACTCAATTCGTCGACTACGACGTTGTCGAGTTCTTTTCTGTATTCTATATAATATAAATATTCTTCTAAACAGCCATTTTATGATCCGTTTTTATTTTAAACTTGTTGCCATAAATATATGGACGAAACTGCCGAATAGCCTAAACGATGGCTATACATTCCTTTTCAGTCGTATAGTAATTTAATTTCGCTCTGCTCAAGGTTCTACTCGTACTTATGAAGTGTAAATCTATTCCTTTATATTCCTGAGATAAAACCGCGCCTATGCCAATATTACTTGCATCAGTTGTGTAAATAAACTTCTTATTAAAGTCCGGATAACGTAAGATTGTAAATTTTTTTTATTTATTCTTCAATTCTGCAAAAGATTTACTTTGCTCTTGTTTCCAATCAAAAGCTGCATTCTTCTTTAGCAATGCATATAATGGTTTAGCAAATGTACTGAAATTCTGAATAAATTTCATATAGTATCCTATCATACCTAGGAAACTTTTTATCCCTCCCTTATTTATCGGTTCTTGCAATTTGTCTATTGCTTCAACCTTTTTAAGTCTATAACTTATGGCGCAACTTGTATTATTCCATTGGAACATGCGTTGGAAAGCCACTGTCACTGTACGTTATTTCAGTATATGTCATTCATTTGAAGCGTAAACAACAATAATTTTTTTTCACTCAAATATGTCGAACTTTGTGCCTGAAAAAGTGTTTTTGCGGGGAGTTCTTCTTCATTACTTTAATATGAAGAAAACTGCTGCCGAAAGTCATCGTATTTTTGTGGAAGTTTATGGTGAACATGCGCTAGCTGAGCGAACGTTCCAAAAGTGGTTTGCACGATTTAAAAGTGGTGATTTTGGCTTGGAAGACGATGAACGTCCTGGGCAGCCCAAAAAGTTTGAAGATGAAGAACTGGAAGCATTACTCTTTGAAGATTATTGCCAAACACAAGAAGAGCTCGCAGAATCTTTGGGTATCACTCAAGCAGCCTTTTCAAAACGTTTAAAACAGCTGGATATATTCAAAGGCAAGGAAATTGGGTTCCACATGAACTCAAGCCGAGAGACATCGAAAGGCGGTTTTGCATGTCCGAAATGCTGCTGGAACGCCACAAAAGGAAGTCATTTTTGCATCGGATTGTTACTGGTGATAAAAAATGGATCCATTACGACAACCCCAAGTGCAAAAAATCATACGTGAAACCCGGCCAACCAGCCAAATCAACAACAAAGCCGAATATCCTAAACTTAAACCGGGTGAAACCATCCATGGACAACGCTACCGAACACAATTAATTCGTTTGAAGAGAGCAGTAACCGAAAAACGCCCGGAATGTGCGACCAGACACGAGGCAATAATGTTCCATCATGACAACGCTCGGCCCCACGTTTCTATTCCGGTTAAGAACTATTTGGAAAACAGTGGATGAGAAGTCTTAGCCCATCCGCCTTATAACCCAGACCGTGCCCCTTCTGACTACCATTTGTTCCGGTCGATGCAGAACGACCTCACTAAAATACGGTTGACATCAGAGCAGAATATCAAAAATTGGCTTGATTCATTTTTGGCTGCCAAGCCGGCGCAGTTCTTTTGGAATGGGATCCATAAATTGCCAGAAAGATGGGAAAAAGTCATAGCTTTAGATGGGCAATACTTTGAATAATACTATTGAACATGTTTTTCTTAAATAAACGTTAAAATTTTGAAAAAGAAAACCGCACGAATTAAAATTTATACCCAATATATTTCCTCATTCTGTTCAATACCAATAACAGCCTTTCATTATGCTGTTTTATGGTTCCTCCAAAACCGAATATGTCATCTATATTATGTACGCAAAACAAATTTTGCCGTTAAGTAAATTGAGAACTTTATTGAACATTCTTTGAAAACATGCAGGCGCATTCTTTAACCCGAATGGCATGCGAAGGAATTCGAAATGTCCATGAGGTGTTGAGAATGCTGGCTTCGCGATACTTGTGTGGTTTGCCAATGTAAGACTCCTTGCAAGTTGACGGATTGGTCGGGCGTCTCCGGTGTAAATGTGGTGTTAAACAAGCTGCGTAAGTCCATATTCTCTGTCTTGTGTAGCAAATATATCACCGATGGTGATGGCGATGGCGTAATGGTTAACTAACTGGCTGTCACGCCACCTACTCGGGCTCGAATCCCGGTAGGAGCACAAAAGCAAATTTTTCAAAATCAGCCTTTCGGCGGGCAATGGTAAACCTTCGAAAGTCAAACTCTGCCTATGAAAAAGCGGTAATTATTTAGAAAGGTGACCCATCTCCGATTCTGATGAAATTTTAATATGTAAGAAAATGCATTTTTCTGATAATTATGAAATTTTTTTTTATTTCCGTACTAATAGTTTTGAAAATGTATGCTTTTAAAGTTACCATAAAAAACGAAGATGAAGCTTGTTTTAGTTTCACCAGGGAGTATGCAACGATGTTTTAAATAAAAGAATTCTTCGCGTTAAATTTATTCAACTCCTTATAATATACAATGAGAAGAGCTCGCACATTTTTTTTTTCTTGATTTAGCAATTTCAACTGGATGAGGAAATTAAATATTGAATTCAAGAAACTTCACATACCATATACATATTTGTGGTGAGTGCGAGGTTAAGTATATGTGAAGTTTCTTAAAATCAGTCCAAAACATCATACAGTCAAGTTGGAGTGGCCAAAAAAAAAAAAAAAAACAAACATTTTGGTTGAATGTTCACTTTTAGAATTTGGACGATTATTCGCACAGCCATTTTCGAATAGCGATAAATCACCCATTTCTGCTTTGGGTGGTTTGACATTTTTATTTTTCGGGTGATTTGACATACCGCTCAAAAATATGAAAATAAAACAGCAAAAATGTTTGCTCATCTAATAATTAATTGGTGGGGGAGTCTCTTATTTTACGTAGTTATCGGAAAGATTTCTGCCAGTGCATTAAAAAATGCATTAATACTTTCATCAAAACTATATCTTCGGCGAAAAAAAAATTGCTTAAGTACCCTTAAGTTGCGTAACCAGGAATATTTGCCCGTGTTTCCCTTCAAGTTTGTTCGATGTTCTGGGTGTGTGCACCATTCTCAGGATTTATGAAATTTATCTTGTGATTGACACAAAGATGTTGGTAGCCTTCATCATTGAGGCAATTATATAGCCAACTATCAGACACAATACAAGTACCAAGCCGAATCCATGATTAATCCAGTATATATCCAGTATCCAGTAAGGTTGCTGAGGATCTATTGGAAACTGGTTGAATAACAATTTGTCCGCTTGATCGTTCGATTGCACCAAAAATCCATTGACCCGTTAATAGTCTTTCTTTTTTAAATTTTCGTATCCCAAGCTTTGCTTCATCTATTTCGACTACTTCATCCACACCTCCAATTTTTTCTGAATTCTGTTCAGTCCACAAAATACACACTTATCGGCAGTAACTCGCCCACTTCACTACAGTAGAGAAACTTTTTTTATAAGGTCCTGTTAAGTCCAAAGATACTTTTTCTAAGCTGTAATCCGCACTAGATACAATTTTCATAGGATTTTCCCTGGGCTTCTATATATTAATTTTGTGGCTTTGGCATTCTGGGCATTTATTTACATATTCAATAACATCCTTATTTAGACCTTTCTAAAAGTATTTTTCTCTAATTCTAGAAATAGTTTCTTTTTGACCTCCATGGCCACCAATTAGATCATCATGATTTTCTTTGATAGTTTTTTGTTATTGATCTCGATCGCATATAACTTCAACATCTATATTGCTTTCATCTTCTGAAATTATCCTAATTCTTTCTTGTTCCTTAACTTCTTTAGCTCTTTTTAACCTTTCACATTCTTCTGTATAGATTTTCCTTAAATTGTTCTCATCTTCAATTTCCTTGGAAGAATCGCTTCCAAAAATTTCGTTTATATTATCTTGTAGCTCTGGATCATAATTTTTATTCTGCCCTCCTTTTGGGTATGCATTTCTACTCAATTCGTCGACTACGACGTTGTCGAGTTCTTTTCTGTATTCTATATAATATAAATATTCTTCTAAACAGCCATTTTATGATCCGTTTTTATTTTAAACTTGTTGCCATAAATATATGGACGAAACTGCCGAATAGCCTGAACGATGGCTATACATTCCTTTTCAGTCGTATAGTAATTTAATTTCGCTCTGCTCAAGGTTCTACTCGTACTTATGAAGTGTAAATCTATTCCTTTATATTCCTGAGATAAAACCGCGCCTATGCCAATATTACTTGCATCAGTTGTGTAAATAAACTTCTTATTAAAGTCCGGATAACGTAAGATTGTAAATTTTTTTTATTTATTCTTCAATTCTGCAAAAGATTTACTTTGCTCTTGTTTCCAATCAAAAGCTGCATTCTTCTTTAGCAATGCATATAATGGTTTAGCAAATGTACTGAAATTCTGAATAAATTTCATATAGTATCCTATCATACCTAGGAAACTTTTTATCCCTCCCTTATTTATCGGTTCTTGCAATTTGTCTATTGCTTCAACCTTTTTAAGTCTATAACTTATGGCGCAACTTGTATTATTCCATTGGAACATGCGTTGGAAAGCCACTGTCACTGTACGTTATTTCAGTATATGTCATTCATTTGAAGCGTAAACAACAATAATTTTTTTTCACTCAAATATGTCGAACTTTGTGCCTGAAAAAGTGTTTTTGCGGGGAGTTCTTCTTCATTACTTTAATATGAAGAAAACTGCTGCCGAAAGTCATCGTATTTTTGTGGAAGTTTATGGTGAACATGCGCTAGCTGAGCGAACGTTCCAAAAGTGGTTTGCACGATTTAAAAGTGGTGATTTTGGCTTGGAAGACGATGAACGTCCTGGGCAGCCCAAAAAGTTTGAAGATGAAGAACTGGAAGCATTACTCTTTGAAGATTATTGCCAAACACAAGAAGAGCTCGCAGAATCTTTGGGTATCACTCAAGCAGCCTTTTCAAAACGTTTAAAACAGCTGGATATATTCAAAGGCAAGGAAATTGGGTTCCACATGAACTCAAGCCGAGAGACATCGAAAGGCGGTTTTGCATGTCCGAAATGCTGCTGGAACGCCACAAAAGGAAGTCATTTTTGCATCGGATTGTTACTGGTGATAAAAAATGGATCCATTACGACAACCCCAAGTGCAAAAAATCATACGTGAAACCCGGCCAACCAGCCAAATCAACAACAAAGCCGAATATCCTAAACTTAAACCGGGTGAAACCATCCATGGACAACGCTACCGAACACAATTAATTCGTTTGAAGAGAGCAGTAACCGAAAAACGCCCGGAATGTGCGACCAGACACGAGGCAATAATGTTCCATCATGACAACGCTCGGCCCCACGTTTCTATTCCGGTTAAGAACTATTTGGAAAACAGTGGATGAGAAGTCTTAGCCCATCCGCCTTATAACCCAGACCGTGCCCCTTCTGACTACCATTTGTTCCGGTCGATGCAGAACGACCTCACTAAAATACGGTTGACATCAGAGCAGAATATCAAAAATTGGCTTGATTCATTTTTGGCTGCCAAGCCGGCGCAGTTCTTTTGGAATGGGATCCATAAATTGCCAGAAAGATGGGAAAAAGTCATAGCTTTAGATGGGCAATACTTTGAATAATACTATTGAACATGTTTTTCTTAAATAAACGTTAAAATTTTGAAAAAGAAAACCGCACGAATTAAAATTTATACCCAATATATTTCCTCATTCTGTTCAATACCAATAACAGCCTTTCATTATGCTGTTTTATGGTTCCTCCAAAACCGAATATGTCATCTATATTATGTACGCAAAACAAATTTTGCCGTTAAGTAAATTGAGAACTTTATTGAACATTCTTTGAAAACATGCAGGCGCATTCTTTAACCCGAATGGCATGCGAAGGAATTCGAAATGTCCATGAGGTGTTGAGAATGCTGGCTTCGCGATACTTGTGTGGTTTGCCAATGTAAGACTCCTTGCAAGTTGACGGATTGGTCGGGCGTCTCCGGTGTAAATGTGGTGTTAAACAAGCTGCGTAAGTCCATATTCTCTGTCTTGTGTAGCAAATATATCACCGATGGTGATGGCGATGGCGTAATGGTTAACTAACTGGCTGTCACGCCACCTACTCGGGCTCGAATCCCGGTAGGAGCACAAAAGCAAATTTTTCAAAATCAGCCTTTCGGCGGGCAATGGTAAACCTTCGAAAGTCAAACTCTGCCTATGAAAAAGCGGTAATTATTTAGAAAGGTGACCCATCTCCGATTCTGATGAAATTTTAATATGTAAGAAAATGCATTTTTCTGATAATTATGAAATTTTTTTTTATTTCCGTACTAATAGTTTTGAAAATGTATGCTTTTAAAGTTACCATAAAAAACGAAGATGAAGCTTGTTTTAGTTTCACCAGGGAGTATGCAACGATGTTTTAAATAAAAGAATTCTTCGCGTTAAATTTATTCAACTCCTTATAATATACAATGAGAAGAGCTCGCACATTTTTTTTTTCTTGATTTAGCAATTTCAACTGGATGAGGAAATTAAATATTGAATTCAAGAAACTTCACATACCATATACATATTTGTGGTGAGTGCGAGGTTAAGTATATGTGAAGTTTCTTAAAATCAGTCCAAAACATCATACAGTCAAGTTGGAGTGGCCAAAAAAAAAAAAAAAAACAAACATTTTGGTTGAATGTTCACTTTTAGAATTTGGACGATTATTCGCACAGCCATTTTCGAATAGCGATAAATCACCCATTTCTGCTTTGGGTGGTTTGACATTTTTATTTTTCGGGTGATTTGACATACCGCTCAAAAATATGAAAATAAAACAGCAAAAATGTTTGCTCATCTAATAATTAATTGGTGGGGGAGTCTCTTATTTTACGTAGTTATCGGAAAGATTTCTGCCAGTGCATTAAAAAATGCATTAATACTTTCATCAAAACTATATCTTCGGCGAAAAAAAAATTGCTTAAGTACCCTTAAGTTGCGTAACCAGGAATATTTGCCCGTGTTTCCCTTCAAGTTTGTTCGATGTTCTGGGTGTGTGCACCATTCTCAGGATTTATGAAATTTATCTTGTGATTGACACAAAGATGTTGGTAGCCTTCATCATTGAGGCAATTATATAGCCAACTATCAGACACAATACAAGTACCAAGCCGAATCCATGATTAATCCAGTATATATCCAGTATCCAGTAAGGTTGCTGAGGATCTATTGGAAACTGGTTGAATAACAATTTGTCCGCTTGATCGTTCGATTGCACCAAAAATCCATTGACCCGTTAATAGTCTTTCTTTTTTAAATTTTCGTATCCCAAGCTTTGCTTCATCTATTTCGACTACTTCATCCACACCTCCAATTTTTTCTGAATTCTGTTCAGTCCACAAAATACACACTTATCGGCAGTAACTCGCCCACTTCACTACAGTAGAGAAACTTTTTTTATAAGGTCCTGTTAAGTCCAAAGATACTTTTTCTAAGCTGTAATCCGCACTAGATACAATTTTCATAGGATTTTCCCTGGGCTTCTATATATTAATTTTGTGGCTTTGGCATTCTGGGCATTTATTTACATATTCAATAACATCCTTATTTAGACCTTTCTAAAAGTATTTTTCTCTAATTCTAGAAATAGTTTCTTTTTGACCTCCATGGCCACCAATTAGATCATCATGATTTTCTTTGATAGTTTTTTGTTATTGATCTCGATCGCATATAACTTCAACATCTATATTGCTTTCATCTTCTGAAATTATCCTAATTCTTTCTTGTTCCTTAACTTCTTTAGCTCTTTTTAACCTTTCACATTCTTCTGTATAGATTTTCCTTAAATTGTTCTCATCTTCAATTTCCTTGGAAGAATCGCTTCCAAAAATTTCGTTTATATTATCTTGTAGCTCTGGATCATAATTTTTATTCTGCCCTCCTTTTGGGTATGCATTTCTACTCAATTCGTCGACTACGACGTTGTCGAGTTCTTTTCTGTATTCTATATAATATAAATATTCTTCTAAACAGCCATTTTATGATCCGTTTTTATTTTAAACTTGTTGCCATAAATATATGGACGAAACTGCCGAATAGCCTAAACGATGGCTATACATTCCTTTTCAGTCGTATAGTAATTTAATTCCGCTCTGCTCAAGGTTCTACTCGTACTTATGAAGTGTAAATCTATTCCTTTATATTCCTGAGATAAAACCGCGCCTATGCCAATATTACTTGCATCAGTTGTGTAAATAAACTTCTTATTAAAGTCCGGATAACGTAAGATTGTAAATTTTTTTTATTTATTCTTCAATTCTGCAAAAGATTTACTTTGCTCTTGTTTCCAATCAAAAGCTGCATTCTTCTTTAGCAATGCATATAATGGTTTAGCAAATGTACTGAAATTCTGAATAAATTTCATATAGTATCCTATCATACCTAGGAAACTTTTTATCCCTCCCTTATTTATCGGTTCTTGCAATTTGTCTATTGCTTCAACCTTTTTAAGTCTATAACTTATGGCGCAACTTGTATTATTCCATTGGAACATGCGTTGGAAAGCCACTGTCACTGTACGTTATTTCAGTATATGTCATTCATTTGAAGCGTAAACAACAATAATTTTTTTTCACTCAAATATGTCGAACTTTGTGCCTGAAAAAGTGTTTTTGCGGGGAGTTCTTCTTCATTACTTTAATATGAAGAAAACTGCTGCCGAAAGTCATCGTATTTTTGTGGAAGTTTATGGTGAACATGCGCTAGCTGAGCGAACGTTCCAAAAGTGGTTTGCACGATTTAAAAGTGGTGATTTTGGCTTGGAAGACGATGAACGTCCTGGGCAGCCAAAAAAGTTTGAAGATGAAGAACTGGAAGCATTACTCTTTGAAGATTATTGCCAAACACAAGAAGAGCTCGCAGAATCTTTGGGTGTCACTCAAGCAGCCTTTTCAAAACGTTTAAAACAGCTGGATATATTCAAAGGCAAGGAAATTGGGTTCCACATGAACTCAAGCCGAGAGACATCGAAAGGCGGTTTTGCATGTCCGAAATGCTGCTGGAACGCCACAAAAGGAAGTCATTTTTGCATCGGATTGTTACTGGTGATAAAAAATGGATCCATTACGACAACCCCAAGCGCAAAAAATCATACGTGAAACCCGGCCAACCAGCCAAATCAACAACAAAGCCGAATATCCTAAACTAAAACCGGGTGAAACAATCCATGGACAACGCTACCGAACACAATTAATTCGTTTGAAGAGAGCAGTAACCGAAAAACGCCCGGAATGTGCGACCAGACACGAGGCAATAATGTTCCATCATGACAACGCTCGGCCCCACGTTTCTATTCCGGTTAAGAACTATTTGGAAAACAGTGGATGAGAAGTCTTAGCCCACCCGCCTTATAACCCAGACCGTGCCCCTTCTGACTACCATTTGTTCCGGTCGATGCAGAACGACCTCACTAAAATACGGTTGACATCAGAGCAGAATATCAAAAATTGGCTTGATTCATTTTTGGCTGCCAAGCCGGCGCAGTTCTTTTGGAATGGGATCCATAAATTGCCAGAAAGATGGGAAAAAGTCATAGCTTTAGATGGGCAATACTTTGAATAATACTATTGAACATGTTTTTCTTAAATAAACGTTAAAATTTTGAAAAAGAAAACCGCACGAATTAAAATTTATACCCAATATATTTCCTCATTCTGTTCAATACCAATAACAGCCTTTCATTATGCTGTTTTATGGTTCCTCCAAAACCGAATATGTCATCTATATTATGTACGCAAAACAAATTTTACCGTTAAGTAAATTGAGAACTTTATTGAACATTCTTTGAAAACATGCAGGCGCATTCTTTAACCCGAATGGCATGCGAAGGAATTCGAAATGTCCATGAGGTGTTGAGAATGCTGGCTTCGCGATACTTGTGTGGTTTGCCAATGTAAGACTCCTTGCAAGTTGACGGATTGGTCGGGCGTCTCCGGTGTAAATGTGGTGTTAAACAAGCTGCGTAAGTCCATATTCTCTGTCTTGTGTAGCAAATATATCACCGATGGTGATGGTTAACTAACTGGCTGTCACGCCACCTACTCGGGCTCGAATCCCGGTAGGAGCACAAAAGCAAATTTTTCAAAATCAGCCTTTCGGCGGGCTTCGAAATTCAAACTCTGCCTATGAAAAAGCGGTAATTATTTTGAAAGGCGACCCATCTCCGATTCTGATGAAATTTTAATATGTAAGAAAATGCATTTTTCTGATAATTATGAAATTTTTTTTTATTTCCGTACTAATAGTTTTGAAAATGTATGCTTTTAAAGTTACCATAAAAAACGAAGATGAAGCTTGTTTTAGTTTCACCAGGGAGTATGCAACGATGTTTTAAATAAAAGAATTCTTCGCGTTAAATTTATTCAACTCCTTATAATATACAATGAGAAGAGCTCGCACATTTTTTTTTTTCTTGATTTAGCAATTTCAACTGGATGAGGAAATTAAATATTGAATTCAAGAAACTTCACATACCATATACATATTTGTGGTGAGTGCGAGGTTAAGTATATGTGAAGTTTCTTAAAATCAGTCCAAAACATCATACAGTCAAGTTGGAGTCGCCAAAAAAAAAAAAAAAAACAAACATTTTGGTTGAATGTTCACTTTTGGAATTTGGACGATTATTCGCACAGCCATTTTCGAATAGCGATAAATCACCCATTTCTGCTTTGGGTGGTTTGACATTTTTATTTTTCGGGTGATTTGACATACCGCTCAAAAATATGAAAATAAAACAGCAAAAATGTTTGCTCATCTAATAATTAATTGGTGGGGGAGTCTCTTATTTTACGTAGTTATCGGAAAGATTTCTGCCAGTGCATTAAAAAATGCATTAATACTTTCATCAAAACTATATCTTCGGCGAAAAAAAAATTGCTTAAGTACCCTTAAGTTGCGTAACCAGGAATATTTGCCCGTGTTTCCCTTCAAGTTTGTTCGATGTTCTGGGTGTGTGCACCATTCTCAGGATTTATGAAATTTATCTTGTGATTGACACAAAGATGTTGGTAGCCTTCATCATTGAGGCAATTATATAGCCAACTATCAGACACAATACAAGTACCAAGCCGAATCCATGATTAATCCAGTATATATCCAGTATCCAGTAAGGTTGCTGAGGATCTATTGGAAACTGGTTGAATAACAATTTGTCCGCTTGATCGTTCGATTGCACCAAAAATCCATTGACCCGTTAATAGTCTTTCTTTTTTAAATTTTCGTATCCCAAGCTTTGCTTCATCTATTTCGACTACTTCATCCACACCTCCAATTTTTTCTGAATTCTGTTCAGTCCACAAAATACACACTTATCGGCAGTAACTCGCCCACTTCACTACAGTAGAGAAACTTTTTTTATAAGGTCCTGTTAAGTCCAAAGATACTTTTTCTAAGCTGTAATCCGCACTAGATACAATTTTCATAGGATTTTCCCTGGGCTTCTATATATTAATTTTGTGGCTTTGGCATTCTGGGCATTTATTTACATATTCAATAACATCCTTATTTAGACCTTTCTAAAAGTATTTTTCTCTAATTCTAGAAATAGTTTCTTTTTGACCTCCATGGCCACCAATTAGATCATCATGATTTTCTTTGATAGTTTTTTGTTATTGATCTCGATCGCATATAACTTCAACATCTATATTGCTTTCATCTTCTGAAATTATCCTAATTCTTTCTTGTTCCTTAACTTCTTTAGCTCTTTTTAACCTTTCACATTCTTCTGTATAGATTTTCCTTAAATTGTTCTCATCTTCAATTTCCTTGGAAGAATCGCTTCCAAAAAT
This sequence comes from Volucella inanis, assembly GCA_907269105.1. Lineage (NCBI taxonomy): Eukaryota > Metazoa > Arthropoda > Insecta > Diptera > Syrphidae > Volucella > Volucella inanis. The sequence goes on from OU026155.1 coordinate 61,090,543, forward strand.
TTCGTTTATATTATCTTGTAGCTCTGGATCATAATTTTTATTCTGCCCTCCTTTTGGGTATGCATTTCTACTCAATTCGTCGACTACGACGTTGTCGAGTTCTTTTCTGTATTCTATATAATATAAATATTCTTCTAAACAGCCATTTTATGATCCGTTTTTATTTTAAACTTGTTGCCATAAATATATGGACGAAACTGCCGAATAGCCTAAACGATGGCTATACATTCCTTTTCAGTCGTATAGTAATTTAATTTCGCTCTGCTCAAGGTTCTACTCGTACTTATGAAGTGTAAATCTATTCCTTTATATTCCTGAGATAAAACCGCGCCTATGCCAATATTACTTGCATCAGTTGTGTAAATAAACTTCTTATTAAAGTCCGGATAACGTAAGATTGTAAATTTTTTTTATTTATTCTTCAATTCTGCAAAAGATTTACTTTGCTCTTGTTTCCAATCAAAAGCTGCATTCTTCTTTAGCAATGCATATAATGGTTTAGCAAATGTACTGAAATTCTGAATAAATTTCATATAGTATCCTATCATACCTAGGAAACTTTTTATCCCTCCCTTATTTATCGGTTCTTGCAATTTGTCTATTGCTTCAACCTTTTTAAGTCTATAACTTATGGCGCAACTTGTATTATTCCATTGGAACATGCGTTGGAAAGCCACTGTCACTGTACGTTATTTCAGTATATGTCATTCATTTGAAGCGTAAACAACAATAATTTTTTTTCACTCAAATATGTCGAACTTTGTGCCTGAAAAAGTGTTTTTGCGGGGAGTTCTTCTTCATTACTTTAATATGAAGAAAACTGCTGCCGAAAGTCATCGTATTTTTGTGGAAGTTTATGGTGAACATGCGCTAGCTGAGCGAACGTTCCAAAAGTGGTTTGCACGATTTAAAAGTGGTGATTTTGGCTTGGAAGACGATGAACGTCCTGGGCAGCCAAAAAAGTTTGAAGATGAAGAACTGGAAGCATTACTCTTTGAAGATTATTGCCAAACACAAGAAGAGCTCGCAGAATCTTTGGGTGTCACTCAAGCAGCCTTTTCAAAACGTTTAAAACAGCTGGATATATTCAAAGGCAAGGAAATTGGGTTCCACATGAACTCAAGCCGAGAGACATCGAAAGGCGGTTTTGCATGTCCGAAATGCTGCTGGAACGCCACAAAAGGAAGTCATTTTTGCATCGGATTGTTACTGGTGATAAAAAATGGATCCATTACGACAACCCCAAGCGCAAAAAATCATACGTGAAACCCGGCCAACCAGCCAAATCAACAACAAAGCCGAATATCCTAAACTAAAACCGGGTGAAACAATCCATGGACAACGCTACCGAACACAATTAATTCGTTTGAAGAGAGCAGTAACCGAAAAACGCCCGGAATGTGCGACCAGACACGAGGCAATAATGTTCCATCATGACAACGCTCGGCCCCACGTTTCTATTCCGGTTAAGAACTATTTGGAAAACAGTGGATGAGAAGTCTTAGCCCACCCGCCTTATAACCCAGACCGTGCCCCTTCTGACTACCATTTGTTCCGGTCGATGCAGAACGACCTCACTAAAATACGGTTGACATCAGAGCAGAATATCAAAAATTGGCTTGATTCATTTTTGGCTGCCAAGCCGGCGCAGTTCTTTTGGAATGGGATCCATAAATTGCCAGAAAGATGGGAAAAAGTCATAGCTTTAGATGGGCAATACTTTGAATAATACTATTGAACATGTTTTTCTTAAATAAACGTTAAAATTTTGAAAAAGAAAACCGCACGAATTAAAATTTATACCCAATATATTTCCTCATTCTGTTCAATACCAATAACAGCCTTTCATTATGCTGTTTTATGGTTCCTCCAAAACCGAATATGTCATCTATATTATGTACGCAAAACAAATTTTACCGTTAAGTAAATTGAGAACTTTATTGAACATTCTTTGAAAACATGCAGGCGCATTCTTTAACCCGAATGGCATGCGAAGGAATTCGAAATGTCCATGAGGTGTTGAGAATGCTGGCTTCGCGATACTTGTGTGGTTTGCCAATGTAAGACTCCTTGCAAGTTGACGGATTGGTCGGGCGTCTCCGGTGTAAATGTGGTGTTAAACAAGCTGCGTAAGTCCATATTCTCTGTCTTGTGTAGCAAATATATCACCGATGGTGATGGTTAACTAACTGGCTGTCACGCCACCTACTCGGGCTCGAATCCCGGTAGGAGCACAAAAGCAAATTTTTCAAAATCAGCCTTTCGGCGGGCTTCGAAATTCAAACTCTGCCTATGAAAAAGCGGTAATTATTTTGAAAGGCGACCCATCTCCGATTCTGATGAAATTTTAATATGTAAGAAAATGCATTTTTCTGATAATTATGAAATTTTTTTTTATTTCCGTACTAATAGTTTTGAAAATGTATGCTTTTAAAGTTACCATAAAAAACGAAGATGAAGCTTGTTTTAGTTTCACCAGGGAGTATGCAACGATGTTTTAAATAAAAGAATTCTTCGCGTTAAATTTATTCAACTCCTTATAATATACAATGAGAAGAGCTCGCACATTTTTTTTTTTCTTGATTTAGCAATTTCAACTGGATGAGGAAATTAAATATTGAATTCAAGAAACTTCACATACCATATACATATTTGTGGTGAGTGCGAGGTTAAGTATATGTGAAGTTTCTTAAAATCAGTCCAAAACATCATACAGTCAAGTTGGAGTCGCCAAAAAAAAAAAAAAAAACAAACATTTTGGTTGAATGTTCACTTTTGGAATTTGGACGATTATTCGCACAGCCATTTTCGAATAGCGATAAATCACCCATTTCTGCTTTGGGTGGTTTGACATTTTTATTTTTCGGGTGATTTGACATACCGCTCAAAAATATGAAAATAAAACAGCAAAAATGTTTGCTCATCTAATAATTAATTGGTGGGGGAGTCTCTTATTTTACGTAGTTATCGGAAAGATTTCTGCCAGTGCATTAAAAAATGCATTAATACTTTCATCAAAACTATATCTTCGGCGAAAAAAAAATTGCTTAAGTACCCTTAAGTTGCGTAACCAGGAATATTTGCCCGTGTTTCCCTTCAAGTTTGTTCGATGTTCTGGGTGTGTGCACCATTCTCAGGATTTATGAAATTTATCTTGTGATTGACACAAAGATGTTGGTAGCCTTCATCATTGAGGCAATTATATAGCCAACTATCAGACACAATACAAGTACCAAGCCGAATCCATGATTAATCCAGTATATATCCAGTATCCAGTAAGGTTGCTGAGGATCTATTGGAAACTGGTTGAATAACAATTTGTCCGCTTGATCGTTCGATTGCACCAAAAATCCATTGACCCGTTAATAGTCTTTCTTTTTTAAATTTTCGTATCCCAAGCTTTGCTTCATCTATTTCGACTACTTCATCCACACCTCCAATTTTTTCTGAATTCTGTTCAGTCCACAAAATACACACTTATCGGCAGTAACTCGCCCACTTCACTACAGTAGAGAAACTTTTTTTATAAGGTCCTGTTAAGTCCAAAGATACTTTTTCTAAGCTGTAATCCGCACTAGATACAATTTTCATAGGATTTTCCCTGGGCTTCTATATATTAATTTTGTGGCTTTGGCATTCTGGGCATTTATTTACATATTCAATAACATCCTTATTTAGACCTTTCTAAAAGTATTTTTCTCTAATTCTAGAAATAGTTTCTTTTTGACCTCCATGGCCACCAATTAGATCATCATGATTTTCTTTGATAGTTTTTTGTTATTGATCTCGATCGCATATAACTTCAACATCTATATTGCTTTCATCTTCTGAAATTATCCTAATTCTTTCTTGTTCCTTAACTTCTTTAGCTCTTTTTAACCTTTCACATTCTTCTGTATAGATTTTCCTTAAATTGTTCTCATCTTCAATTTCCTTGGAAGAATCGCTTCCAAAAATTTCGTTTATATTATCTTGTAGCTCTGGATCATAATTTTTATTCTGCCCTCCTTTTGGGTATGCATTTCTACTCAATTCGTCGACTACGACGTTGTCGAGTTCTTTTCTGTATTCTATATAATATAAATATTCTTCTAAACAGCCATTTTATGATCCGTTTTTATTTTAAACTTGTTGCCATAAATATATGGACGAAACTGCCGAATAGCCTAAACGATGGCTATACATTCCTTTTCAGTCGTATAGTAATTTAATTTCGCTCTGCTCAAGGTTCTACTCGTACTTATGAAGTGTAAATCTATTCCTTTATATTCCTGAGATAAAACCGCGCCTATGCCAATATTACTTGCATCAGTTGTGTAAATAAACTTCTTATTAAAGTCCGGATAACGTAAGATTGTAAATTTTTTTTATTTATTCTTCAATTCTGCAAAAGATTTACTTTGCTCTTGTTTCCAATCAAAAGCTGCATTCTTCTTTAGCAATGCATATAATGGTTTAGCAAATGTACTGAAATTCTGAATAAATTTCATATAGTATCCTATCATACCTAGGAAACTTTTTATCCCTCCCTTATTTATCGGTTCTTGCAATTTGTCTATTGCTTCAACCTTTTTAAGTCTATAACTTATGGCGCAACTTGTATTATTCCATTGGAACATGCGTTGGAAAGCCACTGTCACTGTACGTTATTTCAGTATATGTCATTCATTTGAAGCGTAAACAACAATAATTTTTTTTCACTCAAATATGTCGAACTTTGTGCCTGAAAAAGTGTTTTTGCGGGGAGTTCTTCTTCATTACTTTAATATGAAGAAAACTGCTGCCGAAAGTCATCGTATTTTTGTGGAAGTTTATGGTGAACATGCGCTAGCTGAGCGAACGTTCCAAAAGTGGTTTGCACGATTTAAAAGTGGTGATTTTGGCTTGGAAGACGATGAACGTCCTGGGCAGCCCAAAAAGTTTGAAGATGAAGAACTGGAAGCATTACTCTTTGAAGATTATTGCCAAACACAAGAAGAGCTCGCAGAATCTTTGGGTATCACTCAAGCAGCCTTTTCAAAACGTTTAAAACAGCTGGATATATTCAAAGGCAAGGAAATTGGGTTCCACATGAACTCAAGCCGAGAGACATCGAAAGGCGGTTTTGCATGTCCGAAATGCTGCTGGAACGCCACAAAAGGAAGTCATTTTTGCATCGGATTGTTACTGGTGATAAAAAATGGATCCATTACGACAACCCCAAGTGCAAAAAATCATACGTGAAACCCGGCCAACCAGCCAAATCAACAACAAAGCCGAATATCCTAAACTTAAACCGGGTGAAACCATCCATGGACAACGCTACCGAACACAATTAATTCGTTTGAAGAGAGCAGTAACCGAAAAACGCCCGGAATGTGCGACCAGACACGAGGCAATAATGTTCCATCATGACAACGCTCGGCCCCACGTTTCTATTCCGGTTAAGAACTATTTGGAAAACAGTGGATGAGAAGTCTTAGCCCATCCGCCTTATAACCCAGACCGTGCCCCTTCTGACTACCATTTGTTCCGGTCGATGCAGAACGACCTCACTAAAATACGGTTGACATCAGAGCAGAATATCAAAAATTGGCTTGATTCATTTTTGGCTGCCAAGCCGGCGCAGTTCTTTTGGAATGGGATCCATAAATTGCCAGAAAGATGGGAAAAAGTCATAGCTTTAGATGGGCAATACTTTGAATAATACTATTGAACATGTTTTTCTTAAATAAACGTTAAAATTTTGAAAAAGAAAACCGCACGAATTAAAATTTATACCCAATATATTTCCTCATTCTGTTCAATACCAATAACAGCCTTTCATTATGCTGTTTTATGGTTCCTCCAAAACCGAATATGTCATCTATATTATGTACGCAAAACAAATTTTGCCGTTAAGTAAATTGAGAACTTTATTGAACATTCTTTGAAAACATGCAGGCGCATTCTTTAACCCGAATGGCATGCGAAGGAATTCGAAATGTCCATGAGGTGTTGAGAATGCTGGCTTCGCGATACTTGTGTGGTTTGCCAATGTAAGACTCCTTGCAAGTTGACGGATTGGTCGGGCGTCTCCGGTGTAAATGTGGTGTTAAACAAGCTGCGTAAGTCCATATTCTCTGTCTTGTGTAGCAAATATATCACCGATGGTGATGGCGATGGCGTAATGGTTAACTAACTGGCTGTCACGCCACCTACTCGGGCTCGAATCCCGGTAGGAGCACAAAAGCAAATTTTTCAAAATCAGCCTTTCGGCGGGCAATGGTAAACCTTCGAAAGTCAAACTCTGCCTATGAAAAAGCGGTAATTATTTAGAAAGGTGACCCATCTCCGATTCTGATGAAATTTTAATATGTAAGAAAATGCATTTTTCTGATAATTATGAAATTTTTTTTTATTTCCGTACTAATAGTTTTGAAAATGTATGCTTTTAAAGTTACCATAAAAAACGAAGATGAAGCTTGTTTTAGTTTCACCAGGGAGTATGCAACGATGTTTTAAATAAAAGAATTCTTCGCGTTAAATTTATTCAACTCCTTATAATATACAATGAGAAGAGCTCGCACATTTTTTTTTTCTTGATTTAGCAATTTCAACTGGATGAGGAAATTAAATATTGAATTCAAGAAACTTCACATACCATATACATATTTGTGGTGAGTGCGAGGTTAAGTATATGTGAAGTTTCTTAAAATCAGTCCAAAACATCATACAGTCAAGTTGGAGTGGCCAAAAAAAAAAAAAAAAACAAACATTTTGGTTGAATGTTCACTTTTAGAATTTGGACGATTATTCGCACAGCCATTTTCGAATAGCGATAAATCACCCATTTCTGCTTTGGGTGGTTTGACATTTTTATTTTTCGGGTGATTTGACATACCGCTCAAAAATATGAAAATAAAACAGCAAAAATGTTTGCTCATCTAATAATTAATTGGTGGGGGAGTCTCTTATTTTACGTAGTTATCGGAAAGATTTCTGCCAGTGCATTAAAAAATGCATTAATACTTTCATCAAAACTATATCTTCGGCGAAAAAAAAATTGCTTAAGTACCCTTAAGTTGCGTAACCAGGAATATTTGCCCGTGTTTCCCTTCAAGTTTGTTCGATGTTCTGGGTGTGTGCACCATTCTCAGGATTTATGAAATTTATCTTGTGATTGACACAAAGATGTTGGTAGCCTTCATCATTGAGGCAATTATATAGCCAACTATCAGACACAATACAAGTACCAAGCCGAATCCATGATTAATCCAGTATATATCCAGTATCCAGTAAGGTTGCTGAGGATCTATTGGAAACTGGTTGAATAACAATTTGTCCGCTTGATCGTTCGATTGCACCAAAAATCCATTGACCCGTTAATAGTCTTTCTTTTTTAAATTTTCGTATCCCAAGCTTTGCTTCATCTATTTCGACTACTTCATCCACACCTCCAATTTTTTCTGAATTCTGTTCAGTCCACAAAATACACACTTATCGGCAGTAACTCGCCCACTTCACTACAGTAGAGAAACTTTTTTTATAAGGTCCTGTTAAGTCCAAAGATACTTTTTCTAAGCTGTAATCCGCACTAGATACAATTTTCATAGGATTTTCCCTGGGCTTCTATATATTAATTTTGTGGCTTTGGCATTCTGGGCATTTATTTACATATTCAATAACATCCTTATTTAGACCTTTCTAAAAGTATTTTTCTCTAATTCTAGAAATAGTTTCTTTTTGACCTCCATGGCCACCAATTAGATCATCATGATTTTCTTTGATAGTTTTTTGTTATTGATCTCGATCGCATATAACTTCAACATCTATATTGCTTTCATCTTCTGAAATTATCCTAATTCTTTCTTGTTCCTTAACTTCTTTAGCTCTTTTTAACCTTTCACATTCTTCTGTATAGATTTTCCTTAAATTGTTCTCATCTTCAATTTCCTTGGAAGAATCGCTTCCAAAAATTTCGTTTATATTATCTTGTAGCTCTGGATCATAATTTTTATTCTGCCCTCCTTTTGGGTATGCATTTCTACTCAATTCGTCGACTACGACGTTGTCGAGTTCTTTTCTGTATTCTATATAATATAAATATTCTTCTAAACAGCCATTTTATGATCCGTTTTTATTTTAAACTTGTTGCCATAAATATATGGACGAAACTGCCGAATAGCCTAAACGATGGCTATACATTCCTTTTCAGTCGTATAGTAATTTAATTTCGCTCTGCTCAAGGTTCTACTCGTACTTATGAAGTGTAAATCTATTCCTTTATATTCCTGAGATAAAACCGCGCCTATGCCAATATTACTTGCATCAGTTGTGTAAATAAACTTCTTATTAAAGTCCGGATAACGTAAGATTGTAAATTTTTTTTATTTATTCTTCAATTCTGCAAAAGATTTACTTTGCTCTTGTTTCCAATCAAAAGCTGCATTCTTCTTTAGCAATGCATATAATGGTTTAGCAAATGTACTGAAATTCTGAATAAATTTCATATAGTATCCTATCATACCTAGGAAACTTTTTATCCCTCCCTTATTTATCGGTTCTTGCAATTTGTCTATTGCTTCAACCTTTTTAAGTCTATAACTTATGGCGCAACTTGTATTATTCCATTGGAACATGCGTTGGAAAGCCACTGTCACTGTACGTTATTTCAGTATATGTCATTCATTTGAAGCGTAAACAACAATAATTTTTTTTCACTCAAATATGTCGAACTTTGTGCCTGAAAAAGTGTTTTTGCGGGGAGTTCTTCTTCATTACTTTAATATGAAGAAAACTGCTGCCGAAAGTCATCGTATTTTTGTGGAAGTTTATGGTGAACATGCGCTAGCTGAGCGAACGTTCCAAAAGTGGTTTGCACGATTTAAAAGTGGTGATTTTGGCTTGGAAGACGATGAACGTCCTGGGCAGCCCAAAAAGTTTGAAGATGAAGAACTGGAAGCATTACTCTTTGAAGATTATTGCCAAACACAAGAAGAGCTCGCAGAATCTTTGGGTATCACTCAAGCAGCCTTTTCAAAACGTTTAAAACAGCTGGATATATTCAAAGGCAAGGAAATTGGGTTCCACATGAACTCAAGCCGAGAGACATCGAAAGGCGGTTTTGCATGTCCGAAATGCTGCTGGAACGCCACAAAAGGAAGTCATTTTTGCATCGGATTGTTACTGGTGATAAAAAATGGATCCATTACGACAACCCCAAGTGCAAAAAATCATACGTGAAACCCGGCCAACCAGCCAAATCAACAACAAAGCCGAATATCCTAAACTTAAACCGGGTGAAACCATCCATGGACAACGCTACCGAACACAATTAATTCGTTTGAAGAGAGCAGTAACCGAAAAACGCCCGGAATGTGCGACCAGACACGAGGCAATAATGTTCCATCATGACAACGCTCGGCCCCACGTTTCTATTCCGGTTAAGAACTATTTGGAAAACAGTGGATGAGAAGTCTTAGCCCATCCGCCTTATAACCCAGACCGTGCCCCTTCTGACTACCATTTGTTCCGGTCGATGCAGAACGACCTCACTAAAATACGGTTGACATCAGAGCAGAATATCAAAAATTGGCTTGATTCATTTTTGGCTGCCAAGCCGGCGCAGTTCTTTTGGAATGGGATCCATAAATTGCCAGAAAGATGGGAAAAAGTCATAGCTTTAGATGGGCAATACTTTGAATAATACTATTGAACATGTTTTTCTTAAATAAACGTTAAAATTTTGAAAAAGAAAACCGCACGAATTAAAATTTATACCCAATATATTTCCTCATTCTGTTCAATACCAATAACAGCCTTTCATTATGCTGTTTTATGGTTCCTCCAAAACCGAATATGTCATCTATATTATGTACGCAAAACAAATTTTACCGTTAAGTAAATTGAGAACTTTATTGAACATTCTTTGAAAACATGCAGGCGCATTCTTTAACCCGAATGGCATGCGAAGGAATTCGAAATGTCCATGAGGTGTTGAGAATGCTGGCTTCGCGATACTTGTGTGGTTTGCCAATGTAAGACTCCTTGCAAGTTGACGGATTGGTCGGGCGTCTCCGGTGTAAATGTGGTGTTAAACAAGCTGCGTAAGTCCATATTCTCTGTCTTGTGTAGCAAATATATCACCGATGGTGATGGTTAACTAACTGGCTGTCACGCCACCTACTCGGGCTCGAATCCCGGTAGGAGCACAAAAGCAAATTTTTCAAAATCAGCCTTTCGGCGGGCTTCGAAATTCAAACTCTGCCTATGAAAAAGCGGTAATTATTTTGAAAGGCGACCCATCTCCGATTCTGATGAAATTTTAATATGTAAGAAAATGCATTTTTCTGATAATTATGAAATTTTTTTTTATTTCCGTACTAATAGTTTTGAAAATGTATGCTTTTAAAGTTACCATAAAAAACGAAGATGAAGCTTGTTTTAGTTTCACCAGGGAGTATGCAACGATGTTTTAAATAAAAGAATTCTTCGCGTTAAATTTATTCAACTCCTTATAATATACAATGAGAAGAGCTCGCACATTTTTTTTTTTCTTGATTTAGCAATTTCAACTGGATGAGGAAATTAAATATTGAATTCAAGAAACTTCACATACCATATACATATTTGTGGTGAGTGCGAGGTTAAGTATATGTGAAGTTTCTTAAAATCAGTCCAAAACATCATACAGTCAAGTTGGAGTCGCCAAAAAAAAAAAAAAAAAAAAAACATTTTGGTTGAATGTTCACTTTTGGAATTTGGACGATTATTCGCACAGCCATTTTCGAATAGCGATAAATCACCCATTTCTGCTTTGGGTGGTTTGACATTTTTATTTTTCGGGTGATTTGACATACCGCTCAAAAATATGAAAATAAAACAGCAAAAATGTTTGCTCATCTAGTAATTAATTGGTGGGGGAGTCTCTTATTTTACGTAGTTATCGGAAAGATTTCTGCCAGTGCATTAAAAAATGCATTAATACTTTCATCAAAACTATATCTTCGGCGAAAAAAAAATTGCTTAAGTACCCTTAAGTTGCGTAACCAGGAATATTTGCCCGTGTTTCCCTTCAAGTTTGTTCGATGTTCTGGGTGTGTGCACCATTCTCAGGATTTATGAAATTTATCTTGTGATTGACACAAAGATGTTGGTAGCCTTCATCATTGAGGCAATTATATAGCCAACTATCAGACACAATACAAGTACCAAGCCGAATCCATGATTAATCCAGTATATATCCAGTATCCAGTAAGGTTGCTGAGGATCTATTGGAAACTGGTTGAATAACAATTTGTCCGCTTGATCGTTCGATTGCACCAAAAATCCATTGACCCGTTAATAGTCTTTCTTTTTTAAATTTTCGTATCCCAAGCTTTGCTTCATCTATTTCGACTACTTCATCCACACCTCCAATTTTTTCTGAATTCTGTTCAGTCCACAAAATACACACTTATCGGCAGTAACTCGCCCACTTCACTACAGTAGAGAAACTTAGCTCTAACTCAAATTGCAGAAATTTTTGGCGTAGTAGCCTCAGTATAAGATGGCAACCAATAAATTGACAGCTTTTTTGTAAAGATAAATGCGTATTTTCAAACCAAGTACCCGTTACCAAGCGACTCGTCTTATAACACCGTATGTTAACACGTTTTTTATTTTAATTATAAATAAAATACGAATGCAAGCAACGAAAAGTTAAGGTTCGTCTGTTGAAAGTTTTTTTTTTTTGAATTTTTTTATTTTTTATTTATTTATTTATTTTTTTTTTTTTTTTTTTTTTTTTGAATTTGAATTTGAAACATTTGCGAGCACTAGGTAACACTTATGTTGTGTCAAAAAGCTTAGAAGCGAATCCAAATCTCTGCAAAAAATTAAAATCTCATTCAGCTTCATAATTGTTTTAATTTCACTTTTCATGCCTTAACCGTAATGAGTGTAGTTTGTTCTTTGTTAACAAACTTTTCTCAGAAGAAACGACTAACAACAATGTTGACGAAACTGCAAAAACTTTAATATACGGTTATTTGTTAGCAGTTATTTATATATCATAATAATTGACGAACATTGTGTGTACTATTCTCATTGCATATTGTTAGGGGTTCAAGAAATTGAACCTGAAGAAAACGTTTACCTAAAATATGGTTGTATACTCCCAGGCGAAACTAAGTTGCATTTTGAAACTGTAAAAGACCGGCATAGAAAAAAAATTTATAATTAACAAAAAAATGCCTTTTCTCACATATTAAAATTTCATCAAAATCAGAGATGGTGACACCTTTTCTAAATATGGTAATTACCGAAAAATTTTCTCAGGAGAGTCGTCCACAGTTCACAACTAGTCCATGTTTACTCATGAATTCTGTACCAATTATACACTGTAGTATATTTCAGCCAGGTGGATTTTTATACGGACTTAACCATATAACTTAGCTGCTGTCGAGCTGTAACTGCTGGTGTTATGCAACCAGGATTTCCGCACCAGATCCCTCTTGATGATTGAGGCACCAGTGTCTATTGTTGCCATCCATTTTTCCTTTCCACAGACTTCTTCTACTAGAAGGCTTTCATTGCATCGTCTTGTAGCGAGACTTGGATGATGATCCCGGGGCCGTCGATGTCGGCTACCAACTTTTGCCCCGCAAAGCACTTTTCCTCATTGCTCCAGTCGTTCGCACAAGCAGCCATTTCAAACTGCTTCTTATAAGTAGACCATGGGTCTGGCCATCGAATGAGGGAGACTTCAACTCTTTTGTCCTTGGACCGCTTAAAGAACATTTGCGGAGTTTCTGTTTTCGCACTGTTTTCGAGCTCTTTTGCCAGTTGCTCAACTTTGCTGTCCATTTGTTCAAATTTGTCATCGATTTTTTTTGAACTTTTGCGGTAGAACGTTCTTTTGTTCTTCCAGTTTTTGTTCTAAACTATTCTTTTGTTCGTCGTATTTTTGCTCAATGTTGCTCGTCTAGATTTCTTTTGCACATCCAACTTTTGTTCGAGACTATTCTTTTGTTTGTCTAGAACATGTCCCTCATTGTTCAAAGCATCCTGAAGAAGAAGCACCAAGTCACTTTTTCCTCCACTGGCGCCGAGGTTTCTCTTGGTCAACTTGGATTTGAGTTGAGTTTTCGACCCATTATAGCTTTTTTAAACAATCCCAAAACACATTTTTTTACACACAATAAGTCCGCTTCTGACACCAATGTGAAATGTTTGTTTGGCTACAAATGATAACTCATTTGTAATCGCTTATCTCAACCTTTTCACGTTTTTTTTATTTTTTAATTAAACCACTCAATCGCTGTCTTAATTCACACTACAAATTCAACTAACATAACTTGTGGTTGCCGATATTTATACACCAAACTATATTTCGAGAGCAATCTGTGCCATCCAGGATTCCATACAATTTTGCATTTTGCTTGAAAATTCGAATATACTTTCTACTCACAAATGGGTCCTTCTAATGAAATCTTCTGTTATGAAACCATAGATGACGCCACTCATCTTCGAATAGATGTCAGCAGAAGCATCAACCATTGTTGAGTCGAATCGAATTTTGTAGCAATTTCTAGCAAAATGGAGAATTATATAGAATGATTTATGGCGCAAATTGTTCTCTAAATATGTCATTGGAGGATAAATATCAGCATCCCCAAGGTGTGCAAGTCAGTTCATCAGTTGAATTTGAAGTCTGAATTAAGACAGTGATTAGGAGGTTACATAAAACTGAATGAGATAACCGATTAGATCGTGAAATGTAACTGGGTTAAATAAAGGGATTGTATAGGGCTTACTAATAACAACTTGACAACTTTTTTTTTTAAATAAAAGGCAAACCATTTGAGATATTTCTAAAACTTCATTATTGGCTTGAAGTACAATCAAAACATTTATGAATGGAACTCGACTTTGTTCATATGGCCTCCACGGGCACGTTTGCAGCGGTCGATTCGTTGGACCCAATTTTCAACGACTCGGCCACACATTTCTGCCGAAACGGCCGCTATTTCGCGTTCAATGTTGGCTTTAAGCTCTTCCAACGTCGTCGACGTGTTGGCATAAGCCATGACTTAACATAATCCCACAGAAAATAGTCAAGGGGCGTTAAATCGCACGAACGAGGCGGCCAATCGACCGGCCCATGTCTTGAGATAACACGCTCACCATACTTACTCTTCAATAAATTGATTGTAGCGTGTGCTGTGTGGCTTGTGGCACCATCCTGTTGAAACCACATGTCGTTCAAGTCCATATCTTCCAATTCGGGCCAAAAATAATCTATGATCATGGCGCGATAACGCTGACCATTCACAGTAACGTGACGATCGTTATCGTCGACGAAAAAATATGGCCCAATAACGCCACTGGCATGCAAACCGCACTAAACAGTTATTTTTTGCGCATGAAGTGGTGATTCATGAAGCACATGTATGTTTTCACCCGACCAATAACACATATTTTGCTTATTGACGAACCCATTGAGCCTAAAATGAGCTTCGTCACTGAAGATGATTTTTCGATGAAATTCATCATCTTGGCGCATCTTCTCCAGAACCCAATTGGAGAACGTAGCTCGTTAGTGTACTTTACCATGATGAAAATGTTGAGTTTACTGAATAAATTGACAGTGACAGTTTGATGATTAGTGAAAGAGTGCGTTCACAAATTAAATTCAAAGTTGTCAAGTTTCTATTGGAAAACCCTATATTAATAAGAAATAATTTCTATCATTTATACCCACACAAATATTTTACAGTATTACATGTTTTTTCTAAGAACATTTAGCATCATTTCATATTTTATTCATAAATATAAAATTATAAAAACAAAGTTCAGTAAAGTTCAACTACAGTTGATTTAAGTCTAAGAGACATGAATATACAATCTACATACTCACAAGTAACATCAGAAGATATTGTGGTCTAATTGGACCAAATTATGCCATACACCCTCACACCAGCTCTAAAGATCGTCCATGCTTTACTGTGCTTCTAACATTTTTCTAACTATATTCCTTATTCTTTTGTGTCCAGACTTTTTTGTTTGTGTTAATTAGGACGCTTTTTTTATTCACTTTAGATCTTGTAAAATATTTGTGTGGGTACATTTGATAGAACTTATTACTTTCAATCCAATTAGAATTCATCGCTTATCGCTTAATCGCTTATCTTAGCCTTTTCACTTTTACTTATTTTTTGCTTAAGCCACTTAATGACTGTCTCAATTCACGCTTTAAATTTAAATAATGAACTGATTTGCGTACTTCGGGGTAGTGGTATTTATACTACAATGACATATTTCGAGAAGAATCTACGCCTAGAAAATTCGATTCTACTCTCCATTCAATAATGGTTGATGTTTCTGCTATCGAAAAATATTTGACACTACTCGCATTTAAATGGATATCACACTGCTTCATCACTAAAGTTGTTCGTCCTGAGCAACTTCGTCATTCATCATCCCGTTGAAACGACACATTCTATCCAAATGGACCACCAAATGGTTATCATCTTGTATGGTCCTTCTCAATCCTGTTGCAATTTTGGTAGTTTCTTATTCAGAGAATTATGCAGCCACACTAGATCTTGTTCGTTGAAGCCGGAAGATTTCGCTTTGATGTCGTACCTAGTCTTCATGCGGTTGGTCGCCAGCTTAATCTTTTCTCGGGTGTTTCCATGCAATTTACGAATCCATGCAATTTTAGAATTCCTGCCGAATTCTATTTCACTTAGCAACCAAACTGTTTGCCCAAATAAGATCTCAGATGGTTTGTGTCCTGTTGAAATATGGACCGCGTTTCGGTGGGCCATTAAGAAGAGGGATATGTGTCGATCAAAGTCCCGCTGGCAGTTGCTGACGACCTTAGGTCCGATGGAATCGCTCGGCCATTCCATTAGATTGAGGGTGTAGTGGCGTTGTCTTTGTTTTCCATATTCTCAGATATTGGCACAATTCCCGGAAGTT
The DNA here is from genome assembly GCA_907269105.1 of Volucella inanis. Classification (NCBI taxonomy): domain Eukaryota; kingdom Metazoa; phylum Arthropoda; class Insecta; order Diptera; family Syrphidae; genus Volucella; species Volucella inanis. The sequence continues at coordinate 61,106,470 of OU026155.1, forward strand.
TTATTTAAAGTTTCGCCCTTAATCGGAGTGTAGCTCCATTGCTATCCCGAGTCTGCTCACCCGGTTGTTCACTATCTCTTCTGCTACTTTCTAAGCCTCTTGATTTGGGATGGGAAACACTTCCGTCCACTAACTAGTAATCCATGACGACAAGGGTGAATTGGTTGCCATCAAAGGTTTCGGGAAACAGCCCAGCGATGCCGATGGCTATTCGTTCGAATGGTGCTCCGACATTGTATTGTTGCATTCGTCCCTTTGGCTTCACTTTGCTGCCCTTTTTAGCCGCACACCTTGTGCATTTTTCGCGCCAATTCTCGACATTTTGCTTAAAACTTAACCAATAGAAACATTCCCTTAACTTTTCCAAGGTCTTGTTTATTCCCAAATGGCCTCCGGAGATTCCGTCGTGTATTTCATGGAGTACTTGGGTGACTCTGGGCCGCGGCACGATTAGCTGCATACGAGATGTTGTTTCCCATTTTCTCTTCAGCAAACCATCTTGCACACAGAGAGAGTCCCACTATGCCCAATATATGTACTTTCAGAGTTTGGCTCCAGACCGATATCTCCTGCCAGCTTGGTCTTTCTTTGTGTTCCTTCCATGCCAATATTGGTTCGATGTCATTATCTGCCTGTTGGCAGGAACGAATTTCATCTGTACTCCAACCCTCTATGTACTTGATCCTGATCATGCAGATAGTGGCCTGATCTTTCGCTTCTTTACGGTTGCAGTGTTCGCATTTATGTCCACACCATCAACGAGAGAGAGCATCAGCACTTGAGTGGAGTTTTCCCCTGCGGTGTTGCACTTCAAAGTCTTAGCTCTGCAACTACTCGATCCATTTCGCAACTTGGCCTTTAGCATTCTTAAATTGAAGTAGCCATTTCAGAGCTGCGTGGTCTGTCCGAAGAACGCACTTTTGTCTATAGAGGTACATATGGAAATGCTTCGCAGCCAGAATTAAGGACAGAAGTTCACGCCGAGTTAATCAGGAGTGCTGTGCCGGAGCGTTGTATAGTCCAAACGGCATCACTGTAAATTGCCAAGGACCGCTTCCTGAAGTGAAAGCCGTTTTCTTACGATCCGTAAGATTTATCTCTACCTGCCAGTATTCGCTCTTCAAGTCAAGAGTTGAAAACCATTTCGCTCCAGAAAGTGTATTCAAAATTTCATCGATTCTCAGAAGTGGGTAGCTGTCCCTTTTAGTTACATCGCTGAGACGTCAGTAGTCTACACAAAAGCTCGTGTTGCCGCCTTTCTTCTTCACGAGGACCGCTGGAGATGCCAACAGTCCCTCAACTGTCAACTTCGACACCAACGCCTTGCAGGTTGACGGATTGTTCGGGCGTCTCCGGTATCAATGTGGTGTTGAACAAGTTGCGTACGTCCCTATTCTCCGTCCTGTGTAGCAAATATACCAGCGTACTCTCCCAATAGTTTTTCTGCAAGTGAAATAAATTTCGGATCCCCACCTACGGAGCCCACGGAGGTTAATGACTACGTAGACGACTTGCGCAGCAAGATTCATAAATTTCATGAAAACACCCGAGAAAGAATGAAGCTAGCGAGCAACCGCATGAAGACCAGGTACGGCATCAAAGCAAAATCTTTCGTCTTCAACGAAGGAGATCTGGTGTGGCTGTACTCGTATAATCCTCTGCGTAAGACAGGAAAATCACCAAAATTGCAACAGGATTGGAAAGGACCATACAAGTTGACAACCCGAATTAATGACGTTGTCTACCGTATCCAGCGTAGGGGTCGAGAAAAATTAAAGGTGGTCCATTTGGATAGAATGTGTCATTTCAACGGGATGATGAATGACGAAGTTGTTCATGACGAACAACTTTAGAGAGGAAGCAGAGTGATATCCATTTGAATGTGAGCAACTTCACCTATGTTTCCATAGCACAGGATTTCGATAGCAGAAGCATCAACCATTATTGAGTGGAGAGTTGAATCGAATTTTCTAACAAATTGGAAAATGTATGGAATACTGGATGGCGCAAAGTGTGAATTAAGTGGCTTAAGCAAAAGATAAATAAAAGTAAAAATGTTAAGATAAGCGATTAAATTGTGAATTCTAATTGGATTGAATAAAGAGACTATTGAAAGTAATAAGTTCTATAAATTGTACCCACACAAACGTTTTACAGTACTATTATGAAATTGTTACTGTGCACATAGGTACATATATACCGATTGCAAACAATTTACACATATGGCATAATTAACTCAAAAATATGTTGGGCCTAATGTATAACTCTATTTTTCTAGGCTATACGAGTATGTTTTTATTAGAACAAAATTAAATTAATGCGTTTTTTTTTAATGTTTAGATGAGCATTTATTCATTCATTCAACCAATTTCGCCCGCGCTGTGTGTAAACATTTTAAGAGGACCTAAATCCCACTTAGCGCGCGCAAAATATAAAATAAATTATTCATTTGTTCACCGAACTAGCATTCGACGCCATTTGTAAAATCCATGGCAGTTTGTGATAGGGTCATACATTATAACCCACCTTTTATATATACGATCGACAGGAACACATATTTTTACATAAAACACATATCGTGTAATAGACAAATTGTGTGATCTGACACACTTGTAGCACTTATCAAAAATTCTAATTGTATGTTGTATTTTTTCGTGTCGCCACGGAAACATCATTGTTTAATTTATACAGCCCGAACAATTTAAGCCTTAATAGTACTTTTGTGTATTAAAGGCGGTTACTAAAACAAATTTTCAACATAAATGCAGTTCGACCTTAGTATATAATTACATCTGAAATTTATTTTAACCACTACTACCTTCACTGCATAGAAACAACTCTGCTATCAAGAACTGTCATTCCTCATTCAATATTTGCGCTCTCTTCAAACAAATGATTCTCTTAACAGCATCTTCTCAACAAAAAGGGTTCTTTTTCCAAGTTTGTTTTCCCGTTCCCAGTCCGCTTCTGTCATATTGGTCGCTGTCGTGTGTGTGTAAAATCGTCTTACCCAGCGCTTACTTTCACATCTAGTTGGCGACTCTGCGAAGGGCGTAGCTACAGATTAAAAGGATTCGATTTTACTATTTGCAACAGTTTAGTAACAACCGAACATTTCTTTCACCTAACTAAAAGCTGGGGAAATAAATTTTCACTAATAAAAGGGAAAATGTACGACCAAAAGTGACTAAATATCGATCTTGTTTTTTCTTTTTTCACGCGTCCGCAGTGAATACATTTTTTGCGGATTAAAGCAGTAGTGCATGCGTGTGTGTTTATTTTGCAGCTGTTTGTGGAGTATAGTGTTGCGTTTTGCCTTAAGCTTGCTACTGAATTTATAAAGGAATCCAGAACTTAACTGGAGGAAACGAGCAGTCAGGCTAGCGAGTACGTTGCATCGCTTCTTCATTTTGAACTTCGGTAAGTTACAGTAATAAAAGTGAATGAAAAGCCAAATCTTAAGTCCATGGTGTGAGCTACACTCACTTCTCTGTTTATCTTTTTGCTTCAACTAGACGGAAGTAATTATCAGGGAGAAGAAAATCGATTATTTCCCCCAAAAAAAGTGTAGCAAACACCTCCGGAGAGCACAAATATGTACCTACCTTCCATATTTCAGTTTTTCCCCCTTTTCTTTTATTATTTTTTGGTAATTTCAATCTACCTTGTAAATTAGTTCGCCTGTTTTTCTTTGCATTTATTCTCCTAGTACATATGGTATGTAATATATGTACGTACATGTATAAAAACTTATAACCTTAATAATCGTGGATGCTGGTGACTTGTTCCTCAAATTTGCTTGAAATTTGCAACCATTCCACTTTCATTTGGTCATATCGCTTAGAGATCACTATGGTTGGACTTGCTTGCTTATGTGAATACTGTCGTTGATGGTATTGATGGTGTAGCTGTCACTACGCCATGGCTTAAGCCGCCTGCTTATCATCGTCCTTTTATTTATTTATGGACCAACTACTTTTGGAGAAGGGTGCACTGTTTGCATTCCCTTTATGGACAGTACGTAACGTATTATAGTAGTGCAGCGATACAAAAAAAAAAAAACTTCTTTGTTCTTCTGAATTAGTTGTTTTGGGGTGGCTGTCAAACGAAGAAGAGTAATTTTATGTAAACTGTGAAGGTGGAAAATGAATAGATATGCATATTCATGTATGTACATACATACAAATAGGCATGCATACATAACTGTATGGATACAAATCTACAATATATGTTTTCAAGTTGGATTGGATATACGAGTGCGAAATAAATGAATCAAGAAAATTCGACTGACCCTGGTTAAAATGTTAAGTATCTACTTAATGAAATATCCATGACTCCTTTTATTACATATTTTGGAGTATTGCCAATCAAAGAAAAAATAAAAATAAATCAGGTAAAAATACATACTTCTGACTGCTGTCGTTGGATGCTTTTGGTTCAATTAAATAATTCGTGGGGGAACCATTTGTTTTCATTTTATAAATTTCGCGGAAAGTTCAGTTTTGCCGAAAACCTACATATGGAGTCTTTCAATAATTAAGTTTAAATATTGCGTTCTTAGTACATACATATGTACTTATGTATGATATAAGATGATTTCTTTTAACTGTTAAGACATTAAGTACAAGTAAGGTAGGTACCTATAGCCTTTTGAGCATAACATACATAATATTACAATAAAATAATATAATAGTAGAAAATAAGCAATCATTTCATATGCCCATATAAAATCAGGAGAATAAAGTTCATTGAGTTCAGTGGCCGAATCTTAAGTTTTAACATTTCTTGTTGCGATTTTAGTCCACAATTAATATGAAATGGTTTCGTTTATAGTATTGGTGCTGAGCGCTAAATTATCAGCGTTGAAAAATAATGCACAATACCTTACGCTACGGTCACCCACAATTAATTCCATTTCTATATACGAGTATGTATGTACATATGTACTTAATGAAATGAGAAATTCCTTTTGTTTTAGAGTTATTATTATTATTATTATTATTATTATTATCATCATCATCATCAAGGGAACGATAAAAATTAATTTGTAGGGTCCGTGATTTAACCCCGGGGTACTATGGCCATGTGGCGCGTTTTGTCAACAGCACGCGGAGTACTGAGTTCCCATGTGGTCCTCCACCTAAGTACTTAACGCACCCAACACTGCTTGATTTCGGTGATCTACTGGGAACCGAAAGTTAAAACTGATGTTAATGACGAAAAGATTATGTGCACATAACAGGTGGTTCGAAAAGTCCCAAAACACAAATTTTTTTCAAAATACGACTTTATTCATCAAGATATTTTCCTTCTAGAGTGATATAATCATTCCAGCGCCGCTCTAACATTTCTATGCCTTTCTCATAGAACGATTTTTCTAACTTCAAAATACGTTTCAGATCCTGTGATCACCACTTCTTTGAAGCTATATCTCTTTCCGGAGAGTATTAGGTTTGTGAACAAGTAATGAGATCCATGTTTCATCCATTGCCAGTGAAAAAAAATTTTATTTCGCTTAAACAGCTCCAAACAGCGCTTTGAATTTTCAACACGTCGTTCTGTTTGGTCAACTGTGAGCAAATGCGGTACCCACTTCGAACAGAGTTACGATTTCAGCTATCTAACGCACTTTACGGTTGTTCAAGCCAATTTTGTAAATTTTTTTTAATGTTGTAACAGCCTTATTTGGACGTTCAGCATCATCATCAGCGTTTGCCTACCCATGTTAACAGAAATTGTTCTTTTAGTTCTAACGGTAGAAATTTAGTTTATTTTTAAAAGAACAACTGACCTTTGTAACTGCGTTTAAATAAAGTTAGTATCTTGTATGAGTCTTCAATTTCTAATGATAAAATCGATTGGTTTTTTTTTACAAACTTTTTGATGATTTATTTATTTATTTACTTATTTTTTTATTATTGTTACGTTCATAAGAAATAAAAATAGTAAAACGCATTATTACGCATTTTCTGGGGATAACAGATCTCAGAGTCAAAAATTAGGATGGGGGTATACCAAAGCAAGCCTTTTCTTAAATGTTCGATTAATGATGTCAACATTGGAGATACATAGACCCCTTACTATAGAACTTTTTTTTTCTTAGAATATACCCAACAATTATTTCCTAAATTATCCTTGACGAATTAACGGACACCCTGTATAGAAAAATTATTTTTTCCTTCATCTGAGATTCTTATTATATATAGGCGTAACCCTCTAGTACTGAATAAGTTTTTGTTTTGTATTTTGATAATTCATCTTTAATTTATTGGGTCACCATATATGTATGTACATATATCTAAAATTTATAGAACAATATGAATCCCGTTTGTCGCCTCGAGACGCCCTGATCAATTGTCTATGCATAACCCGTACAAGGATTTGTGTTAAAAACTCAATATTTGAATCAACGGGTTGAGAACCCGACCGCTAAATGCACAATAATCAGGTGATATGTCGTTGGTTTTGAGCCATTGTTGTGTGCAATGTCTTGTTTATATGTCCACGGCTAATTGGCGAACATTGCTCGGCTGAGAGGCTTCAATTCGTCTTCCAAAACAGTTGCTTTATAAACCTCGGCCAAGGTTTAGATTTCCTTTTCTCAAAAATTAGGGTCAGTTACACCATTGTAGCTCACTACTCATCATGATGCTTCATTTGGTGACCGTTTTCGTTTTGTATATTTAACGAGTCTTCAATGATGAACATGAAGATTACGATTTACGATTTAACTTCAAAGAAATTGAGTAAGTGGCCAGTGTGCCATTTATACATATACATTAGAGTTTCGATCGAGTAACTAATAAAAACCAGGCCTATTCACACGAGCGAGATTGCTCACATCACTGGGCGTTTAAAATTTAAGGAATTTTACAGTTACACCACGTTTATGGTAAATAATATCTGACATTTTCTGCGGTAACAAGCGACAACAGCAAACTTTTCCCATAGAAATAGTCCATAGATATAGAATGAGTGGGGTTACATTTGGAGGCTTATAAATTACTGTTATGCTACCATCTGAATTTCGTAGTATACTCTCCGGCAGATGATTAGGCAGTTTTTGAAGATGACTGCCGTTGTCCAAGCTGATAATTTGAAGCTTTTGTAATGTACAGGTAAGGATACATTTCTGTATGGAAGAGGGTTTTAGGCTTTCAATTTATGCCGACCTGTGGCATTTATGTAAACCAAAAACGTTATCCTTTGCTATCCCGTTTTTCGGAGCAGTTTCCTCAACTGATGCCATATAATTCCCTGGTAGAAGCTTCTAATATCGACCCGATTCATCAGCGTTATTAAATTGACAATTGACAATTCTTCCCCAGCTATCTTACCTACAAACAACTCCTTTAAAGCTTCAGTTTTTCTTCTAAATTTAAATGTTTACGATTAATTTCTTAAAACAAATTTCACATCCTATTCTCTGATAAACCAATAAAAGGTATGAAATTCCAACAGAAAATTTGTTCAACCTAGAATACAAAACGTAGAACAATGACATATACAAACTACGAAAAACAAACGGTTGATTCTTTGCATTCTTTGCAGCTGGTATTTGCTTTTTTAAGGCTTACTTGTTCCCTCCGTAGTGTAGTCTGTAAAATTTTTTTGTGTTCTATTGAATTATTCACTTAACCGATATTGACTCTTCCTAGGGTTAGTTATAAATATTGATACAATTTTTATTACAACCATTTTAAATAAAGTATTAGTTGCACTCTTTACATGTTAACCGTTGTTTAACTCGTTGCTTTTATGCTTCTTTCTCGCGGAACAGATTTTTGTTTTTAGTCGTTTACAATCATGGAATGGGGTAACATTGAAAATCGTGTCGTTGTGATCTATACAAGTGTAATATGGCAAAATGTGATATCTTTCGGATCTTGCGACTACTTGGAATCAGTCGCTGTTTTGTTTATCGTACTATTAGATTATTTGAGGATTCTGGTGGAGTACGTCCGGCCGTCCATCCACACAGTGTGAGGACTTCGAGAGCCGTGCAGACTCGAATCAGACGCAAACCACTGGACACCTGCTAAGAGACGTGTTGAAGCAAAATTCAAAAGCAGATGAATTCTGTTCCTCGAAAAGAAAATTTTTTATCGTCGAAATAACTTTTAATAAGTAAAATTATTGAGTGTATGCTCGGACATCAAAAGAAGCTTCAGAACATATTCCAAGGGTTGAAAGGCCACCTTCCCGCAAATGTAATGGTGTGACGGGGAGTGAACTACGATGGAATAATCAAGGTCCATTTCTGTGAAAAATGGGGTCAAGACTTCGGCTAAAGTTTAGCAAACCAATGTTTGGAAGAAGTCGAACAATGTTCACAAACAAACACTGGACACTCCAACAAGATTCTGCTAAAAAAATATGCCCGACTTCATATCACCGTATGATTGGCCAGCTTGAAGTGTGGACTTCAACCATTTGGATTAAAAGTTGTACTCATTTTAGAGGGAATGGCCTGTTCTACTCGTCACTGAAATATTGAGTCTTTGAGCAAGAGGTCCGTAATGCGTTCAATGATTGGCCAAGGTCAAATCATGTTTTAAAGCAAATGGCGGCATTTCGAATGAATTTTCGAATTCTTCCATAAATTGTAGCTAGGGATTTGGCGAGTAAAATGTATAAATTTGTTTTTAAAAATGTTAGCTTGTTTTCATTTGGCATACGTTTTTCTCAGTATTTACGACTACACCGTATCAGTACCTACCTACAGTATCAGTAGGTAGTACAGCAATTAATGAGCCTCAATCCTGAGAAGGTCTCGTTTTTATTATTACCGACTTTGATAGAGCAGCGTGCATTCAAATGTTTTTCCAGGGATGCGAAAACTAAAAGTGACTGTGTAGTTCATCTCTATAGACTCTCTGTTGTTTGTTATCGTCCAGGTTCAATCTTTTCTCTGATAAAAAGTTTTGGGTATTATTTTTGGAAAGTTAAAAAAGCATTTAAGCCAATAAAAAAGGGTAAACAAATTTACAGAGTAGTACTTATCACCCCTTTTTATATATATATGTATATATTGTATGTTTCGTCAATTTTTACTTTAGCATCTATCTTCCGCACGCGGAGCAGATCACTGAATTCGTGCTAAAAACTTACATATATTATGTAATCATTCAAGCTTGTGTTGACCGCAAATCATTAACTCATCATTAACATTTTAATTTTGAAATAATTTCACAATATAGTAGTATTGTAGTATAATATTGAATCCATTGTAGCCTGATACTCATATTAATAGAGTATAAATAAATCAAGACTACAACTTTCAAATCAATGAAAAATGGAAAATGTGCAATTACAAGCTCTGGCTATTGAATAAAACAGGTGATTTTTGTTTAAAAAACAGTTATATGCACGATCTTAATGTAACGATGACGAGAAAGTAATTCAATAAAATATTATTTCTTTTTTATTTTTTTCAATTATCTCCCTACAAAAATCTTTTTTATGATTTTAAATGTGGCCTAAGATTGATTTCGTATTGCTTTTGGTGATAAAATGTGAAATTCTACAGTTTTTAACTGGTCTGCAGCGGTCGTGCTAGCATAAGTGATGATTTTCGTAAAGGTTGTCCTTGCAGCGCAGTTGTTTCAGAAAACATTGATGCCGTACGCGTCATGATTGAAATCAATCGGCATGTAACAATTAGCTGTGAAGAAGCTCTGTGCTTTGTGGATGCCACACAAGCTAACCGATGTTTAAAAACAGGATCGTGTCACATGGTGCAAAAAAATGCTAAAGAAATTCAATCGTGGTGCTTCAAAAAACCTGTTTAGCATCGCTACAGGAGACAAAACCTGGATATACTCATATGAAACCGAATCTAAGCGACAATTTGCTGTATAGGTATTCCAAGATGAGCGAAAAGCGACAAAAGTGACTCGTTCTCGAAGCACTTCGAAAAAAAACATCGCTTATTTTTTCTGTAAATCGGATCATGTTACTACTGCGGTTCTGAGGTGTCAAGTTCAGTGTTGGATAAATGTTTCGAAAATTGGTTCCATCAAAGGGTAGAGTATATAAATCTTGAAGGTTAATACTTTGAAAAACAATAAACCATTTAAAGTAATAATTTTTTGTTTTTTCTTATTATATCTAAAAACTTATTGGATAACCTTCGTACATTAAAAAAAAATAAAAAAATTACAATTTTTTGAGTTATTTATGGAAGAAAGGACATTGCGGAATATCATAAGTCCTTGACACTAAGCTCGATACATTTTTCCAATTCCAAAAATGTTTTTAATTAAGTTCGGATGAACAGAAACAAAGTTATATTTTTATTTTTTCAAATATACATAGAAAAATCTAATATTTTTTTTTTTTTCTTAATTTAAGTATTAAAACCTTTTGTTTCCCAAAGAGGAATTCAGCCAAATTTTAACCGATTTATTTATAATAAAATGATAATAATAATAATAAAAATAATCATAATTAATTTTTTCCGCAACGAGCACTAAAATTAATTGATACATCTTATTTTCTCTTTGTTTACAATTATTACCAATTTATTTTGGTTTATCCAATATTACTATTGTAAAGTTCTGCTTATGGATGATGGATGGATGCCATGAATCCTGCATGCATTTAAATGAACATTTTACGGTTGGATTTCGTCATTTTGCTTGTATTCGGATTAGGAAATTGTTATTTATCGACTGCTCTTTCCAAATTTCTGTTTTAATGTGATTGATAAATTTCAAAATTTTGAGTGATACGCATTTTCAATATAAAGCCTACAAATTCGCTAAAAAGTCAAAAGATATTATGGTGTTTTTGGCAGGCTTTGAACGGGACAAAAACAATCCTAAATTTAGTAAATATCGCCGTAGGATTGAATTCATCAATTACTTCTGTTAAGTAAAAAACCAAGCCAAAAAATGTAAAAGGAACATTCCAAAGCTTAAAATATACCATATATATTTGTTGGATAATTTTTTTTCATTTTTAATGAACGATTTAGATAATGAACGAGAAACTTGTTGGAGTCCAAATATTGTCTTTTGCCGAAATAATGATGAATTCTTAATCGACGTGGCCTTAATATGTAAGGTTTTAAATCAATCTATTCGGGCTGGCATTTTCACACAATATCATACCCACCCTACTCTTAGAAACAGTTTACTACAGCCTAGTAGAATCAAAATTGCAATATAGTCTTGTTTGTTGGCTAGGTACATACCATATAGCAATAAAATCCAAATTTTTGTTAGTCGTGCAACATATTCTAAGAATTATCTGAAAGAAAAAAAAAAAAAAAAAAAAAAAAAAAAAAAAACGATTAGAACTTCCTCTAAATTATCTTTACTTTTACAAAGTAATAAAATTATTTTACTTAAGGAGTGGATATTGTTAAATCGTAATCCCACTGTTTACGGGCTTCGAAACAATGAAAGATTTCTGGCGATTGTTCCACCCCATAAAACCCACCACTTCTTAAAAATGTATACTTCAGCTGCACCTAGAATTTTTAACTTACTACCGCTGGATAAACGTTGTTGTACCAATGCTTTTTCATTTTTTTCGAGAAGAAAAAAAAATATCAATATTAAATTTAATTGCAATAACGATAAACACAATATTTATTCCCTATGCTTTTGTTTTTCTGTTTTTTAAAACTCACGCATACACCTCACCTTTTTTTTAATTAAATATTTTTCTTAATACATTCTAACAATACTTTGAACTAGTTGTCTTAACTATAGAAAAACCCTATACATATAATTATGGTATATACATTATAATAATGGATATTAATTATTATATTATTATTAGATTATAAAATAATTCCTTGAACTGTACGAGTATATGTAATTTGTTTTAATTTGCACATTGTTGAATAATTTTTTTTAAAATTCTACGTACTTATTTACACAATCTATTTTTCATGATCTAGTTAAATTTTGAATTGAATTGGTTGAACATTTTTCATATTATGGGTGCGGCTAACTTGGAAAATGTAGTTTTGAGATAAACACTTTTAAAATTGTACTTCTAATTGTTGATGAACTAGCAAAAAGCACATCGAAAGCTGAACTGCATCAAAAGAAGGCTATGTTTTCAATTTGATGGGATTATAAGGGTGTCGCGTATTTTAAACCCCTTACAAAGAACCAAGTAATCAATTAAGGAGTTTACTGTCAACAACTAGTGAAACTGGGGAAAGCAATCAAGAAAACTCATCAGAATCGGAAATCGTAAAGGAATCGTTTTCCACCATGACAGCGCTATACCACACACATATTTAGTAACTCGAGAAACGGTTGTGGTGATGGATGAGGGCATAAAACATGCTGTTGCTTCCTTTGATGGCATTAAGTCTCCTATGGCCGATGGCATATACCCGCTTATGTTCCAAAAAGGTGTACATCAGTTGCGGGTAACTCTGAAGGAGAATCTTCACTGCTAGCCTAGCACTGATATATATCGAAACCCTTGCGAACAGTGAGAGTAGCCCTTATACCAAGCATCAGGACAGAGGACTACACACTCGCTAAGAGCTTTATACGTATAAGTCTGACTTTTTTTATGAAGATCACGGAAAGGTTGGTCGAGCTCCATGTACGCAAAACTGTTTTACGAATGCATCTTCTGCGGTTCTAAATCTGATAAGCAGAATTGAATACACACAAGAAGGAATATACCTTGGGCATTTTTTTGACGTTGAGGGTGCTTTCGACAACGCAACTTTTGACGGTATGTATAATGCGGCTAAACAACACGCCGTAGACGAATCACTAGTTTTGTGGACAAAAGCAATGCTGATGATAGGACAATAATTCCGGATGCTGCTTGCGGCCTGTTTGATGAGTACCCGGATTGGAAGATAGTTGCGCTCCTGAGCCAAAATGAGTGTACCATTATTTGTTATAACCTCATTTAGCTCGCCTGTCAAAATTTGGTGACACCCATTTCAAAACATCGTGTTAGTGTTTTTGCGACCATGGAAAAAGAACAGTATCGCTTCGAGATCCGATTCTTGTTTTTGAGTGGCAAAACCTGCGAGGAAATCAAGCCCATTCTCGATGGTGTGTGTGGGACCCATTCAGCTTCCCTTACAACCGTTTACCATTGGTTCGTAGAGTTTCGTGGACGAACGTCGGTTTTTGATGAACCGCGCCCAGGTGGCCCAAAAACGTTTACCACAGATGAAACCGTTGACAAAATCTAAGATCTCGTATTGGTGGACCGCCGACTGAAAATTCGCGAGTTGGCAGCACGAAGTACGGGTTGAACGAGGAAGTTATCCCGCCGCGGAGGAGTATTTTTCAGGCCAACAAAAGCAACTGGGAAAAGTGTATCGACTTAAAAGAAGATTATATTGAAAAATAAATTGTCAAAACCTAAAAAAGTTGCGTTATCATTTCTAAACCGAGTAATCATCAACAGCTCTCGTATGTGATGATGGGGATAAGCAGGTGTTCAGGTTCTGTCTCTACTGCTTTAGTGGATGTTGGTCGACTCACGGCTTGTCCCAATTAAGAAGAGTCGCTCACTAAGAGAATGGCTCGCCGGATAATTTTTGATGTAGTTAACATCCGGTTTATCTATGTTTTCTTAATTTATCACCAATCTCTGTCTGGTTGATGGCTGAGCCATAATTTCGATAGTATTTTTAAATAATTTCCGCATGTTCGGCAAGCGGTAAATGGTGCATGATGTAATGGCAAACCTTACTGACAGCTAGATGTCATTGGTAGCTTTATTCAATAAAATGATGAGAGGCAATCGAATGCCTATCAAGTGGATGGAGAGCTGTCTGGTCCCACTGTATAAAAGCAAAGGCGGCACTAGAAATTACAGCAACTAACGATCGATAAAACTAATATCGAATACTATGAAAATTTACGAGCGAGTTCTAGACAGTTGAATATTATTGAACTCTACAACAGTCAATGCGGGTTTGAGGAACGCAGGTCTACATATGACGCTGACGAATAATGATGGAAAAACATCTCAAAGTTTCGAAACTTTCGACAGAGCTCCCAGAAATTTTATTTGGAGGGCCTATGCTCTAGAACTGTACCCGACACGTTTGTTAGAATGACATGCGATATGTACAATCATGTTAAAACGAAAGTTGAATGGACAGCAAAAATATTCAGAGAATTCTAAGTTATAGCTGGGGTATACCAAGGAACTGTACAAAGTTCGTTGGCTTTTAATGTCGTGCAATATTTTCTATTGAAGCAGCACATCAACGAGTCCGGAACAACCTCTCTTCTTTTTGCGCTACAAGATAATGGGTTATGGATCAGTTGTTCTAAGACATAGGCATTGCCGATTTTTGGAAGCGTCGAACCCAACTCCTTATATCTATTAAAAAGGATTCATCGTGCCAAGCTGCGTAAAATTTAAATATTTAAGCTCTGTTGTAAACACAAAGAAAATTGCGATAACGATATCGCACATAGAGTCAGTGTGGGATGGGTTAAGTAACACAAAAACTTCACCGCATTTTGCAACAGAAAAATGCCGCTTCAACTTTGTTATATACGCAGTCGTTAATGGAGCTTCAACATACGCATCGCAATGTTGGACAGTATACGAAAATTAGATAAATAGGATAAATGACAACGACGGAAATGAAAATGTTACGAATGTCAGCGGATGTAAAAAAAAGTGATTTTATAAGAAACCGATAGTAGGGAAACTACAGACTTAACCAAATCAGCTGGATTTGCCATGTTCAATGAATATGGTAGATATCTATGCGTTTAATAGAATTTTCTTGAATTCATTTCAATTTTATTATAAGACACAAACAAATGAATACAAATATTACAAATAATACAAAAATTGTAATTGTCTTAATTGTGCTCCGTTGGAAGCATGTAGCGATTACTACATTACACTTTCAAATGGAGTATTTGTTTATGTGCACTGCAGTACCTCTCATCGGCAGCACTTTTTGGAACCAAGTTTTAAATGTCTATCATTGTCATCTAGAATTACTACATTATGAAATGGTCTCCATCTACTTACCTCAAATCTAACACGAGGTTTATAAACTTAAAGCATTCGAAGATGTCCTTCATCTTCATCACTTTTATCTGAATCAAAGAAATTTTTTTTTTTAAAAATTCTGCACTCTTTGTACTAACTTAAGTAAAAAGAAAATGACAACAGTACGAATAAAATACAATACGTTTGTTAAGTACCTCTCTGTTAAGATTTGATTGAAAAAGAAAGTTTACATTCAAAATTGGGTCATTGAGACATAAGTAATTTAAGTACAGTTTTACATACGATGTCATTACTAGAAGTACCCGGCTTAGAAATATCACTGTATTGGAAAGTACGCAGTCTATAAAGCATATGTTTCAAGTTTGAAAGCGCCACGTTGTTTAGTATTTGTTCGGCAGCCATCAATAATGAACGTTGTCAGTGAATTTGTGAAAATAAAGAAAGTTGGTCATCGTTATGCGATACAATAATTTTATTTGAAATGCCTTAGCCCAACCAAAGCTGAACTAGATTCCTACTCTGGGTGAGTCTGCTCCTTCGTTAACAACAGTAAAATTTTGGGTTGGTGAGTTTTAACGAGGCCGTACGAGCTGCCAAGACGAGCATCGCAGTGGTCGACCAAATAAAGTGACGACTCCAAAAATGGTGAAGAAAATCCACAAAGCGGTACTGGATGATCGTCGACTGAAAGGGCGCGAGCTAGCATAATTTGTAGGCATTTCAAAAAGTGGGGTACATCGCATATTATTTAAAAATTTGGACATGAGAAAGCTGTGTGCAAGATGGGTGTCGCGTTTGCTCACACTCGAGCAAAAACAATGTCGTAAAGATGTTTCAGTTAAGTGCTTAGCAAAGTTTCACAGTAACAAAGCAGAATTTTTGCGCCGTTTCATAACAATGGATGAAACATGGGTCCATTACTTTACACCCGAGACAAAACAATCAAAACAATGGATTCAAAAGAGAGAACCGAATCTTGAAAAAGAAAAAACTATCAGCGGCCAGTAATATGCGAACTTATTGCAACGTTTGGGACAAGAAATCAAGTAAAAACGGCCGCATTTGGCTGAGGAGAAAGTATTGTTTTATCAAGACAATGCACCAGCTCACAAATCCGTTATTGCAATGGCCAAAATTAATGAATTAAACTTTGAATTGCTACCTCATGTACTCTATTCGCCAGATATGGCTATTTTGAGGAACAAGATAGTTCTTATTATAAAAAGGGTATCGAACTTTACGAAGGTCGCTGGGAAAAGTGTATAGAGCTGAAAGGCAATTATGTTGAAAAATAAATAAATTTTTTCCCAAAATTTTTGTATTTTCTTTCTTCTGGGACCGCCCTTGTATGAAGATAAGGGATTCAAATTTTTATTTGAAATCACTCAAAAATCGACTTTGTGATACGAAATGTGCCTAAATTTTAAATTTCCCACTTATTAAGGTTTGCTTGTACATATGTATAATTTTGTTTTGTCAAGTTTACTTATAGTTTTGTGGTAAAAAAAACTGTTGTTACTTGTTAAAATTCACTTGTTCTACAAGACTTGTAGTTTTATATGTCACAGGTTGTTATTACTTATGCTCAAGTAAACTTAAACATTTTTTTTTTTGTTCGTTTCCTCAACGTTACAATAAGTGCTTATACGAATAATTATTAATCGGGTTATGAACAACGGTGCTGACCGAATGCTTACAGCATTGGCCATTTGGCCAAAGTTAAAGCACGAACAAATAGATGTTTATGTTTTCTGAAGTAAAACATGTATATCCAAATCCAATTTTGGTTTTCGTTCATTTCATTCAGAATTAAACAATAAATTAAATTCACTACATCTATGCACAATGTAACTCAAAAAAAATTAAATTCTAAAACATATCATATACAGCTGTTTCAATTTTTAGATGTTTGAGAAATGCTTACAAAATGTGCGGCAGAATTACTCCATTAAAGGCTAAAAGAAAAAAAAAATATTGGGCTCTATAACGATCTTTTATTCGTATATAAAAAGAGAAAAGGATTTCCTGCCATATTTCGCACAAGCAGAAAATTAAGTATATTGTTTTGATGTGTTTGAACTACTTAAGATGGTTCATATGAAATACAGCGAAAAATATTGAATACTTTTTATAAATTCTTCGAAGAAGAATGGGAATGGGAATACATTGGCTTCTTTGCCTGTTAGACATTCCTTTCCTTTGAAAGCGTGTAATGGAAATTTAGAGTTTGTCTTGAAAAAACAACACTTCTGGGATAGTATAAATAGAGCACAACATAGGTGTACAAAATATTGGCACCAGTTAGCATCACAAAACCTTAGAAGTGGAAATGTTGTACGCAAGGCTGTAGTTGACCGTTCTAAAATTCTATGTACTATCTCCACTTCATATCAAATTTGATATAATGAAACATTATAACACAGCCTTTATATCAAGTATTGATGACATAAATTTAAGCATTTATCGGATGCCAAAAATGTTTGTTGGCCGTGACATTCGGAAGTTAATGCCCAATGTTGACTTTGACAAAACTATGAACAAGACTGGAAAGCTAGCTTGCAAATTCTTCGTAGAGATCGTATAAGAATCTAGTCAACAACATGGTTAACAATGTCAAAAAGCTGTGTCGCAGTATGAGGATAAAGCTGCGTTTTCTCCATTCCCATATTCACTTTCTCGAGAATCTTTGTACCGTAAGTGAAGAGCAAGGAGTGAGATTTGAACAATAAAGGTTATGGTAAAAACATATCAACGAAGGTGAGAAGTTAGCCTAATGGATAACTGCTGGCTGTTGTAGAGAGACACGACCAAATCATGAGTACAAGAGAAAACGATTTAAGGGGTTATATATACAGTTAGAATTTGCAAAAAATAGAATTTTATATATTTAAGTAAACTTTTAATAATCCGACGATTATTCTTGAAGTTATACAAATATTTGTAAAGACATTAAAGCGCTTGAAAAGAGGAGGCTGGAGCACAGCGCGTAATGATCTCCGAACAAACAGGGCATAAGAGCATACGAGAGGGAAGAATGGCCCGCAGTATACACCAACTGGAATTACTATAATCTGTCGAAGAAACGGAGGGTTTAATATAAAGCCCTGAAATGGACGACTCGATGTAAGTTAAAAAAAAAAAATATTTTTCAAACTTTAAACGTATTTTTCTCAAAACCATGCTTTTATAGTCGGTGACTAAGTTTTCTCGGAAACTGTTAATCCGATCAGTCTCAAATTTTAACACAAGCTTTTTAAGTATACTTTTTAGTAATTAATCGAGTTATATTTATCGATATAATTGATAAATATATTAATTTTTATAAACAATTTAAGGCCAACATTTTGGATAAAAATAGTTTTTTTCTTCTTGCGAAGACGCCATTTTCGCAAAAACAAATTATTTTGTTTATTCCTTCGATTAATAACTAGATTATACATTACTTTGACGACATCCGTTTGGATTTTCTATTTAAGATGATTCTGCCCAAAGATATCGTGGTGAACGCAAGACGCTTTTTTTGAGAGGAACTTCTCGAAATCAGCTATAGCAGCAGCCTTCAAAATCATTATTTTTACAATTAAAAAATATTGAAATACAGTTAAAAGTTACAAATTTTCTGTAAAAAATTTTCCATTAATAAATTTAAAAGCTTGCTGAGGAAAAAAATCTTGAAAAATCTTTTTGCCCTCCTGACTATATATAGCCCCTTTAAAAAATATTAAATATTAATTTAATACTAAACATTAAATTTATTCTTATCATACAAGGTGGCTCAAAATTAATCATCCACATTTGTTTTTGAATTATTTTTTTACTAAATAAAAAAATGGTTTTGAGTGATGGAAATCTTTATTTGGATCTTTAAAATTGTTTTTGTTAATGGAAAGGATGATATCCGCCAAGTGACTGCCGCCAGTGTTGATACAAATTTATGCCCGTTTTATCGCATTTTCTATGACTTTAAGCAAGATTTCCGGTGATAGCTGTTCGCATTTCGGTCGAATATTCTTCTTAAGGGCTGCGATTGTCTGAGGCTTGTTGCCATAAACCCGCGATTTCAAGTAGCCCCAAATAAAGAAGTTGTTAAATCGGGCGATCTTGCTGGCCACGCCATATCGCCAAAACGTCAGTTCAGTGTCCCAGAAACGAAGATTTTGCTTATTGACGTAACCGCTTAAGTGGAAATGCGCCACGTCGTTCATGATGATTTTCGACATAAGATCGTCCTCTTCGTTGTTGAGATTGAGTATGGTTTTACAGTAATTCACACGCGGCTGACGGTCAGGAGGTATAACTGATGCGCTGTTTACACTTTGTATGGAAACATGTGTAAGTCTTTCACTAAAATTCCCTGTAGGATCAAAAACTTCGACACAATTATTCCACGCTCTAGCGGAGTATAGCGTTCCATTGCTTGTCTGTTTGTATACTGCAGCTGTCTAGTTTACAAATGTCAAATACGATTGACGTACTAAACCATTTGCAAAAATTATATCATCTTCCGATAGGGTGATTAATGTTGCGCCACCTTGTATTATATTTTTCATGTTTTTAATTGTAAAACATATCTAAATATGTCAAAAAAATACATATATAATGCTCAGTTTCAGGGACGAAAAAAACGTTTTTTATGATTTTTTTCTGAAAAAGTATTTTATTTTACAAAAACAAAAAATATAGGTACATTTATGGTAGTGGCGACATCTAAGTTTATAATGGCACTAATGATATGTAAAAATATCGATCTGGTTTGCTTCTGCAGACGATCTCTTGAAAGTCCTCCACAGAAAAGTGTTCGGCGGGGATTACGATATCTCCGGTTTAATTCATCTGAAATCAAAAAAACCGAAAGATTCTTTAAGTGGATAGATAAAACTAGGTATAATCTAGGTAAATATTCGAAATCTTATTCCTTCGATCAATACCTGAGGAATATATCTAAGAAGGTTTTGTTAAAATTTCAGACCGATCGGTTGAGCCGTTGGGCCGTAAGATAAACCCTTCGTAGCATCAGCAGCTTCTAGTATCTCGTGTTAATGTTGTCTACGAGCCATTCTTTCTTCTCGCGTACTCCCATGCGCTCTTAAGTCAGAGATCATATGTTCAATAATCAAGTCATAGTATTTTGTCTCAAGCAAGCTGGCTTATCCATCAATCCACAGAATTTAGTTGCACCTTTCAATCCTATTCTGAGAATTATCATCACAAATGTAAATCGTCTGTTTATCTCATAAGAATGTTTGAAAAAAGGACTTGAGTTTATGGCACAAGCCTCACATTTATCACACAGCAAAACAATTTTAAAACCATAACTTCGTTGTGAAGCTGTTTCAAATTTTATTTCTCTGTCACAAGTTTTATCTTTTACAAATCACTTATTGCTGTAAACACTGTTATGAAGTTCAAAAATCATATTCAATAGAAAAATCACGGGGAACTAAAATCTAAAACTAAAATTCAGATTTAAAAACGCAAAACTGAAAACAAAGTTAAAACTGAATACACAAATAATATTCACTTGTTTCGTACAGAAAATAACTCGAGTTAGTCATCAAGAATATTGAAATTTTCAGGGAATGTAGTCAGAAAGATAATGTACATTAAAAAAAAAATAAATCTAACATTCTAAGAAGTTTTCTTTCGTAAGCCTTTAAATTGTTGGTCATAAAATTATACAGTTTAAACGCAATTTTATTTAATTAATTCATTAATTTTTACATGCTAGACAAAAAAAAACGTTTAAATTACTTAAAAAAACTTATCTTAACTTATCTTATTCTAACTTACTGACCCCATGCGGACACTCTAAATTAAACCTAACAATTAAATTTTGTCTTTCGACGTGCAGGAAAGATATTTATTTTTTGAATTAAATGTAATTGAAACTAGATTTTTTTTTTTTTTAATTTAAAAATTAGTAAATTAACATTTTTTAATATAATATAAAACATAAGTCTAAAAACTAAACACTATCTAAAATAAATCTTAATCTACTTAGCCAACTTAAACTATCTTGTTCTAATTGGTCATTGCATTGTACCAGTGTCTTTTGACAGTAACTTATGTTCCGGCCTCATATTTGAAAAAATAGGAACTGATGATGTCACCGGTGTACAAATCACATTATACGGTAAATTTTTTGAGTTGCAGAGGCATCTGGTGAATTTTTTGAGGATTGTCTTCAGCACTTCTGCTTGTTAACCTAGCGGGTTAACCAAAAACAAGACTCATATCAGTAAACAAAAACTGGTAAAAAACTTGGTAAACTTGCAGTAGATTTAAAGCCTAATTACTGAACACCCGACGCAATAAATGGGAACCCGGCTTTATTGCAACAATTGTATCTTGTTAATCTTGAAAGCAAAATCTTTTCGCAAAATTTTCCTGATAGTGGACGGACAAAAGCCAAGTTGTTGCGAACGTCGACGAATCGATTAATTGAGATCATCTTCAACACAACTTTCCACAGCCGCGATATTTTCTTCCGAACGCACCATTTTCGTTCTTGTTGGTGTGTGAGTATCTAATGGCGTGAATTAAGTGCGAAATTTTCAATAAGTCGATAAGCTTGTAGCTTGCCAGCTCAATGTGATAGCTGATTTGATATTAAATCCCTAAAGTCGGACACTGCAAAAAAAAAAAAAAAAACATATGTTAGTCAGACTTCCCATGTGGATTGATATCCCTTTTTAACAGGTATTTTTTCCCGTATCAGGTCTAAAAGTGATTGCTGTTATACATTTATTTGTTTTATTGTCTCACGTAAAATAAAAGTTAGGTTAATATAAAATGAAATTTGATATTAGCTTTGATTAAAAGTTCTTACTGAAGAAAATATTAGCATCTGCCTCCATGTGTTCAAGTGTAATGTATGTAACATATAGGTATGTTTGGTATGTAAAAACAGGTGTAAATAATAACATTGCAATTGCTACATTTCGCAAGGACTGTAACATAAAATGTTGTAAAAAAAAAAAGAAAAAACATACGCAGAGATCACCAAACAGAGGAAATCAAAAATAGAAATTTAAGTAATTTGTTTACTGTTATTTGTTTAATGTTTATAAATTTCATGGATAAAAATAACAAGAGTATTTGAATCAATAATGTTATGAGGGCCAGGTGTTAAGTATATCGATTTTCCATTCAGTTGATCTAAAGGCCAAAGCACACGTAAACACTATAAAAAAAAAAGTGCGTTTATTAGCTCATTCCATATTTGCACCTATTAATGCTTCTAAACTCGTAACCTCTCCATCATTGAAATTGTCTTTAGTATTGCTACACTAAAAATAAAATGTGTTAATGCATTAAAAATAGAATCACACTTATCAATCAATTGTAAATACTAATTTTCTGTTTAAAAAATATTGGTCTAAAATTTTAAGATGTTATGTTTTAAGCAAATGTATTGTTACATGTTTTTCGCTGTATATTACTGAAATGTATATTTATATTAGAAAAAAATATAAAAATCAATATTTTCACAGTAACTGAAGTTTTGATGTCAGGGCATATCAAGTCATATACCCTTTTCATATCTATAGCAACAATCGCTATTTTTGGATACAGGCTTGTCTTTCATCGTATGAACCCAGCTGTACTCGCTATCTTCTCTTTATTATACCATATGTTGTTCATTTTTAATATTGTGCGTTCTAGCTTTCATTTACATTGCTTGTTGGACGGACCTCAAATCACGGTCTTAATATTGAAAACCTAAATATTGTTTTGTTAAAAACATCTCGTAAAGTAATTAGTGATGTCAAAAAGATTAAAATAAGACAATTTGAAATTTAATTTGATTGAAACAAGTATCCTAATTAACTAAGTCCTAATTAATTAAGTCCTTAGTGTTACCGTGCAAAATTTTTTTTATGGAAGCAGCACATTGAGCCTGGATCAACTTCTCTTCTTTTCGTTCATGCTAGTGCCAACATAAACAATAGCATGAAAACCCTTCAGACAACTCTTAATAATTATTATTAATAAATAGAAGGCATATCTGCGTTGCCACTTTTCTGTCCTAGCATCTATTTAGAAAGGCTCGTATCAGGTTGTAACATGTCTATTTAATATTAATTAATTTGCACCAAATGTATTAATTTAGTAGTCAATGTAATTTTTTTCATTAGACAACACTGCCCTAGCTCTCAGGCAATTTCTTAATACCGTCAATAAAAAAGTTGTTTGGCTTTGACGACAAAAATCCACCAAGAGCCTCTCGAACATCATCCTGAGATCTGGAATTGTTTCCATCACGGAAGTTTTGCAGACTTCGGAAGAAGTGGAAACCTGGAAAATATGAGGGCGGGCGTTAACCAGATGGATTAAAACAGCCTTCGGTTAACCAGACCTGGCCGTGACCCTCTATCCTCTAGTACCGACTTTAATCTGCACAGATGGTGACAGTAGGCTTCTGGTTACGAGACAAAATCGATTATTCCTTCACCATTCCACCATACAGCCAGTAACACCTCGGTAGCGATCCGATTCAAAAACAGTTATTGATTGTGACGTGACACAAGCGCAGTGCAAACTTAGGTTTTTTCTGAAGATTATTTTGCGATGGGTAGTGTTGTACCCATTTTCCCAACTTTATAACTTTTCCCATGTTTGTTAGGTATCAATGATAGTTAAATAGTTTTTGAGTTCCCTTGTAAGTTCCCAGTGGTATTTCTTCCGACGGTGGACTTCAGCAGCTCATCGTATAGCTATCCTGGTCCATCCGAACGAGGTTCATCCCTAAGGTCAATATTGCCATTTTTAAACTTTGTAAACTAACGCCAACACTTGGACTCGCTGAGAACACCTTCTCCATATGCATTTTGGATTTTCATTCTGACTTTTTTTGAAACAAAAACAATAAAATATGCATCTTCCGTCACACCCATTTAAAAACTCAGTTAAAAATGCTTCAAATGATGTCAACAACGAAATTTGCAGACTAAATGAGCAATATATACCAAACACTTACTTTAATAACGGTTTCAAAATTAAATTGGTTTTGTGCATTTTATGGCAAGTGGAAAATATCCGTCGAAAAAAACGCAAAATAATTATTCGTATGTTACAACCTGATACCAATGTGCGGAAAAACGTAAAAACTTAGGCTCTATCGTTAACTACCAAGGAAGCTGCGATGGCGATAATGCGCATAAGGTAGAGTTAGTATGGGTTACCTCAAATTATGCAAAATGTCCGCGGTGTTTTTTGACAGAAAAAATATTGAAAGCTTGTTGATTTGAATGGATTTAACACAATATAAACAAGTAAATTGAATTCAAAATGTAGTCTTCAATGCATTTTCTTATACAACTTAAATAAACACGCCGGGATACCATGACTTCTTTTAAACTGCTTTGTCATTTTTATTCAGTATCAGTATCAGTAACAAAAATCAGCGTTCTGTTAGAAATTTTGTTTGTGAAGCCAACATTACTCGTGTTATCCGCGAGATACCAGTCGCTATGCTCGAACGAGTTGCCAAAAATTGGACCTTCCGAATGGACCACCTCAGACGTAGTCTTGACCTATATTTACATAATATCATTTTCAAAACAACTTCACGATGAATCACCCTTTACAAAGTAAAAGGATAAACATTTTAGCATATCATTAGTTTTGGATAAATTAAAGTATCATACACGAGTGGATAATTTGGGTTGACTTAAAAATGGTGAATTTTTTTCTCAGACAACAAAGCGGTTACACTAAGTTTTCTTGTTTTATATACCTCATGGTTGCTGGGATACTCATATGATGTCTGAATATTGTTTGCCCCAGATACGTAATTTTTCTAAGTCTACACATAAGAGAAAAGCTTTAAAACAAAGTTTGTTAGAACTAATTCATTTTATTTTTTAATTAATTTTTTTTTACCAAATATTTTATAAACATAAATTAGCTATAACTCGAAAACCAGATCTGATAAAAAAATACTTATATATTTTTAATAAGTATATTTTCAGTAGTCAGCAACAGCTAAAATATTACAAGCAACAGATATTGTGTAAACTAGTGTAATATATCAATTCAAAACAAATGAAACTTTAAGAACAAATAAAGCTAAATTCAAAAATAAGATAAGAATGGTAAACGAACAGAAACCGTTACGCAGAGAATGTGACGTTTAGAAAAAGAACTACAAAAGGGTCAAGAAAAGAAAAAAATATTGTAATTTATTAATTAATTAAAATATTAAATTAAAGAGCTTAACACTCAAAAGAGTAATACTACTCTTAAAATGCCGGAGCACGTGTTAAGTTTTTCGAAAAAGTGAATAGAGAGAGAGAGAGAGAGAGAAAGATGTTAGGGCTCACTGGTTATTTCGCTCCATGGGTGGCATCCAACATTTAATGGAGAGACTAAATTATTAGTAGAAGTTGGCTTGTTGTTGATTACTAGTCAACTAACTATTACTCATTTTACTTGATTTTTTTTAATAAAAAAACGAACGTCTTTCGGGCGAGGCTGGGATTTGAACATCATCCCACCCGATTTGGAAGCCAGTCCACTACCGCTTGAGCCACGGCCAGCCACGTTACAGAAAAAAGGCTGCTTTCTAGAAACAAACCATTTGTCAAAGTCGTCAAGTATAAAAGTCACGCAGTCCTATTCGCGCAAGATATCTTTGAAGTTGCTGAGAAGCAACATCAGAAATAAGAAGTGCAACATTAGAATAAAAAATATTTCTAGAATAGAAATGTTTCATCCCATCAAAAAAAATGTGATGTTTTTCAATCAGTATGCAATGTTGTGCAATTGCACTTGCGAATATTGTAAGAGCTGCAATATTACCTCCACAAAAATGGAACATATTACAATATATTTATTATTTATATTATATATAAAAAAAGGAATTCACTAATATTCATTTCATATATACAGAATGCAAATGAAGTTGAATTTACTGGAAATCTTTCTGACAGTGCCAATAATGATGATATTATCTAAATAACTGTTAAGCTTTGGAAAATTTCCTTTTATCACATAATGCAAGTATACTCATATTCAAAGGAATTATTATTATTATATATATATATATAATTTATCAACATATGATTAACTATGATACTTAGTTATATACTATAATATGGGTTAGTAAATATACTTGGGGGAAAATGCTACTTCACTTCATATATTAAGACAATTCGAAGAAACTAGTAGACTTCTTATAATCAACAAAAAGATCAACAATCACAAATAATAAAAGTCTCCGCGGTTTTTTGTCACTCGATAGTGTTGGTTTCCATTTATCTGGAAACACTAATCTACAGTCAGGCTACATTTTTGTGAAGAGAGCTGTGCAATTCATTGCTCGTGTTAAGAGTTATATTGATTTTGATATGAGTGAAATATCTGAACAAATACGCTATGTGATGCTTTTTACTATAAAAAAAAAAAAAGAAAAACGCAGCAAAAACACACCGAAAAATTTGTGCAATTTACGGTGAGAATGCTGTGAGTGAACGCCGGACCCAGGAGTAGTTTGTTCGATTCCGTTCCGGAAATTTCGATATAAAAAATGCACCTCGCACTGGTCGGCCTTTCACTGAAAAAGTCGATGAAATTTTGCAACTGATGGATCAATACCGGCACGGAAGCTGTCTGGAGATAGCGGAGGCACTAAACATCAACCGTATGACAGTTTGGAATCATCTTAAAGGAGCAGGCTACTCAAAGGTGCTCGATGTTGTTATTGACCGAATAACCATGAGTTAAACGCTGCTGAAACGTAACGAAGTGGAATTAAATACGAGAATATCCAACGCAAGCGATCATTGTCAAAGGCCGGTGACCAACCACAAACGACTTCAAAGCCTGGATTAACGGCAAACAAGGTTATGTTGAGTGTTTGGTGGGATTGGAAGGGAATTGTCTATTATGAGCTATTATGAGAACGTAGCAAAACGGTCAAATCGATCCTCTACTGTGCACAACTCGACCGTTTAAATGAAGCTATCAAGAAAGAGCGACCAGAACTGGCCAACAGAAAGGGAATTGTCTTCATCATAACAATACTAGGCCACATACATCTTTGATGACCCGAAACAAATTGATTGAGCTTGTTTGGGAAATGTTGATGCATCCACCGTATATCCCGGACCTTGCACCCTCTGATTACCATTTGTTTCGGTCTTTGCAAAACTCTCTTGATGGTAAAAAATTGGCCGACCGAAGAGCCGCTGAAAATTACTTGGCCAAGTTTTTCGCTAATAAACCACAGAAGTTCTACACCGATGGAATTATGAAGCTACCTGGAAAATGGCAAAACGTCATAGATAATAATGTCTAGCATGTACTAGATTGAAATTGATTTTAAATAAAGAAGTTTTATATTTTCAAAAATGTACCAAAAAACCGCGGAGACCTTTTATATGACCTGTTACAGTCAATACCTGTACAATTATCAGTATTATTATGATATCGGTCCACCCGTTATTCAAGAAGAGATTGAGATAACTGAAAATTTGAATGAATTAAGAGGAAAGGCAAAAGATAATATCGTTAATGTAGCACATGAGTTTAAAACTGATGAATATACCATATTTGGTAAAGGGTGATTCATCGTGAGGTTTGATTTATAATGTAAAAATAAAACACATAAATTTGAAAGTGAACTTAAAATTTTTATTATCGTTTAAAAGAACAATACATGGCTTTTACTTTTTGAAAATGATATGTAAATGTTGGCCACGTCTACGTCTAAGATGGTCCATTCGGAAGGTCCAATTTTGGGCAACTCGTTCGAGCATAGCGACTGGTATCTCGCGGATAACACGAGTAATGTTGGCTCCCAAAGCGTCAATCGTAGCTGGGTTATTTCTGAAGACCTGAGACTTTACATATCCCCAGAGAAAATAGTCCAAATGTGTGATATCGCACGATCTAGGCGGACAATTTACTGTAGCAAAACGTGAAACTAAGTGCTCACCAAAATGATTTCTCAAGAAGTCCATTGTTTCACGCGCTGTATGGCTCGTAGCGCCGTCTTGTTGAAACCAGAGCTCACCGAGACCATTTGCTTGAATGTCAGGAAGCACATAGTCCGTAAACATGGCGCGATAAGGGTTATCATTGACGGTAACATTCTGATTTGAATGTTTTTGAAGAAATATGGACCAATGATTCCACCAGCCCATAAACCACACCATACCGTTGTTTTTAATAGATGTAATGGTAGCTCTTGGTATTCTTCGGGTTTCTCATCAGCCCAAAGACGGAAATTTTGTTTATTAACGTATCCATTGAGCCAGAAATGCGCTTCATCACTGAACAAAATTTCACGATAAAACACCGGATTTTCATTGAGTTTTTCCAGAGTCCTTTCACTGAAAATATGACGCAAATTCAAGTCACCTGGGTTCAATTCTTGCACAAGTTGAATTTTGTTCGCTTTTAGGCTGAGATCGCTGAGAACGACGACGAATAAATTCGTCACTATGAATCACCCTATATTATCTTCTTTCGTATAGAATAACTGGCTTAAGAGAAAATAGATCAGTTAACATTACAGCTCTATTTTCAATATGGAATTTAAGGTAAACATACATGATTTCTTGAAAATGAATATATTTTTTTTGCAACATAAAGGTTTAAATAGTATCGTATCAAAACTAACATTGACTAACATTTGAAGTTGAAGGCGAAAATGGATGTGTAAAAAACACCCAGTAATACGGTGAGCAGATTCGGCTTTCCAAGACGTGAATGCACTGAAACTAGAATTGGACTACAATACACTAGTTCTTTGTCTGAGTGTTATGTTCCGACAGAAAAAAAAATTAATAATAAATATAATGTTATATTACCCAACGACTATTGAAACAACTTGTCGGGTATTTGTTTGCGGCTAACGCGTTAAGTTTCGATAATCTAAAATACACATGTATATATGTACATTTTGAAATATTTTTATAAGATCACAAAAAAAAATATTATTTTCTTTTAAGTACGTACACTCATAAAACGTTGTTTTTAAAGTAAAAAGTATTATGAGGTGCATGAAATACACTGCAGGCAAAAAGTTAGAAGCCACCATAGGGTGCTGACTTCATTCATGAAGAGAGATGGAATTTTATAAATTATAGTTTTTTTTTTTAACTAGAATAAATTATCTACTTGAGCACTACACAAAACATTCATATTTTGTTTTTGAACAAAATACGAATTTTACGAATTAGAAAAAAATAGCTTTTGTGGTTTTTTGGGTGTTTGGGTTTTTCATAATTATTTAATTTTATGATCTTTGGTTTTTTAACTCAGCACATGTTTATGATTCCTTATATTATAAGGGTTGTCAAATCACAAAAATTTGGTTCTTACATAAAAGCCACACTTTGAAGTCATAAAAATTTATTTGAGATTCCTCACGTCTTGAGTAAACAACCCGTTAAAATGAGAAAAGTTGCGGAAACTACAATTGAGAAACGATCTACATTCATCACACTTCTTAAAGAAGGCAAATCACAGCGGGCAGTTGTTCCGCAATGGAAAGTATTATGATGCTTCGTCCACATGCCATTGAACGACACGCCTTAACCGAAATTCTTGAAGATAAATAACAATTAAAAAGGTCGCCCTAGAGCTACAATTAAACACAATGAGCTGGTAATAATCATAACAAAAAAAAAACACGAAATAGACGGAAAACAGTACCCAAAATACTCGGAATAAAACGCTGTCCTTGACTACGGTCAAACGAAGATTAAGACATGCTAGGCTATTTGCTGCGACCACAAAACTAACGGAAAAGATTAAAATGGGCCAAAAACTAAAAAGGCTGGACGGAAGAAAATTTCAACAGAATTTTATGGAGCGAAGAATCCAATATTAGAAGAAAATGTGATCTGTGGACAAAGATTAATTGGCGGACAGGAGAAGGACCCTAAACACATGTCAAGACTACCTGCAACAGAGGGAAGATGAAGAAAACTTACGAATCTTGATATAACTACCGCAGTCAGCAGACTTATACCCTATAGAGCTGTTTTGTGAGGAGCTTGATAGAAGGGACCAAGATCAACGCCTATCATCAGAATCTGAGTTGTTGAATATACTGTTGGATGGCTAGAGCAATGTATTAGGCGAACAACTAAGTTCTCGTTTTTAAATAGATGGCTCCAACAATAAGTGCTGGTCGATTTTGAGATATCCAAAACGTCATGAACCAAGCTTAGACATATGGTAAACAAACCGTTTTGACACAGTAGTGTTTTGGCGTCATATATGAAAAAATGTTTTTTCTTCGTATCTCCAAGGTTTAGACATTCAAGAATATGCCCTTAAAAGAATTTGTCAAAACTTTAATTATTTTATGAGTAACAGCCATTTTTGTGACGCGGCGTCTGCCCCGGTCTGACCGGAACAAACTTTTCTCCAAACTTCAAACTCCAAAGATCAAAATTTTTTATTTTACTATTTTTAAAAAAATTAGGAATTGTTAAAAAAACATGACAAAAAATTTTTTTTCATTTGGCCGCCATTTTGTGAAAAGAATTTTGTTTGACTTTTCCAAGGTTCGCGCTATAGCGGCATCCATACTAATTAAGAATCCGTTCGGCTTTTTTGTTTCAGATAACCAGAAGGGTTAAAATCATGCACTCGATGATACCTTTTTTTGGAACCCTCACTTTGGCAGCTCATAATTTGTGAATTTTGAGTTTTTTTTTCGGTTATTTTTTTTATATTATTTTAAAATATCGATAAACAAATGATAAAAAAAAAATAATATTTTTTGTTCCGTTTGTTCAGAGCTTCAAAAACCGCCTGAAATGCATGTCTCTAGATTAGAATGCCCCTTCAAGACGGTGAAATTTTTCAATGACGCTGAATTGGGGGCATTGCTCGATGAGGATCCGTGCCAAATGCAAGAAGATCTCGCTTCAGCATTAGGATTTACCTGCCAAGCCATTTCCAAGCGATTGGATGCGTTAGGAACTTAGGTTTCTTATCATTTGAAGCCAAAGAAGGGGTTTCGTCATCGCATCGTGACAGGTAATGAAAAATGAATTCATTACAGCAACTCAAAGAGAAGAAAGTTGTGGAAACTGCCTAGTCATGCTTCTACCTCACCGGATCGGCCAAATATTCACACTGCGGAGGTTATGCTGTGTATTTGGTAGAACCAGGTCGGTGTTATTTATTATGAAACGAGCAGATACACAAAAAAGTGATTCTACTGCAGGATAACGCTCGGCCTCACGTTGCCAAACCCATTACAACCTACCTAAAAATGATCAAATAGGAAATTCTACCGCACCCGCCATTTTTCATTTCCACAGATATAACACCGTCCGACTATTACTTGTTCAGGTCGATGGCACATGGTCTGACTGATTAGCAGTTCCGCTCGTATGAAGTCATTAAAAAAGATAAACAATTTTACCGGAACGATTCGAGGTCTACCAGAAAAATGGGAAAAAATTGTAGTTGGCGATGAGCAATATTTTAAATGACTCATTTGTAACCATTTTTGCACAATAAAGTTGCATTTTCATAAAATAAAAACCGCGATAACTTAGTTGCACACCTACTATAATACCACTAATACCAAAAACTATAAAACAAGTAATCGAATATAAAGGTGCCTTTTTCAACGAAAAAATCAGTTTAATGAATTTTTTCTTATTTTTAATAAATTCCTTTACTTTATGTTAACAACAAAATTAAATATTTTTGTCTTTATTTTGGTTTCATCAAGGGTGTTTCAAAAATCCCGCGAGAAATAAATTTAATAGAAAACACGGGTTTTTAATTATAAATTGTCAGTTCTTTATTAATTCATAAAGTAAACAGCATAGAGATATGTGTGAAATACCATATCGGACAAATAGTGAACGGCTTTGCTGGCATATATGCCTCAAGCATCATCCGCACCAGATGGCGTCTCAGCAAGAGTGAATAGGGTTTATACAAACTTGGTTTTCTTATAACTACTACATATTTTTTTATACCATTCAGGCTCACACTGTGCGAGAGTGAGCAAGCATATATTGCGATTTGGTTTGATCTCGTTCCTACGCAATTTGCCTTATTGTCAGACGACTTTCCTTGTGTGATGGGAAAATACCTCGTTGGTGCATCGCAAATTGGTCATCAGGAACATTTGGAATTTAGCCTAAAGTTCTCTTCTTCTGTGTCCTTGGTTGGTTGTTTATGAAGTCGCGTTCGGTAGTAATTTTAATATTCTTGTGCTAGAAAACCAACAGACCCTGAACATTTCCGGATTCTGCACCCACAGAATATAATATATATATACGACTAAAATGTTAAGATATCATTTTAAGGTACAACTTTATCCAACTTAATTTATTTTTTAAACAGGGAGTATCATTGCTTACTTTCTTAAAAAAATTTAATCAACAAAACTTCATTTTGTGATAAGTTCTTTAAAAAAATTATTTGATATTGATCCCAAAAAACTAAATAAATAAATACTGGCTGGTATAGCTGCAGCTACAGGTACCAACAATTACGAGTATTTGCTCGCATTCTATTTAACAAACAAACCAACAAAAAAAATAAAATTACATGTGCACAAGAATTTTCGCTTAAAAATGTGCTAATGACATTTCCACTTAAATGAATACGTGATTCCATTCATTTGACGCGTTGTCGGTCGTTTGACGCACAATTGTTTAAAATAAATAGCAAACGCCTATTTAATTGAGTTGCTGCATCCAAACAGCTTTAAAGGGAACAGCATAAACAATACGGCAAAGTAGCGTCTGGAAATGGAACATAGTCATTTGTGAGATATACTCTCTATTAGACCAAGATTGACATCATTGCCACTTGGAAGAGGGCAATATGTGAATTACACACATGGCTTTAATAAGCAAGTTAGAACTTGTACAAGTTCATACATACATGTATGTACAATAGTTTACGTCATTCGAAAATAAAAATTATTTTCACTCTTCATTTGATGACAGTCCATAGTTATTTGGAATAAATATAATAAATAAGTGAACTGAACTTTGTTATAGCTTCCTTGTGGCTAAGTATGCGAGTCTGTTTTATTGATAAATATTTGGCTTATTTATTACTCTTATAAGTGATGTGGTAACACGCACTGAATGACTAAGTTATAAGATAAGTTAATTTGAATTTAATCTAAGAATGCAGCAGTGTCTAAAAGGTGAATTACTCATAAAACACATTATCTTATCGGTGAAGATTAGGTTTTTTATTTTTTTTGAATACAAGTAAGTAAATCCATCTAGAAATAAAAAAGAAAAGAAAGAATTTCAAAGTGAAATGCACTAGCGAAAGATGCGCAAGAAAATCGGGTGGAATGACCCTTGAATAGTAAAACCCAGTTTGTTTTTTATTTATTTAAGTATTTATATAATTTCTTTATTACAAAAAAGAGGAATATGGGCAGATTTTGATTAATGCAACAGGGTATTTCCTTGATGTCCTCACTAATCATGTTATCATTTTCTTCACGAAAATAGGTAACTCTCGACTTTCAGCTGCGAATGAATTAAGAGAATTAAAAACTTTCGTAGGCAGAAACTTTGAGCCACAGATTGCCTACCGGCAGTGATATCAGATTTTTATATTTTTCTTTTTTATTTTCGGTGTGCTCTCTGGAATAAAACACAAACCTCTGGCGACGGCGTTACACCTATAATCATAAATTATACTTACTATTATTAAAATCGGTTTTGGCTTACATTAAGTGATATCTGTTTTGTAAACAACTTCGTGACTCCCCCAAAAGGACTAATTGTACCTTATTTGTCAATCGATTATTATATATTGCGTAACGAAAGAAAATCAAAAGGTGGTGGTGAAGTTGCCATATATTGGAAACCTCAATATATATGTTAAATCATTCAATCGTCAGAAAATTCCGAAGTTGAGTTTTTTTTTATTGAAATAGTAAATGGTGTTACGAGTATTCTTCTTGGATATGCGTATAATCCCAATAAAAGCCTAAGTGTAAGACAGTTTTATAGTCCGAAATATTTAGTGGTAAATTTTTGCAGTGACCTTAATATTGACCTCTTAATAATCTGTCACAAAACTTCAAAAATTAATGTTCGATCATTGACTTAGATATTATCGATGTTTCTTTGGCTACTTCACCCCCATTGCAAGGAAAGTCTTATTGATATAGTTTCAACATAAAATTTAGAGTTAGTCACAGAAAATAAACAAATTTCCAGGTATTCCTGGAATCTTATTTTTATATTCTGCAATTTCTGCAAGGTGAATGAACTTGATATGATTCGCGAAGTTATTAATTGTTTTTGGCACTTTTGTTGCAAAACTTATTCAGTCGATGGCAATGTAAATACTTTTCAATCGTTAGTACCGTTACTTTTTAAGGAGCACTTTCCGATCAAAGTTCTGACCTTCCCGTAACGAATCATGATAGCAAAAATCACTTTATGTCTATTTCGAAGAGTGATATAATCAAGACGGTATCTAATATAAAATCGAATCCAGTTGGACTGTATCTTACAAACATTGTAAATTCATAAGATCAGATTTTCTCACAGCTTTTAAATATGCTAAAGATAAAAATACTACGAAGAGCCAACCGGAAGATAACAGACCTGTAAGCAGTGTCTGTCTAAAATGTTTGAGATTTTGTGAAAAAAAAAGAAAAACACATAAATTCAAATTAAATGTTATCTCCATTGCAATCAGGCTTTAGAGAAACCCACAGTTGCACCACAGTCTTAGTTAAAATTTTAGATGATTTGGGAACAGAATTTTAGGACCGCTTATGTTCTCATTATTTATTAATGACTTGTCTAATATCTGCCTTGACGCGTCTGTGCAGTTCTACGCAGATGATGGCCAGGTTTACCTTTCCAGACCGATCGGCCTAATGGATGAATGTATAGGAAGGCTCAATGAGGACTTAGATAGAATTTGTAACAGGTTCATTCTCAATAAACTCTTCTTAAACTTTCTAAATCCAAAGCAATTGTTATCTGCAAGGACAGCATAAAGTGGATTCCACTTCTTTACTACAAATTCCATATGAAAATTAGATAAAGAACCTATGTTTATGTTTATGCCCATTTCGTAGTTTCATGTTAAAAACTTTGCTCATCTCATTTGTAAAAAGTAATTGAAATAACCAGATTTTTAGAAGATTGTTAATTATTGTCGACTAATTTTAAACTTAAAATAACTACCTCTTTATTTTTATTAATATAATTTTTTTCTTCATTACATCTATGTTTCTTTATAGCTTGTAATTAAATTTGTGTATTTAAGTGCAATTAAGAACAATGTTATTCTTAATGTACAGTCCGGTTATAAAATAAATTAAATAAAAATTTGTACATGCATGTGAACTTATGTTGAAAAGCTTTGTATTTCATGTTTCATATGTTACCATACACGCATTAAATTTTGGAAAAGGTTGTTGGCAATAGGATTCAAAATAGGCAGGGTAAGGTTTTATTTAAAACTTCTGTATCTCGGAGGAGATGCATTTCTGCAATATATATATATATTTTTTTTTTCAAAATGTGTCAAGGAATCTCCTCTTTAAATCTTCGCAAATTATCCGGAACGCTCTGTGTGTGTATTGCTATGTTTTTAAAGAATTTTACAGATTTTGTTATATGCTCAAAATTACTCAAGTGAAGTTAAAAGCAATCTAATGCGTATCAAAGAAGAAGACAGTGATTATTTTAATTTACTCCAAACTTAACCTGTTATGTTCACTGTGGTGTTGTGTTGAGATGGTTACGTTTTTATTCGTACCGGGTAGGTCAGTTTTAAGTGGTTTAAGCTAATCCGAGCAAAACAGTGGCAAATTAAAGTAAACGAACCATTTTTAAAATGTTTTTTTAGATGTAAAAAAGCGTGTTTTTTATTTGTGGCACATCAAAATACATAATAAAATATTTTATTGATTCAATTCAAGTCAACCAGTGGAGAGAAAAGTAAATGAAGCAAAATTTTAAATAAAAACAAATCAGATTTCTTGGCAACTGTCGTTTCAGTTCTGAGGTCCGATGAGGCTGAAATCTTGCACGTATCTTATGTGTATACCATATTTCCCGTATTCTTAATTTATTTTCTTCTGACAATTCTCCAAGTATTAACGTTTAACACTCGATTATATGAACCAAAATTTTATGAAGAATAGGTGTGAGTTGTTTAATATATTTGCTTTAATAACTGACTGTTGTTTTAAACTCCTGAAAAAATCAACATTGGTATTTCCAAATCTTTGTTTTGGTCTATTAATATTGTGAAAATGTTTTTAGAGCTCTTGTTTTCTTCTTTTTTCTTTTTTTCTGCTTCCTTGATTCCAATAGATTCATCAATATCGTCTCTCTCTTGTCAAAGTATATATATAGCAAGTTTCAAAATACCACCTTGATCAAAAAAAAAAGGACGGAATAACCACCGTATGGCGCTTACATTGTTCCGATTTGAGTTTTTTTTTTTTTTTTTTTTTTTTTTTTTTTGTTAAGTTAAGTACATCTAAATCTTAGCGTCATAGCTTGACATTTGCAAAAGTTACGTAGGCAAGAGTACATTCATCTATGTCAGTGTGTGTTCGCGATTTGGAAATGGATTTAAATTTGCAACGTGGAACTTGTATTAAATTTTGCGTAAAAAACGGATTTATTGGTGCGCGAACTTTGGAAATGTTGAAAAAGTGTTAAGGCAACGATTCTCTAAAGAAAACGGTCGTTTACCAGTGGCACGAGCAGTTCAAAAGTGATCGTGAGTCAATCGATGATGATAAACGCAGTGGCAGACCATCGACATCGAAAACCAACGAAAACATTGATGAAGTAAAAGAAATGTTGGTCAATTACCGCAAAATAACCATTAGAGAGATAGGTGAGGACTTGAACATTGCCTATGGATCCATCTAAGACATTTTGGTTAATGATTTGGGTTTCCGTCGTGTAGCAGCAAAGTTGGTGTCAAAAGACCTCAATTTCATGCAAAAAAGAAAACGTGTCGACGTCGCAAAACAGATGATTGGAAGAGATTCCATATTCGTAGTTATGTTCGTCATAATTTGATTTATTTTGATTATTGAAGTTTGTTTGTGTTCCTTGCATCTGTTTTACCATCTGGTATATATATATTGGGTCAATAACTTAATTCGTGCGGTTTGCTAAGAGATGGCGTAACTTATATTATTCCATTGTTATTATTTCATTGGAACATGCGTTGGAAAGCTACTGTCATTGTTCGTCATTTCAGTATATGTCATTCATTTGAAGCGTAAACAACAATTATTTTTTTTTTTACTCAAATATGTCGAACTTTGTGCCTGAAAAAGTGTTTTTGCGGGGAGTTCTCCTTCATTACTGAAAACTGCTCCCGAAAGTCATCGTATTTTGGTGGAAGTTTATGGTGAACATGCGCTAGCTGAGCGAACGTGCCAAAAGTGGTTTGCACGATTTAAAAGTGCTGATTTTGGCTTGGAAGACGATGAACGTCCTGGGCAGCCAAAAAAGTTTAAAGATGAAGAACTGGAAGCATTACTCTATGAAGATTGTTGCCAAACACAAGAAGAGCTTGCAGAATCTTTGGGTGTCACTCAAGTAGCCATTTCAAAACGTTTAAGAGCAGCTGGATATATTCAAAAGCAAGGAAATTGGGTTCCACATGACTTCAAGTCGAGAGACGTCGAAAGGCGGTTTTGCTTGTCCGAAATGTTGCTGGAACGCCACAAAACGAATTAATTTTTGCATCGGATTGTTACTGGTGATGAAAAATGGATCCATTACGATAACCCCAAGTACAAAAAATCATATGTGAAACCCGGCCAACCAGCCAAATCAACGGCAAAGCCGAATATCCATGGCCCGAAGGTAATGCTCTGTATTTGGTGGGATTAGATGGGTGTGCTGTACTATGAGCTGCTAAAAACGGGTGAAACCATCAATAGACAACGCTATCGAACACAATTAATCCATTTGAAGAGAGCAGTAGCCGAAAAACGCCCGAAATATGCGACCAGACACGAGGCAATAATTTTCCATCATGACAACGCTCGGCCCCACGTTGCTACTCTAGTTAAGAACTATTTGGAAAACAGTGGATTAGAAGTCTTACCCCACCCGCTTTATAGCCCAGAGCTTGCCCCTTCTGACTACCATTTGTTCCGGTCGATGCAGAACGCCCTCACTGAAATACGGTTCACATCAGAGCAGAATATCAAAAATGGGATTGATTCATTCTTGGGTCCCAAGCCGGCGCAGTTCTTTTGGGATGGGATCCAAAAATTACCAGAAAGATAAGAAAAAGTCATAGCTTCAGATGGGCAATACTTTGAATAATACTATTGTACGTGTTTTTCTAAATAAACGTTCAAATTTTGAAAAAAAAAAACCACACGAATTAAATTTCATACCCAACATATATATATATATATATATATATATATATATATGCTTATATGCACCTAGCCCAGATTATTCATCACAGTCTTACTTACTTTGTACTGTAAGAATGATTTAAAGTGCATTTAATTCCTCCTCACTTTTGCTTTCAAAAAGCCGCCTTGCAGTATCATACCATGATGTCTTGAAGTTTCTACCTGATATTTCCGTGATTTCGTAATTTCCTGGAACTGCTTCTTTTTTGGGAAGTGCTATAATTCTGTAGAATTGCAGAACATCTACATAGTGTTTTCTCAGGGAACTTCTCAAAATCTTATAAATTCAAAATCCATAAATAAAGCCAATGTATTATCACTATTATTCTTGGTAGCATCCTCTTGTGGAATAGAAATATATTTTTTTTTTTTTTTGACTCGCAGTGGACTTGCGACAGACTGCCTTGGTTACATCAGCTATCATCTTTTCATGATCCTTATTATATTTTATTGCCAAGGCATTAGAAAGAACTTCAGCGGTTATGTTTTCGGTAGCATTTATTAATTTTCTTCTTTTTTTCGTGACCCTCGAGCACTTTGCTTTTCTTGGCCTTCCTCTTGTTGACTTTTATGTACTTGGTAAATGACACATTACTTCTGTTGTGCTCGATACTGAATGCAGAACGCTATGATAATTTCTCAACCATTCCTTGTTCTTTTTGAAATTCTTTCTCGATCGATTGGCGATCCATTTTGATTGAAGATGCGCAAAAATTGATGATAAATTTTTTCAATTTTAGAAACTTTTCCGCTGACGAATTTTGATCGGACAGTTGGTAATCATTTTTTACCGCACAATAGAACTCCTCTTTATTCGAAATGTGGACAAAAATTTGTAATAAATTGTTGCATGAAAACACCATTCCACTTTTTAGCTAATATTTACTAATACAACCATTTGCTTTAATGATGTAGTTTTTTTCTGCTGCAAATCGTAATTGTAATACCTGAATTTGTATCGTATCACAATATTTTGTAACAAAACCAATAATAAATTTTTATTATTCATTTCATATTCCAATGAGAGAGAGAGAAAGAGAGAGAGAGGAAAATTAAGTTTGACTAACCTCTTCAAATCAAATGTCTCTAGCATAAAGAGCCGCAAGTTGACGCACCTGAGTTTTTAAGTATACCATATGTTTACAAATATATTTTAAGTATATATCAAAAAACATATAGGAATTATTTTTCTGGTGAGTTTAGGTCGGACCGTTTCAGATTTTTTTTTTAAATTCGATCTAAAGTCTAAAATTAAATAGTCTTAAAAAATTATAAAAATAAACTACGTTAATTTTTGATTTTGTAAATGAACAAATACATATACATTTGTTATCACACAAAACCAAAAAGAAATGATTTTTTGAAACCCTTTGCCTAGTTTTAACACTCAAAAATAGAAAAAAAAAAAACATTTTTAGCTGACCTTAAAAATTACTTAGAAGCAATATTTTTTCTGTCACCAGAGCTCCAAACATTTGTTAATTCAGTGAATTTAAAAATATTGCATTATAGAAATTTAGTTATGCAGGCTTTTTTGCCTAAATGGGCCACTGTGGGATAGTTTCCACAATATCTCTCCTTCCTCGTGATGCATTTTTTCCACCGCTTCCACAATTCCGCTTTAAAATACCATTTCCTTGAGACTTTTTAAAAAACCTTCTTAACATTAACTCATTGCTCCAGTGGACACTGGGTAAGACCAGGGTGTCTTTTACTTCAACCGCGCACTAGATGAGTAATGCGGCACAAAATTTTGTAAACATGAACCGATTTTGATTGTAGTAGTTTTTCTGATAAGTTTTCTTAACCCTTAAATTGGATAACTTATGTGTATTGGTTTTCCCTCGATGTTTAACCGCTTCAACTCTGGTTTACGTCTTTACCCTGTTTTTTACTTTACACTTCATCTCCCTCTTCTATAAAACCAGTTTAACATCGGGGTAATTAGTCCAGTGTGAGCTATTGAATCCTAATCGACGAGAAATTTCTCTCATCGAATCACCTTTAACCTGAAGAGCAAGTAATTGACCCTTCTCAAATTTTGTTAACTGAATCCTGTTCATCGCGCACTTTTCACTTTATAGTAAAAAAAAAAAAAAACAATTAAGAAACTGAACGGCCGCGCATATATGTATGCTCCGAGCGCCAATCATTAATTAATGATTGAGATCACAACTCAAACGTGTCTCGATACTCGAATCGTATCTGTAATAAAATTTTTTGTCTTCGATTTTACGATACTATTTTTACGCGTGTCGTGTCTCGATATGCGTACTAGGTTCCTGTCTTGAGGCATGTCGTGTCGTGTCGTGTCTCGATATTCGTACTAGGTTCCTGTTTTGAAGTATGACGTGTCGTTTTGTCTAAAAGTTTACTGAATGTGCTCTCAATCACCAATTAATGATAAAAAAAGGAAACAGCAGTTCAAAACCAATTTTTTTTTGTTTTACTATATATGTACATATAGTATAAAGGAGAAAATCAGTTTGTTTTCTTACAATGAAAAAATAATAAAAACATACCAATTGAACACAACAACACTCGTCTTTATTATTACGGTTGGTTTGGGAAGAACAAGTTCTTCATT
Source organism: Volucella inanis (assembly GCA_907269105.1). Classification (NCBI taxonomy): domain Eukaryota; kingdom Metazoa; phylum Arthropoda; class Insecta; order Diptera; family Syrphidae; genus Volucella; species Volucella inanis. The sequence continues at coordinate 61,147,431 of OU026155.1, forward strand.
TGCATAGTACGATTTATGTACATATGTAATAAAGAAAAAAAAATATAAATTCTCTTTAGTTATGCGAATTAGACAGAAGCACGGAAATACATATGTTTTATCTGTGATCCATTTTTAAACCAACATTTGTATCTCGAAAATTGATATACATATACATATACAAAATATCTTGAACATGGATGTATTATAAATATATAAGAGTATATGTTTAATGTATTTGCTTATAAAAGTCTTTAGCTCTCAATATACACTTGTGCTCATATGTATAATTAAACCACTAAAATAAAACTTAACACTTAGTTCAAAATTAAGTCGCTTTTCACGAAACTAAAAGAACTTCTTTCCTTTCTGTTCTGCACCCGCTGACAATTCCGACATTTTTGAAGGTTTTTATTTGTAAGTTAATTATAACCCAATATGTGTGTATATATCAAGTACAATATTTATTTTTATTAGATACAGTTTATTAAGATACTTAATTAAATATTTTATTTATTACAGCAGCTTACGACCTTTGGTCAGCTTTGCCCTGCTGGTAACAGTTGAGGTTAAAGTTGATAAATTGATGATTTTTTACACGGCGCGGGAATTCCGATTAATGCACAACCACTGAAAGTCTTTAAGTCTTTAAAGGGAACAAGACAAGGGGCAAGACACCGACCGCGAGGGAATCTATGTATGTACTTTATTTGTTATATAGGGTTTTTTAATAGCGACTTGACAACTTTTTTTTTAAATAAGAGGCAAACCATTTGAGATATTTCAAAAACTTTATTATTGGCTTGAAGTACAATCAAAACATTTATGAATAGAACTCGACTTCGTTCATATGGCCACCGCGGGCACGTTTGCAGCGTTGGACCCAATTTTCAACGACTCGGCCACACATTTTGGCCGAAAAGGCCGCAATTTCGCGTTCAATGTTGGCTCTGAGCTCTTCCAACGTCGTCGGCGTGTTGGCGTAAACCAATGATTTAACGTAGCCCCACAGAAAATAGTCAAGCGGCCTTAAATCGCACGAACGAGGCGGCCAATCGGCTGGATCCTGTCTTGAGATAACACGCTCACCATACTTACTCTTCAATAAATCGATTGTAGCGTGTGCTGTGTGGCTTGTGGCACCATCCTGTTAAAACCACATGTTGTCCAAGTCCATATCTTCCAATTCGGGCCAAAAATAATCGGTGATCATGGCGCGATAACGCTGACCATTCACAGTAACGTGACGATCGTTATCGCCGACGAAAAAATATGGCCCAATAACGCCGCCGGCATGCAAACCGCACCAAACAGTTAATTTTTGTGGATGAAGTGGTGATTCATGAAGCACATGTGGGTTTTCACCCGACCAATAACGCATATTTTGCTTATTGACGAACACATTGAGAAAAAAATGAGCTTTGTCACTGAAGATGATTTTGCGATGAAATTCATCATCTTAGCGCATCTTCTCCAGAACCCAATCGGAGAACGTAGCTCTTTACTGTACTTTATCATGATGAAAATGTTGAGTTTACTGAATAAATTGACAGTGACAGTTTGATGATTAGTGAAAGAGTGCGTTCGCAAATTAAATTCAAAGTTGTCAAGTCCTTATTGGAAAACCCAATACATTTATCTTTTTTTGAAAAAAAAATTCTACATTTAAACACAATTTTAACTGTAAAGTCGATAGTACATTAAGCCATCTGTAAAAAGAAATATGTATATTGTATTTACTGTACTTAAGAATATGTTTTACCTTTTGTGCAGTTAGTACTTGGTTGGAAAGTAATCTTGTGTTGCTACTTCGGCACATCTATTTCCCATTGTACCGACCAGCGCTGCACATTGGGCGGGGATTATTTTACTCTACCCTTGTTGGATTATATAGGGTGTCCCCTAATTCGTCAACGTTAATTTGGGGAATGATTTTTGGGTATAGGTAATCTAAGAAAGAAATTCGTTCTACAGTTAGGGTCTACCTCCAATGTTGACATCATTTATCGAGGATTTAAGAAAAAGGCTTACTTTGGTGTACCCCGACCCATGTTAATATTATTGGTAGAAACTTGGTTGAGGACTTTGTTTTTAGAAGAAATACTAGCCTTTTAGCTGTATTTAAATAAAGTGGATATCTAGTTTGAGTCCTCAAATGTCAAATTTCTAAGTCTGTTCCATTTTTCTTGTCCGTGCAATTTTTTGACTTTGAGGTCACCCATAGATTTTATGATACTTGGGAAAACCTGCGCGCAGTTTGAAAATAAGAGAAATTTTTAATCGATTGACATCTGGTTCTTATACAGAGCTAACGGAAAAAATTAACCGTGCAACAAAAAAAAAAAAAAAAGTGATACAGGAAAATATTATTGAAAATATTATAAATTTGAATACCCGCTTTGTGGCCTAATTATGTGAACACGTATGTACTCGTATATACTCATATATTTATTTTTGGAAAAATAGAACTGCATCTTAAAATATCACGCAGCGTCTTCGGAATAAAATTTTCAATGAACAATTATATTTTTATTTCACGTCATATTTGTGCTAATATATGTACTAATGTAATATTATATTAAATATAATTAAGATAATTTTTTTTTTATAAGAAAGGAGGAAAAAAGTAAGTTCTTGTAATTTCTAATGTCTAAAATATAGTATTTTTTTGCTTTTATACTAGGAAAAATGATTTAGTTCGGTTTGAGTAAAGCACTACAAAGCCCACAAATATAATTTATAACTCAATAATTGAATTATCATATATTTAAAGGCTCTACCATTTTAATCAAATTTGAGGGCTTGTAGCGAAACTCGTAACACGATTTTATCGTATATGTTTATGTAAAAATGAAATAAATACAGTAAATAATACACTAAAATTAAGAAAACTGCCATTGAACCATTCAATGTCTATGTCAAGGATAAAAAGAAAGCATATTGCTTGCCATCAGAAATAGTTATTAAATCTATATCTACATATGTAGATACTTTAAAATAAAACGTTATAAAAGATAAAAGACACTTGTATGTCTTAAACTTCATTTCTCCATTATATGTATGATACGAGTATATTTAGGGTACTTTATTTCAATTGACTTTTAACATGTAACATCATGATCTCATTTTGAAAAAAAAGTAGCATTGAATTATCTGCCACACGAACATCCAAAAAATGAAACTGTTCACATCCAGTACTCAGCAGATAAATATCAAACACCAATAAAGATCAAAGGCCTGGGACTTGTGTATACAATACATGGGCATAAAAATGGTAAAAATAAAATGATATCATGTACTTCTTAATATATGTCCATGGATGTATATTGTATATAAGTAAGTTCGATTTCAGTTTTCCTGTGGTCGAAGTTACATATGGTATGTATTGCACAATCTTAGGACACATTGAATTTCTTTTTCTAATTGCCGTTTAAAGAATGAACGCATCCATTTCCACTTCCATTTTGAAAATAAATTTTTAGCATACATATGTGGGTATATGTTAAACGTAAACAATATTAGAAAGGAAAACATGTTACACATATAATAAATATGATACATACTTCTATGTATTTAATAAAACCCTATTTCTGATTCTAGTTTTTTTTAAACTTGTATATTAATAACATTGTACCAACATGTATTGAAATCACCAACAGTGTAGCAGTAAGATATTAAGCTTAACATTTAAATGCAAGGTGTATCTTATTAAAAACCAACAAGGTGGTAGCTAATAAAATTAATGCAATGCAAATATTGTGATTAGTACTTTTTATTTTCAATCGAATTTCCGGTTTAATAAGAAGCTTGGTCATGGAATGGAACAAGAAGGAAAAATTGAAACGTGAGTAATTTTAGGAATCAGCAGTGTCCGTTGGCAACCAAGTGCTGCGCTTCATTGAAGCCGCGCTCAATTTTTTCCTTTTTATTATTATAAAACTTTTTTTTTCTGATTTGCATTATGTATTATTGAGTTCAACGTCGATCATGCGAATCAGAATATGTATGTAGATATGTATATATATGTAAATATATAGAAATATTGTAGGGTATGTTTAATTTGTTTAAATTTTATTGTGTTCAACATTTATAACTGTGTGAATTCGAAACTTTGATGCTTTAAGAGTCTTAAGTTAACTTATTGAAACAATTCTGCCACAACTTTATATGTGTATACACAGAACATACCTATGTTCATATATCGGTTTATTTTAATGAAATTTATTTAATGATATTCTATTTCTTCTCATCATAAAAAACACATTATGGTTCTATCTATTGTACTTTTTTTTAATATAAAAAATTCAGTAGCCAAAGGAATAGCTTCTCATTCTATTTTTATCTCAATCAGAAAAAATCTGTATACGTCAGAAAGTTGAAAACATTCCCTTTATGCTGCTTATTGCCCACGAGTTTTCGGACGAATTAGTAAATAGGTCAAATGGCGGTAATATTGAAACCACTATGGCATTACATCGTAACATCGTAACACTATGAAGGCGCGCCCTCATTCCATTGAAATAATTTGTTCATCGGTACTTAAGAATCAGTTTATAAAAGCATTTGTTCAGAAAGTGTAAATTATAATCCGTAATTATTTACTTCTCCTATAGTGATAGGTACTACCCCCTTTAAGGCAAATTGCTTTGATTTGGTAAAGAGAATCATGTAGTGTGCTTTCCGATAAAAAGTTTCATTTCGAATATTGCGCTTGACATTCGTTGCTGTCATTTTTTGACAGATTACAAGAAAAAATTCTATAATGTATAAAAATAAACTTCCCCAAAATTAGTAAAAATCATGCTGAAATAATTCCGAAAATTATAAATTTTCTCGGTCGACGTTAAACACCTTTTCCATCATTTCCTTTTTCCAGACTTTGTTAATAAGTAGAATAGCCGCATCTGGAGCTTAAGAAATCACAAAACTATTATCGGGAGCAATACCCGGTTGACAATATGATATACGTATGTGATCAACAGCTCTTACTTAACAACATATACTTTTGTATGTACTTAATTTTCGTCACAATTTTCGTATTAACCCGCTTACGATGATGATCAATGATCATCACAATCACAGTGCAGTGCAGCCTGTTCATGTACACTGTCTGCACTCTTGGGACTCTCCGAATAACATGCAGCAGTTCACCCCATCCATCCGATGTTCTTGAGCCTCAGCTTAATTCCCGTACTCTCATCTAATTAACGTGTGTTCCTCCAGAAGATGGATTCGCGAACTTCGGATCATTTTCAGTGATGGTCGGTGTCAATAATGCTCCTGTCTCCATTTCTGGAGAAGCTGGCACTTTGTTTACATGGCTTATAGTGCGTGGGAAAACCTTATCACACAACCCGACCGCCATTTTATTCTGCTTCCGTTCGATTATCTCGAATTCTGTAGAACCATAAGTCGGTTTCAATTTAATCCGAAGTACCACGTTATGTAGCAACACCCTATCACCAACTTGTATACTTGTAGATCACACTCTCTCGCCGTATGTCTCTTGTCCCTTATTTCCTTTTCTTTTTGCTTAGCTGTTATATCCAATCCTCTTGCTTCTGAGTCCAAAATCCTAGCATCAATATGATAAACAAAAGGGATCTTGTGTCTTATTTTTCTGTTAAGCGAAGTTTTGATGGAGAATTTCCTGTGGTTTGTGGTTCTATGAAGTGTCACCTTATTGTATCATAGATTAATATGAATTTCAGCAGCAGCAGAAGGCTTAACCATTCGCGATTTGGTGTTTCTTCAAAATGGAACGGCCGGGCGTTCGCCTGTTGCCAATACGGAGGAGATGTTATAAGCTCAATGTTATTCGTTCCACAATATCCATTAAACTATTCACTAATGAATTAGTCCATTGTCAGCCTTAGTGATCTAACTTTTCTTAAGAATTTCGTTTGTTGGTAGTTGATTATTAAAACGCAAAGTCGTGATTCGGTAGGAGTCCTAGTAGATCTATAGCCACACACTGCCAGGATTTATTCGGATAAGGGTGTCGATTCATAGGCGTTGGTGGGATTGGTCGTGATACCAAAAGAGTTTCACGGCAATTTTCGACATACTTTTCTATGTCCCGATCGATAAGCGGCTACCAATTTTTTGAGCGCAACCCCTGTTTCATCACCGTTTCTTCTGGGTGACCCTCATGTGCCCAACAAAGAACTCGTACTCATAGTCCTTCAGGTATAATTATCTTGGAATCTCGTAGAACGATGCTACCTATTGTGCATAGCTTTTCCGAAATGGAAAGTAGCGGCTTTTCATCTCTGCACTCCATTCAACGCTTTTTATTACTTCTAAAGGGAGTGCAACGGAAAATGTTCAAGTTTAAATTGCAATTGTTCGTAAATTAACGTAAATTAAATATTCGCGGTTGCGCAATATTTAAATTACGGCGATTCGTCGATTCGTGCGCATTGCGCATTTTGTACTAACTTCAATATTTCACGATGGGCCGAGCACGCGAGTTATCGAGTAGTTGGTTCAAAAGATTAGGCAATAAGGGACAACGGTTAATCAACATTTTCCGCGACTATCAATATCAGCAGCGACGCCAGAACATGTGGCTCAAGTTTAACGTAAAATTATGATCGTGACCCCCCAAGTGTAATAAGTCACTTCTTTTTTGCTGCGTGTGTGATTTCCTTCGATTCTAAATACGAGGGCTGTTTGACGTGTTCCCGGATTGGGAGATAGGTGGCTCTACTGAGCCATGAATGCACCATCATTTAGTATAACCTCTTTTAGCCCGCCTGTCAAAAGTTGGTGACAATTAGTTTTGTTTTGACACGCATTTCAAAACCTCGTGTAAGTTTTTTTTGCGACAATGTAAAAAGAGCAGTATCGCTCCGTGATCCGATTCTTGTTTTTGAGTGGCAAAACCTTCGAAGAAATCAAGCTCATTCTCGATGGTGTGTATAGGACCCACTCACCTTCCCGTACAACCGTTTACAATTGCCCAGGTGAATCAAAAACGACTAAAAACTTGCGAGTTGGCTGAGATAGCAAGCATCTCGTATCATGCACGAGATTTTGGGCATGAAGAAGATGTCCGCGCGATGGGTGCTGCGTTTGCTCACTCCGGAGAACAAGCGTTATCGTGAGACCACTTCAAAGATGTGCTTTATTTGAAATCTGGAGGAGTTTTTGCGTCGTTTCCTGACCGCCTATGAGATATTGGTACACATCAGAGACAATCGAAACAATGGGTTTTACCCGGTTAACGTGCTCCAACGTGACACCTCTACAGTCATCACAGCCGAATTGCTCGAATTGCACTACGAATTGCTCCCCATCCCCCGTGTTCTCCGGATTTGGCCCCCTGCGACTTCTTTTTGTTTCCAAACCTTAAAAGATCGCTCGACAGAAAGAAGTATGGATCGAATGAGGAAGTCATCGCCCTCGCGGAGGGAGGAGGAGGAGAAGGGAAACAAAAGTTGCAGCACAGCTGGTAAAAATGTATCGATTTGAAAAGGGATTATATTAAAAAATAAGTTGTCAAAACCTACAAAATTTGCGTTGTAATTTCTAATTCGGGTATTCATCAAACAGCCCTCGTATAATAAGAACGATAGGAGCACATTCTGTTTTAAAAAGATTACATATTTTTTTATACTTCAAGATCTATATAAATATGTTTTCAAAACAGTACTGAACAATATTGATTTGGTGTATTTTTCTTAAATAAATTGGAGAAATTGGCCCTTGATGTAGTGTATGGTACACAAGGTAGTATTACCCCTTAAGGAAAATGGCAAAACCAAAACACAAAATTATTTTATAAAGAAAGGATGGTAGCGAACTAGATAAAAGTATCAAGCTCTTAGCTTTCCGTAATCCAAATCTATTCATCATAGATTCACTGATAAAGGTATCAAACTCTAAATGCTGTCATCCAAATCTATGCATAAACTGAATCAGCACCATTGGAAGTAACAGAATAATTTAGATAGATATCCACCTAGTTTTTGGTGACTACATATGTTTTAAGAAGAAAACAAAGTGTTAGTACTAAGAAATCAAGGTTATGGGAAAAAACTTGTTACATGGATGAACAAGAAAAAAAAAATAGACTGCAGATCATCAAACAGATGATTATCCTCGAAATGTATATCGTAAAAAATATCACTCTACTTAATAACTTTAGCTTCCAAATTGATTTTAACAGTAAGGATGAACATTTGAAATCCAAGTAATATAACTAGAAAACCACAGAAAGATAAAATCCCTGAAAGTTAGATTCACCCAATATTCCTCAGGAAGCATCCGCAAATACCTGGATAACTTAGAAAAACTTTGTAACTGGAGCATTCCCGTCAAATGCAGCCTTAAAAGAACGTAGACCGCTTTGTATATATATGGAATCCTAAGGGCGGCGAAAAAGAAATGAAAAAAAAAAAAAAAAAAATTTATCGATAGTGTAACTTAACCAACGAGAAATCTTACAACGAAAACTAACCTTACAGATGTTTAAAAGGACGATCTTACAAAAATTTATAAAAGAAGACACGAAACAAGATAGCCTAGCTAGATTATCACAACTGAGTCGTAAAGCAAATTGTAGAAGTAACTGGAAAATAAAAGTATTGTTAATTGTATGTCTTAATTACTACATGACAATGATTTTTTTGTCTAAGCGGTCTGATCGGAAATGGGACACACTGTGTACGTTCATCAATACTGCACAAAAATGATCCACAACACAAAAAACCATGGAAAGGTCTTTCATAAAAATATTCGTAAAACAACGAGTTAGAAACAATGTGTTTAGGAACACGACAAATTTTAAGAACGTTATTATGAAGATAAAACAACTACAGCAATATTAAGATATGCGTTACGGATATCTACAAATGGTACAAAAAAAGGACATGCTAACGAAATAATACTTATAAATTTGACCCCTAGGGAAAAAACTTGCAACAGATAAAACAGCACGGATAACTTTGTTTATGTCTAAAATGTAATTACGGGTACAATACTTCATGAGTTTAAAGTGAATCTTATATGTACGAGAGTGGGTCAGCAAGTTCCTGGAAATTAAAATAAGGAACACTCTTTTCAGCAAAAAAAAAAACTTTTATTTTTCAATATAATCTCCTTTCAGCTCAATACACTTTGTTCAAAGTTACTCCAATTTTTTGATGCCCTCCAAATAATACGAATTCTCGAGGCCCTCAATTCGACCCAAATCTCTTACTGCCAAGCCATTTCTTCATGTTAAGAAACAGGAAATAGTCGCAGGGGGCTAAATCTAGAGAAAATGCTGAATGAGGGAGCAATTCTTAACCTAAACATGCAATTTTGCCATTGACTAGGGACGTTGTGCGCGTTGGCCTGGTGGAATATTGAAACATTTTTTCTCCACAAATGAGGTCGTTTTTGTTGCATATCGGCGTCGAATCGGTACAACAGCTCTGCATAATAAGCGCTAGCGATCTTTTACTATTTTCAAAGTAATCGATGTGAATGACACCGCGCGCATCCCATAAAACTGTCGCCATGTTGACCAACATACGCACCTTGGCCTTCTTCGTCTTCGATTTACTAGGAGAGCTCCACTACTACTTTCTTGCTTGTATATTATAATTACATTTATGTTATATCATTTTAAGTGTTTCATTAAAACAATGGATTAGTAAAGCTTTTAAATATGCTTATAATACCATATAATAATGTCCAGTTAGATTTTCACTTATTTAAAAAAAAAACTTATCAGTGATTGGTTCTTTTTTTATACAAATTATTTAAAATAAAGTTTATAGATTTTATTCTCATCTACCATATGTATGTTAACAAGCTTTTTTTAATGCTTGCGTTATGTTAACGGAATAGATTTCAATATATTATATATATTTTCGGGATAGTATTTAAAATATAATAGTATCATAAATTTAAAAAAATATTTTATGGTGATGCATTTTGCATGACTTCAAATTTTGAAACTTCGTATGTGACAATTTCGTTAATTTAAAAGTTTGTGTGTACTGTACAATGTATAATTTCAATCTTCGGTTCGCTGTATACTTTCGGTTGGTATGTCCATTTTTATTTTATTTTTGAAGGATTTTTATCAAAGTTAAAGGCGTCTATAACACTCGCCAAAACTGAAATTTAATGACAAATAACAAAATAATCGGCCATTTTTTTAAAATTAAATTAGCGCCTATTTTAAAAAGCTACATCGAGTTTCTGAGTGTGTATAAATGTATAGTATAAATTATTATTAACAACACCTATCTTTTATGGAAAATGGCTTGTGTGTTGTGAAGAATACATTATGAGTTTCTATATATGTACATATAGTATGTATATGGTATGTAAGTATAAAGTATTCTAACACAATACGTACTGCTGCGGCCAATTAAAATTTTTGTGGTTTCTGCATTCAGTTAACTATGTATAACTTATGCTCTCTGCGATCATGTGTGTGTTTATTTATGTATGTCATCAACTGTAGTACTGCACTGTAATTTGTATTTTATTATTTATTTATCTATTTATACTTTGCCTAAAATAATTTATTTTTTATAAGAATTAGTTAACTATTTCTTAAATTAGAAATTTTTCAAAGCATATGAAAACTTCAAATTTGTAAATTTGTAAATAATAAAATTATATAAGTACTCGTATGCAAGTATGTCAATGCATAAAAAGGTAGGATGGGGTGTGCTATTTCTCTGAACACCACCAAAGTATATAAGGGTCTATTATTCTTAGTCAAAACTCGCAATGGCTTCGTATTTGTAAAAAAAAAAAATTAAAACTGACTCAGATACGAAACTCTTTTATTTTAATTTTTACCTATTTTGTTCCTGTTTCCTTTGTTAACGTTGGAGCATCCTAAAAATGTAATTTTTTGTATACATACATACCATACTTGTCATTGTATGTAACAATATTAGAATTATTAGTTATTTTATTTATTTTGTATATCTTTCAATCTGGTTGATTTAATAATGATTATGTACTGCCTTATAATATATTTTAATTATCAACTCGCCCCTTCTTATCTTTTCACCCATCCTTCTCCTTCCACTCATTGCTCTCTATCTATCTCTGCTTCGATTCCTTTTTTGCATAGATTACCTATTAACAAGAAATCACTCAAACATGCTTCTATTATTTGTTCTGGATTTATTGCTAATAATGGTGGGTAATATTTCTACAATTGGTGTAAGGAATGAGACTGATGTTAGGATATATGTTAAGATTTTGTCTAATGCACGGAAGGGTTTCAAAATTGTTCACTTCAATGCTCGTAGCCTTAGTAAATCTAAACTAGATTATGCTACACATTTTTTTGTAGATTCTGGAGTTGATGTTATATGTGTGAGCGAAACTTGGTCTAAGACATTAGAGAATGATAATGATTATGAGAGGTTATATAGCATCCCTGGTTACAAGTTAGTCCCGCACAATAGAATCACTGTAACTACTGGTGGTGGAATCGCAATATTTCACAACCCTGATCTGAGTTGTTATATTTTGGGAAAGTCAGTGGGAAATGATACTGAATTTGTTTTAACCGAATTTTCAAAAAAATAATGTTAACTGTTTGATAAGTGTAGTTTATAGTCCAAATCGTAATTGTTCTTTGACGCATTTTTCTATCGTCTTCAACCCCTCACCGCATGCTATGAAAATATAATACTTTGTGGTGACTTTAACGCCGACTTGCTTAAAAACGATAGCAGATCTCGTGGGTAGAAAATGTTTCTAAATTAGGGCTAATGGTCATTTACTCCTTTGCTACCCGCTTCGGATCGGATTCTCCACCGAGTCTTCTTGATTTGTTTGTTATATCCGACCGCTCTAATGTTTTGCTGCAAGACAAATTGTCTTTTGAGGGAATATCAGATCATGATATGCTCTTTTGTACATATGATATCGATTTTTCTTGCGAAGTCTTGCGAGATTCTTTCCTCTCAGAAAAGTTACCATTCGCGACAAAAAATGCCCCTGGTTTACAAGTGAGGTGCTTGATGGAATACGGAATAGAAGAAAGGTTTATGCAGAATGGAAAATTGAACCTACAAGACATAAAAGAGAGGTTTTCTGTAGAGCCAGGAATTTCGCTTCCATGATGACAAACAGAGCAACAAAAAAAAGATATTTCTTCTCCAAAATTAGTGCCAACCAACCACCAAAAAAACTTGCGCTCAATTGTCATAACTAAAAACCAAAATTCAACGAATATTCCAAACATCAATGACTTGAATAAAGCATTCCTATCTCGCCCCTGCAATAATACCTCTTTTTACCCGAACAACAACCTAATGTTTAGATCCCTGCATTGCTTTGAGTTTAAAGTAGTCACCGAAAACGAGGTGAATCTTGTATTTCAAAGCATTAAATCCAATGCAGTTGGTAAGGATGGAGTACACTTGCGTTTTTTGAAAATGATACTGCCCTACATAATTAGTTGTCTCACCCATATTTTTAATTCTTGCATAGCTTCTTCAACTTTCCCTAATTTGTAGAAAAAAGCCAAGGTTATTCCTGTTCCTAAAAAAGAAAATCCAAAGTTGCCGTCAGATTTCTGTCCTATAAGCATCTTACTTTGTTTGTCTAAGATTCTCGAAAAAATCCTTGGAAATCAAATAACATGCCATCTAAGTGGTTTAAGTTTGCTGACATCAGTGAAATCAGGCTTTCGCGCTAACCACAGCTGTTCAACATCTATGATTAAAGTACTTGAAGACATCAGATAAAACTTTGATAGAGACTTTCTAACGCTGCTTTGTTTACTTGATTTTTCAAAAGCTTTTGATTGTGTCAATCATGAAATTGTATGCACTAAACTAAAATTTTACTTTGGATTTCATGAACGTTCAGTTAATTTAGTAAGAGGCTATCTTATTACCCGTTCACAAAGGGTAGTAGCCAATGGAAAATATTCAACGCCGATGAATATAACCGCTGGTGTACCTCAGGGCTCGATCCTCCGCCCTACCACAAGTCTGCCAAAATGCTACGGTCCATCTTTATGCTGATGACGCACAAATTTATTTATCCCGCCCCCATTGGCTTGTGGAAGTTCTAATGGCTAGATTTAACTTAGATCTAGCCTCAATTGCTACTTGGTCTAAGAATAATGGTTTATTATTAAATTCTGGCAAAATTCAATTGGTACTTATATCAAAAAAACATTTTTGTACTGAATGGCTTGAAACTATTTATCTCCATTCAACAAGACTTACCTTCCCCAATACTGTGACTACTCTTGGCTACAACACTTTCTGCTTCAGACCACGTTAACTTTATTGTCTTCCACATTTACTCAGGATTACGAAAACTCTGGATTTTTTCTTGCTTTACAGTAAAGCACCAAGTTAAGATTCATCAAGTCTCTATTTATTCCGATTTTTTACTACGTCATTCCTATCTTTTGAAAACTTAATTCGATCTCTCAGCACAAACTACTCGTTGCCTTCAACTATATGGTAAAATATAAAGAGTGTTTCATCGTGAGGTTTGATTTATAATGTAAAATAAAACACATAAATTTGAAAGTGAACTTAAAATTTTTATCATCGGTTAAAAGAACAATTCATGACATTTACTTTTTGAAAATGATATCATGTTAATATTGGACACGACTACGTCTGAGGTGGTCCATTCGAAAGGTCCAATTTTGGGTGACTCATTCGAGCATAGCGACTGTTATTTCGCGGATAACACGAGTAATATTGGCTTCCAAAGGATCAATCGTAGCTGCCTTATTCTTGAAGACCTGAGACTTTACATATTCCCAGAGAACACAGTACAAAGGTGTGATATCGTACGATTTAGGTGGCCAATAGTCTATTGTTTAACGCACTGTATTCACTCGTAGCGCCGTCTTGTTAAAACCAGAGCTCACTGAGACCATGTGCTTGAATTTCAGAAAGCACATAGTCTGATAACATGGCGCGATAACGGTTACCATTGACGGAAACATTCTGATTTGCCTCATTTTTGAAGAAATATGAACCAATGATTCCACCAGCAAATAAACCACACCATACCGTTGTTTTTAATGGATGTAATGGTAGCATCACTGAACAAAATTTCAAGATAAAACACCGGATTTTCATTGACTTTTTCCAGAGCCCGTTCACTGAAAATATGACGCAAATTCAAGTCGCCTGGCTTCAATTCTTTCACAAGTTGAATTTTGTACGCTTTTAGGCTGAGATCCTCACGTAAAATAAGCCAAATTGTCGCATACACCAAGGTAAGCTGCTGAGAACGACGACGAATCGATTCATCACGGTCTGCGCGTACAATCTCATCTACAGCTGCTATAGTATCTTCACTACGTGTTGGATGTGGTCTAACCGGTCGAGTATCATCCACTTATGTAAACTGGGACTCAAATTTGCGAATTTTATTGGCCATAGTGGTTTCAGTAGGTCGATTATGCGCACCGTAAGTTCCTTGAATCGAACGAAAAACATTTCTCTCAGAACGCTGATTTTCGTAATTGAGCTGATCAATTTGGAGACGCTGTTGTGGTGTGAGTCTTTCGATGATGACTTGCCAGACGATACTGAGCAAAAATGACAAAGCAGTTTGAAAGGAGTCACGCGTGATCTGTCAAAAAGAGCCTATTGAAAATCAAACATCACGATGAATCACCCCTCATATGGAATAAGAAGATACGAACACAAATCCCACCTTCATAAGTTTGTGCTGGGTTGCACATTCCAAAATTATTGGGAATTAAGGTGCTCTATCTTCTTGCACAAAACAATCCAAATCACCAGCGTACTTATATCAAAATTTTCAATTTGCTCAGTCACAGAAAACTTTAAACTTGGTAACACCAACATCTAACTACCTTAATACGTCGCGTCTCTTTCTCGTTTCAACCACCAGACTCTGGAACACTCTTCCTGCCACTATTAAGCAAATTATAGATGCAAAGCAATTTAAAAGTGCACTACTTGCACACTTTCGGTAATCGATGCATTTTTCTCTCTATTTTCATTGTATCTTAATTTTTCATTTTTCTCTTTTCTTTTTTCCCTTTTCTTTTCCTGCTTCTTCCCCTCAGTTTTCCACTCCCTTCTCCATACCATAAATATTTTCTTTTAAATACTTTTTACTTAATTAAATATTAAATTTTATTTAATCATTATTTAGTCATTACTTTATATATACAATATAAATATTTTTTTTATTAGTGCTTTATTATTGTGTTATTAATATTATTATAACTTAATTAATTTCTTCTTGTTGTGATCATAATGTGATATTAATAATGTTAACTAATAATTTTTAAATTGAGCTACATACCATACTAGGTGGAGTGAAAAGTAACCTCTTTGACCGCCTTTGAAAGCGCTGCTACTGCAAAAAAGGTTATGGTGCCTTGAAGTCCGTTCATATTTAGGCAGACATGCCAAATTTCAGTGAGATACTGTCTTCAGTTTTGTTTTGACAGCTGATTGTTGTTGACGCGTTTGGCATCATGTTTAAAAAAAAAAAACATTATTTTTTGAGAGGCATAACGGCGAAGGAAACAAAAGAAAAGTTGAATAAATATTATGGGGTTTAATCCTCCGTCAGATTACACCATCAAATACTGGTTTCGAGAGTTTCGTGGTGGCCGCAACACCACTGCCGATCAAGTCAACAGCGGCAGGCCCTCCGATGCGGTTACAGAGGACAATGTCAAAAAAATACGTGTAATGGTGTTGGCTGACCACAAAGTGAAAGTGCGCGAGCTAGAAGATACCACAAAGATTAGTACTGAGGGCACACGCCATATTTTTGGCAATATTCTGCATATGAAAAAGTTATCCTGCCGCTGGGTGCTGCGCATACTCACTCCTGACCAAAAACACGAATGCGAAAACACTTCGAAAGAGTGTTTGGACTTGCTGATGTGGAATCGGGCGGACTGTTGACGATTGGTAACTGTTGAACACCTGAGAACAGAATGAGTGCTCGGCAATGGACTGAAGCCAACACAAGTGCTCCAAAACTGCCGAGGGAGGTTCGATGTCGGAAAGGATTATTTCGTCGGTTTTCTGGCATTGTCATGGCATACTCTTCGTGGACTACCTCGAAAAAGGAAAAACCATCAGCGAGTATTACTATGCATTATTGGAGCGATTGAACGGCCTCACATGAAACGAAAAAAAATTATGTTTTTGCAAGACAATGCACCGGCGCACAAGATCATCGCAACCATGGCTAAAATCAATGACTTACGGCTTCAATTGCTGTCGCATCCACCGTATTCGCCGGATTTGGCTCCCTCGGACTATTTTCTCTTCCCAAACCTCAAAACATGACTCATCAATAAAAGATTCAGCTCACGCGAGGAAATCATCGACGCTTACTTACTTTTCGGGCAGAATGAAGAAGTTGGAAAATCGCTGGAATAAGTGCATCAAACTAAAAGGGGACTATATTGAATAAAATAAAAAATTTAAAAAAAAATTTTTTTTTTTCATTCCCAAGGAGGTTACCGTTCATCCCATCTAGCACTATATATATATTGTAAATATCTCCTAAAAAAGACTCAGTTTAAACTTGTACTCCTGAATAAATTGAAATTGAAACTGAATTGAAATTAAATTGATAAGTATGCTGTTGGTGATTCCTTGGCAAACCGATGATGAAAAAATCCAATTATTGGATTCTCTGAATCGCTTTCATTTATTTTGGTTGCTTAAAAGACTACAAATTGCCATATTTAGAGCGAGGATAATCCTGAAAAAATTCATAAGATGCTATTGCCTCTAAAGAAAAAATATACCGTATGATGCGGATTGTAACACGGTAACATCGTTGGTCCTTATTTCTTCAAAAATGAGGTTAATGTCAATAGAAACCGGTACAATGAGATGATGGACGATTTGTTTGACATCAACGTGGAAGATCTGTGGTTTCAACAGTATGGTGCTCCATCCAATACTTCAAACGGAAACATCGCTTTAGCAAAACACGATTTGCAATAGAGTTATTTTAAGAAATGGACTCCTCATTTAGCCACCAAGATCGTGGGTTTTGACGCCATTGGATTATTTTCTGTGGGGCTATGCCGATAAACCAGCAACGATTGACCCTTTACTTGTTCTTGTTCGAGTTGTTCGCCCAATTAGTATTTTACTTTAGCATCTTTGTCAACAGTTTTGGAAAAAATACTTGTAAACAAATTTCTAGTCATTTTAATCGTCATAATACTTGATGAAATTAGAATTGAATATGACTTAGACAATGTCTCCTTACTTTGTTTGCTCGACTTCTCCAAAGCTTTCGACAAAGTAAATCATGAAATGCTTTGCAAAAAACTCAGATTGTACTTTCGATTTAGTGAAAGATCAGTATATCTTTAGAGAGTGATATTTGCTAACTTTGCTAACTAGGGTACCCCCAGGGCTCAAATTTAGGTCCAATTTTATTTTGCATTTTCATCAATGACCAACCAAAAGCTTTCACCAGTACCAGTGTTCACTTTTACGCTGATGATTGACAGATCTATTTGTCCCGCCCAATCGGGCTAACTGAGGACCTTATCTATAGAATAAATGAAGATATTTCTAGTACAATATGTTATATTGCTGGACTCAAGGCAATGGCTTAACTATTAATCCTGCAAAGTTAAGCTAATATTGATTTCAAAGCAACAGTATAACGCTGATGATCTAGCGTCTGTCTTCCTTAATAATGTAAAACTTCAATACACGAATGTCGTAACCAATCTTGGATGTAAGGTAAATCGTTCACTCACCGCGATCGATTACATTAATTATTCCATTGGACGCATTTATACTGGGTTGCGCAAACTTTGGCCGTATTCTAGTTATACACCCGTCGACACTAAGCTCAGGCTTGTTTAAACTTTACTTATACCTATTATCAATTATGCCATAGTTGTGTACAGTAAACTTGATTCTCAATCCCACCATAAGTTGCTGGTTGCCTTCAACGTCCATGATAAGGTATGTAACGGCCTTCGCCGACGTGAAAACCTCTCTCACTACCTCTTTACACCAGATCTTCCTACATAAAATCATCCACACCAAATCGCCTTCGTATTTGTTCGCAAAACTTCAATTGGTGCAATCTTCTAGGACATGTAACCTCATCCCCCCATTCCATAATTATTTGAACATATTGCGTCTTTTCTTTGTTCATATTACTAGGCTATGGAACTCTCTACCAATATCAACAAAACAAATAATTGGAGCCAGACAGTTTAAAGCTTCCGTATTAGAATACCCCTCCTGATTACTACAGCAATTACTTACACTACTAGGTTTTACGGTATGAGGTGAGCGTGAAGATACAAATGTCTCGATAGGAAACATTTATTGTGAACGGGCTTTAATTGTTTTTTTTTTTTTTGGTTGCTTTGACACCTGTCAAACATATTTAGTATACTGTATGTATATATTGAGCAAACAACATCATATTTTTTCGTCAAAATCAGAGATAACGATTTTGATGTGAGAAATGAAGAACGTGGAAGATCGAAAAAGTTTGAAAACGCAGAATTACAAACTATATTAGATGAAGATGACACTTTGAGTCAGAAATGGCAGAAATTTTAAATGTTGCACAACAAACAATTTCTGAACGTTTAAAAGCTATGGGAAAGATCCAAAAGTATGGAAAATGGGTGCCACATGAATTGAGTGAAAGACAGATGAAAAACTGAAGAACCACAAAATCATGGGTTAATTCTTCTGGACAACCATCAACTTCGACTGCAAAACCAGATCGTTTCGGCAGAATTCTGGTGGGACCAGAATGATGTACCACGAGCTCCTTAAACCTGGTGAAACCGTTAATACATATCGCTACCGACAACAAATGATCAATTTGAACCATTCATTGATCGAAAAACGACCAAATGGGCCAAAAGACACGGCAAGGTAATTTTGCTCTATGACAATGCACGTGCACACAAAGCAAAACTGGTTTAGGATTCAACCAAAGCACTTGGCTGGGAGCTGCTACCCCACCCGCCGTATTCACCAGACTTACTACAATTTGCTTTCATCGATGGGACACGAATTAACTGAGCAGCACTTCGAATTCTACGAGGAAGTCGAAAATTGGATGACTTTTTAGTTTGCTTCAAAAGTTGAACAGTTTTATTGGCGTGGAATCCATAAATTTCCTGAAAGATGGGAAAATGTGTAGCTAGCAATGACCAATACTTTGAATAAAATGTTTTTTATTTTCTCATTACTTACGAAATTGCAATGCTATTTCCATAGACTTACAAAACTTGGGGTAGCTCAAACGGATTGCAATTTTCTCTCAAATTTCGTCTTATTAATGTTTTTTTTTCAACAATTTTAATAATAATAATGTGCATATACAATTCTTATTAAAATAATAGGTAGTAGCGTTGCAGTAAACTGACAACTGTTGCCGATCCTTTGACATACGTCAAGTTCTGTCATTATTCATGACTTATTAGTTTAGTATAACAAGTCGAAGTGTAAAGTTATTAAAAAAAAAGCGGTCTCAGCCACAGACATTCTAATAAAACTGCCATCAAAACCTGACCCGCTTGCCTTTTCAACGACCATTAAATAAGAGCAAAACCGTCTGCTAAATTGCTTTAGATATTAAAATAATCTATTGGAATGTTTAATAAATTCTGCTGTTTTTTTTTTCTTGGAAGTAGTGTTTATCGTTTCAGAAAATCTCTGTGTATACCGTTATGAAATGTTTGTGTTTATTCCAATAGAGAGGCTTATCCTTTACATTGTCTTGAGAACTCGTTACGACCGGACGTGTTTTAAATGCTCAATATTATTTTTAAAATCTAGGATAAGAAAGTGCTTTTTTTTTTGCAAAAAGAAAAGGTGTCAAAGCTATAGAGGCGCAACGGGAGTTTTGCAGCTTGTATGGATATTAGCACAGACACTTGTCGATGTTGGACAAGTTTCGCTTAGGAAATACAGACCTTGCTGATTCTGTTCACTCTGGACGTCCACCCACCCCAGATGACAATTAAATCTTTACTGCAGTTACCGTTGACAGGCATTTGACTGGGCGGAAGATCGCTCAGCTGTTTAATAACGTTTAATATCGTTTAATACAGTGGAAGAAAAACGGCGAACAGGAAGGCGTTGTTTCTTACATGACAACGCCAGACCACATACAGCTTTAGTGATAATATAAAAGCTGAATTCATTTGGCTGGGAAGCTATCCAGCACCCACCGTACTTTCCAGACCTTGCGCCTTCTGACTATCATCTGTTCCGTACTCTCCAAAACAATTTGTACTAACGGCAATTCAATTCCGAAGATTAGATCAAAACGTACGTGGAAAACTTACTAACCCATAAGTCTGCTGACTTTTAAAAAAGGGCAGCATGTCTCTTCCAGAATGTTAGAAAAAGAAATGGACCAATATGGACAATATTTGATGGATTAAATCTTTATAAGCTTTTATACCAAAAATGTGTGTTTAACCTTAACCCTAAAAAATCGCGGAACTTATTGAACATCCCAATATTTTAGTTTTTAACTAGAAATAAGATTATTTTTACAGTTACGTTTGAAATATAGGTTATTTATTAATTGGAACTACTCGTTTTCATCAAAATTTCAATATTGAACATAAAAATTAAAAACAAAAAATATATTGTAAATTCACTGTAAAACTATGTGTTTTATTTAAGAAATGAATATTTGATGGATTTCGACTGGAGATCTTATAAATTTTCAGAAATCGTTAATTTTCGTTGTGTTATCTACTATTTTGATCAGCACTGTATCTATGTTAATATACTTGTATTTATAAGTGTCATGGACTGCATCAAAGTTAAGTAAGTTAAGTGTTGCATAGTCATAGAGTCAAAACTAACCTCATATGTACTCAGAGGGTATGTGCGACTCAAACACGTATGAAAATTCATTGATTTTGTATTTTTTTAAGGGAGTACGTGCGATGTGCATACCATGATAAATAAATCTCTACACCACAGGTAAAAAAAAAAAAAATCTTTGTTTAGATTTATCGAAGAAACAACGGATATGAATTTTTTTATAAGACGTAGTATGTGGCAAGACATTGAAGAACAGATGAAGGATGGCCATAAGAACACATTTACATACGCATGTATATTTATTTGTAAAGTAGTATAAAAACATACATAGTTTCGCCTACGAAAGTACATGAACAGCATTTTAATTTGCTGTTAATTCTTCTTTTATTCAGATAATAATATATTTAAGAATTTTAACTTTAAAAAAAAAATAATTTACTTTCAAAAATATATTTATTTACGAAAATCGTGGACATATTTGTTCCATATGTATATGTACAAAGATAATGCGCAGACTGTCATAATTTAACTATAAAATATAAATTAGCTTATTTAGGAATTATTTGTGTAAAAACAAAACTCTTTATTAATAAAATTATTTTGAAACCCTGCAAGCATACGTAAATACATAAAAAATACAAATATGTACATATACCTATACATAGTAACTCAAAAATCACTCGACTCAGAAAAGCAAACAATTTTTTTAAATTATTATTATATTATATAATCAAATCACAAATCATAATCAAAATTATGAATGAAGTGTGAATGGGATAACTTCTTGTTTTTTAAAGTCAAAATAATGGTTGAGTTAAGCTAGTATTACTCGGAACCGTCAATATGCATTTTTCTGAGTTTATGGATATATGTTACATGCATCAATAGTATGTATTCTGAAATCTTTGCCTTTTGAAATATACATATATGTATGTACTCCATTGTATCAGTTTTACCAGTCAGATATGAGCAGACACCCCTTATACGAGTACCTGTATCATATTTTGTTATATAAGGTTCAATAGAATCTGGCAAATCGACTTGAGGTTTTTTAAAAGTTCATATGTTCTGGAGCTCCTTAAGCCTAGCTTCAAAATTGACACTAGATTAAAATCTGGAAATTAATAGTAATTTTATAAAAATTATAACTCTATTTTTTAAAAAATTTCAAATAGAAATGCTTTTAGGAATTTGAAGATTGATTAAATTCTTTATTTACTTATGTTTAAATATCACTATATACTTTTTCTTTGATCTAGCTAATTAAATTACAGAATGTGAAAAACGTGTAAACAGCTATTTTTATTTGGAATGTGTAAGAAGGACTGACATTTCAGTCAAACCTTACATATGTATGTATATAACAGCAAATTTGTCTGAAAATGTAGGTGATATTTCCATTGGGCATTTCCTTCCAAGTTTTACTTAAAACTTGTTGATGCTCTTATAATCATACTAATTCACAGTATTAAAAAAGATAAAAGAGGATAAAATGGGTACCGTACATGATGAAATATTATGTATGTAAGTAAAATTATGTGAACACTTGTGCTACGAAAGTAAAATTTTTCTGAAATTTATTCAATTTAATTTATGTAATTTTTAAAAATTATCCAACCAACAACAATCATCGAACACTAATTCACTCTTTCAAAATTTACGTTAAACAGCATTTTTATTTTCATAAAAGAAAACAATTTATCAATTAAATAAATGATTAATCACAACTTTCACTTAAATCAAATTCAGCAAATCAGCTGATTTTTAATGTTCCTTCATCTGCCTGCAATTTCAGGGGAAAATTTTTTGCTCTACTATATGGTTTTTTCCATTGGTTTCTTTGTGGAAGCTAGGCAATTTGGACTCCAATGGAACAATGAACTTCTTTTGACTTTGAAGCCAGTCGATTGCTTGATACGCAATACTATTTGACGTTTATTAGAACATTCTAACATAGAATCCAGAAGAGAAATCATGCTCCGAACTGAAAACCAGAAGTAAAATTTTGCCAATGTAACAGTTTTATGTAATTTTTTTCTCTCCAGAGTAAAAAGAAGGCATCTGTCGGCCAATCAAAAACCCTATTAAAACCCAATCTACGACCTCGCGAAATGACACCTAGTTTTGCAGACAATTCTCGGGTTCTCGACCAACAAGAATCATTTCACTAACTTTTCCCCAGAATTCGGAACGCACTCATTAATAAACAGTTATTACCAGCTTACGAAGATTGTTTGATGTTTTGACAATTTTTACTTTTCAACTCGATGCATTTTTGTCAGCGGTGTTACAACTTTTTTAACTCCTCCGTATAGTACGACTTCGCGGCGGCGAAGACTTCCTCATTCGACCCGTATTTCTTTCCGGCGAGCGATCTTTTAAAGTTTGGGAACAAAAAGAAGTCGCAGGAACATAATCCGGAGAATACGGAGGAGTGCGGAGCAATTCGTAAGGCAATTCGACCAATTTGGCTGTGGCAACTTCGAAGGTCTCAGCCGGTGCATTATCGTGATGCTCTTCGCCAAATGTTGTCGTTTGTTGGGTGTGGTTCATTAAAAACCGACGTGCGGCCATGCTAACTCTGCGAACTAATGGTAAACGGTTGTACGGAAAAGTGAATGGGTCCCATACACACACTGGAGAATTGGCTTGATTTCCTTACAGATTTTTACACTCAAAATAAGAATCGGATCACTGAGCGATATTGCCCTTTTTCATGCCCACCATGTTATTAAATGGATGTCAAAACAAAACTAAGCGTCGGATTGTCACCTAATTTTGACAGGCGGTCTAAAAGAGGTTAGACCAAATGATAGTATTCTCATTTAGGCTTGGTAGCGCCACCTATCTTTCATTCGGGGTACTCATTAAACAGCCCTCGTAATTTAATGTTCTAAATTCTTCGCTTCTCGATCGGTGTTGAACATATAGGAATAACATCAGTGATGGCAACTGGAAATAGGAATAGAAGTTGTCAGCCAAAATGTAAATATTCAAATTTCTCTGGTAGCTTTATATTGTGAACAACTTGATGGACACCTTTGTAAATGGTATTAATAGACTACTCTACTTGTACAAGGCTCACTAAATATTTATACTCTCAAATGCTTTCTCGAAAACGATTATAAGCAGATTTCAGTCGATGCATTGGTCTAAAATAATCGGCATGGTATTGGTTTTGTTGAAACAGGTCGAGGAAGACGTGAGCGATGACCTGTCTGTTTGACGTTGAGCCAATCCAGAATTATCTTTACTTATAATTTGCCAATACATAATCAAGCATGAAATATACCGAATGGAATGGCTTCAATGCCTGCCCCTTTGCTATGCTTGAGGCGTTTGGTTAGCGCCAATATCTTAATTTATAGGAACTTCGGTGCATGTTCAGAACTAAAAATAATGCTTCTACTTTAATTCCATTACGTTCCTAGAATCGTTTGCAGGTTTTTGCCAATAGCCTAAATAGTGCTAAAAAAATATTTGTACAGCCTATTTTTCCAGGGTTCATTGCTTATAGTTTTTATGCTTAAAGTAAGGTAGACCTCTCATTTTTAGCGCATTAGATACCAAATCGCCTATCTACATATATTGTTGCTAAATGCTTTACCGCATTGGAGCGGTTGGGAGCTATCGTAAGATGCTGGTTGCGATTCTTTCTAATATCGGCTCCGCTTTTGTTTCGGACAAACAAGCAACATACTTAAAAGTAACTACTGATCGGAATATGGATAATTTACCTTGATTGGCTGTTATATGCGGGTAAAAGAAGTATAGCTGGCCTTATGACTGTTCCACTAATATATAGAAAAATAGGTATAAATAAATGTATTGTCAATAGTTAAATAAGATAATATTGCAAAATAACAACAAAAACTTCTGACATATCTTCGCGGTTCATAGATTATGATGATTTATACTATATTAAGGCACCAGACCACTGTGCGTGCGCGGTACCTACGAGAGTGTATTTGTCAACGATTAGATAATGTTTTTTTTTTATTGATACTAATATTCAATATATACATATACAATAGAAGACGATACACAAATTTTTTTATTTAAATCTTAAAAATAGTTTGCGGTGCACGCCGCTTCCAAAAGGACACTCCGACGAAGTTGCTGCTTGGTGAAAAATACAAAATATATATATACATAATATATGAATTTACAAATATTTTTATAGACTAGACATATAGGTCACGTAGAGAAATTTCGATATTAAAAAAAAAAAAAAAAAAAAAAAAAAAAAAAAAAAAAAAATGGCGACCAAGCGAATTTTATTTCAATTTTTCGCAGGAAAAAATAAAAAAAAATCCTTATGTTTTGCCATAGACACTGGCAAATCGGATGAATAGTTTAAAATATGTTATCAATCTGGTTGAAAAACAGTTTTGCTGAAGGATAATTCGACATACAAACTTAATTTTATATCTGTATTTTATATGCATTACGAATTTCTTTACTAAGATTTTAAAAAATTCTTAACAAATGCATCTTTCAGAAATTGGAAAAAAATAATAATTTTACCGTGGTTTGGTGCCTTAAGAGAAATAAGAGCGTTTAACCATTAGGTCGATTTTTATGTATGTTTGTTATTCTCAAATTCCAAACAAATTTGAATGGTTTCCGTAAATTATTTGATGAGTTTTGGAAAATCCAATTTCAACTTTCAATTTTCCCCAACTCACAAGCAGAAGATCCCAAGCTATAGAAATCTGGGGTGTTTAGTTCACCAATGAAAAACATTATCTTACTCTTCTCTACGAGTAGCAAACTAGTGCGCTCTTGAAAGGCTCAGCGCAGCCTCTTGGCCTGAAAGGCACACGTAAGTAAGATTTTACACTATAAAGCAGAGTCGGAAAAATTTCCACCATTCAATTTTACGCGCGGCAAAGGGCTAGAAAAAAGACAACTTTTATATACTAGAACTATGTATATGCCAACAAGATAAAGCTCCTCACTCTCACTCTAAAAGAAGAAGTGTGTAAAGAGCCCACCATATCTGTTAACCCAGTCACCAGGGCTAAAGACAAAAGGGGCAAAAGAGAAGAGCGGATATTAGCAAACTAGATTTTTTAAAAAGTATCAATCATAGAATATCAGGCTGTACACTATACACTGATCGATAACTAAAACCAATGAATGAGACCATACGTTAAATGAACGGTTGACAGAACGATACACATTGACATCGAAGATATATTCCGCAGCGCACTTCACCACTGCACACGACTGCTGTCGAGATTTAAAACCTTGAAAGGGCAAGTAAAGTTAGAGCCCATGGCAGTGGCTTTCCAAGAAGTTTATAAGGCGGATGATGCTATTGGCCCGATCCACGATCTGAAAAATTTACTTCTTTTGCACATTCTCTACGGTTGGCATTTATACCCATTATCGAACGCATTAAAAGTAGCTTTAATGCATCCTATTCCGAAAGGGGATACAAACACTTCCAATCCAGTGAATTGCCGATCGATGAGTAAGGTGTTATAAGTGAGTCGAAAACAACGATATAACTTCGGATAAACATTTCGTTTTTAAGGTAGAACAAAAATAACAAACAATGGACGTGTATGTGCTTGATTGACTAATATAAGGCCGTTTCAATGTACGAACATCCAACGCCTCTATACCATTTTCTCTTTTAAACACGTGCAGAGACGACTCCGATGTTTTAGATCAACATCCTCTTGTAAAATCCGATCGTAATCGTTTGGTCTATGCAGATATTCGATAGACTTTTGCAAACGCTTCTGGTATAAATTTACCAAACAAATGACGCAATTTAAGAAGTTAGAGTTGAATTACACCATGATGTAAAGATTTGCAAGATGTGCCAGTAGCAATGCAGATGTGAGAGAAATATGTATAATGGAATAAGATGTAATTATACGCGATATAATGGATGATTTTTTAAGCGTTTGGTTTTTAATTGTCCACAAAAAAAAAAAAAAAACATGAAAATTGTGAAAGTGTATAAAATTTAGATTTGAGTTGATAAATCAATGCTTGCTATGTACTTTTTAAGGATTACGGTAACGTTGTTCTCACTGTCATCTTTGAAAAACTACTGTCCAATGATTCCGCCCACTGCATTTTTCCGGGTGCATTGCCTAAGGTTGCTTATCGGACCAAATGCGGCAGTTTTGTTTATTAACTTACTCATTCCACCAGAAATGAGTTAAGTCGCTGTAGACAATTTTTCGATAAAAAAGCGGATCTTCCTCCAGCTTTTCTAAGGCCCAGTCACTGAAAATTCGACGCTATGGCAGGTCGTTCGGCTTCAGTTTTGGAACCAGCTGTATTTTGTATGGTTTTAGACCAAGGTACTTGCGTAAAATCTTCCACGTAGTCAAAGTAACACAATTAGCAATCCCAATTGCTGCGCGAATGGACAAATTACGCAGCAATATTTTCCTTTGTACGCACTCTACGATTACTCACTAGCAGCAATCTTTTCCTTTCTACGCACTCTACGATTACGGGTAGATCACCTATCGCGAAATTGGTGCGATATGTCTTTATGGCTTGAATTGCTTGATTAGTAGGTCGATTATGACCAACGTAAAATGGTCGAAGTGCGCGAAAAACATTTTTCACGGAGTACGAATTCTGATAAAAAAATGCAATAATTTGTAAAGGTTGTTCGGGTGTAAGTCTTTCCGAAATGGAATGGCAATGCTAATTGAACATGCTTGACGTTGACATGTCACGAATCACGCTTGAAATCAAAGAGGGAATACTGAAAAACCAAACCGCAAAAAAATCACTGTTTATATTTCATCGATTAATAAAATTAAATTTGAGACTATGGAAAATTTAGGTATAAGGCATTTATTATTTGTTTTCTTACTTTGCTTGGTCAAAGCATTTACATCAAACATGTTTTAAAAATATGTTATAAAAGACCTCGTTTAGCATTACGCTCAATTTTATTCAGTTTTAAGAGAAAAGATTGTTTAATAAATATTTAAAACTGTCTTCCGTTTAAATTATAAGAAAATAGTTTATTTATTTTGTCACCAAAATTTATGAATGGAATACAAAGTAGAATTTTTAAATTATGTCACCTAAATATCCCATGATTATCCTTGCAAGCATTGAGGCGACGGGAGAATTGACATAAGGCTTTAGTGATATTTAGGAACACAACTTCAGAAGAATATGCTTTCGCATAGTACATAGGTATTTGGTGCTGTTGTTTTTTTTTTTTTTTATATAATACTAAATTGGATGTGATCAATTTTCATTTTACCATATCACACCTAAGATAAACTCAATAAAACTAAAATTTTATGTTGACTTCAAAATTAAAATATGTTTCTTTTATTTTTTAGGTACATAAATGCAGAATGATTTGAAATTTACATCGTATAGCAACATACTTTTTGGTGGTAATCTGGAAATAGTCTGTTATTGGCTTTTACTAAAAAATTTCTAAGACTGTTAAGTGTTGGGAAAAACAAATCATGATACTATTTAGCATTCGAAATCTACCATTGTTTGCTCTGTGTTTCTTATTTTCCACACGAGCTGAACGGGATTTTAATTTTAATGATGATCTTCAGGTAAATATACCAAAAAACTATAATTTTGAGATAAGTTTGAAAATAGATTCACTTAACATGCAAATTCAGAATTTTAATACCAATTATATGAACTAACCCAACAAATAAGTTCTACCTTACAAAATGTCTATGCAGAATGCAGATATCCCCACTCGTCCCTGCTCACAAAAAGTGCCAGTAATCTTCGTTTATTCGATTTTATTTTCTATAAGTAACAATGGTTAAGAGATCTTTCTACTTAAATTTAATATAAAAATTTACTTACATACATAGGTACCGGAACAGTATACCCTTAAAAATTCACCTGTGGCACGAGCAATTCCTTTTACTGTTCGTTGAATTTTAATTTTTAGACCAAATCGTCGTATGATATTAGCAAAAACGAAGTGTCGAACCAAGGTCGAATTCACTCAGGCTCTAATACTGCTATCTAGTAAATTTATATATATAAATATACAAGGAAACCCGCATGATCATATTGGTATTACAAATAAAGTCAGTCGTTCACTGACTTTTATAACTTGTTTCGATTTTCCTCCGGAAAATTTAACAGGGTCATACGTCTAAGGATACATGCAATAGAGGGGAGAAGCTGCAGATAATGCTGCTGAGAGATATTTAACCGTCTACCGATACGGACGAGTTCCTTGCACTGAAAGAGGAGTGCGATGAGCTCACATTCATAGGAGTTAAGCCATTCACCACGGCTAGAGCAAAAAGGAAGAAGTGGAGTTTTTCTTAGCTCAGATTATTCTCAACAGCAAACTGGATGGTCTAAGGAATATTAAAATTCTGGACTACCAGGTTATTTACTGGAAAAAATTCAAGAGGAGTGAAAATATTTTACAATGTGTTCGCTGTCAAAGATCCATGCATGCCGTGTCGAATTGCAAAATGCAATCATAAAAGGATAAGTGCGGAAAGAACCACAAAGCCGACACCTTATGTAAAAACACGGGACACACCGCAAACTAATAGAATTCTCCTAAGTTGCAGCTCATAAGGAAAGAAAATTTGTCTGGGCCGCAAAAGATGGGGACTAAGCTACCACTAGTCCTCAGGCAAACACCAGCCGACACTTCTCAAATTGCCTTCGCCTTAAACGGCGGCAGGTGGAGGAAGCACGGTACGAAAAGCCACGTTTACTTCACAGGCCACAGCGCCTAGAGCATCGGCAGCCTTATCTGACAATATGACATGCAAGCATTTTCATTGGAATTCATTTAGAGATTCTTACAAGTTAAGCAAAAAAAAAAAAACGCTTAAAAACTAGCGTAATGTACTTCAATTTATTTAATAATCTAAACCTAATACTAAAAACTATGCCTTTTGACATAACCTAACTGATTTGAGTTTTTTTTTTAAATATTAACTCTACTTTAACCTACGTAAACGACGTAGACTCGTTTATAGTGCTGCTGAGCAACATCACAACTCCCTACCGCCCTACTAAACCTGAGACGGTCCGCACTGCCGTGTGCGACGTGAATTTTTCTTCCACAATTCCGGACGTTTTTTTTTTCGTATTGCTTCTCGCAAACGGCGCATAACTTCAAAATAATACTCCTTATTGACCGTACGACCTTGAGGTAAAAACTCCTGGTGCACTATGTAATGGTGCACGGTAATAAAAAAAAAAAAAAAAAAAAAACAGTGATCAAAACTTTGACATTTGATCGAACTTGGCGTGCTTTTTTCGGTCTTGGCTCTCCTGGGTATTTCCATTGGGACGAGTGGGCCCTGATTTCGACGTCATAACCATACACCCATGATTCGTCAACAGTTATGACCCTCTTGAGCAAGAAGGGGTCATCATTGACGTCATTCAAGAGCTCATGAGAGCTGCTCATGCGACGGTTCGCTGACACACGTCTCATGTCCAAAACATCCGAAGAAATTGCATGGCACGAGCCGACCGATATGCAAATCCTCATCAACTTCTCTTATGGTAATTCTACAATTTTCCAAAACAATTTTCTTCACAGCATCGGCGTTATCATCTTTTGCTCATGTGCTGGGGCTCCCAGAGCGAGGTTCATCATTGGCATTTTTACTTGTAAACATTATTTTTTTTACAGCAGTCTCACCGTATGTCACTGTCAACATTTCAAATGTTTTAGAGCACTTGATTCCATTTTTTAAACAAAATTTGATGTAAAAACCAAAACGCGTCTTACCTTTCTATCTACCTTGTTGAACGGCATCTTTATTTTGTTAAAATAAGCACAGAGGTGAGATGCTATGAGGGCCGCGGACAACTCAAGCTTTGGGTAAAATTAGCTCATTACTCTTGTAATATTTCAATGGCGCCACTCGAGATTTAGCGCACAAAAATTGAATTTCTACACCTTGTCTCCCTTCGATACGAACATAAGCTACGGCTTCAAAAGCTTTCATGCTAGCATCTGCGAATATATGTACTTCGTTCGCAATAAATTCCTTTGAGAATCCCAACCATCTGAGAATACGAAGCTCATTTAATCTATCCAAGTCTTTAATACAGGCATACCATTCTCGTGCTTATTTTGAATCTAAGGGGACGTCCCAGTCTAGCTTTATCCTCCATAAATCTTGAAACAAAATCTTCATATATACGAGCTATTACCTTAAGTACATTGCGCTTCGTGGCTATGCTGATATTGTTCAAGTCACTTTCTTTGATGTTTAACGACAGCTCGTCAGTAAAGATATTCCATTTGACTCCTAGGACTGTTTGTTCGCCTTCATAGTTTTTTTGCCAAGGTATTTTTGCACAATTTCGTCGTTGTTAACCCACTTCCTTAAAACATAGAAGCCCTACTAAGGATGTTTTTGGATTCCTGATAAAAACGCTTCGCTTGACACACACCGATAAGACTGGTTACTACGTCGTCAACATAAAATGATTAACAAAGTATGGAGCAAGTTTTCAAATATTGTTGCTCTTCCAAAGACAAATGTAGCTGAATTGTGACTGATAAGAGATTCATTCTAAATTCCTTCAAAGATGATATCAACGTTACGGACTTTATCGGCTCTGAGTACCAGAAGAATCGATGACTTGAGAAGTACCTCCAATATATCAGGCAATAAGTCTAAATCTTATATACATACATGCATCTTTCCAGCTGGCGCAACTGCAGCTCGTTCGATTGACTCCACTTCTTGACACAAGAACGGTAATATATTTTTGACTTCTTTATCACCGTCAAATAAAAAAGTAGATCCAGTTTCAAATGATCTCTCTCTACATCTTTCATCCTCCTCTTCCTTACATTCCTCACTTTGTATAAGAATTTCTTTGTTTATTCTATGGTAATCTATGCGCAACTAACCCGGCATGCATTTTAAAAATATTGTTTTATGCATTATATATGGTAATAGTGTGATGAAGGAACTCCAAGGGCGGTAAGGGAGAGGCTCGAAGCAATGATCGTATTGTACAGATGACGTAATCCTACAGCATCTGCTTTTTATGTACTTTTGGTAAAGACATCAATTGTTGCATGTTTTTGCCAATTAGCTTCTTTTTATCTCCAAATTCTGGTAGAAGCGATATTGCGCAATCATAACAAGAATCGGAAGGGGTAACGCCTGCAATTGCTTTTTATGCAATCTTCTTCGACATTTTCCAGAGTGAAAATATCTTCAATTACGCTGGATTTCGCCGTTTTTAAATATTCAGTAGATTTTTTCACTATTTTCGTAACTTGACTACGGAATCTGGCACGTGCAAGCAGATCCACTTTCGTTAGGTAGAATTTTGTATTCAATATCACAATTATGGGTCCCTGATTTCGGCTCCAAAATGTAAAAATTCGTTATAAAAGTCCGAGGAAAATAACAATGCGTAATCTTTAAAGTTTATTGCAATACAAATCGTTGATAACTACAATGAAATATCAATTTGTACAGTTTATATGGAGCTATTTTAACAGTTTTTAAGTTTTATATGTAGAAATCTGAAAGTACATAATGTAGATTTAAGAGTTTAAGTAAATAAGGAAATAGCTGTATGTTTAAGTAAATTCATAGAGTATTACAAATTAATTTCAAATTGGTTTTTTAATAAAAGAAAGAGAAACAAAAGAGCAATGATTTAATTTTTAAGAACAAGTGAAGCAGTATCATTTTGTGGCACCGAAATTAAACTCACTTTTTATTAGAAGAAATTGACTTCTTATATTGTAATTTTGTGGTATAGGCCGCAGGAGGTTTATTCCTCTTGGTACAGTGAAGGTACACTGAATAAGGTACCCGAAAAAATAATGAATGTCTTGGAACTGGTTTCAGTTCCTTTACAAGATTATAGGGTCTATAACTTCGTGCGGTTTGCTAAGAGATGGCGTAACTTGTATTATTCCATTGCTATTATTCCATTGGAACATGCGTTGGAAAGCTACTGTCATTGTACGTCATTTCAGTATATGTCATTCATTTGAAGCGTAAACAACAATAATTTTTTTTTTCACTCAAATATGTCGAACTTTGTGCCTGAAAAAGTGTTTTTGCGGGGAGTTCTTCTTCATTACTGAAAACTGCTCCCGAAAGTCATCGTATTTTGGTGGAAGTTTATGGTGAACATGCGCTAACTGAGCGAACGTGCCAAAAGTAGTTTGCACGATTTAAAACTAGTGATTTTGGCTTGGAAGACAATGAACGTCCTGGGCAACCAAAAAAGTTTGAAAATGAAGAATTGGAAGCATTACTCTATGAAGATTGTTGCCAAACACAAGAAGAGCTCGCAGAATCTTTGGGTGTCACTCTAGCAGCAATTTCAAAACGTTTTAGAGCAGCTGGATATATTCAAAAGCAAGGAAGTTGGGTTCCACATGAACTCAAGCCAAGAGACGTTGAAAAGCGGTTTTGCATGTCCGAAGTGCTGCTGGAACGCCACAAAAGGAAGTCATTTTTGCATCGGATTGTTATTGGTGATGAAAAATGGATCCATTACGACAACCCCAAGCGCAAAAAATCATATGTGAAACCCGGCCAACCAGCCAAATCAACGGCAAAGCCGAATATCCATGACGAGCTCTATATTTGGTGGGATCAGATGGGTGTGCTGTATTATGAGCTGCTAAAATCGGGTGAAACCATCGATAGAGAGAGCAGTAGCCGAAAAACGCCCGGAATATGCGACCAGACACGAGGGAATAATTTTCTATCATGACAACGCCCGGCCCCACGTTGCTATTCTGGTTAAGAACTATTTAGAAAACAGTTAATGGGAAGACTTACCCCACCCGCTTTATAGCCCAGACCTTGCCCCTTCTGACTACCATTTGTTCCAGTCGATGCAGAACGCCCTCACTGAAAAACGGTCCACATCAGAGCAGAATATCAAAAATTAGCTTGATTCATTC
The DNA here is from genome assembly GCA_907269105.1 of Volucella inanis. Lineage (NCBI taxonomy): Eukaryota > Metazoa > Arthropoda > Insecta > Diptera > Syrphidae > Volucella > Volucella inanis. The sequence goes on from OU026155.1 coordinate 61,181,118, forward strand.
TTGGCTGCCAAGCCGGCGGAGTTCTTTTGGGATCTAAAAATTACCAGAAAGATAGGAAAAAGTTATAGCTTCAGATGGGCAATACTTTGAATAATACTATTGTACATATTTTTCTTAAATAGACGTTCAAATTTTGAAAAAAAAAAACCGGACGAATTAAATTATATACCCAATAAATTAACTCATTTGTAGCGCTGAAACTTCTCTATTTGGGCTCTGCAAAAGTTTGAAGAATATCTTGAAATTCATCAAAAAATTATCTTCAGCGGTGGTAAGCAAAATGTGCGTTATTGGACAGCAATAAACCCACATGTGCTTCAAGACACTCCATTGTATCCACAAAAAGTGACCGTGTTTTGTCGATAAAATGATCCCCTTTTTACGGTCATTGGAGTTCACTATCGTGTTATGTTGGAAAACAGTTTTTGCCAGAATTTGACATCAATGATATGTGGTTCCAACAAGACTGAGGCACATGCCACACAGCGGGTCAAATACAATAGGCTTTTCTTGCCAGATCACGCGTGACTCCTATCAAACTGCTTTATCATTTTTGTTCAGTATCGTTTGGCAAGTCATCATCGAAAGACTCACACCACAACAGCGTCTCCAAATTGTTCAGCTGTATTACGAAAATCAGCGTTCCTTGAGAAATGTTTTTCGTGCGATTCGGGGAACTTACGGTACGCATAATCGACCTACTGAAACCACTATTGCCAATACCATTCACAAATTTGATTCCCAGTTTACATAAGTGGATGATACTCGCCCGATTAGACGACCTCCAGCACGTAGTGAAGAGACTTGGCGTATTCGACAGCTTGGCTTATTTTACGTGAGGATCTCAGCCTAAAAGCGTACAAAATTCAACTTGTGAAAGAATTGAAGCCAGGCGACTTGAATTTACGTCATATTTTTAGTGAACGGGCTCTGGAAAAACTCAATGAAAATCCGGTATTTTATCGTGAAATTTTGTTCAGTGATGAAGCCCATTTCTGGCTCAATGGATACGTTGTACCCGAAGAGTACCATTAGCTACCATTACATCCATTAAAAACAACGGTATGGTGTGGTTTATGGGCTGGTGGAATCATTGCTCCATATTTCTTCAATAATGAGGCAAATCAGACTGTTACCGGCAATGGCAATGGCTCTACGAGCCATACAGCGCGTGAAACAATGGACTTGTTGAGAAATCATTTTGGTGAGCAATTAATTTCACGTTTTGCTACAGTAAATTAGCCGCCTAGATCGTGCGATATAACACCTTTGGACTATTTTCTCCGGGGATATGTAAAGTCTCAGATCTTCAGAAATAAGCCAGCTATGATTGACGCTTTGGAAGCCAACATTACTCGTGTTATCCGCGAGATACCAGTCGCTATGCTCGAACGAGTCGCTCAAAATTGGACCTTCCGAATGGACCACTTCAGATGTAGTCGTGGCCAACATTTACATATCATTTTCAAAAAATAAATGCCATGAATTGTTCTTTTAACCGATAATAAAAATTTTAAGTTCAATTTCAAATTTATGTGTTTTATTTTACATTATAAATCAAACCTCACGATGAATCATCACCCTATATAAGCACAAATAGGAGCACATTAAAAGTGGTTACATAAGGCGTTAATAAAAAGAGTCAGACCGACAGAGGAAAACCGAAAAAAGTTTAAACGAGCCAGAAATGACTGCAACGTCTTTCTCAAGCTGAAATGTCCCAAAGGCAGTAAAAATTGTTGGTCATTCGTCAAAAACATTAGAAATTCTGCCTTATCCTCTATCCCAACGCCATTTACAATGACCAGCTGTCCAGCTGTCAGCTCTTTAGACAAGACCAATCTGCTTGCTGCACACTTTGCGGCTAGCTCAACACGTCCCAGAATCTACAATGGGACGAATCTACTTTCGCACTCGTGTAGTAGCAAGAGTACTTAAAGATCTCAACATGCATAAATCCGCTGGTCCAGATGGTATATCTTCCCTTCTCTGAAGAGGTGTTCTTCCACTCTGGCAAAACCACTGCGTAAGCTTTTTCATCAGTCCTACTGGAAAACAGATGGAAAACAGCATTTGTCCAGCCCGTCCCTAAAAAATGCTAATCTTCTTCTCTATCCTCCTACAGACCCATTACACTTACGTCCCTTCTTTCCAAGGTCATGGAAAGCTGATAAACTGTCAGCTCATGAAATATCTCGAAACACGAAAACTTCTCAATGACCGGCAATATGGTTTTCGTAGCAACAGGTCCACTGGTGATTTGATGGCATGTCTCACCGAAAAGTGGAACCAAAACGTACATCAATCTGGCGAAAGCAAGATAGTTGCACTTGACATTTCTAAGGCATTTGACAGAGTTTGGCATCAGGCTCTCTTGTCGAAAATGCGTGCTCTTAGGATCGATGACTCTCTTCTTCAATGGATTAGAAATTACCTTTCGGAACGTTCAATTCAAGTTGTCTTGGACGGTTTCAAGTCTGATATTCACAAAATAAATGCTGGTTTGCCCCAGGGCTCCGTTCTGTCTCCGACATTCTCTTTAATTTTCATTAATGATCTCTTGTCTGTTATTTCTAATCCAATTTATTGCTTTGCTGATGACAGCGCTCTCTGCTTCTCATATTCATTCCCGGACTCACGCCCCTGCTCTTCGGCTGTAGAACGGGAACGGCAGCGTATGCTAAGCTCATTAAATTCCGATATTAACAGCATAACCAATTGGGGAACTATCAACCGAGTGGAATTTAATGCTCCCAAAACTCAATGATGTCTGCTGTCATTAAAGCGAAATTCAAATACCCAGCCATTATCCATTCTCGGTATGTGTATCAGTAACAACTTACATTTAAATGACCACACATTCGATGTCGCCAAAAATGCTGCGAAATGTCTAGGTTTCCTCAAGCGATGTAAGAAGTATTTTACCCCCTCTGATCTGGCCACAATATATAAGGCATTTATCTGCCCAAAACTGGAGTACAATGCCCACATCTGGTCAGGTGCTCCTAAAACATCTTTGCACCTGCTAGATAGGATTCAAAACCGTGCGATAAAACTAATTGGTGATATTAATATCAGTCAATTAATTGACACCCTCGAACACCGACGTAATGTCTCCTGTCTCACTTTGTTTTATCGCTATTTCCACCACCAGTGCTCCATTGAAATCGCCAGTAGCATTCCGCCCATTCAAACTTTCAACCGTAACACCCGTCTCGCCATGAATGCTCATCAGTATTTCCTGTTTCCTGGTCGTTATAACTTGCAAACATTTAAAAACAATGTACATCGGTACCTGTCTTTTCTTCCTCCCTAAATTTCCTTCGCCCGCTCTGTGTAACATTTTAAGGGTACAAAAACCCCTTGAGCGCGCGCCGATTATAAAAGAAAAAAAAAAATACTCGTATAAGTTAGGCATCGGACAGGTGATACCTAGTTAACAACCAAAATGGGGAGAAAATTTTCTACATAAATTAAATATTATAGATTAAACTGTACTAAGAATGAGACGTGAAAACTTAATGTAAAAAATATTTCACCCTACTCGAAATATGACCATTCATAATTTTTATATTTTAAATATATCGGAAATTAACTTAATAAACTTTAGTCATTTATTTTAATTATTTAATTTTTCAATTTACTTTGTGCCTGTATCAAAAAAATGTTTAAAAAAGCATGGAAACAAATATTGGGCGTTAATTTTATCATTTAAACGGCAATATTAGCTTTTATGTAAGCTTTCTAAAGAAATTAAAAAAAAAATGTTTGTGTTTTACAGTTTTCATTATCCGAACCACAGGAGGAACCAAGCAAAATTTTACTATACAAAAACCCCTACACAATTGAATATTCACAATGCCCGTACACAGAAAGCAAAATAATGCTTTCTTTAGTTCTTAAATCTAGGGACTGGAAAGATCTTATAGAAAAGAAGCGTACCAAAGTGCTTAACAAACTTTCCAAATTTTTTGCAATTCCTAAGGTAATTAAAATTGTATGGTAAGTGAGTGATTATTTAATTTTTTATTTTACTTTTAGGAATTTATAGGTTTTGAATCAGTAACAAAACGTGAACTCCTAGACATATCAAAAAACTCAATTCGACGTGGGCCAAATAAATCAGATAAAAATAAATGTTTGGGAAGAGTCGATCTAACTGTCAGCATTTTTAGGGTGAAAAAAAAATGTTCATAAAAGAATTAATATTGTTTTTTATTATAGATTGGTTGTGGTGAAAAATACTTTGCCGTTGGTGAACCAATTTCGAATCAAATTGGTTTACAGATGAAAGACGGCTCAATTGACGATATAACTGATCTTGATTTTGGATGGTGGGTTATATGGCGAAAGAAACTCAGCAATAGGTAAATAAAAAATTTATATGTACTTCTTTAAAATTATGTAAATTAATTACTTTTCTATAAAAGAGTACAGCGGTACAGGCGGCAACTTGAAGGATCTGGGGAAGAAGAATACGAGGATGAAGATGAGGATGCTGATGGAGACGATGAACTAGAGTAAGTAGTACAAAAGTACACCCAAATGTATTAAAGTTATTTAACGAGTCGCCTGTTTATCGTGCTAAAAAGAATGTAGACTAATTGACGTTCTATTTAAAAACTATTAACTGTGCATTTTAAGGATATATTTTTAAAAACAAACTTTCTTTTATAATAAAACTTTGTGTCTGATGGAAATCAATTTTTAAAAACACCATAGCATTTCTGCTTTTACCATTTCTTTTCATAATCCATAAACCGCATAATAATTTAGTCAACATGATCCAGTGTTCATCATTATTCGCTTAAGGTCTTAAAAAATCGTTTGTTTTTCTCTACAAAATATGTATCTTTAATATTAGTTGAAACGAATAAAATAATAAGAATTCTCAATTAATCCTTCACAGAGTAAAAAATTAATAAATAAACCAAGATCTAGTGTATCCACTCACTGTAAAGGTCTTGTAATTGTCATGCGCAGAAAGAGAGGGCCGTACGATTTTCTGCTGATTCCGAATTCACATTCGACGAGTTACCACTGATGCCAAAAAAGCACTTTGTCCCCTACTTTTCAGTGTTGGTCAATGTTTTTAACCCAAACCATATTGCGTAATAGTAGACGAACTAACCACCGCCCCACGCTTCGATACATCTCACAAATCTTTAAAACATTAATGTTTTAAAAAATATAATATTCAGTTTATCACATCACATAAAAGGTAGTTTGCTCTGTTTAGTGTTGAGGAGTTAATACATAAAGGCTCTTTCTCATGCTGTATTGAATTTGCATGCTAACGTGGTATACCCTTTAGGATTGAACCTATCAAGCTATTTTTCATTACGGGTTCTCTCTGCTACAATTGATTGCAGTACTATTTACCCTACAATGCAAATAACTAATTCTAGCTTTTGAACTGTTTTCGGATTGTATAAGGGGTAGACATTCAAGGACCATACACACAGAGCATAGTCTGTTATAATAGCAGCCCGTTTTGTCGGTTGGTTTTTATTACAATATAAAATACTTATTATCTGATTAGTTATCATAAAGGTTGTAAAAAGTCAACAAAATTAATTTTGTCTGTGAAGGTTAATGCTTTTAGTAACTGAAATAGCCTTTATTGGATTTTCTGTTAGAACTGTTCCCTGAACGAAATTATAAGTCTTTAAGTTTTTCGTTAGATGCGTCCCAAGTTTTTTTTTCATATTATTATAAAAGACGTGTGTTTAAGGGATATTGATAGCATTAGTTATGACTTCATTCAAATGAGGTAATCCGCTGGACTCAATTTTTACACAATTCCACCGATTTATAAGCAAATCGTTTTATCGTCCTAAATTTTCCATATCCTCACTAGAGAAGATCACTAAACTTCATTTTTAATAAGTCGATCATAACACAGGCTGTTTGACAAGATGTACCATTCTGTTGAAAACAAATATCCTGCAAATCTCACTTAATCTAATTTTTGCTAATTAACAAAGCGTTTAACAAGGACGTTCAAGAGATGTTCAGCTCTTGAGAACGTCATGGAATCAATTTATTACGGTCTTGACTTACCGACTCGCATATTGTCGCATTATTCTGTCCACTTCGTTTGAAGAAGTAGATTTGATTGTCTTCACTAAATGCTCAATTATTCGCTTATTGGGACGATTATAACTGCAGAAATTTAAGTTAACTAAATTAACGCAGTCGTAACTGCCAATCTGGCAGATTTGTTAAAGAATGCAATCGTTAGATATTGCACTTTTTAAAATATATGTAAATAAACGATTTTCATATTTCAATTCAATGACTTCACAAAGCTCTTCAATTTCAACAAGTAAAATCACCAATTATTTTAAAATCAGTGAATTGAGAAATCACTTAATGAAATCAGTGAATTGAAGTCATTTATTGAAATAATCTTAAAGTCACTTTCAATCACTTAAAATGTTTGTGACCTTAAAAAAACAAACTTTTTGGTTTAACACCATTTTCTTAAGGTTTGAAGGTTATAAGTGAAAGAGTTTAGCATACGGACATCAATGGAAAGCAGATGATGGCTTGCACTGCCAATCTCCCAAAATCTAACTAGTTTGCGAAAAGGCCTCTCGTCCAAAATTTACAATATTTGTCCGAAAACATAATCAGAAAACAGAAACTGTAACAGTTAAATTAAGTCATTATGAACTCACAAAGAATTCAAATGATTCATTGAAGAAAGTGGTCATTTCGAAGGCACAAAGACTTCAAGTGGTTACAAGTAACTTCAAGGCAATCAAGGTGATTTCAGTCAATGACTTCAATTGTATGCTTGAGTTCAATTGGGAAAATGGGGTGCATCTAATAAAAAACTCTTTATATATATTTTTTATTTGTTCTCGTTTTTTTTTACAGGGAATCGATCACTGAAATTCCACAAGTTACCACTCACGCTCACCGACATCACCATGGACTAGCAAAGGTAAGTACACATTTGCTTAGTTTATTTATAAATTCTGCAGTATTTACAAGCTTACACATTGGGAATGTCACTATAAAACATTCCTAGATTACATTTACAAAAACACAATTGCTTAGTTAACATTGCGAAAGCTATTAGTTTATTTTGAGATACCCACGCTATTAGAAATAGCAAAGCACAATTTCTGTAAACTTCTTAAAAACTTAGTTTCCAAAAATAAAATAATTTTAGTTGATTTTGTTAATTACTTTCTAATTTTTAAATATTTTTTTTTATTATTATTATTATTTATTCATTTTTTTTTGTTAAGTAGTAAACCTTTTGATAGAAAACATTTGAATGAAGTAAATGTGTACGAGTACAAAAGTAGAAATCTTAAGGATTACTAACAAAAGGGAGAAGCGTTTTTTACAGACAGCGCTCCTCTCTTTTTATTTTTCTTATTATTTCGTAAAATGCTTTGTTTTTTCTGTTTTCTGCCTCACTGCTGCATTGCTGTACTACTGTATTTGTATGTATGCGTGTGTGTGTGTTTATTGCGTGTGTTTTTCTTTGATGTGTGTTGAACATATTAATAACGCAAATTCATCTTTCAACTGGAAACAAAAACTCAAACTCAAAATGATAAAATAAACCAAACAAATAATAAACTGGCAATTTCCGACTCGTGTTATAGCCCGAAATCATAGACACAAGCAAAATCAGAAAGATACCTCTTGATACTAATATAATTGAAGCAACCAACAAAATCAAGCATAAGAAAAATGATTTTAAACCGCTTGTTAAGACAGAAAATATTGATGAAGATATTGTCCGTGGCGTTTCAAAACTGGAGTCCGATATTACCAAGACCATCGAAAATACTAAAAAAATAAAGGATCTGCCACCATTCGTTGGTTCCGATATAAATTCATCGCCACTGCAAGAGGGCTTCAAGGACATACTCGAAAATAATGATGATTTTGTTATTGATGATTTCGACACAACCGATCCCACGACAGTCGGAGTTTTGACCACAAGCTTGCCAGTTAGTAGCAGAAATAGAAGCATCATCAACAGCAATAGTAGAAGTAGTGCCTCTGCAAATAATAGCAAAAGCACAACAATTTCGGTTGAAAAACCTGCAAGCGTCACCCCAATATTGTTAGAACAAGCCACACTATTTAGCACAACCCCATCTACATTGTTGCCAAAGGTAATAGTGATCTCGCAAACGAATCGCATTCGAATGCAATTTCCAAAAATATATAAATATTGTATTATTTTCCTGTATCCTTTAATTTCCTTATAACACTGTGCTCTTTCTCCTTTCCTCAAATCACCTATTCACTAATTTTATTTAATATTCTTATTTTTCTTAAATTTCGTTAAGTTAAAATAACTATTCTGTCTTTTGTACGAGCATCAAACCTTTTTTTTAATAATTCAAGTAATTTTTTCTATTTTAAGTTAAAGCTTTTCATTCATAATATAAATAAGTCGAGTTTTCCAATTTACATGTTTATTTATATTCAATTTTTATATAAAACAATAAAAAGGTACCATTTCGATTTTATTTTATTTTGTTTTAATGTATTTAGTTCCTAAACAAAAAAGCAAAAACAATTTCAAATACATACAAACGTATGTATGTGTTATTTTATCATACAACATTATAATTAGATATATAATTCAAATTGTTCAATGAAGGTATATGCTTGATATAACTCTTATAACCCTGCCCGTCGTACCCATTTTTCCTAATCGTACGTATTATTATTTTTGCATTAATCGGCAAAAAGCGATATTTTAAAAAATATTTATATAGTTAAACAATTTCACTTTCAAAATTATTGTCTCTCTGACGGGGTTACTTAAAAAGGTATTTACATGCACGGTGTTGAGGAAATAAAGGGTACAAAAAACACAAAGTACTTTGAGCTATTCTTAGTACAAAAATATATGAAAACATTTTTCGTTACCTTACTGTTATGTAATTGTGATCATTTTATGCCTTTTTCTGAATATTCTTTTTTTTTAATTTTTTTTTCAATTTATAAATTATATGTGAATTTATAAAAAAAAAAAACTTTTGAAAAATAACTTGATTTTCATTAAAACGTTTTAAAACATTACCCCTTCATTTTTGATCTTCCCGAATTTCTATTTCGTTTTTTATTGGAACTCAACATTTTCGTTTTCAAGCTTTAGCAATAGAACCATTGTTTTCTTTAACAAACTTTGAAGGGCAAAATTCTATTCCATTAAATTTTTTTTTTTTTTCGGTAAAAAGGAAGTTAATAATGTATGTTATTTAAGTTTTAAAATAAAACATTTTCAAAAATCGTGTTCAGCTTAATGTTGTTTTTATACGGTTATTTATATGTATGTATTTTTTATGTTAAAAACTTGGGAAAATATGATTTTAAAAATGTATCCACCATTGACATTTGAACAATATCGGGAGAAAATATTAAATTGACCTTGATGTATTGGATTTGATCGACCTTTTTTTTCTGTTTTATTCAATGGAACACAAAAGAGATTAAATATTTTTAATGTGCTTTCTGCATCATCTATTTATGTTAAGCTATATTATTTCCTTTCTTTAGAAGAAAAGGAAACACTTAAATCATAGTTTATATAAGTATATACATATTTAAGTTACTACTTAATTAAGAATGTACCACTCTTTCAAATTTTAAAAAAAATTAAACTTAAAACTCAAATTCAGCTAAGGCAACAATTTTATTAGTTAAAGAAAATGTTAATTGAAGTAAATTTATATCACGCCAAATATAATACACGCTCTTGCGTTTTCATTGTCTTTTTTAACAAAACATTATGTAATTTTGCACAGCATTTTGTGCTAAATTACTATTTTGTATCCGTAGCCTCGTACAATGAGAATCAATACGTTGTTTATTTTCATTAATTACTTATTTAATTACTTCCATTGGCTCCATTTTATCAATATTTTTATTTTTACTGCACAGATTTGATCACATAATCTAACCCTCTATTAACAACTCACATGAATGTAGTTCAATATTATATATTTTTTATTTATCTAATTTTAATTTTAACCATTTTTCGCAGAAATAGTTTCAATTAACAGACAATAAACAAACTCATACATATCTTCATATTTTACCTTTGTTATTTGTCGATTTTTCTAACAGCAACCTAACGAGGATGATAGTAGTACTGTAGAGCCATTAGTAACGGAGGAAATAGATACTAACAATATGAACACAATTCAAATGACAAAACCAACTACACAGACGACTTCTTCTTCTGAAAGTAGAAATATTGCAACAACACTTGTTGCATACGCTCTAACGCCTTCCACTTCGGTGACAACAACAACCAAAACGTCAGAACCATTAACTACATATACTTCATCGACTACACCTATTGCGAGTTCTGGGTTGATAGATCATGTAGAATTGACAACACCAAGATTTACAACAACAACTAGCGTTGCAAGTACTAGCGACCCATCAGGCTCAGAAATAGTTTTTCCCAAAAAGGTGATAATATATTTAAAGAGTAAACATTTTGTTAACAATTGTGAATTTAAGAGAGTAGTTTCATGTCCGAGGTTAAACTTTGTAGGTTTTTGAGGATTTTTTTTTTTTTTTTTTTTTTTTGTGGAAAATGAAATACAATCTTCTTATGACAGTTATATGTTATGATTTTGCTATTGAATAATACAAAAAAGTTTTTGTTAAATAATAAAAAAAAATATATTTTAACGTCATTTTGGTAAGGTAGGTCTCTTAAAAAAAAAAAAAATGTGGCTGGCCCTTCTGATTGCACCTTTTGTAATCATCTTCAGTAGGGTACTCATTAGGTCCTGTAGCAGATTAAAAAGATTTAAGTGCAAAATAAAAAAAATGACGGCCTTGTAAAAAAAAAAAAAATCAAAAATCGACTGTTTTTTCGGTTTAAAATCGAGATAAAAAAAGTGGATAAAAGAATCTAATTCTGGTACCAGACAGAACCATCCATGTGTAGAATATTGTGTAAAAATTTTTAAGCGAATCGGTCCAACTTTTTTTTTTTTTTTTTTTTAATCATCCAGACCGACGGATAAAAAGTAATTTCGAAAAAAACGCCTTTAAGGTTTCAAGCTACGCCGCAGCTGCAGGGTACGCTCCTCCCTTTAAAATGACTATTGTACCGGTCTAAAATTTTCACAGTATACTCTCAACTTATTAAGCTTTGAAAATATGCAAACAAAAAAAAATTGAATTTTTAAAGACTACCCCCAAAATCACAGTTATTGTGTCAAGGGAAATTTTTTTTTATTATTGTAATAATAATAACGTTAATAATACTTTGAATGTCAAATTTAAATGCCTCGAATATTTCTCAATCTGTTACTGAGCTGAGAAATTAAATTATTTTTATATAATTACTGAATCAAAACCTATAGAGTAAAATAATTGAATCCCTTAACATTTGATTTATAAAACAGATACCAAACTTGCAAAAATATTTTATATGAAACTAAATTAAACATCTTTCTGCTAATCAGAACCAAAATAATTTGAGCTCTTTATTATAGTATATTTTATAATCAAGATTATCGTGAACGAAATTCCGAAAGAATTTTTCCCATTTTCTAAAAAAAGGTATCGTCAACGATTTTCGAATGTATCGGGTACCGTGAATAAAATTCCCCTCGTAATTTAGATGTTTTTCCCTCGAAATTTTTATAATATTTTACACCTGGTGGAATTGTGAGATTATAAGTAGAGATAAGACGACCGTGCATATTTTAGGCTAAATTCGAAATCAAATTCAAAAAGACTTCTGATATGTACATAAATTTTCAAGTTATTTTAAAAAAAAAAAGTCAAAATAAAAATATATTTTATTCAAATTAAGATTTTGGTCAACAAATCAAAAAACAATCTCATAGTCTCGATAAATACGTATATTTCAAGAAAATCGAGACATTACTCATGCTTTTACAAGAAATAGAAACAAAGAGAATATCAAAATTTTTTGATCAAAAAATTGATAGGACATGAGAAATTGACAAGATTGTGGTAGTCTAAACTCATGGTCATTTCCTACTCTCATCTGGTAATAATCTTCTGCGAAACAAGGAAGGCATGAGCTTAGTTTGACGAGGGGTCGAATAGCAAATGGCTTCTTAGTTTTTGACAGATTGTCCGAGAGAAAATCTGATACTCGACGAGGAAAGTAAATGCTAGCTGTACATTTATTAGATTTTTCTTAATTATAAAACGAAAAACAGATTTTAAGTAGGAATCAATACGTATCTACAATAATCACCAGAGTAAACGAGTTTTGACAACTGACAACATATTCGAACTTAATTTCTAAAAACAAATGAATTCCGAGGGATATTCACGATAGGAGGAATTCGCGGGAACGAATATATGAATATGAATATATATATATTTTTAACTTTTACATATTTATTGAATTTTTTTGATTAAAATAACATTACTAACATTATTTAGACTTAGGTAACATTCAAAATTGTACATATATGTTTATGTATGTGTACATATATCTATACTTAAAATTTGTAAAGAATAAAGCTTTCGAAGATTAAAATAGGTCCTAGTATGTTTTCTTGTTAATGTCAAGATGTTAAAAAAAATTGTTTTATACTCCAAATGTTTCTTTCAAATTAAGTTTTATTTCTTCATTTAAACTACATACATACACATACAACAGTATTCGACAAAACTAAAGTACCCCCTCTGAACTAACTAAGGATTTTGCTTAGAACAGATGTCAGGGAGAAGTAACGAAAGTGATTTTTTTTTTAATTTTTTACACTTTATTCAGCAAAACAAAAAATATAAACGCAATATCTATTAGTTTACAAAAATAAAAAATAAAAAATTTATTAAGCAAAAAAAAAAAATAAAAAAAAATACAAATGGACTCTACTGTACATAATTAATTGGTTTTTGAATTTAAGCAACACAGCATAGCTCAGAACTTTGCAGTAGCCACATCAAAATAAAAGAAAAATGTTTGTATGTAAATGCGAAAAATGTAGTCTGTACGCGGAGTCTGTAGTAGTACGAGTCTGTACGAGGAGAAGTGAGAAGAGAGGGAGGGCACTAAGCACATGTTATGCAAAAAGAAGTGATCGAGAGAAGAGAGCAGAGCAAAGAGAGTCCGCAGACATATTGACTTACTAACTTAATATCAGACCACGGGTTTAATAAAAACATATTTCCATCAAATCAAAGGGTTTGTCATAACCGTTATACACAGCATAAATACATTGCCAAAATTTTAAGAAAACACATTTAAAGTCTAAATTTGAAAACTATTGTAACGTTTTATAAAAGCTTAAAGAAAATGACAAGAAACTGTTATAATTGAAATTTTTAAACAAACAATTATTATTGACTATAAATTTATAGAATTTGGGTTATTCAGCCGCCGCTTAGCAAGAAAGCCCTACATTTCTGAGAACCGCACCAAAATGTTAACGTTTGCACATAAATATCTGAACTGAACAATGGAAAAATGGAAAACGGTCCATTTCTCTGATGTATCCAAATACATCAGCATCAGCAGAATAATGAGACACGAAGAAAAAAGAATGCATCTGAAATACGGCATCCCAACTGTCAAATTCGATGAAGAAAATGTGTTCGTCTTGGAATGCTTCTCTGGTTGGGGGATAAGGTCAATCTAGAAAATAAATGGTATTATGGATCGTTTTAAATATTTAGACATTTAAAAAACAGTTATGTTGCCTTACGCCGAAAAAAAAAAGCCATTAAAGTAGAGGTTCCAACGAGACAACGATCCAAAACATACCAGCAAAGTTGTCAGAAACTAGTTTGATGTCAATAAAATCGAGGTTCTGGATTGGCCTGCGTAGTCTTCTGAACTAAACCCAATCGAGAACTGGGAGTGGGAGATTGTGAACAGGCGAATTAACCGGGATTAGTGCAACAATTTGGATCGGCTGCCTATGAGTGTGATAGAAAACCTAATTAACTTTGTGCCAAGGAAATGTATAGCTGTCATAAAGGCGAAATAATTCGCAACAAAATATTAATATAATCGTATGTTTTTTGTATTGTTACTTAGGGGGTGGTTAAGTTTTGTCCAGGTGAAATTTGGACTTTTTATGCTTAATGAATTTTTTACTTTTGTAATTAATAGATGAGTTTATATTTTTTGTTTTGCTAGATAAAAAAAAAATCACTTTCATTATTACTCCCTGGCAAAATCATAAGTTTGCTCACAGGAAATGTTTTAGTTTTGTCCAATACTGTATGTTATTTTTAAATGGAAATTAAATTGTCTTCATACCTTATAATAAACTCGTATTAAAAGAAGAACTAATAATTAAAATTATTAAACGTGTTCTATGTCAAAGTTTATTTTTAGAATGTTGACATCTCTGCCTTTTGTTGTTTATTCTGTGTCAGGGTGTATTTATATATATTCTACCTTTATTTTAAGCGGAAAATCCATGTAATGCTAATAAATATTTTGTTATTATAATCACAGAATGATACTTCTGTATCACCACCTTTAATAGACGAGGATGCCACATCTATTCTGCCAATGTTTGAAGAAAATGAAGGAGTGGAAAACATGACAACAACACATGAAATTGAACCAAATTTTGAGGTAAGCCTAAAAATAATGTCTATTCTAAAAATTTATCAGTCAATCACATATGTACATATGTACATGAATGTGAAGATAAATATTGAAGGAAACCGATTTATACTAATGCTTGTTACATGTTAGTTATGTCAAAATACATTCACTATTTACTTCTTTAGAAAATTTTCGCTGAAAACCAATTTCATTGGCAATTGAATTTGCCAATATCTATGAGTCAAACATGAAAAATACGCGCTGTGTATCAAGTGGCACCTTCTTGTTAAAAACAAATATCCTTCAGATCTTTTAGTTTACCCCCCGTAAACTTGGTCTACATTGAGCGATAGCAGTCTCCATTGACTGTAACCGATTTGCCATCATTATCTCCAATGACACGTCTGGTAAGAAAACCACACAAACAGTAATTTTTTTTATATACAATGACATTGGAACATTTCCGGCTTTTCGCTCAATTTTCAACAGAGCCCAATCAACGGGCACGATCGTTATTTGGCTCTAACCTAATACGATTTTATATGGACGTATAGCCAAGTCATTTCTCCCTTTAGAACGGCGTGGAATCGATTGATTGCGGTCTTGACATACCGACTCGTACAAAGCCCATTTCGCTGTCTCGCTAACACATCACCAACGGTTCACTCATCCTGAGGACTATAACAGCCGAAAATTGGAGTTTAAAAACGTTGTTGAAACATATGCCTTTACATAAAAGGTAGACAATGTGGAACAGACTACATCTGTCAAAAGATGATATGTATGAGTTCAGAAAATTCATATTGGGAAAAAGGGGGCGCATCTAACAAAAATCCCTTATATTTTTTTTACATTACATATAAAAATTTTTATTAATTATATCATATAAACTATAAAACGCTATTAATGGATTTTTGGTTTTTGCATAAAATAATATATTGGACTTATTAACATGCGTTAACAGTTAAAAAATGCATATATTACAAGTTGTATTTTGGCGATCAAACTTTTATATCAAATCTGCGTTATACTTTAAAAATAATCAATAATTAATTATTTTAATAGCAAACAACAATACCACAACTTTCAACCACAGTAGAAAGTACAACAAGAAGTATCTCGACAACTTTGCCAACCACAACAACGAGTACAACGACTAGTACTACAACCACCACAACTACTTTCAAGCCGACAACCACTTCCACAACAGAGTATATTGAACCAGAGCATATCAATCAACCACCTGTGATTAAAAATCGTCTGAAAAAGCACCCAGTTACAGCTGGAAAGCCATTTAGTCTTACAGTGCCATTAGAGACTTTCTATGATAATGAAGATACAACCAACTTGAGATTAGATCTTCTGGATAAGAACAATAATGAGCTCAAATCGACATCTTGGATTCAATTTAATGCAGAAACTAGGGAAATTTATGGATTGTAAGTTTATATTTTTATGTATAGCCTATGTTTTACTAACAATTACTTTTTTTTTTTTTAAAGACCATTAGAAGATGCTGTTTCAAGGTGGCAATATAAACTAGCTGCAACAGATAGTAGCAATGAAACTGTGATAGAAACTTTGGATATATCTGTACAACAACATAAAGGTCACCGTAGTGTTAACCACGAAATAAGTATAGCAGTAAAGCTTCATGAGAAATACGTTCGCAATATTGACTGGCAAATTCGATTAATTGAGGGTAGGTTACTCTATTACATGCAATAGTTTTTTTTAAAATGACGTTATGCTCTTTTATAGGTATTGTTGATACCCTTGGCGATGATTCTATGTTTGCTGTAGTTGTACGTGAGGTCCGTCAAAGCCAACTTGAACCACATACAGCTATATTCGTCTACACAAACGAAACGCTGCCTAAAAGCGAATGTCCAGATGAACAATTAAATGAACTTGTCAAACGCCTTAATGAAGATTTGTCAAAAGCTGTACAGCCTCAATTAAGTGTTAGAACGGTAACAGGCCAGACAGTTGGACCGTGTTTGAAACAGCATATTCCAAAACCTAAACCAACTTCACATATGGCAAAGAACTATCCACCTTTACCTAGAAACCAGGTAGATCGTGTGAATGCTACTGTTGGACATTTACTTGTGTTTAAAGTGCCATCGGATACATTTTATGATTCAAATGATAATACAGATCTTAAATTATCGCTTTTGACTAGTGAACGTAAGGAATTAAGCGTTCGGCATTGGCTTCAGTTTGATTCGAAAAATCAAGAGTTTTATGGAATTCCAAAAAGTAGTGACTTGGGCTCAGAGGAATATGTATTAGTAGCAGAAGACAGTGGAGGTTTGACAGCAACTGATGCATTAGTAGTTGTTGTAAGTCATGCACCGAAGCGTGAATTTAGCGTTTATTTTAAAGCATACCTTGGTGTTCGTCATGAGCAATTTAATGCCGATATGCAAAGGAAATTCGTGGAACGAATAGCACAACTTTTTGGCGATTATACAACTCAATTCATTCAAATTCGATCAATTACCACACATCATGATTCTGATGGGACAATCGTAAATTTTTATAACACAACGTTATATAAGTCACATAATCGTTGTGCGGAAGAAGAAATTGAAGCAGTTCGAAATATTTATTTTCACCAAGATACTCAACTTCGAGACCGCGTTAAGAAAATAATTGGGGTTGAATTTAACCTTACTAACATTCAAGTAGTACCTTTAGGTTCCTGCCATCGTAAGTAACTGCCAAATAAGCTGTTTTGTTTTTTTTTTTTTTTGCTTAGCACTTAAATATTTTATTTTTGATACAGCTAGTGTGCCCGATATTATCCATCGTGACACCATCCCAATTAAGACTGAAGAGCCTAATACAACTTCAACTTTTACCGATGATTATTTATTTACATTTATTTTGCCAGCAGTTATTATAATAGTTATGATTCTACTGGCATCGGTGATAGCTTGTGTCTTGCATAGACGTCGACTAACCGGAAAAATGGAACTGGGTACCCGTTACTATTTTCGATTAAAAAAATGTACAAACTGATTTTTGTTAATATAATAATCTTTTCCTATTTAAGGTGATGAGGAAGAGCGGAAGTCATTTCGCTCTAAAGGAATTCCAGTGATTTTTCAGGATGAACTGGATGAAAAACCAGAAATTGGTAATAAATCTCCCATAATATTAAAAAACGAAAAACCACCTCTTTTGCCACCATATAGCAGCACCAATTTAGATGGTGAGTAATTTTCTATTATGTGCTCAATTTGAATGTTCAAATCGTTAATATATTAATAAAGGGTGTCCAGCGGAAATTTTTCTAGTTTAAATTATAAATTTGTCAGTTGTAATGAATCACTAGTCGCGGTTGAACAATATTCGTTGTTTTAACTTCAATATTCGACGAGTAAGTGATGGGCCGAACATATAGCTTATCTGGTCGCGGGGTTAAAAGCTTAGACAGGAAGGGGCAACGGTTAACCAAAATCCTCCAGGAATATCAATATCAGCAGCGACACCAAAACATGTGGCTTAAGTTCAACACGAAATTATGCGCAACCTACGTAAAACGATAAAGAAGATTACGGACTGTACTGCAATAAAGAAAATCAACAGTGCATGTTATTTTGAAAAAGAAACAAAAGTTTCATCCATACAAATTGCAATTCATGCAATTTCTCAACGAAAATGACAATAAACCTTAGCGAGAACTATGTTTGAAAGTTTCCGAACAGCCAAAACGCTTGGAAACATATTGTTTACTGATGATGTGCATTTTCATCTCGATGGCTATGTTAATAAACAAAAAATGAGATAATGGTGCCAGACAACCCTAAAGAACGCCATTAAAAACGTTTGTATTGACCAAAAACGACAGTGTGGTGTGCAATTTCTGCCAAAATTTAAGAGTCCGATTGCAAGAGTGTGTTGAAAGGAATGGACGACATTTATAAGATATTGTTTTTAAAACATAAATTCCATTTCTACAAATAAAATACGAGAATAACGCTATAGCCTTTTTTTAAATATTTATTAAACTTGAAAATTTTTTGCTGGACTCCTTTTGTACGTGTATAAATCAAACCTGAATACACACATTTATCAAAAGTTCAATGACTTATGTGAGATGAACCTAATTTGTGTTATTTATGAGCAACGATGTGCATGGTGTAGTGTTCTTTCGCTGTGAAACTAGGAAAAGATTTAACTTTAGATTACTTCCTCAATGGATTTGGATTTTTTTTAATATGATGATACTCTGCATCATTATCAAAATCAATGATAATGAAATCCTGAATTTTCTTCGTTAAGGCATTGAATATTTTTATTTGCAATTGTGAGGTCTTTTTTCGTTATTTTACCTATTTAATATATATTTTTTAAGAGGGTAGTCTCATGTCCGAGGTTAAATTTTGAAAGTTTTTAAGAATTTTTTTTTTTTTTGCGGAAAATGAAATACAATGTTATTATGATAATTATATGTTATAATTTAGCTATTGAATAATACAAAAAAAAAAAAAGTTAAATAAAAAAAAACATATTTTAACGTCATTTTGGTGAGGTAAAGTAGGTCTCTTCAAAAAAAAAAAAAAGTATGTGGCTGGCCCCCTGATTGCTCCTTTTGTAATCATCTGAAATCAAAAGATTATTATTCAGTACAAAAAATCGACTGTGTAAGAGGTTATTTTTCCCCTTAATAAAATAAAGATAATTTTCTTCAAACAAATTTTTATTTTTCTTAAACAATTTAAATACAATAAAATACCAACGAACCTCCTAGGAAAACCTTGGAGTAGCCAAATGGAAGTAGATCATGTCTGAATGATCTCTTCAGTAATTCTACAGTCTTTATATACAAAATTGTAAGATCTTTTTAGAAGTTTATTCAATATATTGTGAAAGCTTTTGTTAATTGTATACAGTGTGTGAACAAAAATAGTCACTTAAAATAAAAATAAAAATATATAATTCATAGGCAATTAAAAATAAAAGTACAAATTCATGGCAAAATGAAAACGATAAACAAATGTTTCAATCTCCCCCTTTGACACTACAATCGCCTCGATGTGGTGTCAACATTCTATGTAGTCTTCTTGGGACGTCCTCTTTTTCTAAGTCTCATCAAGGGTTCATGGTTGGGTTTACCGGGATATGGCGTAATGTCAGAAGAGTGATAAATACCAAGGTGTTTTTTAATGTCTCCTTCTCTGGCAACTTCGTAAATATTAGACCCGATCCTTTTAGTTATGATGTATGGTCCATCGCGTCTGGGAACAAACTCCGATGTGATGCCTTTTGCTGATTGATTTAAAACATAAGTAGTCACCATAACTCTCTGTCCGGCGTTCAGTGGAGGCTGGCGACGTCGTCGTTTGTCTGCATACTTTTTGTTTTTGTCTAGTTGGCCAGCTTCACTTTCTTTTGCTTTCTTAAAGGTATCGGCCATTGATTTCAGAAACGGAGTGATTTGAGGAATAAAGTTCTCAGACAAAGCAATAGATTTAACGTCGTGGTTTACGTCATCCAACGTCCTCAACTCCCGGTCAAAAGTCAAAAAGGCGGCAGAGTAGCCCGTACTCTGGCATCGGGCGGTGTTCACTGCAAATCTAATGGCAGGCAGTTTTCGTGCCCATGAAGCGTGGTCGTTTTTCACAATCATAGAGAGCTGAGTTTTTAATTCTCTATTCTTCCTCTCTACTGGGTTAGCCTGGGGATGGTAAAGAGGGGTAAAGGTTTGTTGTATATACAGGCAAAATGTTAATTTTTGCATTATTGCAGATATAAATTGAACGCCGTTATCACTTATAAGGCGCCTAGGAAGTCCATAATGAAAAAAAATTTCTTCAGTTAAAGTCTTTGCACAAACTTCTGCAGTAGCTTCCTTGAGTTTGAACAGTTCGATCTATCTACTTGCACGTCTTCGACAATAAAAATCCATTAAAAGCCGTCGCTTGTTATTGTCAATGGACCGAACAAGTCTATGGCAATGAGTTAAAGCGCTGTCGACTGGAAACAGTTTGTAGCAATGCAGCTGGTTTTAAATTTGTAGCCTTGTATCGTTGACACTTGATATATGTCTTAACATGGTTTGCGATATCCGCTCGCATTCCGGGCCAAAAATATCTTCGCGCAATTCTTGCAATTGCTCTTTTGATCCTTTTCTGGGCATATCAATTTCGAAAGTGCAGGTTCCGCAGTTCTCCAGATGCAATTCTTTGCACGGTGGCCTTGATAGTGTATCAGCGACGGTGTTTGTACGTCCGGACTTGTATTCAATTTGAATATTAAAGGGTTGTAGTTGAAGAGCCCATCTTGCTAGTCGGCCTGTTGGTGTTTTCAGGGTCATTAACCATTTCAAAGGCTGATGGTCTCTGATAAGCGTTATCTCGGCAACTTCAATATATCCCTGAAATTTTATTGTGACCCAGACAATTGCAAGTGCCTCCCGTTCGGTTGTAGAATAATTTCTTTCGGCATCAGTAAGCAATCTGCTGGCATATTCGATAAAGGTTTGTTGGGGTCTACTTGTTTTAAAACGGGGGCGGTAGTTAGCAGTTCCTTCAGTTTTTCAAATGCTTCCCTCTGCTCTGTCGACCAGGACCGTGGCACTTTCTTCTTTGTAAGTTGACTCAATGGCTTTGATATATCAGCAAAGTTGGCAATGAACCTCCGATACCACGAACAGGTTTGAAGAAAGCAGAGTACTTGCTTTACGTTTTTCGGCTCGGGGCGATTTTTAATTGCTGCTACTTTTTCTGGGTCCATGCAAATTCCATTAGTATTTAGTATGTGGTCTAAATATTTTACTTCCTTGGAACAGAACCGACATTTATCTTTATTGATTTTTAATTTAAACTTCTCCAGTCTTGCAAATATTTTTTTCAAATCCTCTACATGCTGATCAAATGTTGGGAACAGATAATTATATCGTTTAGGTAGGCCACAATTAAAAAATCTCCAAGTCCGGCCCGAAATTTATCGATGTGCCTCTGGAAGGTTACTGGAGCATTTCTTAGCCCAAATGGCATACAATTAAATTTGTACATGCCGAATGGTGTCACGAACGCTGTTTTTTGCTGGTCTTCTTTATGTACACCAATCTGCCAGTACCCTCCTGCCTGCAAATCGAGAGTGGTCTTAAATCGTGTACTCTTTGCTTCGTGGAGCAAATCGTCAATTCTGGGCATTGGGTATTTATCTGGAATAATTACTGAATTGAGTCGCCGGTAATCTATGCAGACTCTCATTCCTCCATTTTTTTTTTTTTTTTTTTTTTTTTTTTTTTTTTTTTTTTTTTTTTTTGGGACCATTACCACTGGAGATGAACAAGAAGATTCCGTTTCTTCTATTATCCCCAATTTTAGCATTTCCGTAATTTCTGCCTTGATCCCTTTTGGGCTGAGAAAGTCTATACGGTAATAATGAAATGGGGTCACTGTTACCTGTATTGATGCGATGAACTGTAAACGGTGTAACTTGGTTCGATGGGTGAAAAATCTTCGCGTTCTGGCGTAAAACTTCTTCCAATGCTATTTTCTGGTCTTCTTTGAGATCAAATCCATCATCAGATTTCAAGAATTTGAAGTCAATCGAATGGATAGCAGTACACCAGGTTTCCACTTTTCTGGCTTGGGGAATTTTTGTTGTTGAAGCTCACTCAGGTGTCATTGCACTAGTTGGTATCGCATCTCTGAATATCTCTTGAAGGGAGGGGGGCGAATAATCGTTCATATTATCATTTCTTACTGGTGTTTTAATTGGACTTATTGTGGAATATTGTTTCAGCCAATTAGAAAAGTTTGTGCTCTCTTCAATAATATTCGGTGAAGAATCAATCCTTCTCTTCTTCATACCAAGCGCCGCTGCACTTGGATGTTGTTTAGTGGCATTCTGAATGTTATCATCGGCATTCGAAATCAAATTTCTTTTCGGGATCGTCCTCGAAAAACCAATACTTCTGTCCCATATTAAGGACTATTCCGGGTTGTTGTAGAAAATCGGTCCCAATTAAAGTACGATTTTTAGTTGCATTAGCTAAGCAAATGAATCGAATTTTCCTTTTTCGGCCACCAATCTCTATTTCGCATTTCGTGTTGATGTACTGCCAAGGTGATATCTACTCCAACCTTCTGCATGATACACTTGTTTTTCGTCAGCAACTTTTTTAGGTTTGTGCTAGCTACGCTTGCTCTTGCCGCTGTATCCAAATATGCTTCGCCATTCATACCAAACAGTTTTATTCGGGCTATTGGGTTATTGGTACCGATAACTGTGGTTTCAATAAGGTTGAAGTTTAGGTATTGTGGGCTTTCTTTTTTTGCATTCGAACAAGCCAAACAGTTTGCTCTTGTCACCCTTGGAGCTCCACAACCATAACATGCAAGCGTTGGTTTAGCGTTGTTTTGTACTCCTCTCTTCTTAAAACATTGCTGTGTGGTGTGTCCTCTTCGCCGACAGAAAATGCGACGTTTTTCAATTTTATCCGGTTTGGTTTCTGTTTTCTCCTGTATTTCAGAGGCTTGCTGACTGATCTCAGCTATTCTACCCTCCGATTCTCTTCCTTTCTGAAGAAGCTTGACATAGAAGTCCACATCGTCTCTGAACAGGCGATCTCTAATGTTCTGATTCAAGAGACCATATATCATACTAAACTGCATGTCTTCCTTCACCTTGTCTTCTAGGCTAGAGAACAAAACTCTCTTTTTACATATGAAGCTATCAATCGGCTTATTTGGTTGTTGCTTGTACTCCATTATTTCCAGGAATACTCTCCAATCGGGCTTCGAGGGTGAAAACACTGTTTTGAGAAGCTTAATAAAATCATCAAATTTCGTAACATTTCCTTTAACCACCGAGACGCAGCTTCGTCTTCAAGTAACATTGGCAGTGCTTTGATTGTGTCATCATCATTGATCCTCTCCAGGTCTTTGAACGTGGTAATTGCCGCAATGAATTCCTCAAGTTTTCGGGAGTCTCTTTCTCCCCGAAATCTAGCAGTGCATGTAGTGAACGAGCCTTACTTCTTGTTGTTGTTTTCTCCGATAATCCGAAGGAGCTGGTCGAACTGCCCAGGCGAAAAGTTTGCCATTTCTCTGATTGATGCTGCTGATACTAAAGCTTCAGTTGGGACTGCTGCCACAGATGATGCTGCTGGTACTGATCCCACACGAGTTGTTGCTATAGGTGCTGTTCTCTCGGTTCTCCGTGTGTTCCTTGCTTGTGACATCGGCTGCAAGTTGGGTGCCAATGTAAGAGGTTATTTTTCCCCTTAATAAAATAAAGAAAATTTTCTTCAAACAAATTTTTATTTTTCTTAAACAATTGAAACAATAAAATAAAAATAAAAACATATAATTCATAGGCAATTAAAAATAAAAGTACAAATTCATGGCAAAATTAAAACGATAAGCAAAATGTTTCAACTGTTTTTTTTTTTTTTTTGGATTGAAAACGAGATTAAAAAAAGTGGATGCAAAAATGTAATTCTGGTACCAGACAGAATCATTCATGTGTAGAACATTGTGTTAATATTTAAAATTAAAATTTTTGTTAAGATTTAAATTTGTATTTTTTTATTTTTTTATTTTTTTTGTATTTAGGTTTTTTTGATTGAATTTTATTTTTTAAGTTCTTTATGCGCGAAAAAAAGGTTTTATTTTATTATTTGGATAAAGGATTCTTCGAAGCGCTGGCGCCTGAACGGCGAGGGTTCTTTGTACCCGTATCGCAAGTTAGTTAGTTTAAAAGAAAAATCTCATGAATCGTTGCCTAAATACAACATTAAGTCAATTTGCACTAATAATTTAGTCTACCCATTATATGTCAGATACCACCCATAGAGCGAAATAACCACAAAAAATTTTTCTTTCTCTCTCTGTCCCATTTAAGTGTAGTCATAACTACCCACTTGAGTGTTAAATTTAAAAAGGAAAAAATTGTCTACGATAATGGACGTTTTGTGGATATCGTCGATTTCCAATTGCCAATTCGAAATGAATCCTTTCGCTAAATTGAGTGTTGTGAAATAATTTTTTTTTTTTTTTTTTTTTTAAATAATGTGATCAGGGGAGGTTAAGGTACCCTTAAAATATTTGCACATATCGCGGGAGAAAGAAAATTAGGGAGGAAAGAAAGATAGGTACAGATGTACGTTGGTTTTAAATGTCTGAATGTTACAATGGCTAAGAAAAAAAGAGGCCGACAGAGCATACCACAAGCGAGTTGTACGGCTTAGAAACGAAATACGATACTTTAGAGTACGTCTGAAAATAGGCTTGATGGTGTACTGATGAGCATTCATAGCGCAACGAGTGTTACGGGTAAAAGTTTGAAGGGGCAGAGTGTTGCTGGCGGTGTGGTGGAAATAGTGATAAAATAGAGTGAGACTTGAAACATTACTTCGGTGTTCATTGTATAAGTAATATTAGTATCACCTATGAGTTTTATAGAACGGTTTTGAATCTAATCTGCAGAGATGTGTTGAGCGCACTTGACCAGATGTGGGCATTGTACTCCAATTTCGGGCGGTTATCTATTAAGGCAGATCAGAGGGGATGAGGTATTTCTTACATCGCTCGAGAAAACTTTGACATTTTAAACACTTTTGACAACACCGAATATGTGATCATTCCAACGTAAGTTGTCATTGACACATCGAGAATAGAAAGTTTTTCGGTTTCGACGATGCAAATGCTATTCATGGACTATGGTTGGGTGTTTAAATTTCGCTTTAACGACAGCAGACAGCATTGTGTTTCGTAAGCACTAAATTCTACTCTGATTCCCCAAGCTGTTAATATCAGAATTTAATGAGCTTAACATACGCTGGCGTTCTCGTTCTCTAGCCAAAGAGTAGGGACGGGATGTGAGTCAGGGAATGAATGGATATGAAAGGCAGAGTCCTGTCGTCAGCAAAGGAATATATTGGATTAGAAGTAGCAGACAAGAGATCGTTGATGAAAATTAAAGAGTGTCGGAGACAAAAGACAACGGATTCCTGGAGAACACCAGCATTTATTTTGTGAATATCAGACTTGAAACCATCCAGGACAACTTGAATTGAACGTCCCGAAAGCTTATTTCTAATCAATTGAAGAAGAGAGTCATCGATCCTAAAAGCACATACTTTATTACCAACAAAAGAGCCTGATGCCAAACTGTCAAATGCCTTAGAAATATCAAGTGCAACTATCTTGTTTTCGCTTGATGGACGCTTTTGCTCCATTTTTCGGTGAGATATGCCATCAGATCACCTGTTGCTACGCAAACAGTACCACCGGTCATTAACAAGTTTTAACGTTTCAAAATATTTCATGAGCTGACGGTTTATCAGCGTTTCCATAACTTTGCAAAGAAGCAACGTAAGTGTAAAGGGTCATAGGAGAGGGAAGAGAAGAAGATTCGCCATTTTTTAGGGACGGGCTGGACAAAGGCTGTTTTCCATCTGTTCAGAAGGAGTCCTAAAGAGTAGAGTTGAAAAAGCTCTTAAGGGAAGGGGAGATATACGATCTAAACCAGCGGATTTGTAAATGTTAAGATCTTTAAGAACTTTTGCTACTACGCGAGTGCGCCAGTGGATTCGTCCCATTGAAGATCTGACGCACTCAAGTTTGGCGTAGGCAAAGCACAATCTGGATGTGTTGCGCTGGCCGCAGAGTATTCACAAAGCAGATTGGCCAATGAACGTTGGGATGGAGGTTCTCTACTTTTGGGACATAGTATTTTTTACCGCAGCTTATGGTCGTATTGAAATTTCATCCGCTTAAGAAAGTTTCATTCCTTGCTCGTTTAAATTTTTTTCGATTTTTCTCGGTCGGGGTGGTTTTGAAGAATAGAAAAAACATTTCTTTAACACTGACAGCCTCTTTACCTCTCGAGTCGTATCATTCCTTTTCCTTTGGTTTGATACTCTTTATCCGATGAGGAATAAAGGATTTCATTCCAAAGAGAATTATGTCTATCATTATATCAACAGCGGCATCCACGTCGTTATCAAGGAAATATAACGACCAGTTAAAATTCCTAAAAAAAAACTGTTAAGTCCGCTCCGATTGACTTTCTCGTGTTATGTGGTCGGTGTAGGAGAGATTAGCTGATATGACACAATGGTCCTACGAGCCTAGAGGTTATAGCACATTAACCTGTCCGCTCCGATTGACTTTCTCGTGTTATGTAGTCGGTGTAGGAGAGATTAGCTGATATGACACAATGGTCCGACGAGCCTTTAGGTTATAGCACATTAATCTTGTATTTCCAGGGTGAGAAAACAAGTCCAGGATGTTGGTGTTCGTATGGGCTCATTTACCAGCTGGGTTAGGTTATTTTCCAGAATTGTTTGTTTGTCCAGAATGTCGAAGTAACCCAGAATTGTATTTATTGTATTATATAAACAGGGATACTATTCTTTGTATGGAATCAGAGAGCGCGTCAAATTTGTTAAGGGGCACACCTAGTGTGACCGCCAAAACAGAGGTGATTTTTAAAAGAAAATACTGCATCAAATGTTCTAAAATTTAGAGGATATATTTATACATAAATACATAAATAAATTTTCAACGAGTTATTCGCTATCTATCAAGTCCCAAAAAAAGGTAAAGTGCCAAAGTAGACCATTGTTGCTTTCGTTATTATTCTAAGTATTATTACCCTTACATCTATCAAGCAATTGACGCCGAAACAAGTCCTCGGCTTTTGGAACGTTTGGATCAAGTGAAAGATAATAGTGCTGTTTCATGATCGCTAGGCCATAATATTTTTGAAGTTTTTTTTTATTAAATTGACAGTTAATTTAAGCGTGGTTTTACTTTTTCCTCCTAAGCTCTTATCGGCTTTTTTCAAACTACGGCATCGTTTTACACATTACTAAATTGCTAATTGCATAAAGAACCGAAACAAAATGAATATGAGTTGGATCAATCACGATATTAACATTATTTTGTGATAGTTTTTCAGCAAACGTACTGTATTTCGAATGTATGTTGATTTCCCGTAAACTTTCGTATTCTTGAAATGTGTCTGGCTCCGAAAACATATGTTTTCGTTGTATATAGTTATAAATGAAAAATCTCTAAATAGTAGACCAATTCATGAATATTGGTTATATCCACTTCGGATTCCCGAGTCAAACACAAAAACACAAACACTTGTTATACTAAAAATTCAGAGTTGGTTTATTCATATCCCCTTGGTGTGCGCTCAGGATTATAAAAAAAGCACAATTTTATAGGGAGATAGGCCGAAAGAACCAAGTATCAATTAAAAAATTTTCTCTCAGCAACCAAAGGTATTTTTATACGCGTCCCATAACAAGTTTAAAACAATGAGCGTTTTATTAATTCGAAATCGTCTAAAGTTCATAAGGAACTAGAAGCGAAGGTAGCTTTGGAAACATTACAAGTAATAATCAATAAACATAATGAATGAATGTAATGGGGTCATAACAATATAAAGATATGTTATTTAGTGAATTATTTAAACCAATTAAGAATGCCTTCATTATTAAAATTTAAAAGCCATGATTTTACGTTGAATTTAATACGAATATTTCTTATGTTATCGGGTAGCTTATTAAAGAGTCTAGGAGCAGTTACAGAAAAAAAAAAAAATAATAACTAAAAAATATATGCAAATTGTGTTGAGGTACTTGGGTAAGATTAAGTTTATTTATTCTTAATTGGTAGCTAGAAGACCTTCTGTTTAAAAGATATCCGGATCTTGCAAAAAATACTTTCAAATCTTAGTAGCAATATAGTGTAAATATTTTAAAGGCAGAATTTTAAGGTTTCTTAAAAGTATTAAGCCATCAGATAGACGATTTTTCTTACAAATAATTCGAATAACATGCTTCTGAGATACAAGAAGATAATATACTTTGTTATAGTGAGTGTCTTCCAAGAAACTATGCCATACTCAAGCTTTGAATGAACTAAACCTTAATAAATACACTAAAGAAGATCTAAAAGATCTAATAAGCAATACAATTTTAAGAAATAGATTTGCCTAGTAGCAGCCATGAGATACTTCTTTAGTGCATTTGTATGGTCAAACCAGTTCATCTTCCAGTCAAGCAGGACACCAAGTACTTATTGGGGGGTCAGCACAGCACCGCCTTGGTCTAATAATAATAATTGCTTTTGGATGCCAATAGTCAAAAAGCAACACAGCAACAAGAAATACAACATCCAAAGACGAGCTAACGTTAACGAACTAATTTCTTAAGATTACGATACAATGTAGGAGATTTAATCGCCTGAAAATATTGATATTGAGAAACCCGCTAACGGGGAACTACGAGATTTGCAATAGATGAAAGAATTTATTAACCCGTTACTAAAAGAATAATTTCCTTTAATTTCCCACTTTAATTTTTTCTGGACGTGCTGACAACCTATCTTCCTGAGGATATATGGTAGTGTTCTGATAAGGAAAGCGAGACTCAAGCACGAAACGGAGAGTCTCTGCTTATCACTTAGTGAAGACGCCATCAGATTTTCTGGGTGATTCCAGTCTAGTTGACTTTTCCTTTTTGAGTATTTTGACTAGCTGTGACAGATTTCGATATACAGACTTGTTTAGCCATTTAAGAGTTTGTTTGGAATACTTCACTTTAAAAGTTTCATTTTCCCTATCATAGCCCTTCGCTTAAATAAGCCCCCACAGTTGAATGACACAGTGTTTGCACTCAGCGTCGTTCAGACTGTTGTGTGCGGTTTTGTTTTTGTCAAGGTGTTAAATCGCTTCATGTGATGTCTGTCCACTGGAAATGCAGGTTTTGTTGGTTGCTGCACAGGTATCATCCGGGCATCGTGCGCAGAAAGTTCAACTGTTAGAGGGATTACCGAAAACTTTCTTCCTCTCGGCCCTGTTTTTCAGTACCGAGAAGTTGGTCGATTTCAGTGGGTGTCACTCTCAACTATCTGTTTTAATTCTCCATCGCCGCTGGGGAATGAGACTTCTGCCCTTTTGCCTTCGGCAGCACTTGTCGTTGCTTTGTGCCGATCGTCTGTAACACGTTTTCTGGATCCTCTTCCATCTTTTTCGGT
Organism: Volucella inanis; assembly: GCA_907269105.1. Classification (NCBI taxonomy): domain Eukaryota; kingdom Metazoa; phylum Arthropoda; class Insecta; order Diptera; family Syrphidae; genus Volucella; species Volucella inanis. The sequence continues at coordinate 61,210,698 of OU026155.1, forward strand.
TTCCCGAGACAAGCCGTCAAAAACAGTACTCTCACCAAGCAAATGGAGTTTAACCGTAAAAGGCAGGACCTCTCCGGTACTATCGCTGATCTAGCAGCTCCCCGATCAGTGCCTTAAACAGCAGGGAGTTTTTATAATATATTGGTTGGGGCATACAAAATCCGTGCACCGGGCGCAGTCGAGAAGGGTGGTTGTCTCTATTGCGACTGAAATATAAATATTTGTCCATACTTTTAACAATTTAAGGAAAGGGGGAGAAGGAAAGAAAGAGAGGTATGGACTCTTAAGCCTTCCTACCACGATAATGCAGCCAAGGAAAGGAAAGGAACATGTTGTACTTAGATGCTGACCTGCCCACGCTGTACGCCTGCCTACCAATGTTGCAAATTATTAGGCTGTACCACACGAAATGTTTGATTTTGGGATAATCATTTAAAAGCCAATATAATTTGTTAATAAATTTTCATTTAATCAAAATATGATCCACTGGCATCTTTGACTCTCTTCCAATGTGATTCAGGGTCAAATGTTCCCGTTTTGTAAAAGTTATTATTTTTTGACGACATAAAATCTTTAAAAGTTTTTATGACCTCTGTTCGGTTTTGGCAGTTTTACTGTGGGTGATAGTCCATTGGGAAAACATCAAGAGAGTACGACGATTCAGCAGAATTTCAAATCCCAACTGTAGCCATTTTGCACGAACTGCATTGTTATGCAATAAATGTAACCTCCTTGACCGCCAGAATGCGCTGCTACTGCAAAAAAGGTTATGGTGCCTTGAAGTCCGTTCATATTTAGGCAGACATGCCAAATTTCAGTGCGATACTGTCTTTAGTTTTGTTTTGACAGCTGATTGTTGTTGACGTGTTTGGCATCATGTTGAGTGTGGACAAAAACGATTTTCGCTCTCTCATAAAACATTATTTTTTGAAAGGCAAAACGACGAAGGAAACAAAAGAAATTTGGATAAATATTAAAGGGCTAATGCTCCGTCAGATTACACCGTCAAATATTGGTTTCGAGAGTTTCGTGGTGGCCGCAACTCCACTACCGATCAAGTCCGCAGCGGCAGGCCCTCCGATGCGGTTACAGAGGACAATGTCAAAAAAATACATGAAATGGTGTTGGCTGACCGGAAAGTGAAGGTGCGCGAGCTAGGTAGCAGATACCACAAAGATTAGTACTGAGCGCACACGCCATATTTTGGGCAATATTCTGCATATGAAAAAGTTATCCTGCCGCTGGGTGCCGCGCAAAGAGCACTTCGAAAGGGTGTTTGAACTTACGTCGATTGGTAACTGTTGAACACCAGAGAACAGAATGAGTGCCCGGCAATGGACTGAAGCCGGCACGAGTGCTCCGAAGCGGCCGAGGGACGCTCGATGGATCGGAAAGTTTATGGCGTCGGTTTTTTGGGATTGTCATGGCATAATCTTCGTGAACTACCTCGAAAAAGGATAAACCATCAACAGCGAGTATTACTGTGCATTATTGGAGCGATTGAAGAACGACATCGCTGCAAAACGGCCTCACATGAAACGAAAAAAAATTTTGTTTTTGCAAGACAATGCACCGACGCACAAGAGCATCGCAACCATGGCTAAAATCAATGACTTACGGCTCCAATTGCTGTCGCATCCACCGTAATCGCCCGATTTGGCCCGGACTATTATCTCTTTCTAAACCTCCAAAGATGGCTCATCAATAAAAAATTCAGCTCACGCGAGGAAATCATCGACGCCACGCAGGAGTATTTTGGAAAATTACTTTTCGGACGGGATTAAAAAGTTGGAAAATCGCTAGAATAAGTGTATCAAACTAAAAGGGGACTATATTGAATAAAATAAAAAAACAGTTAAAACAATTTTTTTTTTATTCCCAAGGTGGTTACTTTTCACCCCATTTAGTAGGATTAGACCATGCCTATTGACTAACACAGGCTGCTTTTCAGCCAATTTTGCATGAAGTATGTTAATTTCTCCTGGTTTAAGAAATCAAAAGTCAATTGAAATTTGAACGTTCTGTGCGTTAGTGTGGTGAAACCTAATAACTTCTGACATCAAACTGGAAAACTGTAGTTGTAGTTGAAATGTCCAGATCACAATATCCCGCTTCTAAACCAGAATCCTTTTTAATGAAAAAAAAAAAAACAATGCTAATACAATCAAGTTCGTAGAAAAGTCCCAAAGATGTAAAACAGAAACCTACATATACGTATTTTGCATCCTTAAATTTAATTTAGAAATTAACAACTTCCACGACCACGACCATAAATACAAAATCCAATGACAAAAGTTATATAGCGGCCAACGAAATACATGACATCCTTAGTGAACGAAATTGGTCTATTCTAGTTAGTTATGTGAAGTCATGAAGACGATAAGAAAGTTCATAAATTAAGCTCATAAATGAAGCTCCTTAAGTGTCATTAATTCAAATTCTATCTAAATTATAAATAACTACAATAAATTAATCTTCCTGTAACTAGAAAACAGAAATGTAGTTAAATGAAGCCAACGTACTGTAGTTATCGTAATTGTTAAATTGTATGGAAAGAATTTATCAAGTACATAATTAGCAATACATAAAATACTGGGTAAGCTTCCATTTAAACACTTTTTCGAAATGCTGATATTGCTAAGTAATTGGTCTGTAGCTACCCAGGTTCTCAATTGTTTTTTTTTCGGATTTTGTATGATCATAATATCCAAAATAGAATCTAAAAATTATACCGCTATTTGTTAAGGTATACGGGTTTGTTTGCTTTTATAAGATACGGAACTATGTATTTGAAAAGAGAATAAGTATAATATGTAAAACTAAAATGGAAAAATGTAAATACCCATTTAAATTAACCAGTTATCTTTTAACATTCCCTAAGATAAAATGTTATAGTAATTTTTGTATTAGAATTTTACAGTTTTTCGTTTGTATAAGTGTAGCAAAACTTTTCTCAAACGATTTCTTTCTCTTGATAATTTGGTAAAAACCGTTTACAAATATTACATTTTTAGCCCTAAATCATTTAGTTATTTGCTTGTTTCTTTTAAAATGTAATGTTAAAAGCTTTTATGGCTTAAAAATATTTTTTTTTTATCTAAATACATTTTTTTATTGATTATTTTAGGTGATAATGATGTGGATGAATATGTTCCTCCGCCAGCGGTTATTGTTGGAGGTCGGGAAATGCGAGGTAAATCTCCCGTGACTCCATCTTATAGAAAACCTCCACCATATGTATCGCCATAAGAAAATATGTATGTTTTCTTTTGTTTGTCACAAAAAAAGTACTAAATATGATTTTTTTTAAGAAATTCAATTTAAATATGTACTTTAAACCTAAAACAATCGTTGACTGATTTTTTTTTTTTTTTAAAGAAATAACTGTAAAATTGTATTTCGCACTTTTTTACAATTTTTATTAATAAATTCTACAAAACCGTATTTAAAAAAATATATATATAATACTAAAGAAACTTCAATTGAAATTATCGTTAAAAATCTTATTTTAATGAAGCAAGATTAAAAAGTTAAACAGTGGTCATTCGCTTTCAGGATACCTACAATAACAACGCACACAATCCTTAAAATTTTTTGACGATGCACTGCCGTTTGTTTATACATATGTTTCTTTATTAAAATAAGATTCGGTTCCTTTTTGTGGCAACATAACTTTTAAAGCAATGTTAAATTTTCCTACAGGTATCTATTTTAAATGCAACTTTTGATTTTGTGTAACAAATAAGAAAATACTTAATCTCGAAAATGCGACGCGACTTATTACTTTAAGTGTCGAACGAATTTAAGAATTATTTAGAACTTAAGTACTTACCATAATTCACAAAATAATTACATGCATAATAATCGTAATGAAATTCGTAAGTCATCAGTTTAACCCTACTTTAATTTCAGAAGCAATCTATAATTTTAGTTGCTACATGAAAATTGATATGCTTCCAATAAAAGATTAAAATAAATATAATAACCATAAATAAAAATACCAAAAAGAGTTGAAAAGGGAATATATTTTCTTAAACATTAAAACAATTATACTTATTAAAATTAAAAATGCATATTATTAATGTCTGTACAGGAATTGAATTCTGTAAATAAAAAGTCCACTTACAAATTATAATCAGTACATTTATTGCCAGACATCCACTCGATTAAAATCAACCAATATCCCATCTGAAGTAATTAAGCCATAAATGTAAAATTATGTTTATCGTAGAACTTGAAATAAAAAAGTAACAATCCTATCAATAAAATAAAATCGTATATTTAATTATATAAAAATTGTATGCATATATGTATAAATACATATAAAAATATATAACACTATAATGTAGGCAACTGAAAAATCCTAAAACCAATCAATAGAATTTGATCGATATACATATTTGAATACAAATGCAATCACTTGTAAAATGATTTCAAATGTAAAATTTAAGTATATATTTTTTATAAACATTAGAGGAATAAATGTAGTCAGAGAAAAAGAGTAACAAGATCCACAATCAAACAAGTATTATAAAAAAAATAGATTTCTTTTATTTTTGTTATTTCTATCCTATATTCTAAATGCACGAAATTTTACTTTCAAAAAAAGAAAAAAACATACGTTTGCAAATTTTGATTATATGCTTGGTAATTGTAAACCACCTTTTCTCTCGTGTTAAAATATTAAAAACCAAGATTTTCATTTGAACGTTGTATTTTTCTTATTATTTTATTAGATTTTAAGTCGTTTATCATTGATGTCAAAACAAGAAACAACAAATTTATAAATATACATATAATTAAAGGAAAAAAGGAAAGTTGAAATACGTTGTGAACAATAATAATTTATATACATATTTGAATTACGAGAAAATTAGATTAGACGAGACAAAAACAAAAAACATATGATAAATTTATACACTTAAGTATTATCTAAAATTTAAGACGAAAATACCAGGGGATATTTCCTTAAAAACAAAGCAAGAGAAATATTTGTAATTTTGTATTTTTAGATTGTACACATGGGTACATATAACATCCAAAACGGATCATTTTGATATTTAAATACATAAACATTTTTATACAAATCATATATTATGAATTCATTCAATAGAGATCAAAATTAACTAGTTTCGTAGGAAGAAATATTAAAAAATAAATTGTGTTTCCAAAATACAAATAAATTTATAATTTTAATTTTTTAAAAAGAAAATTATATGACATACATATATTATAGTATGTAAACTACCAAAAACAATAAACTAATAATGTAATTTATAATAGCACTGCTTACTTACTATTTTGTTTTAGTCTTTAAGTTGATGAATGCTCCAAAATTTAAAAGGTACGTAGCTCTCAGGCGTCTGGGAAAGTACAGACCAAATAAATCATTAAATACTCATAAACTCCTCTTCTTAAGATCGGTACAGAACATATTACAGTTTTATTTCCTATACGGTATTCAATAACTTTAGAAGTGAATACAGTACTCGATAACTTTAGAAGTGAATATGGTATTTAATAACTTTAGAAGTGAATCTTTTTTTTTTTTTTTTAAATATATTGTAGTTCGTAGTTTTCTTACAATATTTTCTAATACAAATTTCAAACATTCATCATAAAAGCTATATTAAGTTATTTATAAACCGAAAAGTTCTGTATTCGCGCTGTAATGAAGGTATACATATGGTAAATGGCAGAATTTGATTCATGTAAAGTACTTTGTCGTGAAAATGCGCCTGCATAAATTTTAAGGAATGTTAAAATTCGGTGCCTGTCTTTGGAAAGCAAAAGAACATTTATTCATACTATCAGGTCTTTTTTCTCTCAAATATTAATATACAATCAAATCTGTATATAATGAATGGGATAATCACGATGACAAAGAGCATAAGGGAATCGCTCTTTGATACGTCTCACCTCTTAATTCAATTATTGTTTCCTTCGTGTAGTCATGTTCATTAATAATAAATTTATTTTTCAAAAATCAAAAATTCCCCTATTTTCCTTCCCGGAAAAAATTTCTTCTATCGTGAATTTCGGATTGGCAGCGGCAACAACTGAAGTAAAAGAGCTTACCAAACATCTAACATATGGGAACTAAGATTGAACTCTGAAACAAGAGGTAGATGGGCCGCCAGGCTAATCAGATACATTGCTGAATGGACAGAGCGAAAACACGGCGATATAAATTATTACACCACGCAGTTCCTAACCGGACATAGATACTTTAGTGCATACCACATATATCTTATATCTCCCCCGAAAATATTAAATCGAAGATGATCTCAAGTGAAAATAGCTGGAATCGAATATCATCCTTTATTGAAACCTTGTAAAGTAATGCAAAAGCGGTCCCGGGGTGAATAGTTTGTCTCATAAGAGCAACTTGATGGACAGCGCGCCGTCCCAACGTCCTTAAAAAAAAAAACAACAAAAAAAAAAGTAATCGCGAATTCATTTGGATTTATTTTCCCCGGAATCAAATATGATTGAGATGTATTGATCACTTGTACCTGTTGATTCGTTTTATAAATACAAAATAAATGAAACATGTATAGCATGGCATTTACTTTACTTTTCTCGCCGAACAACAGAACCAGCAAAAAAAAAAAGAAGAGAGAAACCCGTTTGAGCTACCCCAAGCTTTGTAAGTCTATGGAAATAGCATTGCATTTCGTAAGTCGTACACGCCTGTCGAATTTGTTTCGTATAATGTGTCGTATCGAATTTACATCTTTATTTCTTAACTGGTATGCGATGTCTCCGACTCTTTGTAAAAAGCAACGATCGAATTATTTTTTAGTGTAGAATAAATTGAAGTTGAGAGGGAGGGAGCACAGGTGTGCCAAACGCTTGTCAACTTGGACTTATAAGTGCATCAAGATAGAGGATCTACACCATACTTTCCTTTAAAACATTGAGAATGTGCGACTTGTTTTTGCCATCTCTAGTCCTTCTTACTTCCTATTTGTTGTGTTTCAGTTTTTGCTAAATATAGGGTGATTCATCACGAGGTTTGATTTTCAATAGTGGTTTTTTTTGACAGATTAAGCGTGACTCCTATCAAACTGCTTTATTATTTTTGTTCAATATCGTTTGGAGAGTCGTCATGGAATGACTCACACCACAACAACGTCTCTTAATTGTTCAGCTGTATTACGAAAATCAGCGTTCTATGAGAAATGTTTTTCGTGCGATTCGAGGAACTTACGGTGCGCATAATCGAACTACTGAAACCATTATTGCCAGTATCATTCGCAAATTTGAGTCCCAGTTTACATAAGTGGATGATACTCGACCGGTTAGCCCACATTCAGCACGTAGTGAAGAGACTATAGCAGCTGTAGCTGAGAGTGTACATGAAGACCGTGACGAATCGATTCGTCGTCATTCTCAGCAGCTTGGCTTGGCGTATTCGACATTGCGTATATTACGTGGGGATCTCGGCCTGAAAGCGTACAAAATTCAACTTGTGCAAGAATTGAAGCCAGGCGACGTAAATTTGCGTCATATTTTCAGGCTCTGGAAAAAATCAATGAAAATCCGGTGTTTTATCGTGAAATTTTGTTCAGTGACGAAGCCCATATCTGGCTCAATGGATACGTTAATAAACAAAATTTCCGTATTTGAGCTGATGAGCTACCCGAAGAATAACAAGAGCTGTTATTACATCCATTAAAAACAACGGTATAGTGCGGTTTATGGCCTGGTGGAATCATTGGTCCATATTTCTCCAAAAATGAGGCAAATCAGAATGTTACCGTCAATGGTAACCGTTATCGCGCCATGTTAACGGACTATGTGCTTCCTGAAATTCAAGCACATGGTCTCGGTGAGCTCTGGTTTCAACAAGACGGCGCTACGAGCCATACAGCGCGTGAAACAATGGAGTGGTTGAGAAATCATTTTGGTGAGCACTTAATTTCACGTTTTGCTACAGTAAATTGGCCACCTAGAACGTGCGATATAACACCTTTTGACTATTTTCTCTGGGTATATGTAAAGTTTCAGGTTTTCAGCCAGCTTAAGCCAGCTACGATTGACGCTTTGGAAGCCAACATTACTCGTGTTATCCACGAGATACTAGTCGCTTTGCTCGAACGAGTCGCCCAAAATTGAACCTTCCGAATGGATCACCTCAGACTTAGTCGTGGCCAACATTTACGTGATATCATTTTCAAAAAAAAAAAAAAAATGCCGTAAATTATTCTTTTAACCCATAATAAAAATTTTAAGTTCACTTTTAAATTTATGTCTTCATTTTACACTATAAATCAAACCTCACGATAATTCACCCTACACTTGCATATTTTTGATTATTCCAAGCCTGAAAATAAAAATAAAGAGTTTTTCAATAGGGACATAACAATTTTCTATTTAAATACAAACGCACCCTTATCATCTGTAAATGTCAAAATGCAGTCAAGGCTTACATTTTAATCATGGTAATGTTCTCAAACGAGCAATGTTTGGGAATTTTTAAAAATTACTACTGAAATTCAGAGTCGGTGGTCGCAACTTTAAGAGCGCTTACTCCAGTTTTTGATCGTAATATTCATCCCACCAGACAGGCTGTGCGTGCGTAAAAAATCGTTTTCTACTAAAAAATCATGATCTACAATCATTTTTGGCTTAATGGCTTTATCAATAAACAAAATATGCATTACTGGACAACAACAAACCTACATCTGATTCAAGAGACTCCATTGTGAACTTCAAGCCGAAGGTGTTATTGGACCGTATTTTTTCGTTTATGAAAATGATCGCCATGTTACGGTCAATGGAGTTCCCTATTCTACCATGTTGCAAAATTGAATGGGCATGATGGAATGACATCAGTGATATAAGGTTCTAACAAGATGGTGCCACATGCCACACAGCATGTGAAGGGGAAGTTCGTAACGTAAGTAATGCCTTTGGATTTCTTTTTATGTGGTTACGCTATATCGAACGCCAAATTGCCAACGGTATTGGCAAATTGCCGACATGTATGGAAGAGTGGGGGAAAATTGGCTCCAAAGAATCGATCACTGAAAACGTGCTCGCGGTGGTCATATGAATGTGACATGTTTGAAATTTAACATGTGTACTACACCTGGAATAAATTTCAGCCCGATATCTCAATTATTGTGTGTTGTTCTGTCCTTATTGAAAAACCCGATACATATGTATGTGTTAAAGAATAGAAAGAGCAACTATTTTTATTTGCACCGAAATGACTTTAAAACGACTTTAACAAATACAAAATGGTTAAAAATAATTTATTGTACAATATATTAATTTATGAAGGTAATACAAAGGTTTGATATTTATCGCGTGGTGTGTGCTGCGATCAAACCCAAGCTGATCGAAGGAATGGCGTAGTGAATAAATTAGAGAACAATTACTGCACGCTTTTCCACGCAATATTTTGCACAAGAAGTAAAGTTGTTTTTGTTCAACATGTACGACGAATGAGCATAAAAAAGAAAGAATGCAAAAATATAAGCAAATACAACACGATTGATCTTTATAAAAGAATGATAAGAATGCGAATGGTTAGCAAAATTTGAATATCGAGATAAAATTGCATCTTACAGAAAGTTTAACAAATATTTAGATATGTGTTACTTGCTGAATTAGTGAAAGAGGAAAAAAATAGTTTGAGTCCCAAACAATCCGCCCCTTCCCCCACAAAAAAAAAACAAGTTTCAAGACATCGGTAATGCTGCTAGCTTCGTAGTTGTTCGAATGAATATTCCACCGGAGGTTCGATAACTTCGGCCGTCTTAGAAAACGTTATCTGCATTAAATTGCTTTTGCAAAGACAACGCAAGATGCGAAAGTCATGTGTTCGAAAACGACATTATAAATTACAATGCGTTTGCAGAATGTTCAATAATGCAGTATTTGCAGGGCAGATGTTCATAAACGTCATATGCGCTGCAAAATAGCTGCCAGAAATTTGCGCTGCGCAAGGATGATGGCTGAATCGAATTACTCAGATTAATTTTTATTTCGTGAACATTAAGCACATAAATATCGATTATATTCATTTATTTTAAATAGATATTATTTTTTATAGAATTACATCACCTGCTCCTATCCAAGTATGCGAGTCGATGGAACCATGGACGTGAAAGTATGTCAAATTACTTATAAAAACAAGACTGGGATGTGAATCCTCTTTTGAAAATGTAAAAAAAAAAGACAAAGATGTTCAGCGAGAACTGTTATTACTTGTACTCTCAATTTTCTCAATAATTTTTGTTAAGGGCGTCTATTTATTTTATTTTGAAACGTCAAATGCGATTGCAAGAAGAAAATAATGCAGATGACAAATATCAACGGTATCAAATATCATCATAACATCAAATTTGATGTTTGTAACCCTTAAGTGCTGAATGACGATCAAATGACGTTTTCGAAAACAGCCTTCGATGCGATGGGTTGTTGCCATTTGAGTTGCGTAGCTGTAGAGTTGTCAAATACTCCATGTCCCATCTTTTCCAAAAGCCTTGGATCATGTTTTGGATATGGTTTCAGCGACTTTTTTGTTGGTAATTCCAGGTGACTGAGCTCAGAAATAGCTGTCACTGGTTCACCTACGAGAATTGAACACAGCTTCTACTTGAAACAACAATGTAAAAAATTCTTCAAACGTTTAGATCGAATTTCCTATAACGGATAAAGTTTCTGGTACCCATGATCCAAAATTCTTTCCAAACGAAAACAAATGTCTCAGATACTCCTGCATGTAAATACCGTTGATGAATATCTGTAACAATCAAATAACAAATGGGACTTTTTTGTTGGTAAAATAATAGGATACTTAATGCTGAAAAATATGTGGGCATTTTTAATGCATCCACCAACACATAGGAGTCTATCCTCATCTAAGAAAGCTGAGTACTTTAACAATTTTAATTTTGGCGATGTTTGGTGTCTAGTACGCAAATGTTGCTTCCAGGCGGCAGCGGACGATTTCCCTAGATGGAATAAACGGTGACGCCTACAGTTCCAGTCAGGCTGAATTAAATAGTGACATCCCTATAAGAACTGCTTATTCGGATCCCAGGTCTATAGGGATCTCCAATACTACACCAGGGTATTGGAAAATAGTTGGTGGCGGATGAACCCTTAATGGGCCAAACGCAGCGCTCACATCACGAAGTGGGTTACTGGAGACCCTCGTCCTAGGGGTATTATATGGAACTGGTCCTCCAGGTCGGGGGTTGTGCGTTGGGGTAACTTCCCTACCACGGAAAAAAAATACATGTTATGAAACAGCAACAAGTCTCGAAAAAGGACAAATTTAGTGTTGACGACCCTGGAAAACGAAATAAGGACAATGACCTTCGGATCTGCACGTGGAGTGTTTGTACACTAAACAGACCACGTGCAGCGGAACAAGTAGCAAAGCCCCTAGACTGCCACAAGGCAGGCATAACCGCCATCCAGGAAGTGCAATGGGATGGGAAAAGCAAAAAACGGATGAAAAACTGTAGAAACATATCACTGAGATCGCTACAGCAGCGACAGCGTTTATTTGGATGTGGATTTGTGATACGTGGCAGACTTAGGCAAAAAGTCTTGAGCTATCGGCACGTTAATGAACGAACATCAGCCTCATATGCGCCTATGCCCCCAATGCAATGCCCCAAGCGTGACGTTAAAATCGTACTAGGCGATTTTAACGCTAGAATAGGCAGGGAGAACATATTTGGTAGGACCATGGTATACACAGCCTACATGACAACACGTCTTGCAACGGACTTAGACTAATTGACTTTGCTGCGGGGCGAAATATTGTTAAAGCAAGCACCAGGTTTCCACATCTCAGTTTCCATAAGGGGACATGGCTGTTTCCGGATCACCAAACTGTCAGCCAAATCGATCACATTGCGATTGATGCAAGGCACGCCTCCAGTATTTTGGATATCCGAACCTTCTTAGGGGCTAATATTGACTCGGATCACTATCTTGTTACATACAAGGTAAGAATGCGGATATCCAAAACACCCCAACACAGAAATACTGTGAGATAATATGACGGAAAACTGCGATCGCAAGAGACGGCTAGAATATTCGCCGATCACGTAATCCCGATGTCTCTCGATCAGTCCTACCGCAGCAACAGCTAGTGCAGAAGATCAGTGGCAACATTGCCAGAAAGCCATCATCAAGGCCGCGACTGATGTGCTGGGTTTCACCCGACCACCACCACTAAACCAATGGTTTGATGAACAATTTCGACTAGCAAACGCAGCAAAACAAGAAGCGTATAAAGCAGCGTTGCGAAAGAGGACTAGAGCTTCTCACGGGCTCTACGAGCAAAAAAGACGGGAGGAATATTGGATCCTCAGAAAGAAAAAGAAAGAGCACGAGAAACGTATGATTGATGAAATTGAGAGATGCTACTCCAGGAACAATGTACTGAAGTTTTATCAAAAGGTAAAAAGAACGTGCTAGGGTAAAAAATCCTGGCACAGAAACCTGTAAAGATATTGAGTAAAACTTTTAGTAGAATTACAGTCGGTGCTGAGAGTGTGAAAAAATTACTTCTGCAGACTCTATAATGGCGACGAAGACCAGAATCCCGCTGATAGGCAGAACGTACCACTCAATATAGACGATGATAAACAAAACTTCCGTCCACCTGAACAAAGCGAAGTACGGATAGCAATATCCAATCTAAAGAACAACAAAGCTGCGGGGCCTGATGGTCTACCTGCCAAGCTTTTTAGAATAGCTGGAGATGACTTGGTAGAGAGCATGCACCAACTCATTTCCAAAATTTGGTCAGATGAATGCATGCCTGATGAATGGATTCTTAGCATCGTTCGCCCGGTGCACAAGAAAGGAGATCCCTTTAACTGCGCCAACTACAGAGGTATCAGCCTGCTTAACATCGCATACAAGATCCTATCTGTCATGTTGTGTGAACGCCTTAAAACGATGGAGAAAGCTCGCTGCTGCATCAAGGTCAGTAACGACCTTACCGAAACCTTTGATGTCAAAAGAGCATTTAGACAAGGTGAAACTCATAGACCAACACACAAGGCACGATCTTTCAAAAGTCTGTCAAATTGCTTGCACATGCCGATGATATTGACGTAATTGGTAGAAAACAGTGAGCTGTCACTGGTACGTTTGCTAGTATAGAAACAGAAGCGGTTAAAATGGGTCTAGCGGTCAACGAGGGCATAACCAAATATATGCTGTCAACAAGAAGGGATAACCAACATCGTAGAATCGGACAAAACGTAACGGTCGACAGCTTTAACTTTGAGGTAGTGAGGTACTTTGTCCCGGCTCTGCTATAAATTCTGACAACAACATCTCAGAAAAAATTAAACGAAGAGCGGTCAACGAGGGCATAACCAAATATATGCTGTCAACAAGAAGGGATAACCAACATCGTAGAATCGGACAAAACGAACGGGCGACAGCTTTAACTTTGATGTAGTGAGGTACTTTGTCCCGGCTCTGCTATAAATTCTGACAACAACATCTCAGAAAAAATTAAACGAAGAATAACTCTTGCCAACCGCTGTTTCTTTGGGCTAAGAAGGCAATTGAGTAGTAGGGCCTTATCCCGAACAACTAAGAAGATTCTGTATAAGACCTTGATCATTCCAGTCGGACGAAGATATCATCGGTGGCTTCGAGAGAAAGATTCATACAAATTTCCATTTTGCTAGAAAATTCGATTCTACTTACCACTCACCAATGGTTGATTCTTCTACTATGGAAACTTAGATGACGCTGCTCACATTCAAATGGATATTTCAATATTTTTCTTTCTAGTTATAAAATTTGCACTATTTCTCTTGTTGACATCATGTTCGATTGTCCTCTTAAACCGGTTGTCACCATACTATTCTAGTACTAATATCATCTTGAAGATATTTAGCACTTTAAGTACCTCAAACCTCCTTTCGTCCTTTATTTTGAAGAATCTGGATGTGAGTTTTTGAGGGGTTGCTCCAGTCCAGTATTCCATACCATAACTTGAATTCAGTCAGAGCCTATTATACCATTTTTAAAATTTGTGGTGTGACTTGATGTCTAAGATGCATCAATGCAAATAAAGTCTTCCTTAAGTGTGAGCCTATCTTGTCAATTTTCTTTTCCCAGATGAAATGGCTATCAATGATGACTCCTAGATATTTGTAGCTTTCAACGACTTCCCCTGCTTGATTTAGGGGAGGCATCATTTTCAAAATATGACCACCAAGTCATGACCCCATTTGTCTGCATTGTAAAACTCTGTTTGAAATTTCTTGTAGCAGCCTCAAAAGATCTGTGGCGCACCACTATCGCGGTATCGTCAGCGTAAGCAAACGGAACGCTGTTTTTAATCAAAAGATGAAGATCGTTTGTGTATAAGATGAAAAGAATTGGACCTAGTTTCGACACTTGGGGAACCCCATACTTAACCAGGTTTCTTTCGCTGTAATTATTCTTGATTTTTAGATCTGTTGAGTAGATAATCCTTTAGTCAATCCGCCATTTGCATGATCGTATGTGCATGATTCGATGTGGGTAAGTTACATTGATGCATTATTTGGAGCGACTGTTCCGAGAAATGTTGCGCACATTCATAAGGAAGACTACTCATACATTTTTTTCGAGAACTCAGATTTAGTTTCATTAAATTTGTTCATATAGAAAGTTGATTTCTGTGTTTTAATTTTTTTATTAAGCTTTATATTCAGTTTCGTGAGTTCTGTTAAGTCTATTATTTTTCCACCTTCTGTAAGGGTCGTTTCTTCTTTTACATTTTGCAGCTAAGCTTGGAGACATCCAGGAAATTTTTATGCATTTGCTCTTTAACGTTCTAGTATTTGCCGATTTTTTGTATATGTATACATATATTATTTAACTTACAAACTAACTACGGCTACGTCATCGCATTCATTTAACACATCATCCCAATCTGCTTCGCATATGAATTTGTTCACCTTAGATTAACAAATGTAGAACGCACTAATCTTTCTTTCTCTCTCAGTTGTTAGTCCATTTGATGAGTACATAATTAAAACCGAGATAACCGACCATTACCCAATTACTAACGAATTTATTTTTTTGTTTTTTCTGCTTATTAAAATGTAATCTATCGCAGACTGAGTCCCTCATTTCTAAATAATCCTTGACATTGTTTGAGTTCAAATCACGGCTATTAATAACCATATCACCCAATACAATCATTTCTTTTTCCTTTTTTTCCATTTGTGCTGGGTTATTTCTGACTTTTTCAATGAACGCTCATTGACTGAAACCAAGTGGCCTATATATTCCAAACACGAGTTCCTTTCTTTGTTTGTATCTATTTAGGGACTCAAGTTCGAAACCCTTCAATTTAGAACAATTATTTAGACCATTCAAAAATTTGCTCATACTTAAACAAAAATTATTCCAATGTAAGCGCAACGATTTTATATTAAAACATAAGCAGTAGCAGTTATTATTTTTCTACACTCTAATTTAACTATTATGTATATTATGGTTTCCATTTGTATAATCCATTTAGATTAACAGTTTTGTGGTTTTGTTTTATTTAGAAACAATGCAGTTATTGTATGCGTGTTATTATATCGTAAGGGTTCCTTATCATTATTTGTTGGATGTTCTCAGCTCTTCTTACGTACTTTCCCAGCACTCTCCTAAACGAATTTCCAGTTTTCTTTCCTTGCTTTCTCCTTGGCCCACCACAGCAGATATAGTATTTGTTGTTTCTTGTCAACTGATCATTGATGTAAACAATGACATTGTGTCTATGAATATTTCGCATTAGATTGCAGTTTTATGACTCGCGTTGTGCGCGCTTAATTCATGAATTGAGTTTTCCAAATATTTGATAAAAAAGATCCAATAATTAATGATTTATTAGGATTTCTTGCTTTTGTTCTATATATGTCAGATATATCGGTTCTGTAGGTGGAATACTTTTATTGTCGACATTGTTTTCATCATTTGTTGTTTTAGAGCGTTGATTTGAGTTTGAATGTTATCTATAATATCATCTTTTTTTCTGTTATTTTCTTTAAACTCTGTAATTCCATTGTTGATGGTTTCCATAAGTTTGTTACTTTTTATCATGTTTGAGTTAAATTCATCATATTTTGTAGCTAGGAAATAGCATCTTGCATTGATTTCTTTTAGTTCAATCTATAAGAGTTTGATTTGCGCCAGAACAGCTGAGATGTTATTCACGTTGGTATGGAATGTCGGTGCTGGAATGACGCACTCTCTTTGCCGCTGGAAGGTCTGGTGCTTGTGTTAGACCTTTGTGCACCAACAAATTGTTACCTGCAGCAGTTTTTTGGACATCTCCTCCATTTCTGCAGACCTGACATTTCGTCTTTTCTCTCCTCGCACCCATGGTTCTCCACAGATTATAATTTTTACATATCGGGCACTGATTATTTGAAGATGATTTAGCATGATGAGTTCTAATTTGATTAGATTATTTTAAGCGCAACGTCAACGGCCTTGCCACACTGAAAGCATCGGTTCCCACTAGATCACCGAAATCAAGCAGTGTTGGGCGCGGTAAGTACGTAGGCGGGGGACCACATGGGAACTCAGTAGTAATCCACGTACAAAACGCGCCATATGGGCATAGTACCCCGGCGTTAAATCCCGGACCCTACAAATTAATTTGTATCGTTCCCTTGATAATAATTAATAATAATAATAATAATAATAATATTTTAAGCGCAACAGGAACGGAACCGAATTCCTATAAGGTCTGAAATCTAGCTATCATCATGAGAACCGACTTCATCAGTACATGCTTGCTTTGTTTCTGTGTCTAATTTCGTAAGCAACAGAAATATAAGCAATAGATCCCTTCCAGTTTTATTAAACGCATGAAGTCCACGAATGAATTCATGTTCACCGTCCATAATTCTATGAACATTCGAAGTAGACAATGAGGGAAAAGTCAAGAATCTTTAGACAAAAGATTGAACAGTTAAATTTACCCGATCGTAGCGTCTGTCGAGTCAATCACAAGCATCAACGTAATTTGCCTCTGAGAGCGAAATGCGTTTTATAAGATTGGCTACATTCTCACGCAAAAAACAATCTAAAATAATGTAATTTTTGAGTTGCTGTCAAATCGACCGAACCAACGAACAAGTCCTTAAAGGGTAGCCAATATGATATTTGCCTGAAAACAGAGTCGCCACTATTTGAGGTAAATTGATGGAAGAGCACCAAATATTTATCCTCGTATGACCCAAACCCTGCCTCGTACTCTTTAACTTCATATTCATGAACCTGTGCAATAAATTCATTATTAAGCAACACGAATTCGGACTATGTTTCACATTTTTGCCAAAGTGCATTCATTTTTACAAACCGGCACGATAATCTATGCATATGAAAAAATCCAGGTGAAATGCTGTAGAACAGTGACACCTTTTGCAACTATTAAATTATTTCAATAATTTAAAGGGAAAATTGTCCAATAAGAACGTATAAGAGTTCTAGACGAGTTTGACGATCTAAATCTAATGATCAAGATTCAGACACGATATTTTTTCAACATTCTCTTGTTGAAGACTGTATGAGAAAACAAAAATTCACTATGCACATGTAAATTAAAATTATCTATTTGTAGGTTTACTTCAAATTTATGCGGCTTAGAAGGACCATTAATTATGTTGAAGAATAAAACGAGCAATTGTTTTTGTTTACACCGAAAGGATTTTAAAACGAATTCCATTTATGTGTAAATACAAATGATTAAAAAATACTTTATTGTAAAGAATGATTCATCGTGAGGTTTGATTTATAATGTAAAATAAAATACATAAATTTGAAAGTGAATTTAAATTAATGGCATTTACTTTTTGAAAATAATATCATGTAAATGTTGGATATGAGGTGGTCTATTCCGAAGGTCCAATTTTGGTATCTCGCGGATTACACGAGTAATGTTGGCTTCCAAAGCGTCAATCGTAGCTGGATTATTCCTGGAGACCTGAGAGTTTACATATCCCAAGAGAAAATAGTCCAAAAGTATGATATCGCACGATCTAGGGGGTGGCCGTGGTAAAGTGGTATATGCATAGACTCCTCAAGCAGAGGATCGCGGGTTCGAATCCCGTGTGGGGTAATTCTTTAAAAAGCCTTTTTATAGAATTTTATGTAGCTATATGAAAATCCCGTCGGCGTCAACTCTGACATAAGGGCATAACACTGATTTTGGAGTGGTTGCTGGCTGAGCTAAATGTAACGGACTAACAACTAGCACGTACTAAGACCCACTAGTTGAGGATGCACTGGCTCCAGTTTGACAGCCACCTCTGGGAAAAATATCGAAATCTAATACACCTGAGTTTCAAACTACTACACCATCCGCCCGCGCCCTCGTGAAAAAGCCAGTAAAAGGGTATTATTATTCCCTTGGTGCGCGCGTGAGATTATAAAAAAAAAAAATTTACTGTAGCAAAAAGTGCTCACTAAAATGATTTCTCAAGAAGTCCATTGTTTCACGCGCTGTATGGCTCGTAGCGCCGTGTTTTTTAAACCAGAGCTCACCGAGGCCATGTGCTTGAATTTCGGGAAGCTCATAGTCCGTTAACATGGAGCGATAACGGTTACCATTAACGGTAACATTTTGATTTGACTCATTTTTGAAGAAATATGGACCAATGATTCCACCAGCAGATAAATCACACCATCCGTTGTTTTTAATAGATGTAATGGCAGCTTCGGGTAGCTCATCAGCCCATATACGGCAAATTTGTTTATTAACGTATCCATTGAGCCAGAAATGGGCTTCATCACTGATCAAAATTTCACGATCAAACACCGGATTTTCATTGAGTTTTTCCAGAGCCCATTCACTGAAAATATAGCGCAAATTCAAATCGCCTGGATTCAATTCTTGCACAAGTTGGATTTTGTACACTTTTAGGCCGAGATCCTCACGTAAAATACGCCAAGTCAAGCTTCTGAGAACGAAGATGAATCTATTCGTCACGGTCTTCGCGTACACTCTCAGCTACAGCTGCTATACCATACTCTATTCACTACGTGCTGGATGTGGTCTAACCGGTCAAGTATCATCCACTAATGTAAACTGAGACTCAAATTTGTGATTGGTGTTGGCAATAGTGGTTTCACTATTCACTATTCACTATATTTCAACGTTCTCACAGAACGCTGATTTTCGTAATACAGCTGAACAATTTGGAGACACTGTTGTGGTGTGAGTCTTTCCATGATGACTTGTCAAACGATATTGAAAAAAATAATAAAGCAGTTTGATACGAGTCATGCGTGGTTTGTCAAAAAAAGCCTATTGAAAATTTAACCTCACGATGAATCACCCCTTACCTACAAGGTATTAATTTATGTAGGTAATACAAATGTTTGATACTTATCGTGTGGTGTGTGCTGCGATCAAATCCACAGTGATAGAAGGAATCGCGAAGTGAATAAGTTAGAGCACAATTGTTGCACTCTTCTCTATTCAATATTTCGCACAAGATTAAAAGTTGTTGTTGTGAGATCACACAATGGATGAGCATAAAAGAGAATGAATGCAAAAAGTCAAGCACACACAACACGATTGATCTTCATCAAAGATCAAAGTGATTGATTAGAATGATAAGAATGCGAATTGCTTTAAAAAATTTGAATATCAGAAAGGTAAACAAATACTTAGATGTGTACCTATGTTACTTGTTGAACTAATTAACAAATTCAAAAGAAAAAAAATAATTGTTTGAATCCCAAACAATATGTATTCGATTCTTACTTTGGGCCAGCTGGGGCCGTCTCGACTAAATGGTCCCGAGACTATTTAATCTGATGGCAAGAGTACTTACCCCAAAATGCTTTTGTGTCCACCTTATAGATTCCACTCTTACCACGACATTGTGATTTGGCGATAAAGGAGGAAAATAATGCAAAGCGGCAAAGTGGAAAAAACAAAACGCACAGCTTGGAGTGGGAAATGAAGTTGGACTTGTACTATCGCCATTTTCGAAGTCATTTTCTTATTTCAAAACTTGTTGATAATCCCTTTGCTTCTATTTCTTGTAAAACCATGGGCAATGTCTCGATTTTCTTAAAATATTTTTATCTTATACTCTAATTGTAAAAGAATCAAAGAGGAAATAAAAAAATTATGGGACTGAGAAAATGCCTCCGAAAATGACAATTGTGCTAGTCAGACCTCATAGTTATTTTCCCCAAGTTCTTTGTGGTAATCAGAAAGTAAATGCTACTCAATATAAAATGAATCAACAGATATTAGTAATCGGTATGTCTCTACAATAATTATTACCATAGTAAACGGATTTTGGCAACTGACAACATATTCGAACTTAGTCTCGAAAAAAATGTTTGCATTCAGGGGGAAATCAATTCCGATGGAAATTCACGATGGGAGCATTTTTTTTTTTCAAACTGCCATTAATCATCACCTTAAATCTAACATGCTGACTTTATAAGATCATTATTTTTTTTTTTTTTTTTGTTTTTTTTCTTGTGGGTAGGTGAAAAATCTTCATATCTTCATATCAAAAATATTCGTAATGGGCAGGTATCTTTCCAGCAAAAATATCTGCTAAAGCCTGCCATTAAATTAATTTTTTATTGCGCTAAATCGAACAGCTTCGTTCTTTGTAGTCCGTGCGCAAAGTTTGTCACGTCCAGAATATATTGTTATAATATTGTCGCAATGTCCATGAAGCCGAATACCGAGTTTTCGAGAAAATTAGTTTTTTCGTCAAATTCGGTATTTACTCCTTTGTCTCTGTGGATATAATTCTTTCTAATATACCATGGAGCGTTTACTATGACTATTAGCACTCTGTTTTAAAAAGATTGTAGGATATATTTATTGCTTCGTTTAGTACAACTCCAAATTTGTATACCATATGTCCAAACATGTTTCAACATTTTATTGTATAGAAGCAGTTTGTTATATATATTTAATTTGGAATGTATTCCAAGTAGCTTATAAATTTGTCCGTCAAAACATTTAACATTTGACTTCAATTTGAGTTTCGCATCTAATATCATTCCTAAATACTGTTACGGAACTCCAAACCCGCACTAGCCAAACGCATTAGGACTCTTGTCATGCTCTCACGTTATCTCTCTCCTATTTTTTCTACTTCATTCTATTTGTCACTCTACGATCTTAACTCGTGTCACTTAGGCGATAAAAACCGAAACCAGAAAATAAAATCCAAGTTTTTAAACGGAATCAGTGTGTTTCTTTTAAATAAAAAGCGTATACCTCAGAATATACAACAATTGGTGTCAGGTGTAGGGTTTCGTTCAACTCCACAACCGAGTTTAAATTAATTTCCAAGCAACCACATAGACGTAGAGCAGATAAAATTGCTACTGGAGAAATTGAACGTCCAGTCCAAACTTATGGCTGCCCAAGCATCAAGAATTGAAGTTCTACATCAGTCAATCGCCGACGTGACATCTCAGATGGGAAAACTGGGAATAATCCAGCAGGAATTCTAGGGCCCGTAGGCCCAGATGTTGAAACTTATCCGCCAGCTACCGATACTTCCTTGGAGGTTGACCCAACCACGGTGCCCGCCTTCCATTCTACACTCGTGAACGCAAGTCTAACGTCCATTCCGAAAGCTCAAACACCCAGGGCAGAACGTTAACTCATGGGATCGTAAAGACACGGAAATTCGATTGAAAGACACCGTGGCGCACTTATTGACTACATTTCGAGACCGTGGCCAGAGTCAATAGCTGGGCCTACAACGCATAGAAGGCGCTGGTCTTCGCCTGCATCCTGAAAAATGCTGCCTGGGAAGGCGAGATGTCAGGTTTTTAGGATATATCGTTGCTAGCGCTGGTATTTCTGGACAGCACCGTACAGGAGTGGTCGACACCACGTAATAAGACAGATATTTAGTCCTTTTTAAGACTCTGTGCTTATTACCGCCGATTCATCCAAGATTTCTCCGCCATAGCGAGACAACTAACAGCATTGACTAAGAAAGGAATTCACTTTGCATGGACCGTAGCCTGTGAACAAGCATTTGCTCAATTGAAGCACAAGCTGATCACCACCTCTATTCTGGTACAACCGACGGAACACGATAAATTCATTTAAGGTACTGATGCGAGCCACATTGCTTATGGAGCCATCTTATCATAGCTGCAAGAGGGACAGGAGAAAGTAATTGAGTATTATAGCAAAACGCTAACCAAGCCCGAACGAAACTATTGCGTCAATAGAAAGTAACTTCTAGCTGTGGTCAAAGCCACCTACCACTTCCAGCAATATCTGCTAGGAAGGCATTTCCTTCTGAGGATAGACCATAACTCGCTGCGGTGGCTCATGCGTTTTCGGGAACCAGAGAACCAGCTGACTCGTTGGCTAGAACGATTGCAGCAATTAGGTTTCGCCATCGAACACCGAGCGAGAATTAAACACTAAAACCCGGACGCTCTTTCTCGCCGTCCTTGGGAAGAACTCCAGTGTCACCATTGTCCCCGATTGGAGGAGAAGGAACGAGTATTGATCAGGAAAACAGTCATTGTGGGCGATATGGCAACACAGCGGTCAGCAAATCCGGAAGTATCCACAGTCAGAAAGTGGATGCAACAAAATCGACGACAAAAACCCGAAGAGGCCCGTAGCCTTAGCTCTAATCTTTAAGTGTATTACGACATGTTCGTTGTGCTGGAATGATGAGATGGTACATTATACCGCCGCATAAGTAAAGCCAGTGGTGAGTATTATTAAATCCTAATCCCCGTTTACTTGCAAGTAGAGATAATTAACACGATGCATGATTGCCCAACGGGTGGCCACTTTGGTGTACATAAGACCATAGCTAAACTCAAGCAACGTTACTATTGGGTTGGATGTTTGACAGACGTTGAGCGGTTCTGCAAAGAATGCGTTACTTGGCAAAAACGAAGAGGTGCCATGCCAAAATTTTGGACACCTCTGCAACCAGTTCAGGTGGGAGTACCCTTCGAACGTGTGGCGATAGATATCTTGGAACCTCTACCAGTAACGGAACAGCATAACAGATACATCTTGGTGTTCTGCGACTATTTCACAAAGTGGTCGGAAGCCATCCCTCTGCCAGACCAAACGGCAGAGATGGTGGCGGAAGCTCTTATAATCCATGTCTTCTTCCGATTTGGGGTTCCTCACCACCTTTATTCGGACCAGGGGAGAAATTCTGAGTCATCAGTGTTTACGAATGTGATGAGGAGATTTATAATCGATAAAACGCACACTTCTTAGGTACCTTGCGAAGTAAGTCGATAAAAACAAACGAGAATGGGATGAACACCTATTTTTTTCTACTGGCTTACAAAACAGCATTCCATGAGACTTTTGACTTTGGTCGGGAACTTCGCTTACCCTCGGAGCTCTGGACTGGCTCCGCACCTGAACGAACGACTGGAGTTTCAAAATACATCGATGATCTAACGAAGAGATTGAATACGGTGTACTCTTTCAACCGGCACCAGCTGCTGCGATATAGTCGAAGGATGAAGGATCGCTATGATCTCCGTGCGAATGCGCCACCATTCAGAGAAGGGGATGAAGTTTAACTATATGCCCTCAACCAGATAATAAAATCCAAGTTTTTAAACGGAATCAGTATGTTTCTTTTAAATAAAAAAAGCTTTTACCCTCAGAAGACACAAGAATACTTTGACTCGTTTGCATACGATATTTGTAGCGAGTTAATGAAAATGGGTAGGTTGTTAATTTTTTTGTAAATAAAGTTGATTCGGCTTTGTTGAGAGCAATGCTCCAAACGTTTGTCCACTTGTAAATTTTGTGCAAACCTAGTTGGAACTTTAGAGTTGCTAGCTCAGATTATTTATCTTCTGTTAAAATAGCCGTATCATCCGCGAACGTATCTACAACAGCGCCTTCTTCTGGCAGTATATCTCGAGTGTAAAGTAAGAACAAAACCAGAAAAAAATTACTTGCTTGTGGTACTCCGGAATAGTCTTTTCGCAGGCTAATATTTTAAGATCTCATATATCATAACTGTTCTGGAAGAATCTGTCTTAGCTTAAACTTCAGGTCTTCATGTCATACCTTGTCGAAGGATTAAGGGACGTCCAGATAAGCGCTAGAACATATCTTTTTTTCCTCTAGGTTTTTCTCTATTTCATTTGTTATTTTATTTATAAGCCTGGTCAACTATGGGATGCTTTGTTCTGAAGCCGAATTAATAGTCAAGAATCAAACGTCTTTTTCCAATTTTAAAATATCTTAGTAATGTAATACCAGCAGGAGGGATATCGGTCGGTAGATTTTTGCTCGTTTGGAGACTTTCCTGGTTTTGAAATCATTATAACCTCGTCGACTTTCCATTGTCTTTGAACGTATAATAATCTTAACGGGGAATTTATAATATGCACAACTTGATCACTCCTTTATTTGGCAATTCCTTGAGGATCTGGCTTCTTTTTTTTTAAGGGTTTTTGTAAAGATTTTTTTTGTTGTCTGGTAAAGCTCGACCAATGAAACGCTCTTTATTTTAAAGTTGTCAGGTGTCATAAATGTAAAATGAATTAAACCTTTTTTCCCGGTGCTCGGCAAATAAATCCGCCTTCTCCTTGTCTACTTTTGCCTACTCGCCATATTTTGTTATCGGTTGCGATTGCATTCGGAGTTTTTTAATATCATAGTGAATAATTAAAACTTTTTTCGACAGCCAAGCCTTCAAATACGTAGAGATCTCTCGATTATTGAAATCTTTGGTTGCTTTCTTGAACTCATTACACAGATGATTTAAAAAAGATTCGTATCAGTTCTTTTATTTCCGACAGATATTTACCTTCTCTATTTACGATTTCTTTTGTCCTAACGGGAGTGTTGTTCCACTCGGCCTTTACTTTACTTCAATGAATCTGCTGCCGTAATCTTCTATTTCAAGCGACACATTCAGAAAAATATTTTCTATACAATATTTCCTAAAGACGTCCCAGTTAGTTTGGTTGGTAGTTAATCTAGAGGTACCTTATTTTTCCATTAAGCGCTTGCTTGTTGTCAAGATTACTGGTGAATGATCTGAGGAGTGATCAACATTTTTCCTTGAGGTTTGTAAAGTTTTTAGCTATACGTCTTGCAATATAGAAGTCTACGAGGTATGGATTTTTTGCTCTGTCGGTGGACCAATTTGTCGGTTTCCCCCCTCGAAATGAAATCAACATTCAATTGCATTCCGGCTTCGTAAAGTAGTCTGCCTTCAGTTGAATCGCATCTTGAACCTCAAAACATATGTTTCGAGTTGTATTTCCACCAACAAGTGAGGCCAAAAGATTTATGAGGTCGGTCTTTTCTAGTTTGTATCGCGGAAGGTAATATACTCGATATTTCAGTACGAGTGCTTATTTCTCACGCGAACTATACCTACTTACTTGCATCGTATCAGTCACAATAATTATATTTATAGAATGTCCAATACTATCTTTGGTAAATAGCCCTTTCGGATGGATGGTAAGCACGGTCAGCGCAGTATCCATTTATTTTTACACTAGATTCTTTTTCTTCTTTTCCTTGTTTTTACGCAAGAAAACTTCTATCCTAGTTTGTCTATCTCTTCCAATAATGTGTTTGCGTTCCATGTTAATATTGTAAAATGTTTGTGTGGATACAAATGATAGAATTTATTCTTCTCAATACAATCGCTTTATTCAATAAAATTGCAATCCACAATTTAAGCGCTTATCTCAACCACATTTAGTTTTCTTTACCTTTTACTTAAAACACTTTATAGCTACCCGTAATTTGGATTTCAAATTTCACTTTAAAATATACTTGCATATCTTTAGAGATGCTGATGTTTATACTCCCCTGATATATTTTTCAAGAATATTCTGTACCGTCCAGCGTTCCATACAAGTCTCCATTTTGCTAGAAAATTCGATAAAAGGCTCCAATGGTTGATCTTATGCATTTCAAATATACAAAAGATGACGCTGTTCACTTTCAAACGTATATCACCCTGCTCTTTGCTTGTTCAGGAAGTTACTTCGTTATTCACCGTTCCTTTGAAATTACACATTCTATCCAAATGGCCTATCTTCATTCTTCCACAATCCCCATGCTAGAACCAGTAGACAACGCCCTTCCCAATCTTGTTGCAATTTTTGTGATTTGCCTTTCTTACGCAGCGGATTATACAGCCACACCAGATCTCCTTCGTTGAAACCGGAAGATATCACTTGGATGTCGTACTTAGTCTTCATGAGGTTGTTCGTTGCTCTGTTGTTTTATCTTTTCTCGGGTGTTTTCATGCAAGTTACGGATCCTGCTGCCCAAGCCCTCCACGTAGAATTTCGTTTCACTTGGCAATCGAACTGTTTGACCAAATACGATCTCGGGTGACGTATGTCCTGTTGAACTATGGACCGCGGTAGGCCATTAAGGAAAGGAGTATTTGTCGCCCCTAATTCCGCTAGCAGTTGCTGACGACCTTAGACAAATGCTCATTCAAGGTCCTTTTCTAGCGCTCGACCAGTTCACGGGTGGCCGTGGCTAAAGTGGTAGAGTATTGGCTTCCCAATCGGATGGTTCGGTGTTCAATATCAGCCGTGACCGAAATACTTTTTTTCAGGCAACTAAAATCTCGTGAGAGAGAGCCCTTGATCATCATCGAAATATGTCAGAATTACAGGGTATGCCGAGAACTCAGGATAAAACCCTTCTTTAAAATTTTGCTCTACGTTAATGAGTCAGCCGACGGAAGATCTACAGATCCGCGTTGTCGTACCGCTAAGGCTATCGTGTAGCGCAATTTGAAAAAAAAGATAAGTAAGTGTTGCTGTTGTTTTTTAATATTTCGTTTTCATTTGAAGTAATTTTTTTAGAAAATTGGCCCTACTTCCTAAATGGGCCGAGATAGACCCTCCCATAGTAAAAAATGCTTGTATTGAACTGTTCTACAAAAAACCGTTATTATTTTTTGGCGCCTAAGTTATCGTACTCTTGCCGCAACCTGATCTGAATACAGCTGTAAATAATTTAAGTAGATACTTAAACAATAATAATAAAGAACTGTGTAAATCCTTAAAAACAATGTTACGATATTTGAACAGATTAGTAGATATAAAATTAACTTACAATCGAGGCAGTTAAAATGATATTTTAATTGGTTATGTTGATTCTGGCAGATAGGATAGGTTTTTCTTTCAAATTATTTGAACTACGATGCTCAAAAGTTAGGGTGACTTTATTTTTTTATAAAAAAAAAATATTTATTTATTCACCAATATTAATGTTGTCCCCTTCAAAGTAATCCTCCTCAGATATAATACACATGTGCCAAAGCCTCTCCTAGCCTTGAGCTCTTCCAGCGATGCCGTTTTTATTTCCTCAATTGTTGCAAATCTCAATTCTTTCAAAGGTCGTTCAATTCAGTCTCTTCAGGTCACCAGTTGTGACCCTTTTGAGCACTTCAGGATCATCATTAACGTCATTCAAGAGCTATGAGCGATGCTCATAGGACGGTTTTCTTAATTAAAATTAAATAGCATAACACGAGCCGACAAATATGCCAACATCCTCAGTAATTTCTCTTATGGTAATTCGACTATTTTTCAAAACAATTTTCTTTACAGCTTCGACGGTATAATTTTTTGCTGACGTGCTGGGGCGTTCAGAGCGAGGATCGTCATGTAAACATTTTTTTACGTAGAGCAGACTTTTTGGAGCACATGATTCCATTTTGTATACAAAATGCAATTTCTTTACTCCAATTTTTACAATAATTGTAATTGAAAATCGCCGAACACACTAAAATACGTCTAACCTTTCTATCTGTCAAAAACAAGCGTTTTTTCAACTATATATATTTAAAACTTTGAAAAAACTTTGAAAAAAAAAAAATCGATAATCGAATGTACGTTGTCTGCGCAATTTCAAAAGTCACTTTGAACATACCTCGTATGTCTCATACAATATGTTGGAGTAAAAAAAACCAGCTATCTGTTGCAACTTTTTTCACAAAAATGATGATGATGATGATGATGAAATTTCCGTCGACATTTTGGCATAGTGTCGGCTCAATTTCAAAAGACTATGTATTCTCAAGCCGTGACACTACGGAACCAGTTTCACACGTTTTCGTTACTGTACTTGAGCAGCAAAGTAAAATAAATAAACTTATTATTTTCGAAAGGTTTGTGGAGATTTCTGGAATATTTTGAGGCATTCTTTGAACGTGGTCTCTCCACATTCTTCTTCAGGTTCTCGTCCACCGCGACAAATCGTCTGATTTGCAGATTTCTCATATTTCGTTTATCTATCTAGGCTCGTGTACCCAGCAATAGATCTTAAGGTGTTCATCTCAACTGTGGTCGACATCTGTTGAGTTGTGCTGGTGTCTGCACGAGTTTCTGCTGCATTATGCAACATTATTCTCATTTTACTGTCGGTTTTTATATAGCCTGAGATTGTAGAGGCTTTGTTTTCTTTTGCTTTTGCCTTTTTTTCAAATCTCTGATGTTTGTTACATGGGAGCCTCGGTAGGTGAACTTTAGGACTTGCTCTATTGGTTTATTGTTTATTTGCATCTTTTTGGTTCTTTTGATATAACAATTAACTTAATTTTATCAACCAATATCTCCATATTGTAGGAGATTGCTGATTTGTCAAATCAGTCTTTGTAAATTGTCTTACGTTTCAGAAATGAGAACTGCGCCATCAACATAGCACATCACTTTAAATTCGCTGATTGACATGCGATAGCTAGGTGCAGCTGGTTTGACCTCTTCGATGATAGCTTTCGTGATAATGTGGATGAGGTTCGGGCTCAAATTGTCACCTTGTCGAGGTAACAGGAATCATATCGGTCCTCTTAGCGTTAGTACTAATTGATGTTCTGTTATTAGTCTTCAATGCTTTAATGATAGCTAGCACATAAGGTGGAATGAATTTTGCTTTAAAAAGCGTGACCATGTAGCCAATTCCAAATCTTTTTTTGACCACCATATATGTCATGCCAGTATCGATTTTTAATTTGACCGATATTCGTGTTAACTCTATTTCCGGTAACATTATATTGGTCGTAAGTTATTTCTAATCTTCTGTATCGTAGATATTCCTTTTGTTTTTCTTTTGCCAGAGATTTTACATCTTCTCAGAACCACTTATTCGTCTGTCGTCAATTGTTGTTGGTATCTATTTTTTTGTTCCTATTGCTTCGTTAGCTGATGTGGTGATGTTTGATGTCATTTTTGAACAAAATGTTTCTATGTCATCAAGATCAGTGATTTTGTCGTATTGGATTCAATTTTGTTGTAGAGTCTATTTTGATATAATTCTATTGTGGAATTATCTTTGAGTGATACAATGTCAAACTTTTCTATTGTTGCTGGTTTAGATCTTTTATGGCTCATTATGTAGTGCAATCGTAGTTTAGCTAACAGTAGGTTGTGGTCTGTTCCGGTGTTTGCCAAGCTTAGCTCTCTGACATTCAAGATCGCCGATGCATTACTTTAATTTTAAAAAAGTTTTCAGAATGTTATTGGAAAGTGTGGAAGCGTTCTTCTGGTGTAAGTACATGCATGGAGATTTGTCAAGCATACTAATCAATAGTTTCAAAGAATTGTCACGAATTTTCAGCACAATTTGGAAGTTATCCCTAATTAAAAATTTATCAGCACTTTATTATTATTATTATTATTATCAAGGGAACGATACAAATTAATTTGTAGGGTCCGGGCTTTAACGCCGGGGTACTATGGCCATGTGACGCGTTTCGTCAACAGCACGCGGAGTACTGAGTTCCCATGTGGTCCCCCACCTATGTACTTACCGCGCCCAAAACTGCTTGATTTCAGTGATCTAGTGGGAACCGATGCAGTTTTTCAGTTTAAACGCATTTTTATTTTCTTAATTCATTAATTTTTACATGCTAGACAAAAAACGCTTAAAAATTAGCTTAAATTACTTAAAAAAATTATCTTATTCTTACTTACTGGCCCCATGCGGACACTCTTAGTTAAACCTAACAATTATATTTTGTCTTTCGACGTGCAGTACAATATTAATTTTTCGCATTAAATGTAATTAAAAAATTAAAAACTAAGAAAATATTTTTTTTTTAATTTAAAAACTAAGTAAACTAACATTTTTTTATTATATTATAAAACTTAAAGCTAAAAATTAAAACTACCTAAAATAAACATCAGCTTAGGCTACTTAAATTATCTTATTCTAGGTATTATTCCTTTTTTTTTGTAGAAGGTTACCCACTTCTGTTTTTATTTTTTAATTTTTTTTGTTTTTATTTTTTTTGGTTTTTTAATTTTTTGTTCTTAACTACTATCTTAAGCCTACTCAAAGCTATGTAAGCCGGCCACGGCTAAAAAATTAGGCTGACCAACTCTGCTCCTTATTGGAGCTATCCTGCACTAGAGGAATTCGACCACGTAGATTCCCCTCCTTCAACAAGCCACCAAAATTGTTTATGCTGCTGAGCAACATCCCGAATGTCGCGACTCCCTAATGACCTACTGAGCCGGAGACGTTCCGCACTGCCGTGTACGACGTCTCTGTCGTAGTTGAGTCGTCTGTCCGCAGCTGTTTGAGCGATGTAGAAGATTAACGGCACCGCTAATCTATCCTGGATCAGACCTTTTTTATCTAGGTGGAGGAACGCCTCTGGAGGAATAAAGCCATCAAAGCGTACTCTCTCGTGATACATATAATTGGGGTAGTAAGCCCCGGCGATTAGGTTATTCGACGAGGTCATTGCTCTTGCAATGTACCTTCGAATCAACTTAATAGCAAAATTGTCCACTCTTATTAGGTTCGCTCTATTGTACAAGACCTCATTAGGATAGAATTTTATGTACTCAGACTCTGGTATAAGCGAAGACAAGCCCTCTCAAACACCCGAATCTTTTCCAATAAACTTGCTCTCACGTTGAACCACACGGAACATCCAAATACAAGCAAGGGCCATGTAGCAGATCAGCTTCACCCCCGCATCGAGTTGGCTGCTATAAAACAGTCTCTTTGTAAGGGCAAAAGCATCTCTGGCTCTGGCCAGAGCAACATCTATATGTTTGTTAAAATACAGACATTGATCTAGCCAGATCCCAAGGTATCTGACTACATTTCGACAAGCAAGTGGCTGTCCAAGTTGTCCTAAGATAGACAACTTTCGCCAATTCTTTCTGGTATACCTAGAGGCCCCAGACAAAGGCGTCCTAAACAAAATGGTTTCTGACTCCTGAAAGTTGATTTTCAATTTCCAGTCATCGCCATATCGCTTGATTTTGTCGAAGTCACGTTGCAAGAGTATATTAATGACCTCAATCTTTGGACCTGATCGTCGTCTGCGTACGCTATGGTATAGTGAAGTGAACCTATCAGATCACTTGTGTAAATGTTCAACAGGATCGGCGAATTTACCGCACCTTGTTGCAGAACGTTTTTAATGTAAAATGTTCTAGTAGAAGTCACATCGCCATTTTTCACGATGAACTGTCTATCTGTTAACATGTTTTAAACAATATAAAGAAGTGGTTTACTAATGCCCAGCCTGTTCAGCTTGAAGAAGAGTCCCTCTAACCATACGCTATCGAAGGTATCAGAAACCAGTTTAGACGCGGCATGAATGGCATCATGCCCCTCCTTGAAACCGAATTGATTATCCGGAACTATATTTTTGTCCTCAACCCACTTAGTCAGGGCTCTATTGATCACCTTCTCGAAAACCTTACTGATATTTGGAAGAAGACTGATCGACCAGAGATTCGCTGAATTGAATGTGTCTTTATCCCTTTTAGGGATTGGATGTACCACCGCAGTTTTCCAATGCGCTGGATAATGGGCATTATTCATCGCATTATTAAAGAGGGTGGTATAAATGTTCACCGCTTCTAGTGGGAGATGTCTAAACACAATGTTCGGTATTTCATCGGTTCCCACTGATTTCTTACTTCTAAGTGATTTGAAGATCGTTTGAAGCTCTTCCTTTGAAATGAACGTCATCGTCGGCGATGACATTATTTGCCATTAAAACCCGAGCTCTCCAATCGCCAGTTCACTATTTCATTTCGAAGGTAGAAATTGTGCACGAGGACTCGACTTTCCAGGTCGTGGTCCGGGCCAATGATGTCATTCGCCTTGTACACTTCCTGGAAAGTTGCTCCTATAGCCTCTATCTTCTCCTGCGGATCCTCGATCACAAAGAAGTTGTCGTCATCAACGGCCTCATTTGGATCGATACCTGCTGCTAAAAGTAGTTGTTCGTTGTTCGTCGTTCGGGCAATTTTAAGACATGGAAGGTCGTTTTGATTTTTCCTCCGAAATATTTTATTTATTTGCGGGAACACCAGCGGTTTTTGGTGTTTACAGCCCGAATTTTGTTGTTCCAATACAAACTTACAGATTTTCTGTAATTTTCTTTTATTAATGTTTGGAGGTTTTTTATCGACGACTTTAATGTCATGATCTCCGGGTTGTGTCTGTCAGTAAACTGTCTGTACAAGGTTTTTAGTCTTGACAGCAGTCTACTTTTATGTCGGTGCAGTGCGTCAATAATTGCGTTGCGGAATAAGTCTTCTTTTTCAGTGCGATGATATCGAGGTATCGTTTTGTTCATTGTTCGCTTAATGGTTTCGTCCATTAGTCTTAGATATCTGTCAATCTCATCGTTTGACAGATTTCTATTGGACGGTGGGTAGAGCGAATTCGAGTAAAGTGCTCTAGTCATTGTTCTGGAGAAGTGTGTCCAACGCACCTTACTATACTTGTAGGAATGCCTTTGAACAAACTCTTCCAATTCCGCATTTTCGTTCGGAATGGTTATTTCGGTACTAAGACCGCAATGGTCACTGTCATACAAAAAAGTACGAAGACAGTTCACAGTTGGTTGGTTAGTGCAAGTCAGATGTATTCGAGAGTCGAACGTAGGTAGGAATCCGAATTTCGTTTCACCTGGCAAACTTTTTGACCAAATTAGCTGTCTATTGAACTATTAAGAAGAGAGGTATGTGTCGATCCCAGTCCTGCTGGCAGTTGCCGACGACCTTAGACAGGTGTTCACTCAAAGTCCTACTGAATCGCTCGACCATTTCGTCAGATTGAGGGTGTAGTAGCATTGTCCTTGTCTTCATTTTTCCCAGATATTGGCACACTTTCTGAAAGACTTTTGATTCAAAGTTTCGCCTTTGATCAGAGTGTAGTTCCATTAGGAACCCAAATATGCTGACCCAGTGGTTGACTATCTGTTTTCCTACGGCCTTAGCCTCTTGATTTGGGATTGCGTACACTTCCAGCCACTAACTTAAGTAATTCATGACCACGAATTGAACTGGTTGCATTAAAGGTTTCGGAAAACATGCCAGTGATGTCGATGGCTATTCGTTTGAATTGTGCTTCGATATTGATTGTTGCATTCGTCCCCGTGGCTTTACTTTTTGGCCCTTGGTAGCCGCACACCATATGCTCTTTTTTCATCAGTTCCTTCAGAGTTTTTAGGAAGGAACGGATTTCGACTGCATTCCAACCCCCTTCTGGCACTGTCCCGATTCTTTGGATACTGGCCTGTTCTTTTGCTTCCTTCCAAATGTGTTCACATTTGACTTCGCACGGTCGTCGAGGGAGAGCATCAGTATTTGAGTTGAGGTTTTCTTTACACTGCCGCACTTCAAAGTAGTAGCCCTGCAACTGGTCGATTCATCTCGCAACTTGGCCTTACGGGTTCTCAAATTGTAGGAGTCATTTCAGAGCTGCATGGTCTGTACGAAGAATCAACTTTTGCCAATAGAGGTACTTATGGAAATGGTTCGTTGCCAGAATTAAAGCCAGAAGCTCACTCCAAATCATGCAGCAGTAGTAGTTTTGTTCATGCCTGAAGGAAACCTTGGTGTAATACGCAACCACCTTCTTTTGGTCGTCATGAATTTGAGAGATCACAGTTCCGACTCCATCAGTGTTATCGGGTGTGGGATAACCCAAAATGAGGGAATTGCACAGCTGCTGGTTGAGTTCGTGGAACGCTTTCTCACACTCTCCAGACCACCTTAACTGGTGGTCCTTTTCCGATTGCAGGGTCTTTGCCGTGGCAAGTTTCAAGAAGCTTCTCAGTTGGTGTTTACCTTTTGGGGTGAGCCAGTCTTTCACCGCTTCGATTATATATATGTATATATATATATATATTATATTGTATATATTCTCAGTTTTGTATAGCAAATATATCAGCGTACTCACCAATTATTTTTTCTGCCACTGCCATCTAGGGGGTGGTCGTGGTGTAGTGGTATACGCATAGACTCCTCAAGCAGAGGGTCACGAGTGCGAGGCAATTCTCTGAAAAAGTCTTTTCATAGAATTTGTATGTAGTTATATGAAAATCCCGTCGGCATCAACTCTGACATGAAGGCATAACACTGATGTTGAAGTGGTTGCTAGCTGGACTAAATGTAACGAACTAACAACTAGCACGTACTAAGACAGTCTGGTTGAGGATGCACTGGCTCCAGTTGGCAACCACCTTTGGAAAAATATCGAAACCTAATACACCTGAGTTTCAGACTACTACACTACCGACCGCGCCCTGGAGAAAAGCCAGTAAACGGGTATTCAAATACCGCGCGCGCGGGATTATAAAAAAAATACGTTGCTCTTGGTCCAGACTACAGGAGCTAAGGATTTTGTTCTTGCGACCGGTGTTTCACGAATATTTCCGTTGTGGTCGATATAGTCTCAATGGTTGCACAATTTCCCACTATTTTTACATTTTTCACATTTACGCATTAGATTTAGAATTCTTACAGAAACATGTCGTTCTTTGGTTCCAATAGGGTCTTTATCGCCATGATATCTTTCCTTTTTTCTGCTTTATCAAATTGAATCGGTCTCTACCAGGACACACTTTAACTTTTGCCCAAGCAAATGTTTTCAACGAGGCTCTAGAATCTGATTTCAACAGATGAAGACTTTTAAGACGAAAGTGTTGGCGTTTCCGTTTACCATTGGTATCTCCATGTTTCCGTATTTTAAGGTTTGTGCCCCCAAGTCGACTACTAGCCCATATTCTTTCATAAAGTCTGTATTAATAATGCACTCGTAAAATATGTCCGCCACCATAAACACGTGAGAGGTATTCCTGCCCGCTGGAATATACCTTAACCGTTTCTGCAATAGATCCCTGTCACCGTTATCTATTGTTGTCATTTATTTTCCTTTCTACTGGCTACTTCTACCAGCAAGCTTTCATTGCATCGTCTTGCCAGCCAGACTTGGATGATGGTCTTGGAGCCTTCGACCCCCGCTACCAATTTCTGCCTTGTGAAGTTGGTGCTTAAGCATTTCCCGAATGATGGTTTCGGGGAGGTTGACCGGGCGTTTCTACTGGTTTCTTCCTCTATTTGATAATGCAGTATGTCGTTCCTCGGCACTACTTGCGCAAGAGTATATCTATTGTCAAATCGAAGACAAGTGCTTCAGCAAAGGTTCTTTTCCCGACCACTCTTACTTCTGACGGAAACTTCGAATCTGCAATTTCCCCAGTGAATGAATGCGTCCTTTGGCATTTCGTCGATAATTTCGTGGTCT
Source organism: Volucella inanis (assembly GCA_907269105.1). Lineage (NCBI taxonomy): Eukaryota > Metazoa > Arthropoda > Insecta > Diptera > Syrphidae > Volucella > Volucella inanis. The sequence continues at coordinate 61,246,246 of OU026155.1, forward strand.
GCAGTGAGATATGACAAGTGTGCTAGTCTACTGACGTCTGCTTGGAGCTGTTTTAGTATTTCTTCTCGATATTCCATTCGACTTTTGCAATTGGACCTTGCAAACCTCCTACATGTGGCTATCCCAAAACCGTTTCTCAATGGCCTGTACTAAAGCCATATAGTCTTTATGTTTTACTATGCATATGTTTACTTTACATTGAATGAGGGAGGTTTCAACTCTTTTCTCCTTGGACCGCTCAAAGAATATTCTCGCAGTTTGCCAGTTGCTTAACTAGTTGCGTAATTCTTTTGTCAATTGTTCAATTTTGTTGTCTATTTGTTCAAAATTTATCTCTATTCTTTCAAATTTGTCGTAAATTTTTTCGAAAAATTGATGTAGAATATTCTTGTGTTCTTCCATATTATTATTTTGTTCATTTATTTTTTGTTGGAGAACATGCGGGCTGTTTTTTTGATTGTTTAGATTTTTCTTTTGTTCATCGAATTTTTATTCAATGCTTTTTACTGTTCGTCTAGCTTTTGTTCGAGACTAGTCTTTTGTTCCTCTTTGTTTTTCTTTTGTTTGTCTAGATTTTTTTCGAGACGTCACACTGTAAGTGAATAACCAACATATTGTAGATTTCTATAACGTGCCAAAACTTGCAAGTAAGGCTGCTAGATTGAGAGCGATTTGCACGTAAAGTTCACTACGTGTGCGGAATGTGAATGCCATTAAAAAAAAAATGGGCTTCTTCAGTGTAAAATGGGAGAGCTACTGTCATTGATGACAATTTACACGTATTTATAGCGACAGACGGTAGAGGCGATCAGTGGAAAGCGGGTTTTTGATTTCCAATATCTGGAAAATTTGCCATCTATGTTAGCCATACATCTTTCTAGTTTGCCAGATTAATCGATAAAGGTTTCCATTCTCCAATGGTTAAGTCTTCTGTTATTTAATGCTATTGAAATATAAGTGATGCTGTTCACATTTTAAGTGGTTATCGCAATATAATAAATTATATTCACATAAACTTTTTGAAAATTGGATAAATTAATAAACTGCTAAAACCTTTATGTTTTCTCCTTCAAAGATTATTTTTAGCATGAAGCAAGAAATTCTAAATATTGCAATGAAAATAGAATATTTTTAGTTTTGAATTTTGCTTATTCAATTTGAATCGGAAATCATACATTTACATTCGATTCAATTCTTATTCAGTAAGAATTTTACTACTACAAATTTTGTTACTTTCACATATTCTGAAAGAAAAATAAAAAAATGTACTCTTTTTTTCCATCGGCAACATTGTGAGATGTCAAAATTGGCGACCACGTGCTGAAGGTATTTTTTGGCGTTTATTATATTATTTTGCATTCGGCTGTTGATAGTTTTTGCATTGTTATTTGATGCGTTTAATTTGTGCATTACAGATTAAATACCAACAATGGGAAAAAAATCTTTAAAACTTGAGAACGAAGATCCTAAAAGACGTCTTAATTTTGTAAAAAAAGGACCGAAAGTAGAAAATCGAGAGCAGCTAAGGAAAAAACTGAAAAGACTTCTGGAAAAAGATCATAAGAATTATCATCTTCTTACTTCCCAAAAAAATTATCAAACCTCATTAAAAAATACTGAAATTACAGAACATATACAAAAGGAAGACGGCGATAAAAGTTTATTGAAAAAACAAAATATAAAAGTAAAAAAGAAAAGTGTTTCTAAAAGACCGCAGGAAATTGCCACTCCACTTTCAAATCAGAAACAACCAAAAGACTCAGAAGACACAATCGTTAAAAAATTGACAAGCAAAAAATCTAAAAAGTTAAAGCCACCAAAAAATCCTGATGTAGGAACAATATCAAAATCAAAAACACAAAAACGAAAAAAAAATATAAATTCTGAATTCGCGAATGCAGGTGAAAAGGTTCCAAAATTAAAAAAATCGCTAGTGAAAAAAGGTAGCAGTAAAATAGAAAAAGAATTTGCTAAAAAAGAGAAAGTATATCCATTGCCAAAAAATATTAACAAAAATGTAAAAAAATATTCGAAAAATAAGAAAAATTTAGAAGAAAACCCAATGCAATACAGTGTTCTAGATTGTCATTTGAAATCCAGTTCTGATTTATTAAAAGCAAAACCCATAAAAAATAAAACAAAACAAATCAAAAATTTTAAAGCTAAAGTTTTAAAAAATAAAAAATCTCATTCACTACTTGCTTTTAAGCCTATAGGATCTTTTACAGACGAAGACGATGAAAGTTATCATCCCTATGATAAAGAAAGTGAAAATTTAAGTGAAGATACTACTTTTGATGATCAAAATAGCTGTTCCTATGATTCTTACGAAGATGCCTCCTCTGATGATTTTTATGAAAGCGATTATCATTCGTACTCTGATACTACAGAAAACAGTGACTACGAGTATTCGGATTTTTCCTTCTTGGATGATTCTTTACATTATGAAAGCGAATCGGACGCTACTTATGAACTTCCCGGAAATGTAACAGAGGATGTTTACATTCCTAGTGGTAATTTAATTTTATTTTGTTTGTTTCTCCAAATTTTATACATGCGTGTTGTTTCTTTCATATTTATTATGTCGAATTTCATCGATGACAAAAACAAAGTTCTTGTTACAAATTATCTCAAACTATATCCTATAATATACAGTGAAGTCAGCGTTGTTTCTCAGAAAATTAGACGAGCTTTCCCCATCAAGCAGTCTTACCATACATGTTTGTAGTCAAATTAGGTTACACATACCACATTTTAGGTGAAAATTTGAAAGCCAATATTTTCTTATATTTATATATATTACTACAAAGTAGTTTTTATAAATAATTTTTATTTCTCTACCATATATATAATATTATTCCTTTTTATTGGAGTCTTGATTTCCTTTATATCTGAAATATTTAAAGGGTTTTATGACTTCTTATTATTTTCGGAATGCTTTCGCCGGCAATATGATTATTAACTAGGAAAGAGGTGATGTCTATTACAGAAACTTCTGAAGAGTACGTGTGTGGATAAATATTGCAAATCCCAATAGTAAAACTGTTACGGTTTTTTTACTTTTATGGATGAGAAATGTGTTAGTCGTGCAGTAAGTTCGGACATTGTTTGTTGACGAAGGCAGACTATTGTCCACCCAATTTTACATGTTGATTCTCAATTTTCTCGCGTTTCACTAGTTTAAAAAATAAATAAATTTTTGGGGCTTTAGATGTTCACCAGAATGTCATTAAAATATTTAACAGTTTTTAGTTTTTCGTCTGCACCTAAAAGTGTATTGCACAGGTCACCGTTTTTTATAGAGAATTCACTTTGTCCACATATGTAATTATCCGTCCCAAAATCTGTTTACTTTATCCCATCAAGCTTTGCTGTACACAAATGTACACACACAATGTTTTGCAGATATATCATGTACAAAAACAGTGACCAAGCGTCCTAGTCTATGTACACCGTTATATTTTTGAAAGTTAAAAACAAATTTAAAAACTAAACTTTGTTGTAAATTCGAGAACTAATCATGGTTCTATTTAGTTATTAGTGTAAAATAAAAATAAATAAAGTAGAACTTCCTTATTCTTGGAAGGTTTACATTTTTAGATATAAGTATGCATGTAAGTTTTGTTGGCTAAAGTACCTTTCAGTGAAGAGAAATACAATGGTAGTGTGAGAAAAATAAGCCTACGCGGGCTCCATAGTATGAGTAATAATAATTGTAAATAAACTAAAAATAAAATGCATAGTCTGACTGTTGACAAAATTGCACAATGTGTGAAAGACATTTAAGTCTACACGATGAAATGCTCTGACTTTAAATAGACAAAATAACTATCAAATAATCATAGACGGCTATAAGCTGTTTGTCACCACGGCCCAGAAATTGCAAAAATGAAAGGCTGTAACGATAATTGATGAATTGGATAAAACAGCGTTTATTTGGGTACGGCACGTACCTTAGGCAGAAATCTTGAACTTTCGACAACTGAGCGAATAGCTTATAGCCATCGTTAACAAAGCTAGATTCACCGATATAAGGTCACACAGATAAAAAAATGATTCTAATAAATAGTGTTTCTACGATCTCAATGTCTATACTGTAAAAATTTTTTTCAGTACAGTACAACCGAGAAGCATAGCCACTCGATCCCACGTTGAAATCGGACGTAACGTAATTGCTTTTTCCGCGTGGTTGAATGTCCCGATAACTATAATATGCGTTTCTCACCTCAAAATTTATAAATGAATATGCTGATCACCTGATCAACAAATTCTCAATCTAATTGATGATCCAAAATGATAAATGTTCGAATATTTCAATCTGCTACTTAGTTGCATTTAAACATTTCCTACAGCTGTCTTAGGCAACATATCAACGAAAAAATAATGAGGGAATTTAACATTGAACGGATGCAATAAGAAGAAACTGCCAGACTTCGATTGACAAAAACATCGGCTTCTCTTAACTGAGATAATTTATGATCTTTCACGATCCTATAAATGATACCATGGCTTTCACTGGCGAAACAACGTTATTGAATTTAAAATTATAATTGTAATTATGTTTATATTATTTAAAATGCTTTGTTTTTTCTTTTATCCCAAAAGTAACAAGTTTGGGTTTCATAATCAGCGTTATGTAATTTAATTTTGGAATAAGATTATTAATTTCAACAATAAAAGTAGACACAAATGAAATGGTTTACAAAATAAAAAGTTAGTCTCTATCATAATAGAATGTTTCTTGTGCTCGCATAATCTTCTCTCGCTCTCCTACAACATATGTACTTCTCCTCAACTGTAATGCACTTTTGCTAGACAGAATCGCGAAGTTAGATTTTGCATTTTTTTTATACACAAAAACATGGTGGTTGGTGACCTGGGTGTTCCAAGCTCACCAGGCGATGTTTTCGGTGGGGCTACTGGTTTATTAGTTTCCAAATTTTTAGCCTTACAGATAAGAAATTATGTCCGACCACGTAGAGAGAGTTTAGCAAACCAAAAACAATTAGACTATTAATTAGAAACCTATTAAAAGTATTTGATTTAATTACATTAAATTACTTTATTTAGGGGCAGCAGTAAAACATGAACTATCAGAAAGTTACGACATATATTTCGACAGTGATACAAGTAGCGCCCAGATAAAAGAAATTCCAGAAGCACCGGAGTCAAAAACAATAAACGGTACTCTAGCCTTGACTGCAGTACCAACAAATCAAGAAATCGAATTACGGAATGAAAGTAAAACATATGAAAGCGATGATAGCTGTCCAAATTTGGTTCCAATCGATTGGGATAATAGTGTTAAAGTTAGTTCAGAACGTTGCTCTGGTTGCTCGTCCTATAGCGATTTTGAATCATATACAGATGAATGTTGTTCTGAAGTTTCAATAAACCTACCTAAAATGACTCCAGCCATTTTCCAATGTAATGAAGCAAATAATCAGCTCTGTGATATCGCATCATCCCTTGATTTAAAAAGTTCCAATTTTAATACAACTGGAAGTTCTCCTTTCGATCTAATGTCCAATTCTAAGGATAAGGTAACAACTTATAAGGTTATTACAGTTAATAATAAGATAGTTGATTGTAACTCAAAACACAAAATACTTCACGAGCCAGATAAAATTGAGATCACAAACGTAGCTCCAAACGAGAAAACTGAAAATATGAATAGGACTCTTAAGGCGACAACAATAGTGCCCAACATAACTAGCGTAAACTCTGAAAAAATGCTTGTCAACCAAGGTATTCCAAAAATAATACCTGAAATTCCTGTAAGGAAGTCGCAACAAAATAACTCAATTCAAACATTGTTTTTCAATGCAGTAAATTCAAATCAAGTAATCGTCCTACTGAAGGATCCACTTTTTATTTATGGAACCGTTAAACTGCGTTTATTAGCGGGCTGCTTGGATATATTTGGTTATAATCCAAAACGAAATGAATTATTAGAAATATTTTCACCACGAGGATACAGTTTTTTAAAAATTGAAGCGTCCAAAAGGTCTGATGTAAATTTATCATTTATTGAAAAAGAATTGCTATCATTAGCGCCCTATTTTATTCAAACAGATCTCGAGGAAGTCATTAAAAATTTTAATGAGAACAAAGATGCTATTATAGTTCTTGAACGCAATGATCGTAGCAAAAAAGTTAATATGTTAAAAAAATATATGATTGAAAATTTGTTTCCTAACATGAATTCAATTCAAAGTGATCGACCTTTCTATACAAGTGAATTTCTGTTGCGCTGTGTTATAACACTAAAATCAGATAAACCGCTTATAGTTGATCCTAAGTGGAGAAGTATCGCAATGACAAATAAGAGCAGATCAATGGTTATTGGCGGAAAGTCTGTTGGAAAATCGACTTTTGTGCGCTATTTAATAAATAGAAACCTTACTAAGTACCCAAAGATCCTACTTATAGATTTAGATATTGGACAACCAGAAATATTTGTTCCGCAAACAGTAAGTGCTACACTCCTTACTTCACCATTGCTTGGTCCTGGATATTTTTTAAACAAAGAGCCGGACAAAGCATTTTTAGTAGGGGATGTTAATGTTGTATTATTACCACAGAAATACATTGACAGTGTACAAGCCTTAATAAAATACTGTAAAGATAACACGGATTACTGTAATATCCCTTGGGTAATCAACACCATGGGCTACAACAAAGGTTTCGGCGGCGAATTAGTCGGTATTATCTGTAATCTCGTACAGCCGACCAATATCATTCAAATTGAAAGCGATACTGAAATTAATAATTTTGACGTTATTATGAGCAAAGAAAATTTAAGCTTTTTACAGTGGAACATAATTGGAGATTTATATAAGCCATGTGAAAAGTTGGAACTGCATCACATTTTGACATTATTAACATCTGTGATACCAAAAAATAGAAAAAACCAAGATTTAGATATGAATCCGAGAGATATGAGACTTGCAATGATTGTTTCCAGACTAAGTACTATCTTAATGGGGCATGCCGAATGGTTAACAGATATAAAGCCGGTCAGGTGAGTAAACATTTTTTTATTTTTATTTTCCTTCCAAAAAACATAATAGAAAACTGATTTGAGTGTAGTGCTCGAATGACTTGAATTTGGCATTCTTTAAATAGAAATGTAATTCCAGGGTGAATTAATAAGTACTCGTATTAGGAATGACAGTGCAAGTTTTTCACGATTTTTTATTTATTTTTATATCCAATCTTGCCTGTTACGACGATTCCTAACGATTGTAGTTTAAGCTGATATTTCTGCGATCCTCGTCATTTTGAAGAACAAAAAAAAGTCAGAGGTCAAGCAAGTATAGTTGATGGGGCAGCAATTTGCCCTGTAACTCATGCAATTTGACTACAATGATTCCAGACAAGTGAGCTGTTACGTTGTCGAGGTGGAACAGCACTTTTTTCTTTGCTAAAACGGGTTGTGTCTTTGAATTACTACAATAATTCATTGTAGTACTTACTGTACTGTGATCGTGCTTTTTTTTTTTTAAGAATTCATTAGGATTATTGCCGTTGAATCCCAAAAAGTCGTGACCATGACATTTCCAGCCGATGGAACGGTCTTTGTTGTTTTTGTAGCAGATTTCCTTGGAAAAATCCATTGTTTTCACTGTCGTTTGGTTTCTGGCGTGCAGCAACGAATCTAGGTTTTATCGACCCAAAAACTCATACGGGTTTCGATGAAAGAGTTTCAAGTTGACAGACGTATCTGCTCGTTGTCCACTAAAAACAATCGCGGCATCCATCGGGACAATGGCTTTCTCCTGCTAAGCTTATCATGTTAAACATGTTCCTTAAAAGTTAAAAGTTGAATTGTATTTGGCAAACAATAATTAATAGAAAGAATTGATTTCCCATTCGCGGTATCTTGTACCATGGTATCGAGATAATGGTATTGAATATATGTATATAGGAGTACTTCGGTAGATGACAAACTGAGTTGCGTGTGCTTTTGCAAGTAAATAAATCTTGTTTGTATAGGAATAATATGTTGTTTTCTCCGAGTAACAAAATGATTTTCTTATCATTTTCTTCAGATTTTCCAAAATATTTTTCAAATGTTTCTTCTTAATTTTTTGTCAAGATGAGAAAATTGTCATTTATTTTTTTAATTTTTCTGGGTACTCGTGCCACAGACGACGACGAAGATATTCCTGGTGCGAGCACAAATTCTTTTCCAATTTAAATCTCTAGCGATCTTAATATTTTCGTATAGAATGACTTTTTCATACATATTAATAATGGACTATTTCATAATCACATAAATGCCTTTGAATTCGTTTATTAAAGAAAAGTATTTTAAATCATAGGGAGATATACTGGACGGGTCTATTTTTGGTTTTCCGATTCTCTAAAATTGAACATAAATCAAATTTTGTATTGGTGAACTCACAAAAAAAATCAAGTTATTAATTATTGTCCTAGGTTTGCATAATGAACAATGTTGCTATATTTTTAAAATAAACCACAATTGCTTGAAAGTATGTGCCTTTACCTGTAGATACGGCTTTTTTTAAATATCAGTTAACTTTTCGATTTTGAATTTTCATGAAATTTTCATTTGTTTTGTCTTGTTTATTTCTAATTCTTTGTTGTCTTATTACCACTGAAAAAAAAAACACGCTAATACCAGTAAGCATACGCAACAGCTACTCTGGAAATACTGGGTGACGGCGCATATTTGGCATCGAAATCTGCAATGTGTCGCAGGTAAAACTTTGTAATTAAAATGTGTGTTACTAGTATATGCAAACATCTGTCATGAATAAATTATTATTATTTTTTTTTTTTTGGTCTTCAAAACCCTTTTTATTATATTCTTTCTTCTTAATGTCGGAACAGCCAGTAATTTAAAGTCGAATTCGCGAAATAAAATTAATTTTCAATGCAAACCTAAACCCAGAATCGCATTTCTGCGTAGCAGGCTCATTGTCAGACAACTTTTTTATATTCCCTCTTGATGTGCGCCCTAGAGAAAATTAAATTAGCTCAAACTGTCGAAAGCAGAAGAAGATTTTCCTTCTCTAACTAACTAACTAAAATTCGTTCCTTTTCTCACTTGCTGAATTTGAATATCGTATTTATCAAGGACATTCACATAAATATTATTTCGGCTATATGCACAGTAAATTAATTTTTAGTGTAAAGAAATGGCATGTATATATCGCAAAGTAAACTATTTTTATTACAAGTTGCACATTTACATATTTTTGCACTGTTAACTGTAAAGCCGAGGTCAGCACAATTTATGTTTAAAATAATTGAAGGTCATTGAATATGATCAATGACCAAGCGTTTGATTTGCCTAATGTGTGGCTGCATTAGGCGATTATTATAAAATCTAAAAATGTTATAGATTTTCAGTATGACAATATTAATAAATATTTTCAGTCTTTGCTTTAAATAACTTACTAATTTTTTGCAGTTCACTTCCACTGCTTTAACATATGTTCTGAACAGCTTTCATGTCACCAAATCTATCATATGTCTTGATTCGATAGCTTATAGTAATTCAACTGTATTACTTTTTAATTATTTTTCGAACTCATATTTATACTCTTTAAGGAGAATTCCATTGTTCTTTTTTTATTATTCTGTGCGCCTTGCATGAGCCGTAGTTCTGATTAAGATGAAGAGAGAAAAATGTATGAAATAAATAGAAAAAGAAAAGGTTTAGTGACATTAATTTTAAGAAATTCAATTTATTTGAAGACCCTTTCTTTAATTATATAATTATGATTCAACTATGTGAAAGATTGCAGAGAGGTTAAGTGCAGCACACACAGTAATTGAAAATCACTTATAACGTCTTGGACTCGTAAAAAGCTATATATGTGGAAATTGAAAGAAATTCACTTACGTAATGAACATGATAATTGGGGATTACAAATAGATCGTCTACAACAACAACCGAAAATGATGATAGTGTTAGTGTGATGAACCAGCACAAACCAAATTAAAAGCTGATCTGCATAAAAAGAAGGTTATATTGTCAATTTGATGGGATTAAAAAGGTGCCGTGTATTTTGAGTTGCTTCCAAGGAACTAAACATATTTGAAACTCGAAAAATTATTTAATATTGGTTCGGAAGTGATGTTACATCCACAATTCAGCCCCAACCTTGTATCATTAAATTCTTATATGCCCATTTTTGTTTTCGCTATTAAGGGCCAACAATCAATATATATATGTTGGGTATATTAATTAATTCGTGCGTTTTTTTTTCAAGATTTGAACGTTTATTTAAGAAAAACATGTACAATAGTATTATTCAAATTATTGCCCATCTGAAGCTATGATCTTTCTGGCAATTTGTGGATCCCATCCCAAAAGAACTGCGCCGGCTTGGCAGCCAAGAATTAATCAAGCCAATTTTTGATATTCTGCTCTGATGTGAACCGTATTTCAGTGAGGGCGTTCTGCATCGACCGGAACAAATGGAAGTCAGAAGGGGCAAGGTCTGGGCTATAAGGCGGGTGGGGTAAGACTTCCCATCCACTGTTTTCCAAATAGTTCTTCACCGGAATAGCAACGTGGGGCCGAGCGTTGTCATGATGGAAAATTATTGCCTCGTGTCTGGTCGCATATTCCGGGCGTTTTTCGGCTACTGCTCTCTTCAAACGGATTAATTGTGTTCGGTAGCGTTGTCCACCGACGTCTTTCGACGTCTCTCGGCTTGGGTTCATGTGGAACCCAATTTCCTTGCTTTTGAATATATCCAGCTGTTTTCAAACGTTTTGAAATGGCTGCTTGAGTGACATCCAAAGATTCTGCGAGCTCTTGTGTTTGGCAACAATCTTCATAGAGTAATGCTTTCAGTTCTTCATCTTCAAACTTTTTGGGCTGCCCAGGACGTTCATCGTCTTCCAAGCCAAAATCACCACTTTTAAATCGTGCAAACCACTTTTGGCACGTTCGCTCAGCTAGCGCATGTTCACCATAAACTTCCACCAAAATACTATGACTTTCGGCAGCAGTTTTCTTCATATTAAAGTAATGAAGACGAACTCCCCGCAAAAAAACTATTTCAGGCACAAAGTTCGACGTATTTGAGTGAAAAAAAAATATTGTTGTTTACGCTTCAAATGAATGACATATACTGAAATGACTTACAATGACAGTAGCTTTCCAACGCATGTTTCGATGGAATAATAACAATGGAATAATACAAGTTACGCCATCTCTTAGCAAACCGCACGAATTTATAGACTCACGAGGTTATAGACCCAATATATATAATTTAGTTGATTAAACTAAAATCTTTGCACAAAAAAGTTATTTTACATTAAAAAATCTAAATTACTTTCTCTTCAACCCAAAATATACATATGTATTGTACATACTTTTGGATTAATCTCCGTTTGAATAAACAATAGTATTTCAATTTTTATTTTATTTTAATTACATAATTACAATTATAATTATTTACACTCTGCACTCTAAGCTTTAGAGCATAAACGTTTTAAAAATGACCCAATTTATCCACACACAATATAATATATAGTTTTAGCAACCTTCAGCATAGAGCAGGATTACGATAATAGGAGTCATATAGTATTTTCTCAGTAAATTTGAATGCCAATAATTATAATTGTTGGTAAAATTAATCCAAGTTCAAGTATTTGATTATTTTTTTCATCCATCACGATATATATGTATTGTATGTAAAATACGAAAGGTAAAATTCATATATATATTTTTTTAAATAATATAAAATAATATGTAATATGCTCCATTTTTTCTTTTTAGTGCCTCTACTGATGACCTGAAAATAATTTATTTAGGCGATGATCCAATAAATACGGAAGACTTACTTAAAACTGTAGTTGGAAATCTTGTGTACTTGTGCAGACAGACATTTGACGAGGCAATTGAGTGTTTCGGAATAGGTACTCTTTAAAAATGCTATATATATGATTATATGAAATAATTCAATATTTATTATCAGGTATCGTTAGAGGTGTTGATTTTTCATTAAAACAAATTTACTTGTTGCCAGCTATTCCAATTAGGATGTTAGAAATGGTTAATTGTTTGGCTGTATGTGGAGTTCCCCTACCATCATCTATTTTGATTAACCAAGGGCCAAAAGTAAAAGGTGAAACTTCATTTGTGTATAATACAATTAAGGAAGCATCTTCGATGTATGTTCAGCAAATATATCACAGGCCTAAGCATTTCCTAACTGGTAGACATAACTCTCTAATAGAGTAAAGCTGTTGTTCTTTTAATAAATTATTAACTCAATAAAAATGGATTTGAATTTTATTTTATAAATATAGATACTTTATTTTATATTATTGTACTTCTTATTTTTGCAACGTAGCGCTTTTATATTGTAAGATATTATATATACATATGACGAAAAGCGAAAAATATAAATACTTAGGTTGTTCCGTAAATCATTAAGGAAAATGTGATGATTTCGCAGATAATTCAACGGTTTATAATAGAAATCTGACTCCTGAATCTGAGTCAATACATGTTACTACTGAAAAGATTTATTTAATAAGACAAAATCAATACATTTATTTCCTATTCAAGTTAAGGGTAACATATTCTTTTTCATGATCATTAATTCGGTAACAATTAGTGATATGATTTCAATAATGAACAAATATAACTTATTCATGCATTCTAAGTTAAACAATTATATCTACCTAGCATCACAAAAGAAATAGTAGACATGCTTTTTCTTTAATTTTTTTTCTCTTAGTTCTAAAAGTTGATATGTAAAAAACTGTCAAATCTCGAGGAGTGAAGACAAAATTCACGCAGAGCGAAAATTTGTTTAAAATTAAGCGAACGGATTTGAGACTACAGACAACTGTCAATTATCTTTATCTTGATTTTTTTTTGCCTCTTCAAAAAAGAAAAGATTTATAAAAAAAAGCAAGTCTAAATGAATTTAACAGTTTTTTATTTAAAATCTCGGATTTAAGGGTGAAGATTATTTAAGGCTAGACAAGCCTGAATGAGTTCTTCTGATAATCTCTCTTTGTATTGTCCATCTACAGGGTAAGTTTTTTAACTTGAGACATCCAAATTACTCGAAAAATACGCGATATCGCGAAAAATGTTTCAGACATAAGATGGTGACCACGAGTTTGGCCTTGAGCCCCATTTTCAAGGTCAAACGAAGGTCATTTTTGATTTTATAATGGGAACCCCTATTTTTTTGACAGATTCGTAATCTGAGTGAAAAATTACAATTTTTTTACATGAAACACTTTTTTCAAAAATGCGATCTTTTCCAGTCAGAGGGCGCCATAAAACTTAAGACGAAAAATGTTTCAGACAAAAGTCACAAGGTTTTGAAGGGGACATAAGATGGTGACCACGAGTTTGACTTTGAGCCCTATTTCCAAGATCAAACGAAGGTCACTTGATTTTTCAAATGATAATTCCTGATTTTCATTGCTCAGTCGTATTGCTCGTAGGCTTGTCATTTGTTTTTACATACTGCGCTTAGCATAACCCAGAAACAACGACGTGGACGTAGCAGTATTTTGTTTCCTTCGGGGTGATTAATTAGAATGGGTCCCCTTGCCTCCCACTGTTAAATCATTGAATTCTTCCCATTTTGACGTTTATTTCCCGAGACTATTTCAACAAATGCTCGAAAATGTAACCATTCACTTCAATACACTTGTCTATCCGCGCTCTAAATGAACCAACAGAACTGAGAAGTATTTCTGGCGTAATCTTCCGGCAAGCATCAGTTATTCGTCTTTTCATGTCCTCACGTGTTGTTAGCTTTTTTCTGTAAACCTCACTTTTAAAGTAGACCCACAAGAAGATATCAAGTGACGTAAGATCAGGTGATCTAGCACGCCATTGCCTCGGACCCCCTCGCCCGATCCATCGTTTATGGCAAACGTTGTTTAATACGCCTCGGGCTACTTGGGAAAAATGGGCTGGACACCATCATGTTGAAACCACATTGTTTGTCGCAACTCCAATGGCAGTTCTTCTAGTAATACTGGAAGATGGTCCCGCAAGAAGTTTGCATACTTTTCGCAATTTAAGTTGCCTTCAATAAAATATGGACCTATTAATTTATCCCCAATAATTCCCGGCCAAACATTAACATTCCAAGCATGCTTTCGTTCATATGCAACAGTAATGCATATTATATCGATTGACCGTACCGTGATTGGTGAAAGTCGACTAATCATAGAATAACACCTTGACGAAGTAAAGGGGGTCTCGCTCAATTTGCTAAAGTGCCCATTGAGAAAAAAACCCGATTGCGAAAATGCTCACTAGACAATTCTTGATGCATTGAAACATGAAAAGGATAGTATTTATGCCGATGTAATATCTTACAGACAGTCGTTTAAGAAATTCCTGATTCACGACTTATGCGGCGAGTGCTAATGTGAGGATCGAGTGCAACGGCAGCTAACACTGCTATTTCATTGTCCTCAACAGCCACCCTATCTGACCGATTCCTTTTTTTTGGTTGCACACTTCCTTCATCAGTGAATTCTTGGATGACCCGATAAAAGGAAGCGCGCGATCGTATCTGGTCTGGGAAACGTTGGGCGTAAAGAGCAACAGCACCATCGATGTTCCTTCCACTTTCTCCATAAATCAATATCATTTCAATTATCTCTTGAATTGAAATAGCCTGCATTATTTATCTGGAAAACGTTACTAATAATAATCAGCACATCATACAGTCTCAGATAAGTTAAGGATAATTTGTCTCTATCTGAAATTTCTTTGAGTTTTAACTTCACTCGAGGCAATTATGACTTCCTCAAAACAAATCTTGACCTTCTAACACCCTAACAACGTTGGAAACCGATTAACGATTTAGGCGTGTATCACTGAATAAATAAGACCTTTGAGACAAAGTCGTGTGCCCCATTGAGGAATACGACTGAGCAATGAAAATCCGGAATTATCATTTGAAAAACCAAAAGTGACCTCGTTTGACCTTGAAAATGAATCTCAAGGTCAAACTCGTGGTCACCATCTTATGTCCCCTTCAAAACCTTGTGACTTTTGTCTGAAACATTTTTCGCAATATTTCGTACTTTTCGAGTAATTTTGATGTCTAAAGTTTTATGGCGCCCTCTGACGGGAAAAGAACGCATTTTTGGAAAAAGGGTTTCATGTAAAAGAATTGTAATTTTTCACGCAGTTACCTTGAAAATGGGACTCAAGGTCAAACTCGTGGTCACCATCTTATGTCCCCTTCAGAACCTTGTGACTTTTGTTTAAAACATTTTTCGCGATATCGCGTATTTTTCGAGTAATTTGGATGCCTGAACGTGTATTGAAAGCATTTTGTAGAGCGGGAATAAAAAAAAATCTGATTCGTTTTACTCACAGTATCCTTTGATGCTCCGATAATACAATTTATTTAAGCTGACTTCAACCACAAAAGAGAACTTTTACACTTGATCAAATTTTATGGGAGTATGCAAAAACTCTAATATAGGGTAACTAAGCAAAAGTTGGCAAATTTATATTTCCAAATATTAAATTAATTCATTACAATTTATAAAAAAGAAATAAAGGGTGGTTCATCGTGAGGTTTGATTTATAATGTAAAATAAAACACATAAAGCGTCAATCGCAGCTGGTTTATTCCTGAGGACCTGAGACTTTACACATCCCCAGAGAAAATAGTCCAAAGGTGTGATATCGCACGATCTAGGCGGCCAATTTACCGTAGAAAAACGTGAAATTAAGTGCTCACCAAAATGATTATTGAAACCAGAGCTCACCGAGACCATGTGCTTGAATTTCAGGAAGCACATAGTCCGTTAACATGGCGCGATAACTGTTACCATTGACGGTAACATTCTGATTTGCCTCGTTTTTGAAGAAATATGGACCAATGATTCCATCAGCCCGTAAACCACACCATACCGTTGTTTTTAATGGATGTAATAGTAGCTCTTGGTACTCTTCGGGTTGCTCATCAGCCCAAATACGGCAATTTTGTTTATTAACGTATCCATTGAGCCAGAAATGGGCTTCATCACTGTCAAAAAAAGCCTATTGAAAATCAAACAATGAATCACGATGAATCACCCCTTCTTACGTATTGAATGTAAACATTAATTAAAGCTCCACTTCATTGTACCCCTTTGACACGATGAGCAAAGTTGTGTCAATATTTATGGTGTCTTCTTTAGTCGTCTTCCCTTTCTTATGGTCATCAGTGGTGAAGTGTTTTTGCAACCTAGGAATTGGGTTCTATTGGAGGAATGAAATATACCAAGTGGGATTAGCGGTTCGTTTTCTTTGGCAACTTCATAACTGCAGGAACCGATTTTCCTGATAATGATGTATGGACCGTTTTTTTTTGGAAGAAATTTGGAGCTGATACCTTTTGACGCGTTGCTTAGGATATGGGTAGTAAACAATACTCTACTACCTACATCTAGTGGGGGTTGCTGTCGGTTTTTGTCAGCATGCTTCTTATTTCGATCTTGTTGTATTTCTCTGATATAGCGTAATTTACGGGAAGAATTTCGGATTTAACTATCGTCTTTAAATAATGCTGGACATCATCCAAAGTTTGAAGTCCTCGGCCAAAAGTTAAGTAAGCTGCAGAGTAACCCGTGCTGTGACATTGTGAAGTATTCATGGAAAATCTTATAGCTGCAAGATTCTGCCACCATGAAGAATGATCTTTCCCTACGAGAATAGAGTGTTGAGTCTTAAGGTTTCTGTTTTTACTTTCCACCGGATTGGCTTGTGGATGGTACACTGGAGTATAAGTGTGTTGAATGTTAAAGCAAAACGTTAGTTTTTGCATGCATGATAGCAGATATG
Source organism: Volucella inanis (assembly GCA_907269105.1). NCBI lineage: Eukaryota > Metazoa > Arthropoda > Insecta > Diptera > Syrphidae > Volucella > Volucella inanis. The sequence continues at coordinate 61,263,062 of OU026155.1, forward strand.
AATTTGACACCATTGTCACTGATTAAACATCTGGAAGTCCATATTGAAAAAGATTTCATCTGTTAGCATTTTTGCGCAGGCTTCAGAGGTGACTTCTTTTAATTTGAACAATTCTACCTATGTACTAGGTATGTCTTCTATAATAAAAATCCATTGGTATCCATCTTCTGTTATTGGGAGTGGTCCAAACAAATCGATTGCAATGATCTCGAAACTTGGAATTTTCCTGGCGGTTTTATGTTGTTTATCTTTTAAAGTTGACACTCAATGCAATTTTTAATATGGGTGGCTATGTTCGATCGCATACCTCGCCAGAAATATGTGTAGGGTCGTCGTGGTATGTTTGAAGAATATATGCCTGTTCTTTTTCCGGAAATAACAGTACAAGACACCATCATTTCGAAGATATCCGCCTTTCGACAATCGGATGAAGCCTTCGTCCGAGATTTCCAATGACTCAATAATAGCTTTAAGATTTGAATCTTGGAGTTGAGATGCACGTAAATCCATAGATCTTTTCCTCGGCATATCAATTTGATATGAATAGATTTCACAATTTTATTTGTGATCTTCTTGGCAAGGTGGTCTTGAGAGTGTATCTGCGACAACATTGGTACCTCCTGGTTTATATTGAATTTGAATGTTGAATGGCTGGAGCTGAAGGGCTCACCTGGCTTATCTACCCCTTAGGGACTTGAGAGTCATGAGCCATTTTAAAGGCTGGTGGTCGGTAATTAAGGTTACTTCTGACCCTTTGATGTATTCTCGAAACTTCAAAGTTGCCCATACGATCGCCAAAGCTTCTCGCTCTTTAGTATAGTAGTTATTCTCACTATCACTCAACAACCTACTAGCACATTCAATTGAGTGTTCGTCAGCTCCCTCCCCCCGGAGTAAAACTTCCCAAACCCTAGCTGCTAGCGTCTGCCTTGAGGAAAAAAGATGATATAAGGTGGCAAAGAGATTAGATCGTTGCTTCCGGTGTTAATTCGGTGCTTTGCAAACGGAGTGACCGTGCTTGCTTTATTGAATACATACTCATTTGCCTTCAACAATTTCTCGAATTGGTTTCTCTCATTAGCTTCGAGGGTGATTCCATCAAAAGCCTTTAGGATTTTTATATCAATTGAATTCAATGGTAGAAAAAAAGTCTGGGAGTATTCCTTATCACTAAGTTGCGTCCATTCGCATTTTCCAAAAAGATGTTCAGTCTTTCTACGTTTCGGGGTCATTTCATTTACCGGTATAGCATCCTTGAAAAAAGCTTGTATAGAATGTGGCGAATAATCATTTTCTCTATTTTCCAAAGATTTAGCACTTGGCCCATAGTTTTCGACATGAAGTTGTTTTGGTGTCGCGGCAATAGGGCGGCAATTGATGTAACCTCTTGAAGCACATCGGGTGAGTTTCCCATTTGACTTTTCTTTGGGCTAGAAATAGATGTTTTTGTACCTGTTTGACTCGTAGATGGTTTTGGAGCCTCTATTTTCTGGATGTTGTCTCATTCCAATTGCACACTATTTAAGTGCATAGACATCGAATCCATAAAATCGAATCTGGTTTTAGGGTCATCTTCGAAATAGCAGTACTTTTTCCCTATGTTTAAAACTATTCCAGCCTGTTGCATGTGGAAGAGATATGAAGCGAATTCTCCTGTCTATGCCGCCAATTTTTATATTACATATAGTGCAAAGAACCATTTTCTTCGCTGTTGTTGCATCGGCAAGGGTAACATCCGCTTTAAGCTTTTGAAACAAACACCCATTCTTGGTCATTAATCTATTTAGACTAGCATTAGCTATGCTTGTCCGAGCAGCAGTGTCTAGATATGCTTCTCCAACGAGGCCAAACATATAAATGTGGGTTATAGGAGCATCTCTGCCAATTAGTGTGGTCGATACCAAGTTAAAGCAAGGTAGTTTGGACTATCCTTCTTTGCCTTATGAATGCAGTTCTGACAGTTTTCTCTCAGAACACCTGGAGCTTCACATCCATAACAAGCAAATTCAGGTCTTATAGCACTTTGTTTGACCACGTTCTCTTGGAAGCTTTTCGTTTTGAAGCATTCTTCATTGGTATGCCCGCGTCCTATACAGTGTGTGCATCGTTTTTCATTTATTATTAATGGGCTCACAACAAAAAAATCAAGGCAATCTGTTCAATGGTTTTCGAGAAATTTCGTATAAATCATGAAATTTGTCAACTGACATGGAATCATTGATACCAGTCCCATGGTGTAAGTCTTTTACGGTCGACGGAATGTTCATAGCTTCTAAATTTTGTTGTCGGCGCCGTATTCGACCTTCTTTCGTCCGTTCTTGCACTTGCAGCTTGGCTTCCGTTAAGCGAGTTTCGCTTTCCTGCGCAGCATATAAGTGCGTTCCCGATCCGACCGATATTTCTAACACGTTCATGATTTGCAACAATAAGGTGACACCATTGTTGAACGTGCATGTTTCAAGAAGTAGAGCAATGTTAACGATTTTGGCCCCGCTGTTCATGGTTTTTTGAGCTATCTCATCGCTCCAACAATTTGTCATTGCTGAGGTCTTCGAATATTGGTTTGATGACTTTTTGGCAATGCTATTTTTTCAGTTCTCTTTTAGCTTTCGCTTGTTACCACTTTCACCACGATTCGGGGCCATAATGGTATCTAAGCTATAGCTAACTCCATGGTTTTCGGCGGATTTCGAAATCAATTCTTTCATAGTGTCATGATTGATTTGGCAATTTTCATCATGATTACATTTCCATTCCTCATATTGCTCGGTGTTTTTGTGTTTATTCTTATAATTACATTCGGCACAATAAGAAGATTTTACAAGAAAATCAACGACTTCTCTAATAAACTATCCAATGAGAACCGCAACTGCACACAGTGAGGTAAAACCACGTTTTCGCCACGTACCATCTCCTGAAATGGTCAGTTTTGTTATATCAGCAAATTTTTTGTAATTTCCTGTTCTTCTTTTACATTCTGAAGCAGCAGAATGAATGTTATTAATTATCATATCATACATTGTTTGTTGAAGCGGAAGCGGTAAATTCATAAGTCCACAAAATTTCATATCTCCACGTAAACCAATCCCCAATAAGAGCATAAAAAAAAGAATCGCGTATTTATTTCGTAAGCTGTGTTGATGTTCGAGCACGAAAGAATGAAAGTCGGCTTGCGCCATGAACACGAAACTACAATTTTAAGACAGAGTCCTCGAGTGCTTTCTATTGGAAATCGAACATCACTATCACATTTTTTACATTTTACATATTCCGATAAGACCGGAAACACAATCACAAAATTTGTTTTTTTTTGGATCTACTGGTGGGGATGTCTCACGATCAGCCTTCAATTTTTTGAAACTGGAGCTAATATTCTCGTCGGAAAGATTTTCGGCTGTATGTCGATTTTTAGGCGGTATTTTCTTCTTGCTCCGATCTTTGCGAAAAAATCCGGATCGATGAGCTTCTTAAGAACCTTTATTTCTGATATCCATTTTCTTCAGAATATTTATTTACAAACGAAAATTCACTGTAACGCACAGTTGCACGAACGGCGAGCTACTGACAAAACGTGTCTATTTCATTTCCGTTATACCTGGACCAAGTATGACCAAAAACACAATAGAATCATAAAATATGAGCTAAAATCTGAAATACCACGTTGCAGAGATTCTTACAATACTTCAACAACAAATTAGCTGCAACTATTAGTAATTAGCATTACTAAAATTAGCATTAAAAAGAGAAATTAGAGAAATCTTAAACAGAACCAATATAAGTGATGAAACCACTATACTTGCTATCATACATAATTATTTCTGAGCTATTTCTGAGTCAATCTTTTCAGTAATTTCTTTACAAATATACATTCTCAGCGGGATTTCGGAAGAGATACATAGCATGATAGTTACACATCACAGCAATCGAAACTCAAAAAATTCATTTAAAACATCTAGTTCACCTGAATTTAATCAGATCTCTAGTTTTGTTTTGACAAGCATCTCGTTTAGAGTTTCAGTTATTTTGTGTTTCCTTTTGTAATTCTTTTGTGCAGAGCGGAATTTTTCTTGAATCACTGAAAAGACCAATAATAAAACTACTGCATTGAGCGCGCGCTATAGGGGTTATTAATACCATTAAAATGTTTGTACACAGCGCGGGCAAAGGAAACATAGGAAGGAAGAAAAAAGAGATACCGATGTGCATTATTAAATGTTTGCAAGTTAAATAGGAAATAGAAAGCTCGGCAGGGCATTCGATAAGTAAGTTGTACAGTTTAGGAAAGAATTAAGATATTTTAGAGTACGCCTGAAAGTGGACTTGATGGTATATTGGTGAGTATTCATAGCAAGACGGGTGGTATAGTTAAAAATGTGATTGGGCGGAATGTTACTGGCAATTTCAGTTGAACACTGGTGGTGAAAATAGAGACAGAACAAGTGAGGCAAGAGACGTGACGTTATTCGATTCTAAGCCGAACACGTCGCTTATGGAATGCCCTGCCGAGATCTCTATTTCCTGGTTATTATAACTTGCAAACATTTGAAAATATTGTACATCGGTACCTCGTTTTTTTTCTCCCGAAATTTTCTTCGCCTGCGCTGGGTATAGACATTTTAAGGAGACACAAATATCTTGAGCGCGTGCTCATTATCAAAAAAAAAAATCTTTTCCTCCAAAGCCCGTTAACGCAAATGGGACTAGATTTTTTTCAAAGAATTTTTCTCTCAACATGACGGAAGATATCTTCATCAGCTTTGAACAGGATCCATGCATCTGTGCCATAAAGTAGAACTGATCACTGATCACGGACTTATATAAAGTCTCTTTAGGTCCTTATCCTATCCTGCTCGGGATAGAGCATTTTTTTCCTTTCGGAACAGAACATTCAGACAAAGAACGTGTCAATTGAACTCTTTGGAAGTTCCTTTTATTAAAACCTTTTAGTCTTTTGAAGACAGATTAGTAAGCATTTCAGTGATGAAGTGCCTACAGTACCAGTACCCACCATGTCAACGCCGAGTACCTGCAGCCTGATGAGAGCGCAAGCCGAACATTTATATAGGTAGTGCTCCGCGGTTTTGTCAACACTCTCACGGCACGCATCGTAGGATGTTATTGTATATCACTTATACCCAGCACATTTAACTGCTTAGCAGTTACTTGGCACTAGCCAAGTCACGACGCCAAAAAGCATATTGCAGTCTTTCCTATTGAGGGACAGCAGAATAGCCGCTGACCTTTTGGAAACATCAGGAAACATTTGTTGCATCTGTCAGCAACCCGGAGAGTCATACCCGACTACATTCCTTTCCAGACTAAGGTTTTAGCCTAAACGAGTCTTGGGCGAAGGGAAAGTCGATCTCATATTATTTCCGCAGCAGGAGATTTGGTGTCATTGCATCAGACGGTATGTCCATAAAACCAGAGACCTAAAACAGTCGACACACAAAGTCGTCAAAGCTCCAGTTGTACCACAGACCACTTCTGTTTAAACGGAAGATGGCTTTGAGAGTGCAGCCATCAATGCGTCTAGAGGGGAGCAGGCGAGACAGACCACTCTTTAGAACCTGGTAAAAGCAGCAACTATATATTTTCGTGAGAGGTTATTTCACCAGGCAACTGACACATAGGTTATAAATGGCCTTATCACAACCGTGTAGGTCCAGAGGACCCTTTTCTGTGACAGGCCTCCGTCAGCTCCTTTGCACTGCCAAAAGCCGACAGCGCCTTAAATGCTTTAGACGTATAATTTTCAGTCCATAGAAGTTTGCTATCCAGGATGACACCCAAATACTTAGTTTTTTTTTAGAACTAAATGGTGATGCCTTTAGGCACTAGATGAATCAGATCAGACAGCTTCCTCCTTCTCCTAAAAAGAAAAACCTCAAGTTTGAGAGGGGGTGGCCCTGGCTGAAGTGGTAGTGTATTAGCTTTCCAATCGGACGGTTCGGGGCTCAATACCAACTGTGCCCGAGTATAATAATTTGATTTCCCCATTAAATGTTGTATGCCACCCACTGAGTCCGAATATCTTTCTCTCCTTCTATCCATTTCATATTTTCTATCAAAAATAACTTGGAATCCCGACTAATTCCAAGACAGGGTTCGTTTGAACTCCAGGTAGCGCTTTAAGAGGCAGCTAAACCTGGGAAACAAAACACGATCGAAGCTAAGCGCTACGTGATTTTTGATCGAAATCACAAAACCTTTTTTTTTTTTTACAAAAAATCCCAGAAAAAAGGAAAGGAACATCTTCCCCATATTTGAAAAGTAAAATCAAGAAAAGATTTAAATAAAGTATCAGATTTTGCACCACGTTATAACGGCTACGTTGGAGCTCGACGATTTATTTAGAGTAAGCCGCTATTTAAAAAGTCCCGAACGTACAAAAACCTAATTAACGGGTCGCGTGTCTCGTCTATCCTCGAGAATTTTTCGCACGCGCGACCCACCGGAGTGTCACTTTTCAAACTTTCTAAAAAACGCTAAACTAACTGTACTCCGTCCTGTTATCCCTTTTTCTATCCCGATCCTGATTCCGAACCTCCTTTCTCTCTTTTGTTTTTCAGTAAACTTCGCGATTTTACTCTACTTTACTTTTACTTTACTTTATCTTATTGCTTTTCGAAATCTCAAACAAATCGCACAAAAATCACCAAAGTGATTTCCAGACCTTTTTTTTGTTTCCACAAACTCCCGTCAAACTCTCAAACATACACTCGCTCACACATTCATGGCGCTAGCGGACCCAACAACGGGGCTTCCAGCTAAACGACAAGCAAACTTTACTAGTGTGTGCTCTCGTGTCCAACTAGGCCTCTCATACATTCCAATTGTTTCCAATTGTACACACTCATACTAAAATCATCAGTTACTAAGTTCTCTTCCGCTTCCCATGATAACTGGCAACTCCACTGACCGAGTTTATGAGAGTTTGTGGATCCTAGCTATGCCTAGCTATTTCCCTTGACATTGGGAGTAGTAGGAAAATTACGAAAAGCAATGTTTCTTCTACTTCTGATTCCCGGGTAATTTTCCCCCTTCGAACTACTCAAAAAGTCAGACCGCAAATAGATCGAGTGTGGGGACGAAGGTTGTGTAGGTATAATCTGAAACTGATAATACCCCGATCTAGCTGTTCTCTAGATCGCCGCCCCAAATAAAGCCAAGTACAAGTTTCTGTGTGCCACTTTACTCCGCGGGTCGCTAACTACACCGGTGGATCGGCGTTCAGATTTTGGGGACTGACCAATAGCGTGTCACTCCTTACAATTATTTCGTTTTGTATTTTTTTTTGTTGTGCACCTTTCTGCCCTCCTAGTGTTTTGTGTTTTTGTGTTTATGTTATTGTTGTACCATCAGATTTTCTGAGTGGTTTCAGCCTGGTTGATCATTCTCTTTTGAGGACTTTGACCAGCCTACTAGTTTCGCCGACAGTTTTGATCTTTTCGAAAACGTTTTATATTTCGAAATCCGAATAAGCTTTTTATATTCTTTGTGTTTCAATCTGTAAGAATTCCAGTCTTTCTCCAAATTAGTGTTAATTGACCTGTTTAGAAATTTAGGGTTTTTTTTTTTTTTTTTTTTTTAGGAAAGACGGTGCAGATCTGCGTTCCACCAAGGAACGGGCGATCTGCAAGATTGCTTACTAGCTGAACATGCCATTTCAAAACACAGCTTCCTCCCTCATTCGATCGCCAGAACTCATGGTCTGCGTATAGGAAGCAGTTCTAAATGTCTGCTTGTCTGCTTTGACATCGAAATTCAAAGAGATTGTATAGTTTAAGGACAGACTATCGAGAAACAGTATGGGAATAGCCATATTTGGGAGACTTAACAGGCGCAAGGCAATTTGACAAAACCGAACTCACCAAAAAGAGGAAAAGCTGCAACAACTCCAAGCAGACGTCAGTAGACTGGCAGATTTGTCATACCTCACCGCTGGTCTAGAAATAATCTATGAAAAGGCGAAGAACGCACTCATCAGGGGAATCTCAGATTCGAAGCTACAGTCAGCAGTAAGGATGTTCGGGAAAAAACTCTTGCTGAAGCACCTGCCTTTGCTCTAGCTTTTAAAGGAATACATTTCGTCAGGGAAGTAGCACTTGGTGATTGCTCTCTCGCAAGACCAAGTGCAGAACAGCAAAACATTCCGTGTGAAAAATGAAGCATGCGCTGCTGGACCTGCGATAAGTACGATATCTTCAAAGGCACTGTAAAGAACCGATACGATGAAAAAGCTGTCGTAACAAGCAAATAGAGGAAAAAATCAGCAGAAACGGCTACCAAGAACCCAGTCAAACTTCCCGACGCCATTAGTCGGCATATGCTCACTTCGCGGAGCAGAAGTCAGTAGTAGGAGTCGGCGGCCCTAAGGCAGTTATATAAGTCTCGTATGCAAATCAATACAATTGAAGCCTCCTAGGAGAAGTAGGTAAGGAAGTGAATGTATAGGCCGCTATCCAAAAGATCAGGACGATTGGAGTACAGACGAAATCAGTTCCGCCCAAAAGGCAGATAATGACATCGAACCAATATTGACAAGGAAAGAGACCAAGCTCGCAAGAGATATCGGACCGGATTTCCACTCTAAAGACATAAAGACACAGAGGGACTTGCTTTGTGTGCAAGATGATTTGCTGAAGAGAAAATGGGAAAGTGCAGATGGAACAACATCTCGTATTCAGGTAATCGTGCCATGTTCAAAAGTCAGTCAAGTGCTCCACGAAATATATGGAATCTCAGGAGGTCATTTGGGAATAAATAAGACGTTGGAAAAAGTAAGGGAACGTTTCTATTGGTTAAATGCAAAGCAAGATGTCGAGAATTGGTGCAAAAAGTGAATAACGTGTGTAGCCCAAGAGCCTAAAAGTAAAAAAACAGGAACGAATGCAACAATGAAATGTCGGAACTACATTCGAACGAGTTGCCATTGACATCGCTGTCCCGTCTTCCGAAACCTTTAATGACAACCGATACACCTTCGTGTATTACTTCAGTAAGGGCTTAAAGTGTTCGCAATCCCAAATCAGACTAGGTACGGTTTCACCGCATTAGCCGACTTCCGTCGACCAGAACAAGTTGCAGTACTGGGTTTGACTGTTTCATACGATTTCGTCCACCGGAACTGCCTCTGCCTCTGTTGGTTGCAACATCGGTTTCATTCGGGAATCGTGCGCGGAAAGATCTATTCACAGAGGGACTGCAGGAAATTTCTTCCCCTGCCGTCTCTTTGCGCCGTGCGTTTGCTCAACGTTTCCTCTCCAACTGCCCCTTAGACGGTAATTCTTCAGAGTGTGCCTCTTCTGGAGCTCGTTCCACCGTTTCGGTTTCCAGGGAAAAGTCGTCAGAACAGCAGCATGACCCATCACTGGTCTATTCTGTTGGATCGTAATCGTAACAGGCAAGATCTTTTCGGTCTCGTAGAAAGAGTCGCAGTAGTCGTCAAAATTAAGTGATCCAGCAGTTCATAAATCAGCGCCGATATCGGCTGAAGTTTTTTTTTAAAATATCCGTAAAATATCTTCTGTGACACAAATAAAATTTGGACCAACTAAGTTCCTCATCATACATATTTTCTTAGTTTTTGCCCTCTTAAAATCCAGAAATTCTGCAGAATTTTTTTTTTATTTTTATGCATCTTTTCCTTCCACTTCGTGATGACAAAGTTAAGAGTCGTTTCACATGAATGCTTTTTTCTGAAGATTGCTGCTTAACCAAATAATCAATCAATCATTGAAATGAAGTTGTTCTGTCTTTTCTAAAAATTATTCATATATTGGTATCATATTTGAAATTTTTTGGACTTGGATAGTAATGGAGGTTTTACAGCGATCAGGGAAAATCATATGTCTTAAAATAGAGATGAATTTATTATTTTCAGCAGTACTGGCCTTATTATATTGTATCTGTGCTTAATTTTTTTTTTGTTTATACCATGATTGATTCAACTGATCCAATTGTTTTAAATTTCAACGTAGTAGATAGAATATTAGCAATAGAATTTTAACCTCTGTTACACTTTTAATAAAGAAATTGTTGAATTTATTTACAATACTTTCGTTGCATGCTGGCTTCCAACCTTCAAACTAGCTTATCCTACTTTCCGCCCTCGTAGCCAATCGACTTCCGACGAGTGCTCACGTTAACCAGTAACTCGTAAATTTCAACTTCGCTCGTATGCTGCACAAACAAAAAAATAGTATGAGAAATTAAAAAAAAGTAAAATAAATTAAAAAAAACACTAGCGCGTGTATTCAAAAAAAAAAAATAGTTATATTATATATATATTTATATTATATAAAAAATAAATATTTAAACACAGTGAGAGAATCCTAACTCTCCCGCTTCTTTTCGTAGTACTATTGCTTGTGCTCGGTCACTGAAGCTACTGTATTATGGTACATCGCCATAGGGCGGGCAACACCAAATCCTAGGTGATATAACAACCGATGGATAGCGGGTTGTAAGTACTAATTTTGTTAGTGCACTGTTTCTTATTTTTGTAAGGGCATAACACACATAACAATTTGATTCGGTATACCAACTTTTGGATTTTTACTTCACAGCTGCGCTTAGTACCGTCGGTGTTTGTGCTTTTTTTATTTTTGAATTATAATGGCTCGAGAATTCAGAGTAGATGTCTGCGTACGTCTACTTCTGTAATTACAGGCAAGGAGACTAAATTTGAAGCCCTTCTCGACCTTCTTCCATTTTCTTTGAACTTTAATAAATTGTTATATCGTTTAAATAATGAAGTTTTATGAATTGAATTTGGGAACCTACAAAAATCTCATGGGGTTAGTTATTCCTGCAGGAAAGTTATTCCTGCTCATTCTCAACACTTAGTGTGTTTTCCTCTCTAGGCTCGTTGGACCATTGTGTCATATTAGCTAATGTCTCATACATGGATTACACAGTTAATGGAAAGATACCTAAAAATTCCGTATTGCAAAACGAGAAAGCCAATTGGAACGGACTTAGCAGCCTCTTTATGTATTTTAACGTGTCGTTAGGCTTCCTCAATAACGATGTGGATGCCACTGTTGATATGAACGCAGACAAGCAGCCAGACGCAGAAATAATCGTCCAAAAGTAACTGGCATTTTTTTTTTGACAATTCCAAATTAAACGCTTAAAAAATCACACTATACTCGTATAATTAAAATACCATATTTCCCACATTTTTATTCATAAATATATTCAAGAAATTACAAAAAGTTCTTTCGGGTGAACTGGGTGATCTATATATTGCTGCATATGTAATAATAATATATCCCATTTGCGTCACTTCTACTACAATCACCCATTTATTCATTTTAATTTGTTAATTTTTTTAGTATGAAACTTTCTTTTAGGAAAATAGTTAAAATATTATATTATAGTTACTAATTTTTACTTCACTATCCTTAACATTTTTTACAAAAAAGGTGTGTTTTACTAACAACTATTATCTCATATTGTCTTTCAAACGCCAGCAGCTGAAATTGATTAAAATTATAAGTAAGTTCTTGTACGTTTAAATAGATACAATTAATTCGAGTAAATTGCTTTTCTTTTTCCACCCTCCTGATGTGTACTGGATACTTAAAATCCCTCGAATCATAACCTATTTCTATATTCAAATTTAATCTTGCATTTGTTTTAATGCAATTGATGCAATTGTTCATAATGAATCCTCGCTCAACGGGACTCAAAAACTACATTGTCTACACTGCAGTTTACAAAGCGAGGCTCTCCAAGTTGTTAAAGGTTTTCCATTGACCAATAACAATTACGAATATAAAATAACACGCATAATAACTGACTCGTATTTTCCATTTCTGCTCGCTTTAAAAAAAATCAACGGCGAATCGTCTGCTACATCAGAAGCGCTTCTAAATATTCGTTCCATACAAAAACAGTTCCAGAGCCTTTAAGCTCTTGGCAGACTCCTCAAACACTGGGATGATTTGTTGTGAAAACTCAGAAGCAGTAGGCACTATTTTAGACGATCGACGACATCGCAGATTTTAATATTCTTGTCTCCTTTTTTGGAAACCAGATGTTGGTTTTTGGATGCGGTAAATTTAAACCATCAAATAGCAGTTTCTCTTGTAAATCAAATTAGCTGTCAAAAGGGAAAGCAAAATCCGATACGGGAGCCTTCCACACAGTTGTCGCTTCTGAACAACTTCAACAAGGTACATGAGTTTACTGTTCTGCTAGGCATAAAATATACGGATGGATTACTCTCGAAATCCTAATTGGAGTCGTTTAACAAAAGAACCTGTCTTTTAGCTAATCATGAGGGAAAGAAATACCGCAATACATTACATCATCACACTTCCTTATATCAAGAACTGTCTCCTACGTCATCAACTTTAACGAGTCCAAGTAAAAGTTGTCAGTTCAGGCAATCACATTTTGCAGACACTGAACACCAAGTGATACTCGGTACTACTATTGACAAAGTTGTTGACCAATTTGGAAGATACCAACCAGAAAGACTCCTGCTCGATAATGAATCACACATAACTTTTAAATTCAAGTTTGTTTTATATAGGATCAAGCTTAAAAGATATCCGTTTTCAATATCGATTAAAGGAATATGAACTCACTTTGTTATCGTTCGCGCAAAGACAGTACGTACAAAAATTCTACAAAAGATCTAAAATAATTTATTACCAATAAAGTTTTACAAGACTGACTGGCCACATATTACTCCAAATAATCAAGCTATTCCGTATTTCCACACGCCTGCTGCTGTAGATATAATATATTGCTGGGATCCGACGAGCTGGGTCAGTTTCTTCACATTGGTTTTGGTCGGTACTTCTATTGTAAAGCAATCTACGCTTGGGTGGATTTTCTTTGGGAAAGTCATCGACGCCACATCAAATTTCTGTTACCGCCTAACACTGAAAACAACGCTTTCATCTGTCTGCATGAATATGGTCAATAAACTTGCTGTTGATTGCTTGAATTGCTTGCTCAGTAGGCCGATTGTGATGACCGTAAAATGGTTGAAGTGGGCGAAAAACATTTTTCACCGAGCATGAGGTTTGATAATAAAATTCAATAATTTGTAAGGGTTGTTCGGGTGTAAGTCTTTTCATAATGAAATGACAATGCTAACTGAGCGTCAAACATGATACGTGTCACAAATTTTTTTTTATTTATTTACATTTTAAATTTATATCAATTTACATCAATTTACCCGCAAAGCAAAGTGCTTATCTGCAGTTGGTTGTGAGCATTGGTATCATTAGTTGGTTTTGAGGTGATTTAAAATAATATCTCAGTTTAAATGTATAAAAGAATAGCATAATTACTTTATGTAGATATACAACTAACTAAATTCATTATTGGTGACTATTCTACTTTACAAAGTACATCGAAATAAATAATTTTTTTAATTCTTTTTTTCGTTTTCTAAGGTAAAGAATGTATTTCAAAGATTGAGGAAGTTTGTTCATAAGTATTAGAATGGCATAGCGTAGTTCTCGTTTTCCATAGATGTTGAATGTTTCTGGTCTCGTCTTCTGGTGTCTTGCGTATTACGTATAGGTTGCAGAAATCTGTGATCATCCATATAGTGTATGAGTTTTGTCATCTGAAATATTGCGTTTGCATCTAAGACTTTAAAAGATGTGTAAGCAGGTCTAAAAACTTTGAATAGACAATGTTGAAGATTTAATATCTTATCAATATGGGTTTTCGTCGCGTTTCCATAAGCCAGAATCTCTTATCTGATTCTTGATTCTGCTAGCGAGTAGTACACTTGTTTCTGCACTTCAAAATAGGAATATCTTTTAAGGTATACCATCGCAAAGAGCGCGCTCTTAAGTTGAAGACGTAGGGTATTTATATGCTCCCGCCATAAAAGGTGTTCATCTATAATTATCCCGAGGTATTTCATGCTTTTAACTACTTCAATTTTTTTATTGTTGGCTGACAATGAGCAGTGTTCGTTTCGGTGATATATTTGAACAATATCTTCTCGATTAGAGGGGGTGCGTATGTGCATTACTTTCGTCTTGGTCGCATTTATTAGAAGGCCTTTATCATGACACCATTTAGAGACGGTGTTAAATTCTTCTTGCAATATTTCCACCGCAGAGTTTAAGCATTTGTGTTTTACCACAATTGCTATGTCATCAAGCGTAGGTGTTAAAATCTTCTTGCAATATTTCCACCGCAGAGTTTAAGCATTTTTGTATTATCACAATTGCTATGTCATCAGCGTAGGCATAGGCAGTAGTTTTTTTTTTTTTTTTTTGAATAAGCGCAAGAGTTCGTTTGTATAGAGGATAAATAACAACGGGCCCAGATTTGAGCCTTGTGGTACACCGTATTCACTTGGTTTTTCCTCGCTCAATTCGTCTGAGACCTTAACTTTTATGGTTCTATCTTTCAAATAGCTCTTAAGCCAGTTTGCCATTATTCCTCTCAAACCTATTTTACTGAGGCTTTCGATTAGCTTTTCATGCGTTAGTGTATCGAACGCTTTACTGAAATCGATAAATAGCACGAGAACATGGTGATTTCTGTTCAGGCCGGCATTAACAGTATTGGTATACTCGCCTAGTAACATTCCAGTACTTTTATTTTTCTGAAAACGGTATTGGTTTGGATGTAGTATTTGGTGCTTGGCTATAAAACTGTTAAGTCGAATAACAACTACCTTCTCCATACACTTTTCAACAACTGACAAAATTGGCCTATAGTTTTCAGTGTTATTTTTGGTTCCTCCCTTGTATATTGGTCGAATAATCGATGTTTTCATCAGCCTTGGAACAATGCATTGATTTATACTTTGGTTAACGATTGTCTTTATAGCAGGAGCTAGATACACTGAATTTATTTTTAAATTAATTGGTCTAATTTAACAGTTTAATTGACACTATAATATACTATGCTGTAGCTCCCAGTTTTCATTGTTTGATGTTCTTACATTACACACATGCATACTCTTTGTAGCCTGGTTTGAGAATTGCTCAGCATTTTTTTCTTCCTAAAAGTTCATTAACGATATTCCATGTTTTTCTTGGGTCATTTTTAGCATTTACGAATAGTTTTGTATGTTTTTATTAACAATATTTCGGAAGTTCTTATACTGGATTTCATAGCTTTGACTTCTGGGGCTGTTTTTCCATCTTCTATAGAGTTCATCTCTCTTTTTGCACATTGAAATTATTTCTTTCGTAGTCCATAGTTTTTGCTTTCGAGGGCATTTGTTTATTTTTGTTCTACTTCTTTCAGTGTATATATTATTCATTACTTTTATGAAGTTATTATAGAGTTTTTCAATATCCCTCTCTTCTAGTATATTTTGCCAGTTTGTTTACTCTATTAGCTCATTAACTTTTTGTTGGCTAATATGTTTAATGTCAGTTTGATCATTCGTATGGTTTTGGCTTACACTTTTTCTTTCATACTGAGTTATGTAGTAATCGGAAAGGTCCGTTTCAATGATTGCTGAGAATATATCTAGTTTTGTGATGGTAACAAATATGTGATCAATGAGTGTTGAGGTGCTCCTTTTCGGTGCGCGAAGGTTGTTTAATTAGATTTGGAAGTCCTTTCGAGGTCATCATCTCTATGTATTTCAAAACTAGTGAGTTATTTTCATCTTGTATATTTATATTAGTATCACCTAACACAATGTTTTCTTTGTCTTCTTTGATATTATCATTTAATTCGTCAATGAATTTCGTATTGTAATATTTAGTTTCGTATTACAATGCAATATAGTATGTTTTCTTACTATTATGGTTTATTTCGATGTGTATGCCTTCATAGTTTATTGTGTTTACTTGTATTATATCGTATTTTATATTCTTTTTAATAAATATAGCAATACCTCCGCCTTTTCTTTCATTTCGATTAATGAATTCAGGCTCAAATCCATCAATGTGATATATTCCATTTTTCTGCTTTGATATGTTTATTTCTTTAGTACTATGATATCCTGTTTCCTGTTGTCTCCCATACAAATTTCCAGTTGCACTTTCTGGCTTTGTTCTTTACTAGCCAAAGAAGGTGTTTGTTTGTTGGTGTGAGTTGATTGTTTACAAAAATTGAAGCATCATTCTCAGTTGCTGCAGCTTGACCATTGCAAGTGTGTTCTCTAATTTACGTTAGTGGAATACTGCGAAGGATTTACGCTTTCTTTATTATATTCGCTTTGCACGTGTAACTCGCGAAAGATTATTGTTGTTTTGTTTGGATTCCTTTTATTCGTTCTGTAAGTATCAGCGATATCAGTAGTGCTTACTTTACAATTCATTGTTTTACTCAGTGCTTGTATAATTTCAATCAGATTTTCATTTTGTGTGGGTGGAATGTTTTTAATTTCAATATTGTTTTTTAATAACTGTTTTTCGCGTTTGTTAATTTTTGATTCCATTGTGAGGATCTGTTGATCTTTTTTTGTGTTACTTTCTTTGAGTTGTTTAATTTCATTTAAGAGTTTTTGTAGATGTTCGTTGTTCAATGTCGTGTTTTGTTGGATTTCATCGTATTTGAATTCACAACTGGATCTTATTTCTCATTTCTTTTCTCATTTTTCGTATCTCGTTTAGCATTGCATGGTTTTTGGTCTCTTTTGATGCTGCATTTACGTTTGCTGCTGAAATTGTTTCTTCCGTCTCAAGAGAACTCAAGCTTCTCAATCGTTTGGACAGTGGTTGTATTGGCGTTATTTTAGTTAGTTTTGTTTAGGAGATGGTCAGTAACGTAAGTTCTTTTCTACAAATTGGACATTTCCGTTCCTATGGCCATGGTCATTTTCCGATAGGATTTTTCGGCGATGGTGGTGCATCCGTAGTGCAAAGAGATGTTATATGTATGTATAATGTACCTAAGTATGTGAATAAAAGTACTTTGTACTTTGGAGAGAGAGAAAAGGTTGTTGTTTTATTAGGAATTTATAATTTAAGTTGGTAGTAAATAAAAAACTAATTATTGGTTAAAAGTCATTGTCCTTGGTTCGCTAGTGATATATCTTAGGCCTTGTATTTTTAATTTTATTTATTTATTTATATATTTATTTTTTCCTCCTTGGATCACTACTTGAGAGAAGAAGAACACAACCGATCACTTCAAAAGCTAGTCACATAACAAAACACGTATGAAGTGTCAAAAATATAACACTGAAAAATCAAATAGCAAAACAATCACCCGGGACTACATCACTTCTGTATGGAGGACCTGTTAACTAGTTGTTTTGTTAAAAAGGACCTGTAACGATCACAAGGTGAGATCACATCAATCCTAAGTATGGTAGAGGTAATTTTTTCTTCGAAAATTGTAATCAATTACCTTCCCCTTTTGCCAAAACAATTGCTTCCGAAGAAGGCTCTTGAATCTAAATTCGGTAAATGACGACTTTTATATACCTTAACAGTTGCTCCCGTAGCTGTTCGCAAGTTGCAACTACAGGTGTTATGCACAAGAGCTCTCCTGATGATTTAGGCCGTAGCACCGGTGTCTATTTTTGCTATCCATCTTTCCTTTCCCCTGACTACATCTACCAGAAGAATTTTATTGCATAGTTTTGCCAGCGAGACTTGGATGGTGGTCCTGGAGTCGCCAACTTCTGCTCCCAACTTTGCGGGACGACCCGACTGATGGCTTAAGGGAGATTGACCGACTTCTTGATAGCCGTTTCTATCGGTTTTTTCCTCTATTTGCTTGTTACCACAGTTATGGCAGCCTTTTCGTCGAATCGGTTCTTTACACCGCCTTTGTAGATGTCCTATTTTATCGTAGTTCCTGCAGTGCATTCTTCGTCTCTCCAAGGGATTAGTCGTTCCTCATCACTAAGCAAGAGCATTCAGCAGTTGCTTCTTCCCTGACGAAATGTGTTTCTTTGGCTTTGTTCCTATATTTAGCTTTCCCCAAACCGTTTCACTATAGCCTGTAATACAGCCAAATATTCTTTATCCTTTGCTACGTCAATTGTGTGCAGTAGTTTTGCTGCAGAGCCCTGTAAGGCCAAGGCCATTTCAAACTGCTTATTTTAGGTAGACCATGAGGTTTGGCCATCGAATGCGGGAGGCTTAAACTCTTTTCCCCTTTATGCCGCTTTAAAAACATTCTCGCAGTTTTTGTTTTCGCACTGTGTCGAGCTCTTTTGCCAACTGCTTAATTTTATTTTCCATTTGTTCAACATTCTTCTCTATTCCTTCCATTTTACCATCAATTTCTTCGAACTTTTGCTGTAGAATGTTCTTCTGCTCTTCCAGATTATTCTCTTTAAGATCCATTTGTTGTTTGAGACCATGCAGGTGGTTCTTTTGGTCGTCTAGATTTTTTATTTGTTTATCAAGTTTTTATTCAATGATGTTCTTCTGTTCGTCCAGCTTTTGTTATAGGCTATTATTTTGTTCGTCTTGATTTTTATTTTTTTCGTCCAGTTTTGTTGTAGGCTGTTCTTGTAGATTTTTCTTCTGTTCGTCCGGCTTTTGCTTGAGGTTGTTCTTCTGTTCGTCCAGCTTTTATTCGAGGGTGTTCTTTTGTTCATCTATTTTCGACAATATTAGTTGCATCATCGCAGCCATGTTGTTGTCGGTACTCATATATTCTTGATCATTAACGCAAAGGAGTATATATCTGGATCACGTTCCTCGATGTTCAAAGCGTTCTGAAGTCGGATCACTAAATCGTTTTTCCTCCACTATTATTCAACTCGGATTTGAGTTATACAAGGGTCAACTGCACACTTCCATTATCTTAGTCTTGCTCTATAGTATATCACGGAAAAATGTACGTTAGTGAAGGCGGACGAAGATATCACACTTATTATGAATTTCGCCCGAATAGTATTTCACCCGAAATATTCTTGTAAGCCCGAAACACAAAAAGGTTATTGTTAATTTCACCCGAACAAAATTTCACTTTGAATCAGCTGTGACATTTCGAACAATTGTGATCTTGACAAGAAGTGGGAAATACAAAATAAAAAATAAATGCACCAGATTTGTATATTTATTAAAGTTAGTAAACAGTTTTTCAAAACTTAGATTTAATGCGGATTATAGGTATCTGAGGAAGAAGAAATTAACCAAGTGAAATTATTTCAAAGACATTAAAGAGATGATTCTAATCCTTTGGAGTTGCGCGAATCATTGTGTTAACTCAAATGTTCAGCGTTTGTTAAACTAAATTAATACATTTATATTTTACCAGATTTCAACAATACAATAGGCCAAACAAAGCAGCTTTTAAGTATTTGCTGGATGTAACTACTTGTCAGCTTTTCGGTCCCAACAAAAACAAGTTTGCTTTTCCATGACGTTGGTCTGGCATAATCCTCCTTCAATGTGTTACTTAGCGAAGTATTGGAAATTTTTGAAAAAAAATTTTGTCCACAATGGATAACTTGGCCAACGACAGACGAACAAAAATTGTTCAATACTTTTATTCCAGATATAAGATACCCGGTGTTATAGGTTGTATTGATGGCACGCATGTCAAAATTATATCGGCGTCTTCAAATAAACAAATAAGCATGAATGTTTTACTTACACTTAAGTGAAGTGCGTTAATAACATTCAAATAGTTATATGTAACTTAATTTTTTAAGATTTGTGACAATCAGCTAAGGATGATCCTTGATCGGAATTGATTCAGAAAATTAAAAATACAAGTTTATTCATCTAAATCTATATTGTTCCTTTCAAAGTAATCCCCATCGACTGCAACACAATCCTCGAAACATTTTTTATATTCGGTTTTCGGTATGTCCATCAGTGTTCCTGCGATTTTTCCATTACTTCTTCTCGGCTGTTGAAACGCGTTCCCCGTACTGGTTTTCTAACTCGATTGAACAGAAAGAAGTCACAGTTAGCCAAATCAGGTAAATGCAGTTTCTGTTGGATGGTATTTGTTGAATTTTTCGTCAAAAAATTATGAATAATGATGGCACTGTGCGACGATGCATTATCATGGTGCAAAATCCACGAGTTTTCTGCCCATAATTCTGGTCTCTTTTGGCGAATTGCTTCACACAAACGTCCCATAACGCCCAAATAATACTCTTTGTTTACTGTTTGGCTTTCTGGCAAAAATTCATGATGCACTACACCGTTGTAATCCATGAAAACCGTGAGCATTGCATTCTTTTTTGACTGAAAACGACGTGGTTTTTTGTTCTTAGCTTATTTGGTGAACGCCATTCACTTGCCTGATGTCTGGATTGCGTGTCGTACTCATAAACCCACGTCTCGTCTCCAGTAATGATCCTTTTGATGAATGTGGGATCAGTTTCAGCCTCGCAAATCATCTCTTTTGTGACGTCAACACGGTATCTTTTTTGTATGAAATTGAGGTTTTTTGGCACTAGATTTGCTGCTACACGACGGACCCAAATCATTAACCAAAATGTTTTCGACGGATACATATGCAATATTCAATTCCTCCGCTATCTCTCTGATGGTTAATTTGCGGTTATTGACCAACATTTCTTTTACTTCATCATTTTGCCACTGTGTTCATCATATTCGATTGACTCACGAGCACTTTTGAACCGCTTCTGATACTGCTAAGCGACCGTTTTCTTTAGAGAATCGTTGCCGAAACACTTTTCCAACATTTCCAACGTTTGCGCAAAATTAAATCCGTTTTTTACACAAAATTTAATACAAGTTCGTTGTTGCAAATTTGAATCCATTTCAAAAATTGTTAAAAATCGCCAATACACACAGAGATAGATGTACTCTTGGCTACGTAACTTTTGCAAATGTCAAGCTATGACGCTAAGATTTAGAGGGATGTCAACAACAGATGTACCAATTAAACAAAAAAACAGAACTCAAATCGGAGCAACCGAAGCGCCACACGATGGTATTCAAATTCACTTTTCACTGGTGGCCCTGCGCTATACAACTCCAAAGTGAGCTGCTTCCAACTCAGATTTTTTTTTTGTTTATTTTCCGTCACGAAACCACTGACAATTTTTTGGTTTTCCTGCATTTTGTTTACCAACATATCGGTTTGCTTACCATTTTTTGATTTAGACCTGTTAAGTGTAATATACATTATTTTAATAGTTGTATCCCCGTCATCTCCAAAAAGCAAGTAAATATTTTAGCTCTGTTTGACATTTAATTTTGCCTGGAATAAGTGTTCGTAATAAGGGGATTTATTCGAACATGACTTTTTTTTTCAACGCGAAATCCATAACAGGCAGAGAGAAAATAGGGAACCTTTTCGTGTGAATGCTGTTCGGGCGAAATTGATAATAAGCGTGATTGAATGCAAGATACTTTGAAAGACTTTTGTTCCAATTGTGTCGACGGCCTTTGAAGGAGGAGATATAACAACGAACTACACGAATTTTTCAGCGGGCAGTGTGTGCTCCTTAAACAAATGCATTTGCGTTGCGCGAAAACAAAGAAGAGACGGGAAGAACATCAGCTTCTCCAGAGGAAGAAAAAAGAGCGCGGTAAAAGATACTGAAAGGTTGTACTCTAGGAATAACGTACGAAAGTTTTCCCAACAAATAAAAAGAGCGTGTCAGGAGCCTGCAGATAAGAATTTATGGAAGCATGTGACAGCATTTATTGGGACAAGATATATACATAGTACCATGTCTGGTTTTGACATATCTGCCAAACTCGTCACTCTGTGCAGAATCACGATGAAGAATGCTCGCTGCTCTGTCAAGGTCGGTAACGACTTATCCGAGATCTTTGATGTCAAAAAACTTTAAAAAAGGTGACGCGCTGTCATGACCTCTTTAACTTGAAAGAATTGTGGGAGCTATTCATAAGCGAACACTGAAGGCACAGTCCTTCAAAAGTTTAACTACTAATAGCGTATGGCGATGATATTGACATGACTGCCAGAAATATTTAGGAATAATTATTAATAGTAAATTAAATGTCAAACCACATTTTAAATACAGATGTGATAAATTTTCAAAGAAAATAGGATACATCAAAGAATAATAAAGGACACATTTACTTTAATATCCTATAATTTATAACACGATATTAAGACCTCATTTTGAATCTTTTGCAACTATATTGTCTTTGGGGTCAACAGTATTAAATAAAATTCAAAAACTGCAAAACAAAGCCATGAAATGCATACTAAAATGAAGTCCATACACCAGGGTAGGGTCCGAAGACAAGCTGTGCTGTTGCAAATTTATAGAACAACGGTGCACAGAATCCCGAAGTAATGGATTATATACTTTCGATTTTACTGCGGTATAGTACCTACTGGCAGGATTTCCAAGGTAAGAATTTTGACATGGTTACTGCGTTAACAAGCAGAACAATATGTCCATCAGAATAATTATATGAATGAACGAAACCTGATTTATCAGAAATGGGACAATTATTAGCAAATTTACACTACTAATTAGGCTCAAATCTTCATTTAATACGTACAACGCTCTGTGTCAAAGTAGTAGGAAGTTTGATGTTTTCTTCAACATGATAACCATAGGGTTATTTCACAGGTATGAGCCCAACGCTTGACGGACCAGATCTCTTGACCTAACATAGGTTTTCCCTTTATTAATTTATAAAATTGCTTCAAAGGTCTTCAATCAAGAAAAAACTATTAGGAGACATTATTTCAATAACTTAGCAAATTTCATTTTTGTTAGATAAAAATGGCTTATGCTGACCGTAAGTACACAAATGTTTGCAGTTTATTCATAGAGAATTTTCTAAACATAAAAATTTCAGTGAGAGCAAAACCGCTTATTAGGTAAAAGTTTGTAGATAAACGCATTTTAAGTGCAAAAATGAAAATAACAATTTTTGATAAATTTAAGTTGAGGCTTATTTATTTTTTATTTTTTGCAACAAATCACACAATATTTTGGACATTTTGCGTCAAGTTCAAAATACCTCCAAAATCCGAGTTGTCTATTAGGGGTGAAAATAGACCAACCCAAGCACATTTATTTGCCTCAACCTTAGAGATCTTTATCTACCGGATTATTCTTTTTAACTGTGACACCTGTATGTAAAATCGTTAACAAAAAGGGTATGCATGAAATAGGTCAGTTTTCTATTAACTTTAATATAAAAAGATATGTTTGCAATATATGTATGCGATATGTATGTAGGTGCACCATATTTAAGATTAGGCACTAAACAATTTACGAGAATCTAAATGTGGGTATATGTATCTAAGATTATATACAAACGTATGTATGTATGCTCAAAATCTTTATATATATATATTGTACATTTGTAAAAATATTTTCTGAACCAAATCAACGATAAATATTTATATAGGAATTTATATTTATAGTAGTCAACTCAAAAACATCATATTTTTTATTTCGTACAAAAATACATAAATACATCCATAAGTCGAATATGTAATACATACAATTTAAAGCAAACTCGTTTTGCAAAAAAAAAAAAATAGTAGTAATAATAATAATTAAAAATATCAATTGATTTTTTTAAATGTGTATATCCTTTAAAAACTGAAGATGAAATGTTTCAAATAATGAATTTTTAGTAATAGTTGAATTATTTGATGTAGAACATATGAAAGAGATTATATTTCATCTTATATCTATTGCATATGAAATCGAAAGTCTGATGCTTAGGTATTTTTGACATATTTATGTAAATTATTTATTATGATACACATATTATTCCTTATGCAAAATAGCGAATTAGTCATAAATATTCAAAAGTAAAATAGTTTTTGTCCATTTAAGGTTTGTAACTGTAAGAAAAAGAAAATAATAGAATGAAAAATATGTCTAATTTAAAACATTATTAATTTTTTTTAGTTTAGTATAGCAACACAATAAATTTAAGGAGACACTTATATAAGTCAAGGTTTTATCTCCTACAAAAATTCTACTTCATACTCGTACAATATTCATTTTCTAGTTCTCTTATTTTTAAAAAATATTTTTAGACGATTCTATAGCCGTCAAATATGGATCATAACACCAGCAACTCGGCTTAGTTTCATTTTGTATTCATGTTTTGATAACTGTAATGAAGCGATACAAAGTATTAATTTTGTTCTTGAGCCTATTACTGAATTTGAAATCTTTGTGCTATTAAATAAGTCACATAAAGATGCCCTTCATAAATCTCCGATTTTCTTTGACCGGAGCCCAAAAACCTTGTCGCAAATTCATGTGTGTGAAGATTTCAAACACATTAAATAATTAATAACAATTTCTTTTTTGCAAAATCTTCTTAAAGCGTGTTTTCAGTTGAGGTTGGTCCAGGTTTTACCTGTCGAAAAAATCGCAAAGAATAAAGATTGGTAAAAAAATAGCAAAAGGCAATTTATCGATTAAATAGTACCTCAGGTACATTTTATTTGTTTATATAAGTTCATTGTTTGAATTAAATTTTAATGAAACACTTCTGCAGATGATGCATGCTATACTCTTGACATCGCTTTGGCTTTGATATCTTATATCAAATGGGATTTTAATCTGTAAAGGATCTGTTTCACAGACCGTAACTTGAGCATTATTTCAAAAACGAATATTTTTTTCTAAATCTATCCACCTTAAACACGAACAAAGCTGAAATATACTTTCACGCACCAGATTGCGTATGCAACCTTCAAATATTTGCCGTTTTTTTTTTATCTCAATTTTTTTCCCAGCACTTTTGTAGCGAAAAGAATTTTTTTCAATAGCAAAGTTGGATGAGGTTTTAGTATCACACTTGAGGCTCACTACGGATTCTAGAATAAGTTTTCAGATTACAGAGCTTCTTTAGAAGTGTCTTTTCTAAATCTCATTAATTACTTTTAAAGGATCTATAGTTTAAAATGTTTAAGAATAATCTCATATATATATTGCATTTTCTGTTTAAATTTGTATTTTTACAAATTGAATTCGTATTTTTTCAAACTTAATTCGTTTTTCTGCAATTTAAACTAGTAGTTTCGCATATAAGCTTTTTTTTTCTTTAATGTGGAGGTGTATTTGATTTTAGCTATATACAACAGCTGCACCTTCTGAATACCAAAATTTGTTTCCGTTAAAAATCTTTTATGCTGGCCTCTGCGAACTGCTCTCTCAAATGCGTTCTCTTTTAAAATTTTTGTCTCGCGGGAACAGTATTTGTACAAATTCGCAGTCCTGGAGCAGACCTAATATAAAGAAAGCAAACCAGCAGTAACCATGCTGAATATACTATCAAACAAGAATATTGAAGGATTTACATACAGTGGTAGCAATATCATAATACCATAATTCTTATCATAATAAGAAACACACACTTTCCGTAGGAAAAGATGCGTATCTTAAGTTGAGCAAATAAATAATTAACTTAATCATCAGACAGGAACTGTAATATACATGAAAAAAAAAGGATTATGCCAGAGAAATATATTAGAAAAAAAAACAGTGTAGTCTATTTTTCTGTGGAATTTTAATTAGAAACAGCAAATTAAAAAATAATAATAATAAGAATTCAAAATAAAATAGAAGAAAATTAAATTTTATTCTTCAGATCCCGTTTTTCAATGAATAAAAACTAATACTTTGTTGGGTTTCCCTTGTCAGCAATAACAGCTGAACAACCTTTTGGTAAAACTACCAAGTCCTGACGTCGTGGATATTTGAACGTCCTTACAGGTGAAAAATAGGATTCGCCTTACTAAGTCGACAAATAAGCCTGTCCCCTCTGACAGCTGTTTTCCTTGCCAGTAATGTTTTCTTTTGGCGTTTTCTAAACTGCCTGTGCCCGTACCGTACTTTAATTCTACTATACGCCATCTTTTAAAAGCACAACAGATCTTTGCCGATGGTATCCATAGAAGGCTTCCTTTGGATGATTAGTTTATTTAACTCTGGTGTACAACTCTTATTTTTCTCCCTTTTTTTAAACTAGTTTACCTTAAAATAATGCTACTTCTTCAATGTTTTCTCACTGTATCTAAATGATTTTCCAAACAACTACAAGAAAACTCTAAATTGGGCGCGCTGATATCTTGTGTTTGAAGTGTGTGAAACAAAGATGAAAAGAGCTATGTTTATGATTGCCATTGTTTTCCTCCCCTGTGTGTACATATAATGGTTCTCAGAACTCAAATCTTTTAATTTTAAATAAGCTGTTAATTTTGAAAAATGAGGTGGGACGTTTTTTTGCCCACAACTGGCTAAAAATAACATATTTTATCATAACAACTATCATAAAAATATAAATTTCAAAAATACAATTTTAAAAAAACAACCAACAGAAGAAAAAGAAAAAAAAAAAAACAAATTAAAGAAAAACGAACAGTTTTGATCCAACTCATAAAACAACAACTTTAATAAAAGCAAGAAACATCCAAAAGCACAAATTAGAAATCAAAAACAAATATTACAGTACTCTCTCAGGGTAAATATAATGAAGCATTTTAGTATTCTTTTTTTTATCAATAATAAATAGATATTTATTTTTTTTTTGTGTGTGTGTAGCATACAATATATTTTTTTTTTTTTCTTTAATAATAAAAATAATTCCAACCTTTTTATCCTAAAATTCCATCGGTTGCTTTTTAGCGTTTCTTTGCTAGTCGTTCTCTTTGTGTTTAAAAATAATAGCTACTTTCTCCTCCTTTGATGTTACTGATGTTGATTTGATTTTTCATTTCGGAATAGTAATATTTAAAAAAAAAAAAAAAACTCGGATTTCTGATTTTGCTTTTCTGCAAGATTTGCTTCTCAATTGTTTCATTCGGACTTACTTGCTGCAACAATGATGTTGTTGTTTTTCTTGTAATTTGATTTTGTTGTTTTTAAATATAATATATATAATTTTTCAAAAATTGTAAAATAAAATAAAATAAGAAGATGAAACACCGATCAAGTCCGCATTTTATGTCGTAGTTGCTCTCTTAGAGCAAAAGACATTTAGTCTTCTTCTTCTTTTTGACTTGTAGGGCAGCTCTAGTAGCCGTTTCGAAAACATCTCGTACACCTTCCTTCGATTTGGCAGAACACTCCAAATATGCAAAAGCATTAATTTTTTCGGCCATGGCACGGCCTTCTTGTGGCTTTACAGGTTCCTGTTTCATTTTTGCTAAATCCTAAACGAACAAAGAATAGAATTAACCAAGAAAAAGACATCTTTCAACTCACTCTAATTGTGTTGGGGTCATTTCGAAGGTCCTTTTTATTTCCCACTAATATAATAGGGACATTTGGACAAAAATGTTTTACCTAAAAAAAATTCAATCTATAAAATTGTATGAATGAATTTGCTTAATATTAATTATACCTCCGGTGTCCACTTTTCTGGAATATTTTCTAATGAATCAGGTGAGTCAACTGAAAAACACATTAAAATGACATCTGTGTCTGGATAACTCAACGGCCTGAGTCTATCATAGTCTTCTTGTCCAGCTGTATCCCATAGTGCTAGTTCAACCTGGAATCAAATTTAATTGAAACAATTATTCATCTTCTTAAACAATTTAGTTTTCAATAACAAGGGATAAACAAGGCAGACTTTTCTAAAATTTTCTCCAAAAATTTGATTCCTTAACCCCACAATTTCTAGCTAACTTGACTAGATTGAGGTCATTGTTTTTTGCAAGTTTTTTTTCGTGATGTATACCGGTTGGAAATTCGTACTATTTGCGAGAAAATATATATATATCAAACACAAAACCATCAAATTAAAAACCTAATAAAAAAAATAATCAGAATTTCTTAAAACTATTAATGAAATATGAAAGTCATTATAAGTTCCTTCCGTTCTACAATTTATTATGTATGAACGACAATTATTATAGAATAAATAAATTTTTATCAAAATTCAAATTTTTATAACCCCTAGAGTATTTGTATTCAAAAAGATCCCGGACTGATTTGTAATAAATCGTGGTCACATTTTTTTTGTTTTAAAAAAATTAATTTTATTTTAAGTACGACAAAACCGCCAAGGACATATTTCAAATATATCTACATGTGATGATGAGTGTGTCAAAGCAAAGTATTTGAATAATTACAGTCTAAAAACGGTAGCCACTCGTTAGAAGACGATCAAAAGGAGGACCGCCCCTCCACTTCCACTGCGGACGAGAATACTGAACGCATGGAACTCGCTCTGTCTTCTAATCCACGAGTCGTGGTTAATATGTTGTCTATGCAACTGAATATTGGTGAGTAAGAATTCACAGCATTTTACACGATTATCTTGGCAAAAGATAGATATCTGAGAATTTTGTGCCACAAATGTTTACAGATTTCCAGAATGTGGATGCTTGTCAAATGTTCATTGAACCAACATTTCACCAATGTGCTGGCGTAACTACTCCGAGTCAAATTCTTCGGCGTATACATATCTCAATTTAAGGAAAAGTTCTATTTATTCTTGTTCCATAAAAATACATAAAATTTACCCTGCGAAATTTACGTGTAAGATAGCAAACCGAATTTTAAATTGTTTTAAATTTTTTTTAATAATAAACATACATTAAAATCGTATATGATGAGCAAACTAACTTTTTTTTTTTTTAATTTCTTTATTTTTAAATATAGGGTTTTCTAATAACGACTTGACAACTTTTTTTTTTAAATAAAAGGCAAACCATTTGAGATATTTCAAAAACTTTATTATTGGCTTGAAGTACAATCAAAACATTTACTAATGGAACTCGGCTTCGTTCATATGGCCACCGCGGGAATGTTTAAAGCGGTCGATCCGTTGGACTCAATTTTCAACGACTGGGCCACACATTTTGGCCGAAACGGCCGCTATTCGCGTTCAATGGCTCTGAGCTCTTCCAACGTCGTTGGCGTGTTGGCATAAACCAATGACTTAACGTAGCCCCACAGAAAATAGTCAAGCGGCCCATGTCTTGAGATAACACGCTCACCATACTTCAATAAATCGATTGTAGCTTGTGCTGTGTGGCTTGTGGCACCATCTTGTTGAAACCACATATCGTCCAAGTCCATATCTTCCAATTCGGGCCAAAAATAATCGGTGATCATGGCGCGATAACGCTGACCATTCACAGTAACGTGACGATCGTTATCGTCGACGAAAAAATATAGCCCAATAACGCTGCCGTCATGCAAACCGCACCACACAGTTATTTTTTGTGGATGAAGTGGTGATTCATAAAGCACATGTGGGTTTTCACCCGACCAATAACGCATATTTTGCTTATTGACGAACCCATTGAGCCAAAAATGAGCTTCGTCACTGAAGATGATTTTGCGATAAAATACATCATCATCTTGGCGCATCTTCTCCAGAACCCAATCGGAGAACGTACGTCGCTTCAAATGGTCCATCGGCTTTAATTCTTGAGTCAGCTTGATCTTGTATGGGTGTATCAAAGATCCTCACGCAAAATACGCCATAATGTTGTCTGAGTAATGCCCAATTCTTGAGAACGCCGTGGAATTGACTGATTTGGATCGTTTGCTACGGATGTCTGAACGGCAAAGATATTTTCGACACTTCGATCAACCCGTAGTCTCACTGACACTGCAACATCACACAACGAATATGTAGACTCAAATTTTTGCACTAAACTTGTTATTGCCTGTCTACTAGGGCGAGAATTACGACTGAAAATTAGAGTTAACGCTCTTAAAGTTGCAGTCACCGACTCCGAATATCTTTTTTTTTTATAATTTGCAGACGTTGCTCGTTAGTGTACTTCGCCATGATGAAAATGTTGAGTTTACTGAATAAATTGACAGTGACAGTTTGATGATTAGTGAAAGAAAGAGTACGTTTACAGATTAAATTCAAAATTGTCAAGTCCCTATTGGAAAACCCTATATTAAAATTTTATCAGTACTACAAGAATAAGTATGTGCGTAAAATCTTTTTGATAATATGTTGATTATAACGTCACTTAATGGATGTCGCATTTATCAATGATTTTAAATAAGTCATAATGCCTAATGACGTGATAAGTCTTGGTTTAACAATCTGCAAATGCTCATTATCATTAACATCAATTCAGTGCAAATTACACTTGTAAGATCTTTTTTTGAAATGATCGGTTTCTCTCCCATTATTACAAGTCTAAGAAATAATTCCAATACATTTGATATTGTAGATCCCAGTCTTTCAGGTGGATTTAAAACATAAGGTATACAGCGCAGTTAGATATATTACATAGTTCAATTTAAAGATAATAATAGCAAAATTAAAAATCGAGTGATGTGGTCAGATGCGTTATGTGCATATTAAATATCTTTACGGTTATAATTACTCTTGCACGTCTGGTCATAAAAATAGGTGTGATTCAATTAATTCTTTTAATTTGAGCTAAAATGTTAACAGTTTTTATGAAGAGGCCAATATCATTTTGATTTAACAGGGTACTGTGTGAAATTAACACGCAATTTTAAGTTTTTTTTTCCTATTATGATTAGTCACAAAAATAAATGCATAAAGGTAGAAATAAAAGAGATTTACGGCAGTTAACAAAAGTTATTTTGAATTTAAAATTTTTAAAGCTATAACTTATTTATTAGTAACCTAGATCTATCAGTGTGTCTCGCAACGGTAGGGTACATTAGCAACTAAATCTGAAGAAAATATTTTAGCTAGGTGTGCGTTTTCTTTTTATTAGAATCAACAGAATCAGCAGATACAGTATTATTAAAACCCAAGAAAAAAAATCATATTTCTTTAACACATAATCGATCGCCAAAAATTTGACAAAAATACAATAGCAAACAATTTTAAAGGAGTTATAAAAAATAATACTTATTTTGGAATTCCTATACGACAAAAGCATAATAATAAGGATAAAAACCTAAAATTGTATTAAAGCAGATCACGCTTGAACCCTATCAAACAGCTTTGTCATTTTTGTTCAGTATCGTTTGGCAAGGATAAAATGGAAAAACTCACCCCACAACAGCGTCTGTAAATTGTTCAGCTGTATTACGAAAATCAGCGTTCTGTGAAAATTGTTTTTCTTGCGATTCGAGGAACTTACGGTGCGCATAATCAACCTACAGAAACCACTATTGCCAATACCATTCGCAAATTGAGTCCCAGTTTACATTAGTGAATGATACTCGACCGGTTAGACCACATCCAGGACGTATTGAAGAGACTATGAAATAGCAGCTGTAGCTGAGAGTGTACGCGAAGACCGAAGAACTCAATGAAAATCCGTGGTTTTATCGTGAAATTTTATTCAGTGATGAAGCCTATTTCTGGCTCAATGTATACGTTAATAAACAAAATTGCCGTGTTTCGGCTGATGAATAAGCCGAAGAGTACCAAGAGCTACTATTACATCCATTAAAAACAACAGTATGGTGTGGTTTATGGGCTGGTGGAATCATTGGTCCTTATTTCTTCAAAAATCAGAATGTTACCGTCAATGGTAACCGTTATCGCGAAATATTAACGGATTATGTGCTTCTTGAAATTCAAGCACATGGTCTCGGTGAGCTCTGGTTTCAACAAGACAGCGCTACGAGCCATACAGCGCTACGAGCCATACAGCGCTACGAGCTACAGCGCATGAAACAATGGACTTGCACTTGGCCGCTTAGATCGTGCGATATGACACCTTTGGACTATTTTCTCGGGGGATATGTAAAATCTCAGATCTCAGCCAGCTACGATTGGCCCTTTGGAAGCCAACATTACTCGTGTTATCCGCGAGATACCAGTCGCTTTGCTCGAACGAGTCACTCTAAATTTTACCTTCGGAATGGACCACCTCAGGCGTGGTAGTCGTGGCCAACGTTTACATGATATCATTTTCAAAAAGTAAATGCCATGAATTGTTCTTTTAACCGATAATAAGAATTTTAAATTCACTTTCAAATTTATGTGTTTTATTTTATATCATAAATCAAACCTCACGATGAATCACCCTCTATTAAATGGGAAGAAAATGTACATTGATGACAATTTTCAGACAGGGTCATACGGATAGAGGATATCAGTGAAAAGCAGGATTTGGATTTTCCAACATTTGGAAAGTTTGCCATGTATGCTAATTCTTCTATGGTTTTAGCTCAATGTGGGAATGGAATGTGGTTCAATTTATAACATTAAAACTAACTTGTAGACATTCATCTGGGTTAAATTAACTGATTTATTCCAGGCTACAAAGGAATCATACAAAAATTCGTCGCCAATAAATTTGGGAGTGAATCCCCAGAAGATACTTTTGAATTACTTGCGTCTACGGTCGAGCATATACCAAAATAATGGAGAACACACATATGCCAAAAGTAGCGGTGACTACTAGGTTCAATTTTGAAACAATATGACAATTTTCCAATAACCCAACCAGCTTTTTACAGACAATGTGAACTCCAAAGCTGTTCAAGAAGAGCAACACAGTAAGTTGGATCTTTGCCACGGTACTCCTTTCCGCCAACATCCTCTTGGTATGTTTTTGTCCGCGTTTACAATACCTCCCTTGGCTATGGGATTGACTGGTTCAAACTATTTCAAACTCACGTACCAAATGTTGTTGTCCTTTTAAAATGTCTTCATGAGCTTTCATTAGATGCAACAAAAATGTGAAATGCCGAAGACTTATCCTGTTACATGTCTGATGTTTTCGCCAGCTTGGGTGTACTTAGCACCCTCTCATTCCTCATTAACCTCATTACTTTTTTGAAATGAGATAACCAATCCCTTACTTTAAATCCTCTTTTCAAATTAATAAACCTCACTTCCCGTGCTTACTGGATGGCCTGCTGTTCGGTATCGACGCTATCCATCAAGTCGTTCATGTAGTGCCTCTCCTCAGCTATACTATAGCAATCGCCGCTCTCGGATATTTGTTTGGGTACTCAGAGGCATTAAAGTACTTTAGGAATTGTGATTTGCTTGGTAAACAAAATGCTCCAAATGTCAAGACATTAATCACGTAGACATCTGCTGCACTAGTCGAAGCCGATTCTCTCCTTAAAAACCGTTGACTATGTTGGTCTCCTTTGCGTACAAACTTGATGGAACATTTCACATATGTCCACACAAACACTGTGGCTTTATTTTTCTTGCATAGCCTTAGCGAACAATATTTTGAATTTGCTGACCCAACATGGTTCTGAGCTCGGGGTAACCCAACATTTTTCTCTCGATGCATTCCAATCTTTATAATGCCATGGGAAAGCTGTCAGGTATTTCGACTTTATCTTTTCGCATACGAGGTGTGTTCAGAAAATAACGGGAATTTTTAAATTTCGCGAATTTAGATAGTCCGATTGTCAATTTTTTTTTGATTTTATTATGTTGGTATACATGCCCCTGAAGTATGGTATTTTAGCTGTATTCATTGTTTAATTTGTCTGTGACAACCGCTAAAGTTAAACGTATTTTTATGAACGCTTAGATTTTCGTTGGTTAAAAGAAATGGATCAAAGAATTTTGCATAAAAAAAAAATGGTACAAGCTCTTCCAAGATGGCCGAGATGCCAATGACGAACCTCGCTCGGGACGCCCCAGCACATCAATAAAACTGATAACGTCGACGTTGTAAAGAAAATCCGCGAATTACCATAAGATAAGTTGCTGAGAATATTGGCATATCGGTCGGCTCGTTTGGTGAAATTTTTTCGGATGTTTTGGGCATGAGATGTGTTTCAGCGAAATTTGTTTCGAAACTTGTTAATTTTGATCAGAAGAACCGTCGCATGAGCATCGCTCAAGCGCTCTTCAATTACGTCAATGATGATCCTTATTTGCTCAAAAGGGTCATAATTGGCACATGCGACTTTTTTCTGTTCCTTTGAAAGGACGGAGATTTTCAACGATTGAGGAAATAAAAACGGCATTGCTGAAAGAGTTAAAAACTATTCCAAAGATCGTGTTTGAGAAGTGTTTCGAGGTTTGGAAGAAGATTCGTTTGATTGTTCTCACTAAAATCTCCCTAGTTAATCTCTCTAAGGTAAGGAGCTAGCTGCTTCAGCCATCTTAAGCAACCAATATTTGAATTTTTCTAATTTCTTTTCAGGTTGCTTTTTTGCGGCCATAACCCAGTTTAATCTTAACGATGGTAGAAGCTTCCCAATAAGTTCTTGCAAAAACATGGGATTGCACAGATGATCACTTAATCCAGTAGCCTTCATCGTTGACTAAAAACTGAAGTAATGTATCAAATTTATCCGCCTTTGGTGACGGTTTTAATCGTATTTTATTAATAATGTGATTAATTATTACTTCGGGCCTATCAAAATACATTTCCAGATTTGCTATTGTTTCAGGCACTGTTTCCGGTAACAGTAGCCTATGCCCAGAAAACTCTCTAGCATTACCTTTTAAAGCATGCTGCAGGCCCAGTTTCGAAAACTACTGATACACACAGCCCATTCACCCGGTCTGCCGCTGAAGGTACGAAGCTCCTTAGACAACGCTTGAACAGCACACAACTGTACCTCGGTCAATACTCTAACTGACGTCGCCAATGCTTTTCTTCATTAAAGTTTCCCTGTCTGCTGAATTGAGGCGTCCATTACCACTACCACTTTAATTTCTTTCGTCTTTACGGAGAATAGATTTACTTTTCAATGAGTAGTTTAATTTTTTCTTAAGAATATTGTGACTTGCAAAATATTCAAAGACCTTCTAATGTTTTTTTTTTTTTTTTGTTAATACTTTATCTTTTTAGTAAAAAGGTAAAATAACAGAAAACTTTTAAAAAATTAGTCTTTTCTTCTTGGTGGTTAAATTTACCTCACAGTCATTCATGATCGTTCTTTAAATTAATTTCAGTACCATCTGGTTTTGGAATGCACATGTGCAACTATTGTTAGGCTGATTCCACCTTCTTTTATCATGAACAATCATGAATTGTTTTGTAATTAACAGTATCTGTGTATGTGTTGTACTTACATTATGCATTTATGATCAACTTTTTGTGAACAATCTAATTTCATGTTATTTTCTTACACAAAATAAAATGTAATGTTGATCAATGTTCGTCAAATATATATACATTCAGTGGTGACACTGTTTTTATAAAAAAATATTGTTGACTTAAACTGCATATTGTTTGCGATCCCTGTTTACTAATGGTTTAATTTTCCGCTTCAAAATTATTTGTCATAAGAAATAAAAATCATTTTCCAAATGCACGTTAGTTTTGTTCGGACAATTTTAATACTACACCTTTTCGTATATAATGGCTTTTATCACATTTTAAGGGTTTTTATTTTATTTTGCTGAGGTAATTAGTAATAATGGGTGATTTTTTAAGCGTTTAGTTTTTAATTTTCAATATATATATATATATACAAAATTGTTATTATAGATTTATCAAATGCTTGTCATTTACTTTTTAAAAATTATTGCATGTGTTAACCACGACTACGTTTTAAGTGGTGTATACAGATGGGACCAATTTTGAATTTTTTTTTCGAGCATATTGGCTCTAATCTTGCTAATAGCAGGTGTAATTTTGTATTCCAAGGCTGCAATTGATGCTGTTTTATCGACATAGAAGTCAGTATCCCTATAGAAAAAATTTAAATGCGTCGAATCGCATGATCTAACCGGCCAATTTAACGGTCCAAAACGAGAGATAAATTGCTCACTGAACTCATTTCTTAATTGGTCCATTTCTCATTAGTGCCGTCTTGTTAGACGGTCTAGTTTTAGTTTTGTTTATTAACATACTCATTCAACAAGAAATGAGCTTCGTCGCTAAAAACAATTTTTTGGTACAAAAGCGGATCTTCTTCTAGCTTTTTTAAGTCTCACTCACAGAAAATACGACGCTGTGGCAGGTCGTTCGGCTTCAGTCCTTGCACGAGCGGAAACAGCAGCCTCTGAACACATCTAGGCATACCGGTATATGGCTTGATGTACAATAGTGTGAAATTGGTGCCAAATTTGGTCATTATGGCTCAGTAGGTCGATTATGACGACTGTAAAATTTGATAATTTGTAAGCGTTGTTTTGGTGTAAGTGTTCCTATCATGAAATGGCAATGCTGCCTGAACATGTAAGCTGTCAAAATGAAATACTGAACAACCAAACAGTTAGTTATGTTTTCAATTAAACAAAGTTTAAGAAAAGATTCTACACAGAAAGCTTTTGACAACGCATGTTGGGCTTATGGAAACTTTACCTATGAACTTCGCGGAATTAACCAGAAATATAAAACTAAATACCCCACAAAACCGAAAAAAACACGGTGGATTATTGAGTAGTGGATTTTCCTATTTTTTTATCTTATTGACTAATAACATACTTATGTAATTAGTTTTTAAAATCTAAGAACTCTATTATCACTGAGTTGCTCAGAATTTTGAAATTAAACAATAAATACACCCATGTGCTATTTATTTTGTCGCCACTTTATGTATGTAAGTTCAAGAAATTTGAAAGATTTGAAACCATAATTGCTAAAAATACAAGTACAGAGTGTTCCAAAAATAACCTTGTTTTTAACAAAATATTGACCAAAACAAAAACATATTAGGTGCGCAACTAAGTTATCGCTTTTTTTTTTTTTTTTTTTTTTGAAAATGCAACTTTATTGTGCACAAATAGTTACAAATGAATTATTCGAAATATTGCCCATCGCTAACTACAACTTGTTCCCTACAACTATTCCCAGCTCGAATACCGTTACGGTAAAAGTGTTTATCTTTTGAGGCTATTCACGAATCAAGCCACTTTTTGATGTTTTCACATGAGCCGAACTGCTGATCAGCCAGACCGAAACAAGTAATAATCGGACGGCGCAGATTTCGGCCGAACCGACGACGTAGAAGCATGACCGGGCATTCCCCATGACTTTCTTCTCTTTAGGTTGCTGTAATGAATCTATTTTTCATCACCCGTCACGATGCGATGAAGAAAACCCTGGCTTTTTGCCGCTGGAGCAGTTATTCACTCAACGACGCTCAACGTCCTTTGGCTTCAAATCATAAGGAAAACATGTTTCTTGCTTTTAAATCATTTCCAACGCATGCAATCGCCGGGAAATGGCTTGGTGGGTAACAAATAATACTGAACTCCTAATGCAAGCTCTTGCGTTTGGCACGGATCCTCATCGAGTAATGCCTCCAATTCAGCGTATTCGAAGGATTTTGGCTTTCCTTCACGCAGACGATCGTAAACATCGAAATCATAGTTTCTTTTTGACAGATTACGCGTGACTCCTATCAAACTGCTTTGTCATTTTTGTTCAGTATCGTTTGGCAAGTCATCACTAAAATACTCACACTACAACAGTCTCCAAATTGTTCAGCTGTATTACGAAAATCAGCGTTCTGTGAGAAATGTTTTTCGTGCAATTCGAGGAACTTATGGTGCGCAAAATCGACCTACTGAAACCCCTATAGCCAATACCATTCGCAAATTTAAGTCCCCGTTAACATTAGTGGATGATACTCGACCGGTTAGACCACATCCAGCACGTAGTGAAGAGACTATAGCAGCTGTAGCTGAGAGTGTACGCGAAGACCGTGACGAATCGATTTGTCGTCGACTTGAATTTGCGTCATGTTTTCAGTGAATGGTCTCTGGAAAAACTCAATGAAAATCCGGTGCTTTATCGTGAAATTTTGTTCAGTAATGAAGCCCATTTCTGACTCAGTGTTCAACGGATACTTTAATAAACAAAATTGCCATATTTTGGCTGATGAGAAACCTGAAGAGTACCAAGAACTACCATTACATCCATTAAAAACAACGGTATAGTGTAGTTTATGGGTTGGTGGAATCATTGGTCCATATTTCTTCAAGAATGAGGAAAATCAAAATGTTACCGTCAATGGTAACCGTTATCGCGCCATGTTAACAACTATGTGCTTCCTGAAATTCAAGCACATGGTCTCGGTGAGCTCTGGTTTCAATAAGACGGCGCTACGAGTCATACAGAGCGTGAAACAATGGACTTGTTGAGAAATCATTTTGGTGAGCACTTAATTTCGCGTTTTGATACGGTAAATTTGCTGCCTATTTAAAGTCTCAAGTCTTCAGGAATAAGCCAGCTACGATTGACGCTTTGGAAGCCAATATTACTCGTGTTATTCGCGAGATACCAGTCGCTATTATGGCCATCATTTACATATCATTTTTAAAAAGTAAATGCTATGAATTGTTCTTTTAACCGATAATAAAAATTTTAAGTTCGTAAGAAATTTTAAGATTAAGATTTTATGATTTTAAGATTTGTAAGCCTATGTACAAATCAGTTCGCAACGTATGATTTTTTTTAAGAAATTAAAATAGTAAACCTAATTTTTGTATAATTTCTTGTGCCGTGTTGGTGCTGGTAGAACTGATTTCAAAGTTTTAGAATTTTATGTATCTGGAATTAAAAAATAAAAATCTTCACCAAAATTATTAAAAAATTGGTAATAGATAGATAGATAGTGTTGGAAACAGAATAGTCAATATGATTACATTACAGTATTGAAGATTTATTTAAAAGAAAGTTTTTGCCATTTTGGGCATTCAACAAACTACACCCAATTACACGCCTAAACTCGATTGAGCACTTGTGGAATCTATTGGAAAATATAAATCTGAAATCGTAAAATAAGGAATTAAAAGCT
Source organism: Volucella inanis (assembly GCA_907269105.1). Taxonomy (NCBI): domain Eukaryota; kingdom Metazoa; phylum Arthropoda; class Insecta; order Diptera; family Syrphidae; genus Volucella; species Volucella inanis. The sequence goes on from OU026155.1 coordinate 61,301,514, forward strand.
CTTTTAGGAAGTTTTGTTATGAAAATGGTACAAGATCGATTAAAAAAAAAAACTTGAGGAGCTCTATGTAGAAACGTTTAAGAGCCGCTATTAAAATGAAAAGGTATTCAACAAAATAATAGAATAGTAAATCGTAAATCGGATTTTTTAAAAGGTTTTAATTACATTTGCAGGTGTACGCAACATTTTTTAGAGTGCAATAGTGACGTATTTCAGTTTTTGTACTGCAATAAATAAAGTATAATAATAATTTTATTTACGCATTTATTTATTTAGTTTTTTTTTTTTCAGTACACAGACCTTAGATAAAAAAAAAAAAAAAAAAAAAAAAAAAAAAAAAAAAAAAAAACGGTTTTAAATATATTCTTTCCTTTAGGGCCACATTCTGAAAAAATAATTAATTTTGTATTTATATGCCTATGTACAAATCAGTTTTTTTTTCAAGCACTAAAATAGGAAATTATCTCCTCTTATCTCTCTGAAAATGTACATGTTTACCTATATTAATGAGTAGATGTGTTATTATTTGCAGTTACGTTCTTGGAAAATAACTTTAGAAATGATAACAAAATAATACAAGTACCAAGCAAGTATACTTTTTTTTACAAGGTAAATACGCAAACGAATATCTAAGCAAATCTTCACAATGTGCAATAAATTTGCCAGAAGATATTCAGAGTTTAAGAGCATGAAAATAATTGTTAATTTTGTTGTGCTCTCTAGCCATTCAGTTAAACTTTAATTTATACATTTCTTCTATTGTATGGTCTTTGATTTTCTGCTTTTTCTCAAATAGGGTCTAATTTCTTTGAGTCATACAAGATTAAAATACGTTGTTTTTCAATAATTTGTAATAAATTAAAAAAATAAAAAATCAAAATTAAAATATACTACTGAGGTATAAATAAAAATCTATAAGATTCAAGTACAACAGGCTTGTTGAATGTCAAATCTCGTTCAAACACATATTGGTTTAAATGTACGCACACAAACCCAAAATAAAGCGTACATAAAAAAAAAGGTGCTCGCTGACGATGATGGTTTTGTTCCGTTAAAAATTCCTTAAGTAATCATGACTCATTTCCTTGTAAAGCTAAAATTTTTATTTCGCTTATGTATAAGCAGTATCAATAGAAATAGATGAATCAAGTTAAATGAGCAAAACAATGTCCACAAGTTTTTGCCGTAACTAAAATCAATCAAAAGCAATCTGTTGCTTCTGAGATAATCTTAAATGTTCATGTTATTTAGCTACTTCATATATATATATATATTATCTATGGATAAATAGATTTTATATTATCTGCATACATACCTGTTTTCCATCGACTTCAATATCTGCAACATAATTTTCGAAAACTGTTGGGACGTAGACCTCTGGAAACTGATCCTTACTGAAGACTATTAGGAGACATGTTTTACCACAAGCACCGTCGCCAACGATAACTAACTTCTTGCGAATTGTCGCCATTGGTTCTAATAAAATGTTTCCAAAAGTTAAAAAGAAAAATCACTGTATTATACAATTAAAATAAATCAAATTGGTGGGCAATGAGATTTTTCTTTGCACGTCTATTTTGCATTCATTGTCGTCGTCGATAGAGAAAATAAAATATGGTTATATATGTATATACGTAAAGGAAAAAAATATATATCTCTACCCACCAAGAAAAAAAAACAATTAAAAATCACTAAATCACTAAACTTTATTACTTTTTTAAACTGCACTGGAACAAAGATGATTAAACAAAAGTAGTTATTCTCTCTAAAAAAAAAAAAATAAATTTTTATTCGACGACGGGGTGAACAACGCCTTTAAAATTTGACGAGAACGAGAGCGAGATACAATAAAATGGCGACACACAAAACTTCGCTGAATTCGAACAACTTAAGTTCTACTGTGAGTGTTGCCGAGGTAAGGGTATCTGTACTTCTGCTAAGGTACTAGACCAAGCAGATCAGACTCTAGTCATTTCTATAACACTCGTTTTAGATATACATACATAGGTATACTTGTACATGAAACATAGTTTGCGAAAACCACACCAACATATAGACAAAATTAAATGGAACATAACGAGCAAGAAAAATAGAGGCAAACAATGAAATTTTTCAGTAAAAAAAAAAAAATAAATAAATAAATCTACTGTTACAAAGTGAACTAGTAAAAAATGTCAGAAGCTGAACTGTTATGCAAATATTTTTCGAATTTATCCGAGTCGAAATTTCAATGTAAACTGACGACTAATTTGAAATTTGTCTTACTCGAATCTTTAAGTTGATTGGTACGATTCCTCATTACCAAAGAATGGCAAGATTGTTTAATGATAAATAGCACCAAGATTGTTTTGTCATAAATTTTGGCAATTGTTAAATTTATATGAACTTCTGGAATTTAAAATTATGTAATTGCAAAACTGAATTTTTTTATTTGCCAGCTCTAGCTCAACAAATTTATTCAGAAGCTAAGCTCAGAAACATTTATGAACCCAACGAACAACGTTACCTTTCATTAAGAAAAATTTAATATCGCAATATATCCATTTCGGTGTGAAACTTCAACTAACTTTTAAATAGCCCATATAATTACGTACTAAGTGTTATGGTTTCGAGTGCTCAATAGGTACAAAAAGTTGCCGCTAAGGTCAATGCTACTAAATTTATTATCAATGCAACACTTAAAATACTCGTAAATGCTTCGATTTTTAATACCTCAAATTTGGCAGCAGTGCAAAGTTGCTGAAGATGTTTAATTCATTTTCCAGGATTTTTATCATTTTGTCATTAAAGCTTATAAGCATTTAAGGTGACAAAATGTGAATATCCTGCTTGCGGTTTTTCATAACATTTAATTACTATATTAGTGATTCCAAGCTTTGAATTGTACTGAGGGCCATTTTATTAGGCAGGCAACGACGTATGTAAATAGTGTCAAGCAGCAGATATCTGTCTTCCATTCCACACAAAGGGTCAACTTAAAAATGTTTGTTTTATTTTTCTGCATGTTCACTGGTTTATAGATCAAACTTATGAGTGGAAAACGCATTAAGCAAAAGTTAGTGTTTAGCAGGCACTTCAATTGCGTCACAATACCAGTATATATGTATGTATGAACATTTTTTTATTAAAACGAAACCCGCACCGAAAGAAAAGTATAAAAAGAAGGAATAGTATTGACAAATAAATATAGAAAATACAAGACACATAGTAAGCAAGCAACAATAATACCTGAGTTAGTATCAGATGAGACGCATGAGAAACACCACATAACTAAATTCCTTCACTTCATGCAAAATAAATTATTTATTCTACCTTTAAGGCCAATATAAAAATGTTTAATTAACTTCGTTGCTCGAAGGAATTATGTGCATATACTCTCCACACAATAAAGTTTCCGTCACTTCACCAAGAAAAAAACAAATAAGATACCAATTTCATCTGCACTTTCCTTTAACACTAAGCTCTACTGTCATGAAATATTCTGCACCCATCTACCAACTGTCAAAAATCGAATAAGACATTCGCTTTTTTTCCTTTTTGCTGAATATAAGTACAGTTCGATTAGATTTCGATTGTTTAAGTCCAAGAGGCAGGTTACATTAAGAGTATGTGTTCTTTTTGATAACAAATTTTATTCATATGAATAAAACAAAAATCTTCTCGCAGAGAAATTTAAAATAAACAATGAAATCTTCTGCCTCATTACCGACTTATTACTAATTTCTAATTGCTAACTGTCATTCTTCGGAATTGAAAACTAAACTTTACACCTTTTATTATGTCATACATATATTGAATATTTTTCACAAAAGGTCATAATGTAAATATTTACGATATGTTTATTTATTTACATAAAATAATTGAATTCAGTATCAGGGTACTTAAACTATCTTCATCTGTATTACGTGGTAATAGGAGAGTTTTACTTATTTTGTGCTTTTTCTCTATCGTGAGTTTTTTTTTTTTTTGAAAATACTACTATTTTATAAATCAGTAAATTTAACCGCTGTATTTAATTATTTTAAGGTTGTAAAGAGTTTAAATAAAAAAAAACATGTTTTTGAATGAATGGAGTCAATTTTTTCTCTATCATTATTTTACATCTTAATATGGTGACTACTCGAAAATAGACACACATTAGGCATACTATTGTATTTAACGATTATTAGCGGAAACATTTACATGGTGAACTAGAATGGACATGTACATTCGTTTCTGAATGCCTGATTGCTTGAAAATAAAAATCTAGTTAGACACACAATACTATTTGGCGTTTATATTTATATGTGTAAGTACATTCTGATATAAATTCTAGAAGAGATTTTTTCTGGAAAAGTGAGAAGTGTCCCATTGTAACAGTTTTATGTAAGTGTTTTCTCTCCGGAGTTCAAAAAGAAGGCTTCTGTCGGACAATTGATAACGAAAGGTATTCATGCGATGTCGTTAAATCATCGCAAACATTTTAAACTTCGCAAGTAAACTGTTAAGGTTTGTATGGGAAATTTTTAACAACAACTTAGTAAGCTTACGACACGAATTTGGTGTGAAAATGATGATGGTAAACGTTGAAAACTTATAACATCCTAATGACATGACACTTAATCTGTCACATTCTAAAACAGAAATCGAAGAATCAACACCACAAGTTAATAAATTGGGAAAAAGGACAAAGAAGATTTTTATGAAAATGGCAGGTATGAGGTACAATTTACAAGACTGAAGCCGAAATATTCACTCATTTGGAAACAATGGCTGAAGAAGTAAAACAAAATCAAGAGGCATATGAGGTATTATTATATTATCATATTAATGATTTACATAGATTAAAGTTTATTTGATTACAGAAACCAAGAGCATAAAAATTCCTTCAGACATCAACTGGATTGCAAAATACGGTATGTACCTTAAAAGTTTGGTTAACTGGAAGGCAAAACAGGTGCCAAGATACAGGTGAAAAGATACAGGTAGATAAAATAAATAAATTCATTTATTTCTTATACATTTCGTATAGTTAACATTGAAACATACTTTGACTACCTTATGAACATAGAAATATAAAATAAACATAAATATAAGTATTGAAATAGTAATGACAATGTGTAATTGTCCATGCATAAGTATTAAAATAGTGTTAAATATTATTTAAATAACCCTGTTTTAATATCGAAATCTAATTTTTGGTGCTAGCAAGAAGGTTGAAGTTAAAAGTATTTATTAAAGAAAGCTGTTAATAGCATCAAACGAAAAATTTATGCAGTTGAAACTAATAATTTATTTTAAAGGAAAATACAAAAATAAAGATATTTTTTGGTGTTAATGATAACAAAAAAATAATATGTATAATTAGATAGTTCGTAAGTAGTAATTTTTAAATGTTAGCATCTTGCTTGCTCTAGTGGGGGCAATGGTGAGTAATACTATATCAAAAATGCAGTTTTTTCGAAAGTACAATAATTGGTGTAACAACTTTACCATCATTTCAAAATGTAAAGTTAAACATCCTGATAACAAATATGGTGTTCCAAGACGTTTTGCATGCGGCCTTTTGCTTGCAAGTAGCGCTTATAGTAGGCTAGAAATCGATTTGTTAAATAATTGTGATAACAATTTCTTTTTCTCCCGAATGTAGAAATAGACTTCCTGATAACATATATGGTGGTCCAAGACGTTTTGCAGGTGGCCTTCTTGCAAGACGAACTAATAGTAGGCTATAACTCAACTTGTGATAAAAAAGTCTTTATCTTTGTGTACTTAAAAACCTACTTTTCTTATTATGCATTTGTTATTTTACCCGATCTTCTCAAATATCAAGAGTTTGAGATTATTTATTTCTCTTATAACTATATACAAAGGTTGCGTTATTTATGTAACTACATATATATTATGGAATGAGAGTTATTGTTGAATCATTATTATGACTGAGAGCAGTTTTAACTGTACCATCTGCAAAACAAAACTCTCAAAATAAATTAGGGCTCTACAACAAGTAATTCTGTTTTAAACCTAATACTTAGATAATAGACGGGTAGGTACCTTAAGTTATATTTTTTGCTTGAATCATGAGTGACACGCGTTGTAGTTTAAAATGCGTTCTTCATATTGGAAATAATAATTCAAGTTCAAATGAAAAAAATTAGACTATTTACAGGAAGCGACAAGAACTCTAATATTGAAATTGCTGACGAAATGTCTGATAATGTTTCCACTACATTTAATAATATAACAGCAATATATTATATTATAGTTGTTTATTTTGTAACAGCCTAATCCAACGTTTTAATGGCAGAAAAAATAAGCTTACATGTGTTATAAGATCAGGCCTAGAGCACATCGTCAGAGTAGCTGTACTTCGCGAAAATGATGATGTTTACACAAAATTCGCCTTTGTCGACGAACACATTTTAAAATTAAAAGAATTTTGCACGTTTAATAAAATTTGTGATCTGTACGATGAGAAATTATGTGAGAAAATTAAATCAATTACGTTTTCAATCCTCGAAAAGCAGCTACAGAGTATTTATAAGGAAAAAATTTGAGAATCAATTAGTCATTTTGGATGCAACGATGATCGTGAACCAGGAATGTTTGTTAGACGACATGCTAAGAACTGAAAATTTAAAATCAACTTTGAGGTACCTACCTACTAACTATAATATTGCTCGATGTTTTATCACTGTTATTATGGAATTATATAATTGTAATGCAAATCGATGATCGAACTCTCCCAGATATCTTAATGCTAAAATCTGTGATAGATAATGAAATACAAGTACCTGATATGCTAGCAGAGTTTTTCAATTTTCTTGTGGGCCCTGATTCTCGTTATAGAAAAATTATATCTTTTTGCGATGATACAATTTATTGTGTCACAAAAGAGCGAATTAAGCCTGGAATCCAATTAGGTTAGTTCTTTTGTATGTTTGTACCCATGTCCTTTGTAAATTCAAGATTTACTTTCAGGTCTGGCTATGAAAAACCTTACCAGTAATAGACGCGTTATTGAGATACTCAACAAATTGGGACATTGCGTTAATTACCAATGGAAAAACTGAAGATATAAATAGAAAAATTACATCTTTTTGCGATGATACAATTTATTGTGTCACAAAAGAGCGAATTAAGCCTGGAATCCAATTAGGTTAGTGCTTTTGTATGTTTGTACCCATATCCTTTGTAAATGCAAGATTTACTTTCAGGTCTGGCTATGAAAAACCTTACCATTAGTAGACGCGTTATTGAGATACTCAAAAAATTGGGACATTGCGTTAATTACCACTCTATTGAGGAGCTAGAAACAGAATTTTCTTTTTCAAGTGACATCTTGCAATTTTCTTTACTTCCACAACGAATGTCAAATGAAGAAAAGCTTTGCATTGGGCTTGCTTTTTAAAATTACAATTGTTTTGTTGAAACAAGCAATGGAAAAAATACTCTCCATGATACTGTGGGGATAGCGTATCAATTAATGTCAAAAAAACAAAAATCGTATCAACTTTTTGCGAAGATGTTATTTCCAATAAAGACCTTTATGACCCATCCGTGCAGAAGGCTAGACAACTTTACTATAACTTTTCCTTAAGCTATGGACGGAAGAATACTCCAATGTTGAGTGGGTGAAATTCAATTTATGTTGAGGACAATCTTCCACAGCAACAAGTTTGCCTCCAATAAATTTGTCACCCACAACCCAATCCATCGTTATGGAAACTCTTAAAAGAAGTATCGAAATCGCGGAAAAATGTCACCAAAAATATATATTTGTTACCTATGACCTTGCGATAGCGAAAGTTGCATTACTTTACAAATTCAGCATCAGGAATCGCCTCGCTTCGACTGGCTTTCTACAGAGTTATAGGTAAATTTAAAAACCCAACACTCCATTCACAGTCGATGCAAATAGTAGTAGGGTCATCTTAAGACACGTACGAATCTTAAGACAAAAAAAAGTTTTGCAGAGCTCGATATAGTTTGCATGTAACGGAATTTCGAAAATTGGCGAAAAATCAAAATTAATGCTTTCTTTTATATTTAAAAACATCATAACTTTGGCTCTGCTCATTAGACTTTGATAAAATATACCTTGTTGAATTCAGGAAAAGGTAAACTTTCAAAGACTTGGAATAATTTTTATTTTCAAGGACGAAGGATATGAAAGAATATCTTTTCTACATATGTTCTTGAATAACTCAAAAAATATGTTTTTTTTTTTAGAAGAATTGAGACAGATCCGAAATTCTGATACAACGCCATCATTGCTAGAGGTTGAAGATCAAATTGAAGTTAATGAAATGTATTTCGATAAAGGCATTGCATTTAATTTGATTAATGAATGCATACAGTATATTGGAGAAGATACATTCGACAAGAGAAGACTAAGTGACTTAAAATATGTGCAGACAAAATTGAAAAAGTCTATGTTGAAAATTGCAGAAAAAGTTCTCTCTGTTATTGTATTGTACTATTGATAATGATGAAGATAATTCCTGAGAGGAAGAATGTTTCGTAGGGAAAATAAAAGAAAATTTCCATAAAACTACAAGCAAAGACACCAAACTTGTTTAGTTGTCTTTACTTCCAGGATCGACAAGCTATATGATCAAAAAATCTAGAAAACTTCAAGAAGATCAAAGAGTTCCATCAACTTATGGGAAAAACTTAGAAGCTGATATCAAGCAATTGGTAGAAGGTTTTTACTGTGAAGACGATATCATTGAAAGCTCTGCGGATTTCATTCAGAGCTTTTTGAAGCGGCTTCGTGTTTTCATTCGTCGTGTTTTTATAACTAATCAACAAAACAGGTACATAAAGGAAGTCAAAACTCTCTTAACGAAAACAGACATACTTGTTTTATTGGACTTTTCCGAAAATTATGGTTTTGTTGTGCAAGATGCAGTGCAGGGGTACCATAGGCGACGACCTACCCTTTCGCAATATATTACTGAAACCAGATGGATGATATTAAAAATGGAAGTTTTGTTGTAATCAGTGACTGCTTAAAGCATGACACTATCGCAGTACACTTATTTCAGCGCCGTCTCTTTGAGTTCCTGCACAAGAAATGCCAACATTTTAAGAAAATTATTTATTTTTCCGATGTTAATTTAACATTGCATGAACAGGATTTTGGAGCGAATGCTGAACTTGTTTGCGAACTCTCATGGTAAGCGAATGCGATGGACTTGGTGGTACACTAAAAAGACTGGCTGCCGGAGCTAGCCTACAAAGATCGTATAGGGAACAAATAACAACTCCCTTACAGTTATATAACTGGGCAAATGAAAATACAAAGAATATGGATTTCTCCTACGTGACCACACAGGAGTATAATGAAGAAAAATTATTGATGGAATTGGGATTTTCTAATTAAAGAATTGTGCCGGAAACAAGCAAACTTCATCATATTTCATCTGTTTCACAAGGAGTAGTTAAAGGAATATATTTTTTCCTTTTTATCGGAAAAATATGTATATTTTAAGGCCTTGGGATACAAAGGCCCAATGTGACTTTTTTAAATGAAAATATTTATTACAGAATATTTAGTCGCCTATTAAAATTATTTTGGCCGAACCCGTAGAGATCCCAGTTTGAAATTTGAAATGGAAATAGAGGATGAATCTCTCTATAATATATAAAAAAAAAAATAAAAAATACCATTTTTTGAGTTATTCATGGATATATGTAAAAATGATATTCTGGAATATCATTCGTCCTTGAAAATAAAAATTATTCCAAATCTTTAAAGTTCACCTTTTCCTGAAATCAACAAGGTATATTTTATCAAATTCTGATGAGCAGGGCCACAGTTATGTTTTTTTTTTTTTTTAAATAAAAAAGAAAGCATAAATTTTGATTTTTTGCCAATTTTTGAAGTTCCGTTATACGCAAACTATTTCGAATTCTGCAAAACTTTTTTTGTCTTATGATTCGTACGACCTCAATGAGTATTTTTTCTACTTTTCAGCCAAATTGGAGGGATGTCGTTCAGAGCTCCCCATATAGCTTCTGAGATTTATCGTGGGATGACCCAGTAGTCTTATTAACATATGTACATGAAAATGTGATTCGGAAAAAACGTAAAAGCTCCTATTAAGCGTAAAGGAATATGGTGAAAACAAAAAACAAAAATTCACAAGGGATTGTCAACCTGATGCAACAAGGTTTAGAGCTCAAAATGGAAAGAAATTTAAAAGGAAGAATTCTATGTATAATATCGGTAAATTCGATGGATATTAGAGAAATTTTCAAGTTCCCTTCTATTCTTATACTTCAGGCTTTTGATCATTTAGATGGGTCTTTCGTGAAACTGATAAGTCTGTTTTTCTAAGACATTTAGAAAAAATGGCTATTCAATCTTCTCCAAATCAAATCACTGCTATTTTTGCGAATGGGTTTTTTCTCTTGCATACCTTATGATGAAATCGCTATGCACATGCATACTTAGAAAAATTTGCCAAATGAATGCGAAGACTACTCATATATAGTCCGTTTCAAATCACCGTGCAATTTCTTGCGCATGTGCCCTTTTTTGTCTATTCCAGTAATCCTGGAAGTGATCCAGACGAAATTCGAGCTAACCATACCTTGATGTTGATTGCACTGAGTCCATAATAAACTGAACTCTACTAACCCATTTGCAAACACGGAACTTTAGCAGAGCACACTGTAAGTGAAATCCCAATGCATTCTCCATTTCTAGAATCTGTCAGAATGGCCAAATTGACAGCAAATTTCACGTAATGTTCACTAGGTATGTATAATAAAAGCAAAATTAAAAAGAAAAATATTTTAGCTGGAGAATATTTATTTCAATGTGGTAAAAAAGTGAAGATAATAGAATATATGGAAAGATAGTATCAGAATAAAATTAAAAAAAGGACCTAAAAATCATATTTTGAACATTTCATTTGAAAATATAAATGGATTGCAACTTCCGCAATTTTGAAATCAAACTTAAACTGGTATTGCTAATCATTTGTATTAGCATTTTTCACGTTTAGGCATAAACTTTGGACTCTGGACAATGAAAATGATTGTTAATTAAGAACGTCTTTTAATTTCAATTTCCCTGTTGCCCTTTTAGTTTGACACGTGTTAAGAAAAAAAATTAATTAACTAATACTAATAACTAAAAAATAACATCTTTGATCATTTTTAGTTTTTTAGGAAAATATTTGTTTTTTCATTGAATTTAAAGGTTTTCCAAAAATTTCCAGAATGTTTTCTTTTCACACACTATAAAGTACAAAAGAAGTGTTTAAATGGTTTATTTGTTAAAAAAATATATATATATATCCCAGAATAGCCAACATACAACGTGCAGCAAGACTCTTGATATCCCAACTTAATTTGGTTTTGTTTTCGTCAGATCTGTAATCAATGTATATTTGTACTTTCGTTTCGTAACATTTCGTTCAGAAAAAAATAATATAGAAACAAAAGTGTTCCGATGCATGTAAAATAAGCACAGCTAAATTGTTGATAACCTTAATGAAAAACGTTAGTTTATACCATAATATTGAGGAAAAAGAACTTACCTAAAATTTTGTTGAGTTCCCTATAAGGCTTTTTAATTTCTCTAGGCCGGTCAGGCATGGAATGCGTCAACTTCTACATATATTCACTTGTTATTTCTTACCATTCCACTAAAAATAAAGCTTTTAACTGAGGTTTTGATGTAATGACATATTTTCGTAAGACCTTTTCTAAATGATTGCAGAGACGTTCTATTGGGTTAAGAGTGATGGTGTTAGTAGGAAGTGGGGGACTTTATGTATAGTATCAATCACATCTTCATCATTTGTGCGATATGTTTGGGATCATTGTCCTGTTGGAAGTAATTATCTTTCGAGATAACCATTTTTAAAACCACCATATCCACGCTTTACTTTTTTTCTTGTATTTTGGGATGCAAACCTGCATTTGGTTGTCTTCAAGCTTTCGAAGCGTCATAGAAATAGACGTTTTAAAATTAAAATCGTTGACCGTAGACAATTTTTGTGAAATTTAGAAATTCATATAACTTAATTAACATTTGCCGCGTAATTAAGATTTTTTCTCTATTCTCAGCTAAATGTGTCAAGTCACACCCATATTTTTTTAAAAAAGATTTGATCAATTATCTATTGTACCAAATAGACTTATGAAGCGCAATATTTTTTTTACTTCGTTTATAATATTATTTTGTTTGTTGCTATTACCAATATTTTAAATTAAAATTTTGCAAAAGGTTTGTGTAAAGTTAAAAAAAAACTGCTGTACATTTTTGTGAAACTATTTTTTATTCTTCATTTTTCAGAATGTAGAATGGATGCAGTAAACTAAAATTGGTTAACGCGCCACTATGCATACCTCAAAGGTGGAGCAAAATTGCATAATCCAAGAAAAAAAAACGATTTTATTAAATTTATTTTTTATTATTAAATAAAAAAATCAAAACAAAAATCGAAAAAAGGTATTAAGTATTTATATTAAACACATAGCTAATATACAGTAAGAAGAATGCATTCTGTCGTTGTATTCCAAATTTTGAATCTGCAAAAAAGGCATTAAATGTATTATTAAACTAAAATGTATACTTTTACTCACATGTTTTTAACCAGTAGTCGATAGTTCCACCCTTGGAACGCTTTTGGCGGAACTTTTTGTTGAATCTGCAAAGAAAAATGCATTAAATGTATGGCTAAACCAAAATATATACTTTTTACTCACATGTCTGTAAGTATTATAATTTATCCACATTTCTTCAAGCTTCAAAGTAAAATAAATTATTTTGAAACTACTATAAAATGCTTTTACTTACTAAAAAGAAAATGTATTGTAAACAAACAAATGCAACTGCTTTTGTCACATCCCCATAAAAGCAGTTTGTTGATGGCAGATGTATTTTGTAGGAAATTATCTTTTCTCGCTCCAGATGTCTTGATTTTTCTTCTTTTGTTGTCCTAGAAAATATAATAAAGAAAATTATTATTATTATTATCATTAAAGATATTTTGCAACTTAGAGCTTTAAAAATGAGAAATGTCAAAGTTGGAATTCACCGCGTCATTTTTATATGGGAGACGTCACTTCTCGAATTTTGACATTGTTGACAATTCACACGTATTCACGGACATGTTGACACGGTTAGGGACGATCAGGAGAAAAACGGTTTTGATTTTGCAATATCTGGAAAGTTTGCCATCTTTGTTTTGTTTGCCTATGACTGAGTTTAGCGCGTACTGATTATTTGCTTGAATGGTATTGGATAATGTATTGTGGAAAAGATAAGAAGCCGGTATTGACTTATGCGAAAACAGAATGTAGAGGAAATGCATGGACGTGGAAGGTATGTCCATTGTATGTTTTTTCAGTGTGTCATTCTGCAATCATCATTTTCGTTTCAAAATAAACTGGTGTGTTTCTTTTTTGTACTGTGGCAGCGCAACTCTGATAGGTTATGGGCCCAGATTTATTTATTTATAGATTATGCAAAAAAATTACACACGTTAATTCATTTCGTATCGACACGTTGTCGAAAAATAACTACGAGACATGGAAGATACAAATGGAAGCCAATTTAATTAAAAACGATGCATGGCCGTATGTAAGCGGGAGATACCAAAATTGAAATTGGAGATGGCTAATGAGACTCACACAGATGCATGGATGTTACAAGACCGCAAGGCAAAATCCATCGGAACTTAGCCAGATCCGAGGATGCATAACCTCCAAGGACATTTGGCTGAAATCGAAGACAATATATGCCTCTAAAGGGCCTGCGCGAAAGGCAACATTGCTGAAACAACTCATTCAAAACAAAATGGCGGATGGAGACGATATAAGGGATTATCTTTTGAAATTCTTTGATAATGTTGACAAATTGCGAAACATGGAAGTCAATATAAACGACGACCTGTTAGCTATTATGTTATTATAAAGTCTACCTGATACCTTTGAAAATTTCAGACGTGCCATCGAATCTAGCGATAGTGTTCCAGATATCGAGCCCTGATGATAAAAATAATAGAAGAATACGAAACAAGAATTCGGAAATTGTACGAACAACTATCTGGAGCATTATACGCTAAACACAACAGCAGTGCGTCACGTAATCCGAGGGAGAAAGGTGAACTTCAAAGAAATACGAACAACAAATAGAATCAACCTTTCAAATATGGCTGCAACTATTGCGGGAAGAAAGGGCTTAAGGCTGCGGATTGCTGCAAGAAAAGAGGAACTAAAACGGAGAAAGTTGGAACCAACTACTTCGCTAATTCGTGCGTCGATGAAATTCCAGACGAAAGATGGTGTCTTGATAGCGGATGCACATCACATCTGTGCAAAAATAAAACAACACTTAAAAATATTCAGTCGACGCAATCTAAATTAATACCAGCCACGAACGCAACTTCCAGCGTCAATGCAAAAGGAGATCTCACAGTCTTGAATGGAAAAGCAAACACCACTGTGACACTTAACAGATCAGATCAGATCTTCGCACTAATCTGATATCCATAGCGAAAATTGTGGACAAAGGTGATCAAGTGCTATTTACAAAAAACAAAGCTGTAATCATAGACCAAAAAGAAAATGTGAAGATTGTGGCAGATCGTAGCGGAGACTTATTCATTTGCTCACAGAACAACACCAAAGTCAACTTGCATCAATCAAAAGAGCTGAAGATGTGGAAACCTGGAGCTAAGATTGATACGAGAGCTAAGAGATGATCTTAAACAATGCGAAACGTGTATAGTCGCTAAACTAACTAACACACCATTTGCAACCCGAACAGAACGCTCAAAGAATTGTTGAATATCGTTCACAGCGATGTTTGCGGACCGATGAGAACGGAGTCCAAGGGAGGATCGCGTTATTTCATAACGTTCATAGACGACTTTAGTACAATAGATATTGCATGACATATTTCATGAAACATGAAGTTGTTTCTAAATTTATCGAATTTAAAAATTTTGCAGAAACAAAAACTGGACAAAAAAATCAAAGCTCTACAATCGGATAACGGAACCGAGTGCTGCAACTCAAGCTTGGACAAAATTTTCAAGCAATTCGAAATCCAACGTCGTTTGACAACAGTTCACCGGAGGAAAATCAGAACATTGATTGAATCAGCCAGATGCATGTTGAAGGATTCCGGTCTACCACCTTGTTTCTGGGCAAAGGTCATAGCTGCTGCGAATCATCTTCGTAATCGATGCGTAACAAAAAGTCTGGATAGAGATATTCCTTTCAAACAAATGGTCAGGTAAATTACCAAATTTAAATTATCTTCGCCCATTTGGCAGCAAAGTATTCATTTTAAATAAAACACCTTGCATTGGAAAGTTTGATGATAGAGGTTTGGAAGGAATTTTTGTAGGTTACCAAGAAACACAGAAAGGTAATAGAGAGTGGGTTCCGTCCAGAAAGAAAATCTATATATCCAGGCACGTAAAATTTGTGATAGATCTTAAAAATAATTGCAACTTCAACGACTTTACTGACGATGAAACTATGAATGGACACTACTATATTGAAAGTCCAAGAACAGTCAATATAACTACCAAGAGTCCAAATCAAAATATCGAGTCGTCTAGTGAACATTAAACCCCAAATAAATCTGAAACACCCAGAAAGACTAAAACTGGTAAAAGAGGACGTCCTAGAAAATTACAAGACGAGATCGAAGCCATTCAAGAGGACGTTAAAGAAGACATACCAGAAGAACAAAAGTTCGAACATCGGGAAATCAAATTTGCTATGAACGCCTCTGAAGTGCCCCTTTCAAGTTGTCTTTCAGGAGATAACAGATCGGATTGGGAGGATGTAATCTAGAAAATTACAAAAGAAGATCCAAGCCATTCAAGAGTACGTTAAGGAAGACATACCAGAAGAACAAAAGTTCGAAAATTGGGAAGACGAATTTGCTATGAACGCCTTTGAAGTGCCTCTTTCAAGTGGTCTTTCAGGAGATAACAAATCGGATTGGGAGGATGCAATCTACATTGAAATATGAAATCTAGTGGCAAAATAAGCCGGACAATGCAAGGACAGTGGGTTGCAGAATGGTGCTGCGAAATAAATTGAATCCCGACGGGACGTTGGACAGACGTAAGGCCAGACTTGTAGCAAGAGATTTCACCTAAAAGCCTGGAGTTGATTTCCACTACACATTTGCTCCTGTAGCAAGACTCAACTCGTTAAGGCTTTTAATTTCCCCTGCAGCAAGTTATAATCTATCTATTTATCAGATGGACATTACATCAGCATATTTAAATGGAACAATCGACGAAGATATCTATATGGAAGATATCTCTTGGAAGAAATGTTGGGGAAGATGTCAAACTCTGAATGTGACAAAAACTTAAGAAGAAAATCTTCTGAAATGCTGGACAGACTTCGAGAGAACGGCGAAAAGGTTTGCAAGCTTAAGAAGGCTCTCTATGGACTAAAGCAAGCCGGTCGTCGATGGAACATCAAGATTTATGAGACCTTCAAGAGTATTGGATTGAGACCTACAACTTGAGACACTTGTACTTAAATCAATCAATCAAGAAATTGTTCATCGTGTTAAAAGTAAACTTACGAACTCGGACAGGCAAATTATTGCCTGAGTATCCAGATAGTAAAAGACAAAAGTGGTATGCAACTGTCGCAAAATGAATACATCAAGGACATACCAAAAAGGTTTCATATGGATGAGAGTAAGCCCGTAGTCACACCCATGGGTCAAATTGTAAATTATCAAAGAAAAGTGAGGACTCAGAGGACCAGGATGGGACGTTCCTTATAGAGAATTAATTGGTGCTCTCATGTATCTTGCTGTTGGAACGCGTCCCGACATAGCATATGCTGCAAGTGCTCTTAGCGAATTTAACAATTGCTTCAAGCAGGAGCACTGGATAGCCGCTAAAAGGGTGCTTCGCTACCTGAATGGAACATATCACTATAGTCTTAAATTCAAGACCTATGGAGAAAAACCATTAACCTATTTTGTTGATGCGGATTGGGATAATTGTACATTGGATCGCCGCTCTTATACTGGATCAGTTTTTACCCTCAACGGTACTGCAATCTCCTGGGAGTCGCGAAAACAACGTACGGCCGCATTATCCACGACGGAGGCTGAGTACATGGCGGTCAGCGATGCTAGTAGAGAAGCAGTATTCCTCCTTAAGTTCCTCGAAGAATTGGGTTTTAACAACATGTGCAACGTAAAGATGTACAACAATAATCAAGGAGCTCTGAAACTTGCTTAAAATCCCATTTTCCACCCTCGGTCGAAACACATCGACATTAGATATCACTTCATTTGAAATCCACCGAAGAACCGGCCAATATCTCTAGAACATTTACTGCCGGAAAAAAAGGTTGCAGACGTTCTTACCAAATCCCTGCCAAGACCGAATTATGAAAAGTGCTTATTAGGACTTGGATTTCAAGACCTTAGGGTCACGAATTGAGAGGGGGTATTGGACAAAAATAATTGGTGTCCCTCGCAGAGCCATCTTCAACGTGTTTAACACTAATCCTTATAACATGAAGCTCATTATCCATGTTCACCTTATTCACCTTGAAATATATTTTATTCTTCAATCGCCATTTTCGTTTCAAACTAAACTGGTGTGTTTCTTTTTTGTACTGTGGCAGCGCAACTCTGATAAGCATAACCATACCATTCCACTACCACCTCCATGCTTTGATGTAACTTTGCATTTCCGAGAATCGAATCTCTCTCCTTTCCGACGTGTAACTGTTGACATACCATCTGAATTGACCAGATTCTTCACTGAAAAGGACAGTTCTCCATTCGTCTATGGATCAAGTCAGATGCATTCTGGCAAAATTTAACCTAATTATTAATAACGAGTTGTTTGGTTTATGTTTTTAAAAGAAGATATTTTGAAAAGAAACAATGGATCTCTTTATATTATATTTCTTAGCTATAGAAATTTGAGTCTCTCCATTAAAAAAATATTCAATTATCTGGGATTCAATTTCATCACTAAATTTATTTTGAGCCATAGTTGCAGATTCACCAACAACAAAGATATCCGTTTGACTGATCTACGACTCACTTTCTTATACGTAGGTAAGAATATAGCAAAACACGTTGTTGTTTTTGGAAAATCAGGAAATTGTTGCTTTAGTTTTGCTCACTGCAATATATTGCATATACTTGTTGTTGTTGACATTTTCTTACATGTGAGTTGTTGTTGTTTTGGAAACTACGTTATCGTGTTTCTGTTTCATCATCACATAAAGCTACATATAATTTTTTTGAAAGTTCATTAGAAAAAAAATATTTCCATTTATACGTTCGAACTAAATTTGTTGCTTTTGTTTTGCACAACACTGTATATACCATAGATGTGAATTCAATTAATATAAAATTGCGTTCAGAATTGTATGCAGCCTTTTCAATATTTCAATTCAAAAAAAAAAAAAAAAAATGTACCAAACCAAAACTTGCAAACCTACAACAAAGAATGTTTTTAAAAACATCAGAAGCAAGTTCAGAGATACATATGGATCATATATCTGGCAAATATTACCTATACATTCGTTGAAGTTTTATTCGCCTTTAAGAATTTTTAAAAATTTTTAAAAGAAGTCCTCCAAATAAATCAAATCTTCTACAGCAAGTAAGAAGAAATAATTACATCTGCAAGATTTGAAAAAGTGTTGTGAAAAACGAAGAAGTCCAATGCACATCTACAAAATCAATTGGTTTGAAGGTCAAACTACATCGGACAAGTTAGAGGACATTGCTCAGAGTGGATTTGATAGCGACAACGATGTTTTCAGATGAGAATGAATCTCATCTTATCGAATGAGAATGAATAGTTAGATTCTCCAAATTTAGTTTTTGCTGTAATTTGAAATTTAAATTTGTCGTTTGTTTAAATAAATCTATTAAAAAAATCGATTTCTAGCCTACTACGGCAGAAGGCCGCCTGCAAAACGTATTGGACGACCATATTTGTTATCAGGGCGCTTAACTCTACATTTCAAAATGATGGTAAAGTTGTTATACCAATAATTTGTACATTCGAAAAAAACTGCATTTTTGATATAGTATTACGCACCATTGCCCTCACTAGAGCATGCAAGGCGCTAACATTTAAAAATTACTACTTAATCATTATAATAACTATCTCATTATATATACAAACTATTTTTTGTTATCATTCACAAGCAAAAATTATTGTGGGCTCTTAATATATTAAGTGTATTTTGGGCATCGATATCACTATTATGGCTTATTTCCAATCTAAGTGTAAATGACACTAACAACTTAACAAATATATGTCAAATATTGTGTCACTCTTCTAATAAATAAACTGCCAGTACTGCCAAAATATCCGAATGTTAACAGTTAACGCCGATAGCCGTTGTTATGGGGCCTGAAAATTAAACACTGACACCAATTCAAAAACAGATAAAGATACACCTATTGTGATATTCGTTGAATGTGAACACCGCCATCTAGGGGAGAGTACGATAACTTTGGCGCCAAGAATTGATAACGGTATTTTGTAGAGGGGATAAAAACTTGCATTTTACTATGGGAGGGGAGGGTCTATCTCGCCCCGTTTAGGAGTTAGGGGCAATGTTAGAAAAAAAATGACTTAAAATGGGAAAGAAATTATTAAAAAACACCGTCAATACTTACAATAAAGTATTATACAGGATTTGAAAGCTGAAAAATTTGCTCTTTAAAATAAAATTTACATCAAATTATTCGTGTGAATAGTCTTTGAATAATTTTCATTCAAACTTAAATTTTTGGTAAAAAATGAAAAAAAAAAAAAAAATAAATAAAATTTAATCAATATAATTCAAAATTGTGAGATGTGTCCAATTGGTTTTTTTATTAATGCGCATATCAATTCTGAATCGAACACAAAAAACCACATGGCTTTAGCAATTGAAAATTTTGAAAATTTTTTTCGTATTTATGGTGATCTCACTTTGAGGATTAATATTGATGATAGGGTCATCTTTGTAAGTAAAGTATAGCAAATCATTTAGCGTGACCCAGAATGCACTACGAGGAGGTAGATTTGCATTGCATTCCGCGTCCCAGTCAGTCAGTTTGTGAGTAAGTTAGGTGTTAGTTAAGAGTAGTCAATTAAATGTTCAATGTACGAGTACATATGAAAAAGGTATGTAAGTTTCGTCAATGAAGTCATCGTCCGTACTGGTGTCAATGTTGAGTTCGTTGAGTTCTTCGATGATGGTGAAGAGCCGAGGTTGTTTTGGTGGTAAAATACCTTCAAAGTGCTCATTGTGAACGGTCGGAGGGTCGAAGTTCTTCAGTTGCAAACTCACACTTTCTTTACATTTGACAAAACTTGGATACACTTTTTTTACGTCAATTAAAAATTCCGTGATTTGGGAGCCCATGTCGTCCTTATAATTTTTTTCAAGGCAGTATTTCCGGTAAAAGAAAAGCGCCATATATTGGTGAAGGTGCTGCGTTGTATTGCGGCATAAAATTGATTTTTTCAGAAGCTTGTTATAATTCTCAAGATCATTTAAAGTATTGGTTGCATCGGGCTGGTCAACATATTCACCTTTGCTGTGGTTTGTAGTTTCATGAGTCGTAGAAGTAGGGAATATTTTCTCAATACCTATGTATTGGCGTGCGCTGTCGTACAAATACGATTGCTGTTGGGGTTAACGTATTTGTGTATATAAGGCTACAAGTCTTCTTTACTTTCGGAGTTCACTTTAAAGAAGCGTCCTACGTAATACGGCCTCTGTGGTATTTCCTTTTTGTAAGAAAAGTCTCGTCGATTTGTACAGTTTTTCCTTCGCCGTTAATGTTAACATCGACGTGAGATGCTATTATTTCGGCTATTTCACGACAATAGTTATAGTAATCTATTATAGTAGATTTACTAAGCTCAATTTTATTGTCGTGATGGCGCCAAGCGATTATATGCTAATTTTAAAATAATAACATACATGTAATAATAGTTTTAAAAAATCCTTAGGTTGTAGCTTAAGGTTTAATTAATTAATTTAATTAATAAAAACCGTGTTCACAGGCGTTTTGATAACAAAAGCGATAATTATTGCAAGCACCTCGCGAATCTCTAGCCGACATTGAGGTCCATGGAAAAATGTAACGATAGATGGGTTGATTGTATTTCTACAATTTTTGTCACCTTTTTTTTAGAGCTTTTCTTTGAGCATCAAAACATCCAACCGAACTTTACATTTCTACACTTTTCTACCTTAATAGGTAAGTTGCAACACAGTGGGGGAATGGATGTTTAAGTGGGACTTAAACCAGATTCTTCTAAAAATTCAATGCTTCTTTCGTTGGTCGATACCAAATCTCCGAACGAATAAAACACTGTGAAGTTATTTAGTTTAGGATGGATTAGAGGATGCTTAGCCGTCATTGCTTATTCACAAAAAATATCACTTGATTCGCACTACGGTTGAACACGGAGTGATCTTTGTGAATATCAATAACTATACGCCTTATCACAAAAAGAAATAACGGTATAAAAGTCAAACGTTTGTTCGTTTATATTTTTGCATCATTATCAAGTGCATTACATATAACATACGTACAAACATAGATATTTCGCAAAGTAAATAATTTACTGCAACATTGGAACATGTGAATTTTCTATAATGCGAATTAGTGAAACTTTGTTATTAATGGGAACTTTGTAATTTTGTGATGAACACTGTACGTGTACTCCTAATTAAGAAAACTATTGATATAGGCGTCTGTGAGATGTTAAAATAATATTTATTAACTTATTCAAAGGCAGACTACGTACACAAATGCCAAAAAACAAAACTAAAGTAGTAATTTAATTATAATTAATATTGTTAATTTTTTTTTTTTAATTTTTTACCAAAATTAAAAAATATTTGAATAGCAGAGAATTTCCATATTTGAACAGTAGAAGACTCAACCATCGGGGATGAAGAATGGAAACTTTTAGTGAATGTTCTAGTAAAATGGAACGTTCTCGAAAGATCACAAAACAAACCAAAACTACGTATACATCGGTGCACTCTTTGTTTCAGGTACGGAAATGGTTCAACTATATCATATTTGCAATAAGAATGGTTTCACTATTATCAAATTGCTTATAACTTTAATTGCTATCTTTTCCGATACAGCAAAATATATGGATTTAATTTTCGACAGGAAACTAAACTGGAGACCAATCATTCAAGAAACAGTTAAGAAAGCTACAGTAGACTTATTCTCTTGCAAAAAAGCCATCGGGAACATGTCTGTGCATTAGCGGAACCCTACGTTCTACCCCCTCTGCGGCATTAGATATTCTATTTCTGTTGACACCCCTCCAAATCTTCAGCAGGCAAGTAGCTGCGACTGCAGCTTAAAGCGACTACACTATGGACAAACAATCCACGTATCATCACTAAACACTGCCTTATGGGCAATCATGCAAGAAGCCTTGGCGCTTTTACAAACGATTTCTGTAGAAGCTACATTGACGAGGAGGAAGAGGAGACAATCCCCCACCTACTCTGTACATGCCAAGCTCTCTCTCCCAGAAAATAAATATTCACTTTGGAGCTTTCTTCTACAATGGCTTAAACGACTTTAACAGAACAGAACGCTTCATCGTAAGCTCAAATTAGTTGAGTAAGAGGATCGCAGATAAACGTAGCATCACAATGAGCCAATAGGCATAAGTGGGTCGGTCTTTTCAACAGCCACTTTTACCTACCTACATACCTACCTATCTACGTAAGTTATAACCAACTGCTGAGGAGAATTATTGAGCAAAATGGGATGACGTAGAGGACGGGAATTGCTTCTGAACAACCCAATTTGCTCTTTTGAAAAGACTTTTTAGATAGGTGGTTTTAGTAAAATGTATTCCATAATTGAAGATTGTCTTTTCGAAAATTGCTACCATTTACATTTCTATCAGTATTTGGGTCCAAAATAAGCCAGTTTGTCGATGGTTTGGCTGAGGTTATCAAAATGCCAATTGCTTATAGTCGTAGTCACAGCTAATGATTTTCCTTACAGTAAAATATTTGTGTGTATTTAAATTATTGTTTTTAAGTAATGCAGCACATTGCAAGAATTATTATACTAGTGTTGAAAATCCCTAAAATAATTATTCATTCCTATTATTTTCCACTTCATATTTGTGTTTCAATAGTTCTGTTCTTAATATCCAACATTTTGATTTGGCATACACTTTAAGAATATTTGATTGTAAAGCTTTGTTATGTTTAATAGAGAACATAAAATAAAATATATGTACCTATGCATAAGTGTGAATAACATGCATAAGTTCACTTTTGATTTATTTCATTTTGTGCAAAATAATTATTAACTGCGCCTTGTAACAGACTTTTCTCTGACTCGTTTGCAAAAGAAGCATCGATGGCAATTGATGAAAGTTTTTCAAGGTCGTTCTTTGATAAACTAAATGTCTCCAGAGCTAAAATATACTCATTCGACAAATTGGTATCGAATACTCCAAAATCATCAGTCTAACCCTTAAAAATAAACAACTTAGGTACACTGTGGACAGTTTTTTTTTATAATTAAATACTTACACAAAGAACTACCGGATAATTGGAGGTATAGAGTGTTTTGAAATGATGGTCTTCATACGATCTCACGGTTCCACATTTCACATTGCTGGACAAACAGCACTCAATTGGAATATTTTTTTCTTTTATAATGCTTAAGTTCTCATGTGACAAAAATGTACCGTGGCCACAACGATCCATACCAAATTGAAGCATTTCGTAAGTTTCTTTGTTGTTATCTATTTCAGCACAGTGAACAGCCAGCTTTAAGTTATTCTTACGAGCTTCATTTAAAATGGTACCGTAGTCTTCAAAAGAGCCCATCGCCGGATTTCCGCTAAAATCTATGCCTTTGATTACATCTGAATGAGACTTTAGGGCTTTGACAACAATCTCTAAAGTTTTTATTGCATCTTCTTTTCCTTTAGATCGGTCAATTGATGGCAGAAGCTTAACACATATGTCTGGATATAATAACTTTGCACAACTTCCATATTTATAATTTTTAATTTTTCATGATTTAATTTTTTTTTATACTCACTTAATAGCCGCCAATACCGTTCGAAGATACACACCCTTTGACATGTGTTCAGTTGTTTTTGGCGTTGTTCGCAACTCTAAGTATACTACATTGTCGATTGAAAAATCCCTGATAACGGATAGAGTTGCTTTTTTTAAACTATTTTCCGCAACAGTTAAGTTGTGCGCTACTTGAAATTTTTGAAAACATCTTAAATTTATTGATTAAATGAAAATGAAATATTTAAATTTATTAAAATTAACTGTAACTCACTCTGAGAGCGATGGGATTGTTGTTTTTTGTTTGAAACTGTCACACAATTCCCTAAATTCTCTTGTGTTTTCCCCGTGCACCTCTGCACCTAATTCGATTAAAGCGTCTGTGGTAAGGGAGCCGTTAAGATGGGCATGCAGCTCCTTAAAAAAATACTTCAATCATTAATATCGGGTGTTGTTCATTTTAATAGAAGGATATAATGTCAAATTTATAAAATTATTTAAACATACTATTTTCGGCATTTTCTTTATGAAGTCCTTTATTTCCATTTTGATATAATACAGCAAAACTTTTAACCAAAAAGTGGAAAGTTAAGATAGTGTACAAAAGGCATTACAAAATAACCAACTGATTGTATTGTTTTGTTAATGATATAAATAAGCTAACATAAATACCAAACTTTCCAAATGTCTGGCCCATATATAAACTAACCTAGATGACAAACTCTACTAATCCTTTTGCAAACCCTTAACATTCCCACATAACCGCTGTAAGTGAATTACCAACACTTTTACATCTCTATAACCTGCCAGAATTGAGAATGAGAATGAGAGCCATTTACAAGTAAAGTTGCTAGATGGAGAGCAATTTACAAGTAAAATTACTAGAATGCGAGCGATTTGCACGCATGTGTGTAATGTGGATGACGATTTTTGAGTAAAATGGACGGTTTTTGTGTAAAATAGGAGATCACAATTTATACGTATTCACAAACAGGGTTGCACGTAGAGGCGATAATGAAAATCGGTTCTCGTTTTTCTATTTCTGGAAAGTTTGCCATCTCTGTTAGCTTATCTATAAACTGGCCTCGATGAATATGAGTTAGTTGTCACCATAGATAAACTAACATAGATGGCAAACTTTCCAGATATTGGAAAATCAAAACAAGTTTTCTCCTGACTACTCCTAATCAAGTAAGCCTTTTCACGAATACGTGTGAATTGTCAACAATGTCAAAATTCGTGAAGTTTTAATAGTGACGTCTTCCATATAAAAATGACGAGGTGAATTCCGATTTTCACATTTTTTATGTTTACAACTCTTATAATAAGTTGCAACAAAATTTTGATGTCGGACAATAATTTTCTTTATTATATTTTCTAGGACAACAAAAGGAGAAAAATAAAGGCAAGAAACGATTTCTACCAAATACTGCTGCCACCAACAGATTGATTTTTTTTGCGGTTGCTGCAAAAGCAGCTAGAATTGTTTGTTTACGTTATTTTGTAAGTACAAAATTCGAATTTCAGAATATGTTATTTTATTCCTTTTTTACAATAGGAATAATCAATGTAAATATTATAGTCATGACCTTGAAGAAATGTGGATAATTGATACAAACTAAAGACATGTGAGTAAAATTATAAATTTTAGTTAAGCTATATATTTAATATATAGGAATTCAATTTTCAACATTAGGAATTCAACGACAGAATTTTTCTTACTGCATATTCACTTTATGGTTAATTTTCTGCTTAGAGCAAGGGGTAATTAATTTATACCTTAACTTTATAGAAACAATCACAGATTTTAAAGGCAATTTAACATCTTCCTACAAGCAACGAAAATTGTCTTTTTAAAGTAAATATGCAATCGAAGTGTGTTGATCATCTGGCTTCTATCAATGAGAGGAAATAATTAATAAGTGCATGAAAATGTGTACTTTACCATACCACACAAGAATATTAAAAAGTTAGTTATATTAAAAACGGACTTGTTTATGTAAAGAAATTGGCGAATGGAAAAAGCTTTCTCATCGAAAGCACTGAAGATCTGCGTTCTGCTGCTGCGACACAATAAATTATAATTTTTGTTCTTGGACCTGCTACCAGCTATTCATCACATAAGCTTAAGCTATTTATGTACATATCTTATAATTCTGTTGTCTTTTCCTTTGTTTTTGCCACTCTCACGCATCCTCTCCATACCTTTGTTAGTTTGATTGCACTTCTCTTTTTATTGTTCAAAAATTATTACTAATACCATGATGTTGGGACACCAAAAGAGTATGAATGAAAAATCAACGTACACTATAGTAAATATTCTTTTAAAATATTGCGATGGACTTAAAGTCTGTTATTTAAATGCGCGGAGCTTAAACAATCAAAAATTAGATTATTTAAATTACTTGTTTTCCAATTCCTGTGTTGATGTTATTTGTATATGTGAAACTTGGTTTAAGCCAGATATAAGTGACTTGCTCTATAAGATTCCTAACTATGAACTTTCCGTAACGATCGAGTTACTGATACAACGATTACAATATATTATTAAATGTGATATTGTAACCAAGTCTATTGGAAGTGGAATCGGATACATTATAGTTGAATTACGCGACTGTAATACCAAATGTGTAGTGGCTTGTGCTTATAATAATCATAGAAGTAGCTCCGCCATCCCCTTTTTCTCAGCTATTTCCGAATATTGCGCCCTCTATGAACACTTAATCATTTGTGGGGATTTTAATATGGATCTTAAATATAATTCGCTGGCCTTTCAATTGAAAGACTCAGTTTCTTCAGTAGAAATGTATCTAGTAAACACAACTTACCCTACACGTTTTGCGAAGGATAAAGTACCCAGTTTTCTTGATCTTATAATTGTTTCGTGTTCGTCGCTCGTTCTCTTGTTTGACCAACTTTCATTTGATGTTTCAGACCACGATCTACTTTTTTGTTGTTATGATATCAATTTTTCGAAAACCGCCATCCCTGATACTTTTACTTTTAAAGGCTTTAATT
Organism: Volucella inanis; assembly: GCA_907269105.1. NCBI lineage: Eukaryota > Metazoa > Arthropoda > Insecta > Diptera > Syrphidae > Volucella > Volucella inanis. Next base: position 61,328,586 of record OU026155.1, read on the forward strand.
CTATTGATGCTAACGTCCTTCAAGTTGCAACTTTTTCTGCTCCTTGGGAGCAATGCCGATTGACTGGTGATCCAAATGAAAAAGTAAGACTGTTTCAATCAATACTACTAAAATTGTATGATGAATGTGTACCTATGAAAACAGTGGAAGTTCAGAATAAGGTATGTCCTTGGTTTACTTCGGAGGTGGTCTGGTCTATTAAGACGAGGAACAAATTATACAGTGAATGGAAGCGTAGGCCATCTGATGTAAATTGGTCCGCATACAAAGTGGCATACAAGTAATTACTCAACCACCGTCCTGTGTACGTCAAAGAAAAACTTTTGTGCTTCTAAACTAAAGTCTTCCCTTCCTGCTAAGAAACTTTGGAGCAACCTAAGGACAATCGGTATGCCTGTTTGTTAAATTTATTTTACCTGAAATGGTCTCCCATCTCGCTCATGTAATCAACTGGTGCATAATTACGTCAACTTTTCCACAGCTCTGGGAATTTGCAAGTCTTGCCAATAGCAAAGAAAACTAATGCACCTTCTCCTGTTGACTTTAGACCGGTTAGCATTCTACCTTGTCTATCAAAGGTTTTTGAAAAGGTTTTGGCAAAGCAGATAACGAAGCACTTGTCACTGAATTATTTGTTGTATGTTCAGCAATCTGGCTATAGAGCTAGCCACAGTTGTGCTACAGCTATGGTGAACCTTTTTGAAGAATTAAGGCAGGAGTATGACAAGGGTTATATTTCGTTGCTGTGTTTGCTAGACTTTTCTAAGGTATTTGATAAAGTTAATCATAAAGTTCTGTGTTAGAAGCTTAAGAATCCCTTTGGTTTCAGCGAAAGAGCAGTAGAATTGATCAGTAGTTTTCTCTCTGGCAGATCACAAATTGTTAATTCTGGGGAACATTTTTTACTGTTGAAAGAAATAAAGCAGGGAGTTCCTCAAGGCTCAATATTAGGTCCGATACTCTTCTGCATGTTTATTAATGACCTTCCAACAGTCTGTAAACATACTTCAGTACACCTTTATGCAGACGATGTCCAACTACATTTAGCGAAGCCTTATGGTAACCTCAATGAACTTGTTCTTCTCATCAACGCAGACTTAAAACATACTGCAACTTGGTCTGTACCTAATGGGCTGCTTCTTAATCCATCAAAATCTCAAATAATACCCATTTCAAAAAATAATTTCGACCTTTGCTTCCTTCCTGATGTTTACCTTAATAATATCAAAATTAAAGCTGTGGACTCTGTCAATAGTCTATGCTTTATTATTAACCGAAATTTGTCTGGTTGCAATTACACAAATGTGGTCATGGGTCGTATCTAAGGATGTCTTCGCAAATTGTAAATCAGTGTTTATTTTACCCCTCAGGAAACAAGACGAAAGCTGGTACAGTATCTAGTTCTACCCCTCATAACATATGCTGAGGTGGTCTATTGCTGTCTTGACTATTCATCCAAGCGAAAACTGCAAGTTGCCTTCAACGACGCGGTGCGTTATATCTATGGCATACGTATTGTAGATATGACCATATTTCTGTGTTTGCCAGGGGTTTGCTTGGTTGTAGTATGAAACAATATATCAACGCCGAGAATTGTATGTTTTTGCACAAAATTATTATACCTCAAAGTCCGTTTTACTTCTTTAACAGACTCAATTTTACTCGCTCCTCAAGAACAACTAACCTCATTCCCTATCGCTAAAATAACCTTAACTCGTCATGTTTATTTTTTATCTATACTATAAGGCTTTGGAACTCTTTCAAATCCAATTAATTTTAAAAGTGCAATCTTTCGACATTTCTCCAACTTATCAATTTAAATTCTTTTCCTTATTATCCACTCCCTTTCTTTATTCATTCTTTAAACCTTGCTTCTATCCTATCTCACGCTTAGATTAAGATAAATATTGTTATTAGAGTTAAGTATTTTGAATTATTATAACTGATGTATATTACTAAGTACTATAAAAGATCATATCTTAATGTACAAACCGTTTAATAAATGTATTGAAATGAAATGAAATGAAAATGAAATGAAACAAGTGAAGCAAAGACAGTGGTGCTTGATACACAACCATCGTTTCCGCACCGTTGCTTTGATGAACTTTTTGCATTCATTGACTCCATGCGTTGCTTGGCAAAAATGACATCCTGACGATTTCTGTTCCCATCGTTCGGCAGCACGAAACAGGTGTCGCTTGTTGTCTTGGACGGAACAAAATAACCTGGCTATGTCAGAGAGCCAGTCGCTGAAGTTGACAAGTTGTATAGGGCTGAATCATTGTTGCGTATCCCGCTCATTCCATTCGCTTATTCATAAGCCGTTTGCAAACTAGTCCCTTAAGCAGTGATGGGTTCGCAATATGCTGCTGGCCGTTAATACAATTCCTCACTTTTGTTGCGAATGAAACAAGACAAGCCATGTTGGAGTCACTGACCGGCTGTATCCCACGAACTTGATTCAGCTAGTTATTGATAAGGTGTTCCGGGCGAAAAAAAAAACAAAGCGTAATTCTTCCAGGACACTTCCTACATTGTCCGGCTGAATTATTTGACGGCTTAATTTCCTTCAGCTTGGAGAGATTTTTTAAGCCTCTGGTTGGTTTCCAAGATCGTGTAGATAATCGGCATCAAGCCATCAGGATTCTCGGAAAACATAGGAAGATCATGTACCTTACGTGGCGTCGAGGTGAATACACTGGCCCCTGACAACTGACTCGTAAAATTGCCATTGCCGACTGTTTGTACGAATTCGGAGACAGCGCGTACATATGTGGCCGCTGTGTATGCATGTATGACGACAATACGTATGTGTTTGGCATCATGGGGACGCTCGAAGACGAAGGTAATGGCGGATACACAACTAGATGCAGTGTATACGTGGCTGGAGGCTGTACATACGGAGCTGCCTGCGGTGCGTGTGAGACTGACGATGACATGGGTGTACGTGTGAATGGTGTCCTTACATGCAGAGCTGGCTGTGATGCTTGGAGAACGCCTTGGAGCACAACAATATCTTTGACCCCCGTGACTTCAGAGCCATCTCTGAATTTCATTATCTTGACGAAGTCGACGGCTTCAGCTTCATTGAACAAGTAATCTTAATATCGAATAAGTAAAGCAGATTCACAAGGCTGCTGGTTTTGAATTGCGAAACTGCACCTCCAGCTCGAAAACCGTCATTAAAGCCTTAGAATGTTCCACATCAGCGAAAGAAGAGATTTTTCTGCAAACCGAAAAAATTCTGGGCATGTACTGGCGCTCGGAAAGCGACAGATTCCTGTACAAGCCACAGTTTCATCGAGTGAGCAAGGGCGTCATAGATAGAAACAGACGTCCCACAAAACAATGCGTGAGATTTGACGACGGAACCTACTTTGGGATGAAGAACTTTCTGAAAATATCTGTATGCTTTGCAGAAAATGTTGCCTGCAGTTACCCAAAGCAATCGATATGTCAGTTGCTCGTTTTTACTTCAACGATGGTGTTCCCAAAGATCTGAAGCCCCAAGTTTTCGTCGACGGAAGAGAGAATGTCTTCACTGCAGTCGCATATTAGAGGGCAGTGTACCAGGACGATTTGGTTGAGATATCATTCATATGCGCTAAAATCCAATGTTCGCGGGTTTGTACAGCCGTGCTTCGTATTGAGCTTCATCCCGCTGTTCTGAGCTCACGACTCATGAAGAGCTCACTTAAAGGATATTCCGTTACTGTCAGCCGAAAAGTCATTTAGAGCGTCTCTCCGACTGTGATCAAATGGATTCACAGTGAAAACCGGAGATATAAGCCGTTCGTAGCCCATAGGATCTCTGAAATTTTTGGAGGCCACGAAGCAGAGAAGCTGGAGATGGGTGCCCACAACCTAGAACACAACAGATGACGCTACGAGGGCCAAAAGTTATGTCGACTTTAGTTCATTGCCTAGGTGGTTAAACGGTCTAGCTTTCAAAGATCAACCAGAGAAGAAATGGCGTTAGTCAATATTAATGTTCAGGGTCATCATGACGTTGAGGAAGTACTTCATTCATAATATATTCTCGTAGTGGTATGTAGTAACTTGATCGATTGGAACTGTTTTTTCTCCTTTAGAAGGCTTATCAGAACAATGGCCTGGCTGCTGCGTGTTTTTAACCGCAATCAAGATGGCGCCTTAACTGCTGACGAGCTGGATGTTGCGGAAAAGCAGTTTTGCCGCGAAGCTTAACTTTAAGCCTTTTGCGCTGAAATAAGTCTTATTCAGCGTCGCTTACCAGTTCCAGTTAAAAACGAACTCTTCAAGCTCATGCCGTATCTAGATGAAGAAAATATTCTTCTAGTATGTGGTCGAATTCCGCTACCAGAAGACCTATCATCCTGCCACACGTCCATCGTTTCACAACGCTCACTACCACGACAAAATGATGCTTCAGAATACCGAAGCTGCGGTTTGTGAGTCATCTCTTACTGTAGGCTTCGTAGACTTTTGAAGGCCATGTCTGCTTTACCAGTTATGGGTCTCTTACCGGAATACCTGGTCATTCTGTACCTGAGACCATTCTCGTACACTGATCTCAATTACTTTGGACAACTCACAATGTCAGTTGGGCGTCGCATTGAAAAGCGGTGGATTTTTTTTTTTATTTTTTGAATGAAAAAAATATGTTTTAATGGATTTTTCTCCAGGGCGCGGGCGGGTGGTGTAGTAGTTTGAAACTCAGGTGTATTAGGTTTCGATATTTTTCCCAGAGGTGGTTGTCAAACTGGACGGGGCGAGCTAGTACTCCTCAACCAGTGGGTGTTAAGTACGTGCTAGTTGTTAGTTCGTTACATTTAGCCCAGTCAGCAACCACTCCAACATTAGTGTTATGCCTTTATGTCAGAGTTGACGCTGACGGGATTTTCATATAACTACATACAAATTCTATGAAGACTTTTTCACAGAATTGCTTCGCACGGGATTCGAACCCACGACCCTCTGCTTGAGGAGTCTATGCATATACCACCACACCACGGCCACCCCTATTTGAACCCTTTACTTGTCCGACAGTAAAAGGTCGTTTACTTGGAAGTAGCACATCCCTCGTTGACGGAACCATCCATTATGGTCATCCGTAACTTCATCTGCACCAACCAAGAATCGAAGCGTTTTTTCGTGTTTTTAACTGCCATCTGATACAAGCTATCCGCAAAGGGGGTCGACTGGCATTTCAACTGTCTGAAGGAGGTGCCTGGGAGCGAATGGTGCAGGTCTTACGACAAACGCCCACGGAGTTTTTGCCACGTTTCGCTGCTTAATAATCGAAGCAGAGAATGTTATTAACTCGCAGTGGCTAACCCGCCTGCCAGTAATCATTGACTGAGGGGAACCGTTTACGCCCAACCATTTTCAGCTGGGCTCGGCAAACACAACTCAGACGCTGGGAACAGTGAAACCGGATGAGAAGCTGTATCGATTGAGGAAGCAGTGGGGAGTTGCCAGCCTTTTGCGAGACAGGTTTTGGAAGCGGTGGGTACTTGAGTACCTTCTAACTAAAGTGGTGTCAAAAGACGATACCAATATTTCGAGACGTCAGTAGAGGCGATCCCGTACATCAAGGATCTGATGGAGTGGTCAGACGAGCCGAAATGCAGACGAGCAACCGAGTTTTATGTTGTCATGTCTCAAGACTGGCCGTAATAGATGTAGAAGCTGATAGTGATAGAACGCCATCTATTTTTCTATAGTACCAACGCATACTGCATGTTATTTGGCATCATCAATTTTGGCCGCGGCTGGCACCCCTTTTCCATGATCAGCCATTATCAGCCATGTTAATTTCCCGCTGATCCGCTCTCTCTCATTTTGTTCTTGAAGTCATGGGAAGAGGTACAATCCACGGTGATGACATGTATATGAATCTCAAAAATTAAAAGTAATCAAATAAACAGCAGAATTACAGCAGAGTTTGAGCGTATGCTTAAAAGATATTCAACAAAAAATTAGTCTTTTTTCCGCAAAATTAAGTTATAAACTAACACTTTTTTTTAAGGTTATCAACATTTTAGCTGTGCTTATTTTATTTATATATTGTATATTTTTTTTCTGAACGATGATATTTATTTTTGCTTCTATGAAAGCTTAAATAAACATTAATAACTTGAAAAGAAACAGATCCGTTGAAAACCATTATGAATATAATTCCCTTCGACAAAACCAAATTAAGTTGGGATATCAAGAGTTTTGCTGCACAGCTGCACATTGTATGTCGGCTATTCTGGGAATTATCTTAAACAAACAAACATTATGTTATATGAAAAAAAAAAAAACATTTTTATATAAACGTTTAGTTTAAAACGCCATCTGTCAATGGTTAATTACAGTATACAAGTTGGGTGTTGAACACTACATATTATAATAATGATAAAATCACAGCCAACTTCAGCGCTTTTCGTTTGTGAGAAAAAAAGTTAATTTTAAAAAAACAAGAGACTATATAAAAATTAAAGTGTGGGGTTAGTACATCGTTAGCCTTAGAATTTAAGCAAAAGAAAAATACATTTGACCATGCCTCGTGCACCGACCAGGCAAAATTTAATGGAAGCGCTTAGAGAATCTGGTATCGAATTCCCAGTAACAGCTATAACTGCGTAACTTAAAAGATTGCACGTGAGCGAATCGGGTAAAAACGACAATTATTCCTTTGTGAGTGATGAAATTGCCGATTTGGTTGCTGCCGTAAATGCCGATGATGCTAATGAAGATGCTGCTTTTATGCAAACGATTCGAAGTGATGGAACTTCGTAAGTGCATAAGAGAGCTGGAGAAAAACCAAGTTACTGCAAGTGGACGTAGAACTGATTTCGAAGATATGGAACATGCTAAACCAAAGTTCAGCGCCAACAAGCTAGGCCATTCCGTCAAGCATTTTGTCCGTGATTTCGAAGAAATAATGCAAACCATAAAGGCCGACGATTGCTTTAAATTACTAAGTTTGAGGCGCTCACTAACTTAGACTGCACTAGCCTGCAATCTGTCGCTCTGAGATTGAATTGAAATCAGCACTCATTTTGGAATTTGATATTGCCGTTTTTCGCCAAGATACCATATATGTCCCGAACCCGGTTTGTCGTCTAAACAAACGCTATTAAATATTGCTTACGTCGTTGTAGTTGTAGTTGCAGTTGTTTATTCTCTAAAGAAAATATTTGATTACAATTGAGATATTTTGGTACATCGATACTCACCCTTCGTCGACTTATGCGAATGCGTCCGGACTCGGTGACTTTTGGCTTTGATTTGAAATTAAAGTTTACTTCGAAGTTTCATGGCTGTCAAACATAAAACGTCAAATATTATGGAGTGCTTTCACTAACCTCGGACGTACCTAACCACATAACCCACTGAGGACTGAAGTGCCGCTATTCGAAGGTTTACATGCTGTTTAACAAGTGATGAAACGTTGAAACTGGGTTGTTTGTAGAGAGGCTGGGCAGAGTCTGATTATGGATCAATGAAGCAGTGATCGGTGGCCAGGAATACTGTGAACACGAAGTGGCTGTCATGAACTGCGATGTTGTTCTTGGCTCTGTCAAAAGTCCATACAAAGTTGCCATTGCTGCAATTGGAGCCACGTACGAGGTCAAGGTGGCGGTTGGTGGTGGCTCAATGACGATAGAGCAGGTCGCTACAGAAGGTGCACTACTGCTTGGTGACAGCACATACCTATGCGCGGCGTTAACGTTGGACGTTAACGTGCCAATCGGCTGAGTAACGAGTAACGACGGATGAAACTGTTAATGATTGTTGCTTGTTAAGGAGCGTCTCGACACGATGAGGTTTTTGTCTCTCCACTGCAGATGGAGGGATGGTTTCTAGTTGTGTGCGCAATTCCTGTAGCTCTCCGTGTAACGTGGCTATCTCGGCATCGTCTACCATCATAACTGTTTGATCGACCTTCTCATATTAGCTGGTGTACGTAAAATCTTCTAGTTCGAATTCTTCAGGTTTTCTCACTGTACTCCTGGTTACCCTTGTGCAAGTCGGATGATCAGGCGATCGTTGAAGGTTCGGCATTAACGGGTGTTTGCAGTTTATCGGTTGTGGCAGAGAGGATTTGGTTTTTTAACTATGGCTAAGAAGAAGTTATCTGGCAAAATGTCTTTGCTCAAATCATACAACTTTTGCTTAACTTTTTGACGACCCATAGCGACTCATTAACCTTTACCAGCAAAGATTCCTAAATCAAAACACATCAGGAGGGTCAGGGCAAACCACAAATTCTGCTGTAATAAAACGTATGCCGATAAAAGTTTCGTGCCATGCTATAATTGCTCTCAGACGGGACACATTGAACCATGTTGCCCACACCGATTGCGTCAGAATGGATCCTGTTTTCGATGTTGGAAAATGGGACATGATCACCGTACGTGCCCAAATCCGAGAAAGATTTTAATTAAAGTGCAGTCAATAGTTAGCCTGTTAGAAAAAAAAAAGGATCATTAGACCAAGCCGTTCACCTTATGCTTCCGCTTTATTTTTGGTTAAAAAGAAGAATGAAGAGATACATAAGTGTGTCTATTATCCTGGTCTTAATAAAACGAAAATGCAAGATAATCATCCGCTACCTCTTATCGAGGATTGTATTAAATATTTGGAAGGAACAAATATTTTACACTTTTAGATTTGAATAGCGGGTAACACCAAGTTCGGGTTTCTGAGGAATCAATTCATTTAACCGCGTTTGTGACGCCAAGTGGAATGTGGAAATATTTAGATATGCCGTTTGGATTGAAAAATGCGATAGCCGTATTCCAGCGATTTATTAAAGTTATTTTTCGGGACTTAATTGATCCAGGCAAAATAGTTGCTTATATGGACGACTTACTGATTGCTACTGCTGATTTAAACAAATATTTACTTTTGTTACGAAATGTGTTGCAACGAATTACTCAAAGAAATCTTAAGTTAAATCTTGCCAAATGTAAATTGTGTTATAAAGAGCTAGAGTATTTAGGACAAACCGTATCATCTCACAGAATTTCGCCGAACGATTCTTACATTGGGGCTATCCAGTGCCGAATAATCAAAAACTATTGCATTCTTGTATAGAGTTTTTTTCCTACTTTCGACGATTTGTACCGTCATTTTCAAGAATTGCAAAACCATTGCAAGATTTGTTAAAGAGAAATGCCGATTCTAATTTTGATGAAAAGTGTTTATATGTTTTTATTAAACTGAAATTCAGATTATTAGAAGCACCAATTCTTACTATTTACAACCCGATAAGAGAGACTGAATTACATTGCGATGCTAGTTCGATTGGTTTTGGAGCTGTTCTACTTCAGAAGCAAGATGACGAGAAATTTCATCCTGTATTATGTTTCTCGAAAACTACATCTGCTGCTGAGGCGAAATACCATAGTTTCGAGTTAGAGACGCTGGCTGTTAAGGGTGTGATACACTGTAGTTTGAGGACTTTTTGTTAAAGCGAAATATAGCTTATGTAAAAGTGGCCGTGGCTTTATCCCAAGCTAATAGCCAGTTAGAGAGGACGAATCGGGTAATCAAAGCGATGTTGGGGAAATTAGCGAACCAATAAATAAATACGAAAAATTCCCCAAGTATGTAATTTTTGGTGTAGACGAAATTACATAATATTTAGAAAATAAGGCGTCTGTCGAAAAGTTTCGTGATTTGCATTAACTCTGGACAGACGCATGAGGAGAAATTGGTAGATCTCCGGAGTATAACTTGAGTTATTTTATTAGGTACAGCAAGAGAGCTAAAAATTATCATATCGGTGAATTTTTAATTGTCCGTAATATCGATACTTCAGTAGGGACAAATAAAAAGTTTTTGTCGAAATTCGGCGGTCCGTATGTTATACATAAAGTGCTTGTAAATGATAGATATGTGTAACGGAATATTGGGAATTGCCAATTGACTCAACTACCATATGACAGTATTATTGAAGCTAATAAAATGTGTAAATGGCTTTTAAAACATTACGATAATGACGATAAGGCTGTAGATTTTCGGAATACGAATAAACGGTTATGATGTAGATGTAGGTGTAAGCTAGTATGCAATGTTGCTAAGGGTTTTGTTAAATGTTAAAACGTGTACTCGTTGTTCTTGATCGACCAACTGTCAGATCGGCCGAATTGTAAAATTTAAGTACAAAACGCCATTTGTCAATTATTAATTAAAATACTCAAGTTGGGTGTTGAACACTACATATTATAATAATGAAAAAATCACATTTAACTTCAGTGCTTTTTGTTTGTAAGATAAGTTATAAAAAAAATTGAAAAAAGGAGAGACTAGATTAAACTTGAAATATTTTGGAAAGCTTTTAAATTCAATTAGAAAAGCAAATATTTTCCTAAAACACTAAAAAAATTATCAAAAATGTTTTTTATTACTTCTTAGTATTATTTAATTAATTTATGTATTTAACACATGTTGAACTAATAAAACAAGGAAATTCATTTTAAATAATTCTTAATGCACAATACTTTTCATTGATGTCCAGTGTCCAGAGCTTGTGTTCAAACATGTTAAATGCTTATCCAGTTGATTTACAATAAAAGCTTAAGCTTTTTGATAAGCTAATTTCATAATGATTATAGTTGTAATTCATTTATTTTAATGCACAATTTCCCCGATCTAAAGTAAATTAAATAATTTCAATTACTGGGCTGTCGGCAAAACCAAAAAAAGCCAACAAAAAGCAAAAATCGAATACCAAACAAAAAAACCAAACCACATAGGATCTGTGTGACGATCTGTCTTTTGGTTTTCGAAGGAGGAAAAAAATGTCCTGCGGGAAATTTGCAATCGCAGCAAATCGTTTGCTGAACCAAGTGGCTGCCAGCTGAGCTGAGGTGGGTTCAGGGAAAAAATATTTGCAAGTAACATTTGATGGTGCAATAATTAAGTAATCTAATAAACGTTAGGCGCCATGTACTTTATTTTGCCTTAAGTGTAAGTGCAAAACCACATGCGGCAAATAAATCGCAGAGGATACCGCACAATATTTCGTTGTAAAGAAAATATACCATAACTTTTTAGTTACTTTATAAAATAACGCTTTATTTGTAAAAGGTTGGCAAAACAATAGATTGTAAAAGCCGGTAGGCGGAAAAACAAACTGTACTTTATACGGTGGTATTGAAGATACCACTAAGATTGAACCGTTAATTGGGGACCCGATACCGAATTATAGGTGAAATTGTTTCGAGTAAATAATGCCAATTATCTTTATTTTCTAATAGAATTGCTATGTTTCTGCCTATCCCGTCAGTCCTGATTTCGTCTGTGTTTCCTTCTCACTTAAGGTATATCTTAGCCCTTCCTTTTGTCAAAGCTTCTCGTTCTTTTTCCTTTTTTCTTTCTTTTTTTTTATAGGCAATAAGAAAACCTCGAGTATTTACTATTTTTTTTTTGTTAACTCTTGAATGTTTCTCTTAACTTTTTGATGGTCAACCAAGAAGTGACTAACCCTATCCCACCGATATAAGCTCGAACCGTAGGTCTCACCTATATACACATTCATACATCCGTTCAGATGAGTGCAACGGGTCAATTTTGACCTTTGTGTGCAACGCTCCGCAAATTTGCTGACGTGTTAGCGTACATTGAACATCCGTTGTTTCCACTCCCTCTCTCACACACACATTCGTGTTTCTTTCTTATTTACCAAATCTGGAGACATTTTCTCCAAGATTACGATTTCCCTTTGGACCGAGCTAATATTTCCCTTTACTATCACTCATTGGGGTTGCACTCAGTTAAAAAAAAAAAAGAAAAAAGATAATTTGCCAACAATACCATATCTGGCCTACCCACATTTATACATCCTAATTTCTGATAATGATCAAGTGGCATACAGTGAGGGCGAAACAAAGAACTAACTATGAGGCGGGCACGGGAGAAGGAATTCTACGTCTGGGGTGCTGCCCAATGAAATACTAAAGGACATCAAAGCGAATCCTCTTGTCAAGAATTAATTGAATGAGGGGCGCGCAACTAGGGGTCCATTCTTTACAACAACTTTTTTTTGTGACAATTTTTTTTTTTTATTTAAGGTGGTGACCTTCTGTTACCGAATAGAGCGACTGTGGCAGTCCGCCTGGCTCTGTGTATTTATTATACGCAGAAAGTTCCAGACCGGCTCAAGAACCCACTAACTCTTTCTGCTTATATGCTACACCAAGAAAACAACGGACATAAATTGAAGAGTTGGCACCAAACAATGAATCGTGCAAGAGAATTAGGGGTGGAGCGCAGATGCCTTCTGAAGCTGAAGAAACTATCCGATAGGAAAGACAACACGATTTATTTTTTTGATTTTAAAATAAAGTATATTGTTAAAAAAATGTAAAAGTGTATTTTGCTCATAAAGTATAACGAATGTAAAAGTGAAGTAAAAATAAAATAATATCAAGGAAGAATTTTGTATAGTTCATTTACAGAACTTGTAGGTTTCCTATTGCAAAGACATAACAATTTGATTCGATAAACCAACTTTACTATACGTTTGTAGTGATGTAGTTGTTCCAATCTGGAATTAAATTTTATGCGGTTAAAATTCCATCAGCGTAAGCAAATTATCCACTATTGCTTTATTTACAGAACCCCCAAACTGGACAGCAGCTCGACCTTTAGCGAGTTTGATGCGCTGTCGAACTCCATTCAAAAAATTGTATCCCTAAAAATACAGGATACTGAATTTGTTATTACAGGCCATTTGAATTTGGATGGCTTCGATATTCTGTATCGACAACACCCGAAGGACGGTTTATTGAAAACTTTGCTGCGGAAAACAACTTGACCTAGCTTGTAAATGAGCTCACGCGAATACTAGACGTTGATAGTCATATCACCAGCACCCTGATAAATACAAGGCCGGAGTGCCTTGTATTAGAGAAAAGATTCCTAAAAGCCAATTGGAGCGGACGTAACAGCTTATGAATTTATAGGAGTTCATGTTTCCGCGATATCGACGTGGATGCCGCTGCTAATATGATTACACTATTCTCTTTGGATTGAGATCTCTTACCCTCATCGGAAGAGTATTAAGGCTCGCTAGCAAAACGAAGCAATGAAAGCCTTCTAGTAGAAGTAGACAGTGGAAAGGAAAAATGGATGGCGACAATAGTCACCGGTGCCACGGCCTCTACCTGACCGGAATAGCCATCTTTCAGGTTTTTCTGGTGGCTGAAATATACGACGAGTCTATCATTTATAAAGATTTCATGAAAGAACGTGGAATAGTATTGGACATTGGGATACAAACTCTGAAATACGGAAAAATGGAGATAAGACAAGGGCTGAAAAGTCAGTGCCGTTTTATAGTAAAACACAAAATTTTTGCAAAATTCAACTTTATTTATCAATATAGTTGCCTTCGATTGAGATACACTGATCGAAACGATTTTTCAATCTTTCGATACCAGTTTTGTAGTACGATTTCGGTTTAGCCTCAAAATAGGCCTCTGTTTCGGCGATTACTTATTCATCGGTCTTAAATCTCTTTCCAGCGAGCATTCTTTTGAAGTCTGCGAACAGTAAATAGTCGCTGGGGGCCAAATCTGGAGAATAAGGTGGGTGGGGAAGCAATTCGTAGCCCAATTCATTCAATTTTGCCATCGTTTTCATCGACTTGTGACACGGTGCATTGTCTTGATGAAACAGCACTTTCTTTTTCTTCAAATGTGGCTGTTTTTCTGCGATTTCATCCTTCAAACGCTTCAACAACGCAATGTAATAGTCGCTGTTGATAGTCTGCCCCTTTTGGAGATAGTGGATGAAAATTTTTCCATGTGTATCCCAAAATACGGATGCCATAACCTTGCCAGCCGACTGTTGAGTTTTTGATCGTTTTGGACGAGGTTCGTCGCCTGCTCGCCACTCAGCTGACTGCCGACTTGACTCTGGTGTGAAGTGATGGAGCCAAGTTTCATCCATTGTCACATACCGACGCAAAAATTCGGCTTTATTGCGATTGAACAGCTTTAAACACTCCTCTGAATCATCAACGCCTCTTTTGGACGTCCACTGCGTGCATCATCTACGGTGCTTGTATAACCACTTTTAAATTTTTCAATCCACTTGCGAATGGTTCGTTCGGCTGGTGCAGATTCCGGGTAACACTTATCAAGCCATTTCTTTGCATCGGCTGCATTTTTTCCTATCAAAAAGCTATGATAAATCAACACACGAAATTGCTTTAAATCAATTTTTTTCACAATAACAAAAGTTGCTTCACTCAAAATGCTATATCTCGAGAGCTAATCGTCTGACAGCTGTCAAATTTATACACGTATCTTTTTAAGGTTGGTACTAACTGAAAATGGTATGTATTTAATCTCTTAGAAACGGGCTTTTCAGCCCATGTATTACCAATGATATACGGAAGCCCCAACACTTCCATCTTAAAAGTCGTAATCTGCAGAAATCAGATTCTGCAGCCTTCGTCGAAAGCAATTCAATGGCAAAGGTAAAGAAAAACTATGGCCCAATAACGCCGCCGTCATGCAAACCGCACCAAACAGTAATTTTTTGTGGATGAAGTGGTGATTCATGAAGCACGTGTGGGTTTTCACCCTTATTTTGCTTATTGACGAACCCATTGAGCCAAAAATAAGCTTCGTCACTGAAGATGATTTTGCGACTCCGAATATCTGTAGAAAATTTTTATAATTTGCAGACGTTGCTCGTTAGTGTACTTTACCATGATGAAAATGTTGAGTTTACTGAATAAATTGACAATGACAGTTTGATGATTAGTGAGAGTGCGTTCGAAAATTAAATTCAAAGTTGTCAAGTCCCTATTGGAAAACCCTATAGATGCTGACGACATTCCACGTGATGGAGGAAGACTGCAGAACTCAAGGTTGGACGACGAACAGAGACATCCATCTGTTTTGGCACCAGATTATCATCTCATACACCTTATAGTAAGAGATGCACACAAAAACACAATCCATGGTGGTGTTTCTCTAATGATGGCGTACATCCGTACAGCGTTCTGGATTTTTTCGTTAGGGAGAAAGGTGAAGAAGATAGTGTATGTGTATCACTTGTTTCCGTCACAAAGCAAGGCCTTTCTCCAGATCGGGTGTAGGCTTTGCAGGACCCTTTGACATCAAAACCTGGAAAGGACGAGGTGCAAAAAGGGATATTTTTCAATACTCATCTGCCTAGCTGTCAAGGCAGTGTATTTGGAGGTCGTGTCAGACCTTACGACACAGGCGTTCTTAGCGGCTTTCAAATGATTTATAGCTCGCCGAGGAATGTGCGCCGAACTGTACAGTGATCGTGGCACTAATTTTATAGGGGCGGAAACGGAGTTAGGGAGGATGCTGCAAAAGGCGAAGGTTGACTGGGGGTCGGTTAATGAACAACTGACTCAGCTACACACAAAGTGGACTTTTATTCCCCCTGCATCTCCCAATTTCGGAGGACTTTGATAGGCAGTGGTGAAATCGGTAAAGCATCACCTCAGAAGAGCGGTCGGGGCAGAAGCTCTGACATTTGAAAAACTGTCAACGTTGCTTACTCAAGTTGAAGCCTGCCTCAATTCCAGACCTTTGTGCCCAATGTCGGTGTACATTCCGGAACCGACGGATTAATTCGAGTGGTCACTTTGAAAACAAAAACCGGCATTCATACCAGACAACGTTGCAGAGTTCCAAAATTCCAAAATGAATTGGAATTGAAGTTTTCCCTGAGCACTCAACGTTGTCCACTTAAAACACAACACAACACTTTATAAAAAGAAAAACAAAATATTTTAAAATTTTTAAACACTAAATAATAATAATATATATCTTAAACTAATCTTAAAATGATGATTAACTGAAGATGAATTGCAACAACAATTCAATAGGAAGGCGGATTCGTGGCTTTACTTGAAAACGTAAACACCACACACACTAAGAAGGCTAATTCGGCTATCATCAAAACACTAACCATTCGCGAAAATTTCGTCGCACAGCATCGCACTACCACAACCAAAAATTGCGTACGCGGAAAACAGTTATCGGACAAAATAACACCACAAATTGTACCGAGTTGTTGGGAAAATAATCACAATGAACTTTGTTTTTTCCATTTCTTTTTTTCTTTTGTTTTTTTGTTTGCACTGCACTCGAATATCAGTTTCGCGAAACAATAACAGACAATCGATGCATATAAATATATAACAACGCACGTATATACGATTGTGTACTCGCGCCGATGTACACAATTCAAAACGAAATCGAATGGTGCGAAGGAAGTGGAACAGACCAGATAAATAAATAAAACACTTACATTTTTTAACGCTACTGTAACAAAAAAAAAAGAGAGGAAAAGCAAAACAAAATCGAACAACACCACGCGAATTGCCTAGTTTTGGTCAAAGCAAACTATTGCACTAGGCGAATTACGCACATTTTATCTCCTTTTGTTGTTCGTATGTTATATCGTCGTCTTTGTCACCTACATGTAATGTTTCAAATTATTAATTTACACGATTTTGTCTCATTTACATGTAGATAGTCAACACACTCGCACTCACACAACACACAACTTTTATGTCAAAAGAGTTACAACATTCTCCACCACCATTTGGGTACAGTAAGGTACAAGAGCGAGGACACTTGCGGACGAAATTCATCTACCGGGTGGGAGCATGTTCGTGATCAAAACGTATAAATAATATATTGGGTATATTATTTTTTCAAAATTTGAACGTTTATTTAAGAAAAACAAGTACAATAGTATTATTCAAAGTATTGCCCAATTGAAGCTATGACTTTTTCCCATCTTTCTTGCAATTTGTGGATTCCATCCCAAAAGAACTGCGCCGGCTTGGCAGCCAAGAATGAATCAAGCCAATTTTTGATATTCTGCACTGATGTGAACCGTATTTCAGTGAGGACGTTCTGCATCGACCGGAACAAATGGTAGTCAGAAGGGGCAAGGTCTGGGATATAAGGCGGATGGGGTAAGACTTCCCATCCACTGCTTTCCAAATAGTTCTTAACCGGAATAGCAACGTGGGGCCGAGCGTTGTCATGATGGAAAATTATAGCCTCGTGTCTGGTCGCATATTCCGGGCGTTTTTCGGCTACTGCTCTCTTCAAACGGATTAAATTTATTCGGTAGCGTTGTCTATTGAAGATTTCACCCGGTTTTAACAGCTCATAATACAGCACACCCATCTGATCCCACCAAATACAGAGCATTACTTTCGCGCCATAGATATTCGGCTTTGCCGTTGATTTGGCTGGTTGGCCCGGTTTCACATATGATTTTTTGCGCTTGGGGTTGTCGTAATGGATATATTTTTCATCACCAGTAACAATCCGATGCAAAAATGACTTCCTTTTGTGGCGTTCCAGCAGCATTTCGGACATGCAAAACCGTCTTTCGACGTCTCTCGGCTTGAGTTCATGTGGAACCCGATTTCCTTGCTTTTGAATGTATCCAGCTGCTTTTAAACGTTTTGAAATGGCTGCTTGAGTGACACCCAAAGATTCTGCGAGCTCTTCTTGTGTTTGGCAACAATCTTCATAGACTAATGCTTCCAGTTCTTCATCTTCAAACTTTTTTGGCTGCCCAGGACGTTCATCGACTTCCAAGCCCAAATCACCACTTTTAAATCGTGCAAGCCACATTTGGCACGTTCGCTCAGCTAGCGCATGTTCACCATAAACTTCCACCAAAATACGATGACTTTCAGCAGCAGTTTTCTTCATATTAAAGTGATGAAGAAGAACTCCCCCAAAAACACTTTTTCAGGCACAAAGTTTAACATGTTTGATTGAAAAAAATTTATTGTTGTTTATGCTTCAAATGAATGACATATACTGAAATGACTGAAATGACATAATTATGTTATAGACCCAATACGTATATTTTAGTTTATATAATTATTGTTTTTCAATATTAAAATTGTAATCTATATTAAAACTAAGCTAAATTAATTAAAACTTAATCTAATGTAAACGATTAGACGTAACGTAAAGTTATATTTTTGCTATTGTATGACACTGTAAACGTTAAATATGGAATGCTATGCTATGACTGTTTAACAAAAAGGACGTGTTTCATTTAAAACCGCATTTTTCCGGCAACTCTATTTCACCCTACATATATAAATAAAAAAGTTAAAACCCTACACACCCTAACACCTTCCGTAGGACGAGGCTGTTAGTTGGTTCGTACCATCTTTTTAATCTATTCCGTATAGGGCTGTGAGCCTTATGACAACGTAAGCCAGTATTATGCTACTGGCCAGACATGCCCTTGCCATTTTATGCTGCATGGTAAGAGTTTACTCATGCAGTTACTGTATTTAATCGACTCAAATTAAATAAAAGATTAAAGAAAAAAAAAATTTTTTTTTAGTATTTAAATTAAGATAAATAAATAAAAAAAAATAATAAATATTATATATAGTATGGTCGAATTGTTTTCATACGTTTTTTTGGTGAGAAATTTCAAAACGAATGTTTACCTACTTATGTGATTTGTGGATAATTGCATTCACCCATCGTTTGCATCGTTGCAAAAGTGACTCTTTAGTTGAAACATATGTGCCCCTACTTGTTGTCTATAATAGTTTTTTTTTATTGTTTGGGGTATAGTGCATAATCTGAAAAATATGATAAAACAAATATCAACTGAAATTTAAAGTATTTGCTTATACCAAAGTAAAAGCAATACACAATTAAAAAAATCAAATACTTCAAAAACAGATTTTAATATATATATATTTTTTTTCATTGTCACATATTTTTGATATTAATGGATTTTTTCTTTTTTCAATACAAACAGTTCAAGATTACTCGCTACAAAATTTTCTTTGGGCTGATTTTTTTTTTATATTATTTAATGAATTATTAACAGAGAGGAGTCAAATCATAACATTTCAATAAATATTTTCAGTTAAAAAAAAAAAAAAAAAAAAAAACAAATTGTTAGGGCAACAATAAAAATAGTAAAAGGCAGTTATTATTATGAATATTTCAAATTTAGTCCATAAATTTTTTAGGTCTATTTTTGTTTTATTATCTGATGCATAGTATATAGTGCAGGTAATAATTCTCATAACAATAATATAAATAGTTTTTTATTTTATTTTGTTATTTTTAATGTACATATGTAACAAATAATTTAGTACGTTGCTTTTATTAGTTTATTGAAATATTATTCATTAGGCATAATTTCAATTTTTTGTTTAGACATAGAGAACAACACATTCATAACAAATAATATATACAAATAAAAGTATGATTTGTTTGCTAAGATAATAATTCGGATAAATTTAATACCAAGATTAAGTTATTCAAATTTTCATTATCTATCATTTTTTATATTGTTTTCTATCAAGGGTGACTTTGTTGTTCTAATTGGCTTTCAAAGCCACTTTATTGTATTTAGGTTGAAATTTTAACATACATATAATATATGAGGTTATATATTGAATTATTTATTTATTTATTTTTTTTTTTTTTTGATATCTACTTTAGTAAGTTTATAGTATTGATTTTTAAAACAGTCGACATTAAATATAATTGCAATATTTATTCCTTTCATTGATTTAAAAAAAAAAAGGAATATACATAGTCAGCAATTTTAAAGAGGACAGTTAAACTATTTAAAACATTTCCCTTGAATTTGATGTTCAAATGAACTTACATATTATGTAGGCGAAATATTCATTAAATTAGCTATGATATATACGCAACAAGAAACTTAATGCTTTGTTTGTATTTTGTTATATATATTTATCGTAATGAAAGAAATTATAGTTTTGTATATATGCATATATGGACATTACACACTCATGCATATATGTTTGGACAAATACATGCAGGTATGTTCTATATACATATTTTGGCATATATACCTTTGTGTGTTTCTTTAAAAGGCAAAACAAAAATTAACTAAAGATTAAGAACCTAATGTTTTGATTAAAAATATAAATTTTCGTATTTAAATGTGTATAATTTGTATTGTGCTATTTTATTTTTTTTTTGTATTTATGTTCTCTTAAATTGAATCTACCTAAAAAGGTACTTAATTAAAATCACAGATGGTTTGGTAGGTTTATAAAAATTAATTGGTTTGGTTTTTGTTTTATTTTTACTATTTGGTTTTGTTTTTATGAATGTGTTAAAAAATCTGTGTAGTTTATTTGCTTTTTTAAATTATAACCAACGTTGCACTTAAGCGATATGATTGAAGCTATTGAACTTCGACTGGATATGTCTTACATTTATTTAGAGTAGTTTAATTTTGTTTGCAAAAATAAAAAATTAAATTAATAATAACAATAATAATAATTATAATAAAAAATTAAATCACAAATGAAAAATAAGAATAAAAATCAAACTTATTAAAACAGAATAACTATAAACTTATACGAGAACTTAAATATTGCATTCGTTTTCTTACGAGTCATAAATTATTATTTTTTTTTTAGATTTTTGGTATAGATTTCTTTGCTAAATGTGGGATTATAACTCGGTGTTGTGTTTAAAGGGACATAAACAATGTCAGCTTTATAAATACTTATGCTTGATAAGTTAGTAATGAGTTATATTACAAAATAAGGAGGCATCATATTGTTTTAAATATTAATTCTTCTCTTTTTTTTGTCTGTTTTTTTTTTTTGTTTGTTTGTTTTGTTTTTAAGAAGTGCTGACGAGCACTTATCACGATGTTTTGTGCAAGTTTGTTTTCTTGTTATTTGAAAATGGATTCTAACAAACACAAATATGAAACACTTGAAAACTTGAATACTTAATAGTCTCATACGAAAAAGTAAAATTTAGTTCAAATTTCTTCGTCTACGAAAAACTAAAGCAAAAATCGATCGTATCCTCCACCAGCGACTTCGTCGGCGTGGATTAATTTTTTCAGAACTAGATCCATTGCCGAGAGCCTTTAAAAAAAGGATAAAAATAAAATCATTACTGATGTTATATTAAAAAAAAAGTAAAATTAAAAGAAGAAAATATAAAAGCAGTCAGTAAAAAAAAAATTAATTTATTTTCTGCTTAAGAATTTAAAACGTCTCAGGCAAATACATACATAAATAGAAACATTATAAAAATACATTCTTATAAAATTTTTTAAATTTTTACCAAAAACTTGTAACGCCGCAATGAAAATTCGGAGCCACATAGGCGGCGCTGCTTTTTTGAAATTTACAAAACTTTGTACTTTTAAGTGTATATAAATATATTAGTAATACTTTAGAAGAATGTAAAAATATTTTTTCAGGCAAAAAAAAATTAATATATATATATATATATACATATATATATATTTTTTTCAAGGTCAAACTAAGGTCACTTTTGATTTTTTCAAATGTTAATTCCTGATTTTCATTGCTCAGTCGTATTCCTCAATGGGGCATACGACTTTGTCTCAAAGGTCTTATTCATTCAGTGCTAGATACCACTGCACTGGCACGCCTAAATCATATATCGGTTTCCAACGCTGTTAGGGTGTTAGAAGGTCGAGATTTGTTTTGAGGAAGTCATAATTGCCTCGAGTGAAGTTAAAACTCAAAGAAATTTCAGATAGAGACAAATTGTCCTAAACTTATCTGAGAGTGTATGATGTGCACTCTGCCCTTTTTTTCTACTTCAACGGAACTGTACTTAATTTAGAAGTTCGATATTTGTTTTGAGGAACTGATTATTATTAGTATCGTTTTCCAGATTAATAATGCAGGCTATTTCAATTCAAGAGAAAATTGAAATGATATTAATTTATGGAGAAAGTGGAAGGAACATCGATGGTGCTGTTGCTCTTTACGCCCAACGTTTCCCAGACCAGATATGATCGCGCGCTTCCTTTTATCGGGTCATCCAACAATTCACTTATGAAGGAAGTGTGCAACCAAAGAAAAGGAATCGGTCAGATAAGGTGGCTGTTGAGGACAATGAAATAGCAGTGTTAGCTGCCGTTGCACACGATCCTCACATTAGCACTCGCCGCATAAGTCGTGAATCAGGAATTTCTTAAACGACTGTCTGTAAGATATTACATCGGCATAAATACCATCATTTTCATGTTTCAATGCGTCAAGAACTGTCTAGTCAGCATTTTCGCAATCGGGTTTTTTTTTCTTAATGGGCACTTTAGCAAATTGAACGAGACCCCCTTTTCTTCGTCAAGGTGTTATTCTCTGATGAGTCGACTTTCACCAATCATGGTACGGTCAATCGACATAATATGCATTACTGGGCTACTGAAAACTCTTTTTGGTTGCGACAAGTTGAACGAAAGCATCCTTGGAATGTTAATGTTTGGCCGGGAATTATTGGGGATAAATTAATAGGTCCATATTTTATTGAAGGCAACTTAAATGGCGAAAAGTATGCAAACTTCTTGCGGGACCATCTTCCAGTATTACTAGAAGAACTGCCATTTGAGTTGCGACAAACAATGTGGTTTCAACATGATGGAGTCCAGCCCATTCTTCCCAAGTAGCCCGGGCGTATTAAACAATGTTAACCATCAACGATGGATCGGACGAGGGGGTCCGAGGCAATGGCGTGCTAGATCACCTGATCTTACGTCACTTGATTTCTTCTTGTGGGGCTATTTAAAAAGTGAGGTTAACAGAAAAAAGCTAACAACACGTGAGGACATGAAAAGACGAATAACTGAAGCTTGCCGGAAGATTATTGGAGTGAATGGTCACATTTTCGAGCATTTGTTGAAATAGTCTCGGGAAATAAACGTCAAAATGGGAAGAATTCAATGATTTAACAGTGGGAGGTAAGGGGACCCATTCTAATTAATCACCCCGAAGGAAAAAAAATACTGCTACGTCCACGTCGTTGTTTCTGGGTTATGCTAAGCGCAGTATGTAAAAACAAATGACAAGTCTACGAGCAATACGACTGAGCAATGAAAATCAGGAATTATCATTTGAAAAATCAAAAGTGACTTTCGTTTGACCTTGAAAATAGGGCTCAAGGTCAAACTCGTGGTCACCATCTTATATCCCCTTCAGAGCCTTGTGACTTTTGTCTGAAACATTTTTCGCGATATCGCGTATTTTTCGAGTAATTTGGATGTCTTAAGTTAAAAATCTCACCCTGTATATCTAATTACTACAAACATCAAAATATTTGATTAATATATATCTACATGCATTCGAAGATGTAAAAATAAAATCCTGAGTAGAAATTTCATCATGAAATGTCGTTAGACTATTTCATACTTCCTACCTTTTGTTGTTCCTTTCGGCGAATCTCCCTTACAAGGCTATAGAACGCATCATCTATGTAATGCCGTAGTGCAGCCGACGTTTCATAAAATGGACAGCCAAATTGTGAAGCTAGATTTCTTCCCTCCTCTGTTGACACCTAAAATATACACA
This sequence comes from Volucella inanis, assembly GCA_907269105.1. Classification (NCBI taxonomy): domain Eukaryota; kingdom Metazoa; phylum Arthropoda; class Insecta; order Diptera; family Syrphidae; genus Volucella; species Volucella inanis. The sequence continues at coordinate 61,351,948 of OU026155.1, forward strand.
TTTAGATTTATTTGGTACATAGACTTGATTAACAACTTTTCTATGGGCTTCCAGATCCAATTTGTTGGCAATTAGAACCAAAGGAATATCTTCGGATAGACGTACACGTGTAATGAGCTTTCTGTATTCGGACGCCTCTTGAAAACTATGACGATCGGTAACTGAATAGCATATTATAAAGCCTTCTCCACAACGCATGTATTGATCACGCATTGCAGTAAATTCGACCTGACCTGCAGTGTCAAGAATGTCTAGTAAGGCTGCTTCGCCATCGATCACAGCTTGCTGTTGATATGAGTCCTCTATAATCAAAAATTTATATTAAAAGTTATATTAATAAAAAAAAATAATTATTGCAGTTAAAGAAATCAAAGCAAAAAAAGAGTAAATCTGAGATTAATTTTTAAATTGGATTTTCATCACACCCTGTCCTATAATGAAGAAAGTCTTAGAGATAAGTTAAATATCATTGTCTCTTTGATTGTCAAGCAACTTTGGGTTGAATACCGACTTGGTAATGAATAAAATAGAAGCCTACAAAAGAGAATTGCTAAAATGGATGAATGCTAGTTCTCCGAATAAAAGTGGGACATTAGAAGCTATATTTTTCCAAATACTTAGATCCTACAACGCCCTTAAGAACCATCATTATACCACAGGAAATAGAATTGAAAAGGGACGTGTAGTCGATGGAACCGTATCGTATAAAATGCTTTCAAAGTTTGGGTATATAAGAGTTTAGCAATGGGAAGATAATTGGTAATTTCATGCTTAGATCAATTTTTGTGTATCGAGATTATGAAAAAGAGGTCCTCCAAATCTGGGGAAATTCTCCATGTGTAAGGGATAGACGAAATAAGTATGAAAGGGGTAGACAGATTGGAAGAGCATTTTTTAAGAAAAACGGCGGGGAGACCATCTGGGCCATCATCTTTAAGATTAAGTAACTTTTCTTCAATAACTATAGAATCAACATTTTGAGTGAGAAAGGGACCAATGGAGAAATTTAGCTGATCATTGAAGAGAGAGAATTATGGACAAATAAAAGAATAAATGGAGGATGAAGACAACACGATACTGAGGAGTTGATGGAATCAATTGTGAAGATAAGGTCTAATTGCCTTTCCGTATAGTTGGAAACGCCACTGACTTGACATATATTAGAGTCGAATAACCGATCTAAGAAATAGCATTCCTTAGTAGAACCGACGAAAAAAGATAGATCTTCAGTCTACTTCAGCTGAGGCAGATTTAAATCGCCGAAGATAATGATATCATTGAGCGAGATAAATCGTTCAAATTATCAATTCATGCAACAGCAAGTTGGTAGGTTTCGATAGGTTGGGCTTGAAGAATGTAACAACACATAACCTACGAGCAAGTTTTATTTTAACTGACACAAAGTCGAGCTTAGAAGAAGACAAAGTTGCAGAAAGTTGTGGATGGCCAATAGAACATCCGACAAGGAGAATGAATCTAGAGGGGTGCGCGATCATCATTTTTTATGCTGGGGATATAATTAGTTTCAGTCAGAGCGTAGATATTAGTTGGAAGATCATTGAAGTAAGAGAGAGAATTATGGACAAATAAAAGAATAAATGGAGGATGAAGACAACACGATACTGAGGAGTTGATGGAATCAATTGTGAAGATAAGGTCTAATTGCCTTTCCGTATAGTTGGAAACACCACTGACTTGACATATATTAGAGTCGAATAACCGATCTAAGAAATAGCATTCCTTAGTAGAACCGACGAAAAAAGATAGATCTTCAGTCTACTTCAGCTGAGGCAGATTTAAATCGCCGAAGATATTGATATCATTGAGCGAGATAAATCGTTCAAATTATCAATTCATGCAACAGCAAGTTGGTAGGTTTCGATAGGTTGGGTTTGAAGAATGTAACAACACATAACCTACGAGCAAGTTCTATTTTAACTGATACAAAGTCGAGCTTAGAAGAAGACAAAGTTGCAGAAAGTTGTGGATGGCCAATAGAACATCCGACAAGGAGAATGAATCTAGAGGGGTGCGCGATCATCATTTTTTATGCTGGCGATACAATTAGTTTCAGTCAGAGCGTAGATATTAGTTGGAAGATCATTGAAGTAAGAGAGAGAATTATGGACAAATAAAAGAATAAATGGAGGATGAAGACAACACGATACTGAGGAGTTGATGGAATCAATTGTGAAGATAAGGTCTAATTGCCTTTCCGTATAGTTGGAAACGCCACTGACTTGACATATATTAGAGTCGAATAACCGATCTAAGAAATACATTCCTTAGTAGAACCGACGAAAAAAGATAGATCTTCAGTCTACTTCAGCTGAGGCAGATTTAAATCGCCGAAGATATTGATATCATTGAGCGAGATAAATCGTTCAAATTATCAATTCATGCAACAGCAAGTTGGTAGGTTTCGATAGGTTGGGTTTGAAGAATGTAACAACACATAACCTACGAGCAAGTTTTATTTTAACTGATACAAAGTCGAGCTTAGAAGAAGACAAAGTTGCAGAAAGTTGTGGATGGCCAATAGAACATCCGACAAGGAGAATGAATCTAGAGGGGTGCGCGATCATCATTTTTTATGCTGGGGATACAATTAGTTTCAGTCAGAGCGTAGATATTAGTTGGAAGATCATTGAAGTAAGAGAGAGAATTATGGACAAATAAAAGAATAAATGGAGGATGAAGACAACACGATACTGAGGAGTTAATGGAATCAATTGTGAAGATAAGGTCTAATTGCCTTTCCGTATAGTTGGAAACACCACTGACTTGACATATATTAGAGTCGAATAACCGATCTAAGAAATAGCATTCCTTAGTAGAACCGACGAAAAAAGATAGATCTTCAGTCTACTTCAGCTGAGGCAGATTTAAATCGCCGAAGATAATGATATCATTGAGCGAGATAAATCGTTCAAATTATCAATTCATGCAACAGCAAGTTGGTAGGTTTCGATAGGTTGGGCTTGAAGAATGTAACAACACATAACCTACGAGCAAGTTTTATTTTAACTGACACAAAGTCGAGCTTAGAAGAAGACAAAGTTGCAGAAAGTTATGGATGGCCAATAGAACATCCGACAAGGAGAATGAATCTAGAGGGGTGCGCGATCATCATTTTTTATGCTGGGGATACAATTAGTTTCAGTCAGAGCGTAGATATTAGTTGGAAGAGCATGATATTGACCCAAAACGGTGTGGGTGTTAGAACGCAATCCTCTTACGTTCTGGTAATAGAAGGTGAGAGGAAGGTTTTGCAGGTTTTTTTTGGGATCGAAAAAATTTATCGTGGTCAGACTATTTTAAAGTGTACATAGTATCGAAGAGCGGCAAGATCGTCTGCAACTTAGTTAATTTAACAGTAGGTGGCAAAATGTGGGTCAATAAAAGAGGGAGTGGTTAAGGAAAAGGGGTTTGATTTCGGATGTCGGAAGTGGAGTTAAAAAGGTGAGAGCTGATGAAGTTAGGATACTTAGCTCCAATTCTGAGGTCGAAATTAGGGAAAGACGTGTATGTTGGGGGTTGACTTGTAGCACTTTAAGTTGTAGGGGTGAAGTCAAAAGTGACACGTTGACGTTAAGGCTTGATTTAGGGTGGAACAGAGGGAGTTAGAAGCTTAGAAGTGATTGACAAGCTTCCGCGGGGCGGCGACTGGAGAAGTTGACATAAATGTGTTGTCTGTTGTCAAGTTGGAAGACACTTCACAGGAATCAGTAGGTTGGACCGTCCGGACTTATGTGTGGGGGTGAGCATGAATTCACTTCAGGTTCCAATAATTCAGCCATGAGTGATGTATTGTATTATAGTGGACATTCTGGTAAGGCTGCGGAAAGTTAGGTGTGTCATCGATTTTGCTGTTTATTGTTGCGATGTGATATTCAATATCGCATACGAGATACTTTATACAAGATAACTTCGAGCAAAGGATCAGATTGTTTAGGAGAGAGTTGTTTGTGTGACGAGGACTGAAAATGAATGTCAATGTCGTTACGCAAGAAGCGTATCAACTCGCATGTTTTTTTGGTTGGATATAACCAGCGCAGAACAGATAGCATTGATGTCACTCAACACTTTATCCAGGTTAATAAAGGAAGTTTCTTCATTCCTGAATCTTCCGAAATTTTACTCGATTAGACCTATAATATGTTTATCTATGTACTTTACTTTGGATTTTATAAGATAGGTTCAGTTCTGGACACTTTTAACACTGTTTTCAATAACCGAAATTTTGTCTATATTCTTTTTGGCGAGTGGGTCTTGGTAGGAATCATTTGAATCGCTTAGGCATTTTATCGTCAAAAGCACATGCGAAAGTGAGATAAACATCGTATTTCTTTTGTTTAACCCGACACAAAAGGCATGAAATGCTTTCTCACAGATGCGCTTGCAAGCTACACAGTCAGCATTGTTATCATCGCTTACACAATTGGCAATTCCGCTAGACATGTTTAAAATTTGAAATAGGTGAAGTTGCAGTAAACACAAGGTCACGTATATATAAGTTGTGTAGGTCAGTTTGGTCGAATTATTGTTTGTATTATTTTTAATTTTTTATTTATTTATTTATTTTTTTGTTTGGCTGCAATTTACTATAGACAGGGGCAATGAAATCTGCTAACAGACATAAAAAAAAAAAGGAATATGAGCACTGGGGGTTAACTGAAGATGTGAACTAAATATTGAACAGGTGAAAAGGAAGAAAAAAAAAACACGTCTAACTGGTTTGAGTATCACAGAAGTTGGAATGTGATGTATTGGAAATCCTTCTTTCGTCCCGAATTGGATACATTACGATGTTACGGTGCGAATTTTGAGAAAATTATAATGCCATTATAAATAATTTGTAATGATCTCATACATGGCATATGAGCAATGTTCTAAGATGTTAAGATCATCTTTCGAGGTCCTTCCACGGCATGACAGCTCCGAAAATGTAGGCAGGCTAGCCGACTTCTAGAAGTACACGTTTTACACACCTCAACGTCTACAAACGGACTTGGCAGATACCTGATCAAAAGACAAAAGAAACATCACAAGACATTGATTGATAAGAATGATTAAAATCAAAGAAGTTCAACAAATAACTAAAAACAATATAAATTTGAGTAGTTAAACTGTCGTCATATAGTGGAAGCGAACCAAACAAGAACCAAATTATACTAGATGGGATCCACAGCCTCCTATTACAACTGTAACTGACCTTTGAATCAACATTTCAGTCCATCCAAAATATCCCAGACCAATTGGCAACTTTGAAGAACTCAACACACCAATATTAAATGAGATCAAAAGAGAGAATGATCAGCTTAAATATCAACTTATTTCCACAAAAGAGCGATTGAATACCGCTGAAATTCTGATTCATTCTAACGACCCATGATCAATATTGTTATTAATGGCACTGGGGTGGGGGTAACGGATGACGACATAGATATGCGCTTCAGGAAACTGCGAAGAGGCAAGCCGACTTGCTCAATAGCTGTACAGCTGCGTAACAAAAAAAAAAAAAAGCGTATCTTGGCTGCAGTTTATGCAAAAAAAAAAAAAAAACATCTCTTATGCAAGGCAAAGAAGGCAAAGAGGAAATACAACTACCAATTTCTTTGTGTGCGACGTAGTCGAATTATTATGTGAAGCGCTACTGATATGAAAATCAAATTTATTAAGAACCTTAACCAACTTAATTACTTAGATTAAGATGCAAATTTACTTTTAGACTTTTATATTTTATCTTCCTTCTGGTGGTGTTGTAAATAAAACTGTTATAAGCACAACTTTTAGCTCGAGCTTTAACGGTTTTCGTATTTTGCGTTTAAACATAAGAAGCTTGAAAAAAAACTTCGATAACTTTTGTTATCATTTACAAAAATGTTTTTCAAATTTACCTAAAGTAATACTTTTATCACAAACTGTTTCAAAAAGGTCCTTCTCAGAACCACAAAAAAAAATCTAAATTTTATGAATAATTCAATAGGTACACTTTTTTTGGCTATTTTGGTTTGAGAAAAAATGGCTTTTACTACAAAATCTGTTGATCTGATGTTGAAATTTCTGAAAATTTATTAAGTAAAAATTTTAAGAAAAATGCATTTTAAGTAAAAAAATGGAACCGCAAATTTTCATACTTTTGAAATTAACGAGCCATAATTTTTTTGTTGCTGCACATATGTACCCAAAGCATTTAAGACTTGTATGCACTACTTAATTATCTTTTCGAAATATCTAAAACTATTTTAAAGTGGTTACACCTCCAATTTAGAGGTCATCCACTTGAAATGGAGTAAGAATAGACCCTCCCCCCCTTACCATACAATTATTTGTTCGGCGTAACTTCAGGAATATGCTTTTAAAGGATTATACTGCTAAACTGGGACACCCTGTATTAACTCTATATTCAAGGGGTTAAGCAACTCTAGAATTTTCAAAAAATCAAATTTTTTTTCTTGCTTTCAATGGTCTCTTAGGACATCAAAAATGATATCCCAAAAAATTATGGCGGAAATATTTCGAAGTACTTGTTTATTTAAAGTATAGTACGTGACTGTACTACTGGACTTTCAAGTTGGTTGCACCCATAAATTAAACAATTTTCAACCTATTCACTTCAAATTTTAACTAGATCTTTTAAAATATATTGTCTAAATAAGTACTATAAACTTTTTTGTTTATATAACGTAGTTCATTTGTTATTAACAATTAAGTGGCGATTTTTTTGTAAGTTTGACTTTGGAAGTGCACCTTTCGGCCAAAATTGAATATATCAAAAAAATCCTATGTACTTCTTCTTCTTCTGTTGTTACGTATAATAACAGAGAATTTAGTAACTCATCATAGTTCAAAGTTTACAGCAGCTGTTGGTGCCGTAGACAATTCCATAAAGAAAGGTCACCTGAAAAACGCTGCACAGCCGCCACTTTTAAATAAATTATTCTATAAAAATTATGCTTTACAGTCAATCTTATGTTCAATAAACTTCTACCTTTGTAAACTCGATGTATTTTATATCTTTCCTAAAAAAAATCCCAAAAATGTCTATTTTTACGGCCTCTAGAGTGGCCTTACACTTTAAGTTACCTCTAAATGGTAAAATTGTTACCTTCGCAATGACCTAGGAGTGCATGTATAATTAAATATCCTTATTTAATAATTGGTTGCAATGATTCTAAGCAGTAAATCAAAAGCAATGTTATTTTACAATTCCGCTTTTTCTCTATAGAATTGCACTACATCTTCATTGTAATAATGTAAACAGCTAAAGTAGTCCCATATTGATATTGGAAAGAAATCTGTTTACTTACGTCTAAGTAAAATTTACCAACGTCTACACAAAATTGGATGTTAAAATCTTTTGCTTTCAATATAGTTTCAATGCCTTAGTTAATTCTCGTTTGGAATACGGTATTTCTTGTTAGGATGGTGAATTTATAAGCAATTGGAAACCAGAAACCAATTATATCTGCTCAAAGGAAGGTTATCAATCAGCCACTTCAATATCTTTACGTATTTAAGGCATTGTGCTTATTCTCTTTCGAGGTGGTCAAACCAACCTAAGCAGGAATGTACCTAGTGCTGCCATAAGTTCTGTTACACAATTTCCAGCGCTTATCGTTCAAAACTTTTTGCGGGAATAGAACTGATAACTTTTTTTTTTAGAATACATGCCCTGATCAGTTGAGAATACTAGTTAGTTTGGTTTCAGTTTGCAATATAGTGTTGCATAGGTGCGGAAAGAAAAGTGGCCAAATTTTCGAGTTGCTAAAACCACTCGGAATATTAAGAATATTCGTTTATCGGGCTATTGCTCGCTTCGGCGAATTGTCTGGAGTAGAGGACGGGCCAAGAATTGGTCGCCCGCGCGTAGTCCGTACGAATGCGGTAGTAAAGGCAATGCGTGAACGAATTCAGAGAAATCCCCTTAGGGAGCAAAAGAGCCATAGTCCAAGTGATCGGATATATCAATCAGATCCATGTCTAGGCTGATTCGTAATGATCTTCATATGAAAGCCTATCGTCGGTCTACGGGTCATTTTCTAATTCCTCAATTAAAAAAAAATTAGACAATTTTTACCGTGGAAGAAGTTTTCAACAAACAAAATGACAGAATTTATTATGATGTTCAACGTGGACATCATCATGCTTCCGTAATGGTTTGGTGGGGGGTTTCTCACCATGGTGTCACATCTCTCCATTTCTGTGAAAAAGGCGTAAAAACTGGTGCAAAGATCTACCAAGAAGACGTGCTAGAGGGTGTTGTGAAGGGTTTGATCAATACCCTTTTCAATGGACACAGATGGATCTTCCATCTGCTTCAGCGCACAAAGCCAAAAACACGCATGAGTGGCTCAGAGTCAATGTTCCTGGCTTTATAGCAGCAGAAGATTGGCCGTCGGGGAGTCCAGATCTGAATCCACTAGATTATGTTTTGTGGTCAGAATTGGAGAACATGGTCTGCAAGTCTCCCCATAGCACAATGGCCACACCGTTTGGAAGCCTATGTTAAAGCAAAAGGCAGTCATTTCAAGTAATTCCATTTTTTTTTTTAAATAATCAATATTTTGGTCTAATAAATGAAACAATTTTGAATACAATATGTTTACTGTTTTTTTTTTTTTTTTATGGCGTTTTATATTTGTAACAGAACTTATGGCAGAACTATGTAAGGTATTCAATGCGTTCCGCTGATATTACAATAGTTCCCAGAACAAGAACTGAATATTGCCGTCAATTGGTTATCATCTTAGCTCTCCCCTATGATATACGCATGTAATACAATTTACATCTAACTAGATCCTTTAGATCCTTAAAAAGTTGGCTACTCTTTAAATTTTATATTAACATACTAATCTACGTAGTAACATATTTCCATTCCTTTTTTTCACCTCCTTAATTATAAACGTCAACTTTGTCTTCCTGACTTCTATAAACTTTTTTGTTTATATAACGTAGTTCATTTGTTATTAACAATTAAGTGGCGATTTTTTTGCGAATTTTGTAAGTTTGACTTTGGAAGTGCACCTTTCGGCCAAAATTGAATATATCAAAAAAATCCTATGTACTTCTTCTTCTTCTGTTGTTACGTATAATAACAGAGAATTTAGTAACTCATCATAGTTCAAAGTTTACAGCAGCTGTTGGTGCCGTAGACAATTCCATAAAGAAAGGTCACCTGAAAAACGCTGCACAGCCGCCACTTTTAAATAAATTATTCTATAAAAATTATGCTTTACAGTCAATCTTATGTTCAATAAACTTCTACCTTTGTAAACTCGATGTATTTTATATCTTTCCTAAAAAAAATCCCAAAAATGTCTATTTTTACGGCCTCTAGAGTGGCCTTACACTTTAAGTTACCTCTAAATGGTAAAATTGTTACCTTCGCAATGACCTAGGAGTGCATGTATAATTAAATATCCTTATTTAATAATTGGTTGCAATGATTCTAAGCAGTAAATCAAAAGCAATGTTATTTTACAATTCCGCTTTTTCTCTATAGAATTGCACTACATCTTCATTGTAATAATGTAAACAGCTAAAGTAGTCCCATATTGATATTGGAAAGAAATCTGTTTACTTACGTCTAAGTAAAATTTACCAACGTCTACACAAAATTGGATGTTAAAATCTTTTGCTTTCAATATAGTTTCAATGCCTTAGTTAATTCTCGTTTGGAATACGGTATTTCTTGTTAGGATGGTGAATTTATAAGCAATTGGAAACCAGAAACCAATTATATCTGCTCAAAGGAAGGTTATCAATCAGCCACTTCAATATCTTTACGTATTTAAGGCATTGTGCTTATTCTCTTTCGAGGTGGTCAAACCAACCTAAGCAGGAATGTACCTAGTGCTGCCATAAGTTCTGTTACACAATTTCCAGCGCTTATCGTTCAAAACTTTTTGCGGGAATAGAACTGATAACTTTTTTTTTTAGAATACATGCCCTGATCAGTTGAGAATACTAGTTAGTTTGGTTTCAGTTTGCAATATAGTGTTGCATAGGTGCGGAAAGAAAAGTGGCCAAATTTTCGAGTTGCTAAAACCACTCGGAATATTAAGAATATTCGTTTATCGGGCTATTGCTCGCTTCGGCGAATTGTCTGGAGTAGAGGACGGGCCAAGAATTGGTCGCCCGCGCGTAGTCCGTACGAATGCGGTAGTAAAGGCAATGCGTGAACGAATTCAGAGAAATCCCCTTAGGGAGCAAAAGAGCCATAGTCCAAGTGATCGGATATATCAATCAGATCCATGTCTAGGCTGATTCGTAATGATCTTCATATGAAAGCCTATCGTCGGTCTACGGGTCATTTTCTAATTCCTCAATTAAAAAAAAATTAGACAATCTCTCACATCTCTCCATTTCTGTGAAAAAGGCGTAAAAACTGGTGCAAAGATCTACCAAGAAGACGTGCTAGAGGGTGTTGTGAAGGGTTTGATCAATACCCTTTTCAATGGACACAGATGGATCTTCCATCTGCTTCAGCGCACAAAGCCAAAAACACGCATGAGTGGCTCAGAGTCAATGTTCCTGGCTTTATAGCAGCAGAAGATTGGCCGTCGGGGAGTCCAGATCTGAATCCACTAGATTATGTTTTGTGGTCAGAATTGGAGAACATGGTCTGCAAGTCTCCCCATAGCACAATGGCCACACCGTTTGGAAGCCTATGTTAAAGCAAAAGGCAGTCATTTCAAGTAATTCCATTTTTTTTTTTAAATAATCAATATTTTGGTCTAATAAATGAAACAATTTTGAATACAATATGTTTACTGTTTTTTTTTTTTTTTTATGGCGTTTTATATTTGTAACAGAACTTATGGCAGAACTATGTAAGGTATTCAATGCGTTCCGCTGATATTACAATAGTTCCCAGAACAAGAACTGAATATTGCCGTCAATTGGTTATCATCTTAGCTCTCCCCTATGATATACGCATGTAATACAATTTACATCTAACTAGATCCTTTAGATCCTTAAAAAGTTGGCTACTCTTTAAATTTTATATTAACATACTAATCTACGTAGTAACATATTTCCATTCCTTTTTTTCACCTCCTTAATTATAAACGTCAACTTTGTCTTCCTGACTTCTTCGGCCCTAAACCTTAATTTTTACGCAGCTTAAATTTTACTAATTTTTTTTTCATATTTAATTTTTTTCACTTTTCACTGGTTTCTGCAACCACAAAGACTTCCACTCCATTTCACAACGAAACATTTAAATAATAACTCATGGCTCTAGTTAGAAATGATTACAAAATAAATTATGAGTTATCGAAACTAGAATTGAATAATGTAAAAAATAAACTATCAACAATGTACTTTATTTTATATATAATAATTCTATCAATTAAGTTATTATATGTACTATATTTTATATATAATAATTCCATCAATATTGTACCACGAAATAAAAAAAAGTAAAATCTAGAAATCTATGGTAAAAGAAGTGAATATCTCACTTTACAACAGATCTTTGAAAAAACCCAGGAACTTCAAATCGATACCCACTACCTGTTTATTGACAGCATTTATAGAAAGAGAAAGGTTTATAGAGTCATGTCAAGATTTGGCATTCCTCCCAATATGTAATTCAGTAATGTTCGTGGCATTTGATGTCAAAAAAGGATTTCGATACATTGTCGGTTCAAATATAAAAGTCATTAACTAACAAAGTAGACAAAAAGGAGATAATTTGATTTAAAGACTTTTACAATTCTGCAGATACAAAATTGATTTTTACTTTTTACATGTTATTTAGCGTAATTACGTAAAAAAAACTGTTAATTTAGCTGATTTAAGGAGAGGTTTCAAACAGTTTTGTATTGAATGAAAAAAACATTGTTTTTTTTGGAAAAACTAGTATATTTAAAAAAAAAAAATAAATAAATAAATAAAGGAAAAATCCACCAAAAAACTTTAGACTTGATATTCTGAAGCTTTTTAATCACTCTCATTTCGATTGCAAGGGCTATGCATCTTTAAAATTATGGGTTGGAAGGCCCTTATATAGGGTGATTCATCGTGAGGTTTTGATCTATAATGTAAAATAAAGCACATCAATTTGAAAGTGAACTTAAAATTTTTATTATCGATTAAAAGAAAAATTTTGGCATTGACTTTTTGAAAATGATATCATGTAAATGTTGCCCACGGCTACGTCTGAGGTGGTCCATTCGGACGGTCCAATTTTGGGCGACTCGTTCGAGCACAGCGACTGATATCTTGCGGATAACACAAGTAATGTTGGCTTTCAAAGCGTCAATCGTAGCTGCCTTATTCCTTAAGACCTGAGACTTTACATATCCTCAGAGAAAATAGTCCAAAGGTGTGATAACGCACGATCTAGGCGGCCAAATTACCGTAGCAAAACGTGAAATTAATTGCTCACCAAAATGATTTCTCAATAAGTCCATTGTTTCACGCGCTGTATGGCTCGTAGCTCCGTCTTGTTGAAACCAGAGCTCACCGGGACCATGTGCTTGAATTTCAGGAAGCATAGTCCGTTAACATGGCGCGATAACTGTTACCATTAACGGCAACATTCTGATTTGCCTCATTTCTGATGAAATATGGGAAAAGGCACGCTGGGAACAAAAGATTTGGATGATCGCATAAAAAAGCAGACCAAAGCAATCGAAGAAATTGGTGAAAAAATTTAGGGTATTTTGGAAGTTTTCGTCGTGTTGGGAAGAATATTGACCACACGTTAAGGAAACTACAAAAGTCAGTGGAATCCATTCAATACTCCTTGGTGGCAAAAAACGAGGAAACGAAGAGGCATAACACTGAAATAGGGAAATTTCGAAAATAGGAAATTCTTTTAAGAATGCGAGAAATACAACTTCAAGAAATGAAGCTCGATATTTATAAGTATTTTTTATTTATGTTTAATATTATATAAATTATATTTTTTATAAATGTATTTTTTTTCAGTCATTGTCTAACCTTCGAGCCGATAGCATCGCCGGCAGTATTGTTGTTGACTTTTTCCGTTGCTAATAGCGCACACCGGTACAAATCCCCCGTTGTAGTTATTGTTTGAATTTTTTTTTCTGAGTGATTTTTTTTTTATTTATTTTACACTCGGGTTTACTTTATCACGCGTTAATATGGCCCTCGGGTCGCAGAGGATGGGAAATCGTTTCAGGGATCTCGACGAAGACCCCCCCCCCCCCCCCGAATCACAATCAAATAAAAAACATAAAACAAACTTTACACCACTATACAATTCCCGGACCTACCTACAAAAACAAATTACAAAAATCCCAGATTTGTTATCATCTCCCCAAAAAATATAAAATTACCCATCACCTCTCTCAGTCCGTTTTTGATAAAAAAAAATCGATAGGCTGTATCAGTAAAAAAATATGAAAACATATCCCAACTACGCGACGGTAAACTCCTGATCTTGGTCAAGTCACAAAAAATTGCTGACCTTTTCTTAAAAGTTAACAATCTTGCTAGTGTGTGTCCGGTTAGAGTGAAACTTCATGATCGTCTAAACGCATCCAAGGGTATTGCTTACGCCCCATGTTTAATCAATGTCTTCGAAACGAAATATATTCCAAACTCCATGCGCTGCCGTAATTGTCAACTTCTTGGGCACACCACCAAACGCTGTAACGGTAGCAAAAAGTGCGAAACATGCAATCTACCACCCCAGTAGACTACATTGGCGTCATGTACGCAAACGGTTCTTTGCCTTATCCACCATTATCGAGAATATGTCCCAGATATAAACAAGAAAAAGAGATATTAACTATAAAAACCACCAAAAAAATGTACTGTGGCTGAATCCAAATGCATTTACAATCAATAAAATCCATATCAAGCACCAACCATTTCGGAAACATTTGCTGATAAACTCAAGTCAAGTAACCAAAATCCACAAAAAAAAAATCACATAACCTCCCAGTCTCAATCAACACACCCTCAGTCTCAATCAACACACTCAGTCCCAACCAATACACCCTCAATCTCAACCAACACACCCTCAGTGTGAAATAGTAAATGAATTGACAACTAAAAATTCAAAGAAAACTCATACTCTTAAAGTTAACAACAACGGACCGATTTAAACAAACCGTTCCCTCAAACCCACTCACTCAAACTCATATTCACTCCATTTCCACGAACGCAAACATACCACAGACCTCAAGAATAACTACTAACACTCAGCTAACATCCACTCCAACTCCAAACACCAAAAATTACACAACACCACACTCTTACTCACCCATATCAAAAGTAACTCAAGCACTTCTTAATAATAAGGATTACTACGTAAACCCTTCAGAAGTAGACGATGACAACTTATAATAATAGATTTGATGCCGCGAACTCCGATTCTGGTGTTCGAGAATGCTTCGGCTCTCGGAAGTCGGAGTCCCAACCTACACCCATCTAACTTACCCAACTCAAAACTAAAATGATATAACACCAACTTAAAAATAAAAGTCCTGCAATGGAACATAAAGGGATTCGTCAACAGTTATGACGAGTTGTGCATTCTGTCGTCTCCATTTATGTCTTGCCCGACCAAGTATTTTCCAGGTCTGATTTGGAAACCATTTTCAACCAGATCCATACCCCTGTACTAATTGTCGGTGACGTCAACTCCTGGAGCGTTCTATGGGGCTCCTCTGCTAGTAGCCCCAGAGGAAAGCTTTTTAAACGACTTTAATCTTTCAATCCTTAATGACGGCTCCCCAACCCACTTTTCAACCCATAAGACCTTCACACATGTAGATTTGACATGCTGCTCACCCAAATTGTACACGAGTACTTTTTGGGAAATTTTAGATGATCTCTATAACAAGACAATGATAAATCGTAAATTTAAAACTGATTCTGCTAACTGGGCTTGTTTTAACAAGCACATTTTAGACTACCTTTCAAATAAAACTCCCTCCTTGAACGTTAATAAAGAAGCTTCGGTAATCCAAAAAGCAATTCGAGTCGCTGCCAATAAATCGATCCTTCAAAGTATCCCTAACACTTATCAGCGTACTGTTCCGTGTAGCAATCCAGAAAAATAAGACAGGGAAAAATAAAAGCCTGGCGAAGTTTTGAAAAATACCCTAGCAACTATAACTTAATTCTTTTTAAAAAATCCAACGCTAGATTCCGCAGAGAAGTAAAAACTAATAAAGCTAAGTGCCTTAGCGACTTCACCTCAACACTTAACCCCAAGTCATCTATTAACACCATCTGGCATAACATTCGACGTCTGACTGGTACCTACACCTCAAAATCGATAAAGTTGATTGAAACTCCTGAAGGCTCTATAGCCACCCCATTCGAGATCTATCTAACGACAACTTTTCAAGTAGTTTCAAACCTAGTAAGACAATGTCCCTCAATCTTACCCCGGATTTTATACTAATTTCAACATCAGCAAGACTCATCGAAGGCCAAATCACCTTGCTAGAGCTTGATACTTGCTTAAGTAGACTCAAAGATAAAACCTATGTTAAAAAACCTACCACCAACAACTAAACTAAACTCATGCAGCTATATATTTACATTTTGAATTCAGGTGTGCTAGCGACATTACTTCCTCTTCCTAGGCCTAATAAAGGCACAGATAATATTATAGTAATGGCTACCGTCCGATATCACTTATTCTCTGCATGTCGAACGTTCACGAGAAAATTATTGCTAAGGGATTGCTTTGGTATATTAATAAAAAAAAAAAAAAAAACTATTACGTTCAAACCAAGTTGCCTTTCAACTTAATAAAGGTTCCTCCGATGTACTCCTGCACCTAGACTTTTTTATCTCTAACGCCCTACCAGCTCGTAATCATGACACAATCCTCTCTCTTGACTTCGAAAAAGCTTTTGATAAGAAAAGCATACATTTGGTGTAAAATAAACTTATAACTTGGGGTATTGCACAGTGGTTCAGGTTCCAAAGAAGGGCGGTCATAGGGTTTTTTCGGCAGATTTAAAATGAAATCATATCATTTTGGCCTGGAAAATGGTTGTTATGATTACTAGAGGGTTAGAACAAGACAAAAAAGCTATTTTTTTAAACAGAGTACATTTATGCTTAAAATATTCATCATATATAAAAAAATCGGGTCATAATAACAATAAAATTAGTTTTGTTTATCTTATAACAACGCAGTATTTAACATTAAACAAGTGCTATTTACATAGTATTAAAAATGTCAAGTAATATAAAATAATAAAGTTACAATAAAGCTCAAAAGCTTAATAAATCCAACACTTCTTTTACTAACGCAGACTTCTTTTTATACTGCAACTTTCTTAAACTAGAAATAAGTGGATCTGAATTAAGAAGAAGTATGTACAAGAGATCCATGTAAGTAACATCTCGGAAATGTTTCCTAGTATTATCGCGTCTGAATAGTTTGACTAATTTATTACAAGACTCAGCGTTCTCCTCAGATAGTTCACCAATAGATAATAGAGATCTATCTATTACTTCCGCTCCGTGAATCAATACTTTATGTATTGATGAAGGTAAGTTATATCAAGGGTATTCCTCCACAAGCATCTTAGCAGTATCAAAATCATAACTCTTAAATTTGTCTGAATTTATTTTATAACCAGAAGAAAGGCTCTGCAGAAGGAGACTACTTCTGTCAATAAGATCTTTTTTAATACCTGTTATTTCAGATGAAATATCAGAGTTATGGAAAAATGTACGTGCTATGTTTCCATCATTGGATGTGCCACTTCCTCCACTTCGAGGTTTGTCTACAATTAAACCTCTTTTCTCTGAGCAAGAATAGCTTTATCTTCTGCAGAATGCGCTTGCCACTTTTTAATATTAATTCGATAAGAAACGTGAATAAAATACTCGAAAAATCTAATATATGAATGCAGAGGAGATAAGCCAAACTCAAATTTACTAGTATCAAGGACCTCTTTTAAGCATATATTTAAATCGTTAATCTCTTTTGGTGTTGCACAACAAATGTAACACATACTTGTAGATAAGTCACTAAGTGCAGAACAAACTTTACCATCTACCATCGTCAATTGTAAGGAATGGGTGATTTTATTTTCGTGGCCATTAATAAGCACTGAAGTAGGGACTAACTGGTTAATATGGCTTTTGAAATAAACTTCTTGTTGCAAGGTGACTTCCTTTGTTTCTTTTGTAAATTCAAAACGAATTGGTCCGCACCACCTAGTAGAGGAAGGCATTGGGTTTTTCTAAATGATTGATTCATCACAGGTATTTGGTTTAAACAAGTTGAAGAGGTATAGGGTTTTCCAATACAGACTTGACAACTTTGAATTTAATTTGTGAACGCACTCTTTCACTAATCATCAAACTATCACGGTCAATTTATTCAGTAAACTCAACATTTTCATCATGGTAAAGTACACTAACGAGCAACGTCTGCAAATTATAAAAATTTTCTACAGATATTCGGAGTCGCAAATTAATCTACAGTGACGAAGCTCATTTTTGGTTCAATGGGTTCGTCAATAAGCAAAATGTGCGTTATTGGTCGGGTGAAAACCCACATGTGCTTCATGAATCACCACTTCAACCACAAAAAATAACTTTTTGGTGCGGTTTGCATGCCGGCGGCGTTATTGGGCCATATTTTTTCGTCTACGAAAACGATCGTTACGTTACTGTGAATGGTCAGCGTTATCGCGCCATGATTATTTTTGGCCCCAATTGGAAGATATGGAGTTGGATGGTGCCACAAGCCACACAGCACACGCTACAATCGATTTATTGAAGAGTAAGTATGGTGAGCGTGTTATCTCAAGACATGGGCCGGTCGATTGGCTGCCTCGTTCGTGCGATTTAACGCCGCTTGACTATTTTCTGTGGGGCTACGTTAAGTCATTGGTTTATGCTAACACACCGACGGCGTTGGAAGAGCTCAAAGCTAACATTAAAGACGAAATAGCGGCCGTTTCGGCCAAAATGTGTCCAACGAATCGACCGTTGCAAAATTGCCCGCGGTGGCCATATGAACGAAATCGAGTTCCATTCATAAATGTTTTGATTGTACTTCAAGCCAATAATAAAGTTTTTGAAATATCTCAAATGGTTTGCTTTTTATTTAAAAAAAAAAAATAAAATTTGTCAAGTCGTTATTAGAAAACCCTATACATAAGATGCGACAAATAAACTCGAATCTTCGATAGTTGAATCTGAAAATTTCTTCTTATATTCACTGCTGCTAAGTAAAGTAGTTACAGCGGAATCGTCCATCTGTGATAAAACTGCTAATCTGCGACGTTTGGACCTCTTGCTGCAGTCTTCAAACTCCTTCCTGTATTGCGTTCCACTTGTAGATTGAAGAGGTTCCTTTTGCTCATCGTTTCCACATACTTCTCCATCAGATACTTTAAGTATGCAAACTTCGGTCTCATTTAACCAGCTTTGGTATTTGGCCACTAGCTTAGTTTTTGAATTTCTAAATTGCTTCCAACATGCCGCAAACCGTTTAAAGGATCCAAACACTTCCCGAAACCTTTCTGCTTCGTTTTCTTTATTTTTTGAAGCTATCCACGTATTTAAAATAAGCATTCGGGTAAAAGAACACGTTATGGTTGTACCTGCAAAAGAAAAACAAAATATTAAAATTTTTTTTTTTTTTTTTAGCACTGGAACTAGTCTCCTCAATGACCTGTAATAACTCTAATAACATCCGGGAGCACCTAGACTTTGCGGTTATTAAAACTAGGAAAATAAAAGATTATATTCTTCTTCATAAGTAAAAGCTTAATTGAATATGGAAAATGGTTAAAAACAAAAAAAGTGGAAGTTGTGTTTTGACGGAGCTAGTTATGAATAGACGCATTGTTAAGGAAAACATAACTACTTTAAAAATATCGTTCATACTTTTAATTTGAATATCCAAACAATAGATTTCTCGGAAGAACCACACTTTAAAAACAACACCAATTTATGTGAACAAATAAGCTAATGAGCACTAATCAAATGTTACCACTTCCGGTGCACAAAATTAACAAAATTAATTAAAAAATGTAATACACACAACAACACATTATGTTCAATTGCGAAATCGATAGAACTTAGCAAAATTGATTATGGTTTACTTATCTAAGGTAACTGCCCAAAATCAATGATTAACACCATCAAGGCCCCTATCATCAAGCCGCACGTAGAAGTATTAATGATTTCCCCACATGCACTGTGAGGAACATGTTGGTTGAATCCGGTCTACCTACAATAGAACATCGCATAGAAGTAACCAGAGCCAAGTTGTACATTAAGCTGTTGTTCACAAACGAAAACGAAAACTGCAAAGCGTCTTCCATCCGTTATCTTCCGTGCATTGACCTGCTCCAAAGAATTTGAACCTCTGGTAAACAGGAACTTCGTATACCGCCCGATATATCATCCGTGATTCATAAAGCAAACATCTTTCATTATGGACTTAGCAAAACATAACAAAAATGACACCAACAAAGACATATATCACGCTTTATTCCCTGGCATTACTTCGGAATTAAAATCCAGTGGTTGGAAACTTATATTTGCTGACGGCTCCAAAAACAGTGACAGCACATCCTTCGCAGCTACTTACGAAACGCATCATTGTTCAGCATAGGGTTACTACCTAAAAGTGCATCTGTTTTTACCGCTGAAGCTTTAGCTATTCAAAAACCACATCAATAGCCAACAAGATGCGTGGTAAACATGTGATATGCTCTGATAGCTTATCAGTTTTCAATGCAGTTAAGAACCCTAATCACAATTCGGAGAGTGTCATCCAGATTAGGGACTGCCTTATAAGATCCTCCAACAAGCTGAAGATAATGTGGATCCCCAGTCATATGGGGATTAAAGGTAACGAACACGCCGACATAGCTGCCAGTTTTGCACACAGCGCGCCAGTGCCCAATTTGCAATTCACACCAGATCTGACATGTTAACAGCCGTCAACAAAAAGATTAGATCAAGGCAACTCTTGGCTTGGCATAACTACCACAATTATTATTCGACCATCAACACGAATAGATCGCAGCCAACCTTTCCTATCACAACTTCAAAAGACATAAACACTACCTTCGTGAGGATGCGTTTGGAATACACAGCCTTCACCCACCAACATCTCCTCTAAAGGGAATCTTCGCCATCTTGCTAATCCTGTCACCCCAAAATCAACATCAGTCACATCCTATGAGTAGATGAATATCGTAACTGCTTACCAACAAACCAACAATCACCTTGCGAGTTTTTAAGTAAACCCAATCACGAGAAAATTGTCAAAATTAATAACTTTGCAAATAAATTCAATCTACATATTTAAGTACATTTACTAACCTATATTATTTTAGTTTATAACTAAAAGGTGGCCGTGGTGTAGTGGTATATGCATAGACTCATTAAAGCAGAGGGTTGCGGGTTCGAATCCCGTGCGAGGCAGTTCTCAGAAAAAGTCTTTTTATGAAATTTGTATGTAGTTATATGTAAATCCCATCGGCGTCAACTCTGACATGAAGGCATAACACTGATATTGGAGTGGTTGCTAGCTGGGCTAAATGTAACGAACTAACAACTAGCACGTACTAAGACCCACTGATTGAGGATGCACTGGCTCCTGCACTGCACTGCACTGCACTGGCTGACAATCACCTCTGGAAAAATATCGAAACCTAACACCTGAGTTTCAAAACTACTACACCACCCGCCCGCGCCCTGTTGAAAAGCCAGTAAAAGGGTATTCATATCCCTTTGGTGCGCGCGCGGACTTATAAAAAAAAAAAAAAACTAAGTACTATAGAGCCGAAGGACTCTGCAGCTAGTGGTCGTTTCTATGTACTGACTTATGTATTTTAATCATATGTTAATAAGTTATAATAATATTTTTTTTTTTCATTTTAGTTTAAGAACTCAGAACTGTTTATCAAGGAAAGTCAGTCTGAACTGAAGAAACTTTCGATCTTTTATTTGAAACTTAAGATAAGTCAAAAACAAATGTAGATACATAACTTTATTGCCTTAACCATATCCTTGTTGCAATTTTATTTCTTATCCGACTGGCTTCGTTGAAATTTTCAGCCCTTTACACTGCTTCGTTTTCCACTTTAGGTTCATTGGATTGGTTTTGAATATTTTCATTATACTCATTCTGAATATTGTATGTTCTACAAATGTTGTGCATTGCGCAACAAACATTTATTATTTGTATAATTTTTTTCGGTTGGCATTTAAGACATCGGGCCAAGGATCTCCAAAACTTTAAGCACTTGTGTCAAAATTTTTGATACAGTACTTCGACCCAAGGCAATATCCGAATCTTTTACCAACTGATTTTTGAAATCCGAATCAATTATATCTCTTTCCTCATATCCCATATTTACGCCCTGAATTTCGCAGTACCGCAGCAATCAAAAGTGCACTCATCTTTCAAACTATTATAAATACAATAACTACAAAATATAATAGCACAAAAAAAAAAAAAATTTGTCATCCAAATGACAGATGTTTCAATGTCACTAAAGGTGATTTCAAATAAGTTTAAAGTTACGAAATCGGTCGGAATGCGAAACACTGAACATTAACTCACTCGATTTAAAAATTTGATTTCGGTTTCATATCACTCGATTTCTGGAACGTAGCTGTGTGAGTCTTCCATAGGGTGTAAGCCCTCCGATGCTCAAAAAAAAAAGAAATGTGTCAGAAACAAAACTCTTTGAGAACAGAACTTTCACCGAGAATTATTTTCGTTACAATTTTTTTCCTGAAGTGATAATTATTTCTTTAAAATTAAAAACTATTAACAATTCATAATAAATGGAATATTTTTTTCTATCTTAAATGAAATAAGAGAAATATAAGGACAATGCTATTTGAAAATGCTAATATCTTGGATCTTCCTGAAACTATGTGGATTTGTTTTGATTACAGGTATTTTTTAAATGAATTTATTTCAATTTTTGAAATTTCAAAAGTTATTTTAGTCTGAACAAAGATGCATTTTCAAATGTTTTGGAAGAAATAGAGTCGGTAATTAAGCCTTCATCAATTCCCTGTACACATAAACTTTCAGCAACGCTTCGCTTTTTGGCTGAATGAAGTTTTCAAATATCGGTTGGAGTCAACAAAGTGATAAATAAGTTATTAAAAGCTTTGGAATCTCAACTGTGTCGAAAGTGGATCAATCTACACATGACGTAACATAAAACGAAAAACAGGAAGCTAGAAGATATTTTCTTGAAAAATATCGAATATCTGGTGTCATCGGCTGTGTAGATGGGACCCATATACAAATGCGCAAACCTCACCAAGACAACAATATTGGAATCTAGAAAAGGTTTTTTAAGAATTAATGCCCTTTTAGTA
The DNA here is from genome assembly GCA_907269105.1 of Volucella inanis. Lineage (NCBI taxonomy): Eukaryota > Metazoa > Arthropoda > Insecta > Diptera > Syrphidae > Volucella > Volucella inanis. Next base: position 61,374,277 of record OU026155.1, read on the forward strand.
CGTGTAATGCTTAAGAAATAAATTGTAATTTAACATAATTTTTTTTTTTTAAATTTGTGACCAAAAAATGGAAATAAGGTTTGATGATACTCATCCAGGCTCAAGTCATGATGCTCTTATTTGGATGATGTCCGATGCTATATATAATTTTTTAGAAGAATTTAAAAGTGGTGAACGTAGCTCTTGGCTAATGTAAGATGCAGGTTTCGCACTTGAACCTTTTACATTGACTCCCTCCAGATTTGCACGAATTAGAACAATGTAGTCTAGTTTTAATAGAGCTCATTTCGCAGCTCGAAATATTCTGGAAAGAACAATTGGGAATTTAAAAGCTCGTTTCAAGTGCTTAAACGTTAAATTGAATCATTCGCCAATCAAAGTTGCTAGGATGAATAATGTTTGATATGCCCTTAACAACATATGTTATGTATGTAAAGAATTTAATCTGGAAATAGAAGAACAAATAGACGAACAGAAATACACAGACACATATTTTCAGATACAGAGCCTGATAGTTATGGTGAATATTCCGAAATTGCGAAACGAGTTCGAGATACGATTGCCCAAAGTTTATATGAAAGATAAAAATACGCATGGTTCTAAACAATGGTCTTTCCAATTATACTTATTATTAAATATTAAACCTAGGATACTAAACTATTTACACTTTCTATATTGAGGTTATTAACGTTTAAAGTTAAGCCTCTACACGAAGCCTTGCGGCAGATGTGTAAGATCTTACATTTGTCTAGTGACAATTTGGCTCCAGATGAGTCTAACCATTTTACTATGTCGTTGACTGTATTTGTTAGTAGTGTTTTAGTTTCTTCTAGATCAGTGTGCTTATGTAGGATTGTACATATATATCATCAGCGTAAATGCAGTGATCAGTTTGCTTATGTTTATTTATAATTTTACTTATATTATCCAAAGCGATGATGAAAAGCACAGTGAGGAACCTTGAGGAATACCATTAAATAGTGGATGGGTAGAAGAAAACCAATTGTTTGCTCTTACACAAATTTTTCTATTCGTGAGAAAAGATTTGACATAGAGGAAAATTATCGGACCAATGTCCAAAGTTATAAGTTTATTTAACACCAAATGTATGCCTATCTTATCGAAAGCCTTTTCAAAGTCAAGAGAGAGGATTGTGGCATGATTACGAGCTGATGGGGCGTTAGAGATAAAAAAGTCTAGGTGCAGGAGTGCATCAGAGCAACCTTTATTAGGTTGAAAGGCAACTTGGTTTGAACGTAATAGTTTTTTTTTTTATTAATATACCAAAGCAATCTCTTAGCAATAATTTTCTCGAGAACTTTTGACATGCAGGGAATAAGTGATATCGGACTGTAGCCATTAATATTATCTATGCCTTTATTAGGCTTAGAAAGAGAAAGAAGAATTGTGGCTAGCTTCCAGTTTTGTGGGATCACATTATAAAGCTGCATGAGCCTTAGTTTAGTTGTTGGTGGTAAGTTTTTTAACATAGGTTTTACTTTTGAGTCTACTTAAGTAAGTACCAAGCTCTAGCAAGGTGATTTGGCCTTCAATGAGTCTTGCTGATGTTGAAATTAGTCTAATATTCGGGGTAAGATTGAGGGACATTGTCTTACTAGATTTGAAACTACTTACAAAGTTGTTGTCGTTAGATAGATCCGACCAGGTTTGAGCAAAAAAGTTACTAATCTCGAATGGAGTGGCTATAGAGATTTCAGAAGTTTCAATCAACTTTATCGATCTTGAGGTGTAGTTACCAGTCAGACGCCGAATGTTATGCCAGATGGTGTTAATGGATGATTAGGGTTAAGTGTTGAGGTGAAATCTATGAAGGTATTTCTTAAAACTTTGCAAGGCTTTTATCTTTTCCTGTCTTAGAGCTCTCAACTCTGGATTCCACCAGGGAACAGTGTAAGGGGTACTTTGAGAGATCGATTTATTGGCAGCGACTCGAATTGTTTTTTGGATTACCGAAGCTTCTTTATTAACGTTCAAAGAAGGAGTTTTATATGAAAGGTAGTCTAAAATGTGCTTGTTAAAACAAGCCCAGTTGGCAGAATTAGTTTTAAATTTAGGCCAGTAACAATCGTGGAAAACAGAGGAAAATGATCGCTGTTACAGAGATCATCTAAAATTTCCCAAGAAGTCCTCGTGTACAATTCGGGTGAGTAGCATGTCAAATCTACATGTGTGAAGATCTAATTTGTTGAAAAGTGGGTTAGGGAGCCGTCGTTAAGAATTTTAAGAATTAGATTAGAGTCGTTTAAAAAGCTTTCCAGTATAGCGCCTCTGGGGCTAGTAGTAGAGGAGCCCCATAGAACGCTCAAGGAGTTGACGTCACCGACAATTAGTACAGGGGTATGGATCTGGTTGAAAATGGTTTCCAAATCAGACCTGGAAAATACTTGGTCGGACAAGATATAAATGGAGACGACAGTAAACTTTGGTAGAAGTTGTATCTCAATCGCTATTGCTAAAATGTTCGAGTTGATGGCTATTGGTTTATGTGTAATATTTTCCTTTATTAGAATTCCGATGCCTTGCTTAGCTGTTGTGTTATAGGGAAAATTATAGAAGTAGTCTTTATAGCCCTTAGGTATGTTGGGTAGTGTTTATCTTGGAGGGCTACAATACTAGCTGAGTGTTCTTTTATCAGAATGCACAACTTGTCATAATTGTTTACGAATCCCTTCATGTTACATTGCAGGACTTTTATTTTTAAATTGGTGCAATAAGTTGTCATCGTCTACTTCTGAAGGGTTTACCTAGTAATCCTTATTATTAAAAAGTGCTTGAGTTACTTTTGATATGGGTGAGGAAGAGTGTGGTGTTGTGTAATTTTTGGTGTTTGGAGTTGGAGTGGGTGTTAGCTGAGTGTTAGTAGTTATTCTTGAGGTCTGTGGTATGTTTGCGTTCGTGGAAATGGAGTGAGTATGAGATTGAGTGAGTGGGTTTGAGTCTAGGGTAAGTTGGGTTGCGGTGTGAGTGAGTGGTTTGTTTGAAATCGGTCCGTTGTTGTTAACTTTGAGAGTATGAGATTTCTTTGAATTTGTAGTTGTCAATTCTTTTACTAGTTGAAACTGAGGGTATGTTGTTAGAGACTGGAAGGTTATGTGCTCTTTTTTTGTGGATTTTGGTTACTAGACTTGAGTCTATCAGCGAATGTTTTCGAAATGGTTAGTGCTTGAGACGGATTTTGCTGATTGTAAATGCGTTTGGCTTCAGCCATAGTATATTTTTTAATGGTTTTTGTAGTTATTATCTCCTTTTCTTGTTTATATGTGGGACAGATTCTCGATGATGATGGATGGGGCAGAGAACAGTTGGCGCACATGACGCGAATGCAGTCTACTAATCACAAATCGCAAAAAGCAAACCGCTAGGAATCAAAATACTACCATGACCTAAGGAAATTTTAAGATTCTAATTATTTACGGAGTTATAGCTGCTTTAGTTACGTGGCAATTAAACTGATTGAAGCTATGCTCAATCTTTAAACGCGTTTTTCTCGAAACTATATTTTTCAACCCTATTGACACGATATCTCAAATTTGATTTATTTGAAATTTAGTACACACCTTCCTTAAATAATAGTCTAACGTTCAACCAAACTTTTGGTTAAACAATTTTTTTTTAATATGTAAAAAAAAAAAAAAAAAATAAAAAAAAAATATTTTATAAAATAGTCGCCATTTTGCGAAAAATTTTTTTTTGTTTCTCTGAGGTAGGGGATATTACAACATCTTTACTAATTAATAATATATACATTTTTTTTCAACCCACCACTTTACCACCCTGTAATTTGTTAATTTTTTTTTTTTTTTGGTAAAATAATTTTATGTATATTCTTAAGTTGTAAATTAACTACGGAGCTTACCATCCCGCTAGCTTCGCTCGACAACCCCCGCTCGCTTTAACATTATATTACAATATATTTAACGGTTTTTCGCTTTTTCTTTTTTTTTCGCTTCAGACGTATTCTCAATACGCTTTTTCAACTTTATTTCTTCCTCCTTTTTTTCGATATAATTTTTCGATAATATATAAAGAGAGATATTTAGCAAAAACACGTTAGTAAAAATATTTTTTTTTTCAATTCTAAAATAAATAAATTTAATTAAAAATTTAAAAAACTCCCGACGCAAAAATAACGTCTAAAAAGTAAAAAAATAATATGCATTGACCCTTTAAGTTTAATATAAAAAGTAATATTTTAATCCAAGCATCGTTGTAAATATATAGTATAAAAAACAATATTAAATTGTTGAGTCTATATAATGCTATAAATTTAATATTATATAAAATATGATAACAAATCCGTCTATAATTAGCCTAACATTGTTAAAGAATAGAGTTACCTAATTATTTTATACAAATGCTATATAAAACTACGCGCGAACTTAGTTTTATGAATTAACCTATCTCACGAAGTCTAGATCTGGTTTGATGATAGTTAACTAGCTCACGGTTGTGTTAATTTTGTAAATTTTTCGGAGTAAATTAATTTAGTCTTCGACTCAACGATTTGATATTGTAGTTTTCATATTTACATTCATCCCAGGTAGCTAATTATTGTTTAAATTTCATATTTTATGATTTTTTTATTTGAGCTTTTAATTTTTATTATATTTACTTAGCGGTCACCCGACACGACGATACTTGAATTAAAATATTACTTCTTAACATATATTAAACTTAAAAGATCTATACATATTATTTTTTATTTTTTAGAGGTTATCTTTTCGTCGAAGTTTTTTTTAAATTTTTAATTTAATTTTTTTATTTTATGCTTTTTATACTTGATATACTGCTAGGATAGACACACTACAATCGACACTGTAACCTCACTTTCACACAAATACTTTTCGGGGCGAAACTCGAAATTGCAACATGTGATCTTGCTTCACCCGAAATCTGTGCATTGTAATAATAGTTGTATTTTTGATAAATATTATTAAAGTTGCATGATTCTGGCAATGCAATATCGCGGTTTTGAGTTTCAATCCAAAATTATTATTTCTCCTTCTTTCTTTGATATTTTTAAAATGAACGTATTTAAATTCAGTTCAGTAGGCGAATTAGAGTGATTGATAACAAACAACTTATCAGTTTTAATATAAGTAAAACTTATAATAAAAAAACGGCTGAACAGATTTGCTTGAGTTAAAGCTAAGAACACTCCCGATCAAGTCACCTTTCAAACAAAAAAAAATCATCGAAATCGGTTCAGCCTCTTGGGAGCTACGATATGCCACAGGCAGATACACAGATACACTTGCGGTCATAAAAACCGCACCACCTAATAAGTTCTCAAAAAATGCCTAATTACATCAGATCGTAAGGGTTTTTCCCATACTAATGAAGGGTATTCCCCATAGCGGAGTTCAGCTATCAGTTTGAATTGAGTTATGACGGTGACAAGTAAAAAAAAGTGAAATGTCTGGTAAATATCATCAACTGACTCGGTACGAAAAAGTTCAAATATTGACTTTAGTCGGACTTTAGTCAAGACGGACAATGTATTACAACGAATTAGCATGAAAGATCGCTTTAAAAGTGCTGTCCGTATAAGAGCAGAACTGAGTGAATTTCATCAAACCTATTAAGCTACGGGAGATAGGTTTATATGGAAGACGACCAGCGAAAAAACCTCTCCTAACCACAAAGATGAAAAAAGCTCGCTTGGCGTGGGCAAAAAAGTACGAAGATTGGACGCAGGATGATTGGCGATGTTTGATATGGTCCGATGAAAGTAAATTTAATTTATTGTGTGCCGACAATTTTCCATACGTACGACGGTCAGCAGGTGAAAGGTTCAAAGACGAGTGCATAGTCAAAACAGTGAAGTTTCATCAAAGCCAGATGGTTTGGGGATGTTTTTCTTTTTACGTTTTAGGCCCTTTTGCACTTTGTTAATGAAACTATAAACGCTCAAAAGTATGTAGAAGTAGTAAGGGAGTTTTTGGTACCAGCAATTGAACAGCATCATTCGTATACTGACAAGTGCATTTTTCAAGATGATTCTGCATCTTGCCACCGCGCTAAATCAGTTGTTATATATCAACTTCTAGATGTCTACTTTATAAATAACAGACAAGTAACTAGAGTCTTTCAATAATTTTCAGCTCAAGACAACGTTTGATGACCTTGGAATTACCATACTAAACTGGCTAGCTAATTCGCGGGATTTAAACCCAATCGAACACTTGTGGCATGTAATGAAACGTAAGGTGGCTGAACATAAACCAGAGGAAAAAAAAGCTAAATGAAGTTCTGGAACATGTATGGAATACTGAAATTTCAAGGGATATTACTGAACTTCTAGTAAACTCGATGCCTTCTAGAATAAAAGCGGTTATAACCGCCAAAGGAGGAGCAACTCGGTATTGATAAGTTTTTGGTAAAAGTGGTATATCTAAACATCTAATATACACATATATAAAAAATGTATCGTTTAATTTTGTTAATCAATGACTGTATTAAAATATTTTAAAAAAATAAGAAAATTAACTGGTTTTTCTTTCTTTGTTAATATCTTTTTTCAAACATTCAATAAACAGATGGAAATTAGATAGAAATACTTATAAACTACTGCGAAGTACTCAACATTCATTATAAAAATTATTATCGTAGTTATTAACAATTTTTCAATCATTTTGATATGGTGCGGTTTTTATGACCGCAAGTGTATATGTATATATACAGATAAACACGTTTAACTTATGTGGGCAATCAGCAACTCTGTCACGGAGGAATATGAGAGACAGGATATAAAACAAACGCTCTCGAAGGATGAGGGCAGTTGTTTTCCGGCTTCTCATCGTGGCAGTTCTTGCAACAAACATATTCTTACACTCATATTTTATCAGTTATTTTAAGTATAATAAATGTAAATATATAATTTTAAATCCTAGAAAATAAAAGAGTTTTGTGTTACCTAAGTAAACAATCTTACACTTATAAAAAAAAAGCTGAACAGATTTGCTTGAATTAAAACTAAGAATACTCTCGATCAAGTCATCTTTCAAACAAAATAATCTTCGAAATCGGTTCAGACGCTTGGGAGCTATGATATGCTACAGGCAGATACACAGATGCACACGTCGATAAACTAGTTGATATTTTGCTAGTTATAGAGAGGTTTTCTTCTCAAGCTTCGAATTTTAAGTCTGCAGCTTAATATATAGGGTGATTCATCGTTAGGTTTGATTTAATTTAAATGTCAACTAAAATACATAAATTTGAAAGTGAACTTAAAATTTTAATTATCGGTTAAAATTTGGGCGACTCGTTCGAGGATAGCGACTGGTATCTCGCGGATAATACGAGTAATGTTGGCTTCCAAAGCGTCAATCGTAGCTGGCTTATTCTTGAAGACCTAAGACTTTACATATCCTCAGAGAAAAGATTCCAAAGGTGTGATATCGCACGATCTAGGCGGCCAATTTACCATAGCAAAACGTGAAATTAAGTGCTCACCAAAATGATTTCTCAACAAGTCCATTGTTTCACGCGCTCTATGGTTCGTAGCGCCGTCTTGTTGAAACCAGAGCTCACCGAGGCCATGTGCTTGAATTTTAGGAATCACATGTTCCGTTAACATGGTGCGATAACGGTTACCACTGACGGTAACATTCTGATTTTCCTCATTTTTGAAGAAATATGGATCGTTGTTTTTAATGGATGTAATGGTAGGTCTGGTACCTTTCGGGTTGTTCATCAGCCGAAATACGGCAATTTTGTTTATTAACGTATCCATTGAGCCAGAAATGGGCTTCATCACCGAACAAAATTTCACGATAACACACCGGATTTTCATTGAGTTCTTCGGTCTTCGCGTACACTCTCAGCTACAGCTGCTATATCATAGTCTCTTCAATACGTCCTGGATGTGGTCTAACCGGTCGAGTATCATTCACTAATGTAAACTGGGACTCAATTTGCAAATGGTATTGGCAATAGTGGTTTCAGTAGGTCGATTATGCGCACCGTAAGTTCCTCGAATCGCAAGAAAAACAATTTTCACAGAACGCTGATTTTCGTAATACAGCTGAACAATTTAGAGACGCTGTTGTGGTGTGAGCTTTCCTATTTTATCCTTGCCAAACGATACTGAACAAAAATGACGAAACAGTTTGATAGGAGTCACGCGTGATCTGTCAAAAAAGCCTATTGAAAATAAAACCTCACGATGAATCACCCTATATTTCAAAAATTTTCAGATCGGGAAACTTTTTGATTTTTTACAAATCGAACAATAAACGCCAGACTTCCTTTTACGTGTATCACACATTGTTAAATATTTAAAAAGTTTACCGCTGAAAAAAAGTCGCTCATTCATAAACCAAAAACATGAATGAACCGAACTTATATTAAGTGATGGTCCGCCGTATGTTATCTGCATAAATATGGGATATAAACCATATGTATCCAACTTAAGAACTTTCGGTTGTAAAGCATTCGCCTTTAACAAAATTCTTGAAAAAGGCAAATTTGAACCAAGCGCTACAGAGTGTATTTTTACTGGATATTCAACTGCTTCCAAAGCATACCGTTTATGGGACCCAAAAGCAAAACGAATTGTTATAAGCCGCGACGTGTTGAAGTCGAGAAAAAACCACAGGATTAATTTTAATTTTGAGTTCCTCTTGTTAATGTTATTCCTATTTTTCAGAATAATGATGTTCCAACCTAAAATAGAAGACAAAAGGCAAAAGACTTGGCCCTGGAAGACCAAAAATAATCCGAGCAGGCAAAAGAGGAAGACAACGCAAGTTGTTCAATATAGTTTTATCTGAAAATCAGGAAGCAGAATTCAATCAAGAAGTGTTCAAGAAGCCCTGGCAGGGCCATACTCTGACGAATGGGTGATAGCAATGAAGTATGAATACGAAGCACTAGAGAATGTCAAAAGCAGGAAATTAGTGACATTGGCGTCCTCAAAATATATATAATACATATATATATGTACGATGTGCCCCCTTAAGAAATATATACGCACAACACACCACAGTGTATCGATCATGATAAACACCAGCGACACACGTCAGTCATTCGTATATGTTCGTTTGCAAGATCGATTGAGACGTAAAACAAAATAAAGGGTGAACAAATGTGTATATCAAAGTTACAACACACTGGAGGATGGTTGATATCCACGGCTTTACAACTTAAAATGGTTTCATACTCAATTGATGCAACAACCCTTAGGTTTGAAAATTTTATTGTCGTTGAAAAAGTGCTCATTTGTTCTGCATGTGATATCTATGTAACTTTATAATCTGTGGTTTGACTCTTATTAACACAAAACTGAACAAAGTGCGATTTCAAAATTTGATGAAAATTTTACCATTCAGAGTTTTGCAAACTTCGAAACAAATGAAAATCTTATAGTGCAAAGTTGACATCACTTCCCAAATAAAGTTAACATTTTTTTTTCCGAGCTACTAATGATGTTTACGATTTGCCAATTCTGACCATTTTTTTAATGCATCCAGTTTCATTAGCTGTTGACAATAAACATGTGAATTAATCGTTTGGATCCTTGGAAGCAGCTTAAAATACACGACCTCTTTCAAATTAAACACAACCTTCTTTTAATAAAGTTCAACTTTCGATGTTGTTTGTGTTGGTTCAGACGATCCATTTATCACCACCAGTAATTACACGTTTCAAAAATGGTTCAATTTAATTGTGTCTGCGATGCTAATATTGATTCGTTGTGTTAAGTGATTCTCTTTCAATTTATGTGGAACCAAAATATCGAGCTTTTTTATGAATCGAAGGTATTTTAATTGATTTCCAATTTTTGCTGTGACGTAATCTGTCGGCATATGACGATCCGATTCAATTATAACTTTGATTTGGTCATCATCTTTGACCGATAAATCTCCAGAATTTATTAAACCAATTTAACATGTGTGTTATGTTAAGTAACCAACACCATAGACTTCATATCTATTTTTGGGTGGCTGTGGCTTCAAGTGGTAGTAACTTCCCAATCGGACAGTTCGGGGTTCAATACCAGCCGTGACCGAAATACTTTTTTTCAGGCAACTAAAATCTTGTGAGATAAAAGGTTGCCTAAATAGAAGTCAATTTACAATAATAATTTAGTCTCCCCATTAAATCTTGGATCTCACCCATAGAGCGAAATAACCACTGAGCCCAAAAATCTTTCTCTGTCGCATTTTCCACGTGCTCAGGTACTTTAAGTGTATTCATACCCACTTGAGTTTTAAATTCTTAAAAAAAAAAAACAGCTTTGTTGCGTTTACGGAGATAAAAAAGGAAAATACATATGCACGAACTACAAAAAATAAAGTTCAGTTGTCTTTTTAGTTAAGCTTAAATTAAATAGACCAAAGTGAAAAAAAAAGTCATAACATTGACAAAATTAATAATAAACAAACATAACGCAATCTACTTGTAAAAATCGGAAACAACTTCTCGCCAACCCAATATAAGTATAAAATGATTGATATAAAAGCTCAAATGGTCAAAACACGGTTTTTTGTTAGCCCTACAAATTCTGAGTGATCAATATTTTTGTCAAAAAAAAACATGGTAATTTGTTACGTTTTAGTTGGGATGTAAGTAAATGAAAAGAATTGAAAAAAGAAAGGGTTGCAAGTGCACAATTTTTTGGGCTTCCGTGTAAACACTTATAATAATTTGAAAACTCTCAACACGGCGTATCTGAACAATTAGTTGCTCCCGATCTATATAATTCAATGTTCTACCCTTATAATGGTTAAAATTGCTTATTGCTTGTGTTTCCAAATACAAGAATAAATGTTGTGGATGAATGTGCTTTACTTTTATCGCAAGTTGTTTCAAATAAATAGCAATGGAGTTCATTGTAATTAAAAAAATATACGTAATACAACGTTTTTACTGGAGAACATTCTCCAAAGAATGTGTTTTAGTTTTGTCTGACACTTTACATTAAAATGTATACACATACACAGTGTTTACCTAGTCTAGTCATAAATGCTGATACACAGAAGAGCTTCGTCCAAATGAAAACACGCTGATATTTTTAAGAATAAATTTATACTTTTTATTTGTCAAATGGTATGGAAGATTTCATTCGGAACGGTCGCCATTTTCTTTAGCACGACCTGAGAAGTAATGGCCAAGTAACCTCCTGCATCGGAAAGCTGTCGACAGCGCGGACAAAGGCTCGCTTAACAGGCTCAATATTTCTGTGATGAGTAGAGTAGTCCATTCCCTCTAAAACGAACCACAACTTGCTATCTAAAGGCTTGAGGTCCGGACTACCGGCTGACCAATCATCCGGTGATATTAAGTCGGTACATTTTTTTAGCCACTCTTGAGTGATTTTCGCCTTATGGACTGGAACAGAATCTTGTTGGATATCCAGTGCTTTAATAAAAATTTCTTAGACGTTAAAAATTTTCTCGTCGATGAACAAAATTTGTCTGTGAGCATTTTTGGTGTAACGCCTTAAGAGAGATTTTAATGTTTGCTTCAATGCGACTGTTACCAGGTGCTCAATGTGTCTTTTGTAGGCACTAAGCCCCAAGTCTTCTTTGATGATGTGAGGCATGGATTTGTGCGAAATGTTCATTCCCCGCGACAAGATCTGCTTTCTCAGTAGTTTGCGTCTGATTCGAACCTGCATAGCTTTGATGACTCCCGGAGTCCTTACAGTGCGCCGACAGTCAGTCGGTTCTTTGACCGTCGCGTACTCCACCAGTATCCACGAATAATTTAAAAGTTTGATAAAAAAAAAAAAAAATAGTGAGTGATTCCAAGCGTTCGTAATATGGCGAAAGATATCATCTTTCGCCATATAACACTTCAATAAGCTGATCCACAATGACACGATTTCTGATGTCACTCTTTCCATGGTTGTCAAACACTAAAAACAAAATTATTTTCCGCGATTTGATTAATTTGAAAGAAGTGCAACTAATACTTTATTTAAAATAGTTGCGATAAAAATTGTATCAATGTCTCAGTCTTGGCTGATATGCGCTAATTAGATTCACTTTAAGCGTGGAATGTAAGGAGAGTTTTACCGTTATGAACGTCAAAACATTCAATTCGATAAAGCTGATACAGAATGCCATAAACGTCATACGGACTACCCAATCCACAGCAAATCCTTTTAAAAAGAATAGAGAGAAGAAACCCTCAGAAAATACTGACAAAATTATAACATAAACATATGTTGGAACTGTAGCTCAAAGGAATAAAACTCTTGTACAAAGAACCGTAGATAAAGACCTGTTTTTGCAAGTGGTCATAGGGTCAAATTATTGTTAATCTCCAAGAATACAATAGATAACTAACGTATAAATAATTGTATCGAGGTTATTTACATTTTCTTTCGATAAAGTCCAGGCTTCAACGCTGTTAAGTAGGACAGGGATGATTAAGATCTTATATAGAGTTTCTTTAGTTATTTGGGATAGGGCCTCACTACTCAATTGCCTCCTAAGGTAAGAATAAATCTTCGTTTTTATTTCTGGCGAGGTATTGTTAGCAGAATTGATAGCAAAGCCAAGGTAAACAACTATCACTTACTACTTTGAAATTATAGCTGTCGACTGCAACGTTCTGTTCAATTCGTTGTGTGACAGCATATACTTGATTTTTCCCTCATTTACCGCTAAACCTATTTTAGTAGTATTCGTTTCAATACTCGCGAATATACCAGTGACAGCGTGTTGAGTTCTGCCAATTACGTCACAGAATATTGAAAGATTGTGCCTCCAGTGTTCGTTTGTCAGTTCCGCACAATTCATTTAGGTATGATGTTGAAGAAGTTACATGACAGTGTGTCACTTTGTCTAAAACCATTTTTGACATCAAAGGTCTCGGTTAGTGGGTACCGAACTTAAAGGAGCAGCGAGCGTTCTCCATCGCCACTCTGCACAGACGGACATGTTTGGTAGGGATGCCAGAACTAGACATGGTTCTACATAGCTCGTCTTTATAAATGCTATCATATGTAGCCTTAAAATCGATAATTGGACTTTTTGAGTTTTTTCCAGGATCTACTGGAGTGTAAAGATTTGATCGATTGTGGATTTTGCTGGTCTGCAACCGCACTGATAGGGACCAATCAGGTTGTTGGCGAATGGTTTCTGAGTTATAGTTGGCGCAGTTGTTTGTGAGTCGTGTAAATGATGCTGAGATTTCATTCATCAGGCATACACTCTTCTGACCAGATCTGAGAAATAAGGTGGTGTATGCTCTCAACACAGTCATTTCAAAAGCTTTGAATACCTCGGCAGGAAAGTCGTCATCGTTTACGTTGATTGGTCTAGTTTGTGCAGATCCCACAATATATAGTAATAGATTATTGTTTATAATTAGAATGGATTTTACAGAAAATTTAATTATGTTTACGGTGCAAAGTTATGTTATGTTTGGGCGCAAAGTTATCTTAAAGCACGAGACGGTGGGGTAAACATGAATTTTCGTTCAAAGGTATTGCTCCTCCCTTAAAAATTTATGGTGCCGTGGATCCTTTCGTATACAAAACATTTTGGAAACCAAAGTGATGCCCTACGCGTTCGTTTTTTTGTGTTACAGCATAACAACGACAAGAAACGCACATCTAAGTCATCCTATTGAAATTTTATTTGGGATTCTTAAAAGACGATTTGCGGAAGAGCGGTTTTAAAATAAAAATAAGTTATTCCAAGATTTAAGAAGTGAATGTCTTTCCCATTCATACCTCAAGCAATAATTTATAAGTCATAAGAAATAAGAGCTATTATACAAAATATTGAATTTATTTTTATTTATTGCTTCTTTTTTCCAAAATAAAGTATTTTTGATTTTCCAAACATATAAGTTGTATGTTCGTAAGAACATGTGAGCCAAGCTTGTTTATATTGTTTTGCACAATACTATAGGGTGATTCATCGTGAGGTTTGATTTTCAATAGGCTTTTTTTGACAGATCACGCGTGACCCCTATCAAACTTCTTCGTCATTTTTGTTCAGTATCACACTACAACAGCGTTTTTGTGTGATTCGAGGCACTTACGGTGCGCATAATCGACCTACTGAAACCACTATTACCAATACCAATCGCAAATTTGAGTCCCAGTTTACATTAGTGGATGATACTCGACCGGTTAGACCAGCTGTAGCTGAGAGTGTACGCGAAGACGTGACGAATCGATTCGTCGTCGCTCTCAGCAGCTTTGCTTGGCGTATTTTCGTGAGGATCTCTTCCAAAAAGCGTACAAAATTCAACTTGTGCAAGAATTGAAGCCAGGCGACTTGAATTTGCGTCATACTTTCAGTGAATGGGTTCCGGAAAAACCCAATGAAAATCCGGTGTTTTATCGTGAAATTTTGTTTAGTGATGAAGCCCATTTCTGGTTCAATGGATACGTTAATAAGCAAAATTGCAATATTTGGGCTGATGAGCAACCCGAAGAGTACCAAGAGCTACCATTACATCAAATAAAAACAACGGTATGGTGTGGTTTATGGGATGGTGGGATCATCGCTCCATATTTCTTAAAAAATGAGGCAAATCACAATGTTACCGTCAATGGTAACCGTTATCGTGGCATGTTAACAGACTATATGCAATTCAAGCACATGGTCGCGGTGAGCTCTGGTTTCAACAAGACGGCGCTAAGCCATACAGCGCGAGAAAGAATGGACTTGTTGAGAAATCATTTTGGTGAGCACTTAATTTCACATTTTGTTACGGTAAATTGGCTGCTTAGATCGTGAGATATCACACCTTTGGACTATTTTCTCTGGGGATATGTAAAGTCTTGGGTCTTCAGGAATAAGCCAGCTACGATTGACGCTTTGGAGGCCAATATTACTCGTGTTATCCGTGAGATACCAGTCGCTATACCTGAACGAGTGGCCCAAAATTGGACCTTCCAAATGGACCATCTCAGACGTAGTCGTGCCAATATTTACATGATATTTTCAAAAAGTAAATGTCATGAATTGTTCTTTTAACCGATAGTAAAAATTTTAAGTTCAAATTCAAATTTATGTGGTATATTTTACATTATAAATCAAACCTGGCGATGAATCACCCTATATATACATAGGTATACGTACATAGGTGTATACCAAAAATGGTAAAAATATTGTAAATTAGGTAGGAAATTGTAAATTAAAACAAATTATTTGCTTTATCTGTAATTTAGGCAATAAATAAATAAAAAATTGTGTGCAATTACAGAGCCAAGAACAAGATGAGCTATTAGAAGAATGGCATAGATATTTGGAATGAATGGAATATGGAAATACATGTAAAAACCTGATTTGAAAAATACCTAAATATAATAACACGTAATAAGTGTAGTAAAAATATAAAAAAAAAAATATGTCGTTAGTAATGCATAGAAATAATTTAATTGAAATTACATACCAATAGTGGGATCATGGTAATCCAGGAAGCTGTGGCTGACGAATTGCAGAGTTACAGCTGGAAAATATAAACGAATGTAACAAAACTTATTGATTTTTCATAAATGAATAAAATGGTAATACCAGACTTTCCTACACCCCCATCACCCAGAATCACAATTTTATATACCCGTAGACCACCTCTAGTTGTTTGCATTATTGTATTTGATTTGTTGGACGTACTCCCATTTTCGCGTTTCATGCCACCATCCTTTTCGGTTCCTTTTGACTTCGATTTTTTTAGAGCCGCACATCCTGTCAAGTCGCCAGCCATTCCTCTGCCTTTGTAGCTGACCTTGAATCAATGTTTTTCTATTTGATTGGAAATTTTTCAAAGTTGTGCTGTGCCTAATCATATGCGCACTTTTATTGCTGTTGCTTCAATATTGACTTTAAAATTTTCATTTTTAATTTGATTACTTTACCGCTCTACTTTGACGAAGGAAAATTCTTGAAAATAATTGATCGTCACACCCCAAAAAAAGTTCGCGATATTTTTGCACTTGGCCTGTCACCGAAAGTGTATTCTTTTCCGTTCGAGTGCCAAATTTTGACGTTTGCTTATCAATACATAATTTGCACTTGAAAGAGGAATACATATTTTTCGGTGAAACGAAACTATCCCTTTGAAGCTAATGACAGAAAGAGATAAAACAATAACAAGTTCGGTTCGATTCTCTGTTTACATTTAATTGCAAAATAAAATTGAGCAATTTAACATTTGCCAAATGACGTCAATAAGATTAATTGCAATGTAGTAGAGAACGAAAAAGTACTAGACTAGTATTAGTAGATATTCAGAAACCGAGTACTGCCAAACCTTTTGGTTTTTATTATAGGATTCAAATTGATTAAAGCTAGAGGTCTAACAATACTCATGAATGAAAGAATGCAATACTATGTACATGTTGCGCTGATATCCTTACACTGAATTTATTTTTTCCACTTTGATGACAATTCTAGAGACTTGCATGTCTTTCGGCAAAATTAAAATATGGATTTCCCAGAGTTAATCCTGTATGAAAAATTCAGTATAGATATTCTAACATTTGCGACATTATGTGAGAGTTAAGCATTTATTATGACAAATGTGCATAATAAATTAGCTTCTTACTTTAAAATATCGAAACATGGAGATATGTATTTTAAAACCTGCTTAAAAATATCGTGCTAGCTGATGTAACTTGACCTAATTTTATAACAAAACTTAGTGAATAAGTTTTTTTCTTTTATTATATTTTGTAAACCTAACAAAATATTGTGGAATTATATGTCAAATCCCAATCTATATTATTATTATTTAAAAAGTTTTTTATTTTTTATTTAAAAAGCACGCCCAAAGTTTGATCTTTATTCTTCAACCGGTAAAAGAGATAATAATTTCAAGTGGATCTTCCAAGACGTTATCTACTAAGTTTCTCAGGAAGAAGGCTTTAAACGCTCAACTGAAAAATTTCTCGGTGTGCCTCTGATGCCGACCCATCAGATGCACGGAGGTCAGTTTTGTAGCAAGTCCCTAGGCCTAGGAGAAGGGTGAGTTCATAAATGTTAGCACTTCTATCTTACTACAATCGCTGATCATTCCTCTTGTATGTTTGAACGCATTCTCTGAGCAGAGATAGGTATCTTAGTATGATTGTTATTTGATTTCTGTTCAAAAACTTCATGTCAGTGCAAGAAAAGCAAAAT
Organism: Volucella inanis; assembly: GCA_907269105.1. Classification (NCBI taxonomy): domain Eukaryota; kingdom Metazoa; phylum Arthropoda; class Insecta; order Diptera; family Syrphidae; genus Volucella; species Volucella inanis. The sequence continues at coordinate 61,391,394 of OU026155.1, forward strand.
TCAGTCAAATCTTAGATTTTATTTTTTATAAAAGAGAGAGGTTATTTATTTTTATTATATCTTTCCTCTTCAAAAAACACAAAACTATTCTGCACTAAAATCATCTAACTTCTCTCGCAGCCACAGTTAAAATGCGTAACTAACTTGCACAAGTAAGTTGTCATTTTTTTCAGTATCGTTTGGCAAGTCATCATGGAAAAACTCACACTACATCAGCGTCTCCAAACTGTTCAGCTGTATTACGAAAATCAGCGTACTGTGAGAAATGTTTTTCGTGCGATTGGAGGAACTTACGGTGCGCATAATCGAACCTACTGAAACCACTATTGCAATACTATTCGCAAATTTAGGTCCCAGTTTATATAAGTGGATAATACTCGACCGGTTAGACCACATCCAGTACGTAGAGAAGAGACTTTAGCAGCTGTAGCGAAGACGTGACGAATCGATTCGTCGTCGCTCTCAGCAGCTTGGCTTGGCGTATTTTCGTGAGGATCTCGGCCAAAAAGCGTACAAAATTCAACATTTAGGGGTGGCCATGGTGTAATGGTATATGCATAGACTTCTCAAGCAGAGGGTCGCGGGTTCGAGGCAATTCTGTGAAAAAGTCTTTTCATAGAATTTGTATGTAGTTATATGAAAATCCCATCGGCGTCAACTCTGACATGAATGCATAACAATGATGTTGAAGTGGTTGCTGGCTGGGTTAAATGTAACGAACTAACAACTAGCACGTACTTAAGACCCGCTGATTGAGGATGTACTAGCTCGTCCCGTCCAGTTTGACAACCACCTCTGGGAAAAATATCGAAACCTAATACAACTGAGCTTCAAACTGCTACACCACCCGCCCGAGCCCTGGAGAAAAAGCCAGTAAAACTGTATTCTTATCCCCTTGGTGCGCTCGCGGTATTATAAAAAAAAAACTTGTGTAAGAATTGAAGCCAGGCGACTTGAATTTGCGTCATATTTTCGGTGAATGGGCTCTGGAAAAACTCAATGAAAATCTGGTGTTTTATCATGAAATTTTGTTCAGTGATGAAGCCCATTTCTGGCTCAATGGATACGTTAATGAACAAAATTGCAGTATTTGAGCTGATGAGAAACCCGAAGAGTACCAAGAGCTATAATTATATCAATTAAAAACAACGGTATGGTGTGGTTTATGGGCTGGTGGAATCAATGGTCCGTATTTCTTCAAAAATGAGGCAAATCAGAATGTTGCAGTCAGTGGTAAGCGTTATCGCGCTATGTTATCGGACTATGTACTTACTGAAATTCAAGCACATGGTCTCGGTGAGGTCTGGTGTATGAAAGACGGTGCTACGTGCCGTATAGCGCGTAAAACAATGGACTTGTTGAGAAATCATTTTGGTGAGTACTTAATTTCACGTTTTGCTGCGGTAAATTGGCCGCATAGATCGTTCGGTATCACACCTTAGGACTATTTTCTCTGCGGATATGTAAAGTCTCAGGTCTTCAGGAATAAGCCAGCTACGATTGACGCTTTGGAAGCCAACATTACTCGTGTTATCCGTGAGATACCAGTCGCTATGTTCGAGCGAGTCGCCCAAAATTGGACCTTCCGAATGGACCACCTCAGACAAAGTCGTGACCAACATTTACATGATGTCATTTTCAAAAAGTAAATGCCATGAATTGTTCTTTTAATCGATAAAAACAATTTTAAGTTCACTTTCAATATAATATGTTAACTTTTATGAACACACGGGTAATACAGTTTGACTGAGATCGTTCTGTAGAATATAGATAGATAGACAGAAGGCATTTTTTGTGCTCCAGTATACAAAAGTGTTATAAAACTTTTTCCTTTATTTTTTAAGAATCAAAATTTTGCTTCTGGATTAAATTTCAGTATCAATTTCTCTCCTAGGTTTTATGTAAAAATGTGCTCACACGTATAAATATGTATAAACGTCAAATAGTATTGTGTGTCAAACTATATTTCTGTGTTCATGTAATCGGCTGTGTTTGATCAATTTATTATTCTGAGTGTTCAGATTGATTCGCAATTGAGCGCAAGCAAATATATTAAAAAAAAAAAAAAAAAAAAATTGAAATCAAAATCGTAGTACAAAAATGAAGCCCGAAAGTACGAAATTTTTAAAAACACACTAACTGTCGGCAGACTAGCTGAATCCAAAAGGAATGTTGGTTACACATAAAAGCGCTTCAGGATGATACGGTGATATCCTTATTCGGCGCATATTCGTTAATTCGCATTGAGTTCCTAGATCTGTGACTGTTTTCTGGGTGACAAACGGTGAAATCCATCTGGAGTTGAAATTATTTGATTTCTATTATTGAAACTGCTTCTGGCCAGCGAGTGAACCTGCCTACAACCGTCTATTTCAGACAGAACTTTGATGTCCAAATGCACGTAGTCAAATAAAGGGTTGACTGAATCTTTTTTTTTTGGCTCTAAGTATACATGCTTGCTGATTTTTGAATGTTGACAGCTGAGCCAAGCCCGAGTTCATTGGGTGACATCTTTACTTAACGATAGCCATGTACCATGTACCGTTATTTAATTTGTTTTATTATGACCCTAATTCCTGTGTGTGTAAAGAAATGCATTTCATTAAAAACATTTTTTTCCTAAGTAGCCCTGGTATAAAAGGAAGTAAGATGTTGAAATGTCATAATATATTTCAATTCCAGGTTGAATTGCCAGTAGCTGAAGTTTAAAAGAGAATCCTCTTTTTGGTATGTCTTCCACCTCTGCGCCTATTTGTTGTGTTGTATTTCTTCCGCTGAACGCACAATTTCTGTGGAAAATTCGATCATGTATAAAATGTGTATAATTTTTGTCGAAAAGCGAAGGCTAAAGGCTTATCAGTTGTGATCAGTCCTTGTCACAATCTATAGGTCATCGAAGAGATATTAGGTATGTTCCAGGACTCGAAATTTGTATAAATTTGTAAAGGTTAACACACTTGAGAGAGTAATTCCTTTCCCCACCCTGTCAATACCTACAAATTTTTGCACGAGATTTTTATTTTAGCACGAATTGTAAAAAAATGTCAAACCAATTAAATTTTAAAAGAACTATCAAATTTGTAAAAGTTTAAATTTGCATGAATTGCAACAATTTTATTAAAATCAACTTAAAAAAAGAATTAGACATTTACAAAGAGAGGAAAAAATAGCTTCATATTGAAGTGAATTGTTCGCCTAATATGTAGAACTCAATAAACGCATATCACATAAATAAATAAGTAATAATAACCAATCTAAAAATCTTCCTCGTACCTGGCAATCCTTTTTTTTGTTTTTTTACTTGTTACTTTCGACGTTTCAAACACTCCTATGGCCTGGTATGATGCACCTGTTGTTAGACAAAAAGGTGCGTTTAGAGCAATGAAGTTGAGCATCATACGTTCGAGTACAGCCTTTTTGAAATCTCCGAATGCTTGGTTGAGTGTCAAAGTCCATTCTATTATATTCGACGCGTGTCATTGTTGCATGAGCTTTGAAAATGACGGTTTAATGGTGACTGGAGAGCAACGAAAATCTAGGTCTTCGACTTCAAATTCGCACTTTGAGACGTTGATGGTTAGATTTGCTTTATTTGATTTTTGTACGACAATCCGTAAATTATTTTGATAATCTTCAAAGTAGATGATTATGTCATCAAGGTAACAAAATACAAAGTTTGCGTCGCGAAAAATTTAATACATCGTCTGGATGCATGGGAATTTTATAGTACGGTTTTTTGAAAAGAAAAGTTTTTCCCGTTATGTTAACAAAGTTGTTGAGTCGATTAACTGTCTTCCCTTGCAGTCAACTACCAAACCGTAGTTTCGTAGTAGATGTCCGAAACAAAGGACTTTTTAGGTTAACTTTTGGATGCTTGATGCTATAGATATTGATTGCAGCATTTTTTACCACATATACCATAGCTGAAATTCATCTGAGTTTGGTGAATTTGTTTTTGAGTGAAGTTTTGTGAAACGCTGAGATGACAACCAGAATGAGTCGATGAGAATTTGCATTTTGGTGCGTTGGTCGGAAGTGAATAGTCTTTTTTCGCTGATGCATACATCTTTCGCAACTCAGCCAGCTGCATCTAGTTGGAGTTTCCCTGAAGAAATTCACATGGCTGATGGCATTTTTTTTTTGATGTTGCTGCTTGTGTGGTAGTAGTAAATCTTGTTTTGTTGACCAGATGTTGCTTAGTTTTGATATCTGCAGTTACTTTAACTTCCGGTTTGGTGGGTACTTCTCCTCCGATGTTTATTTCGGTTAATATTACGACAGGCTGTAAGGCTTGCTCCTTACGCTGAGATCATGATTTCCGAAGTAGATTGAAGAGTTATCTGCTATTTTGTGGGCGATTTTTGCCAATTGTCGCATTTGCATGCCGTTATTATGGATCTTATGTTGCTTGGCATGTATTATAGCCGTAAGAGTGGTAGAGCACCTTCTGATATATTACATGCAGCTAGATCTCTCATATTTCGAAGTAGCTGTGATTGTTTCTTATGTGCTGATTCGAGGCTAGTGAGAAGCTTGATGAGTTGACGTTCCTTAGAGATAAAAATGGCGGCTGTGCAGCGTTTCTCAGATGACTTCTATTTTTTGGAAGAGTTTACGGTCGTACCAATAGCTCCTATATATTTTGAATTATGATGACCCACTAATTTTTTTATTGTATATAATAACAGCTAGAGAAGTATACTGGATTTTTTGATGTATTGATTTTTGGCCGAATGGCGCACTTCCAAAGTCAAACTTGCAAATTGTCAGAAAGTTTTTAATAACAAATGAACTATGCCCTATAAAAAAATCCTATGTACTTATTTAGAAAATATATTTTTATAGATTTAATTAAAATTTGAAGTGAATTGGTTGAAAATTGTTCAAGTTGGGCGCACTAACTAAACGCGTTTAAAATTTTAAGTTATAAAAAGTCATACTTGCTTTGAAAAACAAGTACTTCGGGATATCATTTTTGAGGTCCTAAGGGACCATTAAAAGCAATAAAAAAAATCGATTTTTTGAAAATCCTAGAGCAGTCTAACCTTTTAAGTTTTTGGCATGTGAAAAAGCGAATCGTAAAAATCCGTATTAAGGCTAAATTTCCCAATATTAGATTTATATGCGCGCAAGCCCCCAGAGGGGGAAAGATGACGACACCAAATATTGCTTCTACAAGCTCATAACTACCTACGAGTAGTGCCCTGACTATTATATTAAAATTGTCCTCTGCGATTTTAATGCAAAGCTAGGAAGAGAGGGCATTTTTGGTAGTATTGTCAGAAGGTATAGCCTGCAAGAAACCACCTCCGATAATGATTCAGGCTAATTAACTTTGCGGTGGGGCGAAACATGGTCGTAGCACTTGGTTTTATCAAACTGTGTTTGTTTGTGATTATGACTAGGGAATTCAGGGTTAACGTAGCTAATATACGAGTACGCGAGCTAAAAAGTAGTCACTTTTCTGGGTACGTCCACGTTTGCAAATACATGCCAATTTTTTGTCACTTAGTGAAACACAGGTAAATCCCCACCCACACCTCCTAGATCTCCCAGCTCCCGGACTACGACCTAGTGCCATTATTCTTCTCTCACCGCGGTCTCGCCAATTATGTACGTGGTGATGTAGCTTACCAAATTCCACCACAAAGTGATCCGTCTTCCAATCCGGAGTTCAGCTTCATGTGATTAAAATTCCATCTCAATAAGCAAATTATCCACTACTGCTTTATCTAGAGAAGCCCCAAACTGAACAGCAATTCGACATACCATATAACGAATTTGATGCCCTGTCTGATTCCATTCAAAGAATTGCATCCCTGTATCCTCATACTGAAATTTTTATTACGTTCGATTTAAATATACACTCTGGGTGGCTTAGACATTCTGGATAGACAACACGCGAAGAGATGTTGAGATGTTGGAAAGCTACTGTCATTGTACGTCATTTCAGTATATGTCATTCATTCGAAGCGTAAACAGAAATAATTTTTTTCACTCAAATATGTCGAACTTTGTGCCTGAAAAAGTGTTTTTGCGGGGAGTTCTTCTTCATTACTTTAATATGAAGAAAACTGCTCCCGAAGGTCATCGTATTTTGGTGGAAGTTTATGGTGAACATGAGCTACCGGAGCGAACGTATCGAAAGTGGTTTGCACGATTCAAAAGTGGTGATTTTGGCTTGGAAGGCGATGCTTTCCAACGCATGTTCCAATGGAATAATAACAATGTAATAATACAAGATACACCATCTCTTAACAAACCGCGATTTAAGTTATAGACCCAATATTTTGATATATTATGTGCATATGGTATATGTATAACTTATATTCATACACCCTCATATTTTTCAAAAAATAGTTTATTTTAAGGCAATAAAAACCAAAAATTTTTCAAATTACAACAAAAATACAAATACTACAGTTAAATATTTTATTCTTAACATAAATAAAATTGAAAAATTTATTTAATAATAAACAAAATTCATATTCGTACACATACGTATTTGTATGTTTAATACTAAGTGGGGTACCTCCTTTATTTTAGAACCGCTTTTAATTCAGCTCACATTATTTCCAAGTTTTTTGGTTAAAGTTGGTGTTTTTCCCCCATTAAGTCCTCAAAGCTTGTTTTAGGCCTTGGATATTTCCAATTTAACAATACATTTTTTTAAAACTTGACCATGACATACATTTTCAATTGGGTTCATATATGGGCTTTGAGGGGGAATTTTCAAATATTTTGGGGTTTATATCCAAAAGCGGTTGTTTAAAGCCACGTATTTTAGGTTATTGCCTTGTGTATAACCCAACATTTTTGCACTTTGATGCAAATCTATTTTAAGGATATTAGTATTTATTATTATTTTATTCATTGTGGCATAATGTTTACAATATTTTTAGTTATAATGCTCGTATTACAGAGATTTGATTAAAGCACCTTACTACTAAAATATTACAAATGTTTAAAATAATATCACAGAATTTTATAAATTTGAAGGAAAAGCCACTAAAAACCTTCACTAAAGTAAGTTCCATGCTTGATATCGTTAGAGGGAAAAGAGAAGTGGTTGTAAAACTGGGTTTGAAAGTACAAACTCTAAGTACTATTTAGTTAATAGTTTGAAAATTAATAATAAATAAATAATAAATAAATAATAAATAAATAATAATTAAATAATAAATAAATAATAAATAAATAATAAATAAATAATAAATAAATAATAAATAAATAATAAATAAATAATAAATAAATAATAAATAAATAATAAATAAATAATAAATAAATAATGAGTGTATAATAAATAAATAATAAATAATAAATAGATAAATAAATGAATGAATAAGTAAATAAATAAATAAACAAACAAACAAAATAAATTAAGCAAAAAACGAGAAAAAATAAATAAATAAATAAACAAGTAAATAAATATTGTAAATAAATAAATAAATACAAGAATTGTGATCGCCACCATCGGATCTCGCGAATCAATTCGAATATTTTCCAGAAATCTGCAGTGATTAACGGGAACAAAATTATAGGGTTTTCTAATAACGACTTGACAACTTTTTTTTTTTTTTTAAATAAAAGGCAAACCATTTGAGATATTTCAGAAACTTTATTATTAGCTTGAAGTACAATCAAAACATTTATAAATGGAACTCGACTTCGTTCATATGGCCACCGCGGGCACGTTTGCAGCTGTCGATTCGTTTGACCCAATTTTCAACGACTCGACCACACATTTCGGCCGAAACTGCCGCTATTTTGCGTTCAATGTTGGCTCTGAGCTCTTTCAACGTCGTCGGCGTGTTGGCATAAACCAATGACTTAACGTGGTTACTCTTCAATAAATCGATTGTAGAGTGTGCTGTGTGGCTTGTGGCACCATCCTGTTGAAACCACATGTTGTCCAAGTCCATATCTTCCAATTCGGGCCAAAAATCATCGGTGATCATGGCGCGATACCGCTGACCATTCACAGTAACGTAACGATCGTTTTCGTAGACGAAAAAATATGGCAAAATAACGCCGCCGGCATGCAAACCGCACCAAACAGTTATTTTTTGTGTATGAAGTGGTGATTCATGAAGCACATGTGGATTTTCACCTGACCAATAACTCATATTTTGCTTATTGACGAACCAATTGAGCCAAAAATGAGCTTCGTCACTGAAGATGATATTGCGATGAAATTCATTATCTTGGCGCATCTTCTCCAGAACCCAATCAGAAAACGTTTGCATACGTTGCTCGTTAGTGTACTTTACCATGATGAAAATGTTGAGTTTACTGAATAAATTTACGGTGACAGTTTGATGATTAGTGAAAGAGTGCGTTCACAAATTAAATTCAAAGTTGTCAGGTCCCTATTGGAAAACCCTACACAACCGCATTCATTGACACTTGTAGCGAAGAAAATCTGATAAGACTTTGCTTGGCAGCCGAACTAAAGGGCGATTCATCGTGAGCTTTGATTTACAATGTAAAACAAAATACATAAATTTGAAATCGAACTTAAAATTTTTATTATCGGTTCAAAGAACAATTCATATCATTTACTCTTTGAAAATGATATCATGTAAATGTTGGCCACGACTACGTGTGAGGTGGTCCATTCGGAAGGTTCAATTTCGAGCGATACATTCTAGCATAGTGACTGGTATCTCGCGGATAACACGAGTAATGTTGGCTTCCAAAGCGTCAATCGTAGCTGGCTTATTCCTGAAGACCTGAGACTTTACATACACCCAGAGAAAATAGTCCAAAGGTGTGATGTCACACGATTTAGGCGACCAATTTACCGTAGAAAAACGTGAAATTAAGTGCTCACCATAATGATTTCTCAACAAGTCCATTTTTTCACGCGCTGTATGGCTCGTAGCGCTCAACGAGACCATGTGCTTGAATTTCAGGAAGCACATAGTCCGTTAACATGGCGCGGTAACAGTTACCATTGACAGTAACATTCTGATTTGCCTCATTTTTGAAGAAATATGGACCAATGATTCCACCAGCCCATAAACCACACCATACCGTTGTTTTTAATAGATGCAATGGTAGCTCTTGGTACTCTTCGGGTTACTCATCAGCCCAAATACGGCAATGTTGTTTATTAACGTATCCATTGAGTCAAAAATGGGCTTCATCACTGAAAAAAATTTCACGATAAAACACCGGATTTTCATTGAGTTTTTCCAGAGCCCATTCACTGAAAATATGATGCAAATTCAAGTCGCATGTCTTCAATTCTTGCACAAGTTGAATTTTGTGCGCTTTTAGGACGAGATCCTTACGTAATATACGCCAAGTTGTCGAATACGCCAAGCCAAGTTCCTGGGAACGACGACGAATCGATTCGTCACGGTCTTCACGGTCTCAGCTACAGCTGCTATAGTCTCTTTACTACGTACTGCATGTAGTCTAACTGGTCGAGTATCATTCACTAATGTAAACTGAGACTCAAATTTGCGAATGGTATTGGCAATAGTGGTTTCAGTCGATTAAGTTGATTATGCGCACCTTATCGTAAGTTCCTCGAATCGCACGAAAAACATTTCTCACAGAACGCTGATTTTCGTAATACAGCTGAACAATTTTGAGACGCTGTTATGGTGTGAGTCTTTTCACGATGACTGGCCAAACGATACTGAATAAAAATGATGAAGCAGTTTGATGGGAGTCAAGCGTGATCTGTCAAAAAGAGCCTATTGAAAATCAAACCTCACGGTGAATCACATCTTACAAACCGTAATCGAACCATCTAGGATGGTACTGCACGGTGTAGGCAACGGGTTTAGCATAAGTCAAGGACAAATAAGGGTTGCTCTCAAAGTGGATAACGTTACAGCTGAAGTGAATCTGCTCGTAGTTGATAATGGTATACTCAGCGAACCTATTTTAGTCGGAAGACATTTTTTGGATTAGCATCATATTACTCTCACGAATGGGAAAATTCACGCTTCGTGATGTGAGAAATACGGATTTCGATTGTATTGCAGACGACACGATTGCAATAAGTGGCACCAAAGAAGAAAAGCAATTTAGTGAGTCAAACAGTTACGGGCTGACGGTCCTTAAAGCAAATAGAAAAGAAGATCTTCGAAGACAAACTCGTAATGTTACTACTTTCGCAGTAAATATTTTCGAAATAGGGTGCGCAACATCTACTATGGAGTCGTTGGTGAACGAGTTGCTCGAGGCCGGAATAATTCGACCATTCAATTCATCTTATGTTTCACCTGTGCTGTCATCGACTATAGGCGCCTTAATGCTAGAACGATTAAAGACCGGCATCCAGTTCCGGTCATCGAGGATTTGTTGTTGTTGCTACGGGAACATTCCTTGTTTATCAGGTTTGATTTCGCTTCAGGATATTACCAAATACCAGTTGCGGAAGAATCTCGAAAGTATACTGCACTTGTCACACCCGATAGCCCGTTTGGGTTATCTAATGCTCCTTCGTGTTTTCAACGCGTAATGAACAATATAGCAAAAAGAAATGAGATTCTGCCGATTAATAGTGTACATGGACGAAATTTTGGGAGGGAATGGAAAGGTTGACGAAATTTCTGAGGCTGATTAGAGAAGAGGGTCTCACGCTTAAGCTAAAGAAATCCTTTTTTCTTAATGGAACAATTAACTTTCTGGTGTATGAAGTGTGTGCTGATGGAATTAAGCCGAGTGACAGAAAAATAACGGAGGTTTCAGGTTTTCCTCCTGCACGGCAAATCAATCTAATATGTGGATGCACTAAGTAGATCACCACTGGATAAACCAACGAACACCAAGACAGCTTCGTTAGACATTTTTTTAGACAGTGACGACTGGATTTTGACGATTCAACTTTAGGATCCCAAGTTGACTCAATTTTGCAAATACTTAGGACAACGAACAATGGGCGTATATAGGGACCTTCAGAAGGAGTACGAAATAAAGGATGGTCGTTTATACAGAAAGATCGCTGGATCGTTACATTGGGTTGTACTTGCGGCGGCTATTTGGAAAATCATCAGGTCTTGTCATGACGAGGTAGGTCATTATGGAATTGACAGAACTACAGAACTTTTACAGCGTGACTACTGGTTTCCGCGAATGAGGAACAATACCAAAAACTACGTAGCATTTTACGTGGAGTGCGTTTACTTCAGAACCCCCGGGAAAGATAGAAGGAGAGTTCCTGTGTTCCTGTGCCGTTCTACACGCTTCACACAGACCAACTAAAATACAAAAACACAAAAAGGAAATACGCATGTTTTGGGAGTAATTGATGGATTCACGAAATATGTTATGCTTAAAGCAGTCAAAAAACGTTTCCTCTACGCCTGTAGTTCGCGTTCCATTACGTATAATCTCCGATTAATGAACGGCTTTCAGCTCCAGAGAATTTCAAAAATACTGCAATGAACACGATATTAAGCACATAATGACGGCTGCGAGAAGTCGACGAGATAATGGTCAAATAGAAATTTTTCTCATTGGGACGAGCAGCTTAAGGCTATTCAATGGGGTATGTATTCGTGTAGAAATGATACTACAAAACAGACACTACATAGTTTACTTCTGAGATTTCAACCTCGCGATCCTTTCGGTACTGGCGTTGCACGGCGACGGAAATGAACCAGAACTCTTAAACTCTTAAGCTCTTAGTCAAGGCTATTTCAAAATCGCAATCACAACAAAAACGAAGATATGACCGGTTTTACAAGGCACCGCATATTTATAAAGAAGGCGACTTAGTGCTCATCGAACGACCAGCAATATCGACGGGAGATTCCAGGAAACTTGATCCGCGGTATAAGAGTGCGTATATTGTAACAGCCATTTTGGACCATCACAAATACGCTATAGAAGAAATCCCAGGAGCTCAACGAGCACAACGTAAGTTTAAATCAATCTATTTTGCAGACAAGATGAAGCCATGGTTTAGGAACCTAGACGAAGAGTTCTGGACTTTTGATAAAGACAATGAGATCCGGAACGAATTTAGTTCTCAGGAAGGCCGAGCTGTTATCGAATGAACATGCCTATCGTATTGAACAAGAGCTAATTCCAACAAACTTCAAGCTGTCACTTAATCTCAACTGTCACTCTTAAGGTGTAATTCACGACCCTCGTGTCATTAAATTGTACTATTGAATTAATCCAATAAAATCAGAGTTGTAAATTCTTTTCATTTTTTATTTAATCTGGGTTATCCGACAATATTATACACAGTTTATTAAAACAGGGCTTAAGAACTAGAATGAAAAACAAATGTATGAATTATTGGCGATGGTATGTATCGGACGGATATGTTCGAGATAAAAAAACTGCTTTGTAGAAGGCTTTAGCGTGAGAGATCTTCTATCAAGTTCCTTATGTGAATTTGAATAGCCTTCAGTTTGATTACATTATATTAATTTGCATAGTGAAGATCTACAGTAACAGTCATTTCAGTATGAAATCAAATAAAAGATTTAGGGACAAATCGATTAAGTTTTTACTGCGAATCCAGGCCTTTCGTTAGTGTATTTTATTCCCCAAATAAATGGCGAAGCGAAAAAGTAATACATATGGGCGATCTCCTGTTAAAGCACAAAATCAAAGTTTAGCATTGCAGCAATAATCTGGACAACAACGGAATCAATGCCTTTCTCAAAAAAGGAGAACGCTCACGTGCCCACGTGCGGTTATCTCAAATGTGGCAGTATGTAACTACAAGTCGCATAAACACATTCTATAAGACAATAGCGACAGCGAAAACCGCATCAAGCAACGGCAATATGGCTCCTAAAAGAGCGATCTGCGTTTAATTACAACTACGAGATTCATTCGTATATTTTGATTCTGATTTTCCTGTTGAGCAGCATCGTGGTAGATATAATACGGCTACAACGAATTAAATTGGAGCGGTTTTGGCTGAACAAGAATTTGAGAGTATAGATATTGGCTTACATGGTAGAAATGAATTGTTATGCATAGATCATATGATGTTTTACAATATCCACTTTTATTTTGTATTAGGTTATTGTATTAACGTTCCTTTAATAAATCCTACTTCAAAACAACCTGCAGCGAGAAAAGCTGTTTTCTATAAACTTTAATACTTATGCTGATGTACTCGTACAAGGAATGATAAATTCAATTCACTCCACCGATTTAGCCAGTTATTCAATCAGTATTGGGTTGACATGAACGCCAAATTTGAAACAGAATGGCTAACCTTTATTTGGCTCAATCAGAAAAAGCTTAGAGCTGAGAGCTGTATACATACATCTAGGCAATGCCTTGTGTGCCGATGAAAATGTTTTAGATGTTGATAAGTTATACATTATGCCTTCTACAGGCGAAGATAGACCACAATATACGCATGAAAAGACACAGAATGCAGTAACATTTTTAACATAATTACTTTATGGCAATTTATTGAAAAAATGTCTCCCTCAAAAAACATTTGCAGAACTCTTCTGCGCATTAGAAATGGAACATTTCCGGAACAAAAGGGGAAAGTTACTCTTTCTTTTGGCCACCAATTACGTAAAATTGACGACTTATATATGACGACGGATATATCCCTCCATTCAAGATCCTATTATTGTTTAGAAAAAGAGCTATTCTTGCACCTAGAAACGATTCTGCGAGCAATACTAATGAGCTTATTTTGACAAAGGTTAATGGTGTCCTCACCTTTACTAATTTCCCGACACTAATATTGCACTTTAGTTCAGTATTGTTTGACATTTCATCGTGGAAAGCCTTAACCCGGAATGTGTTTCGTGTTACAAGAGCAACTTCTGGTCCACATAATTGGCTTACCGAACTTTTATTATTGAATAATACGCGACCAAATAGACTACTGCGTTCCTATGTAGGAGGCTTTCCATGTTGAATACAAAACCCCACATAATATCCCTACAGGAACCATGAGTGTGGAATAAATGCATCTGTAAATTTGAATATTTAAGGGGTTTCACAGCACTTTATGACAAGCGAACGGTAAAACCGACAGCTTGTCTTTATGTCCCGAATTCACTCTCACCAACTAAGCTTTTGCAATTCTGTAATCAAGATTTGGTTGCTGCAGACATAAGCAACGAAGCAAACAGAGAACGGCAAAAATTCGTCGTTGCGTCTGCTTATTTTCCCTATGATTTGCTACTGCCGCCACCACTGGAGGCGGTAGTAGAACTCATTGAGTATTGTGATTCCAGAAAAATGGGGCTTATCAATGCTGTGATGCTAATGCTCAGAACACTATCTGGAGCAGTAGCAAATGCAAAGTGAAAGGTAATCATCTCCTGGATTTCATACTATCGTCTGACCTAGCAACAAGTGATAGACTTAACTTTATCCAACAGGTATGCTAAGGAGATTACTGGCTGGAAAGCATTATCGGAGATCTACATGTCAGATCATCGATACATCGAATTCAGAATCGAATGTGAGGTATCGATCTTGCTGAAGAGGAGGAATCCGCATAAAACCAGATGGACAAGCCCTCAAAAGAGGAAGATCATCAAGGCTGGAACCACTCAGAAAATCTGACAGTACCTTTACCGGGTCGAAAGCAGAGACTCTCCGTCTCATACTCGAGTCTTACTTTCCAGGTAACCCGATCGAAACCAGTTCACAACTAGCTCCTATATATCTCATCAGTTGTGGTGACGGATGAGGCCACCAAACACGCTGTTATTTCCTTTGTTCGCTTCAAGTCGCCTGGCACAGCTATGCTGTGCTGTAAGCACAGAGCTGTAAGCAGCTCTGAAGAGAATTTTCACTGCTAGCCTGGCAATGGCATACATACCGAGTTCCTGGCGAACAGTGAGAGTGGCCTTTATACCGAAGATCGGAAAGGAGGACTATTCGCTCGCCAAGAATTTCAGACCTATATGGTCCGAATGGTCGAACTCCATGTGCGCAAAACCGCCTTGCGAATGCATCTTTTTTCGGCGATGCAACATGCCTGCCAACGCGGAAGATCCTGTGAAAGTGCGCTTCAGAATCTAGTAGGCAGAAGGAATACGCCTTGGGCATTTTCATTGACGATGAGGGTGCTTTTATCAACGCAACTTTTTATGGCAAGTGCAACTCGGCTAGACAACACGGCGTAGACGAGTCTCTGGTCTAGTGGATTAAAGCAATGCTGGTGAATAGGGCAGTGATTACGGATGCAAGGCGGCGTTCTGTCTCTATTGCTATGATGCATGTTGGTCTACTCACTGCTCAACGCACTAAATAGTTCTAACATCTACACACAAGCATACGGGGATGATGTAGCTGTACTGTCAGTTGGATCGTGTCATTCGGGAATGGTGAACAGTTAATTTTACGCTTTGGGCCAGTGAATTAGCCGCGTAGATCATGTGATACTACACCTCTAGAATTTTTCCCTTGAAGCTACGTAAAATCCAAGTTCTACATAGATAAACCGTCTGTGAAATTGGAGGCCAACATTGTTCAAACATCACTTGTAATGCTCGAACGCGTTATCAAAATCAATTTCAGAATGAACCATATTAGCCGCAGTTACTTACTTACTAAGGCGGCGCTACAGTCCGAGGTGGTCTTGGGCCTTAACCAATAAGTCTCTCCGATTAGCGCAGTCTTTGGCTTACTGCCTCCAATTGCACTCTCCAAGTTGGTTAAGGTCCCCTTTCACTTGCGCGCGCCACCTAAGGCGAGGCCTTCCACTACTGCGTTATCCCTCCGGATTAGAGTCGAAGATTTTGCGGGCTGGAGCGTTGGTCTTGATTTGCTCTACATGCCCCAGCTATCTCAAATGCCCAATGCGTAGTTTTTTGACCATTTCGATGTCGCTGTACAGCTAACATAGTAGAGTTCATTGTTGAATCGTCTCCTCCAGAACCCCTCAACGCATACGGGAACAAATATCTTACGAAGAAATTTTTTCTCAAAACGATCAAGGCTATCTTCGTCCTCTTTAGAAAGGGTCCATGCTTCGAAACCATAAAGCAGGACTGAGATTAAATAGAGTTTCCTTGGTTGTTCAGGAGAGGGACTTACTACACAGTTGCCTTCTCAGCCCAAGGAGACAGAGATTGGCAAGGGTTATTCTTCATTTGATTTTTGAAGAGATGTCGTTTTCAGATGTGATAACAGAGGCGATATAGACAAAGAACCTTACTATCTGGATCAAATTCCGGAGCCAGTAACCCGCTTTGGGGATGTGAGTGCTGCCGTCGGCTCTTATTAAGCGCTCATCCGCCACCACCTATAGGTCTGTATTCCGTCCTTAGAATTCGTCCGTTGCCGCCCGAAATCAGGTGCCTTATTGAGATAACACTCCTCTCCCCTTTCTCGTCAGCTGCCACAAACGACCATCCACAGGGGTTGGTAACCCATCTCCAGTCGAGGTACTAGGCACCCAGAAGTCACCAAGTGGAGGTGCTACTACTCATGGTGTGAGGCTAAAGTGAGAGCGCTTGTGTTTTCTCATATAATCGCATTCACTACCCTTTTAACCACCGGCCGCACTTACGGCCAACATTTGAAAAAAATAATCTCCCAGAACCCTTTGCATCAAATAGTCTGACAAAAGAGCATACTATTCGCCAATATGCTGTTAAAACACAGAATATCCTAGACAAACATGAGCTAGCCTCCATCTTAAATATTAAGTTTTAAGAGCATATCACTTGAAACTGTGACTGCTCTTTCGTGATTCCATAGAGGGATTTCGGTCAAGGTCCAAAAACTCAAAATCGTCATCTATCGACCACTCCTAATATATTTTTACTTGCATGGACATACAAACTTGATACAGCATAAAGAGTGGGTGGATGGCCGTGACTCAAGTAGTAGTGTATTGGCTTCCAAATCTTTGCCTATCGCGTTTTTTTGGATCAAGGCAACTAATTCATTTACCTTTTCATGACAGAAAGATGGTTTCGTTTTTCTTCTTTATTTTCATAATAAAACACATTTAATTTGTGGGAAGTAATATTGGAAACTTATTCGCTAAACGGATTTTATTTTGAAAGTAAAATTAAATGGTTTT
Organism: Volucella inanis; assembly: GCA_907269105.1. Taxonomy (NCBI): domain Eukaryota; kingdom Metazoa; phylum Arthropoda; class Insecta; order Diptera; family Syrphidae; genus Volucella; species Volucella inanis. Next base: position 61,408,393 of record OU026155.1, read on the forward strand.
CTACCCGCCAATAATATTTTTTGCAATTTGATTAGCAACAATTAAATGTAAATACTACATTAACAATTTTTACCCAAAGTATTCGAAACCATTAAAGCAAGGATAACTGACGTACGCTGCTTACAAATGTACAAGTGTAAGTGGTGACACTTTAAACGGAAAATTAACATAACGTATTGTATTATGGCAAAGACATAACATAAATATGATCCCTCCCCGCAAAATAGAAATGCAAATAAAAATTATTTAAGCTCTTCCGCTCTTAAGTAAATTCTGTAATCGTTTTTTTTTTTTTTAAGATTTTAAAGATACCGCACGCAGAAGGCGTGGTAAGGTAAAAATCAATTGAGCTGATGATATTCTGTGAACATTATATGGTATTATAAATATATGTGATTTTACTTACCTCGGCTCCTCTGTTGAATCTCATAATGCTACCACGTCAGATATCAAACGAAGATAAAGCGAAAATGTATGAAGATATTCTTGGTCGTTTTGAACTCAAAATTCTTCACGTATTTATTAACCCGTTTATATGTAGAGAACTTCGAAACGTAACGGCAATCTTCACTATCTGTACAGCTATATCGAACTAGTCAGAAAATTGCGCATCATTCACCTAAGATTGATAGAATATGCACATTCAAATAGAAACACAGGCTCCGGCCTGAAGAGTCTTACAAGCCGAAAGGATAACAAGCAACTTAGAGTACATAACTGAAGTCAGTTGACCAGAGATCGCTCACTAACAGGGAAGTTTATTGGCTTAGACCTTTGCAAACTTCAGACTCTAGTTTATATAAGTATGTTAAGCAAGTAAAGAATTTTTAAATCTAGGATGGTAAACAGTTTGAATTATTTTCGGGGAAAGAAAAGGTGGTCGCATCTAGTTTAATATAAGCATCTGATAATTCGATTTTAGAGATAGCTTTAAATCCCATTTATGTACATTTGGTGTTATGTGTGTATTTGCTGTTATTGTACAATAGTTACATTTTCAACCACATTTCTTTAAATCTTATGAGGTCTCTATTTTTGAAACTAGTGCTCCAACTAAATTAACAGTAGTATTCCGCCCCTTTAAACTTTTAACCGTAATACCCGTTTCGCTATGAATGCTTATCAGTATACCCTTATCCCCTAAAGCCCACTTTCGGACGTAGTCCAAAATATCGTGATTCTTTCCTTAGCCGTTATCGTAACCTGCAAACGCTCAAAATCAACTTATATCTGTATCTCTGTGAAGGAATTTATATAGCAATAAAGATATTATATCCTTTTGTAAACAGAAAATCTGCTCTGTTGAAAGATAACAAAGTGATCATACACAAGGTAATTTTCCAATAATTACATCTTTTTCGATGTCCACAGGGCTACATTAAAAAGCTACAAGTGGCACAAAATAAACTACTCAAGATGATGCTTAACCTTCCATTGGCACCATTCTACTTTAAATCTCAGTAGAGCGAATGTTGAATTGTTATCAGAAAGCATTCAAAAGCTTACGTGCAATTTTATAAATAAATGTGTTAACGCTAAAAATCAGCTTCTTAAACATTTATTTACATAAGATTGTTGTATAACATTGTAATGATATATGTTTATATAATATATATTTTCCTGTTTAGAACCTAACATGCGAATATGATAACATAAGTAACCACCATGTGATCAATTCATATTTGAACTCTGTTATACTTATCATAATACACTCATTCATAGGAGCATTATTATACATACATTCTTACACAATTTAATCCATCCACTTTTATAACTTTATTATAACTCTTTATTATTGTATATATTTATTTATAATCTCTCTCGTTCACTTGGATCGAAACGGACACCACAGCATCATTCCAGCAGAATAAATCACCTAAGTATCAAGCAAATGTTTATTTATGTATATGTCGGTTTACATATTGTATACCATATACGAGTACATATTTAAATATAACATATTTATTTATTTTTTTTTTGTTAAATTTATTTATTAATTGTTTGTTATTTACCTATTTAGTTATTTATTACTGTTATTTTTATATGTAATATATATGGTATGTACATTTTGTTTCTATTTATAAAATTGTTTATTTACCATACCATTTACCCAGATCTTAATCCCATCGAAAACTTATGGGTGAAAGTAAAAAGGTCAGTATGAAAGCAGAGATTTAGTTCTCAGAACGAACTTTACCAGACAGTTGAGCAATCTTGGTACAATGTACCATAAACGACATGCCAAACCCTAATTGAGTTGATGAACAGAAGAATGATAGCAGTTATTCAAAATTAGGGGCATCCCGCTAAATACTGAATTGATTTACTTTAAGTAAAATAATGCTAAAATACTCTTAAATTATCCGTTTCTAATTAGGTGACCAGCCCAAAAAGACTTCTCTCAAGAATTTTATTATTCTTTTGATGATGTCCTTTTTTATGAGTTATGTTTTTATATTTTGTTTTATTAAGATGTAAATAAAACATAGATTCTATTTAAGAGTTAAATATGCTAAATATTTTCATAATAATTACATTTTTTTAATATAAAGATATCGTTTCTAATTAGCTGGCCATTACTGTACGAGCATATGTATATTTTGTTTTTATTTATAAATTTGTTTGCTTACCATTTACTCGTTTGTGGAACCAATACCTAATATTGTTAATTATTTGTTTATTTTTATATACATATATAAATACATATATGTTTATTTATTTATGTACCAGTTAACACGATGCATTGCCCAGCCGGCGGAAAGAAGAGCTGTCACCTTGAACTTTCCAACTGCTCGTGTGTGCAACGAGACACCCTGCATGAGCGCGAATCAACAACCAACGTGATCCAGCATTTAAACTTTCCCAGGTTGGAGAATGCTGACACAGCTGCCCTTGCACGCGTTGTCTGCCCAGTGGATATGGGTAAATATAGGCGTAGAAATATATTTAAGTTAGTTTTAAGTGCAGTTCTGCTGGAGAGTTGATAGAATATAGTAAAGAACACATTTCATTGAAATAATTCGTTTGATTTGAATAATTCGTTTCCAGTAAGTCAAACGGTTGGGGGGAGGTTTAGCCCCCCTGTTCACGGTTTTTTTTAAAGAATCCCCTCAAGCGATTCGTCAACTGGCGCCCGAGCAGGAACAGGTCTTAAAATTGATTCATTTTTTCATGGGATGATAGTTACGGGTCCTTTCATACAGGATGAACGAGTTACTTAGTACGCTCTATCTGAGTGCACGTTGCTGTTACCATGGGAACACAGCTAACTACTCAAACTTCGATGTAACAGATTCCGGCATACCCGTGGGAACATGCGCGGAGATCGACCACATAAATGGATCAATTGTGAAATCATCCGTGCCGCGAGTAGGTCGCCAACAATCTTAACGTGGGCTTCCAAAAGGGAAAAACACGAAACTTCCAAGGCCGGTGCCCTAACGAAATTCGGTTCGGTTTTTTTTTTATATAGTAGAGGCTAATTTTGTCTTTTTACAGATTAAAGTCGGAACAATCGAACTAAAGAAGTATAGAACTATAATTATGATATACATTTTGTAAGTGACAGAGAAAATGTAGAGTAATGTGCTAAAAAGTGTGCACACAAAAAAAATTTTTTTTTAAATATTAAAAAAGAGATCTGTGTGCTGTGAGGTGCAAAAAAAAAAATAAAAAAGGAACTGTGCTACTGAATTGTGCTAAAGAGTTTTGTTTAAAAAAATAAATAAAAAAGCTCTGTGCCATTGAGTCCTGGTTTCAAGATCAAAAAAAAAAAAAAAAAAAAAAAAAAAGAGATAAAGGTGAAACCACTTTGTGAAATTTCCTGGGTGAATTAAGTGTAATAAGAAATAAGTGAAAACACTTAGGTATATAAACCTTAACCCTGCAAGGTAAGCGTACTTTTTATTGAATATCTTAGCTTTTTGCCATAATGAACCAATTGACAAGTTCCGTGACTGGGTTGACTGGAGCTGTCAACAATATCCTTGCTCTGATCAAGGTATTTGGCACGTCTGAAGACTTTTGAAAGTAGGCCTGCGCAAACCGAGTCGGGGTGTGTCGATGTAAACCCAATTCCAATCAAACGAGGCTGACTTCAGGAAGAATATAATGTTAATAATAATTCGTTGATGTCAGTCGTTCATAGACTTCATCGACTTGTAAGTGAGAAGTGACGCTTAAGTACAACATTAAACAGCGGTAGTGTGTTCGCTTCAGACTGCAAAAGCTGTGTGTTTTTTTTTTTTTTAAATAAAAATAAGTACAAATTTAAAGTTTTTGGATTAACATCACGTGATGGATTGTGGTGAGCGGTCCGCTATGCCTATAGCGGGATCTGCTGAAATGTCAGGTGAGGCTTCGAGTGGTTTAAGCCAAACGCCAAAGACAAAGAGAAGGAGGAAGCTACCAACGACCACTGTAAAGCTGCTTGGCGGAGTGAGGGAAGGGAACAACTTCGCTTCATTGGCCGCAAGCGAATCTGACGATGAAGAGGAAGAAATGGAGGCCATAAGTAGCAGCATAAAAATGTTACAACAAAGAGTGCTGGCCATAAAAGAAAAGCAAATGGTAAGAAGGAAGAGGGAAGAGCTAGAGCAATCCCAACAACAGCAGCATGCTCAAAAGCAGAAACAACAACAACACCAAACAAATAAAGTAGCACAACAACAAAAGGTTAAGAAACACCAGCAACAACAAGAGCAGTCACAACACCGGCAACAGCAAAAACAGCAGCAGCCACAAAAACGGCAACAGCAAAAACAGCAACAGCAAAAACAGCAACAGCAGCAGCAGCAACAACAACAACAGCAGCAGCAGCAACAAAAACAACAACAACAACAACCACCACAACAACAACAACAACAACAACTACAACAACAACAGCAGCAGCAGCAGCAGCAGAAGAAGAACGACAAGGTGCCTCCTATCAACACCTATGAATTGGAGGTAAATGCTACCAAGGACCTGTGTAGGCTGGTCATTGGTAATAATTTTAATATTAAGAGATTGGGGAATGATCGCCATGCCATCCACTGTAATACAGTGGAGAGCTACGCGAAAGTGAAAAAGCTCCTAAAGGAAACGACGACGGAGCACTACTCATTTACACCGAAGTGGGAAGAGCGGCAATCGATGCTGCTGAAGGGGTTGGAACCGTCTTCTGATCCTGAGGAGATCCAGGCACTGCTCAAAGAGAAGGAGTGCGAAGGACTCAAGTTTGTGGAGGTAAAGCCATTTACCACAGCTAGAGCCAGGCGGGAGAAACGGAGTCTGCTGTTCTTCCTGGTGCAGCTCAGTCCCGAAAGCCGTCTGGGTAGTCTAAGGAGTATCAATGTCCTAGACTACCAGGTGGTTCACTGGGAAAAATTAAAAAGGAGCGAAGGTGTTATACAATGCGTTCGCTGCCAGAGGTTCGGGCACGCCGCGTTGAACTGCCAAATGCAGCCTCGATGTGTGAAGTGCGCAAAGAACTACAGTTCCAAGGAGTGTGCTCTGGGCAGGGACGGAGCGTCCGATAGGACGCAGCTCTCGTGACACACCGCAAACTATCGGGGTTGTCCTAAGTTCGCTGATATTAAAAAATCAAAACTGGCTCAGCAGCAGAAAGTGGAGGTCAAACGTTCAACTGTTAGGTTTCAAACACCAGCCGTCACGTCCCAAATTTCCTACGCCCAAATGGTGGCAGGTAAGGGGGCCACGGTACCAATGCCGAGAACAACGGAAGCTGCACCTAACATGCTGGCCATCTTGCTCGCAATCCAAGGGCAGATGGCTCAGCTGCAAAAGCAGGTGCAAGAACAGGCCAAGCGGGTGGACCTAATCTACGCGCTGCTGCCGGGCCTAACGCAACACATGTCGTAATGTGTTGGAGCAAACTTTAAAGGTCCTTGCGGTGAATGTTAATTCACTGATTAGGATCGAACAAAGAGCCGCGATGTTTAAATTGCTATAAGACCAAACTCCTGATGTTCTTTTCGCTAGCGAAACCAAGCTAACCGATAAGCACAAACTGGAGTACAATAATTGTATTGTTACAAGAAGAAACCGGCCCCGATCCAAACGTGGAGGCGGTGTCGCGATCTTCATTAAACAAGGTATAAAATTTCACAGAGTGTATAAGGGCGTGTTGCGCAGGTTCTGGGTGTTAGAAGCTGTGGTCATTTACATCCCGCTCCGCTTGATGGACACGCTTCTCCGCAACCTTGACAAGAGCGCTCTACTCGAACAAGCTCCACCCACCGTCCAATAGGGATTTGTCAAACGAGGAGATCGACAAATACCTAAAACAAATTGACGGATCAATTAAACAAACTATGGACTAACGAAGACCTGTTCCGCAATCCTACTATTGACGCACTGCACCGATAGAAAAGTAGGATTCTGTTAAGACTCAAAAACTTGTACAGACATTTTACTGACAGACAACACCCGGAGCTCAGGACACTGAAGTCGTCTATTAAAAATTTACAAACGCTTATAAAAGAGAATTACAGAATTTCTGTAAGTTTGCATTGGAACAACAAGGATCGGGCTGTAAACACCAGAGTAACCCGATCATGTTCCCGCAAATAAATAAACTATTTCGGAAAAAAAATCAAAATGACCTTCAGTGCCTTAAAATAGCCCGGACAACAGACAACGAACGGTTACTGACAATAGCAGGTATTGATCCAAATGAGGCCGCTGATGATGACGACTTCTTTGTGATCGAGGATCCACAGGAGAAGGTTGAGACCATAGGGGTGACTTTCCAGGAAGTATACAAGGCCAATGATACCATTGGCCCTAATTATGACCTGTACGATCGAGTCTTGGTGCACGACTTCTACACTCGAAATGAAGTAGAGAACTGGCGATCCGAGGGCTCTGGTTTCACCCGGTTCAGCGACGAAAACATGGCAAATAATGTCATTACCAGAGAGGGTGACCTACCCCCGTTCATTTCGAAGGAAGACCTCCATGAGATCTTCGACACAATCAGGGCTAAAAAATCTGTGGGGATCGATGGTATTCCGAACTTCGTGCTTCGACATCTTCCTCTAGAAGCGGTGGACATTTATACCACCCTGTTTAATAATGCAATGAATAATGCACATTATAGAGCGCATTGGAAAACGGCGCTGGTTCAACCTATCCCCAAAAAGGAAAAAGATATATCCTTTTTTTTTTGAAAAAGTAATCAATAGAGCTCTGTCTATGTGGGTTGAGGGCAAACCAAACCAAAAACCAATGTACTGGTGCCTGCCTTGTTGACTTGGAGAAGGCCTTCGACACAGTATGGTTAGGATTCTGTTAAGACTCAAAAACTTGTACAGACATTTTACTGACAGACAACACCCGGAGCTCAGGACACTGAAGTCGTCTATTAAAAATTTACAAACGCTAATAAAAGAGAATTACAGAATTTCTGTAAGTTTGCATTGGAACAACAAGGATCGGGCTGTAAACACCAGAGTAACCCGATCATGTTCCCGCAAATAAATAAACTATTTCGGAGAAAAAATCAAAATGACCTTCAGTGCCTTAAAATAGCCCGGACAACAGACAACGAACGGTTACTGACAATAGCAGGTATTGATCCAAATGAGGCCGCTGATGATGACGACTTCTTTGTGATCGAGGATCCACAGGAGAAGGTTGAGACCATAGGGGTGACTTTCCAGGAAGTATACAAGGCCAATGATACCATTGGCCCTAATTATGAACTGGACGATCGAGTCTTGGTGCACGACTTCTACACTCGAAATGAAGTAGAGAACTGGCGATCCGAGGGCTCTGGTTTCACCCGGTTCAGCGACGAAAACATGGCAAATAATGTCATTACCAGAGAGGGTGACCTACCCCCGTTCATTTCGAAGGAAGACCTCCATGAGATCTTCGACACAATCAGGGCTAAAAAATCTGTGGGGATCGATGGTATTCCGAACTTCGTGCTTCGACATCTTCCTCTAGAAGCGGTGGACATTTATACCACCCTGTTTAATAATGCAATGAATAATGCACATTATAGAGCGCATTGGAAAACGGCGCTGGTCCAACCTATCCCCAAAAAGGAAAAAGATATATCCTTTTTTTTTTGAAAAAGTAATCAATAGAGCTCTGTCTATGTGGGTTGAGGGCAAACCAAACCAAAAACCAATGTACTGGTGCCTACCTTGTTGACTTGGAGAAGGCCTTCGACACCGTATGGTTAGATGGTCTTTTCTATAAGCTGACTAGGCTTGGGATCAGTAAACCACTCTTGTACATTATTTATAATATGCTAACCAACAGACAGTTCATTGTGAAGAATGGTGATGTGACTTCTGTTGGAATATTTCAAATTAAAAATGGTCTTTAGCAAGGCGCTGTCAATTCGCCGATCCTGTTCAACACTTATACAAGCGACTTGATATATTCACTTCCCCATACTATTGCGTACGCAGACGATTTGATAGCGTACAGAACAGGTCCACAAATCGAGGTCATTAATACTCTCTTGCAGCGTGACTTCGATAAGATAATGCGATTTTGCAATGACTGGAAGTTGAAAATCAACTTGGATCAAGCTGGATACAGACGACTCAACTACAACACAGACGTCGCACATGGCAGTGTGGATCATCTCAGGTTCAGTAGGGCGGTGGGGAATCGCGATAAAAGGGATGTCGTTCGGCAGCACCAGCATTTCTGGTGGTTGAATGATGGAGATGTTTCATTGTCGTCGTTTCCATCAATTACGGACCAGCCTCACTAATGAAGCAGAGCTGACCAATCTATTTGCTCTGTGAATAGCGATGGCCAGCTTACATAGGTTTAGGTTAGCATTTAAGAAATATATACATATATTAGTATATACCTTTGTATGAACTAATATATGTATTTAATTGTGTATAATATCTATGTGTGTGTATTGTGTATGTAGGTTAGGTAGACTAAGGTTTATTTTAAGTTAAATATTAAGTTTTTATAAAAAATTAAGTCCATATGCTAAGTTTTTGTCAAAAATTTTTTTCTTAGCCTTAAGTATAGAAAATAAATATTCCTAAGTAAAATGTAAATAAAGTCGAAAGACATAGATATAAGAATTTAGAGTAGCTTAGAGTGCCTGTGTGGGGCCAGTAAGTTAGTATAAGATTGTTAAGTAATTTTAAGCTAGCATTTAAGCATTTTTTGTTAGGATGTAAGGGTTAATGATTAAGATAATAAAATGCATTTAAAACTAACTGACTTGAGGAAAATCAGCCGATTTCCTGATTGTGTAAAGGAGTTGCAGGTTTTCGACGGAAACCCTAGACAGTATGTATCAAGGGTACATGCTGTGGAGGCCATTCTAAACAATTTTGACATTGTTAAGGGAAAACCCATATACCGTGCAATACTTCAACACGTTCGGGGAAAGGTCCGCGGATCGGCTAACTCAGCTTTGGTGTCGTACAATATTTTTGGCGGTGACTGGTCTGAAATGAAACGGGTTCTCTCCTTGGGCTACGCAGACAAGTGGGATATGAGAACCCTTGAACACCAGAATCAACTCAGTCAGAGAAATAGTAAGATCGACGAGTTTTACGCGGCTGTTAATCATCAATTATCATTGCTGGTCAACAAGCTAGAAACTGAGTCCTATAGCGAAGGGACCGGTAAGGCGCTAGTAGAAACCTATCGAAACAGGACCATGGATGTATTTGTTCGTGGCCTTAACGGCGTCATTTCCAGAATGCTTATTATCCAAAGGCCCTGGAATCTCCCGGAGGCATACTCCACTTGCTTAGAGATACAAAATTTAAACTTCAGAAGTAATACCATCCACACGTCCACTGGGCCGAATTTGATCACTGCTTCTATTAACCAAACGTTCAGGAGTTTAGAGGTAAGACCTCCTTTACCGCTAGGAAGCACTTCCAAGGACATCCAGAAAGGTCCAGGAATCCTCCTCAACACTGGCATGCGAATGCACTTAGACCTGATCCGAAACCAGTGGAGAAAATGGATGTAGATAGGAGCATCCAAACCCGCCAGGTAATTTACATGAATCTCCCGAATACCGCAAATCCGTTTAAGCGCAGGGCAAAGTCAGCCAACTTCCCAAAAAAACAGCAGAGGTTGTACCATGCTAAGGTCCAGGAATGCGAAGAAAATTGCAGCAAAGTCGCTGAAGAAGCTGTGGGGGGCGAATTAAATTTTATGACGGACGGCTATCCAGCGTACCATATATAGAATATGTGACGAGGGATGGAGCCGTGTTGGAATTTCTTGTTGACACGGGTTCCAATTTGAACTTCATTAGCTCCGAAATAAAGCAGCCCACCGTTCCTCCCGGGAAACCATTTTTTGTGCGATCTGCTGCCGGGAAAATTCCACCAGGTACCCATGAAACCCTCCGATGTCCCCAAAACCGCGTTTTCCACGATGAATGGAAGATATGAGTTCCTTAGGTGGTCCTTCGGGCTAAAGAACGCGCGCGCTATATTCCAGTGGATGATCGACAATGTGCTGAAACCATATATAGGGAGGATCTGCTATGTCTATATAGATGACATAATTGTCTTTGGCGACAATCTGGAAAATCATCTAAAAAATCTCGACACCGTTCTGGGAGGTCTAAACCGGGCCCACCTGAAGGTTAACCTGGAAAAGACCTACTTCATAGACACCGAGGTGGAATTTCTCAGATATGTGGTTACACCTCACGGTGTACGCCCAGACATGAAAAAGGTCGAAGCCATTCGAAACATACATCCCGAAAATCTGAAGGAACTAAAATCCTTTCTCGGATTGACTACTTATTATAGAAAATTCATCCGGGACTATCAAAGGTTGCTAAGCCTCTTACTAATCTCACCCGAGGAGAGAATGCTCAGGATACAGCAGGATACAGCAATCGGAGACGTGCTATCGCAGAGCGAATTGGGTAAGGACAAACCCATTGCTTATATCTCACGGTCGCTTAACAAGACCGAGGAGAACTACGCCACAAACGAAAATGAGATGCTGGCGATAGTTTGGGCATTAGACAACATTCGATCTTATCTGTATGGGGCAAATAAAATTCGCATATTCACTGACCACCAGCCGCTAACCTTTGCATTAGGAAACCGAAACTACAAGGCAAAATTAAAGCGTTGGAAAACCAGAATTGAGGGGTATAACTGAGAATTGATTTAGAGGCCAGGTAAATCTAATGTCGTGGCCGATGCCCTCTCAAGACTTAAGATTGATAACAACGACTTGACCACCTCAGTGAATGCTGACGAGGAATACCAAGTGCACACGTTACACTACAATTCTTCAACGGAAACTGCTTCCGATAATAATTCCTCAGCGGAAACCGCCAATTCTGATGCAGCGACAACTGCGGGATGCGGAACCTTCACGGAGCCCGTCAGCGATGATACATATTCAACCCAATCTGGCACTGAGACAGTGCATAACGCAGCCCAAGATTCGACAGACTTAATCCCTCATATGTGAGCACCTCTCAATGTGTTCCGGAATCAGCTAGTGATTAGTCAGGTTACTCAAGACACTATGTTGCAGTGGAAAACCTAGACAAGGCAGCGTTAACAGAAATCCTCAAGACAAAGTTGAAATCAAATATTGTTAACGGGATCATGGTTTACTGGATTGGCTTACTACAGGACGTATATTTAGAGAGTTTCGTGAGCTACAAAATCAGGCTAACGCAAGGAATGGTGGAAGACGTCGGTAACGAGGATAGTGTATGAGACGTCATAAGCAAGGAACATAGACGAGCCCACAGGAATTCCCAAAAAAACATTATTTTCCCAAGATGGATAGCCTGATCACGCGTTACACAAATTCCTGTGACATTTGCCTCGCTAACAAATATGATCGGTACACAGCAACACCCGAGCTGCAGACCACCCCGATTCCGTCATATCCATGTGAGGTACTACACCTGGACATTGTAGAGATACAAGGGGAAAAGTTTATTTCTTGTTTGGATAAATTTTCGAAATTTGCTAAGCTTTTCCATATAAAAAACAAATCTTCCCTTCATCTCAGAGATAAAATTATTAAGGTTCTTCATTACTTTACGGTCTCGAGAACGATAGTTACAGATAACGAAAGAAGTTTCCTGAGTCTAATTATGGCTAATTTCATCCAGATGCTCGGCATAAAAATGTACCCGACTCCTGTTAATCTCAGTGAAGTCAATGGACAGGTAGACGATTCCACTCCACAATCTTGGAAATCTACTGATATCTGAAGGCTGAGTGCAAGGATTTGAAATTGAGAGAACTTCTGAACATGTCTGTCAATAGATATAATAACACGGTTCATTCGGATACACAGCGGAAGCAGTGCGACATATTCTTTAATAGAAGTTCCAGGTTTAATTTTCAAAACATGGCTCATTTTCGAATCAAAGTTAATCAAGAATTAAGGGAAAAGATACGAAAAAAAGAAGCCGATAGAAATTTGTGGTTTAACAAAAGGCAAGGCATTAAAAGTATTCAAGGCAAGCATAGGCCATTGTATAGAAAATAAGGTAACGGTGGTTACGACGACAGGGCGGAAAATTCACAAAACCCAAGTAAAAAACACCAAATAAAAAAAATAAAAAATAAAAAAGGCGGGTGGCACTGCGCACATAAAATTCATAAAACTATATCAGCTAAGCATATAAAGCACCATATAACATAAGTCAAGCACATAGAGCACAAGCAAAGCACACACAGATTACAGAAAATAAATATATTGCACAGACGCAGAAAGCACATACAATTCTTTGATATAAGATATTACAAAATAAGTTAAAAAAGGGCTTTAAATGTAATATAGCTTAAGATATTAAGGATTGATTGAAATAAAATAAACATTTAGTAAAGTAACTTAACTTTATAATCGACTTACATACATATGTTTCAGTTAGCATTAAAATTTAACTTGTATTTTAAACAATTAAAAATAATAAGTAATAAGTACATATATTATAGAGATGAATAAGCTCTTCAATATTGTACACAAAACTGAACCATGTGAACATTTTTTATCATATATCATTGAAAACGTTATTATACAGCTTTTTATTAACAACGACCGTGCAAGGGCTTAATATCTTCGAATACCGGTCCCCAATAGTATCAATCAAGGAAGGCAAGAGATGGACGGACGGACACTTCAAACTCGTACACATCATACATCTGGAGAAATTCGAGGAGTTGAGCGAAAAAATGATCAAGGTTGGGAAAGAAAAAATTAAGACACCGGTCAGGGAAATAGTGGCACAGCATCATCTGTCTCAGCTTTATGAGCGCCTTGATTCGCTGAAAGGAAAGGCGCTGAGGAGGCCAAGGTCGATCAACTGATTTGGATCTGCCTGGAAATGGTTAACAGGCTATCCCGATGCGGAAGATTGTTACAAAGTTCTCCGAAATGAGGGAGATTTAATCAGCAACAACAACCAGCAGTATAAGGTCAACGAAAAGATCCTGAAAATTGCCGAAGACATCACGCAAAAGATCAATTGGGTAATTGAAAGAACGAATAACGATGTAGCTTTATCAGACCGAGCAAAACTGAAACAGGATATTATTAACGAAATTGTAATTATCAAGGAAGTGGTCAACGAGATTGTGCGGGCCTGCCAAATAGCAAAAAGCGGAATAGTCAACACCAACCTTCTCGACCAGGAGGAAATTAACAGGATCATCAGTGAGGTAGAAACCCTTCCTTATACAAATGTAGTGGAAGCTTTACAATACATTACACCGTCCGTCTACACAAACGAGTATTTGCTGCTGTATGTTTTATCGATGCCAAAGGTCGGCGAAACTAAATATAACCTGTTACTAACGAGACCATCAATAAGAAATGGGAAACAAGTTGACTTGCCATACGACAAAGTCCTAGTTAGTTACGAAGAAACCTATGGGGTGTCAACAAGTTGTCTCACCATGAGCAGTATGACAGTGTGCGAAAAGGAGTCACTGAAAAAACTGGAAGAAAACCGTTGTATAGCCCGGCTGCTAAAAGGAGGACATGCGGGTTGCACATTTCGCTCAAACACAGCAGAAATCGTCGAACTTATCAAAGAAGATACCATATTCGTTACCAACTTTAATGGAGAACCTACCACCGAAGAAACATCAAAAGCCCTATATGGAATCTACCTGATTCACATTTGTTACGAGACGATCCTCCTTAACAACAGGCCATTTACGAGTTTCGTCGCTACGTCACTATAGGCTCTGCCGCCGGCACTGACGAACATTACCGCGATTGAGCACAGGGTCCACGTGGAATACGTGCACAACATCAGCATGAGTAATGTCAAGATACTACGTACCCTTACTGATCGGATGAGGTCATCAGCGTTGAGTGACGTTGCTCTCTTCCTAATTGTAATCCGCGTAGCCATAATCATCTGGTGCAAGATTAACCGGAAGGTGAATATACCTAAAATAGACCAGCCAGGTTCGGAAACACACTCCCCTGGCGTTTGCCATTAACATTGATATCTACGAGACTTAGATTTTCGAGGGGAGGGCAGTTAACACGATGCATTGCCAGCCGGCGGAAAGGAGTCTGTTACTTTGAACTTCCCAACTATTCGTATGTGCAACGCGACACTCTGCATGCGCGCGAATCAACAACCAACATGATCTAGTATGAAAACTTTCCCAGGCCAGAGAATGCTGACACAGCTGCCCTTGCACGCGTAGGCTGCACAGTGGATATGGGTACACATAGGTGTAGACATATATTTAAGTTAGTTTTAAGTGCAGTTCTGCTGGGAAGTTGATAAAATAAAGAACACATTTCATTGAAATAATTCATTTGATTTGAATAATTCGTTTCCAATAAATCGAACGGTTGGGGGGAGGTTCAGCCTCCCCGTTTGCGGTTTTTTTTTATGAATCCCCTCAAGACATTCATTAGCTTATCTATTCAATTATTTGTTCATTTACTAATATAGTTATTTTTTTATTTACTATTATTTATTTATTTATATTTTTTATTTCTGTCCTTTTATTGGAGGTTTTTGTTGTATTTTCCTCCAAATTTAAATCAGTTTTCGAATTTATATATAAACAATACTTCGCAAAAAAAAAAACAAAATGCTTCGAGCGTTAATCTTTAATTAATGATTGAAAGCACATTCAGTAAACTTCTTCGTCTCCAATTTTACTATTTTTACGAGTGTCGTGTCTTGTATCCATACTCGCACTTCGTTCCTGTTTTGAAGCATGTCGTGTCGTGTCGTGTTGTGTCGTGTCTAAAAGTTTACTGAATGAACTCTCAATCATTAATTTATGATAAAAAAAATACCAATTATTCAGTAGAAAGGTATACATAATACCATATCTGTAATGTAAAATATGTAAACATTTTTAAAAGAAATAAAGATTTATCTAAAAGTGCTAACAGAAACCCAAGCGAAGAAACAAAATCCTTTGATCAAATAACGTACTATACTTGTAAAGATGATCGTTTTAGAAAATTGAAAAAAAACAAATATTGGTGAGTGTTTTATTATCACAATTTCGACCATGACCAGTCAATTCAGCTTTCCAATATATTATGCCTAAATTCATTGTCATCAGGATTGTTATATTTCTGTTTAAAAGATAGACACAAGTTTGCCTGACTAGAATTGGACGCACACACTTAATCAGTTTTAGATCGATCGGTGAAGCTCCAATCAGATTCAGAGCCAGTTCTGAGTAAAATGGAGCTCGAATAATCCTTCCCATAGTAACCGGAATGCTGATGCCATTGAGTCGGATGACATGTAGGTACAGAAGTTCGGGGTAAAATGGCCATCGGTGAGCACACGCTATAGTATGACTTGCACCAAAAACCAAAAAGTCACCCAATTTTCGACTTCCTCGAAGAATTCGTGTCTAATGCGTATCCCATTGATGAAAGCAAATGGTAGTCGCAAGGAGTCAAGTCTGGTAAATACGGCGGGTGGGGTAGCAGCTCCCAGCCAAGTGTTATAGTTGTATCCTGAACAAGTTTTGCTTTGTGTGCAGGTGCATTGTCATGGAGTAAAGTTACCTTGCCGTGTTTTCTGGCCCATTCTGATCGTTTTTCGATCAATGCATGGTTCAAATTGATCATTTGTTGTCGGTAGCGATTTGTATTAACGGTTTCACCAGGTTTTAGGAGCTTGTGGTACCCCACACCTTTCTGGTCCCACCAGACACACAGCATTGTGTGTCTTGTCGAATAGATCTGGTTTTACAGTCGAAGTTGATTGTTGTTCCGGATTAATACATGATTTTTTCCGTTTAGGATTCTGAAAATAAATTCATTTTTCATCGCCAGTAACAATTCGATGCAAAACTGATTTTTTGTCGTGTCTTTGAAGCAAAATTTCACAAGTGGTTTTCCGGTTTTCCATATGTCTTTCATTCAATTCATGTGTCATCTATTTTCCAGATCTTTGGATCTGGTTCTTCATTTCTCAAATCAAAATCGTTATCTCTGAACCGTTGCATGTTGCTTCTGTTAGAGCATGATCACCATTTGCCTCGACAAGCATTCGATGCGACTCTTCTTTTTTCTCTTCTTTCTTCAAATGAAAACAAAAAATTAATGCTTTTCGCAAGTCATCATTTGCTGGTACAAAATTCGACATTTTTAACACGATGAAAAAATATGATGTTATTTGCTCAATGACTTGATGTATACTAAATACATTTGACATAGCAATCAAACAAAAAAAATTAAGGTCCGTTCACCATAAATGTTCCCTATCGAGACATTTGTATCTTGAAGCTCACTTCATACTGGTACACCTGGTATATCTTGTGATTTTCTGATGACGCTTGTCATCTGTTTTTCATATTGAAGCCTTTTGCTTACATGTGAACATAGTGAACTTTAGCTAGCACAGAAAATTAATCTTTAATTCTTGTTATTGCAAGCATTTCCAATTAAAATCGTCAAAGAACTGATGGCGACATCCATATAGGTAACCCGGTTTCCAAACTTTTGGCATTTCGCGAATTTTAAAGAAATAGTTTTTCTACGACATTAAATTTCCGTTTACCCGAAGTGCAGACTTGGCTGGTTGCAGCATCGATCTAATTTAAAACTTATACACTTGGAAAACTAATAGCTTTGTGTCTGAGAGTGGATTTGCCCGCATCAACTGCTATTGTTCTTAATGATGGGTTTAATGATTACGATCGATTTTCATCCACTGGAACTACAGCTTTTTCTGGTTACAGCACCGTAACCGTACCCAGGCATTGTACCTTGTAACCTCTTCCTCTTGGTTCCGTTTAAGATGGATGAAAATAAGATAGGCTGTAGGTCCGCTTACGCTTTGCTGTCCTGAAAAGACCGGCAAAGAAAAGAAGAAAAGAAGTGCAAATATATTGGGTAGTGCAAATACAAGCTCAGTTTTGAATTACATTTTATTTTGTTATTGACAGTTCTTTCCCGCTCGAAATCTTGAGTATAAGTCAATATTATACCTCCGCTGAACGAAATGAATTGTTTTATGCTTGAATATTGTCGAGAAAAATTGCAAACTTATTTTAAAAATTAGCTCTGTGTTACCCAATCAGTGCGTTTATTGGAAAAAGGTTTTGGTCGAAAGGAAGCGCCTGCGGTGCCAAAAGATCGTGAGACTGGATTGCTTGCAGACAACACTTATAGCCGAGAGTGTTCGACTCAATCCAGTTTGGGCTTTATAGCAGCTCGAATTTGGCGTCGAATTTTTTATAGCGTGACACATTTTCCTCTCGGCGGACGGCTATATTAACAAACAAAAATCCCCTATCTGGGGATCGAAAAACGTGACCATCGAGAAACCAATGCATTCGCAAAGAGTAACGGTTTGGTGCGGATTTTGGCATCATTGGCCCATTTTATTTCAAAAATGCTGCTGGAAAAGCCACCAACTGTGAGTGCTACAGAATCATGATTACCAAATTTTTGTGAGCTAAAATTGAAGACATGGACTTGGATCTTTAGTCTTAGTATAATGATGATGGGGTGCCAAACACCCCATTAAATAAATCGATCTTTTGCGCACTAAGTTCGGCAATCGTGTTATCAGCCGATTTGACCCTGTTAGACTTTTGTTTTGCGGGATGCCCCTAAAAACAAATATTATGTGCACAATCCAGAAGCAATTCAAGCCCTTAAAGCGAACATCATCCGAGTTATTCGTGAGATAGAGCAAAAAAACAGTCAACACGGTCAAGCTATTGCGAAGCCAGCGCAGGCAGCAACATGAATGAAATCGTATTCCACAACTAATGGGAATATTTTTTCTTTCTAATAAAGCGATAATTTACTGAAATTAATTATATTTTGTTGATTTTGTTTTATTTTTAAAAAAAGAAACTTGCATTTGGATCAGCCTACATTAGGTAAGTAGTCCATCTTATGTTCACTAAAAAAAAAATCTCAGCGCTAATCGTGTTGGCACTCAGCGTTCCAGTACAATAAGTAAAGTTTATAACTAATTAAGACAGGCCAGAAACATTAATACGAAAGCGCTCTGGCCAACTCGCTGTGTCCCACAGGTCCTTGGAAAGAGTTTTAAAAGCCAAATTGTTACCGTTTTCATACAGAATCCAATTTAGACAAGAGTTAAAGTACAACAACCTGTTGTATATACAATTTGTTTACATGAAATTACAAGACAAGAATACTACTTTATTCATCATCTGATAATGAGTGACCTTGACCCTTAAGTGGTTCCATAAACAAACAACATTTTCATATATGGATACTGAGAAGCCCAGAC
This sequence comes from Volucella inanis, assembly GCA_907269105.1. NCBI lineage: Eukaryota > Metazoa > Arthropoda > Insecta > Diptera > Syrphidae > Volucella > Volucella inanis. The sequence continues at coordinate 61,427,111 of OU026155.1, forward strand.
TAATTCACTTGGGACAATTACGCTCACTTAAATAAACAGTTTGGCTTACTGTAGTAAGTAAATTAGACAAATTTAATTTTTTTTTTTAAGTGAAGATACCAAACATATGGCTCAATATTTTTTGAGCCAGTGATAATAGAGAGTTTCAATATGATTGGGATAGTGGGGAAACAGCTCATTCGGGGACCGAATAACTTGGACTTAGCATTCGAATAATTTCCGAAAATTCAAGACTCAAACGGCCTCCACGTGCTGTGCATTTGAGCATTAAGGGGTGGCCGTGGTGTAGTGGTATATGTAAAGACTCCTCAAGCAGAGGGTCGCGGGTTCGAATCTCGTGCGAGGCAATTCTTTGAAAAAGTCTTTTCATAGAATTTGTATGTAGTTATATGTCTATAACGTCAGCGTCAACTCTGACATGAAGGCATAACACTGATGTTGGAGTGATTGCTGGCTGGGCTAAATGTAACGAACTAACAACTATCACGTACTAAGACCCACTGGTTGAGGATGCACTGGTTCGTCCCGTCCAGTTCGACAACCACCTCTGCGAAAAATGTCGAAACCAAACACACCTCTACACCACTCGCCCGCGCCCTGGAGAAAAGCCAGTAAAAGGGTATTCATATTCCCTTAGTGCGCGCGCGGTATTAAAAAAGGAAAAAAAATCCGACTTTTGCATAAGGAGTATTTACGAGTAAAAAAAATAAAAATGCTAAAATCTTACTTTCTAAAATCCCTACTAACTATACTTTGCTAATTAAAAAGAAATTATTAAAAAAAATAAGCTTTATAAAAGTTATTATAATCAGTAAGTGACTTTTACGTCAGTCTGTACTTGAGGTAATACTAAATAATAAAAGTATCATTTATTTCAAAAAGTGCAATGCAAATCAAGTCATACATAATACATATCCACATCTGTAATGCAGATAGGGCATATGTAGCATGATATATGCCTTGTTAAAACGGTCTTTTATTTCTAAAAATATTTTTCATTCACAAGTTAACATACACATATGTATATATGTATGCATATACCCGTAAATATAGAAGTTCATTCCACCATCGATTAATGATCTTTGCTAAAACTTCAATTAGTATATCATCCTACTTTGATTCCCGTGTGATTAATGGTTATATGGAATGTTATATGCGTTTAAGTTTTGATGATTAAATTTCAATACCTTACATAAATACTTTTCAAACACAAAAACTAGAACAACACATTTCTTTAAATTCAAATGATGATTTCCGATTAGTCCGTAAAAAGCCAAAGTCCTCTCTTTATCTTAGGAATTTGTTAAGGATGTTTGGTATAAATGATGCGGCATAGCTACCTTGCCACTAAGGCTGTTCTAGGGGTTGAGTAATAAATTAAACGCCACTTATACCATCATTAATTATTGTGCTATTCTGTTTTTTTTAATACTTTTGTTCTATACACTTCTCGCTACAAATTAGATGCGTATACATAATATATACGAGTATAAGTTTTAGATATAATAAACTCGTACACAAACATTCATATATATTTTTAGTCTGAAAAACCATCAATTACAGGAAGAATTGAATGGAAAGTTTTGTACGATACGAGTACGTGCGTAAGTCGTACGAGTAAGAATTATAAAAAAGAAGTCTACATAGTCAAGATATAATAATCATACTTTTCATTCATTGATTTTCCGCGTGTTTTTATGAATAAGTCTTTCGGACCTCAGTAACATATGATATCAAATTTATAACCACATGAGCCGAGTTTTGTCGGGTTTGATTTCGGTTACTTTTGGTAACAATCGCTCTGACTAGGCAAGTTTTGCTGTTTTTACTATATTTCGTGATAGTTATAATTACTTCTTAACTATGATGAGTTCGTACAAAGTTCTTTTAATTGTTATACAATAGTTGACCATTACGAGAAATACATTTAATAAATATATTTAATGTCATCATGTTAAGTTGGAAAGATGTGGGACCTGCAAAGTAATTTGCACCCACATTGTCGAGTGCATAACATCCAGTTGTCGATGAGAATCATTTGGAAAGAGAGTTTGATCGTAGTTTTCACTACAGAATTAAGCGTGGCCGGTGATTTAAAATTGAGAAGAGTACCGCAATTTGAAGAGTTTTATTTTCAATTAGTATCACTTTAGCCTTTTTTTCACAAACACAATATTATTTATTTGCTTTCTTACCACACTCAAGTTAAATTCATATCCTCGTATTTACACTCCATTTTTTATTTCAAGTAAATATTGCATTTCAGTAATAATGAATACTCAACAGGGAGCTAGGCCTAAACATCGTAAAAATTTAAGGTCACAAAACCAAAATATAGGGTTTTCTAATAACGACTTGACAACTTTTTTTTAAATAAAAGGCAAACCATTTGAGATATTTCAAAAATTTTATTATTGGCTTGAAGTACAATCAAAATATTTATTAATGGAATTCGAATTCGTTCATATGGCTACTGCGGGCACGTTTGCAGCGGTCGATTCTTTGGACCCGATTTTCAACGATTCGGCCACACATTTCGGCCGAAACGGCCGCTATTTCGTGTTCAGTGTTGGCTTTGAGCTCTTCCATCGTCGTCGGCGTGTTGGCATAAACCAATGACTTAACGTAGCCTCACAGAAAATAGTCAAGCGGCGTTAAATCGCACGAACGAGTCGGCCAATCGACTGGCCCATGTCTTGAGTTAACATGCTCACCATACTTACTCTTCAATAAATCGATTGTAGTGTGTGCTGTGTGGCTTGTGGCACCATCCTGTTGAAAAGACATGTCGTCCAAGTCCATATCTTCCGATTCGGGCCAAAAATAATCGGTGATAATGGCGCGATAACGCTGACCATTCACAGTAACGTGACGATCGTTATCGTCGACGAAAAAATATGGCCCAATAACGTCGCCGGCATGCAAACCGCACCAAACAGTTATTTTTTGTGGATGAAGTGCTGATTCATGAAACACATGTGGGTTTTCACCCAACCAATAACGAATATTTTGCTTGTTGACGAACCCATTGAGCCAAAAATGAGTTTGATGATTAGCGAAAGAGTGCGTTCACAAATTAAATTCAAAGTTGTCAAGTCCCTATTGGAAAACCCTATAAATCTGACCTAAGTTTTTTTCTTAACGATTCCAGTTTAAATCCACTCAGACACCGTGTTGTACATTTCCCTGTCGTCGGAAGTTTTTCTAAATCTAATTCTCAAAATATGTCACAACCTTTAACCTACTTTCAAGGAGAAGATAATCAAGTTATAATAGAATCAATTCGTGATTTTAGTATTGAGTCTGATCCTAAAGACATTGATGAATTTCCACCAGATATTGGTGATGAATTTCAATCCGCTCAATTTCATAGCCCTCTTCATAGCCACATTCGTCAAGAGAGTAATAATATTAATGATAAAGATCAAGCAGTTGATAAACACATTCACAACTATATATGAATAGTTTTCAAGTGATGATGCTCAAGTCTTAAGATCAAATATTAAAAGCAAATTTAAAAAGTCTTAGTAATGTAAACTAAACTAAACCTAATTCATAAAATCAAAATAAAAAGATCGGAATATCAATTTGCAATCCAAGATCCAACACCAGAAGAAGCCAGAAAACTGTTTTAGACTCGAGCTTACCTCAATTACCATTAGATAAAGACGCGATTACAAATATTTGCAATGATTTTTTGTCACTCGGTTCAAAAACAACTAGACTTTCTCTAAATACTCCTTCATGTAGTGAAAGTCATTTGTTTGGTGTTCTGCATCAAGCGCATAGATTTATATCAGAAGATGGTAGCGATTTGCTTTTTGCAGGCACCTTACCTTCTGCACAGAGCCAGAAGTCCTGATCTGAAGTCATCAAGAATTTTCACCTGTTGCTGGTAGATTCAGCTCAGATTTGGTATTGGCAATATTTGCGAACGCAGCCAAGAACTAATTGGCTAGCCCTTCGAAACGCTTTGCTAAAGCAATTCAAAACGCATGACTCTGATTTCGAAATTTTAAAACAAATTATGAAACGCAAACAATTTTCGAATGAAAGATTCTGTGATTTCTATGATGCAATTTTACATCTCAAAAACCAGCTTTGCGAACATATTCCTGGGGTAGATCATAAAAGGCAACTTAAGTAATAAATTGATGACCTTATCCTATGCAAATTTTCTCAATGGAACATTTCCGTGAAAAATTCCGATGTGCAGAGAAATTGATATTATCTCTCGACATTAATCGGGGACGTGTTAGTAATTCCCCGGAAGAAACATCAATGAAATCCAACATAATATAATATTGAATCAGATAAATGGAATGAAATAGACGCTTTATTGCAAGGGCAACGCTAACCAATTCAGTGTTTTATTTGTCACAACATGGGTTACTCTTTCATAGCATGACAGTCTCCTTCACGACGTTTGTTTTGCTACCGATGCGGCATGGGTAATGTAACAACACCAAATTGTCGTAAATGTAACCCACTATCGGAAAACAGCAAATTGAGCGCGAGGAAGACCGGCGAATAACGTTCGACTCGGACTATTCCGGTCTAAAGATGATCGATGCATGCACAAACTTGAAATCGAAACATCTTTTGCTATAAAATCTAGAAAACAAATTTTTAACCCTACAAACACAACTACACCTTAAACTTTACTTACTAATAATAAAAATTACCAAGAAAGGCATAGAAAATATAAAGAGCTTCGCGCCCTTCTGTTTGCATTAAAAGAGATAAAAGCTGAGGGAAAATCTCGCTGCTTATATAAATTATACCTTAGAAAAAGAAAACGAAAAATATATCATAAAATTATTGAATCTCTTCTTTGAACTCTAATGTAGATCTTAGACCTTATGTTACCGTAAATGTTTCAAATCTTAAATTAACAGGCTTGCTTGATAGTGGTGCTAGTATTTCCTGTCTTCGGAAAAACTGTTTGCAAGCCGTTCAAAGTCTAGGCGTGCCAGTGCTGCCATATAATTCTGCAGTCAATGCAGCAGATGGAAAGGAACAACAAATTGTTGGGAGAATACTAGTCTTACAAGAACATTACTAAGGATATTAACTTATATCTAATTCCATATCTGTCCAAGCCTATATATCTTGGCATTGATGGCTTGCATTCGAAATCTAAATCTACAATAGTAAAAGAAATTTATTCCATCGAAAACATTGTACCAGATTCGAATAAACACCAGCTTTCTGTTGAGCAGCAGGAAAAATGCCAGGTTGTAAATAAGCTTGGCTAGGGACACACCAGTGTTGAGACCGATGTCATAGACACAGGTGAGGCAGAACCAGTAAAGCAGCGACATTATCTCCTTTCTCCTGCTATCCAGAAACTACTGTATGAGGAGCTGGATCGCATGCTTGAGTTAGGTATTATTGAAAAGAGTCAAAGTACGTGGAGTTCCCCATTTATTCTTATACGATTATATACTTAAGCCAGGAAAAAACCGCCTTTGTCTAGACTCTCGTAAGGTTAACTCCCTAACGAAAAAGGATGCGTATCCACTTCCTCATATCGAATAAATGCTAGGTTGTTTGAAGGATACATTTTTCAACTCAAGCATTGACATTAAAGATGCATTTTGGCAGGTGCCATTAGAGATAAAGTCCAGGGAGAAAACGGCGTTCACTGTGCCAGGTCGACCACTCTATCAATATACCGTCATGCCTTTTGCGTTGTGCAATGCACCTCAAAGGATGTGTAGGTTAATGGATAAAGTGATCCCAGCCGCACTGAGGGAACAAGTGTTTGCCTACCTGGGCGATCTTCTAGTTATTTCGAACGACTTCGATAGTCACCTCCGAATGCTTGAGACAGTAGCGCAGTTTCTGAAAATTGTTAATTTCTGACAATTTCTTGGCATGTGTGGTTGGTATCGACGATTTATTCAAGATTATGCAAACTTAGCTGCACCATTGACTGACACGTTAAAGAAACAAAACAAATTCGAATTCAATGAAACTGCTTTTACAGCATTTAAAGATCTGAAAGAAGCTTTGTCAACAGCTCCTGTCTTAAATAATGCTAATTTTTCGAAGCCTTTTATTATGCAGTGCAATGCCTAGAATTATGGGATTGGTGCAGTACTATTTTAGCTTGACGAACAAGAAAATGAAAGACCAGTAGCCTTTTATTCGCAGAAACTGAACACAAGCCAACGTAATTACAGTGTTACTGAACAAGAATGTTTAGTTGCTGTTTAAGCTGTTAAAAAGTTTCGTCCTTACATCGAAGGAACACATTTCAGTGTTATTACGGATCACTCTAGTCTTAAATGGCTAATGTCCTTAAAAGACTTGAGCGGGTTTCAATTTTGATATAAAACATAAGAAAGGCTCGTCCAATATAATTCCAGATGCATTATCCCGCGACTTTGTCGATGAACTTACCACTCCAATAATATCATCTTTTCCCATCGAAACTGCTTCTCCAGAATTTCAATCTACTGACTACCGAGAGCTAATGAAAACGATTTTGGAAAATCAGCTGAATTGACGTGATCTGATCGTTAGAGATAAACTTGTCTTTAAAAAAGTTTATGTTTACAATAGGGACATTGTGAAGTCCAGTTTACAATGGCGGTTATGGATTTCAAAGGACCTTATTCCATCTTTGGTCAACAAAAATCATAGCTCGACGGACTCGTCACATGGAGGAATTGCTAAAACACTGCACAAACTTCGACAATTCTACTTTTGGCCAACTATGCAAAAGGACATCCGTAATGTCGTAAGCAATTGCGAAGTTTGTAAGCAAATTTAATCTTCTAATAAAATTTTCCGATCACCTATGCAGAATCCGCCAAAGGTAGAACGGCCGTTTGAAAAGATCTTTATTGATTTCATGAGCCCATATGTTCGCTCTAAACGAGCTAATTTGTTTATTTTCGTTGTATTTAATGCTTTCACTAAGTATGTTTTACTTGGCCCTGTAATGGTCATCAAAAATAATTAAAGTAAATAGAATAATAAATTTCGATTTTCTAGGATTTGCCTAAAAGATTTAAAACATTAACATCCTATACTTGGTTTTACCAATTAAAAATGACACTGAACTATGTTGGTAGTAATACTGAGCTGCAGGCCGCTATGATTTAACATTAATCTTGGACATTATGTCTGATTTCCGCGAATGGTTGCGCTCTCTTGGATTTTGGCCGCTCTGAAGAAACGTAGTGGACAGAAAAGTGAATTTAAGTGGCTTGAGTATAGCCAATATGGTTTTCTAATACCACGACTCATAAATATTTATCTTTCTAAAGTTTTAGTTTGATTAAATACCTATTAAACGCACAACAAGAAAAAAGTTCATAGTCACAATCTCCCCGGACCGATGGTCACGATTGCCGAAGATAGCCAAAATTAAACCAAAGCAGCATTGGAGAAATTGATACCTGCTATTTGCTATCAAATTAATTCAATCCCAGCAGACAATCACTTATCGCTAACAAATGTTAAGTTTCAATAAGATCATGTATCGTCACGCCTTCAACGTGGGATTTACTTTACATATGTACATATGGTACAGATTTGAAGACCCTCAGCAATAGCTACCGTGAGGAGCAGAGCATCAAAGCATCAGAACTTACAGTTTTCATACTTTTTCTTCAAGATATTACTCCATAATCTTTAATACTAGATTGTTTAAATTTTAGTTTGATAAGTCATTTGTATTGTTTAAAACTTACTAAACCTTTCCTAAAATAGTTTTTATAAATATCACAGTCAGTATCATTATCACAGTGATTTTATTATCACATATCCAATATATACATATGTACATACATGTAAATTAATATTAGATTCTTTTCATGCATTAAGTTCTTGTGAATGTAACTGAATCAATTTAATAAAAGCTCTATAAAAGTTCCAGTTTTTGCGCGCACAACAACTGCTGAAGAGGAGAATATCAAGGTATGTACAATAACATTTTCATTTATTAAACACGTTTTCAAGAACTTTATATGTATCACTAGTATGAATTAAATTTGGAATGATTAAGTTTTCTTTGAATAATTTGATTCGAGTCGTAGATATGAAAATATTAACTTCGATTTATCAGAATTAATGAATTTGTTTAAATATGATAAAAGTTTTTTTTTGATAAAATGAAGAACTAGAGTGATGTGACGAGACCATGTGTGGGTAGATTAAACTGAACGTAGGTTGAAGTAAAGAAGAAAAGATATATATGTAGAAATAGAGGGTTATTCCTAAGAAACCTGGACAATGGAAGATGCTAGAGGGACTGTCCAAGGCAGTGGTAACATCTTATTCGACTATTATTTAAATAGTGTGGTAAGATAGTAAGATACGTTTTATTTATTTCTTTATGCAGTAATGTGAAATGAAAGACCCCCCCCCCACCCCTCCTCCCATAATCCGACGAGTTTTAGCTAGGCGTCGATGACGTGCCGAAACTTACTCCATCGCAAGGGATTACAACTTTTTCTCTCTCATCAAATACAACTTGCACATAAATAATATTATCGTTTCAATTAATATTATTTAATCAGAGAACTAAATAAATCTTTTAAAGATTTGTGTAACTTGTTTCTTAAATTAGACTCGGATTTGTGGTGGTTAATCGGCTACGATTGGGGATCATGGATTTTAAGTCGAGTAGACTATTCCGATGAAGTTATCAAGGAGCACTTGTATAACTTCCGGAAAATAGTTTCCCAATAATTTTCTCATTCTATCTGGCTATGGTGACATCGCTTTCTTAAATATCTTAGGTGAGTTAACAGGAAAGTACATTGTCGCTAATAAGCGAGCTATCTGTTAGATAATATGTAACTAGATTTGGTAGCAATGTTAAATACATATTATATACATACTTATACGGATATATCTCAAATGTAAGTACATACTTATGACAATATTTATGTTGTAAACGTAAGTGTTTGGAACACTCAAAACAAGTCATAATTGATGTGTTCCGCTTTTTTTATAAAACAATTTTTTGTTGTATTTAATTTAAATTGCTGAGAGTAAATTCTTCAATATGTTCAATAAAGTTCTTGCAACATTATGAAGAGGATGCAGGCTAGGTTCAGCGTAAGTATGTGCAATAAGCCTATAGGAGTAAATACAACTTGTCTGTTTAAGAGAAATGGATTAATGGTGTTTTTCGTATATTCGAAAGTAGTAGAATTGCACATATATGTAGAATTATTCAAAACCTACCAACAGGATTATTATTTTAAATAAGCATTGAGATGAAGAATTATGTAGAATTTCTAATGTTTTTGACGAAGGAGCAAATAATTCTAATACCTTTTGGACACTCCAGTATTTCTGTCGATGGTGTTTAATTATAAACATTAACATTTTCGAAAAATAAATGGAAGAAAGAATAGCTACGTAGTAGCTTAGACTAATGAAAATCCGTAGTTACAAAACAAGTTACCAACGCTTTATTTATCTGTAAGCCTAATACATGATGTCAGAAGGAAAATCAAAACAGCACTCGTAATGAAAGACAAACCACAGCCATTGAATTCTTCGGACCTATGAATAGACTGGCTGCTTTGGAAAAGTGAATTTACAATGTATATGATCGCACGCGGGGAAATGATTGAAGATGAAAAGACAAAAGTCGCGTTATTTATATGGATATTAAGACCAGGTGATCGACGAATCCATAATTCGCTTTTCCCAAATGTTGGTTCCGAAGATTCGTTACTTAATCAAACAGTAGTTGGACGTTCACCTGTAGTGATTTTCAGTCGTGTTCAATATCAACCAGCACGTATTGAACAACAAATACAACAGCGGAAATAGGGTTAAGTATTACTAACGTTTGATCAACGCTGTGTTCCACAAAAAAGCGTTACGATGGAATGATAAAAATATAAACTGAATTGGATTGTATAAAAAGAAATGCTATTGTTCTCAGAATTTAAAACGGTGGGCAAATGTGACTTCAAACGCGCATGTGGTGCATCGTACTTAAGAAAAAATGCTCCATGAACAAATAGTTATCGGTATCCACGACAAAAAAACTTCAATTGAAATTACTAGTCGAACGTGATGCTATGTGCAATTGATACATGTAAAATCTATGAAGCGTCAAATGTGAACGAAGGAATTTTGGATGCGAATAAACAAACGGTATCATCCATTGCTACAACAGAGCACGACCCTGCAACAGTTAAAACAATCAACTGCTTTTGCTTCAATTGTGGTGGGCCACACAATCGAGTGCAAAGCATATGATATTGAACGTGTTAAAATGGGACATTTTGCAAAGCAAAGAAGCCATAGTCGGAAAAGAAAGATGCTTACAACGCCAACAAAAATAAGAGATAGCAGCAACAATACATGATATACATCGCTAGTATCAAATGAAATGATGTAAAAGATAATCGTACTATAGTTAGGAAAATTAGCTTTATAGATGATACACTTAAGTGTTATTGCTTTGTGGAATAAATTTAAGCTGAATAAATCAAAGATTAGCCAAGGCACATCAAATAGGAAATGAAGTAGTAATTTTTAAAGTAAATACAGGATTTGATGTCAATTATGCTTCACTAAAATTGATTAGGAATCTTAATTAAAACATGAAATAAGGAAAATGATTTTCCTGTATTTGATCATAGTAGAAATAAAAAAAAGTTGTTGGTAAAGAAAATGGAAATGCAGGAATATGAATAGTAAAGATGAAAAAGTAGCTGAATTTCTCGCTGCTGATGTCGTTTCGAATCAATACTTGGTCTTAAAAATAAAATAGCATTAGCTTCGGATAGATTAAGCATTGAGTGCAAGTTTTGTAGAAAAAGAAGGGGGTATGTTTAACGGGCTTGTCAAATTTCCCGGAAAGTTTTTAAAGATTTATTTCAAAAAAAATTCACTGTTAACATTGATTGAATACTTTAAGTTGGAAATTAATTAAATGGAACAAAAGGGAATCATTTCGCCCGTGGAATACCCGGCGGACTGTGTTCAAAAATCCAATGGAAAATTTCGAATTTGTCTGGATCCAAAACCATTGAATGCGTACATCAAATGGGAACACTTCTTGATTCCTCCTATTCAGGATCTTATAATAAAATAAATAGATATTTTCCATACTTGATTTGAGATATGACATGGACTTTGATCAGGCCAATTCGGAATTAACTACGTTCATGACTTTAAATTTAATCGTGTTCGGGTTTAATCGGTTTTAATTGTGCTCTTCAAAAGGTATAAAGGAAAATATTGTAGTACAGATCTGTGGTGATATAATATACCGGGGGTTTTAATTAACTTTGATGATTTAGCAATCATTGCAAGTGGCAAATTGGAACATGATGAAATTTTATCGATTGTCCTTGTCGTGCGCGATTAAGTAATATTAAATTTAACCTGGAAGGTCAGATTATATCGTCTTATAAATATCGGGATGTTATCCTTAAAATGAGGAAGCCAGAAAATAGAAATTATGTACTTTAGCTATTGGGTCTGTTTAAGTATGTGATTAAATTTATTTCGAACTTGTCGAAGTAATCGGCACAATTACGCAATTTGACAAAGAATGATGTACAATCTAAGTAGACGCAGAAGCATGAGAAGTAATTGCAGAACTTGTTAAGCATAATATTCCCGAAAACCTCGTTGGCCGTTTATGATTCGAAGCAGCCAGTTGTTGTACAAACCGATGTATTGAGTTGTGTAATTCGTTTACGAGTGAAGTTGTTACAGGAGGTAAATAAATTATAGGGTTTTCTAATAACGACTTGACAACTTTTTTTTTTTTAATTTGAGATATTTTAAAAACTTTATTATTGGCTTGAAGTACAATCAAAACATTTATGAATGGAACTCAACTACGTTCACACGTTCACCATACTTACTCTTCAATAAATCGATTGTAGCGTGTGCTGTGTGGCTTGTGGCACCATCATGTTGAAACCACATGTCGTCCAAGTCCATATCTTCCAATTCGGGCCAAAAATAATCGGTGATCATGGCGCGATAACGCTGACCATTCACAGTAACGTGACGATCGTTATCGTCGACGAAAAAATATGGTCCAAAAACGCCGCAGGCATGCAAACCGCACCAAACAGTTATTTTTTGTGGATGAAGTGGTGATTCATGAAGCACATGTGGGTTTTCACCCGACCAATAACGCATATTTTGCTTATTTACGAACCCATGAGCTTCGTCACTGAAGATGATTTTGAGATGAAATTCATCATCTTGGCGCATCTTCTCCAGAACCCAATCGGAAAACGTACGTCGCTTCAAATGGTCCATTGGCTTCAATTTTTGAGTCAACTTGATCTTGTATGGTTGTAAACCAAGATCCTTACGCAAAATACGCCATAATGTGGTCTGAGCGATGCCCAATTCTTGAGAACGCCGTGGAATTGACTGATTTGGATCGATTGCTAGGGACGTCTGAACGGCAGCGATATTTTCGACACTTCGACCAACCCGTTGTCTCACTGACACGGCAACATCACACAACGAATGTGTAGACTCAAATTTTTGCACTAAACTTGTAATTGCCTGTTTACTAGGGTGAGAATTACGACCGAAAATTGGAGTTAACGCTCTTAATATTCGACTCCGAATATGCACTTTACCATGAAAATGTTGAGTGTCACATTGACAGTGACAGTTTGATGATTAGTGAAAGAGTGCGTTCACAAATTAAATTCAAAGTTGTCAAGCCCCTATTGGAAAACCCTTTAGAAAGACTATCAAGTGTCATCCACTCATTTGTAAAGAATGTTTGCTTATTGAAAAAAAAATTATAGTTTATTGTTTTGGATCACTATTCGCGGATGAGACATACAACCGAATTTGTAAATATGTGGGAAATGATGGACCAGGGTTTCACCAACATGATGATTTGAGTCAACACTTTCATAAACTGAAATCAAAATTACATCTTGAGCACGGACTTTTGTTCTTGGACCACAAACTGGTTAAACTATCGCCGATGCAAAGGAAAATGCTTAATTGTTACATGCAGAACACGTTGGAATTGAAAAAACGTTAGAATACAAGACTAGGCCTGTGAACAGCTACAAACTACTCCATCGGAATTAATTTTTGCGAAATTGATCAAAACTAAATTGCCAGTTACAGAGACAGTGTGAATTTGACAATGTGAAGTTCAGAAAAGTAAAGAAAATAAAAAAGAAAGACAAAGATACTATCATAATGTGATCGAATTTTTAAAAGGAGGAAACGAATGGTATTATGAATCAATCGTTAAAACTTTTAATACGTTGCTAAGGATAGTTTTGACAATCACTACAGATGTAACCGACGACAAAAATTTCAACGTTAAATGAGTAATCAGTTAGACAATCGAGGAGAAAATGTAAAGGTTTTTGATTAACCAGTGTTCCTTGAAGCCTACGAGACTGCTGGCCAACTATTTGTAAACAAAAATCTTTTAACATAAGTTAAAAACTCCTTAAACTTAAAATTTTATTAAAAGAAAATGAGTGTAATAAGTGCTATCAGAATAGGCCGAACTGTAACACATATAGTACATATGTATGTATTGCACTCATAGGTTAGTCGAGCGTCAATTTTTGTAAGAGTAACATTGGACTAATAGAAACCGATAGTTACAAAACAGATCAGGTCTGGCAGCTACAGTTCGCAAATCAAAAATCCACGAGTTATTATTGAGAAACAATTGCACCAATTGTGGTTTCAGTAAGGCGGTGCTACTTTCCATACAGCTTAAAAAACATTTCAATTACTGAATGAGTCATTTCTTGTTCCTGTAATTTCCCGTTTCAGTGATCAAAATTGACCACCTAAATCATGCGACTTAACCACGTTGGACTTTTTTCTTTGGGGATTATTTGAAGTCCAAGATTTATGCCACTAAGCCTACGGGCACCCATGTCTTGAAGGAGCAGCCATATTTATGCAAAACTGACAAATGAGTGCGTATGTGCCAGCAAAGCTATGGAAGTATTTTACCCAATATGCTGTTCCACACATTGCTTGTAACTGTATACTTAATGAATTAATCAAAAATTTACAATTGTTGATTAAAAACCTATGTTTGCAACAAAAATTACCTCTTGCTTAAATTGCTTGAATTGCTTGATTTCCACGCAAGACAAAAATTTTTCATAAATTAAATGTTTTAATAACTTCAACATGTTGTTGAGCCGAATAATGATCTATTGACTATTATATCGTAAATTGCTATCAACTAGAACTTTCAAACATCAATGTAATCAACCTGAAACTTAAAGCTCACCCAATATAAATACTATAACACAGCGTGTTGCTTATAAATGGGTGATTAAATCTTTTACAATTTTATGTAAAAAAAACGCTCGAGATTCAATATTAAGGCCTATACAGTACTTCTCTTGATTTTTTATATGATATATAACTATGTACATACAAAGTTTCCCATTATTTTATATACATATGTATATTGTATATGTAAAAACAAGAGGGAAATTGGATTTAATTGTAGCCGATTGAAGGCATTTCAGGGGCAAACGATTACAAGTTGCAGCGTATTAAATTACGATTTATTTCTACATCAGACAAAGTATTTCTACTCTTCGAATTATGTTAAAGATCTAATAAAATTTATAAATAAACTGTTTTCTGTCTGGCCGTAACGTGATGCAAACGATTTGATTTATTCGCGGAATGAACGCGGACCGCGCTTGACGGATGCTGCCAAAGACGAACGAGCGACCGACACTGCACAACAACACGTTTTAAGCATTCACCTTCGCACAACGCATCCCAATTTAAGTAGTGGTGGTTCTTGCAGCAACTAATGCAGATTATTTAAGGTATCCGCCAAAAAAGACGTAAAGACGAACATTAAAAATTCGGTATCTTTCATCTAGTTTATTGCGGTTTTTATTTTACGTAATCCATCGATGCGCCGCGTCGGGTCGTGAAGTAAGAAATTTAATTCCCCTTTTGATCTATTTTACATTTTAATATAATAACTTGATTTGAAAGTATGCATTTTATATATGTAGATAAATAAATTATTGTAAAATGAAATTCTTAAAACCATATGGTATATGGTATACTAACTATAAGCTCTTAATTTTAAAGCTATGAGAATGCAATATCGAAGGGATGAAATGAATGCGGATATCCTTTACTTCACTAAATTAAAAGAGTGTCGAACAATTTTGAAAATTTACGAGTCTGTTTTAGATCTTCTTCTTTTATTAATCACCGAAATTGCACATTTCTACTGTGTCGCTTATGGAGTTGGCTAAGCTTGCAGGCTTTTGAACCAATGCTCTTGAGCCTCTATTGCTCTTTTAGATCTCTAAAATATACGTAATCAGACGTTTAAAAAAGTATTGTTCTCAATAGTTCTCAGAATTGGTATTTTCGGCAGAAATACACTCGTATTAAGCCTAAAGGATGTTGTTCGAGTTGCGTAAAGTATTAAAACTTGGTAGAAGATTACTCCAAAATTTCTTTTTGGCAAATAATATCGCCTTCCAAATAGATAGTAAGGCATTTTTTCAATTCACACCCCGCTATTGGAAAAACAGAAGAATAACTCTTAATAATGATTCTTTATTATTAAATTTTTTTTTTGTTAAAGATAAGCCATCTTGACAAAAGATTTCATATTGTTAACTTAATGGGTTCCCGTGGACTGTTTACACCTAGGACACATCAGCCTTTCATTGTGCATTGTTGATCATTCGCTCGATGAGCCTTCCCCAAATTAGTGAATATATTTTGGTTTGTCCACATTTACTTTAAGATCAAATAGCTTTGGCAGTTCTTCTACTGATTTAAATCTTCTATGACGGTCCATTAAGGTGTAACCTATAAAGTTGATATCGTCCATATATCCCAGCATCTGAACGAATTTGATGAAGATAGTGCTTTCCGTTCTTTTTACACAGCATGAGATTAAAAAAAATCACACTAAGTGCATTTTCTTGCGAATCTCTCACACATGTTGCGATATTTCCAAGTTCGTTCGGTGCTTTTCAGCGCAAAAGAGGTTATAGCAAGTCAACTACGACATCTACTGCTGTTAAGGAACTAATATTGATAATACGAATCCGTTGAAAAGGAAGATAAAAGATGCGGGGCTGCGTTATAACGAGTGCAATTTTACTTGCGTGTATTGACATGGAAAGCCTAGAGGCTAAAATGCTACTGGAAGGGGTTGAACTTCCGTTCAAGCTATTTTCAACCACATTCAAGATAATCTTTGATCCATCGTTTCCGGGTTCAGAAGGGTAAAGTTGCATGGGATGATTACCGAAGCCGCACTGCAGGATTTACATGCCGCTTTATTTTACAAAAGCCACAATATAAGAGAAAGTACTTATAAGGAGACAATATCGGTGTATCAGACTAAGTTGTCAATAAAAAATTGGCTTTATTAAAGCTCAGGATCCTTCAACTTTGAGTCTCCTTGTTTCTGTTTGACAATGGGTGGAGCGAGTATTTTTGTGAATTTCCTGTACAATGTATCTATTCCATCTTCTCAATCTCGTAGGTTATTTCGGCCCTAAGATCGCGATTTTCACTGTCGTAGACGAACATGAGTCGACAGTTTAAAGTAGGTTGGTTCGTAATGATCAGTTTAATTCTTACGTCGAAGGACAGGATCTTCCAGATAAAAGCTGTGTCTGGAATGCGATAAATCATTCGTCGCCCTTAGACTGGATGGGTACTTTTCTCTAGTGTTTGCTATATCTAAATCGCTGACTATGAAATGAGTTCTCCCGATTTCTAACAGAGAGATTTTGGCCAAATGACCAAATGAAAATGACCCACACCAACTCCAAATTGTTTTTCTTATATAAATTCAATAAAATCAATCAAAATTAAAAAGGGAAATATTCATTGTTAACAGATTACTTCATGCTTATTTTAACAGCAACAAAAATAAAAATAATTCCATTACAAAAATAATACAATAAAACAAATAATAGAGAAGCAAACGAATTTCATATCATTACCCAAATAGCAAAAGCTCCTCAAATCACTGTTTGTTAATTTCTTAAAATTTTGCAAGGTGGGCGTCATATCTGAATCGACTTCCGAAAACTTATTATAAATCACTACAAAAGTGTTAAAATAGCTTGTGAAACAGTAGGTAATGTTCTAAAAATAAAACAGAATTAAACCAAGCTAAAAATCAGCTCCAAGAAGATCAGCTCCAACATTATGATATCAATATTTGTATATTTTGGAAAACAGTCTAAACCAGATGGTAAAAAAACTTGAAATTAGAGATACTTTTCATTTCTACCAAAGAAATGAACCGAAGCTCTCGGCTTGAATTGTTAAAGGATGGATCTCGTATCAATGTCCAATAGTTAATAAAACCCCACTACAATAACATGTTTTTAATATTATTAAAAATATTTGGCGAAAATTGGGAATTAGTTTCATTTTATTCATTTCTAATGCAAATGATTTAAAAAGAATTTTGATGGACGAAATTAGTCCCTAAATCAAAAAATTTGTAAAATGGGTTATGACCGTCTAAAATCAGTTATACTATAAGACAAAAAATATAAAGGTATTTTATATATGCTTTCACTAGACTTTTTGCAGCTGAAGTAAGTAATACCTTTTTTACGGTGAGATGAAATTTTTTTTCTATTTTGTTTTTGGTTTTATTTTGTTGTTCTTGTAATACAATTAATCTATTTTTTGTTACTGTCGAAATAAAAATATAACAATCTGTCAATAATGATCAAGTTCGTTCTTCATTTTGATTGATTTCCTTGAATTTTTTTTAAGAAAACAGTTTAGATTGGTGTGGGCGAATTTCATTGTGAGCCATTGTATTTCAATACTACCATTTCTATTCAAAATATGTAAAAGGATCGATGAAAAATCTTAGCAATTTCTAATTCCCCACTCTCCTTCTCGTTTTTCATCCAGCAAATGCAATTCGAAATTTATTATTATTAACTTATTTATAATTTATAAATTATATTAAGATGTGAGAAATAATTTGTAACGAACAATTGTATTGTCTTACTAAAAGACACAATTTTAATGTTTAGTGATATAGATGTTATAGCTAATATTTTTAAGAGTGTAGTCTCATGTTCAATTTTCAAAAAGTCTATTTTTCTATGACGGTCCATTAAGGTGTAACCTATAAAGTTGATATCGTCCATATATCCCAGCATCTGAACGAATTTGATGAAGATAGTGCTTTCCGTTCTTTTTACACAGCATGAGATTAAAAAAAATCACACTAAGTGCATTTTCTTGCGAATCTCTCACACATGTTGCGATATTTCCAAGTTCGTTCGGTGCTTTTCAGCGCAAAAGAGGTTATAGCAAGTCAACTACGACATCTACTGCTGTTAAGGAACTAATATTGATAATACGAATCCGTTGAAAAGGAAGATAAAAGATGCGGGGCTGCGTTATAACGAGTGCAATTTTACTTGCGTGTATTGACATGGAAAGCCTAGAGGCTAAAATGCTACTGGAAGGGGTTGAACTTCCGTTCAAGCTATTTTCAACCACATTCAAGATAATCTTTGATCCATCGTTTCCGGGTTCAGAAGGGTAAAGTTGCATGGGATGATTACCGAAGCCGCACTGCAGGATTTACATGCAGCTTTATTTTACAAAAGCCACAATATAAGAGAAAGTACTTATAAGGAGACAATATCGGTGTATCAGACTAAGTTGTCAATAAAAAATTGGCTTTATTAAAGCTCAGGATCCTTCAACTTTGAATCTCCTTGTTTCTGTTTGACAATGGGTGGAGCGAGTATTTTTGTGAATTTCCTGTACAATGTATCTATTCCATCTTCTCAATCTCGTAGGTTATTTCGGCCCTAAGATCGCGATTTTCACTGTCGTAGACGAACATGAGTCGACAGTTTAAAGTAGGTTGGTTCGTAATGATCAGTTTAATTCTTACGTCGAAGGACAGGATCTTCCAGATAAAAGCTGTGTCTGGAATGCGATAAATCATTCGTCGCCCTTAGACTGGATGGGTACTTTTCTCTAGTGTTTGCTATATCTAAATCGCTGACTATGAAATGAGTTCTCCCGATTTCTAACAGAGAGATTTTGGCCAAATGACCAAATGAAAATGACCCACACCAACTCCAAATTGTTTTTCTTATATAAATTCAATAAAATCAATCAAAATTAAAAAGGGAAATATTCATTGTTAACAGATTACTTCATGCTTATTTTAACAGCAACAAAAATAAAAATAATTCCATTACAAAAATAATACAATAAAACAAATAATAGAGAAGCAAACGAATTTCATATCATTACCCAAATAGCAAAAGCTCCTCAAATCACTGTTTGTTAATTTCTTAAAATTTTGCAAGGTGGGCGTCATATCTGAATCGACTTCCGAAAACTTATTATAAATCACTACAAAAGTGTTAAAATAGCTTGTGAAACAGTAGGTAATGTTCTAAAAATAAAACAGAATTAAACCAAGCTAAAAATCAGCTCCAAGAAGATCAGCTCCAACATTATGATATCAATATTTGTATATTTTGGAAAACAGTCTAAACCAGATGGTAAAAAAACTTTAAATTAGAGATACTTTTCATTTCTACCAAAGAAATGAACCGAAGCTCTCGGCTTGAATTGTTAAAGGATGGATCTCGTATCAATGTCCAATAGTTAATAAAACCCCACTACAATAACATGTTTTTAATATTATTAAAAATATTTGGCGAAAATTGGGAATTAGTTTCATTTTATTCATTTCTAATGCAAATGATTTAAAAAGAATTTTGATGGACGAAATTAGTCCCTAAATCAAAAAATTTGTAAAATGGGTTATGACCGTCTTAAATTAGTTATACTATAAGACAAAAAATATAAAGGTATTTTATATATGCTTTCACTAGACTTTTTGCAGCTGAAGTTAGTAATACCATTTTTACGGTGAGATGAAATTTTTTTTCTATTTTGTTTTTGGTTTTATTTTGTTGTTCTTGTAATACAATTAATCTATTTTTTGTTACTGTCGAAATAAAAATATAACAATCTGTCAATAATGATCAAGTTCGTTCTTCATTTTGATTGATTTCCTTGAATTTTTTTTAAGAAAACAGTTTAGATTGGTGTGGGCGAATTTCATTGTGAGCCATTGTATTTCAATACCACCATTTCTATTCAAAATATGTAAAAGGATCGATGAAAAATCTTAGCAATTTCTAATTCCCCACTCTCCTTCTCGTTTTTCATCCAGCAAATGCAATTCGAAATTTATTATTATTAACTTATTTATAATTTATAAATTATATTAAGATGTGAGAAATAATTTGTAACGAACAATTGTATTGTCTTACTAAAAGACACAATTTTAATGTTTAGTGATATAGATGTTATAGCTAATATTTTTAAGAGTGTAGTCTCATGTTCAATTTTCAAAAAGTCTATTTTTTTGTATTTTTTCAAAGTTTAATAAGTTGAGAATATACTGTGAAAATTTTAGACCGATACAGTAAGCCATTTTAAAATTACAGCAAGTAATAGGGAAGAGCGTACCCTGCAACTGCGGCAAAGGTCTAACTTTACCATTAACGAGTTTTTCTCGAAACCACTTTTTATCCATCGATTCGGTTGAAATTTTAATACATTATTCCACACATGAATGGTTTTGTGCTGTACCAAAATTAGATTTTTTATCCACTTTTTTTTATCTTGATTGTAAACCGAAAAAAAACAGTAGATTTTTGAAAAAAAAATTCTTTACAAGGCCGCCATTTTGTTATTTTTCACTCAAATCTTTTAAATCTGCTACGGAACATAATGGCAATCCCTTCTGAAGAATAATCTTTTTGGAATTTTGATTTCAGATGACTAAAAAAGAAGCAATCAGGGGAGCCAACGACCTACTTTTTTTTTGAAGAGACCTACTTTACCTACCCAAAATGACGTCGAAATAATTTTTTTTTATTTAACAATTTTTTTTTTTATATTATTTAATAGCTAAATAATAACATGTAATTATCATAAGAAGATTGTATTTCCTTTTCCGCAAAAAAAAAAAAAAAAAAAAAAAAAAAAATCTTTAAAACCTTTAAAATTTAACCCCGAACATGATATTACCCCCTTAAGTTTCCAGCACAACAAAGAAAAACTCGTCACATAACGAAGAAGATAAAAGATTATGAAAACCGATTCAAAGTTTAGGAGTACTGATATGGAAACATCGTGATGCTGCTTTGAAAGATCTGTATATCGTGTTTATCGATTTGGAAAAGGGTTTAAAATCTTAGAGATATTTTATGGATGATGCTAAGATCTACAAATGTACTTGAAATGTATATAATGATGATATGTGATTCGTACAAAGACGTTAAAACAAAACTTTAATAAACAGTGAAAATAACCTAACCGAAAGGTAATGTTAAAAGTCCGTTGATTTTTAATCACATGCCAGATTTCATATTGAAGCAGAACATACTAGAAACAATCATCGTGTCAAATTATAAAAAATTATAATATTTGGGCTCTTTCGTCATGCACCAAGAAAATTAAAATAACGATATCGCAAATAGATTAAATGTGAGTGTGTCCAAAAAATTTGCAGTGTTTTGTGGCGGAGAAATGCCACTTAAACTTAAAGGTTTAAAACACATGATAGTTGATTGTCTTGATACCAACAAGAATTAAAATGTTAGAAATGTCCGAGAGTGTGACAAAACGTAGTCCAATAAGAAGTACGTGCATTCGAGTGAATTAACTGGTTTTGCCATGTCCAAAATGTAAAAAAGGCGGCCTGTAGACTGGCATTAAGGACTAGGAATTTGACTAACCTTACAAGCGGCGCTGTGGCAATGCACATCCGCTAAAGATTTTATATATTTTAACTCTAAATAAAAACAGAAAAAGAAGTGCAGATAATAAAATATTTTCTTTTTTATACAATATAAATTTACTAAATTTCATTTATAAAAAAATAGATAACTAAGTCAGTTCAGTTTAAGCTTCTATGTGTGTAGTTACCTGGCGCCAAGGCATGCTTAACTTAAGAGGGGATATGTAACATGTAAGATAAATACATATAAAATTTTCCCCCAAGCTTTTAATGTCAAAGTACGTTTTTATAACACGTTTATTTAAATGCGAACTACTGACTTTTTAATTTTAATTAATTATTGATGCCTTTCTTTTTGCATTCGAAAAATGCGTCGCTTCATTTAACGCATTAAGTGTGTCGGATGTCCCACTTTGATCTATGGCTTAAGCCGCACCGCGCGTCGCCTTAAAAAAGTTTATTTAATGTTCATATTCTACACGTACCACAATACATGGTACCAACGCCGTCATTAAGTCAATAATTATTGTTATTTCAAGAGCTTTACAAATATACAAAAGTGAATTTATATATAGTATATTTCTTAGCAACGTAACTTCATACCATATTATATATATGTAACACATGCATGTATGTTTCTTGTGGTCGTGAGATACTTTTTCTGTGGCGACGATTTGCCACACAATTGTTATTATTCAGAGGTAACGTTCTTCAAGTAAATGAAAAAAAACTTCATTCAATTATGATGAAACCCATAGATCACATAATTAGTATTCGGAGCTCCATGAAGACAGGTCTCATCTTTCTCATGACACACATAGGTATAGGTATGTATAATCTGACAAAGTCATGAGAAATCGAAATTTATCATAATAAATGGTGTTAAAAACGAAATAAAGATCTTACCGTCAGGTAATAAATTCTCATTTTTGTGTTATATGCATACAATGGCACAATACTATACTTGTAGATACCAGTATAAACGTCTGGGGCTATTTGAAAAATCTACACATTATTTGACTTTGGTTTGTACTTAAGGAAGTTTATTGTTCGATTTAATCTTGGGTTGATTTTTGATGTTTTTTTGTCACTTAATTGGTTAGGAATAAAAAATGTCAACTGGTTATTGTGTAGCATATAATGCGCATTATAACACTACTGTAGGAATAAATACAAAAAACTTAAAAACGTAAGCTCCAACCCACTATTTTTTATTTTTAATTAAGAAAAGTAAAAGACGATTGGTAAGATCAACACATTTTTGTAAATTTATTACATATTTATTTAATAACTTAAATCATTCATAGATTTCCATGTAAAGTGATTTCGATTAGTACCGCGTAACTTGTATTTCATTTTTGAGATTACACAAACTAATTTTTTTATACATTTTTGGATAATTGAAAAAGTTACCGCATGCATTATTTCTTCATGAGATATCATTGAGGACATATCATATTTTACACATCCACCTGAACACCTACAAACACTAATAAATATACGTACACTTTTTGTTAAAATTGTCTGATAATTCTACGGGCTTTTATTCAAATTGCGATGACAAGGAGCGGTTCTGCAGAATGTGAAATGGAAACCATAAGGAAAGTAGTTCGATCGACAGTACATGCCCAAAACGTAAACCACAGATTTGAAGCAAATGCTTCGAAAATGCAAAAGGTTATCTTAGAATGGCAACATAGTTAGAAAAAAAGGCGATTGGCCAAGACATGCAAAAAAAAACTGACATCTCGGATCTGACTAAAGGGCCTAGAAACTATCGGCCGTGTATGCAATGAGACAGTTTATTATTTATGTATATGAAATTGTTAAGTATTCAGATGAACAAAATTATTTAACGCCGGAAGAATGATCTGATGGTATTAAAAGAAATGCCAATAAGAAAACAGGTAGCTTATAATAATTTTACCGTATTGGTTATTGTCGCAGAAATATATCTTCACACAAGTGGTGGAATTACGATAAGCTTTCGAAATTAAAAAAAAAAAAAAAGAAAATTATGCAGAAATTTTTATTGTGTGAAAGGATATGGTTACAATTTAGGTTTTGGTTTTAAATCCGAAAAATCGAACATTGGTGGATACCAAATCAAATTGCTTTGTCGATTTTGTTTAGTATCGTTTGGCAATTTATCACGGAAAGACTCCCACTACAACGACGTCTCCAAATTGTTCAGCTGTATTATGAAAATCAGCGTTATGTGAGAAATGTTTCCCGCGCAATTCGAGGAACTTACAGTGCGCATAATCGACTTACTGAAACCCCTATTGTCAATACCATTCAGAAATTTTAGTCAGAGTTTACATTAGTGGATGATATTCAATCGGTTAGACCACATCCAGCACGTATTGAAGAGATTATAGCAGCTGTAGCTGAGAGTGTACGCGAAGACCGTTCCGAATCGCTTCGTCGTCGTTTTCAGCAGCTTGGCTTGGCGTATTCGGCAACTTGGCGTATATTACGTAAGGATCTCGTCCTAAAAGCGCACAAAATTCAACTTGTGCAAGAATTGAAGACATGCGACTTGAATTTGCATCATATTTTCAGTGAATGGGCTCTGGAAAAACTCAATGAAAATCCGGTGTTTTATCGTGAAATTTTTTTCAGTGATGAAGCCCATTTTTGACTCAATGGATACGTTAATAAACAACATTGCCGTATTTGGGCTGATTAGCAACCCGAAGAGTACCAAGAGCTGCCATTACATCCATTAAAAACAACGGTATGGTGTGGTTTATGGACTGGTGGAATCATTGGTCCATATTTCTTCAAAAAATCAGAATGTTACCGTCAATGGTAACCGTTATCGCGCAATGTTAACGGACTATGTGCTTCCTGAAATTCAAGCACATGGTCTTGATGAGCTCTGGTTTCAACAAGAAACAATGTACTTGTTGAGAAATCATAAATAAATAAATAAATAAATTGGCCGCCTAGATCGTGCGATATCACAACTTTGGAATATTTTCTCTGGGGATATGTAAAGTTTCACGTCTTCAGGAATAAGCCAGCTACGATTGACGCTTTGGAAGCCAACATTACTCGTGTTATCTGCGAGATACCAGTCGCTATGCTCGAACGAGTTACCCAAAATTGGACCTTCCCAATTGACCACCTCAGACGTAGTCGTGACCAACATTTACATGATATCATTATCATGTAGTAAATGCCATGAATTGCTTTTTTAAATGATAATAAAAGTTTTAAGTTCACTTTCAAATTTATGTGTTTTATTTTACATTATATCATAAATCAAACCTCACGATGAATCACTCTATACTAGGTGCGTTAAAGTAACCTCCTTGGGAATGAAAAAAAAATTTTTTAAATGTTTTTTTTTTATATTATTCAATATTGCCCTTTTAGTTTGAAGCACTTATTCTAGCGGTCTTGTGCGCCGGTGCATTGTCTTGCAAAAACAAAATTTTTTTTCGCTTCATGTAAAGCCGTTTTGCAGCAATTTCAGCCTTCAATCGCTCCAATAATGCACAGTTATACTCGCTGTTGATGGTTTCTCCTTTTTCGAGGTAGTCTACGAAGAGTATGCCATGACAATCCGAGAAAACCGACGCCATAACTTTTCCGACCCATCGAGCCTCCCTCAGCCGCTTCGGAGCACTCGTGCCGGCTTCAGTCCATTGCCGAGCACTCATTCTGTTCTCTGGTGTTCAACAGTTACCAATCGACCCCAAAAGTCCGCCGAATTCCGCATCAGCAAGTCCAAACACTCTTTCGAAGTACTCTCGTGTTCGTCTTTTTGGTCAGGAGTGAGTATGCGCGGCACCCAGCGGCAGGATAACTTTTTCATATTGCCCAAAATATATCTGCTAGCTCGCGCACCTTCAATTTCCGATCAGCCAACACCATTTCATGTATTTTTTTGATATTGTCCTCTGTAACCGCATCGGAGGGCCTGCCGCTGCGGACTTGATCGGTAGGAAGCTGCGGCCACCACGAAACTCTCAAAACCAATATTTGACGGTGTAATCTGACGGAGTGTTTCCTTCGCCGTTTTGCCTCTCAAAAAATAATGTTTTACTAGATAAGAGAACGAAAATGGTTTTTGCCCACACTCAACATGATGCTAAACACGTCAACAACAATCAGCTGTCAAAACAAAACTAAAGACAGTATCGCACTGAAATTTGGCATATCTGCCTAAATATGAACGGACTTCAAGGCACCATAACCGTTTTTGCAGTAGCAGGTGGAGGTTACTTTACACTCCACCTAGTAATATAACACATAGGCTGAAAAGTCAGTGCCGTTTTATAGTAAAACACAAAATTTTTGCAAAATTCAACTTTACTTATCAATATAGTTGCCTTCGAGGGCGATACACTGATTGAAACGATTTTTCAATCTTTCGATATCAGTTTTGTAGTACGATTTCGATTAAGCCTCAAAATAGGCCTCTTTTGGACGAGGCATTCTTTTGAGGTCTGCGAACAAGAAATAGTCGCTGGGGGCCAAATCTGGAGAATGCGGTAGGTGGGGAAGCAATTCGTAGCCGAATTCATTCAATTTTGCCATCGTTTTCATCGACCTGTGACACGGTGCGTTGTCTTAATGAAACAGCACTTTCTTTTTCTTCAAATGCGGCCGTTTTTCTGCGATTTCGTCCTTCAAACGCTCCAACAACGCAATGTAATAGTGGCTATTGATAGTCTGCCCGTTTTGGAGATAGTCGATGAAAATTATTCCATGTGTATACCAAAATACGGATGAGATAACCTTGCTAGCCGACTGTTGAGTTTTGGACGAGGTTCGTCGTCGGCTTGCCACTCAGCTGACTGCCGACTTAACTCTGGTGTGAAGTGATGGAGCTAAGATTCATCCATTGTCACATACATATGATATATCCAACACGCTCTTTTGATGTCTTCAGAGCTTCAACTATCTCGATCAACTTCAATTTACGGTCATTCTTATTCATTTTGTGGACTTTTTTGATGTTTTCATCTGAAGCAGCCTCTTTTGGATATCCACTGCGTGCATCATATTCGGTGCTTGTATGACGACTTTCAAATTTTTCAATCCACTTGCGAATGGTTCGTTCGACTGGTGCAGAGTCCGGGTAACACTTATCAAGCCATTTCTTTGCATCGGCTGCATTTTTTCCCATCAAAAAGCAATGATAAATCAACACACGAAATTGCTTTGAATCCGTTTTTTTTTTCAATAACAAAAGTTGCTTCACTCATGCTATATCTCGAGAAATAATCGTCCGACAGCTGTGAAATTTATACACATATCTTTTGAACGGCACTGACTTTTCAGCCCGCGTATTATTTATTCTGGTTTTAAAATTCCCTTTAGTAAGAATTAATCGTTTCATAAGTAAAACAATAGCCAAAAATTTGAGAAATATGAAATTTAAAGTAAAAATGGAATTTTAAAGTATTTTGACGCTTGCAGTTTTTCTGGCTACTCTTGTAGGTACATATGTTGCACTTAATAGTGGCAATCCAAACTTATCGTTTGCTGTTAAATGTTTGTTTTTAGATACATGAAACAAGCTTTATATTATATTGTAATTTTTTTTTTTATAAAAAAAATAGATGTGGGATATACACACCTTTGGTATATCTTTGTTAATTTGATATGCACAGTATGCTTGTAAAAATGGTGGTATTAAATAATTAATAATATTGTGCATTGATTACCAGATACGTGTATACATACATTTACCATGTACGAAAATAGTGGTTAATTTTCCACACTTTTTATATATGCATAATATATTTTAAGAGGCTGTCAGATTATAGTACAATAGCCTACACGAAATATTTACGTTTGATGAAAGGTGAATTTTCTCCTGCCGAAAGTCTAGGTTACACTTTTTTTATGTAATGTTTTTTAAGATATTGTGTGTTTTTTTCACTTTTTCGACTCTTTTCCACTTTAGAAGCCATATCTCGAGCAAGAAATGTCCGATTTTGTAGCATATAAAATAAAGGATGAACAAACACATATAATGGGGTATTTAATTGGTAAAAAAAAGTCTTAAAGGTGATTCTGTGGCCACGAAAAATCAGTAATCGATGGAAAATGTCTGCTTTCTCTTTATGTACATATGCATGGGATATTTTAAAGCAAAATGTAAGATCAACCAGAAGAAAATCTAAAAAAATTACAAAGTTGAATTAGTGATTAAGTGAGTAAGTCCAAATTCCACATTTTCTGAATACCATATATCGTATTAATTTTTTAGCCAAACGGTCATGTTTTGTTCTTACGTTGACACCACTGCTACAGTAAAAATAGACATTTTATTTTGATAGCTTCTACTTAAACCTTGGAAAAATTTGAATCACAACGGTTGCAGTCAAATTTGAGTGCAATTATTTCATTGCGCTCAACGGATCCATAATTTCTGTTACGTCTGTGATAATTTTGTTCCCGAGGCAAATAGACATAGGTTCACGGATTCATTTAAACAGACTAATCTTCGATATTATGAAATAGCACCTGCAGGTTTTCATGATCGGTGGACACCAAATTTTGTGTCATATAACTGTTACCGTGTGGGCTTCTGATTCAAGTTTTATGATGATTTTATATAACATGCCATTGATAACGTACATTTTTATTCCAAACTAGACGATACATAAAATTTGGTATACTGATGACATGGAGAGAGCCACTCTGCTATGCGGCAATCTGTTTCGCTTTCAGTTCAACATTCAAGTCAATTTCCCCATCCTAAATGACCCGAATCAATTGCTTAATTTTCCGGATCAGTATAAGAGGCCGGCACAAGTAGTAGAAATGAACCGCAGACACAATCGCAAAGTTATACGCAGCCTGAACTAATTGATTTCGTAAAAAATCTCGAGTTGTCAAAGGAAAACGCGGAGTTTATTTGCATTTCACCTGAAGCAACAGAACCTTTTGGCACCTTTTTTTCTTTTTTTGAGCAATTTTGAGAGCCTTACGAATCAGATAAGTGGCGATGCTGGTTCATTGACAGCAGTAAGGACAGTCTGAAAGCAGCCCTATTGCATATTAGAAATGAAAAACCATCATACGCCACAATCTCCACTTTAATAAAATACATTCAATATGATCATAACAATCGGCATGCTGTGTGAAATATAGGGGGGATAGGTATACAAAATATTTGTATAAATATTTCCGGCCAGAAGAGGAGAACGTCACAGTGGGCAAAGTTAACATTAACAATACGTGCCTCCTGTCAAAAAAAAGAAAATATAATTCTTCCAGCGTTGCACCTTAACCTTGGTCTCTATAAAAAATTTGTGAAGGCTTTACTTAAGGAAAGCCAAGAATTTTCCTATTTTAGAACCGTTTTCCAGCAGCTTTTCACAGCAAATATCATGGAAGGCATTTTCGATGGTCCACACATAAAAAAATTCCTCAAAAGCGCAGAGTTTGCAACGTATTTAACACCCGTTGAAAATGATGCCCGGAATTCGTTGCACATCATTGTTACACATTTTCTTGGGACAATAAAAGCCTACTGAAAAAAGTAGGCACTAACAATATTCCACGCGTCAGTTAAAGTCCATTAAGTAATGTTCAGTTCAGTTCTTTGTTGGGATAATAGTAACCTGTTGTAATTTTGTTTTCTTAAAACATCCTGTACGATTAACGCCATTTTGCTACTTTGTTTCTGATTGCCATTGTGCCGACGAAACAGCTACTTTAAGCAATTGTAATACTCGGGTTCTAACATGAACATTTGTAATCACATGAGATTACTCATTCCCTGTTTAAAAGAAGTGCTCGAGTGAATATTGTATTTATATGCCACCTTGATCAAAAACCCGGAATAACCACCGTGTGGCGCTCCCATCGTTCCGAATTGATCTCTTTTTTTTTTTTTTTTTTTTTTTTTTTGTTAAGTTGGTACATCAGTTGTTGACATTCCCTCTAAATCTTAGCGTCAAGCTTGACTTTCACAAAAGTTACATAGCCAAGAGTACATCTACTCTTTATCTTTATCATTTAGAAATGGATTAAAATTTGCAACAACAAACTTGTATTAAATTTTGCGTAAAAAACTGATTTAATGGTGCGCGAACGTTGGAAATGTAAGAAAAGTGTTTCGGCAACGATTCTCTAAAGAAAACGGTCGTTTAAAAGTGGCGCGAGCGGTTCAAAAGTGGTCGTGAGTCAATCGAAGATGATGAACGCAGTGGTAGACCATTGACATCGAAAACCGACGAAATCATTGATGAAGTAAAAGAAATGTTGGTCAATAAGCGCAAATTAACCATCAGAGAGATAGTGGAGGACATGAACATTGCCTACAAATCCAAGACATTTTGGTTAATGATTTGGGTTTCCATCGTGTAGCAGCAAAATTGGTGCCAAAAGACCTCAATTTCATGCAAAAAAAAAACGTGTTGTCGTCGCAAAAGAGATGATTTGCGAGGCTGAATCTGATCCCACATTCATCAAAAGGATCATTACTGGAGACGAGACGTGGGCTTCTGAGTACGACACGCAATCCAGACATCAAGCAAATGAATGGTGTTCACCAAATGAGCCGAGACCAAAAAAACCACGTCGTTTTCAATCAAAAAGGAAGGCAATTCTCACGGTTTTCATGGATTACGACGGTGTAGTGCATCAGACAGTAAACAAAGAGTATTATTTGAGCGTTATGAGACGTTTGCGTGAAGCAATTCGCCGAAAGAGACCAGAATTGTGGGCAGAAAACTCGTGGATTTTGCACCATGATAACGCACCGTCGCACAGTGCCATCATTATTAGTAATTTTTTGACGAAAAATGCAACAAATACCATCCAACAGCCACCGAATTCACATGATTTGGCTCCCTGTGACTTATTTCTCTTCAATCGAGTTAAAAAAAAACCACTACGGGGAACGCGTTTCAGCAGATGAGAGGAAGTAATGGGAAAATCACAGGAAGCACTGATGAACATACCGAAAACCGAATATAAAAAATGTTTCGAGGATTGGATTAAGCGCTGGCATAAGTGTGTTGCAGTCGATGGGGATTACTTTAAAGGGGACAGTATGTGTTAAATTTAGATGAATAAACTTGTATTTTTAATTTTCTGAATAAATTCCGAAATTTTTTTTAATCAATCGCACAAGAAAACTTACTGCCGGGCATTTGCCGGGGAACGGCACATATAACATTGTTGTCATCGTTAAATCAGGATGTGTTCGGCGTAGCTTCACACTTCCCATAACTCTAGTAAGGCGTAAAAAAGACCGGCATTCATTTAGGTAGGAGAAAGAATCTAGCTGTTATAGAAATATGTGTCAAAAGGCAACAAAAATTTACCTTAGTTCATTGTATACAAAAATATGTATGTTAGGTAATAGATGAAACACTGCATAATCCACCCTCTTCGAAATATATTTCATGTCGCCAGAACTAAAATCGTCAGTGACAAAAGCATGTAACTTTGGGATGTGCTAAATAAGAAACTACACGGTGCATCAGAATCGATTAAGATTACAACAGGGATCTATGTTCGGAGTGTGTTGGTAGAAAGGCAGGTCATATGTGCACTTGTTTAATGGGGTTTGAACCAGCGAAGAATTGTCGTTTGAGCGTATTGTATTGGAGGTAGTGTGTTATTTTTCAGCAACAGTGCGACACATTTATATGTAGGTATAACTCACAGCCCAAAATTCGGTCAATTCATAGGAAAAGATTCCTGCCAGCCTCAGCGTTTTTTTTAAGGTAGCTAGTTTGTTTACCAGACTTAAGTATTTCTCGACTTTTTTCTTTGGGGAAATCCTATTAATTAAAGCGTTTTGAATAGTACCAATGTAAAGTAACTGACAGTTTTTATCCCATAAACATTATAACATATTTTGTTACAAGACAACAGTTAGATTTGTGGTAGATCAAAATAAAATTAAATACCTATATGGTATATAATATATTTCTTTGATGCTGATTATTACTTTTAGGGATTAACATTACTTCAGCTAATACTTTCGTCGATTCACTGGAATGAATTTATTGAATAATATGCATTTTGTCAGATTGATTATCAAAAAAAAAAAAATATATATATATATAGAAATATAAAAAATAATAAGTAATCGAGATATATGTATCATACATATTCTAATGCAAGTTTCAATACAAGTTCAAATACTATACAGCTCTTCCTTGCTCTTAATTTGATTGTCAATTAGTACCATACCTTCGCTTAGTGAAATGCTGAATAATGTGCGAAAATATCGCACATGCCTTGTTGTCCAAACAGCGCGTTTATTAAAAAGGATTTTGACCGAAATGAGGCACCTACCGTGACTGCTGTACGCAAGTTTGTGCAAAAAGTTTGGAAGACTGTCGTCGTACGGTACGTACCGACGAAAATGGGGCTGGATCCAGAAATATCGATTGGATTGGAATTGAAAAAGTACATTATTCAAACGGCTGACTCGACTTCGCTGTCAAGCGGTCGGTTCAATTTTTGATGACTCGATCAAATATGTGCGGCGTTATTCCGGTAATAGCGTGTCCCAGAAAAAATAATTTCGAAAGAAAGAAGGTTCGATGATGCCGCCATGTTATAATCCGCACCAAACACTCAATTTTTGTGAATTCATTGATGTTTGGCCGAACACTTGTACATTGTGTTCGCTCCAATAATGGCAATTTAGCTTGTTGACATAGCCGCTGAGCCAAAAATGGGCTCGTCCGAGAAAATGATTTGTTGGCCAAAATCCGGATGTCCGGCCAACATTTCCAACACCCAATTAGCGAACTCATAACGTTGTCTATGGGCGCCCGGATTCAATTCTTACGTCTGCACAATCTTATACTGATGTAGGCCCAAATCCAACGGCAAAATAAGCCGGGCTATGCCCAATTTCTGGGTCTTCTTCAATACTGGCCGCTAGCTGGTTGGTGGCTTAAGATCCAAAAGAGTGTACTTACGCTCACGATTCTACGAATTGCTCTCACACTGTCACGAAAAAATTCACGTTGCGTATTTACAACTGAGCCGGAATTTCGATAATACCATATTTTTTAATAATTTCGGCCTGTTCAGCAATCTTAAAACGATGCATGATGGAATGACAACCCTTACTGAATATTTTGACAGCTGCTGAAACATAAAAATTGGAAAGCTATCATTTCTATCTGGTCACTCGTTATATAGATTAATATACAGCCGAATGTAAGATTTATGGAATCGTTAAGCAAAGCCCGCTGGTTTCCCTATGCTCTTTGTCTTAATGTATAAGTGTAGGGTTTTCCAATAGGGACTTGACAACTTTGAATTTAATTTGTTAACGCACTCTTTCACTAATCATCAAACTGCCACTGTAAACTCAACATTTTCATCAAGGGAAAGTACACTATCGAACTACGTTCTGGAGAAGATGCGCCAAGATGATGAATTTCATCGTAAAATCATCTTCAGTGACGAAGCTCATTTTTGGCTCAATGGGTTCGTCAATAAGCAAAATATGCGTTAGTGGTCAGGTGAAAATCCACATGTGCTTCATGAATCACCACTTCATCCACAAAAAATAACTGCTTGGTGATCGTATGGTGAGCGTGTTATCTCCAGACATGGGCCAGTCGATTGGCCGCCTCGTTCATGTGATTAACGCCGCTTGACTATTTTCTGTGGGGCTACGTTAAGTCAGAGCTCAGAGTCAACATTGAACGCAAAATAGCGGCCGTCTCGGCCGAAATGTATGACCGAGTCGTTGAAAATTGGGTCCAACGAATCGACCTGCAAACGTGCCTGCGGTGTCCATATTAACGAAGTCGAATTCCATTCATAAATTTTTTGATTGTACTTCAAGCCAATAATAAAGTTTTTGAAATATCTCAAATGGTTTGCCTTTCATTTTAAAAAAAAGTTGTCAAGTTCTTATTAGAAAACCCTATATTAAGCAAGGAACATTGCTTTGATTCATATGGTTCAAAAGATTAATTTGAGAAATATGGTGCACTAGATTTAATAAACGAAATAAACTCTACCAGCATTATAACTTTGGAGGCTTTCCCAATTGTTTGATAACATTATTAATTATTTTTAATTAAATGAATCCAATACTTTACTCACGCTCACCTTGAGCGTGTTCACCGGAAAACATGTTAATTTACGCGATTAATCCCAAAAGTAATTAATAATGTCTACCAGCATTATTTATTCTCCATATCGGTTTCCTATACCGATACTTTTTTTCTAATAGGAAGACGGCTCCAGAAATCTAGATTGGATTTCAAATTTTACGTTCTAATATTTCGTGTTAAGATCTATAAAAGTAAAACTAAGTTGCTTTAAAAGATCAATACGAGTATTGATAACGGAAAATATTTGAAAATATTTTTGTCTAACACTAATTTACTACGTTAGTAACGTTGGATTGTAAGGTAATCTTATCAAAAGATATGCTAAAGGAAAAGTAACGTAGAGGAAAGAATATGTTATAACGTGTAATTTGTGTAGGGGAGGATATAAACAAACAATCTTGCGTGCGCAATGTTCCAATTCT
This sequence comes from Volucella inanis, assembly GCA_907269105.1. Classification (NCBI taxonomy): domain Eukaryota; kingdom Metazoa; phylum Arthropoda; class Insecta; order Diptera; family Syrphidae; genus Volucella; species Volucella inanis. Next base: position 61,461,388 of record OU026155.1, read on the forward strand.
TGTTGGTTTCGTTTATACTCGTGGCATGTGTAATTTATTTGAAACGCTAAATGCGCATACACCAGACTTGGTTATCAAAATCGATATCAAAATAATTCACCCTATTATTTTCAAAAGCCAATAGCATTTTAGAGCTTTATATACAAGGGGCGTTAACATTTGACTGGTTTAAAGATAAATTAAAAGAATTCATGTTATATATCGAAACCAATCAAAATTCTGTTTTTTTTTTTTTTTTTAGCTATGAGATAATTTTAAGTCTTTAAATGTTGAAATATCTACCACAAATTTCTCACAAATAGATATTAAGTTATCAGAATGTATAGAGGTTATTTAATATAACATTATTTTTTTAACCCTGGAAATCAAAAACAAATATATTGGAAAAGGTTTATTTGGCATTTTTATTTCAAATGCGACTTCAATACGATTCAGAGAATTTAAAAGTATTCGACTCCTCCTACTAATACTTAAAAGAAAATAATTGACTAAGATTTGCTAATTTGAAAATGGGAAAGTAATTCAGTTAGTATTACACATAAAATACTATACATTTGTACATGCGGAACTAGGTTTTAAGCAGCCCACTGGACTTACTTCCTGCTCCTACACCATCATCATCTTCACCAACAATACGATAAGGTTACTTTAAATGCGCAAACAATTGTTCAAAGTGAACAAAAACAATTAGTTGCTAATTCTCACATAGTTATTCAACTCTTTACAGAAAATGTGTTTTCATAGCATTATATTGAAAGTATTTCAGTAGACAAAAAAGAAAAGAAAAGTTCGATAACGAAAACTAATACAAGTGATAGAATTGGATAATTTTCACAAAATTATTTATTAAATGCCGTGAAACTTTATTACTTAAATACTAGCATAACATTTGGTTAAAGTTTATTGAAACTTTCAAAGCCTAAGTAACGCCATTGACTCTTAAGAGGTTCTCTAGAGGACTCCTGCAACTAAAGGAGTTACCTTCCTTCTTCCTACCCATTCCATTTTTAAAGAGATATTACACGACCTGTTCCGGGGATCATCCTGGCTAAGGTCCCTGTATCTTTAAAAATAGCTCGGTCATGAACTGAATATCCGGATACTTTATCCGTATACAGCGGATCTCTGTACAGATGGACTTCCTTTTGACCGCTATTCGTGGGATCCCTTATAGAATCAACCTTAATGACAAAATTTGAAACCGGTACTCTTTTAAGACGGGACGGTAATAGGGTGACCACAAGGTGACTATCGGCAAGGCTCCTAAAACGCCTACCATAGGCAAATCTGTGGCTAGCCATGATGCACCTTGCCCCGTCGGTAAGCCCCATCCAATGGGTTTTAGCCCATTATACGGATTAACCACCTATCACAAAACGCTAAAAGATTAATCCAAGTGCAAGAGATCGTTGGAGGAAACCGTACCTGTTCCCAAAATGCCCAATATTAAAAGCGCCAAAACCCCCTACAACCTTCCAACATCACATCACTGTGGTCTTTTAGCGAAGTCCTAAAAGACGGAATAACGATCGTGGTGATAAATAAAAGCAACGCCAACAGATCTATTTCACCTAAACGGTGGTGGTTGGTCAAGTTAAAGCTTTCGACCCCGGACCACTGCTCATCAAAGATTTCTCGATCTATCCACAAAAGTCGTAGGGGGATTAGGAGAGGTTTGGCCGTGAGCGAAGCTCGAAGTTGTGACTAAGGATTATATCCTTAACAGACCCAGAATTCGCACCTGGATCCCATCTGAACCCTCTTCCCCATAAGATAGTCTGGAGACGTAGCCTTAATGTACTCTTGTTTCTTCAGTGACCCCGACATAACAGTTGCTAGACTGGAGACTGTCTTGGTAACGACTATGTGTGCTCTCTCACTGGTGACAACCTAGAAATGGTGATCTTGGAAGCTGGAAGGCAGAAAAGTGGCTTAATCAACGGTGCGATGCCAATGCACATCACAGGGGGAATATTAACGTTAATGATTACATTATAAGTACTAACCTCATTGTTTGCAATATTGGCAATGAGCCCACTCTCCTAACTAAAAGCCGAGAAGAAGTGCTTTGTGTTGTCTCCGACAACATGGCTCAAATTGTATCGTCAAAAATCTCTTTTTCAGATTAAAGATACATCTTATTCAGTCTAAATGAGGCTCCTATTCACCGAAATTATCGGAACACTGAATGGTAAAAATACAGAGAAACACTTTTAAAAATACTCCTCTGAACTCCTAATCCTCCGCGTAACACAAATGAGCTTGACATGAAAGTCAAGGATTTCACCTTGGATTTCAATGGCTGCTCCCTACATCCCTATTCATCCTACTGGATTGATGGACATCAGCACTGGTACCGCTTAGAAAGTAATCCCTCAAAATATATAAAAAAGAACTGAGGAAGGCAAAGCGACACTCCTGGAAGATATTCTGTGGCAAGGTAACAGAAATCTCTAAGTGATCTTGGCTAAAAAAAAACACTATCAATAGCTGTTTAGAAAAAACCGATTGCTCTTGGATAACCTCAAGTGATGAATCACTTAACCTACTACTAGACACCCACTTTCGAGGTAGCTTCCTATTCACGGCCGACAATAATCTAAAGGGACTACCGCAGCTGCCATTAAATATCACGGTCTGATTAAAAGAGATTAGCTGCTCTGGTTGCTGCATAGCTTCAAACCACTTGCTGGTCCAGACGATATAATATCTTCCCATCTACAAAGGTCCTCAGATATTATCCTGCCAACGCTAGAGAATATCAAGAAAACTTTTTGAAGAATAAGTGAAGAATAAGTGACCGCAATTTCAGTGTGGATGTTATGGTTAAGATCCTGAATTGTCGCTGGGTTATTAGCATAGACTTTACTCTTCAAATAACCCCACAGGAAGAAGTCTTAAGGTGTCCTCATGACCTTGGAAGCCAATCAACTTCTCGTCTAATCGAAATAATGCGATATTCAAATTTCGTATGCAATAAATTGATTGAGGCGGTAGACCTATCCAGTTGTAACCAGAGATCAATGATGCACCATGTAGTGACTTTTTAGGGATGCATTGGTTTTTCGTAAAACTCGTGTGGGTTTTCCAGTCCCCAGAAACGACAATCTTGTTTATTTACGTATCCATCCATCCAAAACTGTGCTTTATCGGAAAAGATCAGATGGATTGGCAGTAAGCCCCCAAAAACTTTATCCTGACCTCTTTTCCAGGAAACATACAATTTTATTCACAGATGCTCCCTCAATTAACGGTATCAGCTTAGTTTTTTTCGATGCAATGAAATATCTGCGTCTTATTTTTGACAGGAAACTAAACTGGAAGCCTAGTATTCAAGAATGAGTAAAGAAAGCTACAGTAGCTCTATATCTTGCACAAAATTCATTAGGAACAAATTTCGCATAACCTACTGGCTACACAACTCGATTATAAGACCAACACTCACCTACTGGGTTGTTATCTGGTGAATGACCTAAGATAATGCAGCCAACTGCAGCAATCTGAATAAAGTTCAAAGGCCAGCATGTCTGTGCATAAACGGAACCTTACGTACTATTCCCTCCGTGACACTGGATATTCTTTTTCACTTAACACATCTCGATACTTTTAGCAGCTAAGTACTTAATAATGCAGCTACTCGTCTTAAAGCAACTACACAGTTGGCAAATACTATATATTATTTTCCCACGCTAATATTCTTAACACATTAGAAATCCTTCGAGAAAACATCGACAACATTATGCCCCCACATTGGTTTGACAAAGAATATCGTATATATCCATCTGTGAAGAGATGTTTTCATGAATAATAAGTCAATCTATTTCTACACGGATGAATTCAAGACTGATTGCGGAGTTGGTTGCGAATTTCTCAGATTAGCTTAACCTATGCTTCTCCTTCTGCTTTAAAGTTCACTATAGCGTGTTGCAAGAAGAAATTTTGCCGATTAAAGGTCCTGTCCTGGTTGAAGAAAAAAATAATATCTGCAAGGTATGGCGTTTTCCAATAGGGACTTGATAAATTTGAATTTAATTTGTGAACGCACTCTTTCACTAATCATCAAACTGTCACTGTCAATTTATTCAGTAAACTCAACATTTTCATCATGGTTAAGTATACTAATGAGCAACGTTTGCAAATTAAAAAAAATTTTCTACAGATCTTCGGAGTTCCAAAATCATCTTCAGTGAAGAAGCTCATTTTTGGCTCAATGGGTTTGTCAATAAGCAAAATATGCGTTATTGGTCGGGTGAAAACCCACATGTGCTTCATGAATCACCACTTCATCCACAAAAAATAACTGTTTGGTGTGGTTTGTATGCCGGCGGCGTTATTGGGCCATATTTTTTCATCGACGATAACGATCGTCACTTTACTATGAATGGTCAGCGTTATCGCGCCATGATCACCGATTATTTTTGGCCCGAATTGGAAGATATGGACTTGGACGACATGTGGTTTCAACAGGATGGTGCCACAAGCCACACAGCACACGCTACAATCGATTTATTGAAGAGTAAGTATGGTGAGCGTGTTATCTCAAGACATGGGCCAGTCGATTGGCCGCCTCGTTCGTGCGTTTTAACGCCGCTTGAATATTTTCTGTGGGGCTACGTTAAGTTATTGGTTTATGCCAATACGCCGACGACGTTGGAAGAGCTCAGAGCCAACATTGAACGTGAAATAGCGGACGTTTCGGCCGAAATGTGTGTCCGAGTCATATCTCAAATGGTTCGCCTTTTATTTAAAAAAAAAAGTTGTCAAGTCGTTATTAGAAAACCCATATATCCGCATCTTTTCGGATTATCATGCCGCTGTTAAATCCTTGGATTTAGCCTCACAAAATTTTAAAACCTCCCTTGACTGCCGATTAACTTTCACAGAGATAGCAGAGCAGGTTAACATCCACCTATGTTGGGTACCGAGTCATAGAGATATTTCAAGGAATTGTAGGGCCGCAAACTTGCCAAAATTGGAACCACTCTACCTAAAAAAGGTAGCATCGATAGGCCAATCATTATGTGCAAACTATTACTATAGCTGACTGCTAAGAGAAGAACAAATCTCAGATGGACTGTTGGATCAACATATCTAACGACCAAATAAATCTGTTCAAAGCTGAATCGAATCGCTCTTAGAGTTCAATCTTTCAAAATAGGAATCATCTCAGTGATATCATAGGTTATATCACTGGACACTGTCTTATAGACAAGCATGAAAAAGGGCTGGCCTACATTACGAATGATTTCTGCAGAAGCTGCATGAAAAAGGAGGAAGAGACAATCCTTCACCATGCCCAGTTCTCTCCCAAACAAGTAAGCTCCACTTAGAAGTTTAGTTCTACAATAACTTGAGCGATCTAAACAATATAACGGTTAACAGTCTTTTATGTTTCGTCAGAAGCTCAAATCGATTCCAACAATAGGAGGATCACAGATCCATGTGGCATCAAAATGGACCAAGAGACCTTAATGGGCTGGATTTTTTTTCCAACAGCCACTCATACTTAACCCAACCTAACTCTGTAAAAGTACCATACATTATGTGTAAAATATAGTTTTTAAAGGTTTTTTTCAATTAGATTTTTTTAGATTGTTAGATTTTTGGAAAATGGGATAGGAAGAGAAAAAAAGATATTTGAGTTCAGTGGCTATGGAAGGCATCCAACATTTATTTCCCAATAAACTATTAGTGTAATTGAGCTTGTTGTATTCTAGGCAACCATTCATCTTCGGGCGCGGTTGGGATGGAATTCCGAACCGTCCGATTTGGAAGCCAATGCACTAGCACACGACTTGAGACTGGAAACTGAGAAAAGTAAAATACAATCATGCTTACTTACACTTATGTAAATTGAATACAAGGATCTTCTTCATAACTGCAGCGTAAAATATTACATTATTACAGCGTATGCAAAAATAAGCTCACATCCGATACGATTTATCAGACCACTATTTCTCGGCTATTCCGAATTTTTGATTGACCTCTATCAAATTCGTCGATTTGATTGGGATTTGGGATTGCTGAATACTAATTAATGCACTCATTTTTCGAATGAAAAGTTTGGGACAGTCCCTTTTGTGGTGGGTAATTTTATATTACGCGATTAAACTCTTAAAAAATTATCATCATCAGAATTATCTTTATGGCAGATTTATGAGTTGTCGTGTGTGGAAGCATTCTCATTCGGCAAATAATCATCCGGGCTGGATGATATTTCCATGATGTTGAAATAATTATCGATTGGGTAAAATTATGTAATATTTTGTATAACTAAATAATATCTAAGTTTATATTTTGAAATCTAAATATTTTGTAGGCTATTGTAGTGCAATGGTGAGTCTCACTGTATTTTGCCGAAACGCAAGATATTTGGTGTAACAGCATTATCAGCATTTCAAAGTATAGTCGTTAGCAGCCCAAAACAAGTATGGTATAGGAGCATCCTTCTTAATTTTTGATAACTTTGATAAGATAACATTTTTATGTTCTCTGCTCTTGCGATGCCCCTATGCAGAGTATTCAATTGTATTATATAACATCATCTTCTTTCATAAATATTGAGAACGATAGACGGAACTGCTTATTCACTTAAGTTGAGTTGAGTATGAACATCGTCATTAGTGTTTCTAAATTAAGGGGCACATCTAGTGTAACGGCAAAAAAAAAAGATTTTTTTTTTAAATTAAACTTTTTTTCTAAAGAAAACTACTACAGCAAATGTTTTGGAATTTGGAGAATATATTTATACATATGTTAAATAATGAATACCAGGTATACGGTATGAAGTGAGCGTCAAGATACAAATGTCTCGATAGGGAAACTTTATTGTGAACGGGCCTTAATTTTTTTTTGTTTGGTTGCTATGACACCTGTCAAACATATTTAGTATACATCATTGAGCAAACAACATCATATTTTTTCATAATGTTAAAAATGTCGTGTCGAACAAAGACACGACAAAAAACCAGTTTTGCATCGAAGTTTTACTGGCGATGAAAAATGGATTTATTTTCAGAATCTTAAACGGAAAAAATCATGGGTTAATCCGGGACAACCATCAACTTCGACTGTAAAACCGGATCTATTCGGCAAGAAGACAATGCTGTGTGTCTGGTGGGACCAGAAAGGTGTGGTGTACCACGAGCTCCGAAAACCCGGTGAAACCGTTAATACAGATCGCTACCGACAACAAATGATCAAGTTGAACCATGCATTGATTGAAGACACGCAAGGTAATTTTGCTCCATGACAATGCACCTGCACACAAAGCAAAACTGGTTCAGGATACAACCAAAGCACTAAGCTGGGAGTGGCTACCCCACCCGCCGCATTCACCAGACTTGGGTCCTTCCGACTACCATTTGTTTTCATCGATGGGATACGCATTACCTGAGCAGCATTTCGAATCCTACGAGGAAGTCGAAAATTGGGTGACTTTTTGGTTTGGTTCGTATGAACGAACAGTTTTTTTGGCTTGGAATCCATAAATTGCCTGAAATATGGGAAAAATGTGTAGCTAGCAACGGCCAATACTTTGAATAAAATGTTTTTTTTTACTGTCTCAATAAAAATTTTCATAAAAAACGCTCACTTCATATCGGTACACCTGTTATATGGTACACTAAAATTTGCAAAGGAAAAAATTAAATTTTAATTTATTCGTTATCTCCTAAGTCACAAAAAAAGTGCTCCACTGCTGCAGAGATTGCGGCCTGTATCGGGGCTGAGATCCAAAAACAAGGATAATAAACTAAAAAGTATTATCTATAAAATGACCCATGATTGTAAAAAAAAAATTTTAATTAAACGAAATGGCAGAGTTTTGCTAAGAGATGGCGTAACTTGTATTATTCCATTGTTATTATTCCTTTAGAACATGCGTTGGAAAGCTACTGTCATTGTACGTCGTTTCAGTAAATGTCATTCATTTGAAGCGTAAACAACAATAATTTTTTTTCACCCAAATGAGTCGAACTTTGTGCCTGTAAAAGTGTTTTTGCGGGGAGTTCTTCTTCATGGTGAACATACGCTAGCTGAGTGAACGTGCCAAAAGTGGTTTGCACGATTTGGCTTGGAAGACGATGAACGTCCTGGGCAGCCAAAAAAGTTTGAAGATGAAGAACTGGAAGCATAGAGTAGATTGTATATTGTTGCCAAACACAAGAAGAGCTCACAGAATCTTTGGGTGTCATTCAAGCAGTCATTTCAAAACGTTTAAAAGCAGCTGAATATATTCAAAAGCAAGGAAATTGGGTTCCACATGAACTTAAGCCGAGAGACGTCGAAAGGCGGTTTTGCATGTCCGAAATGCTGCTGGAACGCCACAAAAGGAAGTCATTTTTGCATCGGATTGTTACTGGTGATAAAAAATGGATCCATTACGACAACCCCAAGCGCAAAAAATCATATGTGAAACCCGGCCAACCAGCCAAATCAACAGCAAAGCCGAATATCCATGGCGAGAAGGTAATGCTCTGTATTTGGTGGAATCAGATGGGTGTGCTGTATTATGAGCTGCTAAAACTGGGTGAAACCATCATTAGACAACTCTACCGAACACAATTAATCCGTTTGAAGAGAGCAGTAGCCGAAAAACGCCCGGAATATGCGACCAGACACGAGGCAATAATTTTCCATCATGACAACGCTTGGATCCACGTTGCTATTTGGAAAACAGTGGATGGGAAATCTTACCCCACCCGCCTTATAGCCCAGATCTTGCCCCTTCTGACTACCATTTGTTCCGGTCGATGCAGAACGCCCTCACTGAAATACGGTTCACATCAGAGCAGAATATCAAAAATTGGCTTGATTCATTCTTGGCTGTCAAGCCGGCGCAGTTCTTTTGGGATGGGATCCACAAATTGCCAGAAAGATGGGAAAAAGTCATAGCTTCAGATGGGCAATACTTTGAATAATACTATTGTACATGTTTTTCTTAAATAAACGTTCAAATTTTGAAAACAAACCGCACGAATTAAAATATATAACCAATACAATCAAAAAGTCGGAGGGTCATTGTATAAAGAAATATATTTATATATATATAATATATTTTATAACAAATAAGCAAAAGAAAATCAAAGCGATCGGATGATTTTTATTTGAGTTACAAGGTTGTAACTCAAAAACTATTTGGGATATTCATTTAAAATTTTAGTATGTTATTTAAAAAGGTAAAATCGATTTGTGTGTGCTCCTTAAGAACAAATATAGTCAATTTGATGTAAGAGTAGCTGAAGATTTAGACCGACACCACCAAAATTTTGAATTCCCGCTTTTTAATCCAAAGACAGTTTTGTGATAATGAGGTCTTCAGATATAGACGTGTTAATAATAGGTCTATATATTGGTTATTTAAGTCACCTGTAAAATAATGTTAAAATAATGATTAAGAACCTAGAAGAGAAGTTGGGCAGACTTGTGCAATGAAGTATGGAGTCGAATGTTGAAGTCCATGCATTGATACTGATATGTATGTGACAAAAAAAAAACGAATTCCACCTGGGCAGTATTGATACAAGTTATGCTTGTTATGATTTTGCGAAAATGAGATCACAAAACGCCGCTGCCTAAAAAAGTTAAAAAAAAGTTTACATACACCAGCATCTACCAATTTCTCAGCGATAAATTTCTTCATATAAGAAGCTCTATATCTTGCGAAAATTTTTTAAGTACTCTTGTGTATTCGAAATTTTCATGGTAATAAAATTATGACTTATTTGTACATTCGTAATGGGAGCTCTATAAATTTTTTGGAACTATAATTTCTTCACAAAAGTGATGGAAATGGAGCACTGTCGAAATTAATTCTAATACTTGTATATACGAGTATGTTGTAGGTATAATTTCGTATTACATAATTTATTCAACTTACTAACATGAAAACTTGATTTACATATTTATTCATGAAGTAGGTGTATAACTGAATCACAATCATTGTAGGCTAGAATGTTTTATAACAAATGTAATTGTGTGTTTCTATAGAAACGCATTTACATAATATATATATATATATATATATATTTTTTTCAACTCCAAATTATGACTTATTATTGTAGGGAGGATATTGCAATTGCCACTGATCTGCTAATTGCATTAGATTCGAAGGGTACAGCAACATCAATCTGCATTATTATCACCAGAAATTTACATACGCTGATTTCTCTGCCAATCCCTTATCACTAACTGTTGTAACCACGAAAGCATGTAGCTTATTCGTTTCCAATTTTAGTAGATATCTTTGATTCACGCTATGAGTCTGTTAACACTTTATAGATGTAGCTCCATGATCAACACTATAAGCGCTACAGACAAATGTTAAACAAACATTTTTTTATAGCAAGTTGTAAGTTGCAAGTTGAATTTCCAGACCATGTGATCCCCCGATTTTGCGATTTGAACTAGCCGGCCAGACCACCAAATCTGACAGCACCAGGTATTATGATATTTCTTTTTCCCTACCTTGTATAAATTAAATACAACTACCATGGTACCACTTTTTTACTTTTTATTGTTAATTGAGGAATGAACCTTATTAAAATTTAATTTCAACAAACAGTTTTCGTGGGGAGTTTCTAGTTAACATTCGACTGAACGAGGAGAACTCCAAATCTGTATTGCCTTGTACTTTCTCAAAAGTAAACCGATTGGAAACAAATATCATCAGCTCCTACACTCGCGTACGATTTTACCATATCTCTAAGATAATTAAGTGTTGGTAAACACATTTGTAGGTATCCGTAGATGGATAGTAAGTGATAGTACAGTCACTGGTCAACCAACTATGTGAACCAACGTATAAATGTGACTTATTGTTTGTTTATACATTTGTATATTAGTACAGTAATCAACCAAGCAACTAACAAAATCAATTTTTAATTGACTTGTTATTTGTGATGTTCCGTAAGGCAAAACAATGTGCAATAAATGAAAAAAAACCATGTAATTACCCCATGTGGCAGAACAAGTACAATATAAAATAAATGAATAAATTAACTTAGTTTTTAAATTCTCTGTGAATAACTTAAAGAAGAAACGGAAGAACTTTAATCAAAGGCAACATCATAAAGAACACTTTGCAATTTTGAAACGAGCCTGTCTCGGACGACAAGGAGGTCCCGTTCGGTGTCATAAATACTAAGAAAATACAGTGGTACACTTTTGAGAACAAATGGGAAAGACCCGCAAATACTTAGAGGATCATATGCTTCGTGCTCAAAAGAAGGTGGCGATAATGCATTGACCCCTTCAGGAATGATTTATTTTTTAAGGATAATTATGAAGTAGTTATTAATTTGTTATCGTAATGAAACCAGGGAAAATGTAATCACTACTGGGACAAATAAGTCCCACCAATTAATAAATAAGCTAAAACTAAATGTTGATTCAAAGAGTGTTTATTTTTTAGAAAATTCATATCACATATATTTTATTTTTATAAAATTTATATATGGTAACTAGCAAAGCTCGCTTTGCGTAATGGGATGTTGCACGATATGCAAATAGTCTTCGTCCGAGTTTCCTTTTTTGTATTAGTTCAACTGCTGCAGTGGCGGCGTGTATCACTTCAATAGGTAAGTGCTCTCCAACACCGGTCATTTCTTTTTTTTCTTTCCAACGGTCTTCTAGATTTCATACTTCTATTTACATTTGACTTTTCTTTGCCATATGTTATGAGTTGTTCTGCTAGTACTACTAAAAAGTCAATCAACGCAACTTTCTTGTGCTTTGTTTCTTTGAAAATAATCCAAGTATTAGCCACAGCTACCATTAGTAGCTTTTGGAAAACTTTTTTCCACCATTTGCCTGGTTTTCGGTCCGGAACATAAAGTGATGATAATTGGTCGGACAAATCCACACCACCTATGTAATTAAGATAAAATCCAATGGCTTCTGGACATGGAACATCGGTGCTATCTCCCTTTTTATTAGTTCTTTTTACAGTTGTGACTATATCGGTATGACAATTGCTTATCTACGTCTAACCATTTACAAACAAGACAAACATTGTCATTTTGAATATGTACTGGCCTTTTTCCAATTTTTGGCCGTCGAGATTTGGTGACTGCTTTCGGTTCCTCATAATTCTGCCCACGAGTCGATATTTGGGAATTTGAACCATGTTAACAGTTGTAAAGAAACGATCACAAAAAATAACTACCTGATGAATTGATATTGTTGAGCACAGTTTTTTCACTTGATTAGTCTTTTTCCCCGAATACACATCAAAATCATATACGTATGCCGTATTTGAGTCGTTCCGTACCCATATCTTGATGCCGCGTTTGGTGGGTCCAGGATCATCAGGATAATTTCAGGGTCAAGGAGCTCGGTTAATCTTATCTTTTGGTCTATGAGCAATTAAGCAACGGGTCATCCACACTTCACCAATACCGTCGATGGGCGTTCGGATGAGATCCACCGAGTTTTAATTCTGACACACAAATATCTAAATAAACATAAAAAGCCAAGTGGAGTTGACTTTCTTGAGTTTATTCGTGATCCATAATTGTCATACTTTTGAATTTTTGAAGTAAGCAGGACCGAACGTTTAAAAGATGATGAGTGTGAATAATAGTGGCAATGAATGCCACGAATTTCATCTAACGGGTGACCAGGTAGCAGTAATAGTTTTACCAATTGTTATATTTTAGAAGCTGTAAAAGTTACCAATGACATACAGCTATCAAAATATTCAACAAGGTTTGCCATTTCATAATATATCATTTTTGCTTGTCGAACGTGCAGAAATTATTAAAAAATATTATCGAAATTTCGGTTCAGTTGTAAATACGCAACGCGAATTTGATCGTGAGATCGGTAGTCATAATGGCATCAGTGTGCAGACAATTCGTAGAACCGTGAAAAACTTGAACATAGTGATACTATTTTGGATCTTAAGCCACCAACCAGACAGAGATTGATGTGAAATGAAAAAACCACAGCCGCCGTAGGGGGTAGTATCGAAGAAGACCTAGAAATATTGATTCGCCGTCGATCAGCTAAATCGGGCATCGCCATTTGGCTTATTTTGTAGTTGGTTTTGAGCCTACATCTATAAAAGGTTGTGCTGACGCAAGAATTGGAGCCGGGTGACCGTAGACAATGAAATAAGTTTACTAATTGGGCGCTGAAAATGTTGGCCGGAGATACGGATTTTGACCAAAAAAATTATCTTCACGGACGAGGCCCATTTTTAGCTCAACGACTATGTCAACACGCAAAATTTCCGTTACACAAGTGTTCGGCCAAACATCCATGCATCCACAAAGATTGACTGTTTAGTGCGGTTTATGGCATGGCGGCATCATCGGACCTTATTTTTTTCGAAGTGAAAAAGGAGTCACCGTCATTGGTCTCAGGTATAGAGTGATGTTAACTGACTTTCTGTGGTCAGACCTCGACAACACCGATATAATCGAGCTAGGTTTCTAACAAGACGGCGCTACATGCCATACAAGCGACGCAACACTCGAAGTTGTGAAGGAAAAATTTGACGACTGGGTCATATCACGGTGAGCGTTCATTAGTATGCGATTTGACACTACTCGATTATTTTCTCTGGAGTAGTTGAAACGCACTGCACTTGCGAGAAGTTAGGAATGAAGTATTATAGTTTTCTGTGAAACTCGTGTGTCACCAATCAAATCGGTGAGATTTGAGATTAGGAAATTGATGGCTACTACTGCAAGCTGTCAGTGCAAATAGAGAAACAGTTCTAATGCCGATGTATAGATAACATATAAGTCAGATCTCAGAGCTATCGGAAATCAAACAGCTCACAATGATCGGGACGTAAAATGTTTATTTGCCATATGGAATGGAAGATGCTATGTCTTAAACTCGCACTATCATTTCACCAGATGCTTATCGTTTCTGGAAATGGAAAATGCTGAGCAGCAAATTCGGGATCAATGAACAACGGTTTTAGTTGTAAAGTTTTTATTTTCAGGTGTTTTTCGTTGAATTGGTCAAGAAAGTACAATACTTTATATGAAGAGATCGTATCGAGTATCATCCGCCCAGCTGGAGCAAAAGTTTAACATAATTAAATGGTCATTCATACTCCGTTCATCGCATAGGAAAGCGCTGAATTTATTCAAGGGCAAAGGCTTCACTAAATGCATTCATTTCCTTATCGGAAGGTCAAACTGAATTAAACACCAAAAAGGAAAATACTTTGATGCCACTAAGCCATTCCTAGAATATTACTAGAAAGTCCACCATCAACCAAATATTCACACTAGGACAGATCTTGGAAAAACCCATAAACTTCAAATCGATACACATAAATCGATACAGGAGACAGCATTCTTGATAGAATAGTGCAAAACCCACTCACCAACAGGCAAAACCTTTTAAAAGTCTGTCCAATTTCTCGCATATGCTGATGATATCGATGTTATCGAAAGGAAGCAGCGTGATGTCAATGACGCTTTCTCGAGTCATGAGGCGGAAGCATCGAAGATAGGTTGGACGGTCAATGAGTGCAAAACCAAGTATATATTATCAACAAGAAAAGACACTCAAAACCGACGTCTCGGTCATAACGTCACCCTCAACAGATATAACTTTGATGTAGTTAAAGATTTTGTCTACCTAGGCTCCACTATTATACGAGTAATTTAGACAACGATACCAGCGCTGAGATCAAACGAAGAATAACCCTTGGAAATCATTGTTTCTCTGGGCTAAGAAGTCAATTGACTAGCAAAGTCCTCTCACGAACAAAAAAGACATAGATTTAACTAGAAGAGCCAAGGTCCAACGACTGAGGTGGATGGGTCATGTAGAACGGATGAATACCAATGCTCCGGTTCAAAAAGTAAGTGGTCGAATCCGCACCCGAGGGACAGCACAGTAGAGAAAGACCGCTACTCAAGTGAAAGTTAACCTCTACCAACTTATCGTGCGAACCCGGAGGCTAGTTGGTTAAAGATCGAATCGGTTTAAAATTAAATGCCATTTGCTTGACTTTCTTTTAAGCCATTGAGATGTTATTAGATTACTATTCAATGTCACTGAAATGAAAGACTGTGCAGATCTCTGTTATAAAAAAATATTTTAATATTCTACTCTTATGTTGTAGTGTTTCCTTTTGTTCTTTGGCCAGAATATAAACTCACTAGTGCATAGAACATAAACATATGTAATGTTCATTTCCTCAAAAGTCTCGAAAAAATGTCAAGTAAAATATTTGGTATATTTCTTACTAGTTTAAATTAAATTATTGTTCTTTTTTAAATGTAACTAGGATTTTTATCGAGGATAAGAAAGAGAAACATTCGTTTATAGTCAAGACGATTAGTTTTCCATTATAGCTCGATTTCATCCTATTTTCAGAAGTTTAATCTTACTTGTAAGGCTCTTGTCTTTCATTTTGTTAGATATATGTCGGCATTTAATTAAATTGTTGTTCAAATTTTAAATAATAATATATTAGATATCCCTTAATTATTAAAAGGCTGTAACAAAACAGGAAGTTGCAACCATTGGAAAAAGAAATAATCAATCTTAGCAGTGCAGTTATTTTCAAAATTCTTTGTGAGCAAAAACACTCAGCATCAACAGACAGTAATCATGAAACTGCACACATGTTACACACATGAAAAAGCAAGTATGGATCACTGCTTTGATTGGTTTTTGGCCGAATAAAATATTTATTGAAAGCAACTGCATATGCCTGAAATGATCACAGTTCCTGCGAAACGTTTCCCGATATTTAGCTTTAATAAAGTGCCGGACACCTTCTTCTGATATCTGAACTGCTAATGGCTTTAATCGTTAATCTCTGCCACTTATTAATTTTCGTTTTATGATTCTTTTCTCTCAGTAAACGATGATTTATGACCAAGACATACGAGCGTATTTTTCATGCTAAGAGACCAAATCACAGATCCCAAAACTCAGTCGTATCCATACTGAAATATTAATTATATTTTCCCTGTGCACACTTTAGCTACATATTATAGATATACACATTAACTCGGGTATGCATACATACAATATATATATCATACACATAATATGGTTATGCTCGCAAACCATCAAATGCCTTTTGGATTAAAAATCTATTAATTTTTTTAATAATGCAAGCTTAAAATATTCGTATTAATGTGTTAGTTAACCATAAGCATTATGTGTAGGAGTTGGACTCTTCATAAGCGTATGTAGGTAATGTAAGAACTCGAAAAAGTATCAATCATTGGATCATTGGTATGTGTACATGAGATAATTTGTTAAGTGTTTCTTATTAAAATAAGGTAAATTATAGCCAGTTATCAATTTGTCTTAAGGTATTGTATACAATGGACTCCCACAATGAAATGTATAAATAAAATACAACACGCCGCTGGCCTTCTATGATCATTTATTAATTGATGAAAAATTATTATAGAAAAATAATCTTTAATTATTCCATATAGGAATACTTCATTGGAATGCTGCCATTTCTAGCGTTTTCAGATCATAATCAAATTTGATAGGCAATGTGAACAACCATTAACTTCAATTATGTGTGATGTGTTAAAAATAGAAATGCAATTAAGCGCGGAAGCTGCTGTCTTCAACTGACAGATATTGGGTCGACTTTTAGATACAATTGCTTATGTTTGGTTCCTTATATTTAATTCGAAACACATAGAAAGAAAAAACAGCAGGTTAGAAATAGAATAGAAAATACGCAAGTTCAAGTCAATAGTTAGATTTCAACGAATAACCAGGCTTATTGGTTTTCGTCGTATATATTAAACAGTTTTCTTTTATTACTTTGGGGTTAATAAACATATGTATAGACAATTTGCAGAAGCAAAAATTTATCAAGGCAGATATGAGGAATATTGGAAAATACTCAGTATCATGAAACAGAAAACATGAATGTACTCATTCGTTTATTATCAATTGGGAATTATAAAAAATTGAAACTATAGTTATTTTTTTAGTTAGTGCTATTGTCCAGAGTGCACCAGGGTCTTAACCAACAGCTCTCCATGAAGATAATTGAACTTGTGCGCCGACTTTCATTTGACCCCGATTTTGTGGACATGACATTAGGTGTTTTTTTTCTTTTAGGCCCCGTCAATATACGCGCGCAACCTTTAACTGTATCCCTATATCCTCATACTGAAATCGTGATACGAGCGATTTTATTACACACAATTCTTGTTGGCTTCGACATTCTGGACAGATAAAACCCGGAGGACGATGTGCTGAGATCTTGGCTGCGGAAAATAAGTTGAACCAACATGTAAATGAGCACACACGAATACCAGACGATGATTGTCATGCCGCCAACACCCTGGACTTATGTTTAACTCTCACCCTGATAAGTACACTGTTGATCTGCTTTCTCATCTAGGCTCGTCGGACCATTGTGCCATATCAGCTAATTACTCGTACACCTACTTTACAGTAAGTGAAAAAATTCCTAAAGAACCCTATGGTAATACGAGATAGCCAATTGGAGCGGACTTAACAGCTTTTTTCTAATTTAACTGGTCGTTATGTTTCTTCGAAAACGACGTGGATTCCGCTGCTGATATTATCATAAATACATATTCTCTTTAAAATAAGACACTGTAAAGAGGCTGTCATGTTAAAGAAATGTTTTTTCGGTCCTACAATCCCAGCGCTCATTTACAATGACATTCCACCTGATAGCTCTTTGAACAAGCAAAATCTGCTTGTCGTACACTTTGCGGCCAGCTCAACATTTTCAGATTGTGCTTTGTCCCCGCCTACACTTGTGTGCGTCGAATCTTCAATTAATATACACAAAACCGCTGGTCCAGATGGTATATCTCTACTTCTTCAGAGGAGGTGTTCTTCCTCACTAGTAAAACCACTGCGTAAGTTTTTTCATCAATTCCCTCCTTTAGGGGTCTCTCCGAGCAGACGGAAAACAGCATTTGTCCAGCCCGTCCCTTAAAAAAGCGAATCTTCTTCTCTCTCTTCCTACAGACCCATTGCACTTACGTCTCTTCTTTCCAAGATCATGGAAACGCTGATAAACCGTCAGCTTATAAAATATCTCGAAACGCGAAAACGTTTCAATGACCAGCAGAATGGTTTTTGTAGCAACAGGTCCACTGGTGATTTGTTGGCAAGACCAACCAAAAAGTGGAACCAAAGCGTACATCAATCTGGCGAAAGCAAGATAGTTGTACTCGATATTTTCAAGGTATTTGACATAAGGCTCTTTTGTCGAAAATGTGTGCTTTTGGGATCGACGACTCTCTTCTTCAATGGATTAGGCTCCGTTCTGTCTCCGATACTCTTTTTAATTTTCATTAATGATCACTTGTCTGCTACTTCTAATGCAATATATTCCCTTGCAGATGACAGTACTCCTTTTTATTCATTTTCTTGCCCGGACTAGTATTCCTGCTCTTCGTCTGTAGAACGGCAGTCTATGTTACGGTCATTAAATTCTGATATTATTGTAAAAGCATAACCTAACCAATTGAACACCTTGCCGAGGTGGAGCGGCTTAAGTAGAGGAACAGGAAACTAGACCAGAGAAGAGATCGAAACTCCTCTGGTAGAGCCAAATATGACTTGAAAACTAAGATCCAATCAAGGGCTGGCTTACAGTGTTATCCGTACCGTGCCAATAATCAAATATCTCAGTCACAAACGGTGGGTCCAGATACCGGGGGCCCTCTGGTACTAAATAACGTTACATCCGTATTGGATTCGGGTGCGGACCAACCTTTCTCGGTTTACTTGTGGGACACAAATGAAAGACCAAGTAAAAACAAACCAAAAAACAAAACAAAAACATAATTTCGGAGTCAGATGAAGAAGCTCTACTCCGTTTTCGTGAAACACGTAAAGAGATGGAGATTGAGGACAATATCTCATCTAAAGCGAAAACGCCAAGGATCACATCCACATTAATGGACGTGCAAAATTCTCATGGTAGATTGTCTTAGAAGGGCACATTAACCCAATTCAAGGTTGCTATAATGCATGAAATGCACCCAGAAGAATCTCTATCAGGGCAAGAAATTCAGCAGGTATTGGGTATGTAATTTAATTCGTGCGGTTTTTTTTTTTTTTTAAATTTGAACGTTTATTTAAGAAAAACATGTACAATATTATTCAAAGTATTGCCCATCTGAAACTATGACTTTTTCCCCATCTTTCTGGAAATTTGTGGATCCTATCCCAAAAGAACTGCGCCGGCTTGGCAGCCAAGAATGAATCAAGCCAATTTTTGATATTCTGCTCTGATGTGAACCGTATTTCAGTGAGGGCGTTCTGCATCGACCGGAACAAATAGTAGTCAGAAGGGGCAATATCTGGGCTATAAAGCGGGTGGGGTAAGACTTCCCATCCACTGTTTTCCAAATAGTTCTTAACCGGAATAGCAACGTGGGGCCGAGCGTTGTCATGATGGAAAATTATTGCCTCATGTCTGGTCGCATATTCCGTGCGTTTTTCGGCTACTGCTCTCTTCAAACGGATTAATTGTGTTCGGTAGCGTTGTCTATTGGTGGTTTCACCCGGTTTTAGCAGCTCATAATACAGCACACCCATCTGATCCCAACAAATACAGAGCATTGCCTTCGCGCCAAGGATATTCGGCTTTGCTGGTGAGCCGGATTTCACATGTGATTTTTTGCACTTGGGGTTATCCTAATGGATCCATTTTTCATCACCAGTAGCAATCCGATGCAAAAATGACTTCCTTTTGTGGCGTTCCAGCAGCATTCCGGACAAGCAAAACCACATTTCAACGTCTCTCGGCTTGAGTTCATGTGGAACCCAATTTCCTTGCTTTTGAATACATCCAGCTGCTTTTTAACTTTTTGAAATGGCTGCTTGAGTGACACCCAAAAATTCTGCTAGCTTTTCTTGTGTTTGGCAACAATCTTCATTGAGTAATACTTTGCCGTTGATTTGGCTGGTGAGCCGGGTTTCATATATGATTTTTTGCACTTGGGGTTATCGTAATGGATCCATTTTTCATCACCAGTAAAAATCCGATGCAAAAATGACTTCCTTTTGTGGCGTTCCAGCAGCATTCCGGACAAGCAAAACCCCTTTTCGACGTCTCTCGGCTTGAGTTCATGTGGAACCCAATTTCCTTGCTTTTGAATACATCCAGCTGCTTTTAAACTTTTTGAAATGACTGCTTGAGTGACACCCAAAGATTCTGCGAGCTTTTCTTGTATTTGGCAACAATGTTTATAGAGTAATGCTTCCAGTTCTTCATCTTCAAACTTTTTTGGCTGCCCAGGACGTTTATCGTCTTCCAAGCCAAAAATCACCACTTTTAAATCGTGCAAACCACTTTTGGCACGTTCGCTCAGCAAGCGCATGTTCATCATAAACTTCTACCAAAATACGATGACTTCGGGAGCAGTTTTCAGTAATGAAGAAGAAGTCCCCGCAAAAACACTTTTTCAGGCACAAAGTTCGACATATTTGAGTGAAAAAAAAATTATTGTTGTTTACGCTTCAAATGAATGACATATACTGAAATGACGTACAATGACAGTAGCTTTCCAATGCATGTTACAATGGAATAATACAAGTTACGCCATCTCATAACAAACCGCACGAACTATAGACCCAATAAAAAAAAGCCTACTGAACGAGGTGGACAAAACCGACAACAGCAGTCCTCTCAAATTTGTAACATGCACATCAAGGGATGGATGGCTGTCTATCACTTGCCACGGTACAGAGACAAGAGACTGGCTTATGTCAACGGTAACTATACACCTGCATTAGCTTCCTCCCAGACGATGACAAAATGCCCAAGTAAGTCTTCCTGTCAAAGATAGCCCAGAAAAATCCTGGCATTTCCATATCAGGTTGGCGTGTTGTCAGGGTCTAAAAAGAAAGGAGTGAAGTGGAACAGTGGCTTTTTCTATTGACGAAAAGTCTAATAAATACTTGTTGGAACAAAATTGCAACCCATTTCTTAATTTCTTGCAGATACAAATCCGCATCAAAGGATTATCACAAACAGAAAAATCTGGAGCACAAGAAGCCTTCTGTTTGGGCCCACAACAAAAAAATGGCAATGGATCTAGACAATAGCTCTAATGCCAGAACATCAGAAGATATTATCTCTATGCCCGGAAAACTGAAAGTCATCCCATATCCGAGCTGTCTCCAAATACTGGCAACCCTACCAGTATCACAAAACAATAACAAAATGGAACTAAGGTGAATCCAAGTTAATCTACAACAGGCTAAGCCCGCTTCATACATTTTACAGTCTTAGGTGAGTTATTTTATGACTCCACTAACCTTGGAGTATGTATCTGAACCAATAACAAAATAAAACTCTTTCCAATTCCAGAAAACACCAACAAGGATCTGGTAACCGTAAAAGCTGAGCTGCATACCAATGCAGGTAAAACAGAGGTTGTTATATGCTCACTTTACCTGCTCGGTGACTCCTGCGACTTAGACTTTTTGCCACTGAAGGGAGTGGTAGACTATTGTGCTAAGAAAAACCTGCAACTAATTGCAGGCTGCGACGCAATCGCCCATCATACGATCTGGAGCAGCTTAAATATAAACAAACGGGGTGAGTCTCTACCAAAATTTATTTATTCAAACAATTTACAAATTTTAAACCAGGGAAGCAACCCCACTTTTATAAACAGCATTAGGACAGAGGTCGTAGATCTCACTCTATGCACAAACTCTATAAAAAAAAAAAATTCATTAAGGGCTGGTGTGGAAAAACTTTTGTCATTCAATCGATGACACTAGAAGTTGTGCCGGCATTCATAAAATACCCTCTAAGCAGCACTAATCCTACCGTGTCAATGAAAAAACCTGAAGACACATACGCCTAAAATGGGCTACAGACTCTTCAGATCCTCGCCGAAACACATTTCCTTGACTAGACAATAGTTCCAGAAGCCCAAGAAAATCCTCATTTGGGAAAGATAAATATACCGCTCATAGAGGACTGGAACAGGGCAAAGAAAATCTTCCATGAAGGCAAAATAATCTGGGCAAACAACCCTTTTCAACCCTTCAAAGCCCCTGGTGAGGATGGAATATTTCCAGCCTTACTACAAAAGCTGCTACTGTACTAATTGATTTATTCAGAGCTAGCTACTCGTGGGCATATCTACCAAAATGGTGGAAGGAGGTGCTTTCAAATATATACCTAAGGTAGGACACAGACCGTCTGAACTACCAAAGTCGTATAGACCAATCAGCCTCATCCCTTTTTTCTTAAAACTATGGAAAAATCCTCTATAGACATATCAGAGACGGGGCACTTCAAATGAACCTGGAAAGTCAACCAAATACGCTCTACAAAATCAACCTACCACAAGAATTGAAAAATCTCGCAGAGATAAAAAGGTAGCGGTTGATTGTTTCCTCGATATAGAAGGAGCATTTGACACAGAATTCTCCCAGATATATAGAGGCATTTAAAACATGGGGGTGGACGATACCACATGTATGTTAAATATAAAATGAACAAAACTATAAAAACCTCATTAGGCAGCAATAAACTCAGAGTGTTAGCTACAAAAGGATGCCTTCAGGGAGGAGTACTATCACCCATATTGTGGTCCATCGTAGTTAATGAACTACTGATTATTCTCAGCAATGATGGCTTCTATGTCCAAGGATATGCAGACGGCATTGCTATCAGTAATAAATTCGAAGACACAATCTCGGATCGCCTCCAGAGGGTTTGAACCTAGTGGCTGAAGGGTGCATCAAAGTAGGCCTCACCATTGTTTAATTCACCAAAAGACGGAAGCTAGAAAGAATTAGAAATGCCACTTTTTCAGTGAAACAATAGAGTTCTCAACGGAAGTAAAATGTCCAGGAATAGCACTGGATGAAAAGCTTACGTGGAACCCTCATATTTCTAAGACTATTGACGAGGCCAGGACTTCACTATAAACCAGTAAACGTCTAGCAGGAATAAAATTGGGGACTTAATCCCAAAATGACACTATGGATGTACACGGCAATAACATAACGAGACCTATCATCACGTATGCAGCCGTCGCATGGTGGCAGAAAGCATCGCTCTACACAGGTAGAGATAAGAAATAAAATCAAAACTGGTCTGGGATTGCCTTCAACTCCTACAAATAATGTCCACCACAAATAAATTTCATCTGACTTATGTGGCAGGACACAGCAGACATAAAGGCAACGAAAAAGCAGAGGAACTAGCCAGGAAAGGATCCGCATCTCAATTTATGATGTCAGGACTATTTTGTGGGCTATTAATTAATACAATAAAAGATAGTATTTAAACCTGGCTAGAGGAAAAGAAGCTTCATTTCTGAAAAGAAATCAAAGGAAACAAACAAGCCAAAACCTTTATGCCAAGAACAAAACAACTATTAGAACTAAGTAGAAGTCAGATTCGAGTGACCACAGGTTTTCTCTCATGGAAACCGATAAAATTTCCATTTTCGCTATGTATGTCAGTGGCAACTTACGTTGGAATGACTACATATTCGAGGCCGTCAAAAATGCGCGAAATGTCTAGGTTTCCTTAAGTGATGTAAAAAAATATTTCACCCCCTGTGATCTGGCCTCAATATATAAGGCATTCAACCGCCCAAAACTGGAGAACAATGCCCACATCTGGTCAGGTGCACCTCGTCCAAAACGACCAAAAACTCAATAGTCGGCTGGCAAGGTTATGGCATCCGTATTTTGGGGTACACACGGAATAATTTTCATCGACTATCTCTAAAAGGTGCAGACTATCAACAGCGACTATTACATTGCGTCGTTGGAGCGTTTGAAGGACGAAATCGCAGAAAAACGGCCGCTTTAAAAAAAAAAGAAAGTGCTGTTTCATCAAGACAATGCACTGTGTCACAAGTCGATGAAAACGATGGCAAAATTGAATGAATTCGACTACGAATTACTTCCCCACCCACCGTATTCTCCGGATTTGGCCCCCAGCGACTATTTCTTGTTCGCAGACCTCAAAAGAATTCTCGCAGGAAAGATTTTAAGACCGATGAAGAAGTAATCGCTGAAACAGAGGCCTATTTTGAGGCTAAACCAAAATCGTACTACAAAACTGGTATCGAAAGATCGATTCAATCAGTGTATCGCCCTCGAAGGCAACTATTGGGTCTATAACTTATTCGTGAGCTTTGCTAAGAGATGGTGTAACTTGTATTATTTCATTGTTATTATTCCATTGAAACATGCATTGGAAAGCTACTGTCATTGTACGTCATTTCTGTATATGTCATTCATTTGATGCGTAAACAACAATATTTTTTTTTCACCCAAATATGTCGAACTTTGTGCCTAAAAAAAGTGTTTTTGCGGGAAGTTCTTCTTCATTACTTTAATATGAAGAAAACTGCTGCCGAAAGTCATCGTATTTTGGTGAAAGTTTATGGTAAATATGCGCTAGCTGAGCGAACGTGCCAAAGGTGGTTTGCACGATTTAAAAATGGTGATTTTGGCTTGGAAGACGATGAACGTCCTGGGCAGCCAAAAAAGTTTGAAGATGAAAACTGGAAACATTACTCTATGAAGATTGTTGCCAAACACAAGAAGAGCTCGCAGAATCTTTGGGTGTCACTCAAGCAGCCATTTCAAAACGTTTAAAAGCAGCTGGATATATTCAAAAGCAAGGAAATTGGGTTCCACATGAGCTCAAGCCGAGAGACGTCGAAAGGCGGTTTTGCATGTCCGAAATCCTCCTGGAACGCCACAAAAGGAAGTCATTTTTGCATCGGATGGTTACTGGTGATGAAAAATGGATCCATTAAGACAACCCCATATGTGAAACCCGGCCAACCAGCCAAATCAACGGCAAAGCCGAAGGTAATGCTCTGTATTTGGTGGATTCGGATGGGTGTGCTGTATTATGAGCTGCTAAAACTGGGTGAAACCATCAATAGACAACGCTACTGAACACAATTAATCCGTTTGAAGAGAACAGTAGCCGAAAAACGCCCGGAATATGCGACCAGACACGAGGCAATAATTTTCCATCATGACAACGCTCGGCCCCACGTTGCTATTCCGGTTAAGAACTATTTGGAAAACAGTGGATGGGAAGTCTTACCCCACCCGCTTTATAGCCCAGACCTTGCCCCTTCTGACTACCATTTGTTCCGGTCGATGCAGAACGCCCTCACTGAAATACGGTTCATATCAGAGCAGAATATCAAAAATTGGCTTGATTCATTCTTGGCTGCCAAGCGGGCGCAGTTCTTTTGGGATGGGGTCCACAAATTGCCAGAAAGATGGGAAAAGTCATAGCTTCAGATGGGCAATACTTTGAATAATACTATTGTACATGTTTTTCTTAAATAAACGTTCAAATTTAAAGAAAAAACCGCACGAATTAAAATATATACCCAATATATTGATAAATAAGTTGAATTTTGCAAAAATTTTGTTTTACTATAAAACGGCACTGACTTTTCAGCCCATGTGTTAGATTGTTCTTCTCAGGAGGAAACTATCCGGTCTGACTGATCTAGTCGTTTAAAGCATCACCATTCAATTCTCCAACGAAGTCATGTATTTGTGTTCCATCCTGTATAACAAACTTGTTTAGACTAAACATGAAGCCTATACTAAGAAAACTTGCGTCTGTTTCCCAAACGGAGATAAACGCTATTCTGGAGCCAACAAACTATATGTATGTATACTGAAGAAACAATAGCGTAGGCGAAGCATCTGCATCACTTTTACATGTAGTACATAAAGATACTGCACAGCTACAACAAGATGGCTGCAAAACAGGAAAGTATAAATTCAGGAATGGAAACATCTTGTTAGAAAATCGTATAGAGAAAATCTTATATAGAGCAGAATACCATATATGAAAAAAAAAGAACTCAAAACAGCACAGAGAAATATACTCAAATTTTCAGTATAATCTTAACAAAAAGAATTATATCCGTTATAGCTTAAGCATAGAAAATTGATCGATAATATTCCGAGCAACAGGTAAAATACTACAATGTGTCACGCAGATCTGATTAAAACAACATTTGCACCTTATGCAATACCGACCAAACAAAAAATAAAGCGTAGGCCAACAGCTAGTGTAGAAGTTTTCATTAAATGAAACACAAATTTGTCTTAAAATTGATAAGTACTACCATCCAAAGGTCAAAATTATCGATGACTTTTTGTAGAATAAGTGGATCAATGGCTGCAATTTCAGTTTGGATGTTATGTTTGAGATCCTCAATTATCACTGGGTTATTAGCATATATCTTGAATTTTAAATAACCTCACACGAAGAAGTCTAAAGGTGTGAAATCGCATGACCTTGGAGGCCAATCAACTTCTTCTCTAACCAAAATAATGCGATTTTCAAATTTCTTATGTAATAAATTGATGGATTAAAGGCTTGTGTGGGCGGTAGCACAATCCTGTTGAAACCAGAGATCGTCCAGACCTAATTCATTCATTTTTTTTTTAAAAATATACACTCAACATGTCACGATAACGTACTCCATTAATTGTAACTGTTTCTCCAGCCTCATCTTCGAAAATGTACGGCTCAATGATGGTGTCAACCCATAATCCGCACCATACATTGACCTTTATGTAATCTTGTATGGGGTTTGCGGTCCTCAAAAACAACAATTTTTTTTCTTTACGTGTCCATTCATCCAAAACGGGCATTCATTTGGATAAAATCAAATTCGATGATAAATTTTCCTGGCGATCCAACATCTAGTTAACAAATCGGCGACGTCATAGATGGTCCAAAGGCTTCAATTTTTGTGTAATTTGAAGATCAACTTCTGAAATTCGCCATAAAGTGCCATAAGTGAGGCCCAATTGTTGACTTGGGCGAGGATTTGAGGAGCCTGGCTGGTTTTGAACACTTTCGTTCGCAGTGGTGATGTTTTGATGTGTTCGTGCTGGCCGAGCAAGCTGATATGGAGTTTGACCCGATACCGAACCATTTTCTTCAAAATTCAAAACAATTTCGGACTCATTAGGGCGATTGTTGTTACTTTAACAGATCGGCCATAAGATTGAATAACATCTGTCAAAAAGATCAACCAAATTGAATTAAGTAAATGACAGTAATTGACAGCCAACATCCACACAATCTTTTGGCTCACCTTTTTATAATACATTTCATCACTAAATGTCTCATTTTGATGGAAATAAGAGGACAAATTGGAGGTCAGATCTTCTCGTATATTCATCAAACGGGCATTACTGCAATTTTTAATGGGGAGAAGTGAAATGCGCTATTTCGTTTTTTATGAATAGCAATAAACTATATAAAGAAAATAATATTATTGTAGAAGATTTTTCAAAAGATTAATCTGTTCTAATTATAATATTACATTAGGTTATGTTAAATTGAGTCATGTTATATTAAATTATAATAATTCATAGAGACAGCTTTTTAAAAGCTATCTTCTGGCTGACGGTTCTTCTATGGCTATGGTTTATTATTGTAAATTTAAGAAATAATTAAATTGTGACCAGTTGTTTAACCGAAAAATGCATAAATAAATCTATTTACCTATCTATCTTAAACATGCTTCTGACTTTAAATAAAATGTACTACAAAGCAATCATTTAAAAAAAAATCATCAACATCTGTTTTGGTGAGCTGAGTAGTTTAATTAAAATCCGTTCGATATTTTTGCTCTATTAGTTTTTTTTTTTTTATAAATATACTAAGGGGCTTCGGCCCCTGTTCGCTTTGCTCGCCAACCCCCGCTCGCTGCAATGTAATGATCAAAAAGATAGATCTACTTCCAAACGCAACGATGTGATTTTTTTATATATTATAGCACTTACGACAGTGCTTCCTCGTAAACAATATTCTTTATTTCTTTTTTCTCTTGCTTACATTCAATCTTTATAACACTTTGACTTATGCAGCGCGACAGGGCGACATACAGATGGCCGTGCGTAAAAATTGTATATTTAGTCTTAACGAATAAGTCATCGCAAATGACGTTTTACAGGTGTTAAGCCTTACTTTTTTCGACCCATTATCAAATAATCGGCTTGTGCTAATGACACTTTTACATAAAAATTAATTGACGAAAGAAGCAAATGCAAACAAATTATTATAAATTTGAATATTTTCTCTAAAGAGTTTATTTTCGTTAAAAAATCAGACGCAACAAAAAACTTTTTATATATATATTTTTAGTTTTCGTAGTATCGTAGTGCTTGTCTTATTTCCCAGAGATGATCCGCAATAGCAGTGTAGTACTGCCCTACTCCGTCATAGGATTCACTATTCACGACTCTGGCAAAGGTATAAGGACAACGACCGCGTGCGACCGAACAACTAGCGAAGATCCGCCATCCAAGAAAATAAGACGAAAAAATATGAGTACTATGGAGAATGTTACGTACAACCGACGTGACAAGTATTCGGATGCGGATACGCTGTAAGAGGAAGAATAAGGAAACATGTCTTGAGCTTCAGACATGCTGGCAAATGGCTGACGACAATTCGCATAAAAGTTAAATACGTTATCAGAAGCGCCCACAGAGGAAGCAAAGGAAAAGAACGACCTTACCACAGCTTGCTTCTACAAGCTCCTCGAAAAAGCATGTAAGTAATGCTCTAAGTATGACGTGAAAATCGTCAATGATGATTTTAATCCCAATGAATAAAGGCATCTTCGGTAATATATCAAAGAAAAACAGCCTCCACGCAATCACCTCTGGAAAGGAATACAGTCTTATTGATTTTACGACGGGACGTAATGTAACTATAGGCAGCACACGATTTCCACGCTTTAATATCCATAACGGTCTGACATCTGATCAATAAACCTTCAACCAAATTGATCATATTGCGATAGACGGAAATGACTCCTCCAGTAATTTAGATGTCCAGATATCCGTAAAGCCCAAAGTCACTGAACCATGTCGAACTGCTGCAATCGTAAGAAAGAATCTAGAAAGATTATTTTTCGGAGACCGTTAAATGTTAAAAAATAATTCATTTCGAAAAGCTGGTCGACGAAAAATTGTCCGACGAATGAAACCACAGCATCTTTTGTCCAGTACTAAGGAAGGGAGATCTTCTTTTTATATCGCATAAAATATCCTATCTGCTGTGTTACGTGAATCCCTAAGCCCTTCGTACGCAATCTGACCTGTACCTATCAGGGCGTTTTTAAACCAGGAAAGTCCCCGGTATATCAAACTTTCACATTATTATTTTTTTCACCTCTTTATCGATTTCAAAGCCGCAAATGACGCCATTTATTGGGATAAAATAACATATACAGAGCCATGTCTAATTTTGGCATCCCTACCAAGCTCATTTGACTTTCCAAGATGATGATGGAGAATGGACGCTGCTCCATCAAGGTCCATTGAGCTTAAGCCGAGACCGAGACATTTACTTATTGAAAATTATATAATGTAAATGTTGGCCACGACTACGTCTGAGGTGGTCCATTCGGAAGGTCGAATTTTTGGCGACTCGTTTGAGCATAGCGACTGGTATCTCGCGGATAACACGAGTAATGTTGGCTTCCAAAGCCTCAATCGTAGCTGGCTTATTCCTGAAGACTTGGTCCAAAGGTGTGATATCGCACGATTTAGGCGGCCAATTTACCGTAGCAAAACGTAAAATTAAATGCTCACCAAAATGATTTCTAAACAAGTCTTGTTGAAACCAGAGCTCACCGACCATGTACTTGAATTTCAGGAAGCACATAGTCCGTTAACATGGCGCGATAAAGGTTACCATTGACGGTAACATTTTTTTAAGAAATATGGACCAATGATTCCACCAGCCCATAAAGCACACCATACCGTTGTTTATAATGGATGTAATGGTAGCTCTTGGTACTCTTCGGGTTGCTCATCAGCCCAAATACAGCAATTTTGTTTATTAACGGATCCATTGAGCCAGAAATGGGCTTCATCACTGAACAAAATTTCACGATAAAACACCGGATTTTCATTGAGTTTTTCCAGAGCCCATTCACTAAAAATATGGAGCAAATTCAAGTCGACTGGCTTCAATTCTTGCACAAGTTGAATTTTGTACGCCGATTTTGAGGCCGATATCCTCACGTAAAATACGCCAAGTTGTCGAATACGCCAAGCCAAGCTGCTGAAAACGACGACGAAGCGATTCGGAACGGTCTTCGCGTACACTCTCAGCTACAGCTGCTATAATCTCTTTAATACGTGCTGGATGTGGTCTAACCGATTGAGTATCATCCACTAATGTAAACTCTGACTAAAATTTCTGAATGGTATTGACAATAGGGGTTTCAGTAAGTCGATTATGCGCACTGTAAGTTCCTCGAATTGCGCGAGAAACATTTCTCACATAACGCTGATTTTCATAATACAGCTGAACAATTTGGAGCCAAACGATACTTAACAAAATCAACAAAGCAATTTGGTAGTAGTCACGCGTGATCTGTCAAAAAAAGCCTATTGAAAATCAAACTTCACGATGAATCACTCTATACTAAAAAACAAACAACAAGTGCACATACATTTCTATAAAAAAATATATTTTATTCTCTTATTGCTAAAGTAATATATGCAGTTGCAATACTTTTGTTAAATTCTTTCACGCCTCTACTTACACTTAATGCAGTTACGAATATTTAACAAGGCCCCACGAGAAGCCTGTCTAATAAAATTGATACATACCATATATATACTCGTACATGTGTCTGGATCTCTGGCAATATCAAAAGTGATACAGCATAAAAACGTGCATCTCATTCAGCCGGGCACCCTTTAGTTCCGCAATGACTTTTACTTCTGGCTAAAACGTTTTCATATGTATGTTTGTATGTTTGTATGTAAGACTATTCCCATTTTTTAAAAACAGTGCGTGGTGGCATACTGGAGTGGTTCAATTGAGTGTTAAGGACATGGAGATGACTTCATATCGATGATATGTATGTTTGTGTTTGGCGCTATCAACGTAAACATGAAAAAAGCGACACAACACAGCAACCGGAATAAAATTAAATTTTGAATTAATGGTTTTGTATCCATATGAATAATTGAAAATGAATTCGATGCATAGAAGTAGTAGGTTGAGATAAAGATTTATAGAATCAAATTCTCGAGACCTTTTCAGACGGTTATTTATTCTGACAAGTACCTACCTATAAAAGTAAATATTGAAGTCATCTTGAGAAACCTTTTTAATTCATTATCATATATTCATTTAAGAGCTTATTATGACTTTTTAATAACTTACTGAATCCAATTAAATGAATAGTAGTTTGTTTGTTCAACCTTCTTTTGTTGTTTGCCTTTTTCAATACATATACGAGTATTACCTTAGACTGAAAGCATTTAGTGGTGGTGTAATCAAGTTTGGCGTCTTATGTATTGTATATGTCACTATATCAGATGTATTTCTCTTACACCTCCAACTTAACCAAAGCCATGCGCTTATTTTCGGTTGAGATTTAGGGAAAGGTTCTAAATACTAGAACGTCATGTTATAAAAATGTGAATTGTTTAAATTGAAAACATGTAATAAATTATGATAATTAACTCAGCTCTAGGGCCAGATTTTCTTTCTTTTTTAAGTTTTATAAAAAACTGTTTGATGTACATGCATACAAGTATTATTATTATTACAATAAAATCATAATTCGATATTTTTATACATATAATCTGATAAAAACTATGCATTTTACAATATGTTACACGGGAAATAAATCTTCGCACATCAAAATAAAAAATAGGAAAAAGGCTTAGGATATTATTATCTGATAAACATGTATGGGTTTACTCATTCCTCTGATCGTATTTGTTCATCCATTAACTGTCTTTGGTGTTGGCGTATGAATTTCGCATATTTTTTTCAAGAACGATACTAAAAAAAAATTGCATGACAGCGCTTCGCCTTGCGTAAATCTTGTTTTGATATTCAAAGTCGTGGGGATATCTTTATATACATTGATGATGTAGTATGCTTTATCGTTATGCTAAACAATCGAAAGAGTTTCACAGGAATACAAAAATTGCAATAGATATTGCCCTGAAAAGCTCACCTTGCAGTTGTTTTAAAATGTGATCTAGCTTAAATCACACTGACATGGATTCATTTCATTTCATTTCATTTCATTTATTAATGTAAACTCATTAAATCTCATTAAAATGAGATCTCTTATAGTACTTAGCTTAGTCCGGTAGCTAGTCAGGACTCAAAGTAAACGAAATGCCTCAAAAAAGAGAACGACGAATTCTGAGCTAAACTTAATGAAATGAAACGACTTTCCACGAACTTAAAAAGGAAGTTGATTCTATGTGAAAAGAAAACGAGGATGTTAAGAATACAAGACAATTTCACACCGCACCGTCCAGCAAGCGAATATTTAACGGACGAGGAAGAAATTCTAAGCGAAATCAATCCGGCCTTTAAGAAAAGGTCTAGCAAGAAGCGTAAGGCTGGCTCTTCACCCAAAATCTTACAACAAAAAGAAGATAAGCATATCGTTTCAAACAAGGCAAAAGCCTAAATGAAACCTCGCCCTCCACCTGCAATAAACCTCGTCAGGATTGAAGACTACGGAATTCTGCGTACAATGTAATATAACTTTCCTTCGGAAAAACAAGTGAGAATTTAAAAAGTCAACGACTCCAAAGTGTATACTCACGAAAATAAGTGCGAAAACCCGCTGCGCGTCTTCGAGTCACCCATCGTGCATGAAAGAAGACGTGCTGACCTACGGCTCTAAAATTCTTGACGCCATGAATGTTATCAAGAAGAAGAAGAAACGAAAAGAAGAAGGGAAAGCTACCGTAAACAAACCTTTTATTTTTCATGCTAACTTTCATGAAAAGGAAATATAAAATCAAAACTATTTTAAATGTTAGGGTCAAAATCGAGTCCATGTGTAAGGGCAAAAGAACGATACCACAGTGAAAACGATGCCAAGGCTTCCACTACACGAAGGTGTACTGCTAGAAAAAACTACGATATGTAAAATTAGCCGGTAAACACATCTGGGGAGAGTACAACATAATTAAGGAGACCCCATCGGTCTAGGGGGTAGCGAATAATCGAGGTTGCTAAATGACCAAATAATTTCAAAAAAGGCGAAGAAAGGAGTACACCAGGACCCAAGCCTAAAACATTCTAAAACCGATAATTCCAAGATCGTTAAGCCAGTTTAAAATACGAGACCGTTAAAAGAGAATATAAAAAATATTCAAGAAAACACCGTCGGTTTATGTGCAACGAAAAAACCAGTACTGGCTGGTGCGACATAATACGCGCAAGTCGCGTCACAAAAAAACAAAAATGAAGACAAAAAACAAAACAAGATCGGCCACAATAGATTTGGTCTCTAAATATTATATGTGATTCTGGAAAAACATCAGGAACAAACGAAGATTAATTAAGTTATGTTCAACAAATTAAGCAAGCTAAAGTTCAAGTCTCGTAAGAAAAACAACAGAACATGACTATGAAATAGTTGCTCAAGATATAAATTTGGAATGCAAACGGCCTTTTGCAAAAAAAATAGAAGTATTCCTATGAAAAAACAATATTGGTACCCACTTAAAAAAGGAATTTGGATCCAAAATTAATGATCATTGTTACAATGATTATCATGCGCATCAGCCTTTGGACGAGGACACCTCTTTTCGAATGAGGGCAAAACAACATACTCGCTAGAAATAGAAGAATCCCTACGAGAAAAAAAGGAGAGCGCGTAAAGATGACAATAATCACGCAAGTCACAATTGTAACAGAGGTGTTGCCATAATTAAAAAATCGTGAGTAAAAGTAAAAACAAGACAGTGAGATTCTTTTCTTTGAAACCAAGGAACCACACAAACAACAAAAACAAATCTTGCGTGCAAATGAGGTTTGGAACACCATTGAATTGGACCGACATAAAATAGAACCTAATACTGCACTACTGCGATAAGCACAATAAGACATCTCTTATAAAAGACCTCCACCAATTAAGATAAGTAAAAATTACAGTTGAGGATTTCTACAGTAGTATTGTAAAAATTCAAGCATCCCTGAATAACAATGTTCTGTTACACGAAAAGGACCAAAATTTCGTTAAGGCAAAAAAAGAGCTCTTTGCTCAAATGTGCCTAAACGCATTCCCCTCTGGCTTAAGAGAACCCCTTTGTTCAAGTATCCGTGCTACGAAACCCGAAACCTTACTTAAAGCTTTATCCTTTTGCATTCAGGAAAAAAGTTTTGTTGAAGGTATAGTGTGGTACGCACGTACCCAATAATTCCCGCCCAAACATTAACATTCCAAGGGTGCTGGCGTTCTACTTGTCGCAACCAAAAAGGGTTTTCGGTAATGCATATTATGTGGATTGACCGTACCGTGATAAGTGAAAGTCGACTCATCAGAGAATAACACCTTGAAGAAGAAAAGGGGGGCTCGTTCGCCGATTGCGAAAATGCTCACTAGACAGTTCTTGATGCATTAAAACATGAAAAGGATGGTATTTATGCCGATGTTATATCTTACAGACAGTCGTTTATGAAATTCCTGATTCACGACTTATGCGGCGAGTGCTAATGTGAGGATCATGTGCAACGGCAGCTAACATTGCTATTTCATTGTCCTCAACAGCCACCCTATCTGACCGATTCCTATTCTTTGGTTGCACACTTCCTTCACCAGTGAATTGTTGGATGAGCCGATAAAAGGAAGCACGCGATCGTATCTGGTCTGGGAAACGTTAGGCGTAAAGAGCAACAGCACCATCGATGTTCCTTCCACTTTCTCAATAAATCAATATCATTATATTCCTCAAAATAAATATCGAACTTCTAAATGAAGTAGAGTTCCATTCAAGTAGAAAAAAAGGGCAGAGTGCACATCATACACTCTCAGATAAGTTTAGGACAATTTGTCTCTATCTGAAATTTCTTTGAGTTTTAACTTCACTTGAGGCAATAATTACTTCCTCAAAACAAATCTCGACCTTCTAACACCCTAACAACTTTGGAAACCGATTAATGGTTTAGGCGTGCCGGTGCAGTGGTATCTAGCACTTTGAGACAAAGTCGTGTGCCCCATTGAGGAATACGACTGAGCAATGAAAATCAGGAATTATCATTTGAAAAATCAAAAGTGACCTTCGTTTGAAATTGTAAATGGGTCTCAAGGTCAAACTCGTGGTCACCACCCTATGTCCCCTTCAGAACCTTGTGACTTTTGTCTGAAACATTTTTCGCTGTATTTCCTACCTTTCGAGTAATTTTGATGTCTCAAGTCAAAAAACTCACCCGGTATATAAAGAAATCACTGACCTTAGAGAATTTGTTTCCAATGCAATGCTTCGTATCGGCAGTCTGCAAGAAGAAAATCATCATTTATAGACGAAAGTTAATTCTCTTCAGCGTACAGTAAATTTCTTACAACAAAAATCTTTGCGAAAATCAGTTGTTTTGCTGTTAGCGTAACAGCGGATGACATTGAGTCTTGTTTTGTGAAGAGCGCACTGTATACAACTAAGAACTACAACAACAACATCATCAGTGGGAAAATCTACAAGCACTATACGCATCAAGTTGAAATCATTGGAAGTGGAGCAGAAAGTTTTAGAAAAGAAAAAAAAAAACTAAACTAGATATGAATGTTCTAGGATTTCGATCTATTGTTAATCCTATTTCTATGAATGAAAGTCTCACCAAATGTAATAGAGCA
This sequence comes from Volucella inanis, assembly GCA_907269105.1. NCBI lineage: Eukaryota > Metazoa > Arthropoda > Insecta > Diptera > Syrphidae > Volucella > Volucella inanis. The sequence goes on from OU026155.1 coordinate 61,497,021, forward strand.
GTTTTTAATAGAGCCAAATAAATTAAAGCAGAACAAAAATTTTCCTACTTGTGGATTACTATAGAAGAGGTGTAATTTTACAATAATGAAAAAAAGAGAAAGTGATAAAACCTTGAAAATTAGCTCATTTGAGGATTTGGACAATCTATCTTAAATTGATTATTTTTCCTGCCGCAAAAATTAATATATGAATAATAATATCATAAACCGTTACTTCGCGCACGAAACTGCTGAAGGTACAAGTACTCCAAGTTTTCGTAAACATGGTGAAGATATCCTAAGTATCGTTTTACATTTGTCAAAGTTAGAGCAAAGGTTTTTTGTCATTCATCAAAATATTAGAAGAATTTTGATTTATTTTTAACTCACTTAGAGTCGTTTGTTTGTAAGCCAGATTTGATTTTTTTATTTGAGATATGGATCTATTATAAAGAGAGTGATATTTAAAAAATACCGGGATATAAATTCTATTCAATCTGTAGCAATTCATATGAGGCAGGAGGTGTGGCTTTTTATATACTAGTGGTTTCAGTAGGTCGATTATGCGCACTGTAAATTCCTCGTATCGCACGAAAAACATTTCTCCCAGGACGCTGATTTTCGTTATACAGCTGAACAATTTGGAGACGCTGTTGTGATGTAAGTCTTTCCATGATGACTTGTCAAACGATACTGAACAAAAATGACAAAGCAGTTTGATAGGAGTCACGCGTGATTTGTCAAAAAAAAAAAAAGCCTATTGAAAATCAAACCTTACGATGAATCTTTCCTCAATCTGGAAAGTGCAGATTTGATTAAAGTTTTTTGCTCAATTGTTTCAAAAAAAATTATTTATTTTCATTTAATTATTATATTTATAATTAATTATAATTATTATAATTATAATTATAATAATTTTATTATTTTATGTGCTATTACAGGCTACATATAAAGAGTAAATGTTTGTTTGTATAGAAACTCGAGTCTTTGTTAAGGAGTGAAAATTGTAAAAATCTATTCATTCTTGGTGATATCAATCTTAAGATATCTTAAGATATTCCCCAGATGTCTTAAATTACATTTCGATACTGTCTTCCAATGGCTTGGAATCTTGTTCAATGAAACCACTATAGTAGATTAGCTAAATCTACACAGACTTGCATTAATCATATTTTTGGGAGGCTAGAGCGAGGCTTTAATTTATCCCTCTATAGTTCTGTTTCAGACTTCAATGTATCTGATCCCTGTATGATAGGTTTAATTCTCCAAGAAGTTAACAACAAGCAAAGGGTAAAGTACATACCTTATAATAATGTGGCTACGGTAAGTTTCAAACATCTTAATGCTAACTTATTGCAATATTTCCGGACTGATGTTTATCACGAAAATAGCCCTTCAATTGCCTTTGCTATATTCCAAAAGACCTTAAATTTTTAGGCAAACAATAAAGCGTCTCAAATTAAAAAGGCTAAAGCCATGGATGTCGATAACATTATTGAAAAATATTAATAAAAAGAATAAACATACAATTAAATACAAAAATAATCCTAATAATTCCCATTTACGAGTTTTGTATAGTAGAATTTCAAAAGAAGTTGCATCTGAAGTTCCAATTTTCAAAGAGAACTTTTATGTTAATAAATTTCACAATGCAAGAAATAACTTAAAACAAGAATGGACTATAGTAAATGAACTTCTCAATAAAGATATTGCATCTTCCAATAAATTAAATTGTATTTCAAATAATGATAGAATTATTCAAAATCCCACCGACATATCTAATGCTTTTAACGAATTTTTCACTAATGTTGCTTATAATACACTCTAAAGTGCGGGTTTCAATAATGGTATTAATGAGTGTTCGGGTATCTGCGGTATATCTGTGATATAAGTCAACCTTGAAGTTTTTTATTTAGTCCTATATCGACATTTGAACTTTTCAAAATAATAAATTCGCTTAAAAATTCGAACTCGTCTACAGAGAACTATTGGAGCAGCAATGCCATTAAAAAAATTCATCTTAACATTGTAGATGTATTAACTGAGATCTTAAAAAAAAAGTATTTATGGTGGTATGTTTCCTGATTCTCTAAAAAATACAGAGGTCATTCCTATTTTTAAGAAGAATGATAAGAGAAATACAAATAATTATAGGCCAATATCTCATCTCCATGTATTTTAATTTTTTTTTTTTTAAAGTAGTCAAAAGTAGATTTTCTAGAAGCAATTCGGTTTTCGAGCAGGAAAATAAACAGAAGTCACTCTTCTAACATCTTGCAGCTTTATATAAGTTTGGACAGTAAAAAAGTGACTGCTGCACACTTCATTGACATCACGAAGGCGTTTAATACTGTTTACTATATTAATTGCCATATTAATTGCCAAATTAGAAAAAGCCAGATTTAGGGGTCTTATGCTGAGCTGGTTTCATTCATATCTGTGCAACCGTAAAAAAGTCGTGAAAATAGCTGACTGTGTTAGTAATTCACTTAAAATTGATATTGGCGTACCGCAAATCTCAGCTCTTGGACCGATTCTTTTTTTTAATCTATATTAATTCCATCTTCAATTTAAAACTCAAATGTTTTCAAACAGGATTTGCAGATAACATAGCATGTTCTTATTCCACTTACTCTGCCTTTGAATCCTTTGCTAACATTAACTATGACTTGGAACTCTTAAAACATTGGTCTAGCCAGCACAAATTGGTTATAAGTGACAAAACCAGAATCATGTTATTCAAGCTATTTCCAAATATTGTCCTATTTACTTCAATTACATTTCACAGCAAACGCCGCCAACAGTATTTACTTAGCGTTGATACATGTATGAACTCTAGAGCACTTAGCACTTATAATGCAGATAAAATCTGCTCGGATCAATGCTTTAACATTTAAAGTACTACAGTCTTCAAGTACTTGAGTCTAGAAATAGATAGCAAAATGAATTGGAATTCTGCATCACTCAGAGTATATTTACTAAAAACAACGAGCATAATGTACCTCCTTAGGCTATTCTGCTCCAGAAAACTACTAGAAACGGTTTACTATGGACTTGTACAGTCTAAGTTGCAGTATGGCTTAGCTTGCTGGGGTGGAACTTATGGCAAGAAAATCCAACCTTTGATTGTGGCTCAAAAGCATATCATCTGAATTATTTAAAAAAAAAAGGCCGACTTGAAAATAGTTTTTCACTCTTCGTCAACTCAAAAATTGTTCCTCTTAAACATTTGTACTTTTACAAAGTGCTTAAGATATTATTTTTAAGTGGTTATTATCTTAACAGAAATTCAACTTTTAATGGTCTTTCTAGCACTTATTCCAGCGTTTAACACTAACCGCTTTCTAAACTTCTACACTTCTAAACTTCTGTAGCACCCAATCTATATAATGCATTGCCGCTTAAACTAAGACATATAAGGTCTTGTATCCATTTCTGTAAAGAAGTAAAAAAATGGCTTTTTAATTTCGATTTGCACGTAATTAATAATATTATAAGTGTAATTATCAAATTTGCTTGTACTTGCTATCATGTGTACTGCTTCAATTCTATTGTTCTTGATTAATGCATAACTTATTGCTTTCCATATAGAAAGTATTTAAATCTGTTTAATGGTTAATCAAAATATACTAATCTCCCTTAATCATATGTCTATGTATATTACATTTTAACTTGAATTGTTATCACATTAGATTAAAATTTAAAATTAATTTAAATTAAATAAATAAATAATGATAATATCCTCAGAATATGTTTTATATGAAGAAAGACAATTTTAGAAACAATCAATCTAAAAATATAAACAGAACATTCACAAACCAATTTCTAACTCATTTCAACCTCATTCATTAACATCAAAGCGAACCAAATAATCTTAGCCATCTCCCAATACAACCCCATATATAATCAACTAGTTAATTACCAGTCCAATCCTAACCCATTTAGACCAAATACTCGTATACCTAATCCATATACCAATCGACCCCCACCAAACATTAATATCCAAAATAATAACCAACTACACACTCTTAACGTGTAATATATTCCACCTGGGAATATCTTTCAATCCACCTCTTAACCAAAACCTATGGATTGGAGTTCCGGCACTACACATGTCAGACAACCAACTCAATACCAACCCAGACCTTCGAACATTAGTAATCAAACAAGGCGAAGTGCAGGAGTACTTAGATACTCAATCTATGAGGTATATTATATATGTAGACTCACAAAACCAGTAAGAATTACCTCCATCTTATGTACCACAATAAGATGATTATTACGAACAAGGACAACCATATACTCGTACAAGAAACATTTGACCAACTTTACAACAATCTCTTCACAACGTTCCAAGAGCTAGACGACACAAATTTTCGTACCGATGCTTCACAAAACCAACCGGTTACGTAGATGTACTCGTAAATAAACGTGAATCTACCTTACCCTATAATACGCATATCTTCTCCATTTGGCCGTCCCTTAACATTTATCATAAATACTGGGGCAATCGTTTCATTTATCAGCCCTGAGTTCACAAAATATCTTACGCATGAACAATGCCACCCGCTTGTAATTTCTATCATACTCAATAAGAAAAAGCTTGATAAAAAAGTTACTGTACCTTCTTTTACCGAATTCAGAGAGCCTGGTCAGTTCAATCTCCTTATTTTTAAATTTCACGGTTATTTCGATGGATTACTAGGACTTGACATCTTAACACAATTTAATGCAAATATCGATGTAGGTAATAAAACTCTTATCACATCCAATGCTATACTCGTAATTTCACTAAAATTTAGGCCAAATTTCAATTCAGGCAAACTCCTCATCCCTTCTAATTCTAAAACAATATTCAAAATCACCGTTGATATTCGAGATGGTGACATTTTTATAAATAGAAATAGAATGACGTAACTATTTCCGAAAACATTTATAATGCAAAGGAATGTAGAAATAATGCCCTGTAGAAATAAGCAATAAACCTAACTATGAACAAGTTATCCTTCAACATTACTTACGAAAACACTGAAAAAACTTTCTTGAATTGTGTAAAGAATACGAAGATATCTGCATCAAAAAAAGTCAGTCACTAAGTTTTACTAATGAAGTTAAACATGTACATATGTACATACAATATATCCCAACCAATGACGAACTACTGGTCTACATATACTAAAACATATCGCTATCCGCACTTCCATAAAGAAGAAGTACGAAAACAATTTAACAGCAAATGGCGTCTGATGATAGATTATAGGAAACTAATTGAAAATACCATTTCCGATGGATATCAATGAAATTCTTGATAAATTTGGTAAATGTATGTATTTTACCACAATAGATTTGGCCAACGGATTCCATCAAATAGAGATGGATCCCGAAAATATTAGTAAAATAGCCTTTACCGTTGATGGTGGAAATTACGAATATGTCCGCATGCCTTTTGGGTTGAAACACGCACCGTCCATAGTATATAGTATAGTCCATAGCATAGAAAAAATCTTAAGAAGTCTTCGAAAAACTACGAAATTTTCAAACGAAACTTCAGCAAAAAGAAATATCATTTCTATATTTTCTATTTCCTAGGACTTCTAGGATATTATAAGAATTTTTTAAAAGATTTCGCTAAAAACATTCTGACTAACGTTTTTATACTCTAATATCCCGGTTTTACCAAACACTTCATTCTTACTACTGATGCAGTAGTAGAATAAAAATAGATAACCATAAACAGTTTCAAAATATAGAAATTAACCTAATTGATACTCTTTCAGTTCAAGGCACGAGCGGCTATTCATTCCGCAATTGAAAATTTAAATGACGGCATTCGAATTTCCGAAAGACTTCTTAACGAATTTAATTTACAAAAAATTCTTCAAAAATCAAATAAGGGTTCTCCCATGACTGTAGAGACTATTTTTTAAAATAAACAACGAAGAACTATCAGAAATCTAAACTTCAACAAAGACTCGATAACAGACATTTTCAAAAAAATATTTAGAACCGAATAAACTAAACGCAGTTTATACTGATAACGAAACCTTTAATATTATCCAATCTAATTATTCGCAAAACTTGTCTTATATCAAATTCTTCCGCTTAATAAGTTCCGTAGAAATGTTGACAGAAATTAGACAATATAAAGAACAAAAACAAATTATCAGGAATTACCACAAGGACCACAACCATAGAGGAAACGAAGAAAAACCTCTTCACTCTAAACGTAGCTATTACTATGAAAAATAAAATTACCCAAACCATTAACAATTGTGATAAGTGCCATCTTTTGACATATGACAAAAATCTACAAAAAATAGAATACGAAAAATCTGAAATTCCACTTTAACTACTTAATGTGTAGGATACATCAACATATACGTAATCAATAACATACCCATAATTATTATTTTAGATAAATTCTCTAAACTCGCAGCAGGATTGATCACAACAACGAACATGAATATATTTCCAAAATCACTAAATTTCAAGAAGATCTTTTTCATAAATAAAAAATATTTTTGAACAGTCATCGAATAATCGAATAGAAAAACTAAAAATTAACAAAACTAAATTAACTAACTAAATTAACTAAACAGAATATTAACAAAAAAGAACTTAAACATGTAAACACCAACGATGAAATAAATAGGAAAGAACGTAGATGAAATAAGTTGACCCCGAGATTAAGAAAATATAAAATTAATAAAAAAAAACTAATAAAAAAGTAACTATCTTAAGAGTAGACGATAAAAAAATTCATAAAACTAAAAAGAAAAAGGAACTGAAATACAATTTTAAAATTTAATTTTCTTATCTTATCTTATTTACAAATTATTGTAATTATTAGGTCATTATTATATTTTTCAAATGGCCAGAAACCAGAAATTCGTGACCTTAGTAAACTCGAGAGAATACTCCTACTCAAGTTAAGAACTGCAAAAACCATAAGAACACACAAATCATTGAATGATTCAAAAATATAACCGATCACATTAATCACCAACAAAATCTTTTATAAAACTATTTTCAGCGTTCTTAAAATCAAATCTTTAATCCAATACTTTAATATCTTAACCAATAAAACTATACATTGACCTCCTGATAAACCACATATTGACCTGCTGACAGCAAACATATTTACGAAATCTTAGAGTTACAAGCCTACTATAATAGATTTAGAATAATCTTTAATATCCGTTTCCCTATTCTATCACAAAAAAACTTTTTCCTCTTTCGTATTATTCCATTACCTATTAACCATTTACACTGTTTAATGAAAAAAGAACCAAAGTACAATATTGACTCAAAATGCCCTAGAATAGAAAATACATTCATTTTTCAAGAGTCCTTACATCAAGAATCAACATGCATCGAAAATATAATAAAAAACTTCCCAGCAAGTTACGCTACTAATAATATTGGCGCAACATCATCAACAACCCAACCCGTAAATGACTTCATCCTTCTGGTTAATGTTCACCAAACTGTCACAAAATCAACTTGCAAAACCGATCAACAAAATTTAAGTGACCCTGTACTATTGTATTTTACAATGAAGACTGTGAAGTGACTATAAATGAAATCACATATAAGTAAAATATATACACCTACTTGGACCATGTTCAGATATTCCTTGCATCCTTCCACCCCAAATAACTCAATTGAGATATCAAATTTAAAACTTAAAACTTAACTTAACGATTTCCAATTCTTACAGAAGAAACAACTAGATAAATTAATCTGGGAGACAAAATAAATAGACAGTTTTATTTTTCTGATCATTTGATCCTTTGCAGTTATACCCACTATAGCGAGATACATACGAAAAAGTTCCTACAGCATTCAAAGCTTGATCCCAGCCATCATAAAGTTTCCTGACCCAAACTTTTCTCTTAGGGGAGAAAAGTTACAGATGCAACAGCATCAACCGCAGCAGAACCATCAGCAACTTCAAGAACTACCTAAAAATGATACGAGTGTGTCAATGCACCTTTGCAAATCAAAGCTAACATTAAAAGTTGTATAATTAGATTAAGTTAGTTCGAACCAGTTTGACAATAAAATAGGTTGTTTAAAGTTTAACCGTTGTGTTTTTTTTTTGTACTCAAGGTGTTGTAAACTTGAGTTTATAAGATTTAAAAAATAGTGAGACTTCTTCTTACCTTAAAGGCTTGACCGCCAATAAGTGCTCTAAGCTATTCGCTGTGGAAAGCCGTGAAGAGCATGAAAAGTCCCGCAATGCACTCGGCACAAATACAAAAACTTACGGCGATTAGGCAAAAGCAGACCAAGAGAATCTATTTACTAAGCATTTAGAATAAACGTTGAAGCCAAATGGCAATACTGGAGCTGACAACTTTAAAATAAAAACCATATAAATGTCTGACCTTCCTCAGAATAAAAATATAATAAGAAAATAATAATAAATAAGAAATAATAAGAAAACTGAAAAAAAAACTAGACTCCAAGATACTAGCGAAATCTTCAAGGAGGTACGAAAAAGTTAAGTTACTCCACATTATAAATATATTACCCCTCTGAGGCTTCAATATATTCTAAAGCAATGAAAAGTGGCCAAAGTCATAATGGTTCTGAAACTGAGGGAAAAAAACGATAGGAAATCATATAGGCCTATTTCGCTCCTGACGGTAATATATAAGGTCTTTAAGAAACTTCTGCTAAAGCGATTACAACCAATAATAGTAGAAAGACACTTGATCCTAGTTCATTCATTCGGCTTTCGGGTTAAATATTCCACAATCAAGCAGTTTTAACAAATAATATTGGGTATATATATTAATTCGTGCGGTTTTTTTCCAAAATTTGAACGTTTATATAAGAAAAACATGTACAATAGTATTATTCAAAGTATTGCCCATCTGAAGCTATGACTTTTTCCCATCTTTCTGGCAATTTGTGGATCCCATCCCAAAAGAACTGCACCAGCTTGGCAGCCAAGAATGAATCAAGCCAATTTTTGATATTCTACTCTGATGTGAACCGTATTTCAGTGAGGGCGTTCTGCATCGACCGGATCAAATGGTAGTAAGAAGGGGCAAGGTCTGGTCTATAAGTTGGGTGGGGTAAGACTTCCCATCCACTGTTTTCCAAATAGTTCTTAACCGGAATAGCAACGTGGGGCCGAGCGTTGTCATGATGGAAAATTATTGCCTCGTGTCTGGTCGCATATTCCGGGCGTTTTTCGGCTACTGCTCCCTTCAAACAGATTAATTGTGTTCGGTAGCGTTGTCCATTGATGGTTTCACCCAGTTTTAGCAGCTTATAATACAGCACACCCATCTGATCCCACCAAATACAGAGAATTACCTTCGTGCCATGGATATTCGGCTTTGCCGTTGATTTGGCTGGTTGGCCGGGTTTCACATATGATTTTTTGCGCTTGGGGTCATCACTAGTAACAATCCGATGCAAAAATGACTTCGTTTTGTGGAGTTCCAGCAGCATTTCGGACATGCAAAACCGCCTTTCGACGTCTCTCGGCTTGAGTTCATGTGGAACCCAATTTCCTTGCTTTTGAATATATTCAGCTGCTTTTAAACGTTTTGGAATGCCTGCTTGAGAGACACTCAAAGATTCTGCGAGCTCTTCTTGTGTTTGGCAATAACCTTCATAGAGTAATGCTTCCAGTTCTTTAGCTTCAAACTTTTTTGGCTGCCCAGGACGTTCATCGTCTTCCAAGCCAAAATCACCACTTTTAAGTCGTTCAAATCACTTTTGGCACGTTCGCTCAGCTAGCGCATATTTACCATAAACTTTCACCAAAATACGATGACTTTCGGCAGCAGTTTTCTTCATATTAAAGTAATGAAGAAGAACTTCCGCAAAAACACTTTTTTTAGGCACAAAGTTCGACATATTTCGGTGAAAAAAAAATATTGTTGTTTACGCATCAAATGAATGACATATACAGAAATGACGTACAATGACAGTAGCTTTCCAACGCATGTTTCAATGGAATAATAACAATGGAATAATACAAGTTAAGCCATCTCATAGCACGAATTAAGTTAGAGACCCAATAGTACTCAGGAACCGCCGCATAAAATCCCATGTGCAAGACACAAGTAAGCACCAATTCGCTATGTATATGCGAGTTCACTAAAACCCTTTCTACTAAATGATATTCATTTGCCCACTCCCTGCTTGTTCATTTATCCGCCACAATCAACCTGTTCAACCTTATATGTCAAACGCCACAGTCAATTGTCCGAAAGTGTCAAGATTTACCTGAATTTACCGGTCAGCCAGAACAATGGCCAATGTTAATTGTTTCCTTCAAAGAGGTTTCAACCGCTCACTGCTAGGCCGACTTGGAAAACTTGCTGCAATTCCAAAAGACTATCAAGGGAAACGCCAAACGTATGGTTGAAGCTCTTCTTATTCACCCCAAAAGCGTTGGTGCAGTAATCAACACACTAACATTTTAAAACGGCTTGCCGGAAACTCTTATAAGAAGTCGATTGACAAAGATTAGAGCTTTTCCACTCATACAGAAATCCAAAATAGATAACATAATAATAATATTAATCTTGCATAAATACAAGGAGTAATATGGTATATTCAATCTCAGCTTTAGCATCTTAGGCTTTCTGCCGAAATTTTACAAAGATACATAGTATGTACAAGGTGGCCCAAAATTAATCATCCTATCGGAAGATGCTAGAATTTTTGCAAATGGCGTCGTACGTAAATCATATTTTACGTTTGTGAACTAGACAACTGCAATATACAAATAGACAAGCAATACAGCGCTATACTCCGCAAGAGCGTGGAATAATTGTTTCGATGTTTTTAACCTACTATATAATCGGTCGGTGGTGTAAGTGCAGCGTGAATTTCGACGTCGATTTCCTTATCATGTCGCACCAACTTGGCAAACATTCCGCCGCTTAGCTACTTGACTCGAACAGAGTAAAACCACAGGAGACGATCAACGGCGTGGCCGCCACGCGGCTGTGGCTGCCGATGTCGCTGGGAACGAAGAAACATATACAAGACGACGGGCGACGCAATTGAAAGACACATGTTCCCGTACAAAGGGCAAACAGTGTATCAGTTAATGCCTCCTGACCTTCTCAACAATGAAGAGAGATTGAGGATTTCTACTTAAGCGGTTATGTCAAAATCTTCTTCAGCAAAATCTTCATTTCAGGGACACTGAAAAACCACCCCAGACTTATTTTTTTGGGGCTACTTGAAGTCGCGGATTTGTGCCACAAGCCTCAAGCGGACGCCTGGATAACCTGCCTGACTAATTACATAAAGAGACCAATCATTTTGCGCAAATTTCATTTCTTTTCCAAATTAACGATTAAGTAAATCAACGAAATCTATCGACATCAGAAGCCATTGTTTGTGCAATACGCGCAAAGTTCAGGTAAGAAGTGGAAAATAGTGCTGCCAGCTTTGCAGAAATTTTTCAGCAGTTCCAAAGCCGCCCCAGATGGGGTAGCTTTCCATTGATCGCCATACGCCGTACGTACTACCATTCCCCTATGTATGTAGGTATGGATTATACAAATTGCCAAGAAAAAAAGTGGGTTCTGATATTCACACGCCTTTCTGTACAAGCGATTTACTTAGAAATAGCCAGGGGCTTGTTAAGCAAACCCCGTTATCCATGCTTATTTAATTTTTTAAACAATATTGTTTATATTGCTTGACAATATATATGGGAGTCAAAAATGAAGAGTAGATAACCGTTGTTGTTGTTGTTGTGCTAAGAATTTGGTCGACTCTCGATCGCTTACGCACTTGCCGAAAGAAAGTACTGACGCCGAACCTCTTACACCCAATCACGTCGTGCTAGGATGTCCCAACTACATACAAACGCAAACAGTCAGTGGAAAGGTTTATCTTCAAAAGCAATGGCATATACTACAGAAATTTAAGCATATTTTTTGGAAAAGGTGGATGTTGGATATCTTGGATAGGAGACTACGTTACAATATGCGATGATAACGAGAGTCGAGATGAATCGAGGAAATGAGTGGCAAAATGGTAGAGGTTTTTCCAGCAACTGATGGGCAGGTGCGATTTGCCGCTATGAAAACGACATCAGGTACCCTAAGGAAGCCAAATTGACAAAGCTAGACATCGTTGGTAAATCTGAAGCTTCGATTCACAGGGGGTAAAATGTTGCCGCTTCAAATGTTTACTTACTTTATTAAGTTTATAAATATTTCTAACAGAATTAATCTACTTCCAGCCTGCAAATGTAAACGCCTGCCATGGAGTACCCTAAATTCTTCATTATCACTTTTCGCCGCGATGTGTTCAAACATTTTAAGGCTACTAAAATCCCTTGATTTATACATGGCTAATTATAAAAAAAAAAAAAAAAAAAAATGATCATTTACTCAATTTTTCTTCGTTCAGTGTCCTTACTTTGGAAGCGCGTGCGTAGCAAAGGGAAACGAATTTGTAATTGGATCTTCTACAACAATATATTTTAAAATATTTCTTAAAACTAGATAGTGAGAGTGATAAGGGAAGGGAATGCGGGAATGGAGAAAATTATCATAGTTTTGTGGTATTGGAGAAGAGAACTATAAAGGATTGCAATTTTTAGGGGATTAGAAATTCCATAATATAAAAGTATGGATTGAAAACAGGCTAAATGAAATAATATTCAAAGTTCAGATGGAACGGGTAAAACTAAGTTTATTAAACAGATACGACGGATACTGTTTAACTATGATTTTATGTAGAATTATATAGTTTCTAGTATTGACGTAGACTTATAGAGTTCAACCGAAATGTAGGTTTTAGAACATGCTCTAAAAATTCTACTTTATTGTCTTGAAGCCATACATCGGATAATATTTATCAGGCTACTGAGAAAAGGCATGATTTAAGGATCCTTGTTAAAAATCGGGCAAACTATGTTAAAATTCTATTTATTAGTCATATTTCGTTTAATAACATACTGCAGATGAGTTGCTGTATGCTCCTTATTAAGTCATTTCTTGCTGCTTTCAACAGCTCGACGAATAAGGTATGTTCTTATTTCTATTTGTTGAACTTCAATCCTTCCCTTTGTAAATCTGAACATGATTTGTGTTAAACATACGTTTTTGGATTGGAAATTTGCAGGAAAACTATGCTAGTTTTCGTAAAAAACAATAACTGCCACGCAAAATTATTTTAAAAAAATAGAAATAATTATCTGAAACTTTATTCCTTCGATCATTACCTTAGGCATATATCTGAGAAGGTTGTGTTAAAATTTCAGATCTATCGATTGAGCCACTTTTTCGAAATGTTGATCACATTTTGAACATAGTTTTGAGAAAAATGCGTTTAAAGTTTCGGAAACAGTTTACACGTAATTCGCGACGTCCTTACAAATATGTGCATATCTCGAAAAGTACTTACCGGATCGATTTTAAATTTTAAATTCTAACTGCGTATAATGCCTTAAGTACGTGAACACCGAGCAGAGTGTCATTTCTTATCTGTTCTGCATTTGTCCTGCTTTTCTACAGGAATACGAAATACCTACTACGAAATTGAGAGTGGTTTTTGATGCATGAGAAAAGTCAAGAAATGGTTTGTCCATAAATGTCTACTTGTAAACATATTAACCAAAAGTGGCCCCAAAACGCGATGATCAAAATCCGAGAGCTCATGGTGGTAATAAAATCAGATATTGGGAGCGAATTTTTTCAGATTAAACGAAAAGCATTGCGACTGGAAACTTTTAACATATAGAACTTATCCAATATTACTTATCTAGGTCTTCGAGGTCATTTTCGCAAGCTTCTGTGATTCGGATCGAGTATACAAGCCCCAATACCACACACATTATTTATGATCGATTAGTATATATCATCATCAGAACTTAAGCGTTCAATAACGGATCTTAAGTTCCCCATTGTTCATGACTTGGGACCTAGATTGGCGCCTCGCTTTGTTCTTACACTTTTTTCATCACCGCTGCTCAAATGAAATAAAACATATTCTTGTAAGAGCTCCAATCTACCCCGCCAATAAAACATAAATAATAAAAAGTGTTTGATTTTAGAAGTTATGAAAAACAGAACCCCAGACTGAAGCATAAAACGTACCCTGTAAAAAACAAATTTACTGAAGTTACTGAAGTTGTTGGAATTAATATAGTGGAAATTAGTTATTTGTTGACACTTTTTACTTGTATGTGATCAATGGTCAGTTACTGCTCGCATTCTTCTTTTTTTAAAGTTGTTATATTGTAATTTAAGTACTATCTACATTCAAGTTTATACATATTTATTTACATAACTCTGTCGGCTATTTTCATATTCTACACTATGGGCAAAAAGAGCATGCACGATGTTAGTGTAGTGGACAAAGCGTATGTTCATTATATGGCATTTAATCCCAGAGTTGTTTAAACTCATAATGCTCGTATCCGGCTGTCGTCACTTGTAATAATACTGAAAGATTTATAAACTTCACTCATGAAATCATTCCTTCATCTGGCAATCAGTGCCGAGCTTGCTTCGAACTACCATAGTAATCATAAAACTTACTTAGAAGTCGTAAAACTGTTTCTTTATTAATGGAAAAATTGAAGTTAGGTTAAAAGCGATTCGCGCAGGCCCATTTAATATAAGATTTGGAAAACGGCACGCACAATCTTAAGCATAAATAATTCAAATGGACTCATGACCTGGCGTTCACCGCTCCGTCTTATGCGCCAGTGTCAATGAGTACATATTACTGTTGCCTCTTTTGTGCGATGCACTGCAACTGCAACATTGTCTTCGAGCATCGTTCGATGCAGATGTATTGCATTGTGTTTACTGTCAACAAATATTATTCGGGCTTGATAAAATAATTTATTACCGTGTAGAAATCACAATTTAATTGTTCATTCCTACGTCTGTGCGACTACAAGTACTAAAGGCACATAAAAAAAAAAAAAAGTTGTAAGTGAAAATGCTATTGGATTCCGTTAAGCATATCACAAATAACACAAAGACGATGACAGACAGCTTAAGCCTAAGAAAACAAATTGCATTCGAACGTGCCGAGTGCTTTTTTCGCTAATTAATGTACTCATAGCATAGCAAAAAGAAGCAATAAAATGTATTCAATGCAGCTAAAGTTGACTGAATAAATGAAATTAAACTGTGGAGGCAATTTAATTTTAATCAAATTTATCCATACCACAGAGCCATATAAATACATTAGATTGAAAATTATTTTCATATGGTAGGTTAGCGCCTCGTAAGAAGGCAAAATACGAATAAATCCAGGTAAGCAAGCCTATTGCAGGGCCGATTTACTATTTATTGAAATTAATATATGGCAAAGTACAGTTTATGGGCGTTCGTTGTCTGCAGTGATAATGAGTTTAGTGTATAGTACTGTTAACACGTGCTGAGATATGTATGTATTTTATGTATTGGAATAACATTTTACGAACGATTTTATTAATATTATGACTTATCAACCTTTTTTTACTTCAAAGTTAGTATTAAAAATCATGCAAATAATTCAAACTTTAATTGAAATTAGAGATTACTTTGTTCTAGGATTTTGAAAAAAAAAAAACAAAAAATGGTTTTAAAGAACGGATGCGTGTGGGTGTTATTTCATTTTTTTCTTGTCGGCCTCAGATTATCATGTTGTACACATATCCCTAGCATCTTGCTCACGACGCACGATGTAAATGGGAACTAATCGATTTATGGCGAAGGTCGCTTCATCTGAGATTGTTCGAAAAACGAAATTTAACCTCATTGCATTGAGCCTGTATGTTAACGGCATTTTTCTCCTAACTTTTTTCATCGCAAGTATCAGCTCTCGGGAGCAAACTCCTAGTTGCTACTAGCCAATCTTTGATTTGAATGTATCTATTTAAGCTTCACCAAGTAAATATATTTTGCCACTATAAGGGTGATGTAGTCAGCGAATCCAATTATAGGTACTTGTGTCATTCACAAGATACTTCTACTAATATGCCGTATGTGATCTGTTGAGAGACAGATCGTGTATCATATGAATCCACGCTGCTTAGTTACTAACGAAAAATTTTTTAATGATTTACCCAATTTCTGCCTTACGATATGTATGTTCTTTAAATATTATTGGCCCGGGTGTACCCCGGACAACTTTATTAAGCCAATTAATAAGCAAAAGCTTAAACGTAGACTTAAAAAACAATCGGAGATATTTTTAACCTAATGCGGCAAAGAGAAAACGGTGGTTGGGGGAGATGTTATGGTAAAGGAGTGGAATATTGAACAGTGGTTTTTTCATTTCGAATTTGCTGCTATTTAGGTCAATGACTTCGGCGTAATTGTTTATTATACGCAACATTCTAGATATTGGTTCGGAGTGGTTCGAAGGGGGTTCTAATTGAATGAAATATTTTGCGTTATTCTCGGGTAATCCATGTTTCCAGTCAATAGCTGGTGGATACATCAGCGCCTTCACGACGTTTTTTAAGGGTACGAATACTTATTAGTTCTACCCTATTTTTATAGGGAGGTAATACATATGGATCGCCCCAAGATAGACCACGAAGTGCGAAACGAATAAGCCTTTGTTGGACTGCTTCAATTCTTTGAATGTGGACTTGTTTATAGGGTGACCAGACTTAGATATATTCGAGAAGAGGCCCTACAAAAATAATGTAGAGGGACCTAGTAACGTAAGGGCTGAAAAATTCTTTTGACGAGCCTTTGATAAGGCCAAGTGCAGAATTAGCTTTATTTATAATGCTGTCAATATGTGAGTCGAAACTCAATTATCTGTCACAAAGGCTCATCACAAATGAAGTAGTTTCTTGAAGGGGGGACCAGACTTTGCGTGAATAGGTTATTTCTTGGCATTTGTTGATATTCAACTCCAAAAAGTTTTGCTTGCACCATACCGAAAACTTATTTAAGTCATTTTGCAGGTAATAGGAGTCAGAATAAATGCCTTCTGGCTGACTTTAAAATGAATGACTTTGGAAATTCTCATGTCATGAGCGAAAATATAAAGATTAGAATTCGTCTAGATGAGATTTATATCGTTAATCGCTATAATGATTGGTCCAAGGTGACTACCCTGAGGAGCACCAGATGTTGCTTTAATGGGGTCGGATATTGAAGATCTAAGGATGACTCTGTATTCTCGGTCTTTTAAACAGGATTTGGTCCATGCCACAAAATGAGGAGGAAACCTAATGTTTTTAAGTTTAAAAATGATAAGTTGAAAAAAATGTCTTGCTGAAATCTATGGAAATTGAATCAAATTGAAATCACCGTCTTCTAAAGCGCAAAGCGTTCTAGAGACAAACTCAGTTAGATTAGTGGTGGTTGATTTAACTTTCATCAAACCGTCCTGATTTGTGCAGATAGTTGGCCTACGGTACGGAATCAGTTCTTGATAGACTATACTTTCGAAAAGTTTGTGTATACAAGACAGTTTTGCTATTGACCTATAATTATCAGCTTCGGACTTTCTTCCTTTTTTATGAATAGGGATGATATAAAATTCCTTCCATAGGCAAGGGAAAGTACATGTTAAAACAGACAAGTTAAATAGAGCAGCGAAGGGAGGACTGAGATGGGTTACATACTCTTTTATTATAATAGCGGAAACGCCATCAAGGCCGGACGAAATATCATCTTTAAATTTGCTAATGTTATCAGATACCAAAGATGTTGTTATGTTTAGCGAGATGGATGACGTCTCAGGACAGTTTCTCATATAAAGTAGCTAGGATTGGGTTCACCTGTTTGATTAGAAAAGGATTTGTTAAAATGACAGACAAAGAAATTTGCAATGGTTTTTGGCTCGGGAGAAGATTCACTAACATCCTGACTTTCTTTTAGTGTAAAAAAACCAGTAGAAGCGTTTAGGGTCCATGACTAAGGTAAATTGCATGAGGTGGAGGTACTCAAGGTCAAGAGACTCACAGATTTGTACATATACAAATCGATAATTACTATAGTCGGAATCAGATCGAGTTCTTAGGAATTTGTGCTACAACTTGTTTCTGTTATTACGGAGAGTGCGCAACTCCTTGTTGTATCAGGGTGGATCTGACATACAGTCCTTTCGGAAGGTATATGGAACCGATTGGGCAAAGCAGGAGAAAATTAATGACTAGAAAGTTGATAGGGCAATATCAATGTTAGTTGTCTCAGAAATAAAGTTGAAGTTAAGTTGCTGATGAGACTTTTACCATAAGTTTGTCGAAAGTGAATTGAAAATGAAAGTTCCAAATCGACACGCGTCTTGCCGTCTTCAAATGAGTGTGTAATTGACTGGGTGGGATGAATTCGGTCTAGGATAAAAAGAAGATGATCACTTCTATATATAAACGACACAGTTAGCGGAATCGGATGCGAAAACAAGATCAAGTTGCCTGTTCATTGTATTAGGTATTCCACTAATCTGATAAAGACTTGAGTTGGTTAGGCAGTCCACCATCAATATTTATATTTCAGAGGACGAAATAAGAGAGACGAAATGATAGTCGCCATCGTCGGATGGCGCCCATTTTGAGTGAGGTTAAAACCACCTACTAGAATAATACTATCTTCAGGTTGTGCATCATCAATCCAAAAATCCACTGAGTGAACTAAAGGTCGATAAGATATCAATTGGTTGATATCGGTGAATGTACGTAAGGGCAGCTTTTGAGGAACTTAATTTTGACACATACTAACTCAAAAATTTCAGTGTGGGTAATGTCAACAGGAGTTGCATGAAAAAAGTTCCGGATTGCTATTAAAACACCTCTGCCATAGGGATTGTCAGCTCTTTCAAATCCATCTTTTCGAAAAACGTCCAGGTTTTGGGGAAACAGCTCATGGTTTTTAATGTGAGGAATTAAATTTGTTTCAGTAAGAAATTTTTAAGAATTGAGGTATACGGCGGAATTTTTGAGCGCAAACCTCTTACATTTTGGTAGTAGATGATACAAAATTCAGTTTGTTAGGAACTGTTTTTAGAATAGTTTTTAAAATATGTAAGAGTTCTTTGTAAGTGGGAAAAAAGTTTAGAGTTTTTATGCAGACAGCGTAGAAAGATTATTATGAACTTTGTTGGAAAAGATGTCAAAGCTCCCATAGTAGCGAACGAAAATTTGCTTTAAGATCACTGAGCGCAGTATTTATTTCGAACAGACTTGCAAATAGTTTATCGATATTGGTGAGTTTGGATTTAAATAGATCGGTTGAGGACAGAAACGTGTCGCCTAATACAGCAATATGACTTGCAACTTGGACAAATTCATCGTAATTATTTTGATGAGACATTTTTGGAATGAGACATTGAGACACTTTATAGCTAGCAGCACGTACGAGGGCGAGAGAGATCTTGAACTCATGGCAAAAGAATAGGAGGTTTTCAGAGAACTCTTTATCAAATACCATGTTTCTTTTATTTAAACCGACGCAAATTGCATGAAATGATTTTCCGCAGATTCCCTTACAGGTAACTTAGTCAGAATTGTCATCAACGATTGGGCAGTTAGTGATTTCGCAAGACATGGCAATTTTATTAAAATTAATCAGACTGGACACAGAAACAGTTATTGAGCTCAATAGATTGAGGTTAGTCGAAAAACAAAGAGACAGTCAGCACTTGGGGTAATGCAATAGTGTCGTGGAACTAATATAAGAGGTAAAGATATGGAAGGAGAAGAAATAATTTAAATGTTAAATGTTTAATGCGGAGCAAAACGAAAGTGTTACGAAAGTGTTAAACGAAAGTTAAATGGCTAATTATGCTTCTGCTTGATTCAAAAACTAAATTGTACTCTTTTTACTTTTTAATTTTCGTCTTATTATTTTATCTGTTGGTTCATAAAATATGCTCCAAATGACTACTGTCTATACTGAAGGTATAATATAGTTGTAATAGTTGATAATTATCTTATTGCTCACATCCTACCAGGGTGTTAGGGATGGCTCACATTATTTCTCCACACTTATTTTTCTTGCCAGATTACACCCTACAGCGTACAATAGGCTGTTAAATCTGTCAGGAACATCGTGAAATCTCGGCATCTTGGGATACCGTTCGGTTTAGATGAGTGTTAAGAGTTGCAACTAGAAGCATGATTAGTGGCGAATGACAAACTACTTGCCTGGGGGTAATCAATCTATATGTTATCGGTTGATATTCTGGCTTGCAAGAATGGATGTGATTTGCTATCGACTTCACTTTGACCTCGAAGATGGTTTGTTCGATGCTACCCATCTTCCGGCTGAGTCCTTACTTTGAAAATTCTTATTCTATTTTGTTGTACTCTGAATCATTCAATTACAACGTTGGTTTTTGATTTAAAGTTGAAGATTTGTTATGTTTTATAGTAAGCTATGTAATTACGCTGCAAAGTTGTCTACTATATATTAATTCAGCTGGTGATTATTCAGATTTGCAAAGTCTTGACCCGGAATTTCTAAAAGTTGGTTTTGAATTTGTGAGCAAATCGTTTAGCTTCGACAAACCGATTTCTATAAGTGGTCAATACCATTTTACTCAGAATATTCTATAAAAGCTTAGTGAGAGTTGTCTGATACTATGGCTTCTGTTAGTCCTTTAAGGGCGAATGTCCTATTAATTCGTAGATGTGGTCGAAGTAGTGTTTTTCACTAGTCCAATGAATGAGAATTTGGAGAAACTTTGGTACTTCAGCTTAAAGTAAAATAATCCCTTCATGCTCTTGATAAATTTGTCTAGATAAAATCACGAGCTCTTGAAATAATGCCTTGCTTTTTTTGATAACGGCTTCGATTGCGAAGCTCTCAATTTTTTTAGTGGAAACTTCTGTGAATAATTCAGTTTTAAAAGATTTCCAACTTTGTCAAGTTTTTTTTAAACACTGAGTCTTCCTTACATAAGCTTGCAAGTCACCTAAATCCTTTGTTGATGATGATCGAATATCATTGGCATTTATTTTGTGTCCTAAATACTGTACGCCTTTTTTTAATGAATACTTTGTTATTACAATTGATGCCCAA
Organism: Volucella inanis; assembly: GCA_907269105.1. Taxonomy (NCBI): domain Eukaryota; kingdom Metazoa; phylum Arthropoda; class Insecta; order Diptera; family Syrphidae; genus Volucella; species Volucella inanis. Next base: position 61,517,978 of record OU026155.1, read on the forward strand.
ATCATTTTCCGTCTGAGCCGTTTAAGCACTGCTTCGAGATTAGACAGGTGTTTGACTAATTATGTAGTATATCATCCATATATATGATACAGTCAAAGCCTTACACAAATTGCTCTATAAGATTTTGTTGGTTCCCAACAAAATAGCACAAGCCACAATATCTTGCATTCGAAAATGTACCTATTGTAAGGCCGCACACATCTGACACTTAAGGCGATAAAAGGGTTTTCTGCGCTTTGGACTGGTCGTCGAGATATGACTAGAATGCTAGTTGCAAATGCAACTTTGACATCTTCGACGACTAGTTTCGACGAACATGAAAACACAAATTGTAAGTGTTAATAAAACCACAACCAAAAATATAGAGACTAACTAACTAAAACACCTTAACTGTCAACTGTGCAAAGCCAGATTGTCTAGCGTCGTCCAAGCCCAATACGACGCATCTAGTGCCGCTAGTCATGCTCAGTCAGAACCTTATATTAATAGCCGACTTAAAGAGAGAGAAAGCATACACCTATATATAGGTTAATAATTTATATAATCGTAATGGGCATTATCAAATTTAATTGGTATAAACATAATGTACAAACACATAAGTGTCATTACATATTACATGAATACTTAGAAGAGTTCATTGACATATGTATATAAAAGTAAAGCATAACAGCTGTTAGATACCAAGGTTTCTTCATCTCATGATCTGATCTCGTTCTTTTGAACAATGGTTCACACACTCATTTTTCAACGAGAAACACTTACACTGCCATAGACTTAACTCTAGCGCCACCCACTGTTGCATCTGTTACCAACTGAAAAACACATGATTCGCTACTAGGCAGTGATCATTTTCCGATACTTATCGAAACATCAGCATCCTTTTGTGTAATGGGAATTTTCCGCTCTAGGTTTGTTGAATCTAAGGCTAATTGGAACTTATTTACAAATGTTGCTAAACAAAAAACTTGTTTTAAATCCCAATTTCAGAAAATATTAACAACGAAGCAGCCAATATCAAGAAAATTATCAGAATAGCTGCGTCAACATCAATTCCAGTGACACATCCACAAAAAAAAAAGGTTTACAACCGATTTGGTTCAACTCGGAAATAAAAAATTTGGTGATAACAAAGAGAAAGGCTTGGAGCACTGTTAAAAGGCATCCAAACAATAAAAACATAATGTCATATAGACGCATAGCAGTGACTTTAAAACGTGCGGTTCGCCCTGCGAAATCTGAAGCATGGTCTCAGTTCGTGTCGTATCTTAGTCATTTACTGGTCTCCAGTTCCTTGTGGAGCAAAGTTAGAGCGATTAATGGGAATCAGTCACCTTCCGCCATAATCGCTTTAAAAGACCAATAAATTTGCATTACAGACCATTTTGAAATGGCCCAAATTTTAGCAAATAAATGGTCCGGATATAGCTCAGATACAAACTTCTCTCGTATGGTCCTTGAACAAAAATATGCTCTACAATGTGACTCCGCCTTCTCCCCTGATCATACCTTGCCAGCAAGTTTTTCTCTTATATCGCTCCCAGAGTTTACTCAGTCGCTAGGAGGCACAAAAGGCTCAACGCCAGGTTCGGATAAAATATCATTCTACTCTACTCAGTGTGCTTGATCACACACACTGTACATACTGAGCTTGCCTATCGAAACCACTCGGTTCTCCTTTCTATGGACTTAGAGAAGGCTTTTGAAAGAGTAACTTGTTTTGGAATAATAGAACAACTAAGAAAATGGCACATTAATCAGCATCAGTGATCTGTTCGTTCATGTCGGGTCAGATGAAGACTGTGAAAGTCAATGGATATCTCTCACGAGCCACGCGCATAGAAATTGGAGTGCCTCAAAGCTCTCCGATTTCTACAATCTTATATAACGCTTATGTGAATTCATTGCTTATTGACTTAAAATCGGATAACACAAACAGAAAAGCTGTTTTAACTTACGCGGACAACATATTTGTTCTGGCATCAGGTAAATCAGAAACACTCATAGATGCTCTGGCATCAGGCGTACCACCAAGTAAATTTGAAGCACTACATATATATCGGAAACACGAGTGCCAAAACACCGCGGTAAAGCTGTGTAATATAAGTCTTCTTTTGTCAGAAAAGATGAGAGTCCTCGGTCTGATATTCAGCAAATCCTGGAGATGGAATGCGCACTCTAAGTTGATCATAGAAAAATTAGCAAAAATCCAGAATCTTCTTAAAATTATCTGCAAAAAACAACAAGGTTCGCACATAAATACAGCAGTAAAAATTTCCCACACTTTAATCAGAGGAGCCACCCAGGACGGACTATCGGTGTACTCACACTGGACAACAAGAAGCGACCAAGAAGTAAAAATCAAAATATACGCAATTTTGCACATTGCGACTAGAGCATTGCAATCTACCCCTATCGAATCCTTATTAGCAGAAACACATACACGTCGTTTCCAGGACATGAAAATCATTGAGCAGGTCAAATTGGTAGCTAAGGCCCTGACTGATACAAAACATCCTATTCACGAATTATGCAGAGATCGCAGATTCTTCCAAGATCAAAAGTGCTCTTTTCAACTCTATTCGCCATGGCTTTTTCCATCTCACCTTATAAATACCTCAATAAATGCAACAGAAAAGAAGAATACACCACCTAAGGTATACAGGAAAAAGTTTGCAGAATTGCAGTCCACAGGAAATTACGAATGCGTTTTGTACACAGATGCCTCTTGCCACGAAAGTTTGTCTGGCTATTGTGTTTACAAGCTGAATCATCAAAATGATAGGATTTTGGTTCAAAAAATCACTACACCAAACCAAAATTCTTTCGTAGGAGAAATGCCAATACATAGAGACAAATCACCCGCTTTCGAGTTCATTCGGACTATAATCTCTTTTAATTCTCCAAGGATCAACTTGATATGGACACCTGGGCACATGGGAATACCTGGACGCGAAATGGCAGATGCAGGAGCTCGCCAAGCTCTACGGCTACCGCCTGTGTACATTGTCCCTCCTTTTGCTAACATATTATAGAACGAAGTTATTAACTAGTTAGAGGTAGAAGCAGATAACCGCTGGAGCCAATCCTGTTCTTTTTTGAAAAAACATAAGCCTACACTGGCTCCTGTTTCCTACAATGAATCTTTAAGTCGACTACAATCAACTCAACTCTGCCGAATAAGGCTTGGACATGCACCGTCCAACAAAAGTTATTTATATAAAAAGGAAAATCTACCTTATGTCCTTTCTGTAACGTTGACCGTACTCTACATTACGTCCTACAAACCTGTCAGCTGACAAAACAACATTTCAATAACGTTATACCAACGCTGACCCATCTTTATCTTTTCAAACATTTAATCTGTTTCTCTTACTAGCATAAAATTAATGAAATTTAAGATTTCTAAATTTAAGTTAATAAAATGTAATATAATGTTTCCTAGACATACAAACATGTAAACTGCAACATGGGCTCGTTCCCCGGCATTATCTTTTTACGGACGGTTTAAATTCATTTACGCTGGTCCTTTGAATAAATAAATAAATAAATAAATTATGGTTGTTGTGCTATTCCTGTAAGAAAATATGGTCTACCCTTTGCCACCTCTAAAGAGAACCTTCGCTGTAAGATTATTCCACTGAAGGAATATACATATAAAAGGAATTCTCCTATTGAAAAAAACCTACCAAATCATCAAAAAAAAAGTGTCCACTTATTCATATGTAGGCTACAAAATTATCCACGTTAGCGAAATTTTTTATAATTTTTATGGCACGCATGTCGGCTTATCTGAGTAAGCTATTCGAGAGTTAGTAGATACATTTTGTACCACTTATTGTTTAATTGATGTAATGACATCAAAATGAGATCAAAATTTATCGATTTGTTGTCAGTTGCTGCAACCAAGGTCCTATCTGTCCACTAGTTGCAAGATGTCGCAATATGGTCACTAGAGGTCGCTACCACTTCTTGTGAATCAAAATAATTACCTTTATTTTTGATTTACGGCTTGCTGAAAATGTAACGAAAAATTAAACGACTAGTATGATTTTCTGCTCATAATTTAATTGGCCTTTGTCTTTTGCTACTAGATTATGAAATATAATTCCAAGCAGGCACGACTCTTGTGGAAATAAAATTACAAACTTTCTGCTCAATCTTTTTTATCTTCGTGAAAAAGGTTAAGAATATTCGATCAAATTCTAGATCAACGTGAAAGTAGGAAAGACCTGTAGGCAAAAACATATTTTTATTCACATTCAGTTTTAGTTGTCCAACATTACTCAGCTTCACTGTATGAAAATTCTGCTGGTCATATCTTGCGGTGTCTTAATACATACGATAAAGTACAAACCTGATCGTATGATCTAATAAAATTTATAGGAGCAGTCTGTGAATAACCGTCAAATATCCAATACTTTTTTTTCTTTTAGTCAAATATACAGACCCTACCTAGGCAACTGGTCGACCCGACTCATAAGAAACTATAGTAAATGTTTACTTACAATTTTAATTACTACACAAGTCCAGTATGTAATCACTGAAAAGAATCCTACTATAGATATTTTATATTTTGTGGACAATAAATAAAGTTTGTCTCAGGGCAAATCAATGAGTAAAAATAAACGCATAAAATCGTTTATTGAAAAAGAGTATTAAAAAGCAAAACACAACAAATAGATTTTCCATGTTACCATGTCTCCATCATTGACGCAAGTTTTTTAAATGTTGTACTTCAAGAAAGCATTTAACATCCATCCACTGATATCATCAATGGAATTAATCTAATCCAAGACGAATGTGTACATCACCCGCCGCGCCGTTCTTACTAAAATAAAAAAAACATCTGCTACACTAATACGTATTCGTATATGAATATCATTGTTTTACTTGGGACATTCGAACATTCTTCCATTTTCCCATAACATAAAAGAGAATTAAGATCAAAATTAATTATATATCATCTCATTCCTAAAATAATATAATTAATAAAATGAAGCGACATCGAATGAGAACAATGATAAATCTTTTCAACACTGCCGTTCACAGCCTCGTTGCTATCCACGTCACAATGGCAAGTGAATGATACTGAGATTCGCAGCCTAGTTAACTAAGTCCAACAGATAAATTCAACAAAAGTTGAATGTCAACTGATTTTATTAATTTGTATCTATTCCTAATGCGCCGTGTTACTATATGTTGTGGCTTTTAGGAAAATCAAAACAAAGATACCTCCAGTATTTTAGGAATAAACAAAACTAGTTGTATAGAACGAACTTGTGTTGTGTGTTAATTGCATAAGGAAATCCAAAAATATCTAAGAAATGGACAAGCACAACTGCTACCAATTTTAATGTTGGAACTTAAAGCTAATGATCAGGGGAAGTACTATTGTCAGACTTTATTCAAATATCACATGTGCCGTGAAATATTATAAAAAGATTTTTATTATTATATCGGAACTATTTTCACGAAAGCTGAAGTAGAGTCGAAAAGATCTTGGCGACTATGATTGAACTTAAATATGGTAGTTAACATATGACTTTTGATAAGTACAAGTTTACTGGATTAAAATATATATGTAAATGAATTAAATTAAGCTTACATCAACTGCGTATTTTATTAATAATTTACTAGCCGAATTCAAATGGCAATTCAATAAATGATTTTTATACGAAAACAAATTCGAAACAATACCATCAATTTGATCTAATCCTCGAAACATTTTTTATATTCGGTTTTCGGTTTACTTCCTCTCCATTACTTCCTCTCGGCTGCTGAAACGCGTTTCCCGTAGTGGTTTTTTAACTCGATTGAACAGAAAGAAGTCACAGGGAGCCAAATCAGGTGAATTCGGTGACTGTTGGATGGTATTTGTTGCATTTATCGTTAAAACATTACCAATAATGATGGCACTGTTCGACGGTGCTTTATCATGGTGTAAAATCGACGAGTTTTCTGCCCACAATTCTGGTCTCTTTCGGCGAATTGCTTCACGCAAACTTCTCATAACGCCCAAATAATACTATTTGTTTACTGTCTGGCCTTCTGGCAAAAATTTATGATGCACTACACCATTGTAATCCATGAAAACCGTGAGAATTGCCTTCTTCTTTGACTAAAAACGACATGGTTTTTTTGGTCTCGGCTCATTTGGTGAACGCCATTCACTTGAATGATGTCTGGATTGCGTGTCGTACTCCACACCTCATCTCCAGTAATGATCCTTTTGATGAATGTGGGATCGGATTCAGCCTCGCAAATCATCTCTTTTGCGACGTCAACACGGTCACTTTTTTGCATGAAATTTTTTGCACAAATTATGAACCTGCGCGGCGATTGACCGGAAAACAGCTTACTGTCCTACAACTTGGATTAGCCCAGAAAAGCAACAACCAAGTTCGTAGTGAAGTATTTGCCTCACCTCCCAGTGGTAGTTCACGGTAACCGCATGAGTAAGTGTTTACTTAATTGAAAAGTTAGTACTCGGCAAGTAGCACAATATCGACTTACACCTTCATAGAGCTAATAGTACTTATACGAAAGATATGAAAAAGATGTGACGAACCAAGTTATGGCCTCGGATAAAAGTGGATTCACTGTTAACGAGCTTTGCAATCGTTCAAAGGACAACGATATTCGGATCTGCACGTGAAAATTTTGGAGCCTTAACAGGCCACGATAAGACGACCAATTATCAGAGGCCAGTGACTGCCTAATATGAACCACACCCATACGGAATAATAGGACGACGCCAGCAAAAAATCTTTCTACGAGCTCCTCGACAATATACATATATGATCAATGTCTTAAGTATGACGTTTTTTGGTTGCGTCATGGATGTGTAACTTTTATAGATACTAATAGCCCGAGTTCTATTAACATGCACGAATCGCAAACCTGAGTAATCGATGCCAGAAGTACACCTACGTACTAAACACACGCCCTACAAACTTCAAACCACTCTCCCCGAGGGACTGCCGTTAAGTATTACTTCGCGGAGCCGGTAAGCATTTTATGCCTTATTGTCTCTACTTGCCTACAAGGCTCTTCTTAATGCATCCAAACTACGCAGTTCAATCGACACGGCTGTTATGACGGAACAAATCGCCAACCAGTCGTCCCCTGACCTCATCATGAGGTCTTTTAAGAGGTCCAGGCTTTGTAGATTCACTATGCCACTAGTGAAGCGTCTGCACTGAAGCATAACGTGCTACACAGGAACTGTGTAAGATGATAATTACAGTCCCCGTGCATTATTTTGGTCCAAGTTTCACCAACTTTAGTGGTGTTGCCCCATCTGGCTTGCCAGAGTGTTGCAGATGTTGCCCTTTCTTCCTCGTTTACCCTTCTGGTAAGTCTGGTATCTTGTCTGTTCGCAATAAGCCTAATGTAAAAACTTTGCATTTCATTGTAGAATGGCATCCCAGCTATAACACAGGCTGCTCCGTCCAAAATTGTTCTGATTGCACAAAGCCTGTACGCCGACGAAAGTTTCTGCCTTATTTCGTTTGTTGAGAGTACAGATGCACTCAACATGTACTTCAAATTTCAGCTTGTTGTCGAGCATGACTCCCAAGTATTTCAATGCCTCTTTAGACCGGACTGTATTGTTCCCAACCCGAAAACTTGCATATCCCACAGTCTTTCTGTTGATTAATGAGACAGTTTCTGTTTTGTGGTCAGCCAGTTCAAGCCCGGCCGAGTTAAGGCAATTTTTCATCCATGGTGGACTCTATCTCGTGGATTTGCTTGGCGATATCGCCAGCAAAACCGATCACCTTAACTCCTCGCAGTAGCGTTAGGCACAAACACCGTTTTACATGATATTCCACAGAAGTGGTCCTAGGAATGACCACTGCGGAACTCCCGCGGTGATATTGTAGTACTTAAGGCCATCGTTTGTTTAATATATTAGTTTCCTGTCGGTTAAGCAGTCTGTGACTATCTTTAATAAATACTCACGTGCATTGATTCTGGTCAGTTATCTACCAATGCATGTCCAGTTGGCAGAGTTATAGGTGTTTTTACTACGCAGTATTTCTTTGTTCCTCCTCTACGTACGAAGGTTCACCTGGTGGTTTATTTCCCTTTGGTAAAACACCTGATGCTGGAGGTTCCATATTTGAGGGAAGATCCCCTGCTCAAACTATTAAAGTATAAGAAACGTCTTCAGTTGTTGCTGCTCTCGAGCACTTTCTGGAATGGGTCAGCCTTATTTCTTGTAGTCTTTACTACGCGACTCCTGGGCATATTCGGGCAACTGACATATTGGCAATACTACGAAATGCTTAGTGATGTTTTCACCATAGATCAATATTTTATAGACCAAAGAGGGCATATAGTAACAGTTAAATTTCTTACATACAATTGTGCAGTGTTGAGGCTATACTTGCCCAATAGCTCTGGATTGACTGCCATACCTGATGAAAATGTTTGCAAGATAATCTTCTTATTAATTTTTCATCAACTCCTGTTATATTTGTCGAAGGGTGGTAATTTTAAAAAAAAATCGACGACCTGTGTTACCATCTTTGCTGTTCATACTACCTTGTCGTAGTTTATCTACTATACTATATGTAAACCCAGTTCATATATTGCACATATATTTTCTTGTTTTCATGTGTAGTTGCAGAACATTTCCCGAAAGATAAATATCAGTTCCATATACCTGATCCAAGCAAAGTTGAAAGACCATACTGATATGCATTTTTATTTTCTGATTTAAATCTCACTTTGTTTAAGTCATTCATTTCTCCTGGCTTACCTTCATAAATACTACACACAGCACTAGAACATGTATAAGTAAGGACTTGATCTGCTTCCCCATCAATCATTGTTAAAAACAGTTCATGTTTGATTTCGTTTGAATTCGTTCATCATCTTTATTTAATAGAGTAGCGTGTAACTCGTTTATTTGTACTCGTATATCATTAACGACAGCTCTTGTTTTGTTAGGAGCTCTTCGTCAAACAGCTTCAGGTAGCCACTGTGTGTTAGATTAGGGAATGCTTAGCAACTGTATAAGTGAATGCCGTGTACTCTAGCTGTTACGAAGTATTTCGCCGGAACCCCGATTTTTTGCAGAGTGTGGTGTCCAGAGGTATATATCGCTCCTTTTTTGGAGTTGTCATCTAGCCAGCTACAATCATCCAAGGATTTCTACGTTTCGATGTAAAGGGCAATATAAGCCTTCTTTTCCTTCGTCATATGGGTCAGCAGATCCTGTCCGGCCGCACAATAGCTAAGATATATCTGTATACCCTTCATCATGGTTTCCTACTTCGAGCTTTCCGAAATACCGGACATCTAGTACTACCAGGGTCCTTTGTACAGTTCTTGGCTATGTGACTTTTTTCTCCACATCTTGTACACTGTATACTTGTATTGACGCGCCATGTGGCCAAATTTTAGGCACCTAAAACATTTTGTTAGCTCTGTGCGAACCCGTATGCATCAATTCACCCAGCCAATTTTGATCTTATTCGAATTTAACATAACGCTTGCGCTTTTTGCAAGTAAGCCTATCGTCGCGATTTGGGTGTCACCGTAGGCGTTCTTTAGACTCATGGCATCCGCTTCGCATACCTCTTTCAGTTTGAACTGGCATTTCATTGCTTCGTAGATATCTTTCTTTGTCGTAACCTCGTCGATATCCTTGACTTCTACGGTGGTTCAGTGTATTAGCGTACCGACCTCCGCATTCGCACCGAGAGTTTCGGTTATTGTATTATTCCCTTGAATTGCTCTGCTTTTAGACCGATTTTATTTAGTCTGATCTTCGTCACTGAATTCTGAATTCACCTGAATTCTGCATACATAGTATTTCCGCGTAAGACAGTTCTTCCTTTGTTGTCATTTATGTTAAGTCTTAAGTATGACGTGAAGACCATATTAGGCGAAAGGCGGGACGATATACTACCACAGAAAACATGCAATTTCCTCATCTCAATATACACAAGCGGACATGGAGATCTCCGGGTAGTTATAAGGCATTCCTCCAGTATTCTGGATGTACGAACGTTTCGGGTAAACAACATTGACTGATCCTTATCAGTGCGGTTTCAGACCAGAAAAGTCCACAATTGATTTAAGAAGTCCAAATCGATACCCACTATCTTTTCATCAATTTTAAGGTTGCATACGACAACATTTATAGAGGCGAGTTATATAGAGTTATATCTAGTTTTGGCATCTCTTCCAAATTCATCCGTCTGCTAGCAATGACAATCAAAAACGCTCTGTACGGAACTCACGACCAAAGTATGGAGTCACAATCTTTCAAAAGTCTGTAGAAGCACGATTACTAGCGTACGCTGATGATATTGACATAATTTAGAGAACTCAGCAGGCTACCACCTGTATTGATAGGTATTGAAACGAAAGGTAGGAAAATGGGTTAGCTATAAATGACGGCAAAACCAACTATATGCTGTCAACAAAAGGGACACACAGTATCGATGAGATAGTTGCGTATCTTGGCTCTGCTGTGAATTCTACCAAAAACACCTCAGCAGAAATAAAACGAAAAATCACTCTTGCCAATCGCTGCTTCTTTGGGCTAAGAAGACAACTGAGTAATAAAATGCTGTCCCAAAAATCTAAGGAGACTCTATATAAGACTTTGAACATCCCAATCCTACCTTATGGTGTTGAAGCATGGAATCTATGAGAGAAAAATCCTCGAAATATATTTTGACCTGCTAGCGGAGGGACGACGAACTATGCGAACTATACAGCGATATCGACCTAGTTAGAAAACTGCGCATTAGTCGCCTGAAATGGTTAGGACATGTAAGGCAATTGGACACCAATACTCTCGCAAAGTCTTCGCATCCAACCCGAGGAGAAAACGTAGTAGTAGAGACCTTAGATGGAGCGCACAAGTAAATGGTGAGGCTAAATATAGAGGCTTGTTAGTTGAGGCCCGGGTTAACCCTGAACTGTAATGTCATCTAATTATTACTGACTTTCTTAAACTACGAGCCATACATTATTGCATTGTGGATTAATTGTAGATTTGCCCTTTTAGAGAATCTCAAATGATGTTTTCAAAAATTTAAAGTATGCATGGTAGCTTACCTATTGATCTATAGGTTAGGATATCGCTATTGCGACATATTTGATGGATATGCGTGATAACAGTGTTCCACACGGTTCAGTTCTTGGCCCAATATTGCACAATTTGAACTCATCAGATTTTCCACAGTTAAATGAATGCGAATTCGCGGTATATAGTATGTTGACGATACTGCGATATTTTCGTCGTATGAATATAGTCTTAACATTAAGACCAAACTTTTAAATGCGTCTGAGATATTAAACGAATATTATAATAAATGGCAAATCATAGTGAATACGGAAAAAACACAATCTATCTTTTTTACAAGAAAGGAGAAATCTTGATTTCTTCCGTCTAGCCAAATGACACGTTATGATCTGCAAATTTACTAGAAGTCCTCTGTGAAATACCTCGGAGTTTATCATATTACACATTACAAGAACATTACATAAAATACCTGCTGCTATAAAAATGCTATATCTTTTCATAACCCGAAATTCTCAGCTATCAGGTGAAAATAAAATATTATTATATAAAGTTACTTTCCAAACAATTTGGTGTAAATGTGCTAACTGTCACATTAGGAAGTTACAAACACAGCGAAATAAATTTTTAAAAATAATGTTAAAATTTCCTTGCCATCACTCGAACTCCGCTTTACAAAAAAAGGTTATGTTGAATTGATCTCTGTTAGAATAAAGAAGCTTGATTACGGCTTAATCTACACACTGACGAAAATATAAAGATGGTAAACATTTAGTGATTTGCTTGAATTATTTAACTGTTTAAATATAAATATCAATTTGTTCTTTTTGTTTATATATGTATGTTTTCATTTATTTATGATTATTTGGTAACACCACGATTTCTGTGGTGCCGCAAAGTAAAATAAAGCAGACCTCAGGTAATCTGGCAAAAATGATAAAAAAATTTTATCTCTACCTATTGTTTGTAAGTCAGGGGGCTTCGCTCTCCCACAGGTAGCTTACCCATTTTTCTACAAATATGGTATACACAATATGCAGATTTTAAAATTCGATATCTACTGATTTCCAGAGGTCTTCTTTATTGAAAACCACACTTACTTTAGGGCGCGGCGCTACAGTAATCGTAGAATCCCCATTTATTTATTTGATTGCTTATTATTTTTTTATATATTTGTTTATTTATTTATTTACTCCTTCTTTTTTCTGCAGGCATATTCATATAAGCTAATTTTACACTCTCTAATTTTTTTTAACTACATATGCATGTACATTCATATAAGGTTTAAATATACACCAGTTTTTTTTTTTTTCTGTATATGAAGGGTTTGTTCGTTGTTTCCCTTCGTTGTGGGTGTCCGTGGCTCAAGTGGTAGTGGACTGGCTTCCAAGTCGGAAAGTTCGGTGTTCAAATCCCAAACTAGTCCGAAAGACATTCATTTTTTCAGTTAACAAAAATCAAGTAAGATGAATAGTTGATTAGAAATCAACAACAAACCAAGTTGCACTAAGAATTTAGTCTCCCCATCAAATGTCGGTTGCCACCCCTGCACACTGGTTCCTCTTGTATGGGACAGGGGCCATAAATACTTCCCGTTGAGATATCGTAGCAAAATTTTCATAAAAGTTCTTAAATAATGTTGTGAACATAGTCTAAAAAAATTAGAGCAATCGGCAACTTGTAAGGTGGATAGCAAAAAGGTGACGTGTATTTACCTGGACACTGCATTTGTCAAAAAAGCATTACAAATGATATAATTAAATAAATAAGAGAAAATACAATTTTTAAAATACATTTTTGTAATTATGTGCATCAAATAATTAAAACGATAAATATCTTAATGTTTAATAAGCCATAAAAAAAAGTCGGAAGAAGTTAATAAAAAAAAAAAAATGTACATGTAATTGACAAAGATTATATTGTGTCATCTAGAAGGTCATAAACAGATTCCAATAACTTTGATTTATCGCTCTTTCCAAGTTCTCTTTGCCCTTTTTTAAATGGATCTGAACGTAAAAGTAGAGTGTTCATAATGTCAATGTTTGTCAACATGCGTGACATTTTTCGGCTATGCTGTAGTCTACATTTTTTTAATTCTTTATTGCAGCTTCCTCCGAGAGCTCTCCAATTAATACTATTGCATTCTCTATCACAGCAGATCCATGTATTAATACTTTATGGACTGTAGCTGGCAAATAGTACCACGGATACTCATTAATCAGGTCCTTGGCAGTATCGAGGGCATATTCATTAAATTTGTGCACATTGATTTTATATGCCGATGCCAACGCTTGAAGTAAAGTAGCACAGCGATGAATCAGACTTTAATTAACACCTGTGATTTCTGAAGCCAATCTTGGATTACAAAAAATTTTTTTGCAACATTCCCATCGTTGGACGATCCTTTGTCCTCATTTCTGGGCTTGTCTAATATTAAGCCCATTTTTTCACGAAATTCCTCTTGAATTTGTTCCTTTCTTTTCAATACTTGTAATTTATTTCCAGGACTTCTAACCTGTCACATTTTGACAACGGACTTATAGGAAAGATGTAAAAAGTATTTAAAGAAACGTATTTTCACATGAAGTGGAGATAGACCAAATTCAAAATATTTCGCTTTTACGTTTTTGCTTAAACATATTGCCAAATTATTCATATCTGTGGGATTTGCACCACATATATAACATTTGGCAGAGGATGACTCACTTAAGGCGTTACATACTTTTCCGTCTACCATAGTGAGCTGTAAGCTATGCAGTAACTGATTCTTAGAACAATAAACGTTACGAAAGATGCCATCAAGTGCATGTGGTGATAAGGAGTGAAACATAAACAGCCTCTTCACCAGTCGCTGCGCACCACACAGAAACATGCCGACGCTGCCGAAATGAAGGGCATACAGCCAAAAAATTCTCTGCTGGATTTTTACCCATAAAGATGCTTTTAAAGTCGTAACTACTGGCCTCACTCAAATTTATATGAAAAGTCGAGGAAATCCTAGTCCAATATACGTACATATAGTATATGTACTTATACGTAGTTTTTGAATGACTTTAGTTAGGGGTACTCGTATAGTGCGGTTCAAAACAGTTGGCCCGTCTACTGCGCAGTTCTCTTAAGATTGCTCTTACAAAAATCCAAATTTTTAAAAAAAGGTGAATTTATTTTTTTGAATTGAATTTATAATTTTACAACACAAATATAGGAAAATGATCGGTGGAAGAGAAAAAATGGAAAAGGACGTAACACTCACGGATTTTCATTCTCCTCCTTGTCGTGCTCATTTGCCTAAGTATATATATGTACATATATACCATATGTGTATGCGTATGTACTTGCATCACGGTGCCTCGTATGAAAAATTAAAAATTCACTACGAATGCTCGTATAAGTTCATTTTCAACGTTTTATGGTGTAAGCTGATTAAAACATGTTATTAAAATACCAAGGGGAGGGAAGAATTGAGCTGTTCCACCGTGCACTTCAATGACTTTCTAAGGCTTGTAATTAAATTATTAATTCCTGGTTTCTCAACAGTTTACAAATGCATTTGTTCTTTCTGCAATTTCTTTTTTTTTTTTTTTGTCTCACAATCGAATTTTTCATGTTTTCACTGGATAATATCGTTTTTAGGTATGTTTCGAAACCTGTGAAGTGCTCAGACGTATAACATTTCTTTGTAGGACGATTTTTGTTATGACAACAGCTATGAAAATATATTGTAAATATGTACATATATATGTAGGTTGTTGCCTTGCTCCAGTGGTTCTCAGTTTTAATTTAATTCAACCCTGTTCGCACATCATGATTGTCATAAGCTATTGTGTGCATTAATGTTTTTCAAGCATAGATAAATATAGGGTGATTCATCGTTAGGTTTGATTTATAATGTAAAATAAAACACATAAATTTGAAAGTGAACTTAAAATTTATTATCGGTTAAAAGAACTATTCATGGCGTTTACTATTTAAAAATTATATCATGTAAATGTTGGCCACGACTACGTCTGAGGTGGTCCATTCGGAAGGTCCAGTTTTGGGTGACTCGTTAGAGCATAGCGACTGGTATTTCGCGGATAACACGAGTAATGTTCCAAAGCGTCAGTCGTAGCTTGCTTATTCCTGAAGACCTGAAAATTTACATATACCCAGAGAAAATAGCCCAAAGGTGTGATACCGCACTATTTAGGCGGCCAATTTACCATAGCAAAACCTGAAATTAAGTGCTCACCAAAATGATTTCTCAACAAGTCCATTGTTTCACGTGCTGTATAGCTCGTAGCGCCGTCTTGTTGAAAACAGAGCTCACCGAGAGCATGTGCTTGAATTTCAGGAAGCACATAGTCCGTTAACATAGCGCGATAACGGTTACCATTGACGGTAACAATCTGATTTGCCTCATTATTAAAGAAATGCGGACCAATGATTCCACCAGCCCATAAACCACACCATACCGTTGTTTTTAATGAATGTAATGGTAGTTCTTGGTACTCTTTGGTTGCTCAACATCCCAAATACGGCAATTTTGTTTATTAACGTATCCATCATAACATTTCCCGATAAAACACCAGATTTTCATTCGGTTTTTCCAGAGAGCATTCACTGAAAATATGACGCAAATTCAAGTTGCCTGGCTTCAATTCTTGCACAAATTGAATTTTGTACGCTTTAAGGTTTTTACTATTTACTTTTTTACATGCGAATGTGATGACGGCCAGGATGATTATTACAAATATGATATTCACCGAGAGGTTTAGTTTGTGTTTGGTTTGGAGTAATTCTATTTCTTCTGTACGGTTGAGATGAAGATCTTTAACCATTTCGATCGACAAAAATTCTTCTATTTTATTTGGTTCGTACGATGATTGCAGTATTGCCGGCAGGGGTTGATATTCTGTAATTTCCCTTGCCACGATTATCTTTTCGTTAATTTCAATAGTGGTGTTGAAATGTTGTTGATTAGGATTGAACCGTTGAATTGGTTTAACAGTAGGACACTAGTTGATATTTCCTCCACTTCTGGGATGTGTTCGTTGTTAGTGATTGTACAATTTGCTTTACTACTTCTTACTAGGTTTGGGATACAAGACGAGTTGCTTATATTAACTAGATAATTATCATTACAAGTGGATAAGCTGTTGTATGTTCTACATGTATTTGAAATGCCATAAATGTTACTCTTACATTCTAGGATTGACCTATCTTGTTTATAATTTTCTTAATTTTAACCAGTTTCAATAATGAAACATTATAAATTTCTTGATTTACTGTTGGAAAACTTAATATGTATATAAGGTTTTTAACATTTGAAGCTATTTTAATTTCGGCGAACTCTAGCCTCATCTATATTTAGGTATGGGAAATTTTTAGTTTTTAATAACGTCTCTGTTATGTTTAAATCTATTGTTGGAAGTATAAATGATTTAACTAAATTTACCTTTGCCCAATGTATGGCGTATGCTACATTTATTAGCTCTTCTTTTATAATGTCTAACTTATATTTAACTTTCATGATTACATCTGTATAGTTTTCTTCTTTTTCCTTAACTATTTTTAGTATATTATTTGTTACTTTAGTTAGCTCGTTTATCTTATCTACTGACATTTTGTTTATAATAACTTGTTTGTTATTATTTTTTAATACAATATATTATTTAATTTATCGACAATAATTTCGTGGTCGTGGTGGTCCGTGTTGCCCGCGATCCATTTCCACGCACTGCCTATGAAATCTAGCGATCTTTTGAATCTTTAAATTATTTTGAGTCTGGATATATAGGTCTTTATTTGCGAGATTTCGAAGGAAAGGATGGGATTCAAGGAATGGTTTTCTTGGATTTATGATGCTATTAATGCTTCCAAGTTCTTTACAGCTTTCTCGTAGGCTTCTATCTCGATAACCATCTTGAATGATCCTGCTTGCACTTTTGCTCGACCCGTATTGATTTTGATTAGTTTTGAATTGGTGTAATCCAAAATTTGATGCTCTGCGTTGCACAGCTGTAGCAGTGCCCTGTTAAAAAGTTAACTACTGATAAGACTTCTATGAATTGTTCTGCCTGATTGTGTTTTTATTTTAGAGTTTTGATCTTAAGCTACTATTTCCTTTTTGTATCTCGGGTTTAATTTATTTCCTATTCTTTTATTATTTTTAACATAAATAACATCACCTATTGAGTAGGTTTTTAAGCGACTTTTACCTTTGTTATGGTACTCTAGGTCAGCTTGTTGCTTTGTCTGTAATTTATCTGCGTTTGCTTGTCTTACTCGTTCGAGTTCCTGTGGGTTATTAAGTAATTCTCTACCGAAAAATAAGTCTATTGGTTTTTTATTTGTTACTGAATGAAGTAATCTATTGTATTCGTAAATGCATTTATCTATTGTAATAGCTCCGAAAAGGAGGAATGCGTGTTGTCTGTTTTCAGGCAACGAATTAGCTCGGAAAGGGTCGAATGAAATCTTTCGACTTGCCCATTTACAGAGCTAGAATAGGGGGGTGCTTTATAAAAAATTATATTGAGCATATGGAACATATTTGCGTTCTTTACAAATCCTACAGACTTTGGTGAATTTTTCAATTTTTTGTTTCATGCGAGGGAAGAAACAAAAATTTGAACTTTGTTTTCTCGAGCATTGAGGTGAGCTCGATTATGCTCTTTTATTATTTCTGTTTCTTGTAAGTTGTCGTCAGTAAGTGACTAGTTTTCTAGCAAAACGCGTTTTATAATTCCTAAAATGTGTGGGATAGATTTCTTGTATTATTCAAGAAATGGGGTTTAGATATTTTTTTAGAATGCTAACTAACTTTTCTCCAGTTTCTCCAGTGGAAAGGATAATTTGATTTTTAAACATATTGAGGGGGACATCAACAATTTCGATAAGGTCTTGACCTGAACTCTGGTCGCTATGCTGTGTTGCTGTGAGGAAATTTATTTGATCTATTTGTTCTAGGAGGCCTTGACAATGCGTCGGCAACTACGTTGGATCTTTTAGGCTTATATTCTATCTCGTAGTTGAATTCTTCTAGTATAGCTTTCCAACGTTTTAATTTGTTGTTCGTATTCCTGTTGCTTAGTGCATAAGTCAATGGTTGATGATTAATGCCCAAATTATAGCCAGCATTTCCTTCTCATTAGCTGCGTAGTGTTCTTCTGCCTTGCTAAGAGTACGGAAAATAAAAGTAATCGGCTTATAGTATATAGTATATAGTACGGCTCCTATCGCGTAGTCTGACGCATCGGTTGTTAAATGAAACTCCTTGTTGAAGTCGGGGTAGGTTAAAACGATATCTTCAGAAATAAGGGAATGTTTTAATTTGTTAAATGCCTCTTTTGCAGCTTCATTTAGATTTATGGATTTTTTACTTGACGCTGTTTTGGAAGTACGGCCATCTCCTCCTCTCAGAAGTGTTGTAAGTGGTTTTGCCAACTTGGAATAATCTTTAATAAATCTGCGGTAGAATCCCGACAGACCAAGAAACGAACGCAAATCCTTTCAAGTTCTTGGGTAAGGAGATTTGCTTATGGCTTCCACTTTAGATGGATTCGCCTTTATGCCATCTGAGGATACTATAAATCCTAACAATTCTACTTCTGACTTCAAGAATTCACATTTGTCTAGCTGCACGCGTAGGTTAGCCTGCTGAAGAGTCTTGAAGATTTTGTCTAAGTTTTGGAAATGAGTCGTTACGTCCTTGCTGAAGACTATAATATGGTCGATATATACGTAGCAGATGTGCTCTCGTAATATATCGTCTAAGGCTCTTTAAAAAATGGCTGGAGCATTTTTCAAACCGAAGGGTAGCCTAACAAATTCATACTTTCCATTATTAACGGAGAATGATGTCTTTTCAAAATCATCCTCGTGAAGAGGGATTTGGTGAAACCCCCCTTTGCGAAAATATCACCGAAAAGAATTTATTTTTTCCTAACTGAGCTAGTACCTCATTTGTGTCGGGAATGGGGTAGCGGTCAGAAATCGTTATGGAATTTAACTTCCTGTAGTCAATGACCATGCGAAATTTCTTTTCGCCGGAAGCGTCTGCCTTTTTTGGCACTATTCATACTGGAGCATTGTAGGGGAACCGTGAAGGTCGCATTATTCCATCATTTAGCAATTGATTAACTTGCTATCTATTTCCGCCTTCAATGACATTGGATAGGGGTAGTGTTTGGAGTAGATGGGTTCTGCAGTATTCGTTCGAATTCTTCCTTTAACTCTTAAGGTAAAGGTTAATCTTTCGTCTGGTTGGCCGAAGAGGCTATAGTGATTTGTAATTAGGCAATTTAGATTGTTCTTTTTTTCGGGAGACATGTGATCCATTCTAATGCTGATATTATGGACTGACTCGAAGGTTTGTTGTTTTAATTCGACTCTGATGTTATTGTCTACCAACATGTAATTTTCCTTTGCGAAAATAACAACTGATAGTTCCTTGAGACTGTCATTTCCCAGGATTGCATGCAAAGATTTTAATGACGGAAGGAGGAAAAATTTAATACCGTTCTTCAAGCCAAAGAGATTAATTAGAGTGTGTTGCGTAATTTCTATGTTTCCACAAATGGAGTTGGCGAGGAAATTCTTTTGTGGGATAGGGTTTTTTACAAGGTTAGGTTGCACGTAGTTCTTATTGGATCCGGTATCCACTAAGAATTTCAAAATTTTATTATCGCTCGTCCTACACTCGAAATAGGGTAGAGACGAGTTTGTTAATCTAAAAAATTAACATCCACAAAATTGGCTTAAGCAACTTCTGTGTTCGCAGCATTTTCATAGGGGTATTCATTAAACTGTTGATCGGCCTTTATATGATCGATTATGGCTGAGGTCATGTTGTTATACTTGTCCATTTCGTTTTGTGGATCTGGTTGCGGTGGAACCTCTGAGGTTTCCACATAATAATTTCTCTTTAATTTATTTGGATTCCATTTCAGATGGAAAGTTTTTCCCTTGTGGCCTATTGGCATAGTTTACGTTGTTTGTCCTGATGGTTGTTCCATTGATTCGCATCTTGGGGGCGGTCTTGGTGCCAAATTAGTGGGTACTTGCTGGATTTGGATAGAGTAAGATTAGCATCAATTTTAGCAGCTAAAAAGCAAGATGAGCTGCCTTGCAGAACCATGAGGTAAGGTTAAATTGAAGATTGTTAAGGGATAAAAGTAATCCTAGAATTGCCAAAAACATTGTATGTACATACTTAATTCGTTTTACAAAAGTCAATTAGTTTTTTTTTAAATTTTTCATTGAAAATATTTTAGAAGCACTTTAGAGTGAACACGAATTTAGTTCGATTATTTGTTGGAAATACTTACTTATAGTTCGCATGAATCTAAGAAATCATTCACCATTTGTTAAACCAAGCGCGTGTTTACGTTTTTGTGCAGACGAAGGAGAGTGTGCAGAAAAGAGTTGGACGGGAATATGATATTGGTATTGCCCAGTCGTCTTTTTCAGAAATCCTCCCAGAAGCAGAGCTCTGTCCTACCTATATTAACATAACGAATGAAGAAAAGTCTAGAATTCGAATTAGACACCGAAATTCATCACACATCATTAAAACCTTTGGATATATTCCAAAGGTGAAGAAAAGTGCGTACATTAAGAGCAAGATTGAGTGAGCTTCCAATATCCTAAAAGGCGGATTGCCCACTGCTCCAACTGCTCCCAAACCCCTAAAAGACTCTTCTAAGCGCCAGAGATCATTAAAGGAAACCGTGTCGGTTCCCAAATGGCCCAAAACTACCTGGGCCATCCAACAGCACATCTCTGAGGTCTTTTAGAGAAATTTTAAAATACGCTATAACGATTGCAGTAATTGACAGAAACACGTCGACGGATCGATAACACCTGAACGGTTACAGTTGGTCAAGTTGAAGCTTTAAGGCAACTTTTTGAACATTATGCGGAAAAATCCCGGACCACCTAATATCACAAGTGACGCTGGGTGACAACAAGGCCACGTCAAACTTATCGCATGCGTCGACCAAAGATCTCTCGATCTTCTCACCAAAGTCATATGTGGATTAGGAGAGATTTGGCCCTAAGCAAAACTAGAAGTCGTGCCTAGGGAGGATTTCCCTAGCAGACCTAGAACCCGCACCTGGATTCCAGCCAAACCCTCCTCCACAGAAAGCATTCTAGAGATTATTAGGCTCAACAACCCGACCCTTCCGACTCATGATTCGAAAGTCAAATAACTGACAGAACTAAGGGGCGCTTATAGATGCGCGTTTATTATGATCAAAAACTAATACCTTAATCCTCTAGCGCAGACTAAAGGCATGATTCGGTTCGATTTCGATGCAATACACATAAGGGTCTATAAAAAGGGTTGGCTGGAAATTGATAAGCAACTTCCTCTTTCTTTAAACGAAAATCCAAAAACACCCTTAGATTTTAAAGCCTCGATATCCTTTCCAGAAATGGATAGCGAGCACCCCAATTTATGCGAAGCGATAATCAAGCCGTCGGTCTCCTCTTCTGACACTCTGTCGGAAATGGAAACCGATGACGAAATAAAAAGATATTCAACACGAACAGAGGAAGAAGATGAGCTGTTGGGCTCATATTCAGAATCAGAAAACTCGAAAAAAAACCGTGGTGGAGGCCACTTCGGTAAACTGTAGTAATTATACGCTCTACTCTATATAAGAGTCAAAGGTAAGGTTAGAAGACTCCGAGTAAACCGTTGCCAGGCTAGAGACTGGCATCGGCATATCATGGCCACGATCATGTGGTACCTCTCCCAGGTAATAATTTAAAAAGGGTTGTACGGAAAGCTGGAAAGCTAAAAACTGGTCTCATCATCGGGTGCGATGCTAGCGCTCATCACACTATATGTGGCAGTACCGACATCAACGATAGAGGTGAGTCAGTTTTTGATTATATTATAGTACTAACCTCATTGTTTTCAACATAGGCAATGAGAACACTTTTATAACAACAAACCGACAGAAAGTGCTAAATATCACTCTTGTCTCCGACAACATCACTCAAATGTTAACGAACTTGATAGTATCGTCTAAACACTCCTTTTCAGACCACATTAACTTGAATGATGCTCCCCCAAGTCAACTAGCATTCCGAAACTATCGGAAAACTGATTGGCCAAAATACAGAGGAATACTGTCAGAAACACTATCCTCTAAACCGTCAAGTCCTCCGCGTGACACCAACGAGCTTGACATGAACGTCAAAGAATTCACCCTGGCTCTCAATCAGGCGGCTATGGTTGCTTCCTGCCCTCTTATTCAACCTATAGGCAATAAAAAACCGCACTGGTGGACATCAGCACTAGGACCGCTTAGAAACACCTGTAGAAAACTTTTCAACCCAGCAAAAAGCACAAGGAAATTGACTGACTAGGACTCATACAAAGAATTCCTCAATATATATAAAAAAAAAACTGAGGCAAAGCGATAATCCTGCAGATCATTCTGTAACAAAATCACAGAAACCTCTGAAGTTTGGAAAAAACCGATGGCTCTTGGATAACCTCAAGTGATGAATCACTCAACCTGCTACTGGACACCCACTTTCCAGATAGCTCCTTATTCGCGGCCAGTAGTAACTCGAAATGGAATTCTGCAACCGTGATCAAAACTCATAGTCTGATTACAAGAGACAAACTGATTTGGACGCTGCAGAGCTTCAAACCATACAAGTCTTCGGGCCCGGACGGTATAATACCTGCCGAGCTACAAAGTTCCTCAGATATTATCCTACACACGCTAGAGAATATAATGAGAAGCTGTGTAGAACCGATCCACATTCCACTGTCATGAAGAGAAGTTAATGTAGTTTTCATTCCCAAGGCCGAAAAATGCTCTCATCAGACCATCCTTTGGAACAACATGAGAGCATTTTTCGGCCTTCTGAAAACTCTAGAACGACTGATTCATATCCATATTTGAACTAAAATTGATCCTAAACATTTGTCAACGGCTCAACATGCCTACTGTTAAGGAAAGTCTGTGAACACAGCTTTGCATTCGCTGAATATCCCTAGAATATACAGAGCACACAATGATTGCTTTTCTAGACATATAGGGCACCTTTAACAACGTCGAAACGTCCACAATTACGACTGCGCTGTCACATCTGCAGGTGGATGATTCAGTTGGGGAGTTGACCAGGATAATCAGCTCCAAACAGGATGCTACTTCTATTAAAAGATGTGTCGGCAGAGGTACGCCTCTCTCCCTCTCTGGAATTTAGTGGTTAATAAGTTGCTGACATACCTGGAAGCGGGAGGTAACAGGGTGATTGCCTATGCGGATGAAGTTGCTATGGCCGTCTCAGGTAAGCATCTTAATGCCATTAAATAGCTCCTTCAGCTAAATCTTAACAGATCATTGTGATCACTGTGGATTGGGAGTAAGCCCCCATAAAACTGATCTTGTCCTCTTTTCCAGGAAATATAAAATTCCAACTATATATCTTCTCTCAATAAACGGTACCAGTTTAGTGTGTTTCGATACAGCAAAATATCTTGGTCCCATTTTTGACAGGAAACTTAACATTCAGGAAAGAGTCAAGAAAGCTACAGTAGCTTTATTTTCTTGCAAAATTCCCATTAGGAACAAATATCTAGGCCATAAGGCCGATACTCACCTTCGAGGTGGTTGTGTGGTGGAAGGCCTTAGACAAAGCAGTGAACTGCATGAAGCTAAGTAAAGTCCAAGGAACAGCATGTCTGGGAATGTCCCTCCGCACTCTGGACACTCTGTTTTATCTTACACCCCTCGAAATTTATAGCAGACAAGTAGCCGCAAACGAAGCTATTCACCTTAAAGCGATTTTACAGTAAGCAAATTAACATTTTGGCCACGCAAATACTACCTACTACCTGCAACATGGTATGTCCATCAGAGCTTCCTGTGACTTTTCCATTACTTCCTCTCGGCTGCTGAAACGCGTCCCCCGTAGTGGTTTTTTAACTCGATTGAACAGAAATAAGTCACAGGGAGCCAAATCAGGTAAGTTCGATGGTTGTTGGAATGGTATTTGTTGCAATTTTCGTTAAAAAATTACCAATAATGATTTCACTGTTCGACGGTGCGTTATCATGGTGCAAAATCGACGAGTTTTTTGCCCACAATTCTGGTCTCTTTCAGCGAATTGCTTCACGCAAACATCTTATAACGCCCAAATAATACTCTTCGTTTACTGTCTGTCCTTCTGGAAAAAATTCATGATGCACTACACCGTTGTAATCCATGAAAACCGTGAGCATTGCCTCTTTTTTAACTGAAAACGACGTGGTTTTTTTGGTCTCGGCTCATTTGGTGAACGCCATTCACTTGCTGATGTCTGGATTGCGTGTTGTACTCATAAACCCACAACTCGTCTACAGTAATGATCCTTTTGATGAGTGTGGGATCGGATTCAGCCTCGCAAATCATCTCTTTTGCGACGTCAACACGGTCTCTTTTTTGAAAGAAATTGAGGTCTTTTGACACCAACTTTGCTGCTACACGACGGAAACCCAAATCATTAACCAAATTGTCTTGGATCCATAGGCAATGTTTAAGTTCTCCACTATCTCTCTGATGGTTAATTTGCGCTTATTGACCAACATTTCTTTTACTTCATCAATGATTTCGTCGGTTTTCGATGTCAATGGTCTACCTCTGCGTTCATAATCTTCGATTGACTCACAACCACTTTTGAACCGCTCGTTCCACTTTAAAACGACCGTTTTCTTTAGAGAATCGTTGCCGAAACACTTTTCCAACATTTCTAACGTTCGCGCAATATTAAATTCGTTTTTTGCGCAAAGTTTAATACAAGTTCGTTGTCGCAAATTTAAATCCATTTCTAAAATTGTAAAAAATCGCCAACACTCACAGAGATAGATGCATGTTACTCTTGGCTACTTAACTTTTGCAAACGTCAAGCTATGACGCTAAGATTTAGAGGGAATGTGAACAATAGATGTACCAACATAACAAAAAAAAATCAGTACTCAATTCGGAAGAATGGGACCGCCACACGGTGGTTATTTAGAGTTATTCAAGGTGGTATTCTTAACGCACTAGGTTTTCTACCAGAAAACATCGACTACAGCATACCCAAACAACGGTTTGACAAGGGCTTCTATGTAAGCATTCCTTCCAGATCCTTGTGAGAGGAAAATGCATTTCTGGATGACAATTCAATCCACTTTTACACCGACGGTTCAAAGACTGTCAGTGGGGTTGGTGGTGGTGTTTTTGCCGATAAGATTTACCTTAGCCTCTCCTTCCCAATCACTGTAGCGTGTTCCAAGCTGAAATTCTGGCAATTAAGGAAACCCTTTCCCGGCTGAAGAAAAATGTATTATCTGCATTGGTTATCCGCATCTTTTTCGATAGTCAGGCCGCTATTAAATCCCTGGACTCATGCTTTCTAAATTCAAGAACAGTCATGGACTGCCGATCATCTCTAATGGAGATGATGATATGGGTGAAGGGACATAGAGACATTCCAGGGAATTGTAGGGTCAACGAACTTGCCAAAATAAATAAAACATAGGTATACCTATCGCCACGTGCAAACAAGAAATAAAGCTGGATGCTAATAGAAAAACAAACCATAGATGGGCGGTTGGATCGACATGCTTAGCGACCAAACAAATCTGGCCTAGATCTAAATCGCTCCAGGAGTTTAATTCTTCTAAATAGAAAACATCTTAGCGCCATTATAGGTGTCATCACTGGACACTTTCTCAAAGGTAAACAGACAAGAAGGCTTGGAAACAATCCCTCACCTCCTCTGTACATGTCCAGCTCTCTCCCAAAGAAGAAATCTCCACATAGGGGCCTTCTTCCACAATGACTTAAGTGACTTAAGCAACATAGACATTAAAAATCTGCTACGCTTTATTAAGAGCTCCAAATGGTGCCTGAAGTAGGAGGATCACAGATCCACGTGGCATCACAATGGGCCAATAGGCCTAAGTGGGTTGGTTTTCCAACAGCCACTTAAACCTAACCTAACCTAGGCCATTTGTTTTGTTAAGCTTTTATGTTTTGGATCAAACAAGAAGATATAACAAAGTTAAAGAAATAATGTAGAACTCTTATTTTCCATTTCTTCTACTTCTCATGGCAAACTTAGAAATTACCCGGTCTAAAAGGTCTACCACACCCATACATTCAATATACATTTTTATGGCATGGGGTTGTGGTATTTCAATTTTTTTTTTGACCAACGACGACAGTTTTCAACAGGCTGAACACCATGAGCAGTAGATAAGAAATGAATGGGTTTATTGTCAAACCACTTGATAAGTGATATCGTTGTTTCATTTCTTATCACTTGGTCATAAGAACCTCTCTATCTTCCGAGCTCAGCGTCTTTTTTCAGCTGTACAATTTTAGGAATACGACTAACCATAATGATACCAGAAGCTAGGATGCTACGGTGTCTCAACAATGTATCAAACAAAGTTGTTGAGGTAAAATGGTGATTCATATATATGTGGGTTTTGTCCGGTATGGAATCGGCTAGTGGCAGGATTACTTTACCACCAACATCCAGTTTTTCAGGCATAGGGACTTTATTTGACTTTATCTGTCTACCATTTTCATTGTATATTGTACAGTAAAAAGTCTAAATGCGAGCCATTTATTGAAGTCGTAACGAATTTTTTTTATACCTACAGGGTTAGGCTTGCCTTCGACTTTCAAAAAGGAGTTATCAAAATATTCAATAAAAAATTCAAATGGTTTGCAAATCATCAATCTTCATAGATTTCTAGAATAAGAGGTGAATCTCCTCGTCTTCCGGACACACGAGGGGGTGGCCGTGGTGTAGTTGTATATGCAAGGGGTCGCGGGTTCGAATTCCGTGCGAGGCAATTCTCTGAAAAAGTCTTTTCATAGTATTTGTATGTAGTTATATGAAAATCCCGTCGGCGTCAACTCTGACATGAAGGCATAACACTGATGTTGAAGTGGTTGCTAGCTGGGATAAATGTAACGAACGAGGATGTACTGGCTCCAGTTTGACAACCACCTCTGGAAAAATACCGAAACCTAATACACCTGATCTTCAAACTACTAAACCACCCGCCCGGGCTCTGGAGAAAAGCCAGTAAAAGGGTATTCATATCCCCTTGGTGCGCCCGGTATGAGCTCTTCATCATCGATCGATGTCCAAATCAGAGTGTTCTGAATCGAAATCTTAAAAATATTGTTCAATTTCTGTGGACAATAACTCTGGAATCCAAAACAAATTAAATATAATTAAATTTTATTTAAAAAAAAAAAAGACATAGTTGAGTATAAAGGTATCATATAGGATATCGCAGCAAATCTGACCCGCAAGGAATCATCTATTAGTCACAAAACATTTAGTGAAATTAAAATATGATAGATAAATAACTTAGTAACTATGCAACTACTATTAAAAAGTAAATATGCAACCACTTACGTCTTGGATTATTATATTAAGCAGAAAAAAAAAACAGTTTTATTCATTTCAATAAAACAAAATTCATTTATAAAGCAAAAATATTTCTTATTGCCGAAGATGATATATTTCATTTCCTGGAGCATATATTTTTGTCGATCGTAGATCCGATCAATCGATTTATATATTATTTTGGCATTGGTTTCCATCTTACTTTGGTGTCTTCATAGCATTAACTTTGTTACAGAGACATGTTTCGGCATTTTGTAGAGGAGTTAAAAACTATCATTTTTTACTGTGGGAGGGGGGGGGGTCCATCTCGACCCTTTTAGGAGTTATGAGCAATTTAAAAACAAATGACTTAAGATGGGGAAAAAACTATTAAAAAACAACAGTAACATTTACAATAAAGTCCTACACAGAAATTGAAAACCCGAAACTTGTTTTTTAATATAAAATTTACATCAAATTATTCGTGTGAATAGTTTTTGAATAATTCACATTCAAACTCAAAAATAACAATATTACTCAAAATTGTGAAATAATGTGTTAAATTGGTTTTCTGCATTCAATGCGCGTATTAATTCTGAATCGAACACAAAAAACCGCATGGCTTTATGTCCTGTAGTTTTTGAGCAAATTGAAATTGAAATTACTACTTTAATTCTGTCTTTTGGCATTTATGTACAAGTTAATGAGTATTATTTAAACATCTCTCAGACGCCTATATCAATAGTTTTCTTAATTAAGAGTACACGGGTGACCCGCTTCGCGGGATTAAGGCATTTCAACTCTCTTTCCGCAGGCGGCAGGTCCCGCTCACGCAACTTCGTTGCTCAGCTCGGGGTATGTGCTTTTCGTCAGGCAGGCGCCTATGTCATCAATACTCTTCATCCACAGTACTCATCACAAAATTTCAAAGTTCCCATTAATAACAAAGTTTCACTAATTCGCATTATAGAAAATTCACATGTTCCAATGTTGCAGTAAATTATTTACTTTGCGAAATATCTATGTTTGCATGTATGTAATATGTAATGAACTTGATAATAAAATATAACCGAACAAACCTTTGGCTTTTATACCGTTATTTCTTTTTGTGATAAGGCGTGTAGTCATTGATATTCACAAAGATCACTCTGTGTTCAACCGTAGTGCGAATCAAGTGATATTTTTTGTGAATAATCAATGACGGCTAAGCATCCTCTAATTCATCCTAAACTAAACAACTTCTCAGTGTTTTGCCCGTTCGGAGATTTGGTGTCGTTCAACGAAAGAAGCATTGAATTTTTAGAAGAATCTGGTTTAATTCCCACTAAAACATCCATTCCCCCACTGTGTTGCAACTTACCTATGAGGGTAGAAAAGTGTAGAAATGTAAAGTTCGGTTGGATGTTTTGATGCTCAAAGAAAAGCTCTAAAAAAAAAAGGTGACAAAAATTATAGAAATACAATCAACCCATCTATCGGTACATTTTTCCATGGACCTCAATGTCGGCTATAGATTCGTGAGGTGCTTGCAATAATTATCGCTTTTGTTATCAAAATGTCTGTGAAAACGATTTTTCAGGTAAATTAATTATACCTTAAGCTACAACCTAAGGATTTTTTAAAAATATTGTTACATGTATGTTATTATTTTAAAATTAGCATATAATCGCTTGGCGCCATATTGTCGTGAAATAGCCGAAATAATAGCATCTCACGTCGATGTTAACATTGGCGGCGAAGGAAAAACTGTACAAAGGAAATACCACAGACGCCGTGTAACAGAACAAATGAAAATCGTAGTGTTGGGGTTATTTTGTAAAGAAGATAATGTCGGACGCTTCTTTAAAGTGAACTCCAAAAGTAAAGAAGACTTGTGGCCTTATATACACAAATACGTAAACCTCAACTGCAGTTGTATTTGTACCGACAGCGCACGCCAGTACATAGGTATTGAGAAAATATTCCCTACTTCTACGACTCATGAATTTTAAACCACAGCAAAGGCGAATATGTTGACAAGACCGATGCAACCAATACTATAAATGATCTTGAGAATCAGAACAAGCTTCTGAAAAAATCAGTTTTATGCCGCAATTGAAAAAAAAAAAATAATAAGGACGACATGGCCTCCCAAATCACGGAATTTTTAATTGACGTAAAAAAAGTGTACCCAGGTTTTATCAAAGGTAAAGAAAGTGTGGGCTTGCAACTGAAGGACTTCGACCCTCCGACCATTCACAATGAGCACTTAAAAGGTATTTTACCACCAAAACAACCTCGGCTCTTCACCATCATCGAAGAACTCAACGAACTCGACTTTGACACCAGTACGGACGATGACTTCATTGACAGAACTAACATACCTTTTTAATATGTACTCGTATATTGAACATTTAATAGACTACTCTTAACTAACACCTAACTTACTCACAAACTGACTGACTGGGACGCGGAATTCAATGCAAATCTACCTCCTCGTGGTGCATTCTGGGTCACGCTAAATGATTTGCTATACTTTACTTACAAAGATGACCCTATTATCAATATTAATCCTCAAAGTGAGATCACGATAAATAACATATCAAAAAAAAAAAAAAAAACTTCTTATAAAAAATAGTTTTAGTAATTTTCAATTTCCTCAAAAACTAGAAGATATAAAGCCATGCGGTTTTTTGTGTTCGTTTCAGAATTGAATTGCGCATTAATACAAAAAAACCAATTGGGCACATCATCTCACAATTTTGAATAATATTGATTTAAAAAAAAAAAATTTCCATTTTTTACCAAAAATTTAAGTTTGAATGCGAATTATTCAAAAACTATTCACACGATGTAAATTTTATATTATTTTAGGCTTTCAAATCCTGTATAGTACTTTATTGTAAGTGTTGCCGTTGTTTTTTTAATAATTGCTTTCCCATTTTAAGTCATTTTTTTTCTAAAATTGCCCCTAACTCCTTAACGGGGCGAGATAGACCCCCCCTCTAGTTATCAATTCTTGGCGCAAAGTTATCGTACACTCCCCCATGTTTCTAAATCTATTATGGTCTACCACACTGGCATTTAGTTAAATATAATTTTGTCTATGATATACATACATAAATATATTAAATTAATGGATAGTTAAAAGTCTCACTCGATGATGCATTTCCTGTACAATAATACTTTTCAGCTCCGTTTGAACTGACTTCCAAAACTTCGTAACATCTTCCTTACTTTTTTATAAATCCGTTGGCTATATTTAGATTTCTTTCCATAAAATCCACAAGTACTTTTTGCTTTTTATTAGTTAAATTTGTCCTAAAATAAAATAACAAGGAAAAATCTTCCAAAAAAATTGCAATAATCTCCATTGGAGAAATTATTCATGACGCCACTTTTTCCACGGAAATTTTTCGAAAATGGATTCACGATACTTAGTGAAAAACTTCATTGGATATTCATTACAGAGTTGAATGTAGCCGCTTTAACACACCTTAAACACCCAGAGACTATAAAGATCAGTTAAGTGCAAATATCCGCCAATTGGCTTTAAGCCCGAAGTGCTTGCTCTTTAAAAAAGTGGAAAACAGTTACCGTTGTACAGAGCATTGTCAATGTATTTTCAAAACAACATTTTCAACAACTTCTGCACAGGCGTAATGCTGAAAGTGTAATTTTAAAAGATGGTACCACAGGTATTCAAAAACTGGAAAACAATAAGACGGCTTTGATGGAAACTGTCATGCATCAAATCAATACCAGAGTATGAGTGGACAAAAATATGCTATCTCATTACTTGCAAGTGTTGCTCAGACATAACCCTAATAAACGTCGAGTATGAGATCCTTTCTAACATATTTTATGAACGTTTAAAGACAAACACACCAATCAGCAGACCAAAGGCCAAAGACCAACTCACTGCATTTTCATCAACTCTAAATTTTCAAAGAAAGCAATAAGGGCTCACCTGTACTTGAATATAGCAGAGATCTATCATAGTTTATACTCGTATATGAGTATATAAATAAATATGAATATAATTTTAAATAAAACATACAAGACGAGAGACGAGTTGTTCGTAAAGTAAACGAGAACGAAACCAAGTATATCTTTTTTATCAGAAAACTACGAAGCATACACCATATATGTATGTATACAAGTTTCTACCACCTAGGACAAAACATCACTGTTGACGATAGTAACTTTTATATACATAGTTCAGGAGTTTTCGTATAATGGAAAAAAGGTATGCTTTCAAAGGACATCCTAATAGGAAACCTCTGTTATTCGCATTGACAAAACATTAAAATGAGTTAGAAGGTCCTTATCGAAAGCCTCAATGCAACTCTGATGCTAACGTTTCTACCACTAAATAATCCGCCGTGTGGTGAACGATAATAAGGAAACTACAGCAGGTACAAGTAAAACTGACTTTCAACAGAAAAATTCCTCATCGTATATTGGATTCCGTACTCTCTCAGCTCTCACTAAAGTAAGAGATGAGAATCTACATTAGTAACACTAGAATAAATACTCCTTTATGGGGTAGATTGTGGCGAATATTCATAAGCATCTAATGGAGACAAAGTAAAAAATATTAAAGAATGTATCACATGATGAATGACTTCGAAGTTGTGACATGAGAGATAATAAAATGGAACAATTACACGTGTTCGGTGCAAAGTTTTGTTGAAAGTAAATGCATAGGCTTCTACTGAATTTAAACTTTAAGTTGAAGATTCCAAGTGATAAAGCCGCTTACATGCAAGATAACTGAAGGCCACAAGTTAAGACCCAGAAAATACAAAATAATAAGAATAAGCCAACCGAAATAGTGCGATGAGGTAGATAATTGGAAAAAGCTTGCGAGAGTGTATACGAGTATATGGTATATACTTTAAGCGCGTAGGTTTCAGGTACTTCAATCAAGTATCATGTAATTTCTTCTTTGCATTGGAAAAACATAGGCATTCAGGTAAATGCGTTCATTAGTTATAGAGCTGAAGACACTTTTCGATTCATATGGCTGTAATTTCCATAAAGATTGTGAAGATTGTAAGAGTTAAGAGTCCCTCATGTTTTGGAAAATGGCATGTTACGACGGATAAACAATTATTTCCTAGTCACGCCTCCTATTATTTCTTCTTCATCTTCTTCTTTTCCTGTTACTAACCGTTGAAATATTTTACGCGTTACATAACGCTGAAATTGGCGATGTGACTTATTTTGGCGTATTTTACATTAAAAACGGTCTGTAGCAAGGTGCAGTTAATACGCCGATCTTATTCAATATCTACACAAGCGATCTTATGAGCTCACATCGCCATACCATAGGGTACGCAGACGATATAAACGCGTACAGATCTTAGGATCTGATCGAGGTCATAAATACGCTCTTTCAACGTGACTTCAATAACATTAAGCGGTATTGCGATGATTGGAAGTTGAAGATTAACTATCTGTGACTGAAGTCGGAAACCACTTTTTGTTTGGGTCTCTTCGAATACCAGAAAGAATTGGCAAACGTTTTCAAACGTAAAAAAATACAGCCAACCACTTGTTTGTCGAAATGTAATCAGATGCCTTCTGATCTTGCTAAATCAACATGTATATTTTATCAAACATATATCATAGATTTTGCTTTGACCCTTTTATAGCAGCCAACTCGATACGAGAGTACAAGTACAGGTAATGGCCCTTATCCGGTCTATGTTTGTAAAGGGTGATTCATCGTAAGGTTTGATTTATAATGTAAAATAAAACACATAAATTTGAAAGTGAACTTAAAATTTTTATTATTGGTTAAAAGGATTCATTCATGGCATTTACTTTTTTAGAAGTGTTGGCAATAGTGGTTTCAGTAGGTCGATTATGCGCACCGTAAGTTCCTCGAATCGCACAAAAAACATTTCTCACAGAACGCCGATTTTCGTAATACAGCTGAACAATTTGGAGACGTTATTGTGGTGTGAGTCTTTTCATGATGATTTGCCAAGCAATACCTAACAATAATAACAAAGCAATTTGATAGAAGTCATGCGTGATCTGTCAAAAGAAAGCCTATTGAAAATCAAACCTCACGATGAATCACCTCTTACTTGTTCCTCTGAGTCCCTCTGGACCATACGGTATCATAGGCGTTTTCCAAGTCAATCAGAAAGGCACCAGTGCACTGGTTCTTATCTATGTTCCATTGAGCGTTATTCACTATATTATTAAACAGGGTGGTATAAATGTTTATCTCTTCTAGTGGGAGATGTAAATGCAAAATGTTCGGTAATCTATCGATTCGCACTAATTTCTCATCTTTGATTGTGTCAAAGATCCTTTAAAGCTCTTCATTCGAAAAAAAATGTTAGTTGTTCCCTCAACTTGATTTTCCAATGATGTCATTCGTCTTGTGAACTTCCTGAGAAGTCGCTCAGCTTCATCTTCTACCTTCTCCTGCGGATCCTCGATCACAAAGAAGTTGTCATCGTCAATGGTCTTATTTGGGTCTATGCCTGCTGTTAAAAGTATTTGTTGGTTGTTCGTCGTTCGGGAGATTTTGAGGCAGATATTTTATCTGCTTGTGAGAATATATTCGAGATGCTGGTGTTAACAGTTACAATACAAACTTACAGAAGCCCTGTAATTCGCTTTTATTAACATTTGGAGGTTGTTGATACCGCGGTATCGTTTTGTGCATTGCTCTTTTATCTGTCACGTCCATCTCTTGTTTGACGGCTAGTAGAGTGAATTTGAGAAGAGAACTCTTGTTAACGGTTTGGAGAAGTGTTTGGAGAAAGTTTCCGCTCTCCTTTTCTTCTCTGTCTTTGGTGAAAGGCTTTACCCTCACGAATTTGACACCGTCTATTTTTTTTTCTTCTGTTCCGTAGACAGTTCCAACCCCCTCAGCAGCATAGTCAGCCGTTTTTCACCCTTCGGTGTAAATGAGAAGAAATCCGTCGTCAAATCCCTTAACAAATTTTTAACTTTATGGTTGCGCTCCACTGTATTACAGTAGATCGCGTGCCTATATTTACTTAACCTTTTAATGAAAAAATGATAACCTATGGCTGACTTACATAGCTCTATTGTGTTCTTCAATTCTATTTAATAGGTGTTGATTGAATGTACCTTCTGTCTGATATTTTTCTGCTGCTTTTATTGTTGCTGTTGCTTCTGCCGCTGTTGCTGTTGTTGTTGCTTTTGTTGCTGCTTATGCTGCTGCTACTTCTGTTGTTGTTATTGTTCTTGCTGTTATGCTTTTATTGTGGTTGTGCATCTTTCTTTGTTAGTTCTTTTTTTCTGAGTTTTTTGTTGTTTTAGCGGCTGTTTCTTTTTTTGTTGTTGTAGTAGCTCCATGTTTATTTTTGTTGTTGCAGAGGGCTGTTTTTGTTGTTGCTCCTCTTCCCTCTTTGCCTCCTGCTTTGCTTTTATAGCAACCACTTTTTGCTGTAGCTGCGAATTTTGCCTCCTTTGATTTAATGCTGCTCTTGGTGATGTTGTTGTCACCCCCTCCTTCACTCCACCATGCAAAATTTCTGAAGAACTTGATAAGGAAGGGCGCTTTACGTTCTTCCTGTTGTTGTTATTGCCTGGTGGGCTGCATTAATCACCTGATCATCATATGACTTTACCATGGACGCGGAGGTTTATGAACGACCACATTGTTGCCGATGCTTTCAGAGTGACGAGACCGTTGACACCACCAACTCTGAGATACTGTAGGATTTGAATTAGAGCAATAATATTCAGACTGTACCCCCAATTGAGACTGCAACGGTTGCATATTTCTAGAAATAATTTAAGTATATTTCAAGCATCAACACGAGTTTCTGGGTCCAAAAATCCTTCGAAAAATAGACGAGAGCAAATAACGCAGATATACATATATCTATAGGTTGTTGATGAAAACTTCTTTAATGTAGAGGCTATAGGAGCTACTTTTCAGAATATGTACAAGGCGAATACTTCATTGACATAAGTCATGACTTGGGAAATCATAATATTATGGAACACTGACGACTCGAAATGTCAAGATTTAACCAGTTTTGAGACATGAAAATAATTTCATCGCCTACGTGTTCAATAAATAAAAGAACCGATGTACATTTACTTCATATGTCCTATAATAGTAAATCATTTAAAAAATTATTGTAAAAAATAGCGATTTGATTTTTGCTACACAAAGGATCTTATATAACCAAACCATGCTGACAAAGGATCTCATGCTTCTAAGTCAGAATTGCGAAACTATTATTTTCAGGATTCATTTGTAAAGTTCATTGCAAAAAACAAGTGTTTACAGAAAAAATACAAAAATATCGATATTGTTGAAAATTGCATTAAAATGTATAAATAAAATTTCCATGCTTTAGGTTTTTCTTTTCAAGACAAGAACAATAAGTGATAAGAAAAATTTTCGTTTTTTAACTACAATCAATATGACTTAGGAGTTTCCAAATCGACAAAAAGTGCATTGTTCTGAAATCATCCTCATAATCCACCTCGCCTTTCGATTTTTTTTTTCTTTTTTTTTATAAACATTTTTTGGATGAAAATTAGACCGCTTATAATTATAGGAATCTTTATTTTAATAATTGGAGTAAGGCGCTACATTACCGATTTTCTGAAGCGAAAAACCCAACTCCTCACATGTATTTAAAAGGAGTCATTCTGCCAAAATAGACAAATTCAAATACTTAGGTTCTGTCGTTAACCACCAAGAAAATTGCGATGACGTTATCATGCCTAGAGTCAGTGAGGTGTAGCATAAATGGCGCTAAAAACCCGCTGTATTATATTACAAAAAAAAAGCCGCTTAAATCTAAGGGTTTGTGATATAACATACGCAACGCAATGTTGGATAATGTACGAAAAATATAAGGAAAAATTGACAGCGACGGAAATGAAAATGTAACGAATGTTAGCCAGTGTAACACAACGGGAGTTTATAAGAAGTGCAACAAGCATTCGCTTGTTTTGCCACATTTCACGAAAGCCGTTTGAAAATCCGGTCCAGAAACTCCAGCCGATTTTTAAAGAA
Organism: Volucella inanis; assembly: GCA_907269105.1. Classification (NCBI taxonomy): domain Eukaryota; kingdom Metazoa; phylum Arthropoda; class Insecta; order Diptera; family Syrphidae; genus Volucella; species Volucella inanis. The sequence continues at coordinate 61,554,424 of OU026155.1, forward strand.
AGGGCCGATAGACAAATAACTGAATCACTCAAATGCTGAAACATCAGCAAACTCTTGACCTCACTAACGACATGATCCAAAATATAGTGGCCTGCAGAACGATTCTAAGGTCCGCAAATGTAGCCAACCCTGTATTCGCTTTCTGTATATAATAAGAACAAAAAAATGAATTTTGTTCATTTATAACAGTCTTGAAGGTGACGGTATCCAGAGAAAGGCGAAAGCGTCAGTGCATCTGTCAATGGAGATTTCATCTAATATTCCCCTTTTTATCATACATTTAATCCCATTTAAATGGGTAAAAAAGAAATTCTTTGGTTAAATTGTGATATGTATTTATTAGGTATTCATATATATGTATGTAACATGTACATAAGTACAAATAGTGATGACACTTTGTCGGTACACTTAAAGCACGGCACGAAAACGGTCGACCCGAAATCGTCTGACTTACATAAAAGTAATAAGTAAATTCTGTACGTGTTGGTGGCATCATCAGCATCAACAGTCTCGTTGTGGGATGCCTCATAAATTCAATAGCATTGACTGTTTAAGAAATTCTCTGTGGAAATTTAAATACGCTTATGGATTTGTGAGGTTCCACTTATTTTATTGTTGAAAGTTTTACTCTTGTTGTATGCGGTTTTATTATTATAATGTTTTGTGAGTTGGTCGCGTACTTTTGACAAATGTGCCTTTCATCTTCACCTCAATAATGTCAAATTATGACACTTTAGTAGATTTATGTGAATGGAATATGAAGTGATGTCCACGCATTAGTCATGGTTTGGTATGGCAACAACGTGAAGTTTTATGGGAACAGGAATGTAAAGAAAGGCTATGTCTATTATATTAGAAATTATTTCTAAATGCATGAAGATAAGTTAGTTTGTGGACATTAAATATTTGTAGGTGTTATGTGAATCTAATGCTAAACGACTTCAGTCATACTTATGAGAAATGACAGGATCAGTAAGCGTAAAATTAGCATCTAAATAGGGTAATGTATCTGGGTAGATAATAGTATTTTTTTCTACAGGGTGTTTCGAATAATATGTCGACAACACAAGAGGAAATGCCCTAAATTAGTTTCAGAAAAAAATTGTGTAGATGGGAGCGTCGGCAGTGCATCTCCTCCGAAACACAGAGGGTTTAAGCAAAGCCTAACACTGTCCTGTTTTGACTCTAATTAAAAATAACATCTTTCAAATTTTTGCGTGTATCGATCGTATGAGGACTTTTACTGTTTCATAGTAAATATTGCCCTTAAACTACAAATGTTTAACGCATTAGTTATTGATCATCAAAAGTAAGTTTTATTTTTTTAAAAAAACTTACAATTTTGTCACCATTTTTTTCGAAAAAATATTTTATTAACCCTCAGTTCTTACAACTTTGAAACATATACCTAGTATTAACAAGGAAAACAAAAGTCAGGTCATTTCATCTTAAGCCAGTAGTTTTGAAGATACGACCCAACTTATTAAGACAGATAAAACCTTGAATGAAAAATTGTTAAAAATTTTAGGGAAACAAATACAAATATTAAATGCATATTTTAATTTTTATTTTTTATTATTATTTTTTTCAGCAAGCCTTGTACCATATTAATTGATCAATGAGCAAACCATTGGTTTGTATGCACGCCAGAGCTCGTTTTGAAAGGCTCTAGCAATGTCCATTCTTTCTAATTATTCTCGAACTTTTGCAGCTGCCCCCTAACACTTTGGTTCAAGTCATCCAATATTCTTATTCCAATCAGTAAACATCCGTTCCCATAAAAGACCCAACGATCTAACTGCATGGCTACAGTGTGCGGGTTTGCCATCCTGCTGGTACACAATGGCTGTTCTTAGTTGTATAGTTGCCGCGGTATATCTCCTAATAGTTCTGAATTTTTGTTTCGCAAATAGATAGAAATTCGAATTAAGTCTTGGAAGGAGCCCGGGTTTCTGAGTAGATTGCTTTCTACCCAGGTATGTAAATTCTGGAAAATAGTGATTTCATCCCTGGTGAAATGGAACTTATCCATCCATAGAATTAGACCAATAATGTTGCCTTCCGTGAAGTGCCTTACCAGAATGTAATTGCAGAATTTCAAAAGAATTCTCTGAGTATCCAGGTTGTAGCTTCTGTACTGGTATACTATATGATGGAATACATACACGCCTTCTGAATCTAGAATTCTCTAGATGTAAGTCCTGCTTAGATTAACGTGTCTACTTAGTTGCCTAAGATTGGTATTTTTAATGGTTTCTGAAGTAATATAAAACGTCTTCGTTACTGCCAACACCTTCTACTAAAGCAGAGCTTAAGAAATAATCCAACTTATAAAGGTCCTACCATTCGGGGCAGTTCTATCAGATATTCTAATCTCGCCTAATGATTAATACCGTTGGAGAAAGCATATACGCAAATCATGTCTGCGTATTCTTGTGTTTATAAGTCATATCAATTAGAACTACAAATTTAGATACTGATATTGTTCTTTTGTATCATTTTTGACACATTAATTTAGGCAAAATTTAATTTAAAGTAATTAAAGTATGTACTTATAATTATGATACCCCATTTATTAACATATATGCATCAATTTCAGTGATGTTATTTTTAATTGGAGTCAAAACAGAGCAGCGTTAGGCTTTACTTAGAACCTCCTTATCTCGGAGGTGGTGCATTTTCCATCTCCCCTCCTACAGCCCGACCATACAGTTTTTTCTTAAATGGGTTAAGGAATTTCTCCTAAATCGTTAGACCCTTTATACGGAATACCCTTTAAAAATTTGCCGTTTACCTTTAAAAGCTATATAAAAATATATTTCATTTTATCTAAAGTAACTGTAGAATTAAAAAAAACTACTAAAGGGGTAAAATTTCATGATTGCCTCCTTAAATGAATAACAAAAAATCAGTACATATAGTAAATAAATTTTAGTTTTTATTTTAAAATATTTGCGAATCTCTAAATCTATTTTCTTTATTTTTGTTTGACATTATTGTCGTGTTTGCTTTCAATTGATGACATACATGTAATTGATTGGCAGAATTCAAAAAGATTAACGAGTTTCCGATAAAATTTCAGTTATTTTTTTTTTTTAAATATACCGTTCCATATCATTCTATCGGTTAATTGAGAAAAAGGTAAGTCAGTCAGAGTCTGTTTTCCTTTTCTATGATTTATTTTTCTACTCTGCTTTGCTATCTGTTTTTGAAATGTACTAGACACCAAAATATTACAAGATACTAGACACATTAATATTTTACCCTCTAACGATAAATGTCGTTATGGTTTGTGTGTTTATGTGCCTAATGCTGCTCAAACCTACTTTATTTGTCTAAGAATTAGATTTTTAAGGCTGGAATCGGTGCAGATTTTTACTCCAAAAACGGAGATTGCGTAAATAATACACTAGGAAAACTGGAGGAAACCCAATACTCTATTAGTGGATCAGCATAGTGTTTTGTACCGACTCCGCTGAAAAGCAACGGAATGCTCCGTGTTTGCAAAACGACGTATTAGGATCAGGACCTGTTGTTCGAAATATGGATAAAACTGATAGGCATTGTCTGTACAAATTCGTGTATGAAAGGAACCATTGCAGTTTCAGTACCCAAAATAACCGTTCCTAGTGAATACCAGTGGCATCATTGCCAAAAAACCATAAGAGATTCCGCCTCTGATGTGCTGGGTTTCACTTGGATACCACAAAGAAATCCCTGGTTTGACGACGAGTACCGGCAAGCACAGATGCATACAAAGCGGCTCTGCAAGGAAGAGGAGAGACGGACACTGGCTTCTCATGAGAAAAAAGAAAAAGTATGAGATGCGCGCGGTCGAGGAAATTGAAAGATGCTGCTCCAGGAATAAAATTCGAAAGTTTTACTAAAAGGTAAAAATAAACATCCCACGGACACAAACCCAAAACGGAAGCCTAAAGAGATGAACAAGGGAACATAGTAGTAGAGTCACTATGAGTTTTTCAAAGAGGCAGGTGATGATTTGTTAAGGAGCATATACCAACTCAGTATGAACAAAGAAGACACTCTGAACTGGGCCAAATACAGTGGTATCAGCCCTCTAAACATAGCCTAAGATCCTATCTGCTGTATTGTATAAACGCCTGAAGCCGTTCTTCAATAACCCGATTAGTCAATATCAGTAAGGCTTTCGGCCAGAAAAGTCAAACATCGACAAAATCGTCACACTACAGCAGATCTTGGAATAAATCCATTGATACACACCACCTATTTATCGATCTTAAGGCCGAGTATTACGCCATAGAGATGAGCTTTACAGAGCAATGTCTAGTTTCCGCATCTCTGCCAAACTCGTCCGTTGGTGTAGAATAACGATGGCGCTGCTCCATATCACAAAAAAAGGTTTTAGACAAGGTGACGCGCTGTCACGTGATTTCTTTAAAATCATTCTTGAAAGAATGTGTAAAACTCGCAACAAGAGGCACAATCTTTCAAAAGTCCGTTCAATTACTCGCATACGCCGATGATATTGACATAATCAGAAGAAAGCAGCGTGATGTTAGTGGGGCTTTCCTGAGTATAGAGGAAGAAGCCGTTAAGAAGGGTTTAACGATCAATGAAGACAAGACCAGGTATAAGCTGTCACCAAGAAAGGACACCCAACACCGACGTCTTAAAGCCTCTTTTCTATGATTCAGAGACATGGACTTTATCAAAAATATCTGCGTTGAGAGTAAAATTCATGTACAGCGGATGGACAGCAATGCTCCGGTCCGAAAAATCTTCTAATCGACCCCTGAGAGACAGCGCAGTAGAGGAAGGCCGTGACTCAGTTGGCGCAAACAAGTGGAAGGACCTCAACTAACTTAGCAGGCGAAACTTGAGGCAGCTAGCTAAAGATCGACCTGGTTGCAGACGCTTGTAGGCTGAGTCCCAGGTCTACCCGGACTATAGCACCACCTAAAGTAAGCAATGAAATTGCGGAATTGGAGGAGCTTAAAGGTACAAGTATTTGTCAAAAGAGGATATTGAACGAACGAGACAAAAAAACACATGATAGATAGTATGTTACGATACCCCAATATCACCACACTGACAACGTAGACACATTCCGCAACGCAAACTCAAAAATGCAAATGTTGACGAATGAAGAGGGAGTTTGCTGACAGTAGGTCATGACAATAAAGTTATCGACCGAAATTTATTATTTATTTATTTTTTTTTTTTTTTTTTTTTTTTTTTTTTTTTTTTTTTTTTTTTTTTTTGTATTGGGACAGTTAAATTCATGCTGTAAACACCAGCAGCCTAAATTTGTTCCCCCAAATACATAATGTATATCGAAGGAAGGATAAACATGACTTTCTGTGTATGAGAATCACCCGAATGACAGACAATTAACAAATACTTCTGCTAGTAGGTGGAGTTCCAAAAGAAGTTGCCGATAATGATGATCGGTGACCCACAAGAAAAGGTAGAGTAGAGTAGAGCAGTAGAGCAGTAGAGAGCAGTAGAGCATTGATTAAGAGGATAACCAATTCAGTTTTAAGGTGGGGTATGATATCTAACCTGGTATTTTGATATCAACAATATCAATACCAAAACTATAAAAAAAAAATGCACGTATCCTTGCCCGATTAATTGACACCGTTCGGCGAGAACAGTCTGGGCATAAGTAAAAATCTGCTGTACATTCTTTTGAATATGCTCATCAGTAGACAGTTAATTATTAAGAATGGCGATGTGACTTCTTTTGACATATTTCTTATTTTTTCTCGCCGTTCCCATTACATCTACGAGTACACACATCTTGTCAAGACGTACGCAGATAACTTGATTAGGTCGAAAGACCGTAAGGATCAACATTCTCATACAACGTGACTTCGATAAGATTGAATGTTTTATTTATTTATTATACTAAAATTATATATAAGTAATCTGGGTTTATGGTTTTATCCAATATATTAAACTGTGCTGAAAACTTGTGCTACAAATAATAATATTGGAGAAAATTTTGAAGCCGATCTGGTGATTTTGAATCATGCTTTTCCTTTATAAATATCATCGATCTAATTTAGCAGGTCTACCTGCAATTCTTTGAAAAGTTTAATTTTAGTTTCAAAGTTTTTTTAAACTAAAGTTTTTCTTAGCACATAATTGAACACACTTTTTTTTAATTTTATTTATTCATTTTCTACTTTGATTGCTTCCGCCGATGTTAATAATTCTTGTACTATGTACATATGTTACATATATCCTATTAATATATATTTTATAAATGTTAAAAATTTCCATAAACAATCGGAAGGGAGATACCGTCTACTATTTTTTTTTTTTCAAAAATGACTATTATTTGTATTTTCATTAGTAAATCCTCCTCTTTCTCCCTTCTTTTAAAACTTAGATTTATCTTCTTGGTTATACCGATTTATCTTGACGGAATCTTGTTTGATGTCACTTTTTTCTTACTTATATTTGATCTGCTTGATATTTTATATTATTGTTGACATGCATATTTGTCTATTTCTAGGTAATTTAAAGATCGACGTTAAGCTCGATTCCGTAATTCATAGTTTTATTAAAGTATATACTTTGAAAACTATAAAATTGGTTCTATATTTACTAATAAGTTTTTCAATTCAATAACTTATATAAATTTATACAATAATGGTATTATAATTACGTTCAAACCTAAGTGCGTTAATTTAATTATTGTATTCTCTAAATTGTGCATATATAAAAAATTTAATAAAATATCAGTGCAATAGTTTGAGGTGGACTAAGGCCTAGTCTTCCCTACACTACACTGGCTTATGATTTTGGGCACAGTAGATCCCTACGAGTTTTTGCTGATTTTTATGACGAAATAGTAAGAGACTTTTTTATAGGCAGATGATTTTACTATCTGGTGTTTGTCATTGCCTGTCAAGAGTGGCGTCATTAGAAAAATGGTTTACTTTTTCTGTTTATTGGCGAATTTTTAACCCAAACCGTTCTGGGTGATAGCCAGCGAACTTATCTGGTACACGTATTTACATACTATGTAAGTCACAATTTGAGTACAGCTATAGTTAGAGATTTGTGGTCTTTTATTCCTGGATAGGAGGGTTCGGACAAATGTTTGACTGTTCTGAATGTCATCGATCCAATTTTGTATATAAATGTTTCCGCCATAAAAACTAATAAAAAGTTGAAGAGTTTAAGCAGATCTCGTGATTTGACCACCGACATAATTTCTTGTCTGATCTCTATCTATCATCTTTTATCATCCTTACTTAAAGTAGGTCTTTTCAAAGCTCAGATCCAACAATGTTGGTCATACTTAGTACTTGATTTTATTGACAGTTAGTAGAGCTTTTCATAAGAATACCGACTTTATTAAAATTAATTTAGTGCGAAATAAAGTTATAAGATACTTATTACTTTTCACATTTATCTATAGTCGTAATATCGAAATTGATCACAATACAAGTACCCAACTTTTCGGTTAAAGCAATAAATTGCATTGCATTTGAAAACTTAAGAAGTAATCAGCAAATTTTATTAAATTCTTATTTGATATAAAGATTTATTTTTATACCTATACCATATATGTAGAAATAAACAAAATTTCGTATCGTCTAATTGCAGACTTTGAGAAGCTTAAATTGATTGGTTATTGGACCTATTTATGCTATTATACTTTTCGAAATTCTGTCCGAATGATGATCGAACGCAACTCTTTCATGAACTAATGTGTGTTGCTTCGACCCTTCTGCACTCGCAAAACGTCGTTGTAATTGTCACTTATCCAAGTATGAAATATTTCATACATTTGTTTAGAAAAATAGTCGTAAGTATATCATAATATGCATAGTTTTTAAGTGACTACAGTTAACCAAGGCAAACGTTAATTCTTGTAATTGATGTATTTGGACAAACAAAAAGTGGACATTTTTAAATCTTTCTCCGCCGATGAATGGATTTAGTGAATATTATTTATTTCTACTGGAAAAGGATTGCTGTCGATTGAGCTGTGCGATTCAAAAGATCAAATTTTTGCGCAAATTAGCAAAATTTTTTGCAAGTCAGAATGTTTCAATATTTAACACGTTTTTTTTTTTTTTTTTTTTGCTGGGACAAAACGGCTTATCTCTACAACTTTACATTCCTGTGAAACAGAAACCCGTAAATGCCTTCGTGTTTTCTATTTAATTATGTACGTACCATATACAACGCAACCTACTGTCCCAGTAAAAAGGAAAGGATTCTAATCAGACTTATGACCTGAGATCCCAACTGAGTTTGAAAAACAAAACCAAGAAGGAAGTCAGTAAAGCTCGATTAAAATCAGTTGGCAAACGGAAAATTTTAAGTGAGAAAATGCATGGGTGTGCACATCCACTTCCATTTTTTTTCTTTTCCGCAATCATTTGGGGAAATTTGTTGTAAAGTTCCCTTTTCTTAAAAATTTAAATTTTTGTGAGAGCAAGTTTAAGCGACTTGAATACATTGCAGACACGTTACTCAAACAACATGGAAATATTAAACCGTTGGTAAAGTAATTTATTAATTAGGCAATGGTATACTAAGATAGACTTTTTATCAAATTTAATTGGTATGTCAATATTTATTTTTTTTGGAAGGCCGTTAGATAATGTATGATATACTATTTATTGTTCGATTTTAAACTTAAACTTGTTTACTTGCCCTTAAATAACATAAATAATAGTTTTAAGTTTAAGCTTAGCACATCAAACACTTCAAACCAAATTAGGAAGTCGTACATATTTGCGTCTAACTACGAGTAAATATGTTTGCATAATTGAAATAAACCAATTCCTATCCGTAATTCTCCCATCATACTGAAGCTTATTTTCATATGAATATAAGTATGAGTAAAGTCGTTTCATGCACTTTTATTTTTGCTGTCGAATTCAATAATAAAACATAGAATAGCGTTGATGGATTTATTTGTTTGTTGCATCATCCTCCCGCCCTATGATGTCTTTGCGGAACAAGCCATTTATAGATTGCTTACAGTCTCTTCACAAAAACAGCGAACGAAGATTGCCAATAAAATAAATTGTAAATTACCCTGTCGGAATGCAATTATGATGAACAGTTAGTAAGTTTTAGCTTGTGTTCCTTCATTATATGGTATATGCGCTAAATTTCAGGCGCAGGTTATTTTAATAAACATACAGTCAACAGTAAAAGAAACTTTAAAATTCTTCACTAAATTGTAGACAAGTAATTGATACAAGTATCACATGAGTTCAAAATTATATGAGTAAATCTGACGTCCTGCGATATTTATTCGCAATTTATCCACAAGAACATATAATAAGTACATAGGTACATGAGCATGCAAACAATATTGGTTTTAATGTACTTTATTATAATGACCAGAGAAAAGGCAAGATGCAAGATTTTTATAAAGAAAGAAATTGAAATGGAAATCCAAAATTAACAATACTCCTATTTCACAACTAGTTTTGTAGAGTCAAGAAAAATGAAAAATTCTGCTGCATACAAACATTAAACCAGATCGTTTATCCACGTCGGTAAAAAATTTTACTCATGTGAGCTGCTGGCTTCATAAAATGGCTCCATTTAATTTTATAATTTTACCATAATCTTGGAAAACATTTTAGTAAATAATAGCAACATTTTGCAGACCGCTTGAATTTTTAATGTGAATTTCTTCCAACCTTTATTCCTTTTGTTAACGAAAAAACTGATTAGATTGTTGGTTATTTTGGATCACAAGAAAACACTTACCAGCTAAATGAATCACCTATGTACATATTCATAAATGCACATACGATATACTCAAAAGTATTATTAAATTATTAGAAGAAAATGCTAAATTTCTGGAAGTAGTTTGAAATATTTTTATCAAATATTCTATTCAATGTATGTTGAACAATAGTACTTTAACAAATTGGTTTTATCTATTCCACGGAAAAATCTGCGTTCTGTAAGAAATGTTTCTCGTGCGATTCAAGGAATTTACGGTGCGCATAATCGACCTACTGAAACCACTATTGTCAATACCATTTGCAAATTTGAGTCCCAGCTTACATTGGTGAATAATACTCCCCCGGTTAGACCACATCCAGCACGTAGTGAAGAGATTATGGCAAATGTAGCTGAAAGAGTACGCAAAGACCGTGACGAACCGATTCGTCGTCGTTCTCAGCAGCTTGGCTTGGCGTATTTTACGTGAGGATTTCGGTCAAAAGCGTACAAAATTCAACTTGTGCAAGAATTGAAGCCAGGCGACTTAAATTTGCGCGTCATATTTTCAGTGAATGGGCTCTGGAAAAACTCAATAAAAATCCGGTGTTTTATCGTGAAATTTTGTTCAGTGATGAAGCCTATTTCTAGCTCAATGTGCACGTTAATAAACAAAATTGCCATATTTGGGCTGATGAGCAACCCGAAGAGTACCAAGAGCTACCATTACATCCATTAAAAACAACGTATGGTGTGGTTTATGGGTGGAATCATTGATCCATATTTCTTCAAAAATGAGGCAAATCAAAATGTTACTGTCAATGGTAACCGTTATCGCGCCATGTTAACGGACTATATGCTTCCTAAAATTCAATCATAGTCTCTTGTTCACATAGTCTCGGTGAGCTTTGGTTTCAACAAGACGGCGTTACAGCTATACAGCCCGTGAAACAATGGACTTGTTGAAAAATAATTTTGGTAAGCACTTAATTTCACGTGCGATATCATACCTTTGGACTATTTTCTCTGGGAATAAGTAAAATCTCAGGTCTTCAGGTATAAGCCAGCTACGATTGACATTTTGGAAGCCAACATTACTCGTGTTATCCGCGAGATACCAGTCGCTATGCTCGAATGAGTCGCCCAAAATTGAACCTTCCGAATGGACCATCTCAAACTTAGTCGTGGCCAATATTTACATGATATCATTTCCAAATATTAAATGCCATGAATTTTTCTTTTAACTGATGATAAAAATTTGAAGTTCACTTTAAAATTTATGTATTTTATTTTACATTGTAAATCAAACCCCACTATGAAACACCCTTTACAATGCGTTTCATATACTACGATTATATAACCCATATTATCTTTTTCGAATAATTTACGACTCGCAATACATTTTCATCTTCTATTATTTGAATTAAAATAAGAAGTATATCGTTTTCCGTTAAGAAAAAAAAAGTTGTTTCTGATTTACATTTATAACAAATGTCTAAGTTTTTTAACAAATTAAAAAGAATGAAAAAAGTTAATAATTTATTTGAAGACCTTCAAACCTTCAATTAACCTTTGATTTTATCAATTTTTGCAGCAGTTTGGGTTAAGTTTTTTTTCTATTCATGAACAAGAGTTTGTTTCAGCTCTTCAGGCATATTCCACGAATATTTTTTATTGGATTCAGATCAGGGGCGCATGATGACTAACTCATTACATTCTGAAGGAAATCAACTGAACACGATCTTACCCAACTCATTAACTTAGTGCTGGTGTGAATAATGGCATTATCCTTTTGAAAAATTCAATTTTGGGATGGAATTAGGATGCTTTGGAGAAGTTGAATATTATCTGCATTTTTACCACTCTTTTAAAGAAAATGCACCTCACATCATAAGCGCATCACCATATATATATGGTGGTCTCTCGTCACTCGGCTTGAGTTCATGTGGAACCCAATTTTCTTGCTTTTGAATATATCCAGCTGCTTTTAAACGTTTCGAAATGGCTGCTTGAGTGACACCCAAAGACTCTGCGAGCTCTTCTTGTGTTTGGCAACAATCTTCATAGAGTAATGCTTCCAGTTCTTCATCTTCAAACTTTTTTGGCTGCCAGGACGTTCATCGTCTTCCAAGCCAAAATCACCACTTTTAAATTGTGCAAACCACTTTTGGCACGTTCGCTTAGCTAGCGCATGTGCATCATAAACTTCCACCAAAATACGATGACTTTCGGCAGCAGTTTTCTTCATATTAAAGTAATAAGGAAGAACTCCCCGCAAAAACACTTTTTCAGGCATAAAGTTCGACATATTTGAGTGAAAAAAAATTATTGTTGTTTACCCTTCAAATGAATGACAAATACTGAAATGACGTACAATGACAGTAGCTTTCCAACGCATGTTCCAATGGAATATTAACAATGGAATAATACAAGTCACGCCTTAGCAAACCGCGAATTACGAATTAAGTTGGGTTACAGCGTTGGGTTTTGTAATCATTACATTCTACTCTGTTGATAATTCCTCAATTGTTTATCCTGTTAATATCGGAATTTAATGAGCTTGCCTGACCGGCAATATGGTATCCGTAGCAACAGGTCCACTGGTGATTTGATGACATGTCTCAGCGAAAAGTGAAACCACAGCGTACACCAATCTGGCAACTTGATTGTTAATATGATGATGATAATTGCACTTGATATTTCTAAGGCATTTGACAGAGTTTGGCATTAGGCTCTTTTGTCGAAATTGCATGCGTTTGTGACCGACGACCCTCTTCTTCAATGGATTAGAAATTACCTTTCCAAACGTCTTAGATGGTCTCCAGACATTAACAAAATAAATGCTAGTGTGCCCCTGGGCTGCGTTCTGTCTCCAACCCTTTTTTTAATTTTCATTAACGATCTTTTGTTTGCTACTTCTAATCCAATATATTCCTTTGCTGACGACAGTACTTTCTGCCTTTCATATTCGTTACCGGATTCACGTCGCTGTTTTTCGGCTGTAGAGCAGGAACGGCAATGTATGTTAAGTTCATTTAATTTCGATTTTAATAGCATAACTTATTGGGGAACTGTCAACACAGTGGAATTTAATGCTATCAAAACACAATGATGTCTGCTGTCGCTTAGCCGAATTTAAACACACAGCCATTTTTCAGTTTTAGTTCAAACTAAAAATATTTCCATTCTCGGTATGTGGGTCAGTGACAACTTGCGTTGGAAGACCATAAATTCGATGTCACCACAAATGTTGCGAAATGGCTAGGTTTCCTCAAGTGATGTAAGAAATATTTCATCCCCTCTGATTGAACCTCAATATACTATATAAGGCATTTATCCGCCCAAGATTGGAGTACAATGATCAGGTGCTCCTAGAACATCTCTGCTAGATAGAATTCCAAACCGTGCAATAAAACTCATAGGTGATACTAATATCAGTTAATCAATTGACACTCTCAAAAGCATTGCCTAGAAGCTATTTTACAACCTATGCTCCATAGAAATCGTTAGTAGCTTTCTGTCCCTTCAAACCTTCAACCGTAATACCCTTCTAGCTATGAATGCTCATCAGTGTGGCCCACTTTCGGATGTACTCTGAAATATCGTGATTCGTTCCCAAGCCATACAACTCTTTTATGGAATGCCCTGCCGAGCTCTCTATTTTCTATTCATCATAGCTTGCAAACATTTAAGACCAATGTACATCTGTATCTCACTTTTCTTCCTCCATAATTTTCCTTCGATCGCGCTGTCTACAAACATTTTAAAGGGTACTCAAATTACTTAAGCGTGTGCTTATTATAAAAAAGAAATAAAAAAATATTGGATGCCATGTAGCGAAATAACTGAGCTGGGCACAAAAATATTTCTTTCTCTCTCTGTCCCATTTTTCTAAAAACTTAATACTTGCCCAGGCAGCTTAAGTGTATTAACACCATTTGAGTGTTAAGCTCTTAAAAAAAAAAAAAAAACACCGCAAACCGAACTCCGAAAATATGTTATAATGCTGATGAGCGAAAAACATACGAGTATATGAGCTCTACCGTCAGCCATTAAGAAAATTATTATGGTGCTATCACAAATAGAGTGATGGTAAGATGTGACCAAAAAATGCTGTTTAAACTTAAACCCTTGTTGTTCACGAGAGCTATAGATAATAAAGGCGTTTACAACTTTAGATTTAATATTTTGTCAAGGCATGAATTGCTGTTTCGATACGATAACTATCATTTGCATATACTCGTATACTTCTTCTTTTTTTTTTAACGCGGTGTCAAACTGTACAATCTTAGAAGCCGATTGAAATTTCTCAAAATCAAATAAGTGTAAAACCGTGAAGCGCTATAAGCACTGAGATTTCTAAGTTTCATTCTCCGTGTTTAAAAGATTTTATCCATTGCAAATCTAATGACACCTTGTATGATACAATCATATCTAATTAAATTCGGTTGAAAGTGAACCTATTGGGTGAGCAAGGTTTAGTTTAATACACAGATGTCACACACTAGTTCAACTTTGCTGATTGAATCATTATTGAAAATTTATATTTTTTTCAGCGTCCTGACTTTATTATTATTTATGTTATTTCTGTTTTAAATACGGTAAAGTAGCATCTCTTCCACATACTTATTCTAAGGCAACAGGATATTAAAGTACTTCTATTTACTATTTGCGCAGATAAGTTAAGTAAGTCAATTCTATTTAGATAACAGTGATACACCGTGGCTGCTACGAGGAAGTTGATGTTCAGTAACTTTTTTCAATCGGAAGAAAGCACTTAACTAAATAACTAATCCATTATACTTCTCTTTTGTTTCTTTGATGTCTTTCGAAAAATATTGATAATCGCTTCGACTAAAAATGCTTTTAATATCAACGCTCTGTAACTTTAGCAAGCGTAAGCCGGACATACACAGAGGAAGTATTCCAAGTGCCACCACCGCTCTCTGGAACTTGAGCTTAGCAAAAAACAGTCTACTGTTTCTCCTGCTGAATGACAGCAAAAAGCCCTCTGATTTCTTAAAGATGATCGGAAACACTCGTTTAGTTCGTAAGCTAAAAATTTATTCTATCTACGGCCTCTTGACCTAATTTTCAAAGGAATTCCGAACTTGGATACAGTCTTAACGCGGATTTAGATCCTAACCCTAGAATTACAAATTCATCAACGATCTTATTTATGTCAAACCCATTATGACCTGGTACACAGACAAGGTTGAGTGCATTTAGTTTTCCAACTACCATTCCGAAGTATCTTCAGTAAAGAGTTACTGTAAGTGCCTGTCGCTTCAGAAGCAAATTCTTTGTCCCCTCCAATTTCCCAAAATACTACATATCATAGTTATTGCCATCAGAGCTTGGCACATTGTGATGACACGTGGATAGGAGACTGTAACGTATACGAGTATAACGTTTAGATTGCTTTTGTCTTTGTAGAGCAAAGCTCATTAGTAAAGTTTTCTTCTTTGGAAGATAACTGGGAGTGTACAGAGTAGGTGGAGAGTTGTATCCTCCTCCTCTTCGTACATTCAGCTTCTGCAGAAGTCGTTTGAAAAAAGCCAATCTTTTTTACATGCTTATCTATAAAACAGTGTCCAGTGACGAACCCTACGATAGCGCTGAGATGTTTCCTATTAAGAAATATCAAACTATTAAAATGAACTGGACCCAGTTCTAAGTTCATTTGTTCTTCTAATAGCATCTACCTGTAGTTTCAGTTCACATATAGCGATTGGTACACCGATAATACCTTTTTTGGGTAGGACAGGTAGGGTGGTTTCAATGTTGGCGAGTTTTTTGGCCAACTCCCTGAGAGATCATCGTCAGTCAAAGGAATTTTTTTTCCTTTACTTAGGTCAATGAATCTCGAGATGTTCTCTAGATGATCTCTGAACAGATGGACCATCCTTTCTCCGCTACTCGTGAAATATCAATGGATATACTCCCATAAAATCAAAATCCGAGATCAGTACTCTTTTAATAACGGGCGGTAGAACAGTGACTGCGCCGACTCGCGGCATTGTTGAACGTAGGAAAAACTGTGGCAGGCCATGGTGCACCATTTTCTAAAGGAAAATTTAACGAGCCGAACCCCGTAAAATTTTTAAGGAATGGCAAGACTGTGAAAAGCCATGGTCCTACCAGTTCCTCCACCCCTAGCAGCAGCAAGCTTGTTACAGGCCATGGACTTCCTGCTGGTACTAAAACTTATCCCTCAAAAGAGGAATCAAAGGCTCAGCCACGTCGGCAAGTCCGATCTAAGGCGCTCAACATTAGACCGAAGTACCGCACGCATAATAAAAACCCTCGGATCCATTCCGGAGATCGAGAGAGAAGCGGACATGAGGAACAAAATTAAATGGGTTAACAACATAATAAAACACAGATTAGCCAGCTAAAATACGGGAAGACTTCTCCAAATGCCAAAGATCGTTGGAGAAAACCTGTTCCCAAAAGAGCAATAACGATCGCCGTAATCGATAGAAGCGACGCTGATTTCACATGAGCGGTGGCAGTGGTCAAGCTTTCGGGCAGCTTCTGAGCCATCAGCGAAAAATTCCCGAACCACATTCCATCACAAGAGATGCGGGCTGGTACCAAGGCCACGTCAAGCTTATAGCTTATGTGCTGATCAAAGATCTCTCAATATTTACACAAAAATCGTAAATGGATAATCGTAGCAGACCTATAAGTCGCATCTGGATCTCAGCGGAACTTTCTACCCCAGAAGACGTCATGTAGATCAATAAATTCAGCAACCCGACCCTTCCGACTTAAGTTGGGAAACTGAGGGAACTAAGGGGACCTTATAGATGCGCGTTAATTGCTATCAATAAGGAATCCCTTTATTTATTGACACAGACTAAAGACATGATTCGATTCGGATTCGAGACCATAAACCTAAGGCTTACACAAAGGGTGAGCAGAATGCTGATCAGCGACCGCCTCAAAACCTGGAGCGTCATTCTCCTTAAAAAAATGCATAATATGAATATTACTGGAAAGAAGACTTATCAATGCAACTAGAACAAAAACTGGCGTACTAGAAAACGCTCCCAAACATATAAAAAGAGCGATACTTTGGGGTCCACCAAAGTCAGTAGTAGCCGGATTTTGTTAACTATTACTCCAATGAAGTAGTGCTGCATTAGATAGAATTGGTCTTATCGTAGTTGTGCAGATCTAGAGTACCCACCAAGGTGATAAGAATCATCTTTTACTAAGATCTCTCTTAGGTTCTTAATAAAGTTCACTTGTAGCAGATAGTTCACTTAAAGCAAATATAGGAGATATATCGGGTTTTCTAATAACGACTTGACAACTTTTTTTTTAAATAAAAGGCAAACCATTTGAGATATTTCAAAAACTTTATTATTGGCTTGAAGTATTGTACAATTAAAACATTTATGAATGAAACTCGACTTCGTTCATATGGTCACCGTGGGCACGTTTGCAGCGGTCGATTCGTTGGACCCAATTTTCAACGACTCGGCCAAACATTTCGGCCGAAATGGCCGCTATTTTGCATTCAATGTTGGCTCTGAGCTGTTGGCGTGTTGGCATAAACCAATGACTTAACGTAGCCCCACAAAAAATAGTTAAGCGGCGTTAAATCGCACGAACGAGGCGGCCAATCCCATGTCTTGAGATAACACGCTCACCATACTTACTCTTCAATAAATCGATTGTGGCGTATGCTGTGTTGCTTGTGGCACCATCCTGTTGCAACTACGTGTCGTCCAAGTCCATATCTTCCAATTCGGGCCAAAAATAATCAGTGATCATGACGCGATAACGCTGACCATTCACAGTAACGTGACGATCGTTATCGTCGACGAAAAAATATAGCCCAATAACGCCGCCGGCATGCAAACCGCACCAAACAGTTATTTTTTGTGGATGAAGTGGTGATTCATAAAGCACATGTGGGTTTTCACCCGACCAATAACGCATATTTTGCTTATTGACGAACCCATTGAGCCAAAAATGAGCTTCGTCACTGAAGATGATATTGCGATGAAATTCATCATCTTGGCGCATCTTCTCCAGAATCCAATCGGAGAACGTACGTCGCTTCAAATGGTCCATCGCCTTCAATTCTTGAGTCAGCTTGATATTGTATGGGTGTAAACCAAGATCCTTACGCAAAATACGCCATAATGTTGTCTGAGCGATGCCCAATTCTTGAGAACGCCGTGGAATTGACTGATTTGGATCGTTTGCTACGGACGTCTGAACGGCAGCGATATTTTCGACACTTCGACCAACCCGTTGTCTCACTGACACGGCAACATCACACAACGAACATGTAGACTCAAATTTTTGCACTAAACTTGTCATTGCTTGTCTATTAGGGCGAGAATTACGACCGAAAATTTGAGTTAACACTCTTAAAGTTGCAGTCACCGACTCCAAATATCTGTAGAAAATTTTTATAATTTGCAGACGTTGCTCGTTAGTTTACTTTACCATGATGAAACTGTTGAGCTTACTGAATAAATTGACAGCGACAGTTTGATGATTAGTGAAAGAGTGCGTTCACAAATTAAATTCAAATTTGTCAAGACCCTATTGGAAAACTGTATGCATTTCTTTGTGTTCTAAACCCATGTTTATTATATAATTAATAATTCATTGTATCCGACATTCGATTCACCGATGAGTAGTTGTTGCAATTTCTAGGGTTGCCTTTGCCTTTATACAGTGGAACTAAAGCTTCTCTTCACTGATTAGGTATGTAATCGATCCCCTCTTATCGTTTTATTATGGTTTACTATAGCTTTGGTATTATGTTGGTTGGGCAATCCAGCAACCTAGCCCAGCAAATGCTCTGGGACTATCGCTATTGCGAGTACCCACTCCAGTATTTAAATCCTTTTGGGTAACCTTCATATGTTTAGCAATTTAACATCTGTAATAACAAATATTCGTATGCGGCATAATTAGGAACCATACTCGGCATTTCAAATTATTTTTTTGATAATTTATTTTGCTTTGGCGCTAATAAATGACTAAAAATGTGATTATTGTATGTGTGAATGTGATCGATCGATCGATATGTCTAAATACATTTTCCCTAGTATTCAAGATCTAGAGTTCAATCAAAGCCTTATGGAGTTTTGGGGTTTAATCTAGCCTTACCGTAGCATTTTAAGCGCATTTAGGCAGAGAAACCCCAACGACTGTTCTTTAAGTTTGGGTTTTCAATTCAAAATAAAACACTCATCTATTCTCATATGAGGGACCAGTTTGTTCATAGTTAGTTAAATCTCTTTTTTGATAATCCATGGTTATAAATCTGTGGTAACTAAAGAGTTACCAACTCGATAGGTTAGCGACAATTTATTCCAGTTTTCTAGCTTAACTCTCAACTTGATTTTCAAACTTAACTAGTGGTTGACTTTGTTTTTTTTTTTACTTCTTTTGTTCGATTCTTGAATTTTAAATTTATGTCATTACCTATTTATTATTATTCGTTGCGGAGTATTCTTTGCGGAATCACGGATTTTATTTTTTATTATTTATACTTCATTTTAATTATGTTAATATTATATTTAAAAAAAAACTCTCTGAGTTTTTTATACCACATTATACGCACAGAATTTTGTTGAGTTGCTAAATATAGTATTACGTCAAAAATATAAGCATGCAATATAATTCCAAGAAATCATTGGTTACATAACGTTAACCAAAGAAAATAGATTGGTAAGCTATTTTTGGTGAACAAACGTAACTACTGGTACTCAGTCTGCAGGGAATACTTCTCTTTGTTAAGCTTTCCGTACTCTGCTTAGTGCTTATTTGAAATTACAGGTTCTGTTATCGTCACAAGCGGAGAATTTAACACAAAATGGTCTATAGCTAATTTAGTACATAATTTGGAAACAGAGACGAACAAAGTAAGGTCCAACATGATAATCGAAAAAGTAAACGACTTTTTTTACGAAACTTAGACTCGGAAGATGATAGTTAGTTAGTTGACTTCTATTTTCAATAAATGTTTTACAATGTAATGATTAACCTAAGTCTTTAATGGTTTGGCCTGTGGCCGTCTACCAGGTTGACAAAATACATACTTAAATTTTACATTTAAAATCTCCATCTGTGATACGCTTTCTATAACAAAGTGCTGCTACTGAGTAATCATATAAGACTTTCCATTCTTTTTCTCCATTTAAAATGATAGTTACTTCATCTTCGTCTAAATCATGTTTTCCGAATATTGATAGTCGAAACTCTTTTAAAATCGGACAAACACCAAGAAAATGTAAGATGTCTTCTCTCGTCTTCATGTTGCAGAGATCACAAAGTATTGGTAAATCTGGTCTATGGGGTATAAAGTTTAGTTGAACGAGTTCCCCTCTCAGTTTGAAGAAAGTACTTATTTTGTCAACTGCGTGACTAGGAAGTATGTTTTTTTTAATTTAGAAAATGGTTTAGTTTGCTGTAATAGTTCCTAAACAGTGACGATTCAGCTTCTTCGACTTATTGGTCATATGTATGTCTGCCAAAATTCTCCAAAACCAAGTTTAATTTTTCTCTTAAAAGATGAGGATGCTCGTTCACTTGAATAGACAAACTTAATCCGCATTCAGAAGCTGTTTTTTTCCATTCCTCGCAAATTGAAGTGCATTTTGAGCGTGTACAAGAGCAAAGGAGGAGTTCCCGTTTCAAAAAGTAGCGAAAAAAAATTTCCACAGCATCGTAGCCTTTGTAACCCCATACCATTATCAACGCTGCGGTTGAGTGGAACAAAGTTTGTTTTGCACTTTGCGATACTCGGAAGATGATAGTACCGAAGTTTCATTAAGCAAAAGTTTTGATCAGTATGTTGTCGAGGGTGTTCAAATTAAATGTGGATTCCGTATCACGTACGAATAATCTCCTTATCTTAATTTACCAAGAACCTGTAGACATCGAAATACAGATATCCTATGATAATAATATTGATTTTAGTTATCAATTGGTTTTAATTACGAATTACGTAGGGATTTTAGCTCTAGCCAACGTCTGTTATGTAAGTCTTATAACATATTTAAAACATCGTTCATGGTAATGAAAAATGTTCATTCAAAAATATTACAAAATTTTGAATGTTATATAGATATGTGTAACATATGTTATGGTCCTCGTTCTACGAGGATGAAGCATCAAAGTACGCAATTTAAACAATTATTATTTATAATAATTTATATATGCATATTTATGGGAACAAACGAATATTTGAATTTTTGTGAAACACTTTTTCTTTAATATTTTTTATTTGGCCATATGTATGCGATAACACGTTATCTATTTTTAAATATCTTGTCATTAAAATCAATGTTATATGAGGAATAAGTAAAACAAAATTTTACTTAATTTAAATTTATTTAAAAAACTTTCACAAAACGACTAGCATGAATTTTGATTGACATTTCTATCTCAAAATATACCTACGAGAATTAGTTATGTATTCGTTTGCAGACTCATTTTAATGATAATGTAGTGCTTGAACAAACGCTCATGTTCGAGTAGTTACTGTATTTATTTTTAGTTGAATATTCATCGTGTTTTCAACTGTCACAGGTACGGATGATGCGAAACGAACAATAATTAATTTGAAAATTCGTTTGCGCACCGCAATGAAATGTCATTTGCCTCTGAATACGATTTCAAAATAGATACAATTTATGGGGGGAACTCTCTCTTAGGTGCGGAATGTTTCATTATTTTAAATAAGCGGGGTGGCCGTCCAACTATAACACCGCCATTCACTTCCCGCCAGCGCCCATATACGTGTCTGCTCAAATATCTGGCAAGATACATAATTCCTTGGAATTATAATTTATTTCTTGTTAATGGATTTCTGTCAATCAAATTATGTGATTGATTAAGTGAGAAAGGAAGAAAAAAATAAATAAATATTATAAAAAGAAAACTGCGTACTAGTATGTACATAGAAATTTAATATGAAACATTTCCTGTTTCTAAAATGAAAGTAGATATTTTTGAATGTGCATATGTATATACGTACTCGTATTTAAGAAAATACCCAACTATACTCGTACTCGTAATATAAACAATTTTTATATAGAGTCCAAAATTTATTTACATTTTTATTAGGTATGTTTATATACAGATCAACATAGTTTGTAATTTCCAAATTGAATACCTCTTAAATCGATCCCAGAGATCAGAAAAACATGAGAATATAAACAATTAAATTAATTTAGGTGACTGACTAAACGTACATAATCGTACATCACTAGTCTTACATTTTTTAAATGTCAGTCAGCTTTAGAATTTTCTTATAAGAAAAACTATTAAGCAAGTTTGTATTAGGCAGATTAAGATAAGATAAGTTTATTTAATATTTTACCATAGCTGAATACTAAACAAAAGTTCTTACATTTTAATGCGAGTAGCATATACCTTCATATAGGGAGAACTGATCGATTACTATTTATGAATTTAAAGATGTTCAGCTTAAAAATAATTGCTGATTAGTATGCGAAAACAGAGGTTTTAGAAAGAGAAATGCATGTAAAAATTCGTATCATGCAATACACAAAATAGTGAGAAACAGTAGACATAAGAAAATAGGATTAAACTTGTCTAAATGAAGTGGACATGGTACATAGGACAATTAAAGTAAAGCAAGTATTATTTTACATGTTTTACATATATGTATGTACTTTAAAATGTTGACTAAGATCGAACAACGAATACCTCTTAAGGAAATCATCGGCGGCGACACCATTTTCTCTTATGGAAAATACACAAATACCTAAAACTAGATATGTATGTACAACTACAAACAATTATATATTTTGCGCCATGAGTGATATCTAAAATTTAATGGGCAGACTAAATTATCAATGTAACTTGATTTTTTTCAAGGCAACTACTCATACTAAAAATTAGAATGATATGATTTTAGTTTCTTTAAAAAAAAAAAAAGGATGCCTTGAGGCTTTGGTTGGTATTCGGATTAAAAACAATGAAGGTCTTCTTTTAAAACCATAATAACATATTGTAATATTATACAGTTTAAGTCGCAACAACGAAACTGTGCTATTATATGATATTATTATAAAAAACATACATTTCAATATTTTAAAACCATTTTACCTTATTTAAAAGGATATTCATATTTGTTGTGGAATACGAGTACAATTTTACTCAAATTGGCTTGGCTGGCTTAATAGTGCCCATCCTGTCATCCCAATTCAGTTCAGAATAGTTTTGCACTTGGATGCAAAGCTGAAATTTTTTGGCCTATCGTATGTCTTTAATAGTTCTTCATAACAGCATCTATGATCGATAACTATTTTTCCTGACTGAACTGAGGAAGGCTTTCAACACCATGTGATGCGACTATTTTAGTGACTCTTCTCGATCAGGGGAACACCGGCGGTGTTCAGTTGCTTGTAGAAATGGTGTCATATACCTTAAGATCTTGATTGATCGATATCTGTATCTAAACAATCATAAAGATCCTGCTTAAGTAAAAGCAAGAACAGACTTTTTTATAGCAGTTAACTCGAGGCAAGGATGAGCATAATCTTCCACCTGGACTCTATAATGCCCGTTTCGTGTGTTACATTGAAGTCAGCCAATTTGAAAAAATCGGGTGATTGCGAACGCCTAGAGCTTATCTTTGCTTCAACAGAATACTATGGAATGAGGGTATGAATAACTACCCTAACGACGTCTGTGTACACATATTCAGAGTAGTTTTATATAAGTCTCGATGGCGCTAGATGAATGTACCATAGAGGTATGCACTTCAATAGCTTTACCTCCCCCAGAATAAGAAAAGCTTGATCCAGGTTATTTTATCTCATACAGAATAGATTATCTAGCAATCAAGAAAAAAGTAAATTTAAAATTTTGTTGTAATGATAATATAAATTGAACTACACAGTACTACAATACAAGTGTTAATGAGATCTGAAAATCAGAATAAAGATAATCAAGCAGTTAAAAAAAATGTTTTTTTGAATTGAATACTTCTGAGTGTATTGCTCAAGATGCATCGATATAGGAGTAATAAGCGGCAATAAGAGATATAACGAACAAAATGTTCGTGAATAATCAAAAATATTATCAGATATATTAAATGCCGTACGGGAACAGTGTATAGAATATCCCTTAGTTGAATTAAAAGGCGACTAAATGTGAAAAATCATATTTAGGCACTTTAACACCTAAGATAAGCCTGAGGCAAAAAAAACGTATGCACATTTATTCATTCACGCATACCAGCGCCACATAGATGTAAGAAGAAGAGTATAAAAAAACGATATCATTCAAGTTAACGTATGTACATGGATATACTCCTTTTGAAGAGCGGAGGAACGACCCCGGGGCGAATAGAAATATTCATGGTAAAAGTTTGAGAAAAGTTTCGAACTGGGAAACCTATTACGGCAATTTAAATTCAATATAATTTTCATTCAAGAAACCAAGTGGCGCCCGCCACTCAAACCTGAAGACGAAAACTTACAAAATCTATTATAATGGAACGAAATAAAATGTAGTTGCCATTATTTTGATAGCCTCTTCTTAACATATTCAGATAGATTACTATCTTTGCTTGAATAACGCGAAAGGGATAGTAATATTTTACTTAGACGAACTACTAAAAAGTCAGTACCGACTTTTGCTGACTAATGAAAAATTTCAAATTTTACGGAAGCCGAAGTTAGCGAAGCTGTAAAAAGAATGAACTAGGGTCGGACCAGATAAATCTTGCAATTGTATTCCATAAAATGATGAGATGCTATCGAATGCTTAAGTGGAGCTTTCTGGTTCTATTATATGTACATATATGGAATTAAGAAATTGCAATAATTACCGATCGGTAAAAATAATGTCGCGTAACCGGAGAATTCGAAGTTAAAGTTGGAGTACACTAAGGCATTATATAATCGTACATAATATAAAGTCCGTTGATTTATAATGTCTTGTAAAATTTTTTGTTGAAGTACGACCTCAACAAGTCTTCTTTTTGCTGATGATAATGCTATTATAGGCAACGACAGGACAGCCCTTTAAGCAACTTTAATTATTGGAGTAAGGAGCTAGAAGATAACGGGTTACGAATCAGTCATACTGTGATCGAACATCTATGATACATTGCTGATTTTCTGAAACACCAGACCCAATTCCTGAGATCTATTTAGAAGAAGTCATCGTGGCAATAATAGTCTGGAAGTCTCCATATTAAAAAAACCGATAGTAGAGAAACTTCGGGCTGATCAAATTAGGCGGTTTTCGTGTGTTCAACGAAGGTCGTTGAAAAATCCAGTCCAAAAAGTATCAGCAAGTACTTGACCTCACTAATGAAGTGACTCAAAATAAAGTGGCCTCTAGAATGGTTCAAAGGTCTGGAAATTTAACCAAACACATAAGCGCTGCAATAGCAATGCAGATACCTTGAAGAAATATGTAACACTAGATACAATTATACTATATTCTTTACATATTTCAACGGTTAATAAAAAAAATCATTTTTTTGAATAGTACAATAATCGTACAACAATCGTATTTGCATGCATATGATATAGTTACATTCTCCTGACTGGTGTAGTGTTCTTAACTTACTATATTTGACGGTAAATAAACAATATATGAATGCATATGATTAACATGGTGTAACATTTCACATTCCTTAATAGATCTTTGTGCTCTGGTTTCTCTTCAATATTTTTTTTATGCATGTACCACGCATTCATACATACAAACATATTTGTATAATAATCATGGGAACTGCAAAAAATCATGAATTGATATTAAATTGCAGGTAAATAATTTTATATGTTTATGTAAATATGTTTATGTAAATTTTCGTACATACGAATAGATATCCACTTATCTAACATTATTAGGAAATAAATATTGCCATTGCTTATTAATTTATGTTTCTGTTGCGCAGCTTATACAGCTCCTTAATACAAAACCACACATTCATACATTCAAATGTATGTACAAGTATTAGCCTAAATGAAACATTCAACAATAAGTTGACAAATGGTTGCACAATTATTTAAATATAAGCGAACAATAGAAATGCCCAATAATCAGAATATTGACGTTAAAAATATTTCCTCTTCTTTATATGAACATAGTAGTGCGTTAAGTAAGATTTTCCACATTTTGATTCTATTTATTAGATAAAAAATGAGAATCTCTTTGTGTCAATATGAGAGACCAACAAAGGGGAAGGTGCTACATTGTGACAACCGCAACATTGTAACACAATGTATACATTTTCAAATAGAATAATAACGCATCGATGATCTTTTGATCTGCTAACATCCTCTTCCTTTCCTTTTGTGTAACATTGTGACATTTTGTGTTTTGACCCTTGATAAATTTGTTGTTGAAAAATATCTGTCAATTGTTTAGTAAAGTTTTGTTTTTTGTATTTCGTCATATTACTGTTTCATACGTAAATAAATAGCCAATGAACAATTACAACATAATAAAAAATATGCCAAATTTGCCATATTAACGATGATACTCGTGGAAGAACTTCAGTTGTGGCGAATTTGAAAACCGATTTTTCCTTTGATCGGGGTAATGAACTTTACTGTGAAGAACGGGCTCAGAATAATATTTATGTAAAACCATACGGCACTGGGCCTGATTTGTAATCATTGAACATAAATAAATAAATGATATCTGAGCAAAAGATATATATATATAGAGGATCAATCCCAAGTAGCAATCTGTTTTTCACTCACACAATCAAACCATTCTCTCTTAGAGAGTGTTCTCGGATTTAAATGTCATCTACAATATAAACCCTTTTCATCCTTAATCATTTTTAAAAAGCTAAAACAAAAGATAATCAAATTAAATTAATATGTAATATTAATTGTTATATTTAAGCTTTAGCCTTTATTACATTTAAGATCGATGCCTGAAAACAATAAAAGACTATATTTATTCTAATCCAATAAATGAAATGAAAATGTACTTCTGAATAGGAAAACAAAATTTTTCAGTAAACAATTTACTTTTCGTAAGGTCAACTAGTTTTTCATTTGTATACTGAGTAGCCCTCATCTAACAGGACAAATTTAAGAAGGACTGAGATATAATACATTTGATTTGGATGGTGTCGTAAATTGTTCTGACAGCTCTGCGCTATGGTAAATCGTTACCAGACTAAGTGATTTGACTTTTTAAAAATAATAATTATCACCCGTAAAAAGTTGAAAAAAATAGACAATGCAAAAAATATAAAAACAAAAATATAAAATCAAATTTATTAATGCTATACATAGTTTATATAGGGTGATTCATCGTGAGGTTTGATTTTCAAATTGTTTTGTCATTTTGTTCGATACGAAAATACTCCCACCGCAACAATGTCTCCAAATTGTTCAGCTGTGAGAAAAGGTTTTTCGTGCCATTCGAGGAACTTACGGTGCGCATAATCGACCTACTGAAACCACTTTTGTCAATACCATTCGCAAATTTGAGTCCCAGTTTACATTAGTATATGATACTCGACCGGTTAGACCACATCCAGTACATAGTGAAGAGATTATGGCAGCTGTAACTGAGAGAGTACGCGAAGACCGTGACGAATGACTTGTACACGTGCACGTGACTTGTGCAAGAATTGAAGCCAGGCAACTTGAATTTGCGTCATATTTTCAGTGTACGGGCTCTGGAAAAACTCAATGAAAATCCGGTGTTTTATCGTAAAATGTTCAGTTATAAAGCCCATTTCTGGCTCAATGGATACGTTAATAAACAAAATTGCCGTATTTTGGCTGATGAGCAACCCGAAGAGTACCAAGAGCTACCATTACATCCATTAAAACAACGGTACGTTGTGGCTTATGGGCTGGTGGAATCATTGGTCCATATTTCTTTAAAAATGAGGCAAATCAGAATGTTAACGTCAATGTTATCCGTTATCACGCCATGTTAACGGACTATGTGCTTCCTGATTTTCAAGCACATGGTATCGGTGAGCTATGGTTTCAACAAGACTACGCTACGAGTCATACAGCGCGTGAAAAAATGTACTTGTTGAGAAATCATTTTGTTAAGCTCGTTTTGCTACGGTTAATTGACCGCCTAGATCGTGTGATATCACACCTTTGCACTATTTTCTCTGGGGATATGTAAAGTTTCAGGTGTTCAGGAATAAGACAGCTACGATTGACGCTTTGACAGCCAACATTACTCGTGTTATCCGCGAGATACCAATCGCTATGCTCGAATGAGTCGCCCAAAATTGGACCTTCCGAATGGACCACCTCAAACGTAGTCGTGGCCAACATTTACATGATATTAGTTTTAAAAAACAAATTTCATGATTTGTTCTTTTAACCGATAATAAAAATGTTAAATTCACTTTCAAATTTTTGTGTTTTATTTTACATTATAAATCAAACTTTACCATGAATCGGGAGACGAATCTGTTTGTTCAGTTGGAATTGGTTTAGCTGGTAAGAATTCGGCACTACCAATGGGGTGCCTTATGCTAGGTTTCCACCTTCTGACGCAATACAATACAAAAATACCTTTAAATCTGAAGAATTTATTTATTTATTTTTTACCATATATACAATGTGCATCACAATATTTCCCAATGTAATTTCAACTCAAAGAATGGAATCTGAATTTGATTTTTCTTCAAGGTTTATTTTTTTGATTTTGTTTTCATCTGGCTAGAAGTGTCTAGACCTAAGAATGGATGAAACACGCTAGGCTATAACGCAGTATGGCTATGGCGCAATACTGTGTTTATTTGTAGAAAAATTACCAATAACAAAGATACAAAATATGGTATATGACTAAACATTTAAAGGAAATCCCCAAATTCTAACACTTAATTATTGAACCCGCAAATGCCCTATTTGCATTTGCTAAGCAATTAACGACAAACATTTAAAACACACGATGACAAATTATTACGGCCGCGGATATTGTCAATATTTGCACATGATTGACTTATTTCCTGGCTCTGGCCCTAATGAATCTACTAACACACATTTACAAACAAATATATACATACACATGTAGGGACATGCAAAAGTTTACAAAAATACGGATTTTGAAAATTTAAACAATCGAAAGTGAATCGCTGCATATTTGTGTGTGGTTTGCTCGTTGTCGTCAATTAACAGTATCCACATATTGTTACATATATTCACGACAAATTGTTAAATTGTTTGTCCCTAACGTGGATTTAAGTGTATTCGGGCGGAAAGTTTTGTAGCTTTTGTTGACTTTTTCCTCACCACTGCTGCCGTGGGAATTTCTCTGCATGACAAAATACGCAGGTTTAGATGGCAATGGCAAAAACTTTAAAATGCACATTCACCAAGATATTGTGATACTACACTCTTGGTATCGTTGTATCTCCGCCCCTCCGACCTCTATATGCAATGGGAATGTAATCATTACCCAAATGGTGGGGCAGTACATAGGTATAACACCTTTTGTAAGAAACCAATTTGTCGTTGGAATAATCGGCAATCAGGTATAAGTGCGAGTATATATTTTATGTTTTCTCTCTTTGCTTTAAACATTGAGGAGACCAATATCATACTGTAAGCCAGCATTGCCTGGAAAAAGGTTACATTTTATGCTCAATTAGAGAAGACACAATTGGGTGTGCATACTGTATGTTTAAAGAGGTAAACACATAATACATCATTTGTTTAGTACATCATAGAATATCAACAATTGATATAATTTCTAGAAATGTACTATATATTTTAATTGTCTAATTCATTTAAACATTTTTTATGTTTTGCTTTGACTTCACATTTTTAGAACTATGGGGAATATAGGTTTACTATTTCTAGCGATTTTTGCTTACACATACAAAATTGGGGTTTTTTAACTAGAAAAATATAAATTTTACAAAAAAATAACAAAAATCAAATAAATAGCAATATTCCTGATCAAGTTTTACTAGATCATCTTATAAGTCCAATTTGTTAACACTTCTGAAAAAAGAATTCAGGAGAGACATCCAACCTTACCCCAAACACTTCCTTACTCGATGTTTAACTGTTAAAATATATGGAGGTAACTCCAATGAACTCCAAAGTCTATTCTCACAGGCAAAGCAACAACGATATTCCCTATAAATATTTCTTTTTTTATGATAAGCGCGCTTTCAATTGATTAAAATGGACTCTTAAAATGTTTGTACA
Source organism: Volucella inanis (assembly GCA_907269105.1). Taxonomy (NCBI): domain Eukaryota; kingdom Metazoa; phylum Arthropoda; class Insecta; order Diptera; family Syrphidae; genus Volucella; species Volucella inanis. The sequence goes on from OU026155.1 coordinate 61,584,297, forward strand.
CAGCGTAAGCGAAGAATAATTAGGGAGACAGAATAGAGTGATACCGATGTACATTGGCCTTAAATGTATGCAAGTTATAATAATTGGGAAATAGAGTGCTAGATAGGGCATTCCATAAGCGAGTTGTACGATGTTCGAGATTGTCAATTGAGTGGCTGATATTAGCATCATCTATGACTTCAATGCCATTTATGAATAACTGCTGTGTATTTAAATTTCGCTTTAAATGTGTTTTGGAAGCATTCAATTCTCTGTTGATAGTTTCTCAATTGATTATGAGGAGCTATAATGAGCTTTAATGAGCTTAACATACGCTGCCGTTCCCGTTCTACAGCCGAAGACAATAAACGTGAGTTCGGGAACGAATATAAAAAGCAGAGAATACTGCTATCAGAAAAGAAATATATCGCACTCAAGTATAGGCAAGTATACAGCAAGTAGATTGGCCTTGTTCAAGGAGCTAACACCTGTCATGATAAATGAGCGTTGGGATGGAGGATGACTAAAAATTTCTAATGTACCAATCTGTTGTGTAGTCACATTAACCTTAAACGTTCCAAATTTGCCAATGCCCCCCTATAAAGGATTCTTTCTGTGTAATCTATTTGTATATGTATGTTAATATCTATGCAAAAACCATGAGTGTGGTAAAAATTCATCTGAATCAAAATTTAGTTCCTAAAAATTAGCTACGAAACGAAGTTAAGTGGTGTTCAGTCAAGCTCATGTTGCGGAACAGCCCATACAGTTCATAGCTCTATACCTTTGCAGATGTATTGAGTTTACGTAAATTGATTTTATGCAGCCAATGAACTGAATTTAGAAAGGATAAGCAAACTATTGGTTAAATTTAGTTCTTAATAAGGAATTTGAATTAAAAAAAAAAAATTAATATAATACTTCTTATGCAGGCTAAAACAGGAAGTGCATGCTCGATTAGTAGTATAATACTGGTCTACCATATACCGCATATGGTTAACAACCCTATACAGAAGGGAAAAAAATATGAGAAACGAGGCTAAAAGCCACGGATAGAAATGAATCCACTGCTGACGACCCTTGCAAACGATCAAAGCAAGATCAAACACTAAAAGTATTTTTGTCTTTCTTAGAAACACTAATGCACTTATTTAATGTATCTTTTTTTTTCAATTTGACTTCTACATACATATATCCGATAAGTAAATAGATTTAATAAAATTTCCTATATTATGTTTTACTAAACTTTGTGCTTTTACTGAAACTAATTTTTGAGTATAACTGTGCTTTAATGTGAACCTTCCATACAAAACTCTACACTTTATACAAATATTTCTAATTATTTCACCAAGTAAAATTCCATCAATTTTCCAGAACATCGTACATATGTATGAACATTGTACATATTCGTAGATTGTAAGTTTCACACTTTTACTCGACTAGGGTTCAAATTTAACACCCCCACCTTATCGTTTAGGTTAAATGCGAATCCAATCCTAATACGAGTAGTCACTTCCTAACAGCAACATGAAAAAATGGAAAACTGTAGTTAAAGAATATTACAAGAGAGAGAAAAAGTAATTTTTATGGCGTTGATTAATGATTTAAGAGATAAATTGCTGCCTCTAATTTCCTTTCAATTTTCCAATTGATGAACGGGAGAATATCTGTTTGCCAGCAAAACGGTTCTGAATTACAAGAAAAATTCTCCCCTGATTTGCAGAGGTGAAATTAACGAATAATTACTTGGAATAAGGAATTTATTTATTAGCAAGAGTGCATGCATATTACCTTGTGTACATTACATATTATTGGAGTTATCTGCTTTAGATTTGGCTGTTGTTGAGCAAATTTGTTATATTAAAAACCTATTAGATGCAGTTACTTAACACTGGTATTTTTCAAGAGTGTGAAAAGTCGGTAAAAATATATGTTAGTTATTCTTAATCTTTTTTGGATAAGAGCATTGATGTTCATGCGCTCCACTTGGGTGTCACAAATGCTTTTATTTTTTGTTAATTTATCTGTACATTCTATCTTCAATAAATATTCTTCTCTATGCTGCTTTAATCTAGTCGAATTTCAAAGCAACCAAATAACTGCTAACTAACTAACTAAGTGTTACTCATAAATTCATCAATAATAATATGACTGAATGTAGCTTTTTATGGTACATTTATAGCAAAAATAGCAAAAATCCAGAATGGATTTTTAAAATCAATGAGTCAATTAGGCCAAAACGAATTTAATTAATTAAAATTAAAATTAGACGGAATATGCAGAAAGATAAAAATACCGTCAGCAGGTGGGTGACATAAAGTACATTCAAACATCGTAGCATTTTTGTCTATGCGTTATGCAAGTTATAGAGACTTATAACAGTGTGCTGAAAGACGTTTACACTACAGAAAACTTAAGCGTAGAGTCACTTAGCAGTTGACCATTCTCGCTCTACACGGTGATGAGATTTTCCTATTGAAATACCTTAGTCTACCACTTTTTCTTTAAAGTGTACAGAGTTAGATGGAAAACTTCAATGTGGAATATTAAAGAAAGACAAAACAGTATACGTTATTTATAATTACAAATAAAATCAAAAATATATCATACATAGGGAAACAAAGTAAGACACTTAGGATATATGAAAATGTACATGTATATGCAGTCGCTGAATATAATCCTACGCATGGGGGGGGGGGGGTCTGGATTCAAACCTCGTCTAATACCGAAAGTGGGGCAATGATAAGCTTCTGAAACTGATATCTTTTGCCTATAAAATTGTAGGTCCCGGGATATGTGCAAAAATTAAAACGAGAAGAACAACACGAGCGGCTTGATCGACTCTTGACTGACGCAACATAATTTGTTTTAATATCCATAAAGATAAATACATATATATGTGGGTATACAAAATTGAAATTAAACCTTTTTAAGGACTCTCAATACTATACAAAGACTCCAATCAAAAATTCTTCGGACCATATAAAATGCTATGTTGTACATGCCTTATGCTAACGTAAACAAAAACTAACAAATACTTGTAAATACAAATACAAATACGACAAACTTTTACAATCCGAGATCCATTAGTAACAATAATGAAGAAAAAGTATCATACCGGATGAAGAGAAAATTTGAAGGTTCACATTAAAATGAGAGCACACACACGACTATCCCAGTTTACGAAAACAGTTGAGTACAAACAATAAACCTTTTAAAACGGTTAATGCCATGTTGAAATAGGCATCTAAAAAAAATGTGATGTTTCTATTTAGGAGTTTGAATAGATAGAATTGATTTGCAATACCAAAATGCGAACCTACTCGTATCATACAATAACATATATGCTTCAGTTGAATGGTGAACGAAAGTTCATCAAAATGTAATGCAACGTCTTTACATTCTAGCAATATATCAGCATAAAAGAACCCATGCGAACTTTCCTTGTGGTAATCATAGCTGCCCTTTAATTGGACTCACGCCGTTGAATATACATATGTACATATATGCGGAAAACCTACACCTCCACAGATCACTATCAGGTGACTTGTCAATTTTCTAATATCATCTTGAGCTAAAAATGACATAATGCTCGACTGCATCATCTGTTTTGGTGAAAAATTTAAGTTCCCAAATTGTGTAGAATGTAAGGCTGGGAATTTTCCGTTGAATACCAGAGATCTTTTAGAAACCAATGTTTAATGGTTGACATGTGAAGTGACATACTGATTGTATATTATTAGCTGTGGTATATTCGTTCCAAATATGTGGCCAGGTGTGTCATAGACCAAGTTAAATGCTTTATGTAACTAACATCAATAGTCATAAAAGGCGCCAACTACATTATGTTCTTGCACGAACTCATGTAGCACACTGTTTAAGTACCGTCCAACATCTACCCAGACGGAACAAGATCACACATTAGTTGGTAATGGATTAGAGAAGGGTTGATGGTAAAATAGTAAAAGAGTATCCACACTTACTAAAAAAGTGGCAACACTTTTTTAGAGAACTGTGTGCTCTCAAAATATTACTAAATCCAAATAAAAAATTTAATTTCACACGATACATTTGTTATAATCAATCCCCTAGATTTTTATTTAATAAAGATTTGCAAACAACTAATACTTGTACAAAGGTAGAAATTGATAAACTACAATATATATCAGTTAAGTAACACACAATGAAGTGAATATTTTTGATATTAACTATTGTATAATACATTCATTAATATTCTAATGTATTTGGTACTTATCGACTAAGATCAATTTGACTTCGCTATTCTGCTAACGAATTTTATTAACAGTAAGATATTGTTGAATTCAATGTCATTGACAAATTAAATTAGTGTTTAAGATTTCTATTAAAACACAGTATTTATTTAATTCAGTTCTTTACCCATCCAACTAAAACTAAGATATTTATACTTGGAAATCTTAAAAGAAGATACCACATCAACTAATTTCTAAATCGATTTAATATAAAGACCATTAATGATTGTTTTGACCAATAGCATTGAAAATTATAGATTATTAAAAGCTATTGGAACAAACAAATACAATATTGACAAAACGCACAATCGAAACAAATCCAAATTAATTTTTCCACCCAAACTTAAGTCATCGAGTCATTAATGCCTAATACTTATTTTATTTTGTACTCTTGTTCGTTTTACTTTTCTTTTTGTATCTAACAATAAGCTAAATCCAGATCCGTCATCAAATAACAGAATGAATTTCCGTTTGTCATTTGATGTAATCATATTACATTACGACACATTTCTTTTCTTATGTCGTTTGTCGTTTGCCGTTTAAGTGTTTAAGGATATCGGAAATATGAAGTTGGGGGAGAATTTCAATTTCTAACATGGGGAGAAGGATAACGGATAACGTATGTATTAAGAATAAGTAAGGTTTCTTTTTTGTTTGTGACCCCTATAAAGGTGTCTTCAATATGTTTTCTTAATTCAAAGAAAATCGTGGATTTTCCGCTCGAGCTTCATTTTGGTATGTTGTCCTATGGGGTAAAGAAGGATTGCGGTGGATTATTGTGGAACCTAATATTGGTTTATACAGTGTGGTAACTTGGTATTACATTGTCCTTTGTTATGTCATGTGGGCAAATATTGATTGAACCATGATACTTTTCTGGCAAAAAATAAAAAGAATAAAACCTAAATAAATGAAATTAAGCTTTTATGAAAAAGCTAAAGCAAAAAAGAAATGCAATAAAAATGTTTTTGTGATTTGAATTAGCAGATAAATTTTGTGGTATAATATATATGTTATTGCCAAATGAAAAATATGATTTAACATAAAGGTAATTTCACCTATGATTTTTCATTGCCAACAATATGAATTATGAAAAAAATAAATAAAGGGTTCAACTTGCTATAACATGGTTAAGAAAGGAGGATGTAATCAGGTTATTAAGTGTTTTTATTATATTTTCCAATGTCCTCACCATTTAATTTATAAATTTAGAAATTGGAAAATCTGAGCTGATTTTTGTTTGACGACATTCTGATTTAACTTACATACATTCTGAAATCCATTAAATGCAATGGTAGATTTTTTCGTTAAATACGGAAAACCAAATAATTTGCGCCAGAATCAGTTCTGCAGCTTCGTATTGAGTACAGCTAAATTGTATACAATACACGAGAAAAGAGTTTACTGAAATGGAAATAAATATCAAGATACTTAAGGGTGCCTTTGTATTGTATTGAAATACTACTTTGATTGCCTAAAAAATCCTAACTATGATTTATTGCGTCATGCATATAAAAATGTGAATATGTTTTAAAAGTTTATATATAAGATAAAGATAATAAGATAAAACTATTATCACTTGTTTTTTTTTTTTTAATTTATTTTGGAATTCGAAAGTTCAAGTGACTAAAAACATGTGTAAAGGGGAAATATCATAGAAAAAGAAATTGCAGTGACATAGATTTTTCAAAGCTTTAATTTTCATGGGTAGAAGTGATCAATCGAGTTTTTTAAGGCAAATGCCCGACCAAATGTCGGAAGAAAAATTAAACCGAAAATTCATGACTTTGTTTGAAATTTTGTAGATCCAATCATTTGTCATCGTCATCAACAGGTTTTCGACTCAAAGCCTGATGATTTTTTTCATCAAACTCGGACGATCAATTATTACAACTGGCTAAAAGATTTTGAATACTAAAACTACCTTTTTTTTTAAATTTCTTTTGAATGAACTTAATATGTAAGTATGCAAAACCTACTATTAAGCTGTTAAGATTATATCAGTTACATATATCGTTGATCAACCTTTGACGGTGCAATATCCACATTAGTTAGTTTAAAATAAACTTGTTTTCACAATTATCATATAACTGTGATACATAACATATGTATATCGCATGTGAAGTTGCATTAGAAATTAAGGGCGCAATTCCAAGAAAACTAATTGTAGGCCCTACTGAAAATATTCTTAAAACATGTGGAATAAAATTTCAATGGTTTCAAAATGCACGAAAAGTGCATATCAGTGTTAATAAGCAAATAAGAATGTATAAGGTATTATTATACCAATACATAATATACTTAAAATTTCATTACCAGTCTCACTTTTTATTACAATAATTTCTTCTTTCATATCTTTAAGACATTGTTACTGTTAACTTTCACAAATTTTAAACTAGCTCAAGTAACATTATAGGAATAGTTAACTGATGGTCAGTCATTGAAGATTGAAGAGAATCTACAAGGGAGCAAGAATTCGAACAGCATTCGATTCTATTTACCCTGGACGTTTCTCAATGTTTAAAGTCCCTGACTTCGGATATCTTGTCTCGTTACTCCCTAAGAAAGATAACAGCAACGAAAAATCATATCGCTAGCGCCTGAACGCTGTAACGTATTATGTTTATTTTAAGTTCATATTCTAAAAAAAAATCACCTCGTCATGTTATACAATTTCAATAGCAGAATAAAAAAAACTAAAGAGACGAAAAGAAGATCAAAAATAGAAGCAAAATTGGGAAGTCATTAAATAGGTTGTATACAAAAATCGAAGTGAAATTTCAATTTCAATTTATCCGCGAAATCCAGGAAATGTCTGCCATTAGACATATGTATATTAGTCGTAAGTACTACCAAAGGAATTAAATAAAAAAATCTTCTCAATTCTATTCTATAATATATCTATTAAACAAATCTTTAAATAAAAAAATTTAAATGCATTATTTTGGTATTATTTTTCTAAGAGTATACTTACGCACCTTGTATTTTTGTAGTACATTTAGTAACAAATATTTTTTTTTATAACAGTGCAAAAAAAAAATTAAAAAACTATTTTTGCTTCAATAAATACTTTACACAAATGAATTACTCCAGTAACAGTGATTACTTTCGCATTTAAGCAAATGTAAAATAAAAATAAGTGACATATTTTTTGTTGAGAAAAAAAGTTGAGTATATATATTTCAGATAAGGCACATTTTCACCTAAACGCACAATTAATAAGCAGAACTACCGAGACGCAAGCTTCAGAAAGCCCTACACTCACCTAAAGATACCGTTTGTGCTGCACTGTTTGCGCGAGTAATAACGCAGGTCAACAAAACAAACATTTTTTTTTTTTTTTTTGTGTTTATTTTAATGATTATTTTCTATTTCTTTATACCGAACAATAATTAAACTCACCGATTATTCTTAAAAAACTTTACTTTTGTAGCCGTTACTATCGCAAACAAATATTTAGGTTTTTATGTGAGTATATAAAGAGAAACGTGTTGTATCAAGTAAAAGCCGGAAGGAGCGGTGGGAAAGTTAGCATTTCTCTCACGTGGTTCATTTGTTAGTATGTGAATACACAATGCAGCGATATAATGTATTTTGAGTAATGGCAGTTTCAAAAATGACATCAAGAAAATACGATTGTAACTCATTCTGCTACATTTGAGGCGATTTCAACAAATTAAGAGTTACAAAATTTTCTTTGGTCACAAATTTAAGGCTTTGTTTAACCTATGAGGTATATTTTAATTTTCCAATTCGAAGTCAAGATAACAACTGGGCATCTCACTTCTCATGTAATAACTGCAAAAACAATTTAGAGGTCAAGTACAAGTACATAATTCCAAATAAAAATTTAAAAAATATGTCCAATGTGAATATGTGACAGTTTTTTTTTTTTTTTGTTGTTGTAATTTTCAACATATCCTGGAATCGGGGAGAAAAAAAAATCTACGCTATTTGCCGTGCCAAAAATAAAATAAAAATTGGTATTTTTATATACAATAGCTAATCCAAGTGAGCGAGGCGCTACAAAATATAAAAAAGATATTGTTTTCCAAAACTATCTTCAAAATCTACATAGCGAAAATTATCTTGTATCTCTCGTCCAGAACTTACAGATTTCGTATTATCACAATCCCAAACTACTAGTACCAGTCATGATAACTTCGTGATCAAACCAGAGAATCACACCTCATTATCTCAAACGTACTGAACGACTTACCATAGTTAAAGATCTCAACCTGCCCAAAAGTAAAGCTTCTCAGTTAAAACAGTGAAAATTGCTTTAAACCAATGTTAAAATAAGTGATCAAAGCAAGCGTAATGAAGCATTTTGTTGCCTAAAGAAGACAGACTTTGCTTTTGTAACGACTGGCATCTTTTCATGGACAGTTCTACTAAAAGTTTAAAAGCCATCCTTCACAAATTAAATAAATTTCCATCATGAGAGTGTGAAAATGGTTCTTAAGAGTTTGAAATATTAGCAGTACAACTGATTATGTATTGGTTCTATAACTTAATCGTGCGGTTTGCTAATAGATGGCGTAACTTGTATTATTCCTTTGGAACATACGTTGGAAAGCTACTGTCATTGTAGTCATTTCAGTGTATGTCATTCATTTGAAGCGTAAACAACAATTTTTTTTTTTCACTCAAATATGTCGAACTTTGTGCCTGAAAAAAGTGTTTTTTGCGGGGAGTTTATCTTCATTACTTTAATATGAAGAAAACTGCTACCGAAAGTCATCGTATTCTGGTGGAAGTTTATGGTGAACATGCGCTAGCTGAGCGAACGTGCCAAAAGTGGTTTGCACTATTTAAAAGTGGTTCATGGGTTCCACATGAACTCAAGCCGAGAGACGTCGAAAGGCGGTTTTGCTTGTCCGGAATGCTGCTGGAACGCCACAAAAGGAAGTCATTTTTGCATCGGATTGTTACTTGTGATGAAAAATGGATCCATTACGATAACCCCAAGTGCAAAAAACCATATATGAAACCCGGCTCACCAGCCAAATAAACGGCAAAGTATTACTCTATGAAGATTGTTGTCAAACACAAGAAAAGCTCGCAGAATCTTTGGGTGTCACTCAAGCAGCCATTTCAAAAAGTTAAAAAGCAGCTGGATGTATTCAAAAGCAAGGAAATTGGGTTCCACATGAACTGAAGCCGAGAGACGTTGAAAGGTTGTTTTGCTTGCCCGGAATGCTGCTGGAACGCCACAAAAGGAAGTCATTTTTGCATCGGATTGTTACTTGTGATGAAAAATGGATCCATTACGATAACCCCAAGTGCAAAAAACCATATATGAAACCCGGCTCACCAGCCAAATAAACGGCAAAGTATTACTCTATGAAGATTGTTGTCAAACACAAGAAAAGCTCGCAGAATCTTTGGGTGTCACTCAAGCAGCCATTTCAAAAAGTTAAAAAGCAGCTGGATGTATTCAAAAGCAAGGAAATTGGGTTCCACATGAACTGAAGCCGAGAGACGTTGAAAGGTTGTTTTGCTTGCCCGGAATGCTGCTGGAACGCCACAAAAGGAAGTCATTTTTGTATCGGATTGCTACTGGTGATGAAAAATGGATTCATTAGGATAACCCCAAGTGCAAAAAATCATATGTGAAATCCGGCTCACCAGCAAAGCCGAATATCCTTGGCGCGAAGGCAATGCTCTGTATTTGTTGGGATCAGATGGGTGTGCTGTATTATGAGCTGCTAAAACTGGATGAAACCATCAATAGACAACGCTACCGAACACAATTAATCCGTTTGAAGAGAGCAATAGCCGAAAAACGCCCGGAATATGCGACCAGACACGAGGCAATAATTTTCCATCATGACAACGCTCGGCCCCACGTTGCTATTCCGGTTAAGAACTATTTGGATAACAGTGGATGGGAAGTCTTACCCCACCTGCTTTATAGCCCAGATCTTGCCCCTTCTGACTACCATTTTTTCCGGTCGATGCAGAACGCCCTCACTGAAATACGGTTCACATCAGAGCAGAATATCAAAAATTGGCTTGATTCATTCTTGGCTACCAAGCCAAGCATTCTTAAATAAACGTTCAAATTTTGAAAAAAAAACCACACGAATTAAAATATGTAGTTAAATGAACTTCAAAATAGTTTGCTTCCTGGTGGGAGTGCTACCTTTAATTATGGGACAATAGAACAGACAAATAGCATTACCAGCAGCACTCGTGACCTAAGCGAACCTAGTTCGAAAAATAAAAACACAATGTTATATGTGATCATATTATCGAGCCTAAAGACATATCGATTCCTTCATTGCATATAAGATTAGGCAGTTCGTTAAAGGTCTTTGTCAAAATTCTGAAGCTCTTAAAGTTATTCGAAGCCAAAGTAAAATCTGATATTTTCGTTGCCCCACAAATAAAGTCAAAAACGGCCAGCAACGAATTTTTACCGCTACATTTGGTGGGGGCTGATGCCATGATGTATTTCGTTTTATACAAACTTAAGCTAACTTATAAATTAACAACAATTAAGGGTTAGGAAGTAAGGGAATGGTGGAGGAGATCAGATTTAAGACGAAAACTGCTCAGGTTAAAAAGTGCGTTGCGGGGGGTTGAGTTGACCTTATGGAGCATGCGAGAGATTGGTTCGTTGGAACCATAAGAGGTGCGAGAGGTTGGAATATAGAAGAGACAAGAACAGCGTAAATTACGAGGATTTCTGTTGAAGGAAATATAATTGCAAAGGAAAGCGCAATTCAGAAAACCAGAGAGCAGTCGATGAATGAAGAGAATGTTAGCTACATATCTGCCTTTTCGAGTGTATTCAGGTGAAGAATTTTGAGACGGTCACGATTGGGCGGTAAGGTAAAGGGGTCATCCGAGGGTAATCCTCAAAGAGCAAATCGAAGAAAACGACGTTGAATGTTCTTGATTCGGTATATATGAACTCGCTGAAAAAAAGAACACACTGTCATATTTGAGAAGGGGCCGGATAAAAATAATGTAAAGTGACCTTGTAACAAAAGGGTTGGACATTTCTTTAGACCATCGTTTGATAAAACAAAGCGATGAGTTGGGTTTTAGGATTATTTAATCAATATGTGAACGGAAGTTTAACTCTCTTTCGTATAATATTCCAGGTTCGAAGGGATTGAACCTGGGGTTCATGTTGGTCATGCATAAAGTAGTTTTTAGACACCAAGTGGAAAACTTGTTGAGGTCTTCTTGACGGAGAATAGAGTCTTCGGGTGAAGAAATAGTTTTGGAGAACTTAGTGTTGGAAACACTAAGAAGTGGCTAAAATCAGTGTTGAGAAGGCTGACCTAAAATAAATGCTATAAGAATGGTTCTGCAGATCAGAAGATATCTATTCTAACAATATGGGGTCATAACGGAGGCAAGACAATTTGAAAACGATCAATTGATGTGATATTTGATTGAAGGTCTTAGATGAATCTGTAGCAATAACATCAATTTTGTTGCCATTTTGTAGGGCTAAAACCACAAAGTTGACGAATTGATAAGATGTCTCAGGGCCGTTGATAAGGTTAGTCTGCCCTATGTCAAAAAAGCGCTGATAAGGGAAGTTATAGAGCTGAGTGAATTCGAGGTAGATTTCAACATACTTAGAGTAGTCAGAATAAGAACGAATTGGTGCGAAGAAAAACTGCCCATAGTTTGTTTCGTAAAGAGCGAAGTCTTCTGTTATACCAGGGAGGGGACCATGGTTTTCTTGGAAACATTAGAGCTGAGAATTATAAAAAGCTTTTTTCAAATATGTGGATAACTTTAAAATAATAGGTTGGAGGATGTCCCTTAAATTGTATATGTTACATGCTCACTTGGACCAATTTAAAGACAGCAAGGATCACTGGTCGAAAGAACAAGGTGAATGTTTTCATCAAGATTTGATGGACTTTGAACCTCGGTATCAGGGCCAATATAATGAGAGTATAATGGGAGACTATAATTGGGGCCTAATACGCGATAGTTTACATGAGATGAAAAGAAAATTTATTCTTAAAATTAGTATTTTCATTCTGACAGCCACATAAGCAAACCTTTTTAGGCAAGACTATTTTTTTTAATTAGTAGGGTTGGAGAAATTAGAAGCAGACCCCAGACTCAAAATTTGTGTTGACCAGTGTAATTTCCCAGTATTTTTTTAAGGATGAAAGGGGTCGCGCATTTGCAGTCAACTCAGAGCGTTATGTGAAGATTTTGAACAATTTGTTGATGCCTGAACTGCAAAACTTTTCTGTTTTTAACCAAAGGGCAGGCTTCTAGCAGGATGGAGTAACCTCACACACGTTCAACACATCCCTGGAAAGTGTTCGTGATATGTTCAAAAATTAATATACAGAAGAAGAGAGGTAAATTGGTCTCTCTGATTTGACGAATATGAAATTTTTTTTGTAGGGATATCTTAAATCAAATGTGTACACCAATAATCCGAATTCTTTGGTTAAGATAAAAGAAAGCAACGACAAGAAATAGATGATATAGAAATTGACGACATAGAAATACTGTAGTCTACCTATCGAGCTTCTTGTTCGTTTAGAAAAGTGTCGCGGTTCTTGAGGATTTAGAAAATATTATTTTTAGAAAAATTATTTGTTAAAGTGTGTACTTTAATTGATTATTTTAAAAAAATAATAGAAAACTTTTTTTTGCAATAGAATTGAAAAGTAACTTTTTTGGGAACTTTGCATATATACTCGTTCTAATTACTAAGTTCTTTCTAAGCAATTAAACGTTAAAATTCATGATTATCAATAGGAAACGTGCATACGAGCAAATACACAGAAATTTAAAATTATAGTGGCACCTCGATAATGTAAATTAATGAGAACAAAGCCTACCCCGGTTATGGGGATTCACATTACTGGAACTTTTTTTTTAGTTTGAAATAAGCTAATATAGATAATTTTCGCTTTCATTTATTATTTAAAAACAAAAATATTTAGTAAAATAGTTTTAACATACCTAATTGGATAAAAAAAATGCATGTGTATGATACATACATACATATGTGGTAGTGACAAGACTACATAAATCATAAAAGAACATAGCTTAGGTAAAAGTGCATTTATTTTTTGTAAAATAAGTTGTTATTTTGAACTGGCGAATAGCTTGACTTGACCTTGATTTTCTATTGCTGTTGCCCTTAAATTAAGTTAACAGGTTACCATATCTGTGTCCAATACATTTTGATCTGCATACTCAATAAGCGTGTTTGTACATTGTATTGCTTGGCAGATCGTTATTTTAGGAGCTGTAGTGACTTCGTCGCTTTCATCCTACGAAACGTCCTCATTCGATTGAGGTACAATACCTTCTATGATGACCCAGTCTCTAGTTCTTGTGTTAAAGTTTTGGGTTTTCTTTCTAGAATAGGGGATAATTGATTTTTTGCAACTCGCTGTCAAGGTGAGTATCCGGATGTTGTATTCGTAATTGGTTTAGTTAAATAAAATCTTCTTAGCAGTTTCCTTGTTTTGGCATTATAATTTTAAAGCACTTAACGAAAGAAGAAACAGGGAGCTGGTTCCAAGATAATTTTAGGTTCACTACCCCATATCTCAAGGTTAATTTTTTTATCCCTGCCACTATGCCTTCACCTAATGTTGCAATAATTTCAGTTGGAAATAACATTTTATATGATAATAAGCCTTAACTACTGTAAATTGAAAACATTTAGCTCCATGGGTTAGATAAAAGCAGTAACGTTTGATGAGGAAAATGTTACTGTTATGCTCCCATTAGAACTAGTCAGTTTTTCTTTATTCCAGTGACAAGTAGCAACATCAACGAACAACAATGCTTGTTTTGGTATATTATTTTTAATTCGAAATCGTTTAACCTGAAAAAGCGTAAAGAAACAAAAAGCGGCAATATTTATAAAATAGCAGCAATGTTTAGTTTAGATAAAACAAATTTAAAAGGTCAAATAAGATGCTCTCACCTCTTTGGTAAAATGTTCATTAAACCAGTTCATAAAGATTTCACTATTTATCCAAGCGTTTTTGCTTAATCTATAAATCAGTGAAACCGAAAAAAGCTCCAGGGCACTTAGATTTGCCAATACCTAATGGAGTGCGCTTAAGCGTTCCAGTTACATTCGTAACAGGCTAAAACCCTACTAGTTTTCCTTTCCGGTGTTGAAGATTCCGTGGTCAAAACAAGAGTTTTGTTAGGAACAAGCTTCCAAAACAGCCCCGTTTCATCTGCATTGTAGACTTGTTGTAGTGTTAGAGAAAATTCTTTGATTGTCCCATGGAACTTTTCCAAAAATGGTTTAATTGCACTTTTTTTGCATGACACCCTTTCGCCGCATACTTTTCATGTCCTTACACTATGAATAGCCTTGAAGTTTATAGCTTATTTGAATAACAAAATGAAGTAGTTTGCTTTTCGACAGAGTAAATCGATTGAAACTGGAACACGGTTCTTTTTGCTTTTTATTAGTCACTCGAACAAAACAATTACAAAGTTTACATTACAGAAGCGATAATTTAGAGTTTTGATTGTTCACATTTTGGAGAAATTCGCACTATCGGAAATTCGCATTATTGAGGTACTACAGTACTGTAGTTATTTATGGTTTACATTACACAGAAATAGTATCAGAAGAAAATAGTCAAAAATTGTATGTACTGATTAATGTAATAAAGTATTAAGTTTCTAAGTAATTCATCTTCAAAAATTTACTAACGAAGAACAGCTTGTACGACTATAGGGTCCCGTAATTAATTGAGATATTTGGGTTGGATGATCAATAAAGCAGCCTGCAAAGTAATAATTATACGAGTACTATCATTTGAATACATTTTTCTTCAAATCGTTAACACTTAAAGCAAACCTTGAATTATTTAAATACAAGGAGGACGAACGCTGAATGAATTCATGCGATTGAATCAACAGTGGTGTCAAAATTGTACGTTGGAGTCATGTTAAATGAGCTACTTCAACATATATAGACCTAAGGTCAATGACGATTTTCAGGACTCTTCAATGTCACATGGAAAGGTTCCCGTTGTGGGAACCCTTAGTTTGCCATAAAACAGTTATCTCCGTCAAACAGAAAGTGGAGAGGAATGGACATATACACCGCCGAACAGAAAATGCAAAGGAATTGGCAAAGGTAAGGTGAAAAACTATAACTATAACAGCTTGTTCGGAGGGCGTATCAAGCCCAAATATACCATATGTAACCATCTGCATTAACATTAAATTCGCCAACATCAGCATCAGATGATGTTACCAAATTAGGTTTCTATGAGCTTTTCGAGAAAATTTGAATAAAAATTCTCACTTAAATATATTAAAATTCGGAACATTTCTTTCTGAACGGGAACTCTCAACAATACTGATATCTCAGATGCCACAACAATGGAAAAATACGAAATCAACGAAAAAGTTAAAAGGCCCTTAAAGTTCCAGATAAAACTTCTTTAAGTGAATTTGGGTTTCGTATGCATAAACCAAATTTGGAGAACAAGACATAACATCGAATTTACAATCCTCGATGGCTATGCTGTTGAGCTTATGAACAAGGCTACTTCGCCTGTCATTTAAATTCTTTCTGGTACTTCGAAATTAAGGTAAGCAAAAGAAGTTTTTCTATATTTCAACTTTTTAAATTTTAATAATAAGAAAAAGTAAATCGTTCTTAAATTAAGAGCTCAATTTTAGTATTGATTATACCAATTGAAGAATTGAAATATAAAGAAACATGAAGAAAAATCACAAGATTAGTAGAAGAATTTTAGACAAAATTGTTTAAAGCTTAGTTAGCTCAACTTTTTAAATCATCATATCCCACTGACGAGAAGATAGCCCAAGAATCATCTTCCCTACTTCAGAATTTTAGGAAATAACTACCAACCTTACATCAAAGGTGCTGCCGAGAGTTGGCTTACGTTTACAATTTATGAACAAAAAATAATTTGGGTTCATAATTAAACGATCAGAAGCCTCCTCTTAACGTTTAAGAACCAATTTGTCATCATTATCTCTGGAAATACTGATTGTCCCCCATCTCCGTTATAGCATAAAACCAACTTAACATCTTAAGGCACATACAAGTTATAAGTACAGTTTACGAGTGGACATTGAAAATGGCTCAAGCAATGCCAACCGTACTGTAGAATCTAAGAATACATTTTCATCTCTACGCGTTAGTAAATGTACTAACTACAAGAAGAACTATCAGCACATTATATGTCATTCGAAGCGAAAAAGAAGATCTTTTTATTTCTCCTTCTTTAAATCAACAAATTATTTAGACTCTTGGAATGGGAAGGCTGTTAAGCACAATAGCAAACATCTAGATTCTCTAAGAGATATTACGGAAAAGGCTCTGAATAAGCTCTCAGACTGAACCGAAAAGTGTGAATAAAATGTCAATGTACATTGAATCAGATTAGTTCACTTCATATGTAGCTCTTCTTACTCTCTTCAAAATCAAAGAAGTTTTTGTTCTGTGCACCATTCTAGTGTGTGAATGTGCCACCCAGCAGCTTGTGAATAAGGCTTGGATTGCTCCAATCAAATGCAAAACAGGCGTAGAAAACAAATGGGGACTACAATCTTTAATCACTCATTGGCTTTATTGGCCAACAATAGGATTTAAAGTACAGTTTCATATTAACCCGCTAAAGATTCTTAACCAATTAATTTTTAGGGATGCTATGCTATCAGCAAAACCAGCTAGTAAGCAGAACGTGCAACTTAACCAAACTTATCTGGCCTAAGATATTGGGTTGGCAAATATTGGCTGAAATTGTATGAAAAGCAACCTGCGTTAGTCAATAGGCACGGTCCGATTCTTTCGCATGACAATGATAGACCCCATACCTCACAAGTAACGGTGCAAAAACTGTTGCAGTTGGGATTTGAAATTCTTCCACATCCACCGTACTCTCCTGAAATTCCCCCAACGGATTACTATCTTTTCCGCAATCTGAATTCATTTTGCTCACCGAAGGTCTTTCGGAACCGAGCAGAGGTCATAAAAGGCTTTAAAGATTTCATTGCCTCAAAAAGTCAGCACTTCTATGAAAAAGGAATATTTGACCTTGTATCACGTTGGAAGAATTTCATAGATGCCAACGGATCCTATTTGAATTGAATAAAAATTTACAAAAAAATAATATTGGCTTTTAAATTGTTACTATAAAATCGGTACAACCTAATAGATCTGAACCGCACAGTCCTTAATCTGTGCAATTTTCAAACATCAGCATCTAAGTGGCAATTATTAAGATTATAGTTTGTAGATATTTCGGCCTTATTGCAGTTGGATGAACTTGCTGAAGTAACTACCAAGCATCTGCATCCACCTGTAATCCTCCTTTCATCATAAGAAAAACTTAGCTCTATGATATCTTCAAAAATCTTGGACAAATGTGCGCAATAGGTAGCAGATCTAAAGAGATTACCATGATAAATAATGTGTTATAATATTGAAGTGGGGTTGCCGAACACACTGCGCATTGGAAAGATGTGAGTTAATACAAGAGCTTGTAAATGACAAACAACGCTTTAAAAAAGTTCTAAAACTCCTGGGATGCTGCATGAAAATGATAAGCAACACTATTAAATGCCAAGAGAAAGTTAAAACATGTGATCGAAAAAATATTAAATCTTCAATGGTTAAACGTTTCGAAATATACTTTTAGAGTCATTATTCAGCAGCTATCCAAATTAAAAATGAGCCAAATTTTAAAATGTGGTATCATACCGTTAAGAGACGCATAAAAGAACACAATTTGAATGCTCACAGTCCACGTGAAGTTAAACTTCTCAAGAAAACTCACCTAACCTAGTTTTTAATAGATCATTTGTCGTTGGCCCCTAGGAATGAAAAAAAACAACATTGTTCCATATTACATCTCGGCAATATAAAAGGCTTGGATGCCTTACAGAATATGATCACAAACCATGGTCCAATATATTTAGTTAAGACTGTATGCATATATCATGTTGTTATATGCCGAGGATTAAATGCCTTTAAAATCGGCCTTCCATTTGAAAATCTTTCCGAAACATAGAACAGCTAAGTAGTGGTTTCAAAACAATAAGATTTACATAGGCCGTGGAGTGGTCTGCTTAATCTCCTGATATCAACCCCCTTGAGAATATATGGGCCGATATTAAAAAAGGTTGTTAGAATGTGAAACGCAGAAATGGAAACGAGTTTTGGGTGATAGTAAAGTCTTTTCGATCAAAACACTTCAAAAGATACCACCGTCTTACTGTTTCTATGAAACGACGCTGAGCAGCTATGATGATATACAAAAGCAATACCATGAAAAATTAATATACTTTAGTACCATAGCATACGAGTACTAATTGAATTCGATTCAAAATCGTTTCATACAGCACTGCTATTTCTTTTTGCTTTTTTTGTATTGGCAAGAAAATAATTTCGGTTTTAACAATTAGATTGCGTTAGGTTCGTTGATTCACACTTTTGTCAATGTTATGATTTATTTATTTATTTATTTATTTATTTTTATTTTTTTTAGATTTGATAGCTGTGATTTTAAGATTTCTTTATAAGTAGTACAGTAATAATTTTAAAATAGAGTACAAAAACAAATATTTTCGATATAGTTTGCATTTTTATTTCCGTAAATGCATTACAAAAGGATACATACATATGTAAAATTTATGGTGTTGACTGCTTAACAGAGCACGCATGAGAGTTATCTAGTTCAAGAAATTCCACTCTAGAGATTTTTCACTCAAAGATGGCCATTGTTATGGTAGATCAACTGAAGTTGATGATGACCAAACCAAAGTCATAACCGAATCAAATCGTCATATGACTGTGCAAGAAATTGCACAGTGAGTCAGGTTAAATGCATCTCACACAACAATTAAAATTCACCTAAAATGTCTTGGATATTTGTAAAAAAGCTAGATACTTGTGTCCCAAATGAGTTGAAAGAAGCTCACTTAACACAAGTAACCACAATGATATTAAACCATGATATTGATATTACTGGTGGTAAACCGAAAACGATCATTGTCTAAGCGTGCATTTTGAGTTGCTCCCAAGGAACCAAATGATCAATTCAGATGTTTACTGTTAACATCTCTTGAAACTGCAGAAAACAATCAATGAAAAAGGACCAGAATTGACAAATCATAAAAGAATCGTGTTCCACCATGAGTGGTAAAATTTTCACAAGTGATGATGACCTGAAATCGAACTTGATCCAGTTTTGCGTTATTAAGGGCCAGTTTTTCAGTGCGAGATCATCCGAGTCTCAGAGTTAAACTCGATTTAACTCCAGAAACATGTTTTCCAGTCAATTTACATCCTGAGCTAACACTGAGTTAATCCAGCAAATTTGCTGAGTTAACTCTGGATTAACTGAACAAATTGTTTTGACAGATACTGAAAATAGCAAGGAAAAAAGTTGATAACGCTTAAATTTTTCTGAAATATTGCTGCTTCTTTTACTCATTGTTATTGTTATGCACCAAACAGAGAAAAAAAAGAAACAAAACAATAAATGACACATTTCGATAGTGTTTTGACAACTAAACTATACAATGGCAGTGATGCCAAATTAAACCACCACTCATAGAGTTAAAATTAATCTTTCACTGAAAAACTGGTTCATGAGTTAGCTCTGGATTAATTTTAGCCCCGAGCTAGTAAACTCTAGTTTAACTCGGAGTTAACTCAGCACTGAAAAACTGGGCCTAAGCGGCAGAAGTTCTAAAAGCACGAAATCGTAAAGTTTTTAATTTCGAATAAAATATGCATATGTACATACATACATATTTGCATACAGATGGAGGTGGTAATATGGTCATCTGCTTTTAAAGTGGCTCCCCATTTTATTTGATTTGGAAAAGCGCCATCTATGCCTAACATGACGTATTAAGACAAACACATACTTGTATCTTATGTTATGAAACTGTGAGGTTTGATGTAGGTAAGGGTGCATTTTTGCTCATTGTTTGACATTTGAAATCCGCATGTGTTTCCGAACTTCATTCGATCGTTTTATTCAAAAAATTTGTTTAAAACAATATCTGCAACATTGTGTTGCGATCGGTGGAAATGTGGGTACTACTTCTTTCTTTATTATTATTATTTTTTTTTTTTTTTTATTTATAAGCGCGTGCAAGGGGTTAAAGTACCCTTAAAATATTTACACACAGCGTGGGCGAAGGAAAATTAGAGAGAAAAGAAACAGAGGTACAGATGTTGGTTTTAAATGTCTGAATGTTACAATGACTAGGAAAAAGAGAACTCGGCTGGGCATTCCACGAGCGAATTGTTCGGCTTGGAAACGAATCATGATATTTGAAAGTACGCTCGAAAGTGGGTTTGAGGGTATAAATACTGATGAGCATTCATAGCCAGACGAGTATTACGATTGAAGGTTTGAAGAAGCGGAATGCAACTGGCGATTTCTTTGGAGTATTTGTGGTGAAAATGTCGTTAGACTGAAGTGAGTGGGTTCGAGGTGTTCGAGGGTGTCCTTTGACTGAGTGATATTAGCATATGATGTATTGAGGGTAAAACCGGCCTTCTTACACTTGTACAATGTTATTAGTTTTCTATAAACACTAAGCTCATATTCTTCCCTTTTGTTGTATTAATTATGTACAATGCTGTGCGAAAACTTTGCAACTAGTTGCACCGAAAAATAAAATTCATACTTTACTATGTATTTTGCAGAAGGAAAATACTATGTATCGTTTTATAAAGCTTGTATATTACAATTTATTTAAAAGAAAAGAAAGTGTACATAACTTAATCTGATAAGAAAATAAACAACTATTAATTTAAAAACTTACGTTTTTTGCTGTGCAAAACATTTAACATACAACCAAGATAATTTTTTTTTTATTTGTTAAAATTACTTTAAGTGTTCAAAAATTCTTATATTTAACTGCGTACCCCTTATTTTTATTAAAAGCTGCGAATCTCATGGGCATCGAAACAATTAAATTATCAATAAATATTTTCGGAATACCTTTCAACTTCGGCGAAGAGTTCTTCTTTTTTTTTGAACATTTGTTTCTCCATTCTCCTCTTCACGATCTCCCATAAGTTTTCGATGGGGAACCACTAAAAAAGTTGCTGTTCCCATTCTGGACAAGTGGAAATTACATTTTGTAAGATGTTTTTGTAATCTTCGGACCTCATAATCTGTTCAACACGATGAATTGGACCGATACATTGTGAAGAAAAGCAGTTCCAGACCATAACATTACCACCTCCGCACTTGACCGTTCCTTTTGTCGATTATGGGTTCAACCTTTAGCCTTTCGATCTCCTCTCCGTGTTACCTTCCGTCAGATCCACACATATTCAATTTCGATTCATCAGAAAATAACACAATTATACGGCCTTCCACCTTGTACTTTACTGGCTTATAACGTCGAAGACAGGCTTTTAGTGCTCTACGCCGTATTGTTATGAGAAAATATTCAGCTACAGACCTAGCTTTACTTCTTTTTAAGACGCCTTGCAGTTTCTGACAATATTTGTTTCCACCCATTTTATTAATAAAATTAAAATAATTCTGCTGACAAAACTTAAACGTCTGTTCACTACAATGGGATATCTGAAAGGCCACACAAATCAAAAGAAAGAACAAAGGGATAAAAGTAAGCAACAAAACGATAGCAAAGACAGTTTTTTCCGTTAGTAAAACAAACGTAGGTACTGATTTAATCAACAGTGGCAAATATGTCAGTTGCAGATTTTTTGCACAGGCAAAATTCTTAATGTTGGTGCTTAAAAATGTCTATTTTTCATTATCAAGAAATATGTTTAATTTGATTTTGATGCCGAAGTTAATTTATTTTAAGTTAAAAATGTTGCCGCGTCGCACTGTATATTTAATCCCGGGGGTCATATTAAATGTATGAAATGAAAGAAGCTATCTGTGCAGTTCGAAACAAGACTATGGGGTGTAAGAAAACCAGCAAAATGCCTTTTGTGCCAATATCGACATTGAGAAGGCTGGTTAATGATTCCGTCGAATCTTTAGATTTAATTGTGCACAAACCACTTTTAAGAAAGTGCGTTATGCCACTTGAACTAGACCAAAAGCTGGAAGACTGTCTTTTGTATATGGAAAGTAGTAGATATTATGGCTTATCACGAATGGATATTAAAGGGATAGTTATCAATTAGCCATAAAAAATAATATCCCATATCTATTCAGAAACGACATGGCTGGTGTCGAGCGTCTTTAGATCATTTTTTTAAATAGACATAAAGATAGTTTGTCTCTGAAAAAACCAACGGGGATCTCATACCATATGTCCAGATGCAATAAGACTTTAATCGCTCTTCAGTCAATGAGGTTTTTGACATATGTATGTATTACAAAGTGAATACACAAAAAAACCGTAGGTATGCTACATTTGCGAAATTTGCGGTTAAGAATTTAATTTTTATTCATACATTTTCGTTTATTCATTGTCGCCGGTGGTTGCCATATTGAATGCACACAAGTATTTCTGACACTTTTTGAAATCTTATAAAAATAAAACAGGAAGGTATCTATGTAAGTAATAAAAAAAACTGTGAATTTTATTTATGCTACTGAATCAGATTCTAATAACATAATGAGTATACTATTAAATATTTTGAAGTTAACTGGTTGTCAAAATACCTATTAATAAACATTTTTTTATATTCGTAATATTGTTTGTTTTATTAAAAACGCAAGGATGAGTACCATTTTTACAATTGTAAACCCGTAAGCCTACACATAGTTTTGTCTGAAATGCAGCCTTAATCGGGGAGCATGAGCACGAGTATTAAGTAAATATAATAAATTAATTACCATCGCCACCATTTTACTTCCGCATTTCACCTCCTTCAAAGAATACTCTTCACAACGAATCAAATCAACACCTTAACAACAAATTCCCCACTTTTGTGCGCCAATTCATTTGATTACAGTTTCCACGCCCATATTATGCAGGGCGTCATTGAATCGAACGGCTTCAGGATTGGCTACAAATAACACCGGAGGAATTAAAATTCCCAATTTCATTCAATAATAGCAAAGGCGCACCAAAGCCCAACAAAACAGTGTAAATCAATTGTCCCACTTCTCAGATTGTTCGTACACCAAAATGCTTTGTAATCAATTATTTGTTTACATAAAGGTCGCATCCCTCTTGTTATCTCTGTCTAAGCCATGTTGCTATTACCTTCTTGCTTTTGTATTACCCTCTCTGAATCGAAATTCTTCGAACGAATCAAAACATTATCATCCGGTTTTTCAATTCCATAGCGTTTCGTTATCTAATTGAAATCGAAACACAATGACGACCATCGGTTAGCCGTTCCTCTTCCTTTCTCATTCGGTTTTCGCCTTTTCGAAGTGTGGTCACGATACTTATCAACGCGTTTGCACTTTTGTAATTAATTTTTGTTTTTTCTCCAGCTGTACTGTCATCTTGTGTTCCGTTGCATTGCTTCTGGCGTCTTCGAACCTAACCAAACCACACTTAAAGGTTTCACGGTTACTGTAAATATCTACACTCATACGTGTGAAAACAATGAAAACAACGTCTGTTGTTTTGGAGTGGATTTTATACTCATTTCGAGAGGTGGAAAATAAATGAACGCGATTTTTGTTTGTGTGACGCGACAATTCAATACAATCGCAACCTGTTTGTTCCGTAGTGGTTGTGTGCGCGCTGGATCGTCGCACGGCAAGTGTTTTTTTTTTTTTTTTGTTTTTCTTCATTACTTTTCGTGCACCGTTTAGTGAATATTTGTTAAACAGCATAATAAAAATACAATAAAATAATAATGATTAAAATATAGTTATTTACTTATGCACGAAGTTGATTATTAACATCTGTGCATGATTTTTAACAAATTGCAAGAGTACCAACAGTGCGAGGATCTTTTCGATAAACGCGATACGTTTATCATTAACAGTTTAAGTTACTTCGTTTCCTAGCAAGATCACAACAACAATTGTTGTAGCTCATCGCTGCTGACTAAACTGTAATCGGGCGGGACTTTGAGTCGCCTTTAGTTCAGATATCGATTGTTTTCTCGAAATTTAACAGAGAATTGTGTATTGTGAAACAATTAGATCGTTTGTTTAATATTTTAAATTGAATAAAATTTCAATATCGGTACTCAGATCGAACAAGCAAACAAAACTTCGGCTCTACAATTGAATTCTACAATCAAACCGTTGATTTACTCTCAGATTTCAGATTTCAGATTTTTAGTGTATGTATGTCGGTTTATGTGCGTGTATGTTAATTTACCCAGAGCCATATGAAATTAAGCATGGATTGTATTCGGTCAAGTAATGCAGAAAGAGACTCTGAGTTGGGAGATGATTCACCTGTGGTAAGTAAATAAATTGCTAAAGTACCTACGACAAAAAGAAAAATACTCTTTTGTTGCTTAAAAGTTAAAGTCTCGCATTGTTCATGCATACATTCAAAAGTACACATCCGCACCCTCCCTTAATATGAATACATATGCACGTATATCCATAGTGAGATATTCATGTTTAAAACCATTCATCAGCAGTTGCATTAGCGACGGCAAAAGAAAAGATCGCAAATACCGAGTGAAAATATTCAAGTAATCGCAGATTTATTGTGAAATTTATTTCGAATAGATTAATTGCTCAAACAAAGTGTTTCTCTGGTTTTGTTTGCGTTTGGTATTATTTAATTCTTTATTGGTTTCACTTCTCCTTTATAGTGTACATATGTATGTATATATAATTTAGGTGCGCACAAAGGATATTAACAATTAATTCAAATATTTGTAGAATGAATTATGGCTGGATTGGGATTTTTGCGGCCACCTACGTACATATATATATATATGTATATGTCAAAAGTAGTAGCAATTATAAACATACATTTTATAATTACATAATATGCTCTCGTTTGCCTTATTTGCATATTCGTGTAAAACTGGCGGTATTTTTCTTATTTAAGTAACTGATATTTAACTTATATCAACAATTTTTCTTAATTTTATAACTAATTACCTATTTCCATATTCATTTCCCATATTTTTGCATGTGCCTAGGTATACCTGATTTGTTAAGATATTTTACAGGCAATTTAATTATATGGTATTTTGAAAAGTCGTAAATGGTCTGATATCGGATATCGTTGTTAAATGTTCAAGCCGGAAAATAAATAAATAAAATGCAAAACTCATTCGTACACCCTTATATTTTTCAAATATAAAAAAAGATTTATTTTACAGCAATAAAAACCAAGTATCTTACAACAGAAATATAAATACTAAATTCAAAATCATAAGAAAAACTTAAAGATTTTATTGTAAACATAAATAAAACTAAAAAAAAATTTATTTAATACTAAACAAAATTCATATTGCATACATTTTTAATACTTAATGGCTTACCCAGTTTGTTTTAGAGCCGCTTTTAATTGATTCCACCAGTTTTTTTGGTTTACACTGGTGGGTATTTTCCCCATTCTGTCCTCAGTGCTCGTTTCAGCCCTTCAATGTTTCAAATTTCGTAATACTTCAACCTTTTTTCTTTAAATTTACCATAAATTTTCAAATGGATTTACATCTGGGCGTTGAGAGAGATTATTTTGCAGTAACCAAATGGGTTGTTTATGGACATGTGTTTCGGATCAAAATCCTGTACATGGTCCAAAATTATTGCACCTTGATGCAACTTTGTTTTATATTATAAATTGTAATTATATATATATTATATAATTTTTCAACACCTATTGCATCAAAACAACTCTATACCACCAATGAACCACCACTATGTTTCAATATATATTAATTGTTAATTTCGTGTCAAATCTTGATCCGTCCATCAGATATTTTTACATTAGATTTGCATTGGTCAGAAAAAATAACTTTGTTCCAGAACTCTAGTAATTTTTTTGCAAAAGCTATTTGTTTTTGTCTGTTAATAGGGCTCGCAAATAACTTTCTAACAGCGAATCGGTTTTTAAAAGCTAGTCTTCAGTTGTCTTCAGTTCAACTTCATTTTATTTTTGTTTTTCGCTTTTTGAATTGTAGGTAAAATTCCTGGTTGTGTAAAAGAAAAACTCTGGGTAACCATCTCTTCGAATACGAATTTTGTTTAAGCAGAAAAGGGAACACAAATTTAATATTAGATTTTTCATTTGCCATTAAAAATAGGTATGTAATTGGAAACAACGGAAATGACAACGTATCATGAAAGTAGAATATTTTCGAATATATCAAATCATGTCCATAAAAATGTGCCTTCAAGATTGGAGACGAATTTGAATTACCAGTAACCGATACAATTATGTACTCGTATATCTGCAGTGCTTCATATGAATTAAGCACACTTATTGAAAAAAAAGAAACTGTCTCATTTTTTACCTGATTTCAAATTAATTTTTGTAAGTTCATTTTATTTACAAAATACATATACACCTAGTATATATTTTCACCCATTAAAAGCATATCTCGTGTAACATATGGTATGCTAAGGGTTACCTATCAGGATATACCATAGATTAAAATGTCTATTTTTGCTTGGACATAAATTTATCACACTTATTAGTTTTAGAAAAAAAAAAAAACATATTTTTACCGAAGATATTGGTTCCGAACCGACAAAGTTTGGATTCACATCTCCAAAGCACATTTAAAAAAAAAATAATAATAAATTTGGTTTTTCAGGTGACTTTTGGCAAATTATTCGCTCAATGCAGATTTTTTTTTTTTTTTTTTTTTTCATCTAAGCAACATCTTAGGGTTCTTGAAAAGCCCGTTCCTCCGACTTTCGATATAATTTTGCTTCGAATGACGCTGGAGTTCTCTTGAGAGCTCATTGGTTGATAGGCGTCAAATGATTTGTTCTTCTCTTGAAGTTGTTTTGTCGCCACTTGGGAAACTTGTTTCCGAAAGATTAAAAATGCATAAGCGCGTTTAAAATAATCATCTTCCTGGAGCAGTCTAATGGTTTATAAATCTCTAAGACTAAGCCCCCATCACTCTTTTGCAATATATATTTAAGCTTTTCTTAATTTATTTACATGCTGCATATTAGAAAATGTTTAATTACCTCAAACTTTGTTCTATTGTTTTTTAAAGCACAGATTTAATACACAAATTCGTTTCCAAATCCTAACCCACTTGTGTGACAATCGACGTTGTTTTTTTTTTTTCAAACTAAACCATAATCGCAAATTCAATGCAACGAACCTTTTTCTCATTTTGAACGTTGTTCAAGAAAACAAAAATTTATAATAGCTAAATCCATGCCCAAATTAGCTCACCATAACGTGCAGAATAAGTCACAAAAGAACTTACTTATTCATGTAAAGTGTTGGACATTTGTGTGTCCAATAGGCCAAAAGTGTGTGCAATAGACTTAGAGATATTTAAATTTTCTTTGAGATAAACGTATACGAGGTGTGTTCAAAAAATAGCAAGAACTTTTAAATTTTTTAATTTCGCGAGTTTGGAGAGTCCGATTGTCAAAATTTTATTATGTTGGTATACATGCCCTTTATGTATGTAAAAATTTTCAGCTGTGTCTTTGCAGCCGCTAAGGTTAGACGTGTTTTTATGAGGATCAAAGAATTTGTATCTGTATCAAATTTTGCGTAAAAAATGAAATAAAGCGTAACAAAGTGTGTGAAATGTTAACAAAGGCCTATGGTGAGTCTGCTATGAGTAAAAGAAGAGTTTACGAGTGTTATAAGCGTTTTCAAGATGGCCGTGAAGACCTTATAGATGACGAACGCCTCATCTCATCAACAACCGATTGAAAAAGTAATAGAAATGGCTATGCTTTCTACTCTTTGATCATCTGCAGTGTCATTTTTAATAGTTCACTGCTTCAGATTTATTTTTAATGCATAAATATATTGTTTGTGTTACAGTCCATGATGAAGGAAGACCTCTCCAACTCCCTGAGTTGTCCGTCATGTTATTTCCTCCACAGTCACCTACGATTTTTTGAAAGTCAGGTGATTAAGGGACTTTCAAAAATCCAAAAAAAAAATTAACTTATTCGATTTTTTGTTGTTAGCTTGCCCAAACGTTCTGGCTAGTAGTTGACGAAGTTAAACACTGCGCCTTAAAGTTCTTGTTGCAATTTAAATTAGTAAACTTGAATTACATTACGTGGCTCGCATTCTTCGGATCATGATCTTATTTGTAGATCTGTTAAAATGGAATTTCCTCACTTTTATTAGCAACATTCCATTTGCTTTTAGCCAAATACAGTAGCAAGCAAAAGAAATTGCAAACATCTACATCAGCGGCAATTATACCAATTTATCTCTTGTAACGGTATCCAATCTGTTTTTCAAAAAAAAAAAAAAAGAGCAAATAATTCTGCGAAGGTAAAGATATATATATATTTTTTTTTTTAAGAATAAATTGGAATACACAATAATTACAAACAACTGTCCACTGAATGTAAGGACGCTATAGTTGTTGCTTTTAACAACGGTAGACTAATGGAGGATGTTGCTATAGAATATAAAGTTGCAACATTAGCAATTTCGCGAATTGTATTCCGATATCGTGAAAAAGAGGATATCATTCGCAAAACAATAACAAAACAACAACGCCTCGACCAGATGGTGATTCCCCAAGCAAGTAAAAGTGAATCCCGTATGTGGAATTTCCCGACTACCTCAATGACCATTTGTAGCTAAACGTGGACGTATACACGGTTATTCGACGATTTATGGAGTCAGAACTACGGAACTCTAGATTAGTCTTATCAATAGTAACAAACGGCTGGATTTCTGGAAGCGTCACAGTAATTGGACGAGCGAACAATGGGTTAAAGTTTAGGCAAGTTCAGCTTATGCTCGTTGGATAGTATTTGCTATTTTCGGAGACTTCCGGGGAAAAGGAATAGCCGCAGATAACAAGTTCCGACTATAAAACAAAGGAAAGATCAATAATGGTGTGGAATAAGCAGTCTAAAATGTTCATCAATTCAGAGTTCTAATTTAACTTTTTTTAAAATTTATTCTCTCGTCAACACTACGTTAATCGTTTGAAATAATTGATCCGATGATTGCTCAAATATACCGAGAAATATTGTAAATTTTGCATGTTTCCACATTATGGGTCAAATATGCTTAAAGACAGCCTATTTCAACATGATAACAACCCAAAACACATCAACTTCAAGCTTCTGTGAAGAAGAAAATATTTTGTAGTAGCCGGTGCTATCTCTTTACTTCAATTCTTAAGAAAATTGATGGGATCTTGTTGATTAGGAGATAAGGAGGCGAAAGCCACCGAATTGTACAGAGTATATGGAACATGCGAGACCTTGGTCTCGCTAGTTGACTCTACGCCTTCAAGAAATAAAGGTTTGTTCAAAATTGCAATGTTTTGGAAAGTTAAATGGCAGAGTTTTTATTGAAGTCAACACCACACTTTTGCGTATGCAGTGTTTTTCCTTGGTACTGTACCTGATCTTCTTTCGTGTACATTGCTTTTTAAGTCTTTATTGTATTTCATATAAGAAATGGTTTTTTACTTTAGAAGTTTAAGAAGTTTAATTAACTTAGTCCCATCTTACTTACTTACTGAATTTAAAATGAAGGACAATATTCAGTTTGAAAATTCAAATTCAGGACATATTCTTTCTCAGCGGTATTGCAAATACTGAAAACTATTGATAGATTTTGCTTATAAGGAATATAGTATCGTTTTAGAACTTCTGTTAGCTACAACATCATCGACACTTCTATATTGTACCTATCCGAAAAAAACAAAAACATTTAATTGACTTTTTTTCAGCAAAGTTTATTGCAAAAACTTTCATGATATAATACAGACTTCCAATTCCTATTTCTAGGTTGAACGCCATTAAGTAAATTTTTGCTCAATTTTATCATTTTGCATACCAGCTTATTTTGGTGCTAATTTTGTTAAGAGCAACCCTCTTTTTAGGTAGGCGGGAATCGAATCAGTCATGTTTAAAACTTTAAGCATATTTTTTTTTGTGGTGATCCTCTTATTTTAAGCATGATGACATAGTTTGTGGTGTTGGACGAAATGTGTAAAGTACTCTTCATATAATATTTGACCAGTTTTTCAATTATATCATGATTGGGGGAAGTCCGATAACTTAGGCGCCAAAAACTGATAACGGTTGTTTGTAGAGCAGTTCAATACAAGCATTTTTTACTATTGGAGGAGCAGTTTCATAAAAAAAAGTACTAAAAATGGAAAAAATATTATAAAATAACGGTAATACTTACAATATATTTAAGTATTATACCTTTTTTAAAGCCAATACTTTGTTCAATTGGCTAATTTTTAATTCAAATGAAATAAATACATAGTTTTTGAAAAAAAATGGTTTTAAACTCAAAATTTGGGAAAAAAAAGATAAAAAAAGAACGGCAACACTTACAATACAAAAATTATATGTTTTCTGAAAGCCAGAAACTTTTTCTTTTTTATTTATAATAAAAAAACAGGTTGCTAGCTTTCAGAAAACAAATAATTTTTGTTTTGTAAGTGTTGTCGTTGTTTTTTAATAATTTGTTATCATTTGAAGTCATTTTTTAAGAAAATTGGGCGAGATAGAGTATAGTAAAAATTGCTTGTATTGAACTGTTCCACAAAAATCCGTTATTATTTCTTGGCGCCTAAGGTATTGTACTTTTGCCTGATGTTTGTATCCCCATATCTATCTAAGCGGTTAAAAAAAGCACGACAGAAAACAATTTATAAGCGATATTTAGGAGACTTATTCCTCCATAGTTGGTGAAGTCAAAAGCGTCTCGTTTCTGGTGGATCGGACTAACGATGCTGAGACTCCATACTACTGGTGTGTAGTATGTACTCATCTAATGATGAGTTGGTGCAGATCATCCCCAGGTTCTTTAAATTCAGTTTTTCAAGGTATTGCTTACACAGCTTAAACAGCAAATTCAACCTTTTCATTACAAGTTCAGATTTTTTTTTTTTTGTTAACTTACAGTAGGTAGTTGGATTTTAAAAATAAAATGGCATAAACAATAGCTTAATATTAGTTAGCAAAAAAAAAAAAAAACGAAAAGGACACATTTCACTGTCAAGTGTTTAGATATTTGATCATTTGATCAAATAAAATAAAACGATTTAAAAATTCAGGCTATGCTTAAGTTTAAAAAATTAATATTTAATGTAACCGCCATTACCCTAGTTATTTTTGAGATTATAATTTTATTTGATTTTATTGTGGCAAGAAATTATAATTTTTAGGATACAATTTTAGGGATACAGAGATTTGGCTTGGTACCTTACTTCTAAAATATTTGTACAATCTTTTACTAAATATAATATCACAGATTAACATACAATTTGAAGTAAAAGCCACTAAAAACCTTCATTAAAATAAAATTTGCAGTGGGAAGGGAGAAGCGGTTTCAACACTTGATTTCAAAAATAAAGATTATTAATTTGTGAAAAATTACACAAATAAAATGATTAACAGGGAAAATGATAATGAAAGAGAAACAAAAAAATAAATAAAGAAGTAATTAAATAAATATAAATGTATTTGAGTATTATATATGAACAAACAAATAAAAAATAAATAAATAAGTAAATGAATAAATAAATAAATAAATGAATAAATAAATAAATTAATGAATAAATAAATAAATAAATAAATAAATAAATAAATAAATAAATAAATGAATAAATAAATATATAAACAAATAAATATAAGTATATGAATAAATAAATGAATTTATATATTGTATAATATATAAATAAGTAAATAAATACTAAATAAATATGAATATGAAACAAATTTATATTGCACTCCTACGAGACTAAGTTTGAAATCAAGTAGTTGTCAGATGAAGAACAAGAGATATTATATTGATGGTTTAGTTTATCAATTCTATGTGAAACCATTTCAATGTTATCCATTTTATGAAGTTCCTCTGTTGAAAAAAACCAGGAAAGATTAATTATAATTTTGAGTAATTTGTTTTATGCTATTTGCAGGTAGCACAGATGGCTTTTTGCACACTTACCCCAAAAAGGAGATCCATAAAACATAATTGTTTGGAATATTGATTTAAAAATTAATAATTTGTTGGTGTCACTCAATTTTTAATGGGTAGAGAATTCTTATTGTCACTACATGTTATTTGTTGAACATGTAGATTGAATGTAAGTCGCTTATTTAAATAGATGCCAAGAGACTTAAGTCGATTTCCACTCCACTTGAGTACCGTTGATTAGAAGGTTGTTAGTAGGAAGTAACCAGGCTTTTCTTTTACGAGTAAAAAAAATAGCCTGAGTCTTAGAAGCATTAATGTTTATTTTCCAATCACCACAATATACTTCAACAGCATTTAAACCAGATTGCAAATTAGTTTCAATGTTAAAACCAATAGCATCTGAAATATAAATGCAAGTATCATCAGCGAATAAGGCAATATTACAGTTTGTCAAGTTGGGAAAATCGGAAGTATATATATTAAAGAGGACTGGACCAAGAACAGATCCTTGTAGGACACCTGCATTAATCAGATGATTGTCTGAAAGACTTTGGTTGATGGATACATTAAAACTTTGGGACGACAGGAACGATTGAATAATTTTAACTATGTACAAGACAAAATTAAATCTTAGAAGTTAATGTATTAAACCATTATGCCAAACGTTGTCGAAAGCTTTTTCTACGTCCAAAATTACCATACCAGTGCTTTTGCCCTCTGAAAAGTTATTTTAATATCTTTTGTGATCCGATGCACTTGGTGAGTAGTGTTGTGAAATGGCCTGAACCCAAATTGCTCCGGGGGTTTTGAGATTATAATTGAAGGGAATATTTGCTCATTTTTCTTTAAAATGTGGACAAGTTAATTTCGGTTTTTTTTTTTTAATGAGATTTAGATATTAGCTGCAGTTGTATAACAGCCATGCCCTAACGTCAAGCTCCTATTAACCTTGGTGTGCAAATGAGTGCGCAAGATGTTGATATATTTCTTGGCGACGATAGCATTGGCAATAAAGGCTGGATGTGCATTCCCACACCATCATTGAGCATTTTCCTATTGTAATTTTACTGTTGAAATAATATTATGATCAACAAAGGTTTTTACTCCTTCGTTGTAGTAAAGCAATTTTTCCAATTTCCGATTCCCACAAAATATAATATCATCCCAATATTAATTTAGGTGGATGTTATGCTCTATGGAAAAGTCATAAGCGTTTAGTTTTCCCGCATAACTTTTGATGATATGACCATGACCTATATAGACTCGCGTGACACTTGTATACCACAGCGTTCCTTTGTTTTCTAACAAAACAGTTAATAAAATTTGCGGGTTTTTGAGCACTTTTTTTTAACACAGAGCATTCGTTTCTATACGATAATCCTTTCGACCTACCATTTGGAACAATATCATGCAACAGATTTTCATGTTCTGCCCAATTAATAACACTGTAAACTGTTTTTTCTGTAATAACGGGTGATTCATCGTGAGATTTGATTTTCAATAGGCTTTTTTTTTTGACGGACCACGCGTGACTCCTATCAAACTGCTTTGTGATTTTTGTTCAGTATCGTTTGGCAAGTCTTCATGGAAAGACTCACACCACAACAGCGTCTCCAAATTGTTCAGCTGTATTACGAAAATCAGCGTTCTGTGAGAAATTTTTTTCGTGCGATTCGAGGAAATACGGCGCACTAATCGACCTACTGAAACCACTAGTGCCAATACCATTCGCAAATTTGAGTCCCAGTTTACATTTTTAGATGATAATCGACCGGTTAGATCACATCCAGCACGTAGTGAAGAGACTATAGCAGCTGTAGCCGACAGTGTACGCGAAGACCGTGACGAATCGATTCGTCGTCGTCCTCAGCAGCTTGGCTAGGCGTATTCGACAACTAGGCGTGTTTTACGTGAGGATCTCAGCCTAAAAGCGTACACGATTCAACTTGTACAAGATCTGAAGCAAGGCGATTTGAATTTGCGTCATATATTCTGAAAAAACTCAATGAAAATCCGGTGTTTTATCGTGAAATTTTTTTGCCGCATTTCGGCTGATGAGCAACTCGAAAAGTACCAAGAGCTACCATTACATCCATTAAAAACAGCGGTATGGTGTGGTTTATGGGCTTGTGGAATCATTGGTCCATTTGTTCAAAAATTAGGCAAATCAGAATGTTACCGGCAATGGTAACCGTTATGGCGCCATGTTAACGGACTATGTGCTTCCTGAAATTCAAGCGCATGGTCTCCGTGAGCTCTGTTTTCAACAAGACGGCGCTACGATCCATACAGCGCCTGAAACAATGGACATGTTGAGAAATCATTTTGGTGAGCACTTAATTTCACGTTTTGCTACAGTAAATTGGCCGTCTAGATTGTGCGATATCACACTTTTTGACTTTTTTCTGGGGATATGTAAAGCCTCAGGTCTTCAGGATTAAGCCAGCTACGATTGACACTTTGGAAGCCAACATTATTCGTGTTATCCGCGAATCGCTATGCTCGAACGAATCGCCCAAAATTGGACCTTCCGGATGGACCACCTCAGACATAGTCGTGGCCAACATTTACATTATATCATTTTCAAAAAGTAAATACCATGAATTGTTCTTTTAACCGATAATAAAAATTTGAAGTCCACTTTCAAATTTATGTGTTTTATTTTACATTATAAATCAAACCTCACGATTCATCCTTTAGTTCTAATAATCCAATTACTTCACGTCAAATAATACTCTTTTACCAGGCATAATAAAACGGATAAATTAAACCAAGACAAGTATTAGGTTGTAACATATGTAAGTGTTGTGGGTAGTTTTTCGGGGGTTTTTATTCAATTGCCATAAAATATACAAAACCAATTTGATGCTCAAACCGTTATTGAAATTAGTATTTGAGATATACTATGATATATTTCTCATTCTTTTCTGCAAATTTCGTTGTGTTATCATTGTAAGCATTTTTAACTGAATTTTGAAGCGGATGTATCGGAAGAGCATTTTCGTCATATTTTATTGTTTTTGTTCCGCAGAAACCAGAATGGAAGTGAACTAGAGAAATCCAAAATGTCCAAGTGTCGGCGTTGGTTTGTAAAATTTAGAAATGGCAATTTTGATCCAAAGGATAAACTTCGTTCGGGTAGTCCAGAAGACATAGACGATGAGTTGCTAAAATCCATCTTCGATAGAAATTGAACTGTTACGGTAAGGGAACTCAACGTTGTGCAGATAGCACAACATCCCAGAGGTGGTATTCACCTGCTCAAGCTGTTGGCTTGTAACCAGTGTATCACTGCAGAAGTCTACTGTTAACGGCTGTGCAGATTAAAGTCGCCACTAGAGGAAAAACTTGCAGGCCTGGTGAATCGAAGGTGTGTCCAAGTCACTCTTGGTGTATTTTTTTCGTCAAAGTCAAAAAATTTTTTTAGTAAAGGCAGTGAGAATTTACCTTAGTGGGTGGGCAAACATTTTATCTACCGGAGGAAATTATATTGACGACAAAGTTTTTATAATTGGTGTACATTAAATTTTAAATTAAATGCAAGTTAAAAATTAAATAGACATTCAAAATAACAAACTGATACTTCTAACACCCGGAGTATTACGAAATTTTTTTTCCAAAAGCCTTCATCTGTCGCAAAGCAGAAAAAAAAAACTTCATAACGGTTGTTGTACTGTGAAAAGTGAGTCAGCATATATGGTAATGTGCAAACATTTTCTTGACAGGATTTTTTGTTGTTATTCCTAAGTGAGAATAATTTTTTTCATCTTTGTATTCTATTTTTTCGAACGTTGCTTGTAACCTATTAAGCGTAGACTCTTTCTTCTTTTATATTGATAAACAGGGTGGTCCAAATACAAGTTTCTTTTTAAAAACAAAATAAAATGAACAAAAACTGTTATAATATTTTGTGTAGGTCATAGCTCTATAACATTACTCAATTTTCCAAGACCTTGTGGATTCCTCCGCATAACATCGATCTTTAAGCGTAAGTTTAAGCGTAAAGCAATTCATTTTGTTCTGTAGAGGTATGACACTGACTGACAGTCAGGATTTCGAGCGGGTATGACAGA
The DNA here is from genome assembly GCA_907269105.1 of Volucella inanis. NCBI lineage: Eukaryota > Metazoa > Arthropoda > Insecta > Diptera > Syrphidae > Volucella > Volucella inanis. Next base: position 61,620,592 of record OU026155.1, read on the forward strand.
CCTGCCAGTGTCAAAATAAATTGACACCCGTCATGTAACGGTTATAATTACATGTATAATTAGATGATGGGCAAAGCCAACAATTAACTTCGACCATAAAAGTATTTCCACTTCCTACTCATAGGTATAACATACACATAAAAAATTTTTAAAATTTGTGGAGAAAACAAATTTTAGTTGAATTTAAACAAAAGGAAAAATAATAAATTAATAAGAATTGCATGCTTTGCAAATCAAATTACAAAATCATACGTAAAAATAAATTAAGTTTTAATTTGAGATCTGAGCGTGTTTTCCGATCTTATTGTCGTTCGTTGCTTTCAGCCTCTTAGTAATAATTTTGTAAGTATTGTGATAATAACATACTTTCCCATTCTCTTAAGAATATTTTTCGCATGTTTCATGTTTCCGTATTATACGATAATGGCGATCCATTGTTGTACTAAGTTAACAATATTTCTCCATAGAGTTTTACTTCTTAAATGGTCATGTGCCAAAGTGTTTTTCCATTTCTAAACAATACTTTCTCTAGTAATGGCGCAAAATGAACTTGGTTAACCAAACTTACTCTTGATCTTCTGGAATCTGTAGTTTTCTACCATGCGTAACTTTATCAGTACCCATCTTCTACAAACTGCCCAAATCGCCATGAAACTTGCCTAACTTGTGTCAATGATGTAAATATGTTGCAACAGGATTCTTTCTTAATACAAGTGAAGTTTAAAAAAGGCGCAATATACCGTGACTTTGGTTTGATATGGTATCAATCAGATCAATGTCATATTTTACGTGAATAGCTACTATATGATATATGGTATTAGTAAATTTAAAATGTTATTTTGTTTAGCTGTTTGGTTTGTTCCAAGGAAAAAACAATTGTATGTATGTACATACTTGATAAGTTTCTTTTATCACATCGACATCGTCTAATTTCTTCTGATTCTGATGCCTTACATATATTCTGACATTGTTTTGGTTGTTTGTTCATAAAAATCGTTGATATGTATGATACACATTGTGTTAAGGTCCATTCACAGCTCAGCGAACTGCGAATGTTTACAAAATGTTGACATTTCATTCACAGCTACTTTTTCATTTAGTCGCAGTGACCAGCGAATGCAAATTCTCATTCGTTGTGTGTTTTCGAAAAATATATATATTCGAGGTTGAATTCGCGTGAATGTAGATTGGATTCCACATTTTTGGAATTTGAGTACAATTTGACAGTTCGCGAATGTCATTCGAATATTCGCCGCGAAATAAGCGAATCGTTGGTTTCTTCGAAAAAAACTAATTGAATTTGAGTTTCTTTTTTTTATCAATTCACAGATAAATTATGCTTTGTGCTTTTAGAATAGTAAAATTGTCACTTGCCTATCTTTAAATGTACCAAAAATGATTAAGTTCACAGTCAACTCATTCGCAATTCGCTGAGCTGTGAATAGACGTTTAGGTATGTATGTGTTCTGCTTTTTTTCATTCTGGGAAATTCAGCATCTCCAAGCTTTTAACGAGTTGACACCGTTTTACTTATAAGTTTGTTAAGAGAGTGTTTGATTTTTTCGCTCACCTAAAATTACCATTATTCATAATTTATTAAAAAAAAAAAAATAATAATAATAATAAAGTCAAAGACCAAAAACAATACTAGCTTAATTGAGCAAATACAAGATTAGTGGAAAATGTTACATGTATCTAGTTTTAAATTTGCGTATACCTATATAGTAAAAATTGAATACCTAAAATAACGTTCCAAATAAAGCAAGCATTGGAGTTTGCAAGAACTCAGTTAATAAAATATGCTTATATTTTGGTTAGTTTCGTGTTTAAAAAAAAAAAATCACTTTAATTAATAATTTTTAAATGTTCCTACAACTTTTAAATATTCTGTATGGTTATCGTGTTTCCTTCCGTGGTTATTGGCATGATGAACGATGAACTGTTCCTAAGTAGCTATTTATCAAACTGAAAACTTTTTTTTTTTTAAATTTTCTTACGAGAGGAATTTACAATATATCTGAAAGGGAGCGTTTAGAATAAGTTTATTTTACTTACTTACGCTGTACCTAATGCAAACAAGAAGAAGATTTCTCATTTAGATGCTCATCCAAGTACTTGCGGCGTATAACGATGTTTAAATTCAAAAATTAAGTGGATAATGATGTTTGGTGGTATGATTGACACTAATGTCAAATGTACTATTTTTGCTATTGTAATACCTTAGATTTATTTCAAGACGCTGGATTAGGAAATAATATTCTTAATTTTGCTTTTTGATTTTAGGTACTTAGAATTAAAAGAAATATATATACAAATATAACTATATCTGTATATATGTAATATATATGAAAAGGGACCCTTTGCCAAAGCTATAATTATTATTTTTCATCTAAAATTATTTGATTTATTTCCTGTGCAAATAGATTTCAGATATTTTCCCACCAAATTTTCCAAGTGCTACGAAAAAGTCATGTCATTTGGGCCCACAACTAAGTTTGTAGGTTTGTGAAATATAAAGTTCAGTTACCTTCCATATATATAACTTTTTCGATTTTACAACTTTGAGTTTTAAAAACAAGAATAAAAAAAGTCTAAAAACCGACTTATCGAAACCAACTTATATCTAAAAGGAAACACTCAGATCAGAGTAAAAACTCTACTGCCTGGGTTCGATTTCTAAATCAAACAAGTTTGAAATTAAAAATCAAAATATCAAAAAACACACAATTGACCATTGATAAATCTGAAAAGCTATAGATTTAAACGTACTTTATTGACATGCGAGTACCAAAAAATATGTCTATAAATGGGTACTTCGTAATTCCCATTACATTAATTTCATAGCTTAAGTTAAATTCTGTTTGGTATTGGCACTTAGGTGCTTAATACATCAAAATAGTTAAAAATATTTTTTTATTAATATGTCATTATTTAATCAATTTAATTGTTGTAATAAATTAAAGATGATTTTTTAACATCTCAATGAAAATAACCATGTATTTTAAAGCCCAAAAGAAAATGAAGGTAAACTATTGTTATTATTTCTAAGCAGTTATTTTGATAACATTGGCGGAATCAATGGAATAGAGTGAGGTTGTTTCACCGCTCATGGTGGTGAAAAATAATTTGTTTCATTATAGATTTTAATTGGATAGGATGGTTATCTTATCCATAAATAAAGTTACATAGATGGAAAACCTTCCAGGTTTCGGCTATTATTCTGATACATTTTCTCAAATCGTGTAATCTCTAGCATGTGAATACGTGTGAATTGTGATGAACACTCATTTGCAAAAGTGTGCGCGATTTTAATTGATATGAGATGGGCTCTATTGCAGAATTTTTTTCTTCAGAATTTATAATCTAGTGTGTTTTATTTATTATCTGCTACAGGTCAAGATCTATAAACTTATTAAAGGAACACTAAATATTAGTAATTCAGCTTTACTATTGCCTTGAAAAGAAATATTGTACGTATTAATAAAGTAAAATCATTTAGAAGGGGAAGCCCAACAATTCACAAAGTTAATGGATCTATTTATCTAAAAATTGCAGGAAACAGAGTATCGTGTATTCATCAAATCTTTTACAAAACCGCTTACAGCCAACGTCTGAAAAGTGTTCATCTGGTTTAGTCCATTGATGATTATGGGTGTATGCAATATCTATACTACAGTTTTTGCCACTGTGTTGAAAATTATTTTTGGCGTTGCTTTATGAACAACGTTTTGGTCCCGGTTATTCAATTTAAGCTTTAAATTCAAGACTAATATTTTGGTATTTGATGTTATTGGTGTGGTAAAAACTGTTTAAACCTTCAAACAAAGAAGACATCAAATCGAAACTGTATACTGTTACTTTATAAAACAAATACGAGTAGAATAAAAAGCAATAAAGTTTACACAATAAAAATTTAAACTTAAAGATTTAAACAATTTATCGGTTGCGAAATCAATTCTGATAAAAATACGTTTTATATCTATACCATATCAACAAAATACGTACTCATTTTATGGTAGATATCATTAAGCCACTTACAATTTTTTATATAAAAATTATTAGCTTATTACACTATTGGTGTTCGAAATACATACGTGTGTATGTACATATGTTTGTATAGTCAACAACAGTCAATCATTCAGAAACCTTTTTACATAAAAACAGAAATTTTTTGTCTAACAATTTTAGCCAAAGGTACGCTTAAATAAAAACTTTCATCAAACCTGAACATAACCTACCTTGATATGTAGTATTTGTGATATGATATTTACATAATTCAATAAGGTAAAGAAAATAAAATACGATTAATTAGAACGTCAACCATATGTTGCGATAAAATTGAAGCGTCTACTGTCAATTTGCGCACAGACTTTCGCTAATTTATTGGATTTAAAGTTTTTTTTTAATAAAGTAGTTATTTCCATTATTGAAAAAGGCTGTTAGCTTCCGCGGTTGGCTTTAAAAAATAATCAAAGAAAATTACTTGTTATATGATAATAAATGTAATGTAATAAATAAGCCATTGATTGTTTCACAACAGGTGCAACTGCTCCATTCGTTAATCATTGTAAGTCTTAACATTTTTCACTACCAAATATTTCAGCATCAACGAAAGTTAAGAAATCGTACTGTGAATCACAAAAGTCGCGTCGAATGCTGCGTCAGTCTTGTTTGTGTAGCTCTCCCCATATATGTACGTACATATGTAGATCCCTACGTATGTAGTATCCCATGTTCATCGGAATAACTGGGAATGTGGGCTATTTATGGCATCAATGCAGAAGGAAGCCCGCCAATGTCACGCTCCGGATAAGTGGTTTGAATTTAAAGTCTATAAGTATGTGGCTGCTTGTTTTTCTGACTTCGTTTGGAGGTGTAAAGATAATGAAATCTGTGTGATTTGTGGCACCCTGCGAGAGAAGATTTAATGTGGGAACTTTTCGTGCAGACGCATGGCACGCGTTTTGTATAGATCTGTTGACCGATAGAGCATTAGAAAAGCGTTAAAATGTCTTAATAGGTACATGATGCTATATAAAGTGGAAGTTAATTTTGGATTGAATCAATGAATACGGCAAAGAGTTAAATGACAACAGGTATCTATAGATATATACCTGTATCTATAGATATTGCGAAATGAATATTTTCATATGCTATTCAGAAGATTTAGTGAGGGGAATTTATTAGTATACTCGTATAAACCCGTAGAACTGTACACTTAAAGATCGTTTGCGGGTGTCAATTTTAGCTACCAGCATATGTTTATGTGTCTCTGTTGATTGAAACTATAAGATAAAAATGACATTTTTATTTATTACTATCGGAAGTTTTGACATTTTTCACAGCTGCGAAATTGACTCAGAAAAGTATTTCTTTCGCCGCCGCCATCGCCACCATATTCCAATTGGTACAGTTTTGAAGCATTCTGCAATAATAGCGGGTGAAGGTTATTTCAATTGTTTTGAAATATCATAAAGTGAGGTCAGTAATTTTCAAATCTAAAAGATTATTTTAATAATGACTATGGGAGAAAGTTAATTAAACAGCTATACGGGTTTTACTAGTTGATATATCATGTTATTTCTTTGTTCTATAGGCAAAAACCTAAGGAAATATTCCCAATTATTTAAATTACAAATCTATATATTTATATTTATGAAGCTACATTATTACAAAATTTACTCAGCGATGCTTTATCAAATCGTCTGTCTATTATATCATAATCTCGACAAAATACATATGGACTCATATGTAGATATCATGCTTACGATATTATATATGTATATTATATTAAAGATTATATATATATATTTAATTTGTACATAGGTATGTATGTATACGCATTTGCACATATAGTCTTGATTTCACGACTTTCTGTAGCCTTCAACTGAAGTTTTATTTAAAGATGCAAAAACTGTCAATTGTTCGTGGTACTCTATATGTGATGTCACCATTTTATTTTCTCATCAATGATCTGTTTTCAAAATACTTTCTGCTGGAAAAACGGATTTAGGTTGTGAGGACCATTGGAGACCAAATTACATCTTTCTTCCAATGTAGAATGTTTATCAGCTAATTCTACATGCATCTACATTCTACATAAACGAGTATATTGTATCCCTCAAAATATCAGTTTTACCGTTTCCATTGCTTGAAGAAATAAAAAGTGGGCTGGTCCTTTTGATGCCCACCAGATTGTTAGTATAACAATATAAATATCATGATGCATATGCATAATCACAATAAAGTGAAAAAATCATGATTGAAATGTCAACAAGTCAATTTCAATCAATATTTATAGAAAGAACCGTTGAAATTGATTCGAGAATCTATCGCAAAGAAAGCAAGACATTTTGAAGGATTTCGCGGTAAAAGCAACTGTTAATGTTATTTTTTATTTAGTTCTTAAATTCGTATATGAATCTACATCATTTCTATACCCATTTCAACTTTGTTGGATTATGCATTATTATATGCATAGAAAATGGAATAATAACGATATTACTTACGATATTTAATTTACATCTAATATTGCTTATTTAAGAGGAAAAAACAAACAGAACATTTATATACATACATGCTGTATATTTTAGATCGTGTGAAATATAAAATGAAATAAGTTTAGTTGTACAAAAAGGTGAAGTTTCTTATTATTATTTTACATTTTGGTTTTTAAGATGAATATTTTAAATTCACAAAATTAAAAAGTCGTCATGTCTTCCCACTACTCTTGCTTCGCACATTCAGAAATATTTTCATATCCCATCTAGAAAACTGTAGATGTTATGATGTGGATAAGATTGAAAATTTTAGTTTTCAGTTGTTTCAAATAGGCCCAACAAAAAAACAGTCAGGAGCGATTACATCCGCTACGACTGATTTTGCACACGTGGTCCCAGATATTTTGTCAACATCGTCCGATCGATGTTTTGGGCATCGTTTCGGGCGATACTACACACCAGACAGTATTTCAATTTCAATAAATAACCGATATCATGTGCTATTTAATTGAAAATATGTTCGATAATTAGCAAATTGTAGATTAAATCGGATTTTTGCATTGTTTTTTCCGCATGTAATGCTACTTATATTTAATCCGTTGTTAGTCTTTAGCTTTAATTGTTGTACAAGATAGACTTTATATGGGATCTTGTGGAATTTGACCAAAATTCTCTGATTGGACCTCTTCGATATCCCTTGTTTCGCAAAACCTAAACACTTCTTCACATTGAATATTTTCATACGAATGAGCCGTACATGATTTTCTAGTATGAGATGGATTTCATATTGCTTTATTGTTGGTAGGTAATGTGCTGCGATCTGCAAATATCAACGATATGTGTATGTGTGCTGCGTCTAATGAATTGATAAGTGGTTTTTAAAACTTTTCAAAATTCAATGATTTAAGTTCGTTTATCTGTTGTGAATCGCTCGATATTAAATTTTTAAATTTTTTTTTTTTTTACAAAATTCTGATTCTGAAATTAAAATTAAAAAAAAATTATAACAAATTTTATTGGCTAAACAAATCTGTGCCACCCTGTTAGTTTACGAATTCATATATATGGATATGTAGGTACATTGATTTGTGTACGATTATCTGCATAATTACGAGAAGTCACACTTGAAAGCGTTCATGTCAGTGCCTGAAACGAAATCCCTTTACAATGCTGATGGTGGAGCTGCGGATAGTTGCAATATTTTAACTTTCAACAAGCACTCAATGTGTATTTACTAGATATCCAAAGAATACATAGGACATAGCTATGGTAGTATCTGGTTATGGTGGAAAATACTTTGGAATCAACACCGTGCAATTTAAACATAGGAAGGTACAATACATATACAAACCCACAATTAAATATTTCTACGCGACGAAATACGTAAAACCAATTGACATCGCTGTTATATGATAGAGAAGGGGAATAAAATGATTGTCGGTTCCCATGTCACAGCACACGGTGGCGCTATAGCTCTTGTAAGAATGCATTTACTACATATGAAGACATCCCTGAGGAACGTACGAGTACATTCGTGAATTAATTAAACGAATAAATTGTTATGGACGCTTTAAGCTCCGCCCTAAACTTGTTCATTTATAAATACATATGTACATATACGCTTTCAATAAATTATTATGTTATGAAACCTACCTAAGAGCTTAAAAGAAAAGTACCAATGAAAATGCCATGATGTATGCCAACACAGAAGCCTTGTCGCGATAGCTCTTAATTTAATTAAGAATAAACATTTCCAGGAAATTTACCAAAATTTAAAAAATAAAGATTGGGATCTTTGTTGTTGCTTGGATTTTCACTGTCATTTTCATAATATAGGCAATTATGAGTACCTATGAAAAAAAAGAAAAGAAAAAAAGAATTAAGAACAATATTGTTGCGACTTTCGTATGTAGGTACCTGCGGACATAAGGATGTACATACATATGTACGTATGCATGGATTTATTGTCGGATATATTGTTAGTCACAGCCATGAGGATAACACATGCCTATTAGCTTCTCGAGTAGTTATTAGGCATATTTATATCAGTATGGATATGTATTATAATATAATATGTAATATATTATTATATTGTATATTATATGATATATAACTATATATTGTTACTCGAAATGCAAGAATTACCAGGAATCAATAGCTCAGTACATACTTCAATTATTTTTGGGTATAGCTACTACTTAACATATGTATGGATTTGAATTTATGTTATATGCGTCTACATTCTTATTTTTTGTCTCAAATTATTAAGAAAATGTCGCTTTAATTGTTTGACTCGATGTCTCAATAAAACACACATTTGTATGCGCATTCAATCATATTTAAACATGGTTATGTATCTATAATACACAGACGAGTTTTGTTTACTTCTTATTAGCTAGTTGAACTTAGTTGGGTTTGGTTACAAATCATATGTACCTACGTACATATAATATTCGTAATTTCCCGAAAATTTTTCCTTTTAACTGCGTTGTGTATTTCATAAGTAATAAACATAGCTCTTCATCTTTAGGTGATTTACCCGCCTTAGCGAGTTAATTTTGCGGATTTTCGGAATACTGTCACTGTTTGCCAGGAGTTCGGCAGGTAGGCAAGTGTCAGGCTATCATTTAAGATTTTCTTCAGAATCCGGACTCAGTATATGTGGAAATAGTTTTTCTGACTGATTTGTTACTTTAAAAGACTTTAACCAGCCTTTTGGTTTCACCTAGTGATTCGATTTGGAATTTAATGTACCTGTGTTATAAAACTGAAACCGCTGGTAGTACGTTCAAGTTGTAATCTCCCAAACGTACCTTTTGGATAGGTTTAAGTCTATTATTTGCTACCTTTCTTTCTTCTTTTCTTTTTCCATACCCATGGTTGCTGTATGGATATTATGTGAAGTTTTGTTTCAACACAAGGGAATGCAGTTGTAGTGTTAGTCATACTTCGACTTAATGATCGCGAGATCACCGCACCAATGAGATCGGAATATTTCCTCGATTCTTACTCTCTCTGATATACCATATGTATGGATTTTCAAAAGCCCAGTGTCCTGGCTATATAGACTCGCAGTATATCCTTCACTTGCCTGTGCGTTTTGGCCTGAAAACTTTCCGCATATTGAGCCGTAACCCGCATTTCCTTTTGATTTTGGTCACCCGATAAGGGATTAGTTGTTTCATTCTAAACAGAAAAAAGTTTTTGATTATATCAACAGTGATATCTATGTACATATGTACATATTTCAGTATCGAGGAAGCATAACGACCAGTTTCAGTTGCAATTATTTTTAGTTAAGATAGTAACCATGAAATTCTTTTTAAAATTTTTCTTTAGCTGTGTGATCTATGAAAAAGAAATCAGCTCATAAGACGTAGTGCTTTAAAGAGCCTAAAAGGAAAAATACTCTCATCAACACTCAATAGTATATTTATCAAGGTGAAAAGTGAAAAAAAAAAAATCCAGTGTAGTGGCGACATAACCACAAATATCAGTTATACTACATACATATATGTTGGTTTTTGTAGCGAAATTCTCTAAATAATTCCTTTCGGGTGTTGTCTGAGCAGAGTATTTACATGTGCATGTACATACATATATTAAAACCGGTCGAAATTTCGATTTCAGTGCGTGGGTACAGGGATGAAGGTAATCAAAGATCTATTCGAAGTCTAGTTTCTGTTTAGGTGCGCAGATCTGTAAATAAAACAGTAGTGGCTAATTTTTTTTTATCGAGATGGGATTTTTACCACCTTGTTCCGGATTTGAACAGAGATCGCATTGTATTGTATTGAAGTTGAATTTGGTAAACTACATACATTAATATGTACGTAACTGTGAGAACATGGTGAGGAAAGAATAATGTCACCAGCTTATCTCTATAGGGCTTACGGCTGTGTCTGTAGCAAAAATAGGTTAACTTTCAGCCAACGTAAGTGGAAATATTCTTATCGTATATAAAGATAAAGGGTATTTAAACATCCTTTATTTTTAATTTTGTATTGGGGTCCCATAAATTTGCTTATGTCATTCATTTTTAATATCCTAGGTACCTAATGTATGACGCAACAAGATGTTTTAATGAAAAAGAAAGCGAAGGCAAAAAGGGTTAGTCGATCTTTGAATTTGAGATAACAAAGAGTTAAATTGGGAAATTTAAGCGATTCTGTCGTTATAATATATATATATATAGTTATGTATATTATGTATATAAGTACTTACAAATATTTACAAAACAAATATTTATGCATAGGTTGCATATACTATAGGTATATATATATCATATAATCGCGTTGCCTGAATTGTGGGATTTCTTTGTATCGATTTATACAGTATGCAGCAAAAGTCTTGATACCCCAACCAATTTTCTCTTCATCGCAGGATATTATGTTATTAAACGTCTTCAAACAAGTTGTTTCTTTGCTCATAATATATGTTTATTTGTACATTTTGTTTTTCTAAATCGCCATCGTCCTAACAGGTAGCTCTCGTCATTAGTAGGGTTTTCCCTATGTTTTTAATAAAGTGAGTGCAGAAATACAATATAAATTATTTAAAGACGTACATATAAGGAATTTTCGAATTCCTGTCGATATTTTTGCGCACATTAACTGTTAAATTATAGCTTATGATTTACCATTCGTGAATATGAATTGTTTTTAAATCGCGTAAGGGATTAGGGACTTAATTTAAAGAGACTGGAATTGTTGCAGGTGAATTATCATTACGTTCGTGCAGTTGAGAATATCAACGCTACTGGTGATAGACCTTTAACCGGACAAAAACTCACTGCGGTCCTTACTTTTTGTTTAAAGCGGTGAAAATCAAATAGTTATAATCATGGGGCCGATTAAGAGGCATGCATTATGAAATTAGTTCTGGCTGTGTCAAATGTGTGTCAATTATGGTTTCAAACGCAACAGACTGTGTGTAATGAAAGGCTCACGTTTTGGTGACAACAATTGCAGGATTCTCTAATGTATCGCTGAAAATTCTCAGACTCTGGATCACTTGGAAGCAAACATCCGTTGAGTTATAGTCATGATAGAGCAATAAGGTTGCGAAGATGTTATCCCAAATTGTAAAAAAAAAGTGTGGCAAAAAGACACATTTTAGCAAAGAGTACAATACAAACAACCACAATGACAATGACGAAATATTTGCTGACTTCTTCAATCCAAATTTTGCAATCATATCATCCATCAAGTTTGGGTACAAAACTAGTGACAAAATTAGCCAAATTTTAACCAAATTTTAAAGCTTGGGGAAACAATCGGGACGTCCAATATCGTGTAGAGAGCAATAGGCTCAGTTACGTGTAAGCGTACACGATATTCGTCTAAGTCACATCCACTTTAAGCGCTTTGTTATCCTTCCTTCGTTTGTTAAGTGTGCTGATAGAAAGGGTAATATGAAAATTTTTATAGCACGAGGCTTCATTTGATATGACAAAAAAACTACTTTGTAAAATGAAAGAGATAAACAGAGTAAATGATGACCACTATGGAGCAAAATGTTTAAAAAGTCAAGAAAATAGATACCTAAATAATTATTTATGGATTGAATTTATTTTATTTTGTATCATATATTGTATACTCGTAAATCCATCCAGGTGAACAAATTGTTCCTAAATATTAAATAAAGCGTATTTGTTTTGGATGTTGTTTTTGTTTGATAAGATCAAATAATGATCAAATAGGTTTATAGACGATCTCTACGTATGCCTAAACATTTGGATTTCATTATCATTTACTTTATAATAGCTCTTTGTCCGAAAGTCGTAAATTCTACAAAACCAAAAAAAAATAAATAATATAATAGAATATTTTGATAAGAAATTGAACTGGGAAGTGTAATTAGTTCTTAATGTTTTAAATGAATACTGCTGATGCTTATTTGAATATACGGATATAATAGAAAAAAGTACGAGTATCTATAGTTTTACATTGTACAAGTATGTATGAATATATGCATCGATATTGCCGCGTCGTACGTAAAAAATGCTCATGACAATATTGATTTATAGCTTTTGTTGCAATTAGCGGCGACCAGAAACCTGTCTGACATAATTCGTTGCAATTAAAAATTATACCTCAATTTCACGGAAAAAAATTATAAATGAAATAAATTCGTTTCTTATCTTTGCAATTAACCTTTGGGTAAACGTTGACATGGTGTTCATGTGTTCTACCTGGAATATTTTTGTCTTTGTTGTATTTTCAATCCAATTGAAGCAAACATTAATAAATAGGTACTCAAAAATAAACGTTCATGAAGTCCATAGTATATATTCGAAAGCGAAATGCAAGAAATATGTATGACTGGCTGGTGAAATTGTATGTTTTTGTTACTAACGTATGTACATGTGTAGATGCATACATACCATATGTACATATGGATGTACATTGCCGAAAGGCTGTAAGGCCAATGACCTATAGAAATAAAGAAGGAAGTTTACTAGTTGATTCATAGTTGGTGGTGAGAATAGGGAAATATGAGAATATCCTCCTAAGCTCTTTAATACAGTAGAAGTTGTTAGAGAGCATACCTACATCAACTCATTTGCAAGAATAAGGCAATGTAAAGTAGGCTTGTTCAACAGAACCACACCATCATATATCCGATCCACTAGAAAAGAAACTAAACTACGTCAGCCATAGAGTCATCAGTTTCCTTAACATCGCGTACAAGACTTTGTTTAGTATGATATTTACATACCTGAAAACATTTTTCAACAATCTGATTACTTCAGATCGATTCGATACTCACACCTCTATATCTATCTATAGAGACGATACATTTTTGACCTTAGCATCACTGCTAAACTCGTCAGATTATACAGAATGATGAAGGAGAATCTCACTGAAGCCTTTGATGTAAAAAAAAAAAAAAAAATGCTTTGACAAGTGACTTATCAATATTTTAATTGAACCTGCCAATCTCGCAATCCCACAACAGAGAAATAATTTTAGAGCTCTGTGAAACTTCTTTCAACGCTTGTGACATTAACGTCATTGGTGGTACAAAAGCTGTAGTACAAGCTGTCACTGGCGTGTTTGCGAGTATTTAAACAAGCCGTGGGAATGGGTTTAGCTATAAATAAGTACAATATACCTATGTTCATATTTAAACAAGTAAATGTTGTCCACATGAAGATACATTTCACAATCAATGTTATCTCAATAAAATGCAGATCAATGAGGAGCTCATGGAACTCAAACAAACTGTATTACAATATAAATATTTAAATCAGATGAGAGCTGTTGAAATTAAATTTCATTCTACACTGTCCAGATCTACATAAATATCTATCCTGTACAATCTTTGTAATATTTATTTAAGAGGTTATATATTTCATTTTCTGGCAATATGGTATGCGTAGTTTTAAAATAAATTCGAATGATTTTCTTTAGTTTTTATACCTACCATAAAAATCGAAAACACAATTCAGAGTGTAAGTGGAGATCGTCGGTCGAATTTACTTTACAACCACTGTGGAAATAGGCTTCGCTTCAGAGAATGTATAATTAAAGAAAATCTAAGGATTTAAAAGTATCCACGTATTCTCTTTTCTATAAACATGCACATATATATTTAAACTATTGTGAAAATAGGTCGAACTATATTCGACTTAAAATAAAGTATAATAATATGTATGTTTTAAATGATATATCGAATTTATAATATAACGAAAGAAATACTCGAAAAGTGCAACATAGAAAGAAGTATATACATATAGCAACATATAGTACATTTCAGCCATACAAATAAACAGCATAATGTCCTTCAACCTTCCTGTTGCATCTCAGACAAGGAAATAGCCTCATCCTATCATCAATGAAATTAAAACAACAGAAAATCGCAACAAGAGGAATACTTAATCGGCACTGAGACGAAATGGTTTGGTAATCTGACGACACCGTCCTTATATCTAAAAAATGAAGATAACCTTAAAATATATGTGTTTAAAAAACCGGACACAACAAAAGTATACAAACATTGGTCAAAAGGTAGAATTTTTTAACTATTTATAAATAATATCTTAGACTCAAATTGGCAGTGAACGACGAAAGTATCGAAAAGATAATAGACTTAAATTAGAATACATACTTGTATACAAAAATTACATGAACAAGAGATCTCGCCATCGTCATTTGCGAAATAAACACCTATGTAAGTGAAGACAGCAAGCTTCTCATCCTCAAAACAGTTGTGTATCTCGTGTTAATATATTCTGCTGAAACTAGGACCGAAACAAGCGTTAGTGAGAATATCGTCTCCAAGGTGATGGACATTTTACGTTCTTCTGCAGAATTAGCTCTCGAAAACTATATTCGCAACGACGACATTATAAAATATGCATCGTCCAGGCCATAATAAAGTAGAACAAATAACGGCGGAATCAACATTGTGATGCTTTAAAGATCCAACTCTTCCACCTAGTCGATCCTGAAAATGATGGGGTAAATACTGGAATTCTGATTTAATCGATACACAAAGTACATACACAACACATAAATAATAACTAAAATTATATTTCAAAAAAAAAAAATTATATGCATAGTATACAAGTTACAATACTTTGTAATTTATTTATCTGTATAATGTGGATTTTATTTTATTTTTTTTTATTTATTTATTTATTTATTTATTTTTTTTTTTTCATATTTACTACCAAACACATATCATGCAGGTACCTAGAAGTTCTTTTGTTTTATCCATTTTATTTACTCGAAGTATTATCACTTAAAAAAACAAACAATTATAAATCGGCCTTAGTGACATACATATTTTTAGTTAAAATACTGCAATTATTATGCTTCATTTCTGAACGCTACAGATTAGGGAGAATTGATATTTTTTAATTGCTGAACATTTTTCAAATGTAGACTGTAGCAAATGAATTGACGCCGTGCTATCCTTTCATTAGTATTTTTCCAGGTATACGATATGTGGTCGATTTTTTAAAATATAATTTCAATTCTAATATTCAATCAATAAGTCAAACTATTTTCGTTGCATTCTATGAAACCAAACTTCCTATCAAGAGAACTGAGTTAACCGTTGCCAATTGCTAACATAAAATTTAAAAAAAATGATTGCCAATTGTATCGCAACAGGCGTGCTCATGTTGAACAAATCAAACTGCGATCGAAATGCTTGTGGTAGAGGTTGACAATTATAGATAACTAAATATATAATACGCTTTGATCTGTGCATCATGTTGCTCTTAGTACTGTTGGGATATTGTCTTCTTGTTTTATTAAATTGAGTCAATGTTTCTAGACGTCATGCGTTTTAATGTTTTTTTTTTTTTTTTTCTGTTTTTGCAGTCTAACGATGAACATTCTGAGGACGAAGTAAGAGACTGCGAGTCAGTTGATGATAATTGTGCCCGTTTAAACACCTCCATATCCAACGGAATGAGTTTAGACTATGGAATGGGTGATGGAAGGAGCCCAGAAAAGCACAACGTTGAAATTCCATTAAGGTATGTAGTTCCCTTATAGTTTCATATTAAATTGATTTACAACTATTTATCTTGGTTTATAGTCACCATCATACACAATTCGCTACGAATCATCCGCTGGGGGCACTGGGAAATTTTATGAGCATGGGCGGCCTGCACAGTATTCCGAACCTACAGCAGCAGCATAACGATGTATTAGAAAAACTTAAGATGCAAGTTCGAGATATGAAAGTTGGTCTAATGGTTTGTAAATTCAAATTTAGCTTTAATTAAATATTTCATTGGAGATTTTTTGTATATAAATAGGACCAGGAGTATTCTCCACATGCAAACTTTGGCTCGAGTATCATTCCAACTCCTATTAATACCGCATTCACAATACCGTCAACTTCGCATACATCATTTAATCATTCTCCACAAAATCTATCGCAGCAATCGCCACAACCACACCAGAGTTTGTTATCCACGCACCAACAACAACAGCATCATCAACAACAACAACAACAACAACAACAGACACAATCGCAAACGAGTTCTCAATCGATGTCGAATGGTTTCTCCTTTACATCGCCCTCAGCCCCAAGCACAAAAGATGGTAAGTCACCAATCTCTCCAACAATTCGCACTAAATAAATTTCTATCTCCTATGAAGAGCATTCTACCTGTGTGCTTTTCCGCCAATGAATACTTAACAGCTCTATAATTAAAATGTTTTGTTAATTGACCGAGATTATAGTGTTGGCTATATGAACATACTCGTATATCGTTCTTAAGTGTTAACATCTCAGAGCTATTGAACTTGGGCTGCCTAATTGAACACAATTCATTGATGTTTTTTTTTTTTTTTTTTTTTTTTTTTTTTTTTTTTTTTTTTTTTGCAACCGACTGTAACTACTTACATATGTACATATGTACGTATATACTAGCATGTATTGCATCTACTAAGCGTAATAACTTAATTTCCTTGTCAAAAGCGATTAATTGTGTAAATCTCAAAGCCAGTATGGTCGAGCTTCTTCGTTAGTTATAAAATGAACAGAATCAATTAATATTCGGAAAAATTAAGAAAACGGTGCAATAAGTATGTTTTATACCATGTTACAATAGAATGTTGAAGGTGCTGACAATTCACGTTGAACAACCAACACAGTCTTTTGTATTCACATATTTTTTAGATAGCTTCTGTCCCGATTTCAGGAGAAATTACAAACTAACGCAAATTATGGTTTTCATGTAGTTACAATATTTTTGAACCAAATGCTTGCATTGTGAGTTTAGGTGACATTGGAGTCTGGGTAGATCTAAAGTGGGAGACAGACTGCTGGTATTGAATCCATGGTATAGCAATACTATGTTCTATGCCACATGTTTGTCACCACAGTACTACGTTAAAACGTACCTGGGATTTTTTTGGTGGTATACCATCTTACTGATTGCAGCGCCACTTTTTTTCTTTTGCATGTGAAAAAGTATAGCATTGTTTTTGTACAATAGATTCGAAGAGAACTAATTTATCGAAATGCCACATATGTAAGTCTCAACCAGCAGCTCAGTGGTTCTTGGACACATTTAACACGAACTTCCTCTAGCCGTCTCCGGCTGGGCATACCGAAGTTAGCTGGCTCCTATTACACTGGGATGATTTTCAAGCTCTTCCCTTCTGGCGGGTTAGTTTGAATTATGGGTGATTTTGTCCTATGTGTTAAACTCTAACCTCCCTGACCATATACATATATATATGTACGTATCAATACCAAGATCAAATGTTCTTAATGTACGAATGCTTATTCGAGGTTTGGGTGTCAATAACTTGAAAATAAACTGATGCGCGTTCATATCGGGACGGGTGCTACGGAGGAAATGCTACTTACTACAATATCATCATATGTGAAAAATCCTAAAAAGTCGGAGAGAGAATGGAGCAATGGGACATGTCAGTATTTATTTCTATATACATATCTGACTTAAAATTGTAGCAAAAAAAAAAAAAAAAAAAAAAAAATGTGTGGAATGTCATTCATGGATCCCAAATACATGCATTTTCGACAAAAAAGTTAATATTGCCTTTACGATATTAAGTGAATAATTTTATTTTGCCTAGATGATGTAGACTTGTTTCCATTTTTCAGTTAGACACCAAATCACCAGTGAACTTATTACTTATAGTACATAGTTCTGACAACCGCTGAATCCACTTAGGGAACCGAACCTTCCGAATTTTCAGTTGCAGTTACACCATATATTACCTAGATATGAAACTCAACTTATACTTTTGCGAGCTCCTAACTTTTGCATAGACACATTGTAAGTGAATTATCAACACTTTGTACATATCTGTAACCAACCAGAATTTGCTAGAATGAGAGTAATTTACAAGTAAAGTTGCGGAAGGAAAGCGATTTGCACGCGTGTGTGTAATGTGGATGGTCTTCTTTTAAGTAAAATGAGAGGGAAATTGCCATTGATGATAGAGGGGAAGAAAACCGGTTTTGGTTTTTTAATATGCATCTGTAAAGTTTGCCATCAATGTTAATTCATCTATGAGTTACACTATCAGACTTAGCATACGGAAAGGCGACCACTTCTCTGCTTCCACTTTCTTAGCTCGTCTAAGACGCAGATAGTTTTACGGCAAAAACTTAATGATAAAAATAAATTGCAGCGATAGGTACTTGTTAAAGTATAAGTTTGGATCCAAAGCTTAAAATTTAATTTTTAAAGAAGATATTTTGGACGAAGACAAAATAAGATATGCCCGAAATAAAAACTTGTTGAATACCATCAGTATTATTTTTAGGATTGACTAAATACAGCATTATACAGCTTCTACAAACAGAAATCATGTTCAAAAGATTGTCCCAAAAGTCAGGCAAGATTTAAGTTGTACGCTATTTTTACTGTAAAGTATTGCCAACGAAAAAAAAAAAAAGTTAGCGCGACAGCTGACACTTCAGGGTTATTAAAAATGGAGCGCTACCTGAAAGAACAACGCATTTTCATTGGAATAATTGAAAATTTGGCAGCTACAGTTTGCTGTTTAATTTTCACAATAACAGTTACATCAGTCTTGCTATGAATACTCATCAGTTTACCCTCAAGCTCACCCTCGAGGGGCTCTCTCTCAAATATCGTGATTCTTTCCACTTATGGAATGGCCTGCTCAGCTCTCTATTTCCTAGTCATTATAAGTTTCAAACATTTAAAACTAACGTCTATTGGTACCTCTCTTTTTTTCCTCCCTAGCTCTCCTTCGCCATTGCTGTGTGCAAACATGTTAAGGGCATCTCACCCCCTTGAGCGCGCGCTAATTAGAAGAAAACGTGACTGTTTGGTGCAGATTTTTAGCTGGAGGCATTATCGAACCATTCTTCTTTAAAAATGCGGCTATAGCGATATGATATTCAGTTTGTTGTACCTTAATTTTAAGATATGGATGTGGACAACATGTGATTTCAACAACATGCCATATAGCTCAAGAAACAAGAAAAATGAAAATTTTCGACAAAGCCGTGGAGACCTTTGTTTTTTATTTTATTTATTTTTTATATTATATTGAAGAGAATTCAATGAAACTCAGCCGTAAGTTCAAATGCTAATGAATTGAGAAGAAGCTATTTGCTCACTTTGAATTTCTTTAAATATGATTAAAGACGACCTCAATTGTTTCCAAGTTAACGCAAAAATCCATTTTCTGACAGTATCCAAACATGTCATTTCATAACATGTGTATTCTTGGATGGAACTATTAAACTGGCTGTGGAATAACCGAGCAATTTTATTGAATTGTGGAAGGTGAGGCAAGTTTAAATCTTTATTTCACTTTTCTCTTGCATTCAAAGAAAGTTTCAGAAATGACGGCAGATATGTTCATACACATAGGTACATTTTAGGTATGACTTTTTTTTTTTTTTTTTTTTTTTTAAATATCGAAAGTCAATCATGTACTGATATAGATTCTTACATAACAAGAAGCATGTCGCCTTATTATAACAACGAATTTTAATCCGGCTCTTGAAAGGGAAAATTCGTTTTAACTAATGATAAAAAGTTATTCGAGTGATATTAAATTTAAAAATACAAGTTGGCGGGATAAGTGCTGCAAAGTAGATGTTTTTAAAAATTTTTTCACGGAAAAAAGGCAAATTAAAGTTTAATCCACTTTAAATCCACTCTAGGATTTTCAAAAAATCTATTTTGTAATTGTTTTCAGTAGGAACTCAAAAATGATATACCAAAAGATTATGACCGGGAAATACCTCGGAGTACTTGTTTTTCAAAGTAAAGTACAAGGCCGACAGGTAGTCAGCAAGCCAACTTAAAATTTTAAACGCGTTTATCTCAAAACTGCACTTTTCAAGTTGACCGCACCCATAACTTGAACAATTTCCAACCAATTCACTTCAAATTTTAACCAGATTTTGAAAAATATGTTATCTAAGTAAGTACGTAAGATTTTTTTTATATGGCATAGCTCATTTGTTATTAACAATTTTCTGGCGATTTCTCTGCGAATTTCGCAAGTTTGAATTTGGAAGGGCGCCATTCGGCCAAAAATCAATTTATCAAAAAAAAAAAAAAAAATCCTATATATTTTTCTGGCTGTTATGTACAATAAAAAAAATGTTTGTGACTCATCTTAATTCAAAATTTACAGGAGCTGTTGGTACGGTCGCAGACTTTCCATAAAAGAGAGGTCATCTAAAAAGTGCTGCATAGCCGTTATCTTTAAATAAATTACTCTATAAAAATTATGTTTTACAGTTAATGATATATACAATAAATTTCTAGAGGGGCCTAACCCATTTTGTATATGAAAAACTAAAAAGCAATCGAAGAAATTAAGGGAAAGAAACCGAAATAGTAGAATTGTAAATCTTAATTCGTGGGTTTTAATCCAAACTCATATCGCCATAACGTGCACGAATTGGTATCGTGTAATGTTCTCATGACGTGGTATGAATATACCGTTTTGCAGTAAAGTTAATTGGAATTTAGATGATCCAAATAAATAATATCGAAGCTTGTCTTCCAGCATCCCTATACTTGGCACGAAACCTCTTCGATGAACCATGATATGATGTTATAATTGTCCGCCTCTTTTCCTGAAGTGCTAAATGAAAGTATAAATATAGTAATTATGCCAAGCAAAGTGGATGACTTTGCAAAATGTCTTCTTGTCATCGAGAGTTGCCAATATTTAGGACAATTTATTTTCTTCGCTTTAACTCCTTTAGAACGAGTTTATATATATATATATATATATATAGTGTGTGTGTATTATTTTATTTTGGAATATCGAGGACACTTAAATTTATATTAATGATTTAATATTATTAATAACAATAATTTAATTATTATTAAATTATTAAATAAAACAAACTATTACAGATTTAATTTTTAATGCAAATACATATGAAATTATTTGGTACAAGGATTATGTAAATGGTGTTCTAATTTCATAATAAATTATAAGTACGAGTATTTTTTTTAGATTAAAAGTCGAAGGAAATAAAAATTTTGTGCTTTTAGCTTTAAAAATAACAAGTACTATTTTCTTTATAACAAAATTTAAGTCGAATGATAATAAATAAATCTACAATACGGGTTGTAGTTGATACCGTTTATAAATTATAGTCAGTGCAGAGACGTTCTTTGTCGACGACGAACTGTTTTTTCGGGCTAATTATTATTTTTTACACAGGTAATTGTAGCAGTATGTATGATAGCATGTATAAAGATAAAACCTTCGGAATATTAAATTTTCCTAGTACCTATGGTACAATGGTTTTTGTCAAAAAAAAAGCAATTAAAAAGTATGAGCTATTAACGATTTCTTATGACAGTGAAAATAGTTTTGACATAAGCAGGTATGTACAAATGTAGGTTTTTCGCCTACAAAGGGTTCATTATATAAGGGTAGGTTAGAATAGTGCCCTAGTTGCAGGTGAGTTGTGATACCTTCTTCACAAATCTTTTAAGGTCGACGCAGGTATCATTTACAACTCGGAAGTAGGACACTAACACAAAACGGTTACATCTTTCGCTTCATCCTAGCAGGCCCTGCAGAAATCATTTTGCGGAATACTTAATCCATTTGCGCGTCTCCATTGTCACAATGTTCTCTGATTATATTTGTAAATTTTGAGATTTATTTTCTGACGTTAATCAGCTTTCTTGATCGATTGGGATCGTGTATCGGCCATATAAGTGTAGATATCTCACAATTGTCCCGATGAGTCCGTTTATGACTGCCTAACAGAGTGCATAAGAATGTATTAGTTGCCTATTATGATCAGAAGCGAATCAGTTCCCTGAGTTGTGCAAGTATCCAGAAATCTAACAGAGTGTGACAATCTCCTTAAGGGCTACCCGGCAATCTTTAACCATCTTCTATCTTCATGGTATTCCAAGTAAGGGATCTGTTATTTGTTTATAGTATTGGATTATGACTGAGATATGCAAAGCGGCCCGATGAATGCCTGAGATTTAGGCTTGCAATTAGCTACTGTGTGTGGGTAGAGTAAAGGGTTGATATATGTAAAAGTTTTCAAAGTAGATCACCGTTCCAACGCCTTCGTGGTTTTTATAACAGTTTCTAAAAATTGAGGTGCATTTATTTTTGATTACTTCCTATTGCTTCCATTCGTTCCTTTCTGGAATAAGGTAATTGCAGTCTAAATTGAAGTCAATTTCAGTAAATTTTGATTGCTGATTGTTTCTCAACTTAAGGTCAAACTCTCCCCTTCTCCTCCAGCTTCTTGCACACCGAAAATATTATATAAATGAGTACCATTGAAACAGAGTTTTGAAGTTACATTTTAACAGAAACTAAATGGCACCCGAAAAAGCATGCTACCCATAAAATATTGAAAAAGCTTTAGTTTAATAATTTTTGCAAAAAAGAAAATATTAGAGAACTATGTTGTTCACTTGCGTTTTCTAATTTCACTAAAATTGTATCTAAAATACATCTAAAGGGTAGGGATATAATAGTTTTGTATTTTAATTGAAACGTACCCTTAAACTTGTTTAGTTGTAAATTGGTCTCATTCTAGCAACCTTACTTGTAAATTGCTCTAAAGCAAATTCTAGCAGTTTACTGGCTTAGTGTTGGTGTTTCACTTACAGTGCAAAGTGCGAAGTTTGAGCGTTTGCTAAAGTATTAGTAGAGTTTGCAATTTATGGTAGTTGCTCAAGGTTTCTCGACAACGAGCAACGATTGGAAATTATTAAAAGTTATTATGAAAATCCTGAGTCGGTGGTCGCAACTTAACGAGCGCTACTCCAATTTTCGATCGTAATAATCGTCCTAATAGACAGGCTGTGCGTGCTATAGTGGATAAATTCGAGTCAAAATATTCAATATTTAGTGTTCCTGTACCAGTAAGACAACGCACCGGTCAAAGTACCGAAAATATTACAGCCGTTAGTGTTTTAGTTTAAAATGAGCCAAATTAGTCGATTCCATGCCGTTCACAGCTTACCGTTATAAGCTGTCAAGCAGAAGGTCGCGGTATCGAATCCCTGAATAAGTCTTTTCGTAGAACTTGTATGTAGTTATATGAAATTCCGTCGGCGTCAACTCTGACATGAAGGCATAACACTGATGTTGGAGTGGTTGCTGGCTGTGCTAAATGTAACGAACTAACAACTAGCACGTACTTAAGACTCACTGGTTGAGGATGCACTGTCACTGTCCTGTCCAGTTTGACAACCACCTCTGGGAAAAATATCGAAATCTAATACACCTGAGTTTCAAACTAATACACCACCCGCCCGCGCCCTGGAGAAAAGCTATTAAAAGGGTATTCATATCCTCTTTGTGTGCACGCAAGATTATAAAAAAAAAAAAATAATAAATAAATAAATATCGCACATGCGATATGACGCCGTTGGATTTTTTTATGGTGTTGGGGTTAAGTTTTTGGCTTATGCCAACAAGCCAGCAACGTCAAAGGAACTATGTGTGGAAAAGTGAAAAATTGGCTTAAAATAATCGATTGCTGCCACCGTGTTGGGGCTAATTATATGATCAAGATCGAATTCTATACTTAAATGTGTACTACAGCTGGAAAAAAATTCAGTCCGATATCTCAATTATTTTTAATACCTCAATTTTTTATTAAAATACGAAATTGTTATTAATACTAAATATGACTATTATTTATCAATACTAGAAATAAGTGCACTTTCGCTTACCGTTATAATAAATAATTATAAATAAATAAATAAATAAATAAATAAATAATTGTATTGCTAATCGTAATTTACATAATCCGGAATCTACAACAGTACCGTCGTATCAGATTGAATGCAAGCTTATGCTCGTTTTGAATGATTCTTGTTGGTAAAGTGTTAGTTCTTAGTTGGTAAAGAGTCTGTAAAATGTTGTGCCGCTGCTGATATCCGTTCTTACAATTCAGCCATGTTCTTATTTTAGATGAATACACCCCTTCCTTCATTGTTCCCCATGCAGTAAAAATCAAATCTGCTATTAACTAATACACTAGAAATTATAACTAAATAGTTGTTGGTACTTCTTCACAAAAGGAACTTTTTAAAACACCCTGTAACTCAATGGTTAACCCTGTATGATAAATCGCCCTCCCATACGATTTTTTTCATAACATGAATCAGATCCCAAAATATCTGTATCCCAAACCGGCGCACCCTGTATAATGCAGTTTTTAATTATTCCTGCAGGTCAATCTTCGATATTATGAACAACAAAAAACAAAAACAATTTTCAATCTTTGATTGGTTTTGGGTCCTTGTGTTGTTTAACTTCTATTTCATGTTTTCTCCGCAGCGAGATGATCTATTTTCCATCTTCCACTAATCCACTTGCCATGAGCATATTTATACAAATTTTCGGGTCTAAGGTCCCCCCCCCCCCCCCTTTTTTTTTTCTTTTAATAACCATATCATTTTGCAAAGTTTGGCAAATTTGGTGTTGTTATTAAAACCATTGAATTCTTCAAAATATCATAGACGGTTTGATAACATATACATAGATACACCTCTTGTTGTCTTTTTTTCAAGATTTTTTACCACAATGCGTCGGTGTTTCTAGTCACTTCACATTTCTTACTTAGTTCTTGGCACTTTTTTGTTACAATGAATTGATATAAACATACTTTGTATATGAAAAGTCTGTTATATTATATTATAACTAGTCTAGTCATAAATACTGATACAAAGAAAAACTTATGCTAAATGAAAATGCGCTGATATTTTTAAAAACAAATTTATACTTTTTATTTGTCAAATCACAAATTACATGTTATGGGAGACTTTACTCGAAATGGCCACTCAAGAGGCCTTAAAAATAGGGTTTTTTTTCAGGAAAAGTATAAAACAAATCGAGTTTACAAAGGTAGAAGTTTATTGTACATAATCGACTGTAAAGCATAATTTTTATAGAATAATTTGTTTACAAACGGCAGTTGTGCAGCGTTTCTCAGATGACCAACACTCCTGCCAATTTTTAATTATGATAATCACTTTTTTTTTTTTTTATTGTATATAACAACTGCTAGATAATTACATTGGATTTTTTTGAACTATTGATTTCTGGCCGATTTGCGCACTTCAAAACTTGCAATATTCGCAGAAAAATCGCCAGAAAATTGTTAATAACAAGTGAACTATGCCATATATATATATAAAAAAAATCATACGTATTTAGACAATATATTTTTAACGATCTAGTTAAAATTTTAAGTGAATTGGGTAAAAATTATTCAAGTTATGGGTGCAGTCAACCTGAAAAATTCAGTTTTGAAATAAACGCGTTTAAAATTTTAAGTTGGCTTGCTGACTACCTGTCGGCCTTGTACTATACTTTGAAAAACAAGTACTTTGAGATATTTTTTGGAATATCATTTTTAAGGGCCTACGGGACCGTTGAAAGCAATAAAAAAAATCGATTTTTTGAAAATCCTAGAGTAGTGTAATCCCTTAAAGCGCGACATGAGACGTACAGACCTTCTTCTTCGGAAAGTTGTCGACAGCGCGGACAAGGGCTTGCTTCAAAGAATTAACATTTCGGTGAAGGGGACAGCAGGCCATGCCCTCTGAAATGAACCACAACTTGTTATCCGGCCAATCATCCGTTTCCGGTGATGTGAAAATGGGTACATTTTTTCTTTTAGCCACTCTTGAGTGTTTTTTGCTTTGTGGGCTGTTTTAGTTTTTGCTACTAGGGTGATTCATCGTGAGGTTTGATTTATAATGTAAAATAAAACACATAAATCTGAAAGTGAACTTAATTTGTATTATCGGTTAAAAGAACAATTCATGGCTTTTATTTTTTGAAAATGATAACTTGTAAATATTGGCCATGACTACGTGTGGGGTGGTCCATTTGGAAGGTCCAATTTTGGGCATTTCGTTCAAGCATAGCGACTGGTATCTCGCGGATAACATGAGTAATGTTGGCTTCCAAATCGTCAATCTGGCTAATTCCTGAAGACTTGAGATTTTACATATCCCCAGAGAAAATAGTCCAAAGATGTGATATCGTACGATCTAGGCGGCTAAATTAAGTGCTCATAAAAATGAGTTCTCAACAAGTCCATTGTTTCACGCGCTGTATGGTTAGTTGCGCCGCCTTGTTGAAAACAGAGCTCACCGAGACCATGTGCTTGAATTTTAGGAAGCACATAGTCCGTTAACATGGCGCGATAACGGTTACCATTGACGATAACATTCTGATTTGCCTCATTTTTGAAGAAATGGGGACCAATGAATCCACCAACCCGTAAACCACACCATAGCGTTGTTTTTAATGGATGTAATGGTAACTCTTGGTATTCTTCGGGTTGCTCATCAGTCGAAATATGGCAATTTTGTTTATTAACGTATCCGCATCCAGAAATGGCCTTCATTACTGAACAAAATTTCACGTTAAAACATCGGATTTTAATATAGTTTTTCCAGAGCCCATTCACTGAAAATATGACGCAAATTCAAGTCGCCTGGCTTCAATTCTTGCACAAGTTAAATTTTGTACCCTTTTAGGCCGAGATCCTCACGTAAAATACGCTAAGTTGTCGAATACGCCAAACCAAGCTGCTGGGAACGACGAATCGCTACAGCGGCTTAATCTCTTCACTACGTGCTGGAAGACTACATCCAACCGGTCGAGTATCATCTACTAATGTAAATTGGGACTCAATAGTGGTTTCAGTAGGTCGATTATGCGCACCGTAACTCCTCGATTCGCACGAAAACCATTTTTTACAGAACGCTGATTTTCGTAATACAGCTGAACGATTTGCAGACGCTGTTGTGGTGTGAGTCTTTCCTTGATGACTTGCCAAACAATACTGAATAAAAATGACAAAAATAAAAATAGACAAAAAAGTCTATTGAAAATTAAACCTCACGATGAATCACCCTATATGTAAAATAAACATAGAAACAACAGTCGTAATTATAATTTGACTTATGTGAGTTAAAATAGATATTTAACACAAAATAGAATAATAACTTTTATAGTTAATTAGATTAATATTTTTGTTAAACTTTTTTGTTTTATTTATCTCAACAATGCAATTTTATTCAAAAATAGCTAATCCTGCGTCTAATTCATCGACATCCAGTGAAACATCAAATTCGTCACAACAAAATAATGGATGGAGTTTTGAAGAGCAGTACAAGCAAGTTCGACAGGTACGTACATTCTCATGTCATAAAACAAATACAAATAGTTGAAATTGCACACACTCATAAAATGTTCTAAGGCATTTTTGTTACCTTTTTTTTTTTATTTTTTTGTGGAAGGTTTTAAAATAAAGCTAGTTTTTGTTAAGTCATGTGATAGGTTGAATTTACAAGGTTAGACTTAAGTTGAATTTGATATTGATAATCTATAGTCTTCTTGGTCTCTTTCACATTTTCGCACGTTTCTTACATGAAGAATGTATAAAGTGTCTTTTTTCGGAAATGACTTGTGCCTTTTGACTTCTTGCTACATGTCCGATTTTGGTACAAATTTAACGGCACAATGATGAAACTATTATAACTTTTCTATATGCCGAAAATTCAATTCGAAACCAACTTGAAGGTATTAACTATGTAGAGAATAATAATGGTCGGAATTTTTGTTCTATTATACAATTATTCATTCACATGTAGATATGTATGAACAAAAATGATTGCTCTGTTGGCAAATACTGTTTAGTGTTAGGCAATATGAAATTGTATTCTTCTTGCTCCCAAATCACAGTGTGATGCATTGGTAACAGTCATCTTCATAAATGACAGCCACGTTGTTCCTTAGAAGCGACGTCCACTTCTCGATCAGTCTTACATTTTCGTTGAAAACTTTGAAGCTACGACTTATATTTATAAAGGTAAGCTTATTCTATATAAACATATTGGCTAGTTCGTCGGTTGTTTCCCTGCGCATCCAAACGGCATGAATAATTTCGAACCTAATTGTTTACAGAGCAGACAGAGCTAAACCTCCGAAAGTCTCTCAATCGCATAAGAAGAATAACAAGGTAATTGGTTTAATATGTGAATACCGTAATCAACAGGATGTCAACACTTGTCAGTCAGAAACATTGGTTCAACAATGGTTTACAAAAAATGATTTGAACGAAGTACTCGTATGCCCGACTCAATCTTGCTTTTAAAAATGATTGTCATTGTTTTCTTATGAAAGCATATTCTGTTATTAATTTATTGGATTAACTTCTTCGATTCCGATATGCTCTGGATATATTGTCTTCCACCTTTGGCCTTCTTGTCTAGGACTCCAACAGCCTATGGAGATGTTTTCACTTGAAAAAGCTCAATTAAAAATAAAAACAAAAGATCTGCAATTTTCCAGCGAATTTTCATAAAAATCGTAAGTTGAGTTAATATTTCTCGAAGGTAGGAAAACGTCTTTCTAGTACTGACTACATACGAATTAATTCATATGTAGTTCATTGTATATGTGTAGGTATAATGTGTTTAGTTTGTTAAGTGTTAAAACATGAACATGAGTTGTTCCTAGCTCGAGAAGTGCTAAAGCTAAAGTGAAGCTAAAATTCGAACAAACCGTATTTAATTTCATTTCAACCCTTATTTAAATACTAACTTAAACAAGATCTACTCCTATGAGTTGCATTATTTATTTATTTTTTTTTTTTTTTTCTTAATATGAAAAAAACAAGAGCCAAACAAGTTTTTAGACATAATGATTAGCTTTGTTAACTGTTGTTAAATTTGACATATCCACTACTTCTTTATTTCGTAGAGCCATCGATCATTGGTTATTGTTGGTCTAATTAATTTCAATTAAAATTGTCAAAGATATTATTGTAAGATAGTAAAGAAAAAATATAAAAAAAAAGTTGCCATGGAAAAATTATTTTTAATTTTATTTAATTAAAATCGCCGGAATTTTGTAGTGCGAACTTTTTTAAATGATTTATGTCGTTTTGGTCATACATACATATATACAGTAGTGTGCAAAACATTTGCAAGTTTTTTTCTCTTGACGTTTTGTTTGATTAACTATACAAAGAAGGATTATATGTAAGAATTTAAAGATAAAACCGTTACTGACAGTACACTCTTAGGTCTCAGCAATAAAAACGGAAAAAAGTACAGTTAGTTTAGTTATTCCAGGGAAAATGTTAGCTTGCCAAATATGCAGCTGTGCAAAACATATGCAAGGTTTTTATTTTTCCCTCATTTCTCTTTTAACTTCCAAGATATTCAGATCAGGTTAGTAAAATAGTGTTCTTTATCAAATAAATTATGTTCATAGGCAGGTTTTTTTTATTCAGTTTTCACTAAATTTGCGTTGAAAAAATGGCTGGCAATAAGTACGATACCCGAACAAAGGAGCTGGTAGTTGAGGCTTTTTAAAAACGGATTTTTATTAATTGCAACGCTTAATTCTGGTGGTCGTCCCCGAAAAACAGACATGCAAATTGATAAAAAAAATTTATCAACATTATCCGGAAAGACCCTTTCCGGTCCTCAACTGCAATCTTTAAGGACCTCAACTTGTCAATCGATGCAAGCACAGTTCGTAGACGTGCAATAGAAAGCAAATTGAGGGCATATCCAGCTGTTAAGAAGCCTCTGTTAACCTTGAAACACCGTCAAAAAAGGTAGCATCTTTGTTTGATAAAAAACTGCTTCTAATTTCCTATTATTTAGACTTCAGTTTGCGCATAAATATTCAACTTGGTCCTTGACACAGTGGAGAACCGTTTTATTTAGCGATGAGAGCAAATTTAATATCTTATCTACCGATGGTATTGGTTACGTTTACCGAAATCCAGGTACACGGTTAAATCGGGAAAATATCCGCGCTACTTTGAAGCATAGGGGCGGTTCCGTTATGGTTTGGGGATGCTTTTCGGCTCAACCATGTTGTCCCTTACACCAAATAACTGGAATAATGGATCGCCTTGTGTATAAGGACATCTTAGACACAGTCATGCTTCCATACGCTGAGGAAGAGTTGCTCTTGTTATGGAAGTTTCAACAAGACAACGACCCGAAGCACACCTCAAAGTTCGTTAAAGAATTTTTAGGGGTTCGGGGAGTAAATGTTTTGGATTGGCCTCCACAGTCCCCAGACTTAAACCCAATCGAAAACTTATGGGGAATCCTAAAACAGCGGACAAAGGGGCAACGGTTTACTTCACAAAAGGTTCTTTATGAAGCTTTAAAGGATGAGTGGAAAAAAATTCCCAGTGAGATAACAAACTCCCTTATTGTTTCCATGCCGAAAAGGTGTGCAGAAGTTATTAGAAACAATGGATTTTGGACCAAATATTGATGAACAAAAAAAAAAAACTTGCATATGTTTTGCACAGCCTTAAAATGAATAAACTCGTTTCTTTATGTTTTACAAAGTATCATGGGTACATATTTTAAATTTCTTTGTTTCCTTTTAAGTATCAAACAGTAAGTAATACTTTTGAATGGAAATTTGATTAGAATTTTTTCTTTAGAGCAATTAATAAAGGATGTTATTGTATTTGAAAAAAAAAATGTACTACTGTACATGTATATATGTTAATATTTGTGTACATACATACATATGTTCATTGTTCATTGAAGCTAAGTATAGGGTTTTCCAATAGGGACTTGACAACTTTGAATTTAATTTTTGAACGCACTCATCAAACTGTCACTAAACTCAACATTTTCATCATGGTAAAGTACACTGACGAGCTATGTTCTCCGATTGGGTTCTGGAGAAGATGCGCCAAGATGATGAATTTCATCGCAAAATCATCTTCAGTGACGAAGCTCATTTTTGGCTCAATGGGTTCGTCAATAATCAAAATATGCGTTATTGGTCGGGTGAAAACCCACATGTGCTTCATGAATCACCACTTCATCCACCAAAAATAACTGTTTGGTGCGGTTTGCATGCCGGCGGCGTTATTGGGGCATATTTTTTCGTCGACGATAACGATCGTTACGTTACTGTGAATGGTCAGGGTTATCGCGCCGCGATCACCGATTATTTTTGGCCCGAATTGGAATATATGGACTTGGACGACATGTGGTTTCAACAGGATGGTGCCTCAATCCACACAGCACACGCTACAATCGATTTATTGAAGAGTAAGTATGGTGAGCGTGTTATTTCAACACATGGGCCAGTCGATTGGCCGCCCCGTTCATGCGATTTAACGCCGCTTGACTATTTTCTTGGGGCTTCCAACACGCCGACGACGTTGGAAGAGCTCAGAGCCAACATTGAACACGAAATAGCGGCCGTTTCGGCCGAAATGTGTGGCCTAGTCGTTGAAAATTGGGTCCAACTAAACGTGCCCGCGGTGGCCATATGAACAAAGTCGAGTTCCATTCATAAATGTTTTGATTCTACAATACTTCAAGCCAATAATAAAGTTTTTGAAATATCTCAAATGGTTTGCCTTTTATTTAAAAAAAAAAGTTGTCAAGTCGTTATTAGAAAACCCTATACTTACTGATATACTATACCTCCATATGTACAATGTATATGTACGAGTATGCACACTTTTATTTTACACCCGCCTAGATCTCTGCAGGTGAATTTAAAATCCTAGGACAATATATATGTAGTTACATGTTTGAAACAATTTATATTTCTCTTGGAAATACATACTCTAATACAAGAATACACCAACTTTACCGACTACATTACTTGAAGAAGGATTATCAGATTATCGCAGTTGGGCAAACTTTGCGGGCGGGCATATAAAAGGCCGGGTATTACATATCACTTTTTGCAATAAATCAATCCACTTGCACTGGAAATAGAATGGCTACCTAATCCTTTTTAAATAAAACCCGAATCTACCACTTTGAGTCTCACCTGCAGTAATATATGGTATGATACATGTATACATACGAGCATATTCATTTAGAGAGATGTACATATGCATCTGCACTTTGGTCATGGCTAATGATTGTTTTTATTCAATGTTGTCTTAAGGTTTTCACTGTAGACGGACAACACTCCTGAAACAGAAAATTAATGCCGATTCATGCATTACTTTACTAGATTTCATTAAAACTTTATGGATCGAGTAGCTGCCAGAATTCTCATGAATCCATACCTCACTGTGTGTATATGTACCTATTTTTGTATTCTCTATGCTTTTGGCAAATTACAACGAAACACTGTTAATCTATGATGTGTTCAACAACCTCATATAAGGAGGAACGAAAGGTAATACCGAAGGAGCATTGCCCGTTTCTTTCGAATATTGCGCAGGTGATAATTCCATTAGACCTACACGCACAAATTCCATGCAGTCGC
The DNA here is from genome assembly GCA_907269105.1 of Volucella inanis. Taxonomy (NCBI): domain Eukaryota; kingdom Metazoa; phylum Arthropoda; class Insecta; order Diptera; family Syrphidae; genus Volucella; species Volucella inanis. Next base: position 61,653,338 of record OU026155.1, read on the forward strand.
TCAAAGAACGCTGCAAGATTATCATGATGCACTGGTTACCTATGCATACCATTATGTACATACAATCACCAATAATTAGTAGCAATTAAAAATAAAGGAACGCTTAAACTAGCATCAACAAGTACAAACAAAAAACACATAACACATATAGATATTTCAAAAATTAACACTTTGTCTTCATTAAAAACTCCTTTCTTATGGAGCAAGGACGACAGATGGTTTGTGCTGAAAAATTCTCAACACTTTTATGTACATACATATGAATATATACAAATATGTACTTATTTGAAGAAACCTTTTGCGTGAACTATCGATGAATATGAGCCAATGCACTTGAAAGGGACATTGAAAATTAGTCTCGGTTCTAAATTTAGAAATCGGCATCGAAAATACAGATCAATCGACGCATTAATTTATTGAAAAGCACATGTTGTTCAGGTCGGACGGGACTACAATTCACAACGTCTATTGATTCATTATCACATGTGGTCCTTAATTTGTTACACACAGGGACAGCTAGTTATATTATATTTGGTGTGGCCAAATGAAGTAAAACAATTGTTATATAGTAAAAATGTTTTTTTGTCCGTCTTCTATAATATGTTATACTTATTACAGTAAGTACAATAAAATTATTTTTTAGGTTTAGGAAAAAAAATCTTGTTTTGCATACCTACATATGGTCAATACATACCTACCTCCCTTGCATGCATAACTTTGAAAGTTTTTTCTTTTTTTTAAGGATGGTTACTTAGACTGATGACTCCAGGATTTTTTCACCTAATTTTATAATATTTGATGATTGTTTTTGAATCTATTAAGAACTGAACTTAAAAAATTGTTAACACGTGTTATATTCTTTTTTTTCGGTCGGTCAAAATAAAGCAAGAAAAATTTATTTATATTCAGCCTTAACTTAAACTTTATCTTAAACTATAAATGCATAACTATATCTACATATGTACAATATTTTCATAAAAGTGTCGTTCGTCGTTCGATTTCTTCATTTCAGAAGAACGTATCGTTCCAAAAAAATAGAGAAAAGTAGGTGCTTTCATTATCAACATCTACTTGTATAGTGTAATTATTTGAAAAAAAGTTTCGTTTGAAATACTATAAAAAAAAGTGTTAAAATGAGTCTTTTTGCGCCAAGTGTAGACCATTATTTTATAACAAAAGTATCCGAATCCTATTATATATGTGTATGTATGCACCTATGCATAAGTACGCAGACATGTAGGTATGGAAATGTATTTAAATATTTATTTTATGAATTCGCCTAGTTCTGTTTTTGCACGATAGAAATAGCCTTCTAACACTACTATGGAGAAGTATGGGATTGATTCCAAATCCTTAAGACCGGTAAAAAAAAGCTACGATATAAGGACTCATACACACAATTTATTAAAAGTCTTTATATCAAAAAATTTTATGCTGGTTAATTTTTGTTAATGTTTGCGATGAGCAAGGGATTGCTAAAACAAGGCGACGCGAGGATGAATTACTAATGAGTTTTCATGATTTTATTTTGTATATTTTTTCCTTAATAAAATAATATCTAGAAATTTACAAAAAAAAAAAAAATTAACCATGTTGAATCGAATGAAATCGTGTAAGAAAAAAATCGAGTTTATTTTTCTAAACCGTGTTAAATCAAAACTGCAAAAAACAGATTTATGTGCATCCATGCTATTCTTTTTATTTCAATTTATTGTATGCGCGATTAGATGCATTCTATTTTTCATCATGTATATAATATATATATATATACATATTTATTATGTAGTAATGTAATTATAATATCTTAAACAAAACTTGCGAGTACAAAATGGTCACACTGATTAAACGTGGTGCTGTGCTGAACGTAATTGCAATATCGTTATATTATAGCACTGCATGGCTTTGTTTTCCCAGTTCATAATGCAGGATTTCCATGAATTCTATGCAAGTGACAATATTATTAAATGAAATTTTTTTCATATGTTCTCGTATGAAGGTTAAGGGCAGCCAACGTACATACCACACATACTCGTATGTGGATTCTGTACATATAAGCATACAATGTGTAATTTTGGCAGACGAATTTATTTCTAAATTTAAAATTTGTCTGGTGGTAAAATTTACGAGTACACATGCTTAATACAATGAACAATTTAAATGGCTTTGTTTTTGAAAAAGTAAAAAAAAAAAATGTCTAGTTTTATTTATTTATTTGTTGTTTATCAAATAATAACCAAAATTATTTCGATCGATTTGTTTGATAATGGTCATTTGACAAAAATATTCCATACGGAATAAATTGTTTGACAATGTTTGTGCTCTTTTGGAGCATTTCATTTCTGAAATTTTTTGAGGTGCTCCTATTCATATATCTATTTAATTATCAAAATGCAATCAAAAGCCTTCTTTATATCATATTACAGGACTGGACTATACGTATAGGTACATCGTTTTTGATAAGTTCTATGCAAGTTTGTTCTAGAAGGGGTACAAGTGTGTTCTGTCTAAAGGCTTAGATACAAAATTTACCTTTTTTTAGGAGCGTATTTAATTTTTTAAAAATTTTGGAGAAAATTCTTGAAAATCTTGTATAAAAATAAGGGTGCTATTATAAAAATGACAAATTTTTTCTCTGGGGGTATCAGAAAATTTTATAGCATCTAGGTATGTGCCTTTTGCCATCTTTTAAGTCAACTTGAGTCCCTTAGTGCTTTCGCAATATTTTTTCCACCTATCTTCAAATGCATAAGCTTTAACTTCGAAGTCATTCTGCAATTTGTTTTCCAAGAGCATGTGCGAGATGTTTTGATTTCACGTTAAGAAGCGAAGGCACTGTATTCTACTTCATAAAGTTTTCGTGCCTTATAATGTATTCATTTTGTTAAGGAAGTTTTCTGAAGAAAATATCTTCGACTGAATTTATTCCACTTTTAGTTACCCATGAATTTTTCTATAGGGAAAGCAATTTCCTGTTACTGGAAACTACATATATTAATATTATTTAGCTTTCATTTGTGTACTACATTGGATTTTTTTTTTTTTTTTTTTTTTCAAATACCTTACGTTTTATTACTGGGATTCCTGGTTGGTATTTTTGGTTGTAGTTTGCGAGCTCATTTTTAAAACAAGCTTCGAATTTGTATGTCAATCTTTGCCTCGGAGTACGAATTATAGTATGTATGTATATACACCCTTCTCTCCCCCATAGTAAGAAGAACCGTTCAACGAAAAAGAAGTACTAATATTAGCCAAATCTTAGCTTACTTTATCATGCTTCATACACGCTTGATATCCAATTTAAGATAACTTGCGTCAAAAGCACGAACTCGAAATTTGCAATCCGAAATGTTGCCTCACCGTTGAGATAAAGTATTTTTTCTTTAATACAATATATGAATTTGTTGCTTTTATTAACATTTAATTTAGGTGTACCGGTATGAGGTGAGCATTTTTTTTTTTTTTTTTTTGTGAAAATAAAACACTAATTTTTAATGGGAAAGTAAAAAAAATTTTATTCAAAGTATTGGCCCTTGCTAGCTATACATTTTTCCCATCTTTCAGGCAATTTATGGATTCCACGCCAATAAAACTGTCCGTCTTTTAAAGCAAACCAAAAAGTCATCCAATTTTCGACTTCCTCGTATAATTGGAAGTGCTGCTCAGCTAATGCGTGTCCCATCGATGAAAACTAATGGTAGTCGGAAGGAGCCAAGTCCGGTGAATACAGCGGGTGAGATAGCAGCTCCCAGCCAAGTGCTTTGGTTGTATCCTGCACCAGTTTTGCTTTGGGTGCAGGTGCATTGTCATGGAGCAAAATTACCTTGCCGTATCTTCTGGCTCATTCTGGTCGTTTTTCGATCAATGCATGGTTCAAATTGATCATTTGTTGTCGGTAGCGATCTATATTAACGGTTTCACCATGCTTTAGGAGCTCGTGGTACACCACACCCTACTGGTTCCACCAGACACACAGCATTGTCTTCTTGCCGAATCGATCTGGTTTTGCAGTCGAAGTTGATGATTGTCCCGGATTAACCCTTTCATTCAATTCATGTGAAACCCAGACTTTTGGATCTTTCCCATAGCTTTTAAACGGTCAGAAATTGTTGTGCAACATTTAACATTTCTGCCTCAAAGTGTCATCTTCATCCAATATTGTTTGCAATTCGGCGTCTTCAAACTTTTTTGGTGGTCTTCTACGTTCTTCATATCTCTACGTTGAAACCATCTTTTGTATGTTGCTTCTGATAGAGCATGATCACCAACCATATGCCTCCACAAACATTCGATGCGACTCTGCATCACTTTTCTTCAAATGAAAACAAAAAGTTAATGCTTTTCGCAAGTCATCATTTTCTGGTACAAAATTCTACATTTTTAACACGATGAAAAAATATGATTTTGCTTGCTCAATGACTTGAGCAAAAAAAAGGCTCGTTCACAATAAATTTTCCCTATCGAGACATTTGTATCTTGATGCTCACTTCTTACCGGTACACCTGATATTTAAAGCTACTATTTTGTGCAAGAAAACCATAATATGTTATGATAATCGTAAAATGCTATACATATATTTGAAGTTACCTATTCGGAGTAGATACATTACACCATTACCTACGCTGTATCGAACAAATTAACGCAAAAAGCAAAACAAATTGTCAATTGTCAAATGTTAAAAGGCGTAAAGGTAGATAGTAGATCTACTTTCGCTTTGTAGTTGCGTTTACGATATTAACGATACAAAGCTGACGTTGACTTTGACGTTTGCTGTCAAAGCAAGCACTTGAACGCGACATTGTGTATTGGGTGTAAATTTTGATATGCCAATATAAATATTATTTATTTTAAAAGGAACTATTGCAGGGATCTTAAAAGTGTTTATGGAGCGAATTGGAGGATGAATTAATATGTAAGGATTTGGGATCCTTTGTTTTCTATTAAGAAATTATATTATGTTACTTGTATGATATTAATCTTAATTTTTATTTAAAGGTAATGGTTTTTTTTTTTAGTTTTTTTTTTTAAATGAATGATAATGGTTTCTTTGAACGCGATTATGTTCGATTTCTATTATATTTAACAATATGTCGGTCAAGAGCGTCTTTGTTGTTGCAGTAGCCTTGTAGTTTCCAAAAGAAAGTTGGTAAATCACTTGTCAATAGATTTATTACCATGTTGGTCTTCGGGCGTGAGTGTTGTTATTTTGTGTGTTTTCAATAAGTTGATTAAAACCACGTTTATATTTACATTTACATTTACATTTCTTCCTGTTTTCATAGCCACTTCGAAGTTTTCAAAATTTCAAAACATTAGTATGTATTTAGTATATATTAGTATTAAAATCAAAATTATTTTTTCATAGTGCGAACATAGAGAAAAAAAAATTATTGTTAAATAAATAAAGCTCCTTATTTTCTGTTCACTTCTTCAATTATCAATTTACATCTTTATTGAATTGAATAACGTAGAATGATTTTCAATGACATTTCGCTGTTTTCGCTGAAAACAATATGTTTTTGTGAAAACGTGTTTATGTAGTATTATTGTAGGTTTACTAATTGTGCATATTTAAAAGATTTATTATATTTTCAGGAGAAGATAGAGAAGGTTACGATCCGTTTTTAAAATCAGCTTCCATGTCTACATCATTTTGTTTCGTAAGATTGATTGTGTAGTTTTTTGATTTTGTGTTATGCTATGTTTGGATATTTTGATGTTATTTTGCCAATTTTTAATATAATTCTTGAAATTAGGTTGTATAACATTATTGTATGTTTTCTAAGATTCTAAAATGACCGAAAGAATTTTTTTTTTGGATATTTGGTTGTTCATTGTTTATATTTTCTGTGTTCTTCATAGGATTATTTTGTTGTGTACTAGTTTTTTTTTTCGGCTTTTATTTATTCCACTCCATTATTGTTGGGCTTCCAGCCTTCCATTTCTTGAGAGCAGGGATCTGCTGATTAGAGGGGTTATAACTATGCACAAGGCACATCCTAGCGCATTGCTCTGTCTAAGACCTTTTTCCACATCAAAATGTTCAGTAATGTTTCTTTTGAGAATTCCCCATCGACATCTTGCACAAGCTAACGAGCTAAGCGGAGATGCCAACATCGCATGGTTCTGCATACGTAGTGAATATTTGATCGTTTGTGGGCCACCAGGGGCAAAACCGCAGTTATATGATCTATCGGGTTATTGATAATTAGTTTTCATCTTTCATATATTATGACATCAATGATTTTGAGTGGCTCAGCAGGTTCATGTTCCTGTAGTTGGTAGAATTCTGGTTGGTGGAACCTGCTAGACAGACAGATGCTTAGATTCCATTAATTGGGAAGATATTTTAGATGACTTATACTAAGTCCGCAGACCATTTCCTTCTATTTTGAAAACCTGTGAATTTGATCGATTAGATTTTAGATATAACTACATATATTCATTTCGATTTATCAGATGGACGATAGACTTCGTGATAGTGATATATTTGTCGTCTTCCCCACTTCCCCACAGCTTGCAGAAATTTGCATGCTTGATAGCTTTCTAATTTTCAGTCTCAAAGTAAAAATATCAGGTTCTTTGTAGGTTAACTACTTTTCCCGATTCTTACGTTCCGCAGTTTTCTAAAGTTATATTTTTCTGCGACATGCAATAGCCTAATTTTTTTCAGATGACTTTAACTTAATCTGGGGAAACTCGACCTCACCGCACACTAAATTGCAAATCTATGTGTATGGTGTACCTGCACGAAAAACATAATGATTTCCAGAAGTGTTCTTCTACTTAAACCTGTTCAGGACAGCAGAAAAAGAGGCAGATTCGCTTACCAAAAATTAGTCTGTCGTAGTTTCAGTGACTTTTGCTAACTTTTTTTTCTTTACCCTCGCGATTTGGGCCTATCACTAAATGGGACTATCAATACTTATGCCATTTTTTGCTAGTTGGCTCTCAGTTCGCTTTCTCGTGTAAATCCTACAGGCTGAGATTCTACGGAGTAATTGTTCGGAGTACAATCTATGACCATAATGTATGTATATATGTATTATAAAATATCATATAATGTATGTATATATTAAATGCTCAACCAGCAGTAAGTGCTGATATATCCAAAACGTCATGAACCAAGCTTAGACATATGATTAACAAACCGTTTTGACACATAAGTGATTTTGTTTTGGCGTCATGTACTTTTGGTTGTGTGAAAATGTCTGGTTTTGTGACAAGTAATCGTCAAGTGTTGATTTTCTTTTTTCATTCGAAGAAAACGGCGACTAAAGCACATAGAGAGCTCCAAATGGTTTACGGAGATGCTGTTCTAAGTGGAACAGCGTGCTAATGTCCCATCAAAGACCGTCCGCGTGAAGGAAAACCAAAATCCTTCGAAGACGCTGAATTGAAGACATTTCTCGATAAGGATCCGTTCCAAACGCAAAAAGATCTTGCTTTATAATTAGAAGTTACCCACCAAGCCACTTCCAAGCGATTGCATGCGTTAGAAATGCTCCAGAAACAAGGAACTGAAAAATGAACAGGTAATGAAAAATGGATTTATTACAAGCAACTCAAAGAGAAAAAAGTCATGGGGACTGCCCGGTCATGCTTCTACGTCGTGGGCTCGGCTAAATATTCACGCTGCGAAGGTTATGCTGTGCATTTTGTAGGACCAGGTCGGTGTTATTTATTTTGAACTGTTGAAACCCAACAAAACCATCACTGGGGAACGGTATTGACTTCAATCGTTGCTATTGAGCCGAGCACTGCGCGAAAACGGCCACAATACGAACAGAGGCACAAAAAAATGATTCTACATCATGACAACGCTCGGTCTTACGTTACAAATGCTCACATGGGAAGTCCTACCCGACCTGCAATATTTCTCAGATATTGAACGTTCGATTATTACATGTTCCGTTCGATGGTACATGGTCTAGCTGATCAGGAGCTTCGCTCATAAGAACACATCAAAAAATGGCTTGATTCGTGGATAGCCTCAAAATATAAACACTTTTATCGTAACGGTATTCAAGCTCTTTCAGAAAGATGGAGACAAAGTTGTAGCTAGCGATGGGCAATACTTTGAATGATTCATTTGTAGCATTTTTTTCAAAATAAAGTTGCATTTTCCTCAAAAAAAAAAAAAAAAAAAATGCCTTAGTTGCGCACCTAATAAATTTAATTCATTTAATTTCAATGTAGATGATACTTTCTTGTACAAATCCTAAAAAATTCTTTATTACTTCGCAAAAAAAGACAATTAAAATCTTAAAAACAAAAAAAAAAATATTAATGAATATTCGAAATAATATGTACCTGTGTACTAGAATGAAATTATATTGTTCGGTTCATAAAACGAGTACAGCAAAAAACTCTTTTACAACTTAATAGCCCACAAACATTTAAATTTACATACCTATCTTAGATATTAAACATCCTGATTCGATGGAAAAAAGGAAAACTCTAATTCGTGTAGGTACCATATAATTGCGATGCGACCAATAAAAATAATGTCTTTTGACTTAGCGCGAACATCCCTCGGACCAAAAACTATATGCTTCTATATAGTATGTGTGTACAAGTAACAATCCTGATGTCTACATTTTGTTTCTATTTTACTGACTTAAGGTTCTGTATAAACGCATACATAGCCAGTAGATGTTTCTGCGCATATGTGTAAAAACAAGTAAACAAAAAAAAAAAAAAAAAACCTATGACATTGCGGCGTATAATATAAAATAACATCCCTCATGAATAAAGTAGCACAAACGATCTCCCGGAAAGGCCGTTCGTTCGAGCCTGACCTGTCCTCGCTATCATCCCTAACCTTCCTGGAAAGGATCAAATTACATGCTGTTGCTGCTGTAAATATTCTGTATCTGTTTTATAAGCCCTATTTAGTACGCATTCGGAAAAGGACAATTATACTATATATGGGATTATGATTGCTCTTGTATGTAGTAGACACTATTCTAATCCCATTCTGTAAAAATACAGAATTTATAATATATTTTTTCACCAATACAAATGTAAATTAATATTCAAATACCTACCAGGGATGCGTTTTTCTATCTCGATTATACATATGTTCATTGATTGGATTTTGAACTTTCTATTTTTAGTTTATTAACAGTCCTTGATATCTAAAGATCGATTTCAAATCGTTGTCGCAATCGGTTTTCGTGATCAATGGCGTCAGTGGCTTGCTGTGTGTTAAAAAATAAATGGATTAAAAGAAACAGAGTTAAAGTGAATTAATCGGTTATTAAAGTGATAAGATATAATAAATATAAAATAAAAAAAAAAATAAAAACACAACATAAATCGCAAATAATATTATACTAAGCAAATCTTAATAATTTAGGAACGTTTACGCGAGTGTTCAATATCTTAAAAAAAAGTAATAATAATAAACAAATCTCATCCCAAGCCAAGGGAACGTTTGTTGAGGAATATTAATATTGGAATAAAGGACTACAAACTACGAAGATGTTACTTACAGAAGATCAACTTCAAGAGGTAATACAAAAAAAAAAAAAAAAAAATTAATAAAAACATACAGTATGCAGCAAGAGTCTTGATACCCCAACCCATTTTCTCTTCATCGCAGGATATAATGTTATTAAACGCCTTCAAACAAGTTGTTTCTTTGCTCATAATATATGTTTATTTGTACATTTTAAAATCCAAAAATAAAAAACCTTCATTAAAAAAAAAAAAAAAAAATAAATAAATAAATAAATAAATAAAAAAAATAAAAATGTTCCGTTGCATCCAAAAATAACACAGCAAAAATATTGATACTCTTGGTTATGCATGTTGTTTTACAAAAATAATGGTAAATTTTAAGCGATTGTCTGTCAGAATATGACAATTTTCGATGCAAAGTAAAAATAAATTTATTTAGTTCGACAAAATCCGACGTTGGTGTAACAATAAAGTGAGTAGATAGTATTTTTTTTAAAATAGGGAGAAAAGAATTGACAATAGAAGAAAGAAAAATTATCATAAACTTTCATAAAGATGGAAAATCATATTCACAAATTGCTACAATAGTTTAAGGAACTAAACCTACTGTTCAAAAAGTAATCAACAGAATACAACAGAAAAAAGAATCGAAAACAAAACAAGATCTGGGCGTCCTCGGGCCTTAACGGCTAGAGATGAACGAGCGATTAAGAAAATTATTCAAGAAAATCCTTTTGAAAGTGCGCCAAAGATAGCCACAACGCTAAAGAATTCTCTATATACAATTGTTTCAGCTGACACAGTACGTAGGTGCATACAAAGAAAGGGGTATACGTCCTGCACTGCTAGAAAAAAGCCTTTAATCAGGGAAATAAATAAAAACAATTTAAGAATAAAGGATTCGACTTCTGGGATAAGGTAATTTTTCGAGACGAGTCAAAGTTCAATATTTTTGGCTCAGATGGGCGTCGAAGATGTGGAGAAAACCAAATGAGGCTTTAAATCCGAAAAACACGAGAAAAACGGTAAACCACGGAGGTGGTGGTGTTATGGTATGGGGGTGTATGTCCACGTTCCACGTTTGGTGTCGGAAACTTAGTCATAATCGACGAAATCATGACAAAGGAAGTGTATTTAAAAATACTGCAAGAAAGTTTGCTTCAAAGTGCACAAAAAATGGGAATTGCCAAAGATTTTTATTTTCAACAGGACAATGATCCCAAACATGTCGCCCAAATTGTAAAAATGTGGTTGATACATAGAGCCCCTCACTTGCTTGTAACACCGCCACAAAGCCTGGATCTCAACTCAATAGAGCACCTTTGGGATCATTTAGAGAAACGCTTACGCAAACATGTTATAACATCGAAGCCCCAGTTGAAAGCCTTACTTCCGGCAGAGTGGCAAGAAATTACAACTGAATATCTAAAAAAAAAATTAACGCATTCGATGCCAGAACGCCTTAAGGAAGTTGAAATACTCAACGGATATCCAACCAAGTATTAGCTAAATCTTATTTTTACAAAATTATAGTATAGTTTAAGATTTGTTATACTTTTCTTCAAGGGTATCAACACTTTTGCTGTGTTGTTTTTGGATGCAACGGAACATTTTTATTTTTTTTTTTTTATGAATTTTTTGATTTATTATTTTTGGATTTCAAAATGTACAAATAAACATATATTATGAACAAAGAAACAACTTGTTTGAAGGAGTTTAATAACATAATATCCTGCGATGAAGAGAAAATGGGTTGGGGTATAAAGACTTTTGCTGCATACTGTAGGTATTTTGGATTAAAATATTTTTGCGTGATCAGTATGTTGCGCGCATGTTTTACTTTTTATTGAGTAAAGAAGTTATTTGCCTGATTTCCGTAATATTGGTGTTTCACAAATTATACCATATACGCGTACTGGATTATCAAAAAAAAAAAAAAAAATGTAACTGCTGCAATTAGAAATTGCACAATATTTGTATACTTATGGCAAAAAAAGTGTTTTATTAACCGCATTTAATACAAATAATTACCTTGTATATGATTTGAAATAGTGTTATTTACCATATGTCATAAATAAATTTGACAGTGGCATATGTATGTATATTTATGTACTTTTGTACCTTTGTATATATGTACTTTCCAAATCATATAATATATAAATGTTGAGCATTTGGAAAAGATATCAGAGCTTGAACTTGAGTTTTCTAGAAAAAGTATAGGACTAAGCCAGGGTCGAAAACGATCCTCTGAGTACGAGGATAATTTACTATTACCACTCAGTTTATTCCGTTATAATAACCCTGGTATTTACTTCAGTTATCCATAACTTTAATTAATCATTAATGCTGCGGAACTATCATCGTTGATGAGTAATGTTTTATATACATATGTTATATATGCATTTATGTGTACTTTTGTGTACAGGGATCTATATACGTATGTGTTTGCTATCATATTCTGCATTTGTGTATGAAATATATTTTTTTAAAGGTGTTAGCAAATTTTTTTTATATACATATAGACACATTCTTTCAATATAAATATATACCCGTATGTTTGTCCTCTCGTTTGTGGATTGGATATGCATATGACAACAATTCAAAAAATACGAGTTAAATTTTCTTACGAGGATATTCACATACGTAGCTTTATAATGATTTTTTCTTATTTAATATGATTTTTCCCAAAATTTCCATTTAGCCGCTTGTAATCTCGCAATGATCATAATTTTAAAAAGTCAGTTATGCTTAAAACACAGAGTTCAATCTTCTTGATAATTCTGGCGTTTAATTTTCTTTACTTTTGAAGGCTTTATTATTGTTGTGAGTAGTGCCTGGCAAAAAAATATAATCAATAGGTAGGAGCTTAAACGTCGATTTTTACACAATTATAATATGTATATACGAGTACATGACTAAAGAGACAATAAAGTAGGGGGTAACTGGTGCATGTGTACCGCGCGGAATTTGAAACTACATTTTTATAGGGCATTACCCTGCATTTTTTTTATAAAATGCCTACAAATTGGTACTAAGTGATCGCTTTTCAAGCACCCACAACAGTGTTAAACTAATTGTAAATGTTCTTGATTATTTAGTTCTTAAAATATATATAAGAACTGACACCGGTGTTAGTTGTGTTTAACGTAGGGTTTAAGAAGTTAATAGATACCTAGTTGTTTTCAGTGCTATATTTTATTATTTCCTTTTGTAAAAAACGCCAGAATTATGAAATTACATCGTGTACAGGATTTCTTATTTCGTATGGCACCTTACATTAACTATATGTACTCGTATGCGTACAAAAATGCATTGCAAAACAAAAAGGAATTTAAATCTATAGTTATAAGAAACTTTGCACATTTCGTAATAATTTGCATTATTCGTAACAGTGTTTGTAATTGATTTGGTGTATTTTATTGTGCATAGCTAGAATAAGATGTTATTGATATATGTTTATTTTCCTATTCAAATAAGGTAAATTGGCGCCAAATTTTCAATGAGAACCGCCGAAGGAATCTTTTATAGTTAAAGGTCTCATTTAATAATGAAAAAGCGAAATAAAAAACCATAACAAACATTAAAAGCAGCCGTCTAGGGTTATACATCGAACAATTTATACATACATATATCTGTAAGCCTGCGACTCCGGCATTAGTATCGGTGTCGGCGACCGACGCGACGAAACGAGTAGGTAAAGTAAATCCATCACATAAATTCGCTCGTACATAAAGCTGTGATGGGCGGATTGACGCCCTCATAATTCGCAATGAAAATTACAATATAAAGCATTGGTAGAAGGGAAAAGATCTGTAGCCAATGTACAGAGAAAGAAACACTGTTTGGAGGCAGTTTAGGATAAGTTTCATCAGTGTTGTGGCCTTTGGGCAGGCAGCAGTAAACAGCAAAGAGCATACAGCAAGCTGAAAGATGTAGAGTTTTTGCCAAATGTGTACTGACTTCATGTATAAGAATATGTACCTGTGCATACTATTTGTGATTGGATTGTGCTTTTTATATGTTTTTGTTTTTAATTTAAATTTATGAAGGATACGTGGCGGTAACTATTGTTAGATGCAGGATGGTTGGTTGGGGAAGGCGGGAGATGTACGAGGAAAATAGCTTCAGTTTTATGGTTCCATTAATTCAGGTGGATATGGCCATAAATCCCTGGGAGGAGCAAGTGAACAAACGGATTTTCAGATTATTTCGCTTACAAAATGCATGCACATTTGTATGGATGAATGTACGTACCAGTACCCATACAAAAACTTGTTCGAAGTCTTTAATGGATATTGTGAATGGTAATCAGGAATGATGCTGAAGATGGCAAGATAGGGAAAAGGTAAAGGCGAGTGGCGGTTTATTTGGAGTGAGTTTGGGACTTAATTTTTGCGTGATGGGCGTGGTAAATCGGAATCAATCAAGCAGCGAAACATTGGTGTTCTAGGTTATAGACATCAAGATTTAATGCACAAACTCGAAACTTTGAATAATCGCGCTACTCCATCAATCTGTTGAAATCGTGCAACATTCGACTGGGTATTAATTCTTTTGCTGCTATACAAAAGTGATTATTGTTAATATACACACATACCTTCATATTGTATATTTTTTTTTTCTGTGGTATATGACCGATTGTGTAATAGCTTCAGTGCAATTTCATTTTGCATAAGTATTCTCCTCGTATTATGTTTCTGAAAACTCAAGTAACAGAAAAGTCAAAATACTTCACTCCCCTTTTGAATTACAATGAAAATTTCCAAAAGATATCACAGTACTAATTCTGCAGACAATATAACATAGATATATAAATGTATGGTTGTCGGCTACTTAAGCCGAGACACCACACGTAGATACTCTAGAAAGTAGTTTTTGTATGCTTAGAATTCTCTTTTTTGTACGTGTTCTCTCCGCAGTACAGTTCAGTTTTTTTTTTTTTTTTTTTATGTGAGCTCATTGAGTTGTCGGCGCATGCCCTCAGAAACCTGGGGTGCATTGTAACACCTTAGGTGTTCAGGGATTTGCCGGCGATTATATTAACACAAAGAAGGTATATCGTGTGCTCATTTCTGCACAAGGGATGAGAGGAGATCCATTGGTAGATCAGATTTGTGTTGACATGAAATGTGGTTGACACACTATTCTTTGGTTGTTGTTAGGGTTTGTTATATTCCAATTAGTGTGTACGATATTATTATCTGGTTATCTTAACATCATCATCTTAGTTTTTTTTTTTTTTTCATGTGAATAATAACGGAATTTATTTGGTTTTATTTTTACAGCTCTATGAAATTAATGATGACCCTAAGCGTAAGGAGTTTCTTGATGACTTGTTTTCTTTTATGCAGAAGCGGGGTAAGACATTTGTTTTTCAATTTATGCTGTAAAAAGCAGTTTTTTGTGTACTTTTTTTTTCTTGCAAAAATTGTGGGAATATTGATATATATATATATATTTTTCTTGTGAACATTTGTGGAAATACTTTACATTCATACATTTACTAGATCATTAGCATTTTTTAATGAGTTAAAACTGGAGAGCAGACTCTTGATTTTTGTATTTATGAGACACATTCCCTGATCTCAGTTTATATGAAATTTGTTTGATTTCTGTATTGGTTAAATCCTTATCAGGAATACCAGCTAACATTTTTTTCAAAATATTTTACTACTATTTTATGTACAATATTTAAAAAGTAAATTTTTTCGTTGACTTAAGATATCCTAATGCATATATGTTTATATGTACATATACATAATTTGAAAACACTATAAAGCAATAATGAGACGAATATGTTACTATGATATTATACATTATTGCTCAAATGTATGGCTTTTCAAGCTTGGGTGGTTGAACGATAGGTTCTCCTAAGGTCTTGACTCTGAATTTCAAATCATAACCTCTGAGAAAAGGTACCGTTGAAAACGGTTTATAAAAGTAGTCTTT
Organism: Volucella inanis; assembly: GCA_907269105.1. Classification (NCBI taxonomy): domain Eukaryota; kingdom Metazoa; phylum Arthropoda; class Insecta; order Diptera; family Syrphidae; genus Volucella; species Volucella inanis. Next base: position 61,668,749 of record OU026155.1, read on the forward strand.
CGAAGAAAATTGAATTTACTCAAATTTACTAATTAAAAATTTGTTTTTACAATAAAATATTTAAAGATGAAAACAAAATGTAAGAAACTATTCGCAGTCGCCTAATTGTATATAAAGACAATTGTGCCCAAACCAGATGGGTACGGGTTTAACATTTATAATGAAATTCCATAAACTGGGTAGAGAAGGTATACGTTCTATATACTACTTCCTACTAACTAAACTGTAATAGTAGAAACAACTTACCATTCTTAATCGCAAGCTATTCCTTAATAATATATATTATAGATAGTGTAAAATTAAATTATCAAGACTATGTTTTTTTCTTGTTTTGCTATTTTTTATAGGGTAAACATCTGACAATTTGCTTGCTACTAAAACAGTCTTAATAAAAACAACCATCAATTTTAGGGAGTACAATTGTACGTATTCCAAATGCTTGCGTTTAACTACATTTATTCTTTACCAGTATCTACTCATATATTTGCGCACAAGTACATGTATGCTATATTATGTATTCCGCATCCAATATTCCTCCGTATAAATTATACTACTACGAGTATTGTGTAATTCAATTATTAATTATTCTTCGCATAAATTGTTTCTTTGATATTGTTATTGTTTTCATTTTTACATTAGTGGTGGCACTCACTGCCTTTAGAGACAATATCAATTTTCAAACGAAGAAATCATAAAAATGTCGCAAGCCTCTCGATGTCATGCCTACTCGTCATATAAACGTGCGAATATATGTACACCATGATTGAAGACTTTGTCCCCGTTGACTTGCTAAGTCACATTTATTGTTCATATTTCACCAAACGTTATGAATTTCAAGGAAATATTGCACTCAACTTCTATGGTACACATAAATAAATAAATTGTGAATTCATTCATGCTAAGTTAATATCAATACATACTTATATATATGGGAGAGAAAGAAAGTGGAGTTGAGGGAGTATGATATGGTGAGCTCATATTTGATGGTTACTGAATACTAGAAAGTATGTACATGCAGAAACCACATTGTTCGGTGGGACAATCGTATTTGAAATTCATTCTTACATTTATATGTAATCTTATATATATATATATATATATATATATATATAAAACAAACCTTTGTACTTAAGCAAGGTGTATTCAATTTATATTTATATTTAGATATACCCGTAATTATTGGGTATATAATTCGTGCGGTTTTTTTTCTTCAAAATTTGAACGTTTATTTAAGAAAAACATGTACAATAGTATTATTCAAAATATTGCCTATCTGAAGCTATGACTTTTTCCCATCTTTCTGGCAATTTGTAGATCCCATCCCAAAGCAGCCAAGAATGAATCAAGCCAATTTTTGATATTCTGCTCTGAGGTGAACCGTATTTCAGTGAGGGCGTTCTGCATCGACCGGAACAAATGGTAGTCAGAAGGGGCAAGGTCTGGGATATAAAACCGGTTTCACCCGGTTTTAGCAGCTCATAATACAGCACACCCATCTGATCCCACCAAATACAGAGCATTACCTTTGCGCCATGGATATTCGACTTTGCCGTTGATTTTGCTGGTTAGCCACATATGATTTTTTGCGCTTGGGGTTGTCGTAATGGATCCATTTTTCAACACCAGTACCAATCCGATGCAAAAATATCTTCCTTTTCTGGCGTTAAAGCAGAATTTCGGACGTGCAAAACCGCCTTTCGACTTCTCTCGGCTTGAGTTCATGTGGAACCCAATTTCCTTGCTTTCGAATGTATCTAGCTGCTTCTAAACGTTTTGAAATGGCTGCTTGAGTGACACCCAAAGATTCTGCGAGCTCTTCTTGTGTTTGGCAACAATCTTCATAGAGTAATGCTTCCAGTTCTTCATCTTCAAACATTTTTTTTGCTGCCCAGGACGTTCATCGTCTTCCGAACCAAAATCATCATTTTTAAATCGTGCAAACCACTTTTGGTTTGTTTATGTTTACCATAAACTTTCACCAAAATACGATGACTTTCGGCAGCAGTTTTCTTCATTTTAAAGTAATGAAGAAGAACTCCCCGCAAAAACCCTTTTTCAGGCACAGAGTTCGACATATTTGAGTGAAAAAAAAAATTATTGTTGTTTACGCTTCAAATGAATGAAAATGAACATATACTGAAATGACGTATAATGACAGTAGCTTTCCAACGCATGTTACAATGGAATAATAACATTGGAATAATACAAGTTACGCCATCTCTTAGCAAACCGCACAAAGTTATAGACCCAATTTATAATTCATGCTTTGTCACATATTGGTTATATCGTTTTTTTTTATTTTTATATTTATAACGACGAAACAAAAAGCAATCCATTATTTCATTTTCATTATATTTTTTTCCATTAATCACTTAATTTTCATTTAAGGTAGGTACGTGTTTATAATATATAGTCCATGGAAAAACTTTCATAAAAATTAAAAGTTAACCCCATATGATTTGCATATTAAAAATACTCGCAATAAAAATTAGTACAACTATTAAATATGAAAGGTAAACTAATTTTTTGCAAACAGACAAGTCATCTGAAGCTATGACTTTTTCCCATCTTTCTGGCAATTTGTGGATCCCTTCCCAAAAGAACTGCGCCGGCTTGACAACCAAGAATGAATCAAGCCAATTTTATGATATTCTGCTCTAATGTAAACCGTATTTCAGTGAGGGCGTTCTGCATCGATCGGAACAAATGGTAGTCAGAAGGGGCAAGGTCTGGGCTATAAGGCGGGTGGGGTAAGACTTCCCATCCACTGTTTTCCAAATAGTTCTTAACCGGGATAGCAACGTGGGGCCGAGCGTTGTCATGATGGAAAATTATTGCCTCGTGTCTGGTCGCATATTCCGGGCGTTTTTCGGCTACTGCTATCTTCAAACGGATTAATTGTGTTCGGTAGCGTTGTCCATTGATGGTTTCACCCGGTTTTAGCAGCTCATAATACAGCACACCCATCTGCTCCCACCAAATACAGAGCATTACCTTCGCGCCACGGATATTCGGCTTTGCCGTTGATTTGGCTGGTTGGCCGGGTTTCACATGTGATTTTTTGCGCTTTTTTTTCATAGAGTAATGCTTCCAGTTCTCCAGCTTCAAACTTTTTTGGCTGCCCAGGACGTTCATCGTCTTTCAAGCCAAAATCACCACCTTTAAATCGTGTAAACCACTTTTGGCACGTTCGCTCAGCAAGCGCATGTTTACCGTGAACTTCCACCAATATACGATGACTTTTGGCAGCAGTTTTCTTCATGAAGAAGAACTCTCCGCAAAAACACTTTTTCAGGCACAAAGTTCGACGTATTTGAGTGAAAAAAAAAAAAAAATTGTTGTTTACGCTTCAAATGAATGAAATATACTGAAATGACGTACAATGACAGTAGCTTTTCAACGCATGTTTCAATGGAATAAGAACAATAGAATAAGACAAGTTACGTCATCTCTTAGCAAACCGCACTTAAGTTATAGACCCAATACTTGAGAGACAAATTTTGATGATCTCGAAATTTGCTTCGTGACTCGTCAACCGGAAGGTTTGTTATGACTTGTTAGTTAATGCATCAAATCGAAAGAGTACAGAACTAGATAAATTTTCAGAGTAGTAAATATTAATTGGGTCATTAAGTTGTTAAACTTAAAATAACTGAGGTTCATCGAAAAGAAGTAGCCCTAGTTTACAATGTGGTATTAGGTAGCTGCAAAGTAAATTAATTTCTATAATTAAGTAATGCGTGTTAAAGGAAATGCCTGGTCTGGACCCTAATCTGATGATTAATCTGAAATGGAAGATTTATCATTTCATGTATGCGTTTTATTCCAGTTAATTCATTAATACGTTCTAACGTTGGTACGTTCTCACCTACTGGCCATATGCCTCTCCAAGTTATGCCTTTTGCTATATTTACAACTTTCGACGTAACTTTATTTAGTATATTTATTTGATTCATATTTATTTTGATTCATTTATCGTTTTCCAACTGCGTGGCCAAACATTGAAAGTTAGTAACAAGGGATCCTACTACGACAGATCAAATGGTGAATGGAACGTTCTTTTAACAAGTTTAGAAGAAGCGGAAGTTCCATATTCAGATTACCCCCTCCCCCCATTGTTGTAACTTCTGAGCTCTATTATAACGGGTAACTTGGGTGCAAGACTCATCTTCCTTTTCGAAGTCGATGGGTAGCAGATAAGTGGTAATCGATATTCAACTTAGATGTAATACTCCTTATTGGCCGTACGATTTTAAGGTAAAAACTCCTGATGCACTAAGCCACATTAATCGATAAAAAACAGAGATCGAAACTTTGACATTTGATCGAACTTGTCGTTCTTTTTTCGGTCTTGGTACTCCTGGGTGCTTCCACTTGGACGATTGGGCTTTGGTTCCGATCTTATAAACATATACAGTTATGCCCTTTTTGAGCAAGTCAGGATCATCATTGACGTCATTCAAGAGCTCCTGAGCGATGCTCATGCGTTGGTCTTTCCGATCAAAACTAAGAAGTTTCGGAACAAATTTCACTGACACACGTCTCATGCCCAAAGCATCCGAAAAAATTGCATGACAAGAGCCGACCAGCAACTTCTTTCTTATGGAAATTTGACGATTTTTCAAAACAATTTTATTCACAGCTTCGATGTTATCATCTTTTGTTGATGTGTTGAGTTGTCAACTCGGCCATCTTGGAGACTTGTACCACTTGTTAACATTTTTTTTATTTATACCAGACTCCGCTTATGCCACTGTCAACTTTTCAAGTGTTTTAGAGCACTGGATTCCATTTTTTACACAGAATTTCATGCAAAGTCTTTGCTCAATTTTTTATAGTAATAGAAAATCGCCGAGCACACAAAAACACGTCTTACCTTTTTATCTGTCAAAAACAAAGTATGCTATATACGTGAACATATGTTCGTTCAGGACAAGTGTACCAACCCAGAAAATCGAATGTACTTTGCCCGCGAAATTTCAAAAGTGATCTTCCTTTTTGAACACAACCCGTATGTTTTTTTTTCTTCTTTTTTTTTTTCTTTTCTTTTTTTTTTTTAAGACAAGGATAGTCGTGATAAGTGTCTGATTTGTTGCGTATACATGGCGCCTGATCTAGTTAATTTAAGGCTTTTAAAAGACTTGCTGGAGGCCTCCTAACAATTTTCAAAAATCATGATTTGTGGTGATTTTAATCTGAACATTTTAGCGAACAACAACAAAGCTTTCAAAGAAATGGTTGAATCATTATACTAAAACTTCGCAAACCTTAGCCAGCCGACACATTATGTCCCAAATCGTTCACCCACATTACTTGATATTGCTTTCTTGTCTGATCTTAACGTGTTTTCTACAAAAACATTTGATCGAACTTGTCGTTCTTTTTTCGGTCTTGGTACTCCTGGGTGCTTCCATTTGGACGATTGGGCTTTGGTTCCGATCTTATGAACATATACAGTTATGCCCTTTTTGAGCAAGTCAGGATCATCATTGACGTCATTCAAGAGCTCCTGAGCGATGCTCATGCGGTAGTTTTTCCGATCAAAACTAAGAAGTTTCGGAACAAATTTCACTGACACACGTCTCATGCCCAAAACATCCGAAAAAATTGCATGACAAGAGCCGACCGATATGCCAACATCTCCAGCAACTTCTTTCTTATGGAAATTTGACGATTTTTCAAAACAATTTTATTCACAGCTTCGATGTTATCATCTTTTGTTGATGTTTTGAGTTGTCAACTCGGCCATCTTGGAGACTTGTACCACTTGTTAACATTTTTTTTATTTATACCAGACTCCGCTTATGCCACTGTCAACATTTCAAGTGTTTTAGAGCACAATTTTTTATAGTAATAGAAAATCGCCGAGCACACAAAAACACGTCTTACCTTTTTATCTGTCAAAAACAAAGTATGCTATATACGTGAACATATGTTCGTTCAGGACATGTGTACCAACCCAGAAAATCGAATGTACTTTGCCCGCGAAATTTCAAAAGTGATCTTCCTTTTTGAACACAACCTGTATGTTTTTTTTCTTCTTTTTTTTCTTTTCTTTTTTTTGAAGACAAGGATAGTCGTGATAAGTGTCTGATTTGTTGCGTATACATGGCGCCTGATCTAGTTAATTTAAGGCTTTTAAAAGACTTGCTCGAGGCCTCCTAACAATTTTCAAAAATCATGATTTGTGGTGATTTTAATCTGAACATTTTAGCGAACAACAACAAAGCTTTCAAAGAAATGGTTGAATCATTATACTAAAACTTCGCAAACCTTAGCCAGCCGACACATTATGTCCCAAATCGTTCACCCACATTACTTGATATTGCTTTCTTGTCTGATCTTAACGTGTTTTCTACAAAAACATCAGAACCAGATAACATTAAAATTAATTGTACCTAGGTTCAAATATTTAAAAACGTTTCGACAATTTTAAATTCATGCAAATCTGAACACCAATCTTATCTATTTATGCAACAACGTTTTGGAAAACGGATTTTTTATTTTTATTTTTTATTTATTTATATATTTATTTATTTATTTATTTATTTTTTTTTTTTTTTGTGGGTTGGTGGAATGTTCATCTTCATAGACACGATGAACCCGTTGCTCATAATAGTGTTAGATTCTTACTCACTAAAAACACGCCTCCCTTCTTATCGACTACAACTTAATCTTATCAAGCAGTTTCCGTTTCAAATAACGTTCGCGTGGGGCAGGTAGTTTTCCAGCAAAAGCACCTGCTAGTACCGCTATTATATGCGGATAGTCCTTATCGCGCCAGATCGAATGGTCTCATTCCTTGTAATCGACGCACTAAGTTTGTCTCGTCCAGAATTTGGAGTATTTTATTATTACAATGACCATGAAGACGTCATGAAGTTCATTATTTCGTCCTCGACGGTAACTATTCCTAAGTCTCTGTGGATATCACTGTTTCTGATATACCATGGGGCGTTCACGATTTGTCTTAGAGCTTTGTTTTAATAGCTTTGGAGAATATTTCGGTTGCTTGGTTTAGTACAGCCCCAAAGTTGTATACCATACGTCCAAACAGGTTTAAGCACTTTGTTATGTATGCTTAACTTGGAATAATTTCCTAGTACATTTTGTGTTTTGCCAGTACATTTGTCTGAATTTATTTTCAAGTTCATCACGTTTCTTCTTAACATGCGGCTTCCTTTTCAGTTTTACATCTAGTGTCATTCCTAGATACTTTGCTTCATTTGCATATGGTATTTGTACAGAGTTAATGAAAATGGGAAGGTTGTTTATTTTCCGGTAAGTAAAATTAACCTGAGTAGATTTGGTCTCATTGAAAACAATTCGTTATATCTTTGTCCATTCGTAGATTTTATCCAAAGCCGTTTGTAGCTTTCCAGTAGCTAACTTGACTGAAGTATCTATAGCTAGTATCGCCGTGTCGTCCGCGAACGTGGCTACTATGGTACCTGATTTTTCCGCTATGTCTCGAGTATAGAGTAAAAACAATACCGGTCCAAGTACACTTCCTTGCGGAACTCCAGCTGCTATCTCTTTAAATTCCGAGTATTCGGTGCCATGTTTAACACGAAAAATTCTGTTTTCCAGGTACGATTTCAGAATCATATGCAGCTCTCTCGGAAGAACCTGGCTTAGCTTAAAATTTCAGCCTTCGTGCCATACCTTATCGAAGGCTTAAGACACGTCAAGAAACACACTAGAACATATCTTTTTCCCCTCTAAGGCTTTCTCAATTTCATTCGTAATTCTAAAAACCTGGCCAATTGTGCAATGCTTAGTTCTAAAACCGAATTGATATTCAGGAATTAGACGTCTCTCTTCAATGATCGGTTGAAAGCGCTTCAATAGGAGGATATGGGTCTGTAGGAGTTTTTTTTCATTTAGAGATTTGCCTGGTTTCGGGACCATTATAACTTCGGCAACTTTCCATTGGAATGGAACGTTTAATAGTCTTAGCGCGGCATTTATAAGTTGGAGCAGTTTGATCAGGGCTTTCTTTGGCAGCTCCTAGAGAATTTGAGCAGTTATTAAATCATAACCAGGAGCTTTGTTATATTCCAATTTTTTAATTGCTTGGTTAAGTTCTCGTAGCGACACTGTTTTTATTCTAAAATTGTCCGGTGTCGTAATTATATATTGTAATTAGAACCTCCTGTTAACGCCTGTCCAACAAAAGGCTTAAACGTTTCTTCTAGTTGCTCGGTAAATAGATGTGCCTTCTCTTTATCTCCTTTTGCCCATTCGCCATTACTTTTTCTTATGGGAGGAAATTGCATTTGAGGCTTTTTGATTCCCTTCATGGCTTTCCAGAGGGAGTAATTTGAACTTCTTTCGACAGTCAGACCTTCTAGATATGTAGAGATATTCCGATTTTTGTAATCTCGTATTGTTTCTTTCAATTTGTTGCATAAGTGGTTTAAGTATGTTTTATGCTGGGGAGCACGGAATTGTTGCTATCTTTTTCGCGCTCTCCTCTGTTCTCTTACCAGTTCTATTATTTCAGGCGGATATTTTATTTCACTACTTGCTTTCTCTTTTCTTGTTGGAGTTGGAGTGTTGTTACAGGCAGCGTTCTGCAGGACTTTGATGAATCTGTCGACTTCGTCTTCTATTTCGTTTTGTGTTTTTAGCGACACGTTTAGAACAATATGTTCATTGCAGTAGTATCTAAAACCGTCCCAGTTAGTCTTGTTATTAGTTAATCTAAGCGCAACTTCTTTCTTAATTAAGAGTATGCTTAGTGTTAAAATGACTGGTGAGTGATCTGAGGAGAGATCATAACTTTCCTTTATGTTTGTAGAAATTTTGGCTGCTCCCTTTGTGACAAAGAAGTCTACAAGATCGGGGGTTTTTGTTATATCCGAAGGCCAATATGTTGGTTTTCCTGTCGAGAAGAAGTCAACTTTACATTGCATACCGGCTTCATAGAGTTGTCTGCCTTTTGTTGTATTAAATCTTGAGCCCCAGAAGGTATGTTTCGAATTAAAGTCACCACCAATTATAAAATTCGGTCCGAGTGAACCAAAGATACCTTTAAAGTCATTCTTTTCTAGCTTGCATCGCGGAGGACAATAAATGGATGCAATGTTGTAAGGCAGGTGGTTATATTTTACGCGAACCGAACTTAACTGCATTGCATTGCATTCAATCTTCATATTTATAGAGTGCTCAATACAATCTTTAATGAACAATGAGGATCCGCCTCTGGCAGTGTTTGATGGGTGGTATGCATGATAAGAACAGTATCCCTTTAGTTCCACATGAGGTCCTTTCTTCAAGTGAGTTTCAGAAATCAAGCATATGTCAATATTGACTTTTTGTAAGAACACTTCCAGTTCGTCGAGTTTTTTAATAAGGCCGTTTGCGTTCCACGTCAATATTTTAAGCACTTGTTTCATATTCATGCTTGAAGTCGAGTTTTACGTATTTCTTTCTTGAGATTACTCAATTTTTCAACTAAAAGTTTATTTGTTCTGCTTTGCTCCTCAAGAGTCGTGAGAATTAGGGAGAAAACGTGAGCCACTGGATCTGGCGTAACACCGCTATTTTTATTTCCTTGCGACGCAGCTTGTGCATACGTTAGCGCGTTAATTGATGGCGTTAATCACGACGGATTTTCTTTCTTTTACTGCCTGTTCTTTAGCAATATTAGGTTAATTTGTAGTTGCGTTTGGGTTTGGACGTAAGGTTTTTTTAAGCGTATCGCGCCTTTCTTAGAGTTCTTTCGCCACTTCACATCCGCGATAGTTTGCTGGGTGCTTTCCTTGGTAATTTATGCAAGACGGTGGAAGTTCTTTATTTAAGTTGCACTCTTCTGAGAGATGTTTGCCGGCACATTTTACGCAACGCGGTTCTTTTTGGCAGTAAGTCACACGAAGGGTGAAGTCCTCTCGCTACTACACGTATTGGTCTTTCTGACTTGTTTTTGAAAGTGTACCATTGGATCTTCTTGGTGTTTAATTTTTCTTACAATGCTCGGTAGTCATCAAAGTTGTCGACGTTAACTTTCCACACATTGTAGCGCAGTGATGTAACCTTATACTTACATTTAAGCGTATCTTTGAGCAAGCAATGCAACTTGCTATAGTCTGAAACCCCAACAAGGTTGATTGGAGGTGGAAGACGTAATTTTGTTGGGAGTTGCTTTTTTTGTGACTCCTGGCTCTTATCTGGAACGACTTCAGGTTAAGAATCAGCTTTACGTTTCGTAGACGGTCTTTTCTTTACGGTCCCATTTGTTTCGCGCGTAAGCTCTTCCTCGTCCGTATGGTATTCGCGACTAGTTGAGCGGAGTGGACTGCTTTCTTGGGCTTCGTTTATATGCTTTGTTTTCAGAGCCTTGTTTTCCTCTCGGAGTATGTCTACTTCTTTTTTAAGCTTTTGAAAAAGTAGCTCCGTTTGCTTAAGCTTCGTACGGAGTGTGTTGTTTTCGTCTTCCAAGATTTTATTTGTCACTGAATCAGTTTTTCTTGGAGGTGGAGATCGTGATACCCTTGAACTTTTAGAGAAGGGATCAAACGACTGCGGTAAATTCGTTGAATTTACTGCGTTATTTGTATTATTTGTTTTGTTTTTGTCTAGGTTCATATTTAGATCCCACGAGTATGGGGGAACAACCAGAGGACACCAGGTATCCGGAGGGCTCCGTTCGCGGTGCTCTATTGATTTTACATCTCGAGCACCATTCAGGCCTTGGCACTGGTCGCATAACACCTTACCTTGAGGATGGGATACTTATTTGAGTGGCGGCGCCCCCTCACGGACCTGGGAATCGGCCCAGATGGATTTTAGTCGCCTCTTACGACAGTCATTCCTACCGCGGGTATATTCTAACCCCTACCCGCAGGGGTTATATAAAATATAGCATTGTTTCGATTAAGCTCTAATCTTTCCTATTAATAAAAAAAGGCTGTAAAGCAAACCTAGGGAAATACAGCGATACCATAAATTCTACTTACTGCTCAAGGAATCTCAAGCGGGTTTCCGGACAGGATACCAGTCAGTCTTCATTGAGGGTATTGTGAATTTTCTACCTGGAAGTTTGGAGTATGTAAGCGTGCTGGTTAAAGCTCTTTTTGCAACCTAGTGTTGTTAGCGTACTCATCCGAATAATCCGAACACATTCTTTGAATACTGCAAAATGTGGAATCTGGTGGTGAAGCTAAGTTAGCTTAAATAATGATATTCAAAAGAGCAACTAAAAGAAAAATTTTCGAAGGCAAAATTAGCCATCAATGCTCCTTGGAGAAATTGTTTTGCCAAATATATTGCCCAAATCTGCAAATATAAAATTTTTAAAACTGTTTCGGAATCCATTCTCTTCTACAGTGCTCAAGTATTGGGAGAAAAACAATATGAGACGGTGGAAAACTGTTTGGGTTTTATATAAAGAGAATAATAATAATAATACGCAAAACTATATGGTATGCTACGATGGAAACTTTCTTAGCACCACTCTTTACTTAAACCCTAAAACTACAGTTAGAGTACGTGGTCAAAGTACTGAATACGTCAGACTACGGCTTACAAAGAAAGCAGCTCTACAAACAATACGAGTGGTACCACTAGCAGTGATTGTGCAATGGAATTGAGTGTTAAGGATATGGCGAGTTTTAACTCCAAATTTTATCAGTTCATCACGTGTGAATGAGCAAACAAGGGAAAGGTTCTGAGAGGAAGCATAAAGTTCACTTCACAGAGCAGTCTACAGCCGGTTATGTAATAATTTGGAGTACAATAACAATGAAAATGTCTGGAGAACCTCTTAATCTAAATTTTCTATATATATGTATCTACTCTATAGGATCTACCGATAGTCTGCAACATATATAATAAGGCAGAGAGAGAGAGAGAGAGAGCCTATTTTTCATTTTTCCAATTTTATTTTATTTTTAGAGCCCAATTTTTGAAACAAGATTTGTATTTGATCTTATGAGAGAATGAAGTTCTTCAAAACCGTAATGAGATTAACGTTCCATTACTAACCACGTACCGCAAAACTGCCCCAACACTACGACGAGAGTTTGAACAACGTCATCACTTAAAGCATGACTAAATTGTCTATTTGTCCCAAAGTTTTGTGCATTACTTTCCTAGACGCATTGGCTTGTTTATGAACCAATACCCTAGTCCTGGATACAATACATATTTTCCCAAGTGTGCCTTTCCTTTGTTATCCCATTTTCCGCGAACAGGAATTACAAAAAAAAATTTAAGTTGTTTGAAGCATATATGTGTGGTATTTAAAAAAAAATATTCCTCTAAACAACAAGGTCGCTTAGAAACTTACCATATTTATAAATATTTATAGTTTTTTGACCTATTAGAATAAAAACAGCCTCCATGTATGGCGATCCAGAAGTTGAAGGAATCGGCGACCGAGATCCTTCTACTTCACTTAAAGCGCCTACAAACAGGGCAGGTTGTGGACACAATTTCTAGGATGTTTGAGTGGAGAGAAATTGTATGCGATTCTACACACGAAAAGGCATCATAACGCTATAGAGTTCCACTACCTGTATCCCTTTTTTTTTTTTTTTTTTTTTTATTTTTTTATTTTTTTTTCGTTTTCAAACATATTACCCGGGTACAACCGATTCACTTAATGAATTCAAGATGAAAATCGAGGATCAAATTGTGGCAATTTGCCTACACATTACACAAGTTTTAGGACGTTATGGAGGAGAGAACAGAAATTATGAGGTTGTCCAAAGCAATCTGCCAATCTGGTTTGATGGAAGCCCGATTTCCCTCCACACGAGGCAATTTACCCTGCTGATTACAAGTTGCAATCGGAAATTTCGGACCGTTTTTAATGTTAAATATTTTAACAGAAGCCACTTCTCTATTTTTCGCGATTACCTGTCTGTTAATATTAAAAAGAATGTTTGGTAAAGGTTTATTTATGACCATGCCATGCCTATTATCTCGTAGAAGAACCATACGATGTCAACAACCAACGGAAGTCTATTAAGCAGTCACCGATGCATTGTTTTTGGTGTTTGCTCAATTGAATCATTGATTTATTGAATATCAGATAACAGTTTAGACGCGGTATGTGAGACATCATACGCCGTCTCAAAAATTATACTGGATAAGACAAAATTGTTTAACCTCTCTATCTAAAATTGACTTGCCTGGTGGCAAGTGTTTAAATGTGAGTAAATGCACCACATTTTATTAATCAAATAGCTGCAATCATATACTCGTATTATGCATTAATGGGAATTTTCCTGAGACAGTGCAACCTTATCGCTTTTTAAGATTGACTGGGCTGTACAAATAACATAATTTAATTTAATATTGCGATCAACGGGTAAAATATGCGGAAGCCCATTAGGGCACGCAGTTGCACATGAGTGCATGTCAGCTTTTTATGCATTTAAACTATAAAAGCTTAGTTTTTAATTTTGTACTCGTATGCTTTGCTTAATGCAGGTCACTAAAATATCGACCTGTGGACAAGAAGGTCTCGTATCGCGGTTCTTTGAAGACTTGAATATAATAATTTATTAATAATTTTAAGGTACCAAATTCGAAAAATTACATCACTGAAAGTGCACGATTAGACTGATTTATATGTTTGGAATTTTGTTTTACAGATTTGTTTTGAATAAATTAGATTCATATTTTTCTACAAATATAGTCTGCTGGCTGACGAGTTCTTCTATTTATATCCGTGAAAGATCCAAAGTTGCTCTAAAAATCATCTTTACTGTATGAGAAGGTACTAGCGTATTTGGTATGGGGTGAATTAATTTTGTCAATAATTTTTTTCCTTAAAATATTCGTGCGACCTAGACAAGAATCAGGGAAATCAGCCCTCCGACTGCGAAGCTTCGCATTTTTAAGCTAACTTGAAAGTGCTGACTCGACTTAGACTTCGACTAATCCGCAAGGCTTTAACAAAGTACAATAGGTTGCTGTAATCAGGATTGATCTGTTTGAAAGCTAGCTTACCTAACGAGATGCGAAGATTATCTTTTTACACGAACAATCGTCATATCATAGAAAACACAAGACTAATCAGATCAGTTAGTTTCGTTCTTATCGTGAAGAGCGAAATGTGGGAGAATTGGCTGAGAGTCCATTACAGTCTAATACAGCAATCGCCGATTACGTATTGGGCTGCTGTTAAGAGCGTTAGGGTATATATATATCTCCGAATCTTCCTACAAACTGGTCTAATGCAACTTTTTTGAAGTTATGGTTTCTACCATGAAATAATTTGCAAGAGTTTTTTCAGTTTACCTGAATTTGGTGAGGACATCATTCCTTTATCTCATATCTTGCTCTGAGCTTAGGTGAATTTAAAACGGAGTTGCCATGATCCTAACGATATCCACATTGAAATTGGATCAGCAAAGATCCTTCGATAATCTGCGGTTCTTATGTTTGGGAATATCTTTTACCGATATATAAGAGAACTCAAGCTAGCTAATTGTCCCGAAATCCCTATATGATACGAGCTTTTGAGATAAAAATTACTCTGTCTAAACTGGACGACTATGAGACGTGGTTTACCACTACAAACCTTCGAAATATTGGAAAAGATATTTTTTGTCGCAAAAAAAATATTTTTTTTGTAAATTTTGGAAAAAATTAAAAAAATTGGGGCAACCTCATTTTCTTTCATTTTAATTACATTTGAAATTGAGAAGTTTTGCTAATAATTGAATTACGAGACGAATGAACCAAGAAACAAATAAACTTGTTTTTTAAGTAAATAAAATTAAACCAGAAAATAAATATGCAAGATGTTGTACGGTCCATTTGCATGTTCAATTAAGTGATTTATTTGGCTAATGTCACACAGTTCAACCACACAAACATTCTATTAGTGTAAAGCTAAAAAGTTTGATTGATTAAAAAAAAGGAATCGGAGAAAACTAAAATCCATTACTTTAGACAGAATGCAGACATACTCCTCGTACACATGAAGGAGCCCTTCATAATAGTTTGTCTTCCTGTCGCTGGCGGTGGAAAAAGATATCAGAAAGACATTAACTCTGACTGAGAACATATCTCTGTTGAATCATTAATCTAAATCTATTCTAGTATCCGACTGAGTTGCTCGACACCACGGTGAATACGCAAGCCGTTGGTTCGCAATCCATTTTAACCATCCTACACTTCGATGGCAGGCGGAAACTTGTCATTTTATTCATACGCAGGATAATTATTCTTTTATTTGCATTGTCTTGCTGGGTTTACGCTTGCTCCCCTTATACATATGATGCGCACCACGCAAGTAAAATTCCAAAACAAGTACATGAATTGTAGATCAAGAAAGCGTAAAGTGATCTATTTCTGGATGGTTTTGATTTTTGAATGACATCCGATGATGAACACATGTTTATCTTGGAACTTGGACGAAATTTTCTAATTTGAACACTAGTCACTCACTTTGTCCTTTCAATTGACGCTGACTTCTGGCAGCGTTAGCATAAGGCGCTGTAGATAGGTATCTAATATTCTTCTACGAGTACACATGCACCATCTAACTCTTACATGTGTAGCCTCAGTGCTCACCGATGATGGATCGAATTTTGATGTGTGCTTGCTTATTCTAAAATTAACATTTTAATTGGAAAACGTCGGCAGTTATAGTATGAAGTGTATACTTTGTAGTTTTATTAACCTGATGTGAACGAGAAATGTCCAAATAAAAAATTATCTGGTTTGCCTACCAATTGCGATTGAAGATGTTACTTTACCGTTACAAAATTGCATGCAAACATATTTAAAGCTGTCAAATGTTCTTTTTTTTTTTGGCGGTTAAAATCTCTGATATTCAGCAGTTGGAACAATTTTTTCTGCATACTTGAATGGTGTAGAATAAAAACTTCCTGCAGTTAAATGTTGTACCTTAATAATTCATGCATACGTATTCTTAAAATATTTTGATTACATTAATTTGGGTTGTGCGTGTTTGTCCACGTTCTGAAGACGATACCGCTGTGCATTCGGCCTTATTTTAGTATATGCCAGTACTTATATCAGTGTCCATGGGTATGTATTTTTGTTTATGCTACTTTTTGCTTCAATCAACATGTCTATCATTTTATTTGATTGATTTCCCCGGCATAAAATCGAACTTCAAAAAAGTGAGAACGTACAACGAGCATTTAACTTTTTCTTTTTTTTTTTTTTTTTTTTTCTTTTCTAAATTCAAGTGAAATTATCGACAGCAGGACGTAATGTTGAAGATTCATTCATTTGTTAGACTTTGTTACTCTAAATGTTATCTAATAAAAATGGAATAAATCTACGTATTTTCGTTTGGATACATTGTTAATGGCTCTTTTTTTTTTTTGAGTTTACTTAAAAATTTACTACCGCTTCGACAGTATATTGGATGCCTGTAATGGGATAAGTACTTGTATGTATTTGTGCTTAATTAAGAAATAACACAGACAATTAATTGCGTCAGGCAAAGAATAAACATAAGGTGAGCAATAAAAATGATGGCTAATCGACAATAAAATTTCGTGTAAGAGTGGTATTACTGGGTACAAAATGTGAAACAATAAACAATTACGTGGCAAGTATTCGTTGTGCATTGGAGGCTTTTTAAATTACACAAATATTTGGATTTGTATTTAGAAAAATGCGAGCTTCAGCCTAAAAATCATAGAGGAAGTAATCCGCGGTTTTCGACGAACATTGTTAAAGTCGCGGGAGATAGTGTCACTTATGTGTATTGCTAGCACACTTTCAGGCATCTATAAGTCTATAATCATCTATAAGAAATCTATAGTCTTCCTTGTTGAGGAATAGCAAAAAGCTGCCAAATATTTTTGAGATGTATGGAAGCATTCGTAAAGACTTCCTGCAATCAGCAGATTCATGCCACGTTCCGTTATATTCATAAGAGATCTGACTATGAATGGAAGCCCTAACCTAGAATTTGGAGAGTTAAAACGTGAGTTCACATTCGGGAAAGCCCACCTCTTACCAATTTTTTGGTGATTTTATTTCAGATCAGTCAGCTTTCTTTTAACGCCTCGATTACGTCTAGGGCTGCTATTGAGAGTACTGTAATGTTAAGCGGTAGAGACACGATGACGTATATTTTATATCTCAGGCATTCTGTTTAAATCTGTATAAATATAAATATATAAATAAATATTGATATAAATATATATATAATAAAATAAAAATAAATAAATAAAAATATGAATATATACATAAATACATATATAATTAAATATAATTGATATTAGTCGTATATTATTGTAAAATACATCATTTCTAATATACTCAACCAAGCCGACATTACAACAATTTCACCTCGAATGTATCCCTTCAAGACGTCGACTGTGGGTCTGTGGACATAGGCCAGTGAATTAATATATCCCCAAGGCAATTAGTCTAAACATATAGAAACGTACAGCCCCGTTCGTTAATTAACAGGGCTATTTCTGGTGATGAGAAGATCATCGAACTACGTCTTCAATAAATTGATTGTGGTACGCGCTATGTGCAAAGTTTTCACTGTCATTTTGAAAGCACCAACCCAATCAGCGAAAGATCGACGTGTAGGGTGGCTTTTGGATTTTGTTTCAATGCGTTCTTATACGGGCAAACAGTCAAGTCTTTTCGGAAATAACACTACAGGTACGTTCGAAAGATATCCAATTCTTGAGTACGATACAAAATCGATTGTTTCCGGTCTTGGCTTACTAACTCCGTTACGGCCGCAATATTCTCTTCTCTTCCAGCATTACCCTGGTACGGCAACAATATGAATAATATAGAGCGAATAAGTCGATTCGAATTTTTCACTAAACGTTCAAGAAAAATTTAAATTAGTATGATACTCGTATACGCTTTTCATTCAAAATACGTATAGTATTTGCTTCAATCTTAAAAGTTTTGATGTTATTCTATAAAAACTATGTGCATATATATTTTAAAACAATATTATGAAAATCAAACACGATTCATACGTACTCGTATATGAAGAAACTAGACTTCTGAAAATAATCACTAATTTACATATGAATTCAATCACTTGCCAGAAAAGCGCTTTGAACGTCTTAGTTCAAGTGACATATGATTGTGCGAACTAAAAATAAATTAATGTGTCTCATAAAAATATTATAAAATTCATTTAAAGAGCGAGATATGAAACTGAACAGAATAATACCCGCTTTCTTAAAGGACCACCATTAACGACATCATTATGAGCATCCTCATCAAAAAACTCATCCCAACAACAGTACTTAAGGAGCGGAACAGAACAGAAGCACGTCAAATACATTTGAAAAGCGAAAATGATTTTCGAATCATAAGAGTATGTCTGCATTGCAGAATGCTACTGTTACAGTTTTTTTTTTTTTTTTTTGTATACATATGTATGTATTCATGCCTGTTTGTACATGCAAAAGGTCGCAAAAAATAGAATTAAATGACAAAAATTGTTTGTGACACTTTGGTTGACACGCATCTGTTTGTTATTTTTGTCACCCTATTTGACAAATAGTTTGATATTTCATAGGTATGTACCTATTTGTATTATGTTTTAGTGAAATAATTTTTGAATCTATTTTCAATATGGGCTGGGCATATACATATGTATGTATTCTACTTTGAAACCTTGTTATAGAAAAGAAATTATTGTTTTTTTTTTCCTAATTTTCAAATTATTTAATCTGTAGGAACGCCCATTAATCGTTTGCCGATCATGGCAAAATCGGTGCTAGATCTATATGAGCTGTATAATCTGGTTATAGCAAGAGGAGGCCTCGTAGACGTTATCAATAAAAAGTTGTGGCAGGAGATCATCAAGGGACTGCATCTGCCATCGAGTATAACTAGTGCAGCGTTTACTTTGCGCACACAGTAAGTACTATATAAATTTGCATAGTAAATAATTATTCGTATTCATAGTCGTTGGTAGATATCAGTATGTAATTTTACGTACTCATTCGTACTCGTATACAGTATTTAGAAAATTCATAGACTCACAATTTGAAGCACGAATGCGGTTGCGTTAAATCGATTTATAAAAAGCCTGCGGTTTGACGGTCGCACGGTGCATGATTTTCGCTAGTGTCTCGTTCATGGTGTTCGTCTTATGTCCGGGATATTACTTTGTTGCCATTTTTAATGTACTTATGGATTATTGAGTTTCTTTGTTGGGCCAAAGTTTGACGGGCGGCGGTGGTTTGAGTACTTCTTGGTGTTTTACGATACACACCATGCAGGCAGGGGCAGGCGTTTATTAGGTTTATCGACGGCGCACATTTTTCAAGTAGTGTCGGAAATTTATCGCCCATTGTAGTAATAATGAATAATTATCCACTATTTAACGCAATTTTTTATGTTCCTTGGTTTTCGTCCATAAAAAACGATGATGGAAACCATCAGAAAATAGGTAGGTCTACCAATTTGTTCGCTGTTCGCGCGCGACGACAGCTTTGGCCTAAGCAAATCCGAAACGTAAACTATTCCCACTCACACCGTTGTTCGTGGCGGCCAATAATGAAGTAACTAAATTTGTATTTTCCATGTTTTCTTATCGCTTAAATAATAATACGATATTATCATCATTTGAAATTGATGTCGACTAGCTAGTGGTAGTGGTGGTTACATATTATTAGTGCTGTTGCAGTCGCCACTATGGTTTAGTTATTATGTACCTAGCAGTTTACCACTGGGTTAAACATTACGAAAAAGGCGTGTACTTGAATGGTAAGAATTTATGCTACGATATTTGTTAAACTAGCTGAGTGAAGAAATCGTTTTCCACTCCAATCCACGCATTAGGAATGTTGTTTTTAGAGGCGTTCAGAAGATTTTTATCATTTGGGAGTGGCTTTTCATAAAAAAAAAATTGGTGGCAGTTTGGTTAGTTACAAAAATTTATATTTTCTATTTCTCTTTTTTTTTATTTATTTTATTATATTTTTTTTTTTTTTTTTTTTTTTTTTTTGGTTTAAATAAACCTAGGTAAGAGTTTTGCATTTCTAAATTTTGCCTACTTGATTTTCTGTTCTCTTTCTTAAAAATATTTAAAATTTTAATTTCAATTTCAATTCAATTTCTTAACAACACGTAATAAGCAAATTGTTTAGCTCTTTTTATATTATTAGTTCATACCTATTTTGTGTGAACAGTAGCTTGAGACTACAGTGTCTTTTATGATCCAGATCAATGTTCCTTTTTTTTTTAAATAACTTCAATGAAACAATTTTATAATATATGAAATGTGATGTCGGCTAAGTTGCTACCTCTCGTATCGCAAGTGCGAGCTTTTACCAGTACAGTTTTCTTAAATTTTTTTGATGTGTCCATCAGGAATAGATTTCACTCCATACCCGAATGGGAAGCAATAGGGAATCGGAGGGCATTATGACATTATTCGGGCAGGAAGAATCTCTCGCAAAATTTGGATTGAAGTACAAGCTCTGCATGAAGGAAAACCTTCCTGTTGGAACCACATGTGCTGTAGGCCTTATGCAATTTTGGCACAAGAATCTCTCGCAAAATTTGGATTGAAGTACAAGCTCTGCATGAAGGAAAACCTTCCTGTTGGAACCACATGTGCTGTAGGCCTTATGCAATTTTGGCACAAGAAAGTTTTCCAAAATTTCAAAATACAGCATTATCTCTAGCATCCTTAAAGAAATCTGTTATGGTCGTTGTTGATCAATTCAGGATTTTTCGTGTCCCAGAGCCGGCAAAATCGAGTTGTGCTCCATGATGATTCTTTTTCAAAAATGGTGGTCCTCTATACCATTTTCGCTGCCGAACCTGCTGTTTGTCATCTGGACAAACAAGCGCGATGGTTCTTTGTCACCCAAGCTTTTCTTTTACCCCCAGTATATGAAAATTTTAAAATTATTCATTTCACACATGATTAACACAAAAATATCACTCAAAGTTATTTAAAAATAATCATTTAATATATTTAACATGTTGTTGATGCGCTAGATGCTTCATAAAAAATTGTTGACGACAATTCTGACAAATGTCAGTCAAAAATATATAATATATAATAAAGGGTTGTGAGAAAAGCAATGAATATTGATCATGTATCACGTATTACCACCTTCGGGTTAGGGGCCAGAATATACACAAGGTAGACATGCCTGTCCTAAGAGGCGACTTAAAATCTACTGGGCCGGATTAAGGTGTTAAGCGACCAGTACCAAAATCGACCGCTTGGTGGCCCAGTATGAAAAAATAGCTCAATCTCTAACGGAGCATCCGGATACTTAACGACCTCCGGATCAGCCGGCCTTATCTGTCTAATGCGGATTTCTGGACAGACGGACAATCCTTTTTCCGCTACTCGTGTTAATAAAATGAGTTCTACAAACACTATACAACACAATTCAAATACAAATCAGGACCCCTTCAAAAAAAGCTCAAGGGTTACGAGATCTCCAACATACGGATCGCTGGAAAAATCGTTCGGAAACAAACAGAATAAACAAAAACAGTTTTGGGCGATAGTATAACACCGAATAAGTTGCAAAATCTCGAACGCGAAAATTCTGATCTGCGCGCCAGACTCCAAAATATGGAATTGCTCTGCGCCGAACTTAAAAAGGAACTAGATGCAATTAAGGCGCAATGTAAAACCGAGTCTGATCCGCGACTTGACCGCAAAATTCGAGTTTTTACACGGACGAAGAAGAGCTAGTCCGAGAAACAGACTGGATACTTAAAAAAAGACCAGGTAAGAAACGGAAAGTTGATTCCTCGCCTTAAAATGTACAAAAAGACACCAACCAGCTCTAATACTGTTGAGGTCAATAAAGGAAAAAAGCAACCCAAACAAAGACCGCCGCCAATAAACGTCTTTGGAATTTCGGACTATAACAAGTTGAACACTATCTTGAAATCACTGTGTTCAACCGACTACAGAGTAAGATCCCGCAATAATGATACATGGACTGTCAATGTCCTTAATCCAGACAATTACCGTTCGCTTTCGCAAAAATTAAAAGCCGAGAAGATTCAATGGCATACGTATGAAAATAAAGCAGAAAGACCCATACTCGTGGTAGCTAGAAGCTTGCACGCCAATTGCCCTCAAGAAAACATTTTACTTGATCTTAAAAATAAAGGCTTAAAAAAAATCGACGCCGTCAATATACTTGCGCAAAAACAGCGCAGTGTTGAAGGCGAGAGGATGACTACAAGACGCGGTCTCCCCCTTTTTAGGCTAACTTCGAACAAAACCGAAAGCTTAGAAGGATTTATTCTATAAATTCAATTTTTTGACTTGTTGTCAAAATTGAACCTCCGCGAAAAAACTCGAGGCTGATTCCCCAATGTACACGTTGTCAGGGTCGTAGCCATATTCAGGCCTACTGGGAGAAGAAGCCTCGCTGTGTGAAATGCGTCTGGAAAATATCTGACGCGAGAGTGAGGTATCGCGAAAGAGTCCCCAGCGATATGCATCAACTATAAGGGAAAACATCCAGCCAACAATCGAGGCTTCGAAGTCGCTAAGGAGTTGACGGGATCAATCCAAAACGATGTCTTCTAAAAACGCAGGGCCAGCGAGTACGAGAAATCATAACAGCGGTCCAACCCCAAAGCCTTTAAAGGGCAAAGATAACCAATAACAAAACGTCAAAAATAACAACGCGCAAGTGAAAAGTGAAAACACTTACGCGCAAATAGCGGCAAGAGCAAATACGACCAACTGTTAATCACCTGATCCTGCATCAAATGTTTTCTCAATAATCCTCGAGAGACTAGAAGAACTGACTAAAACAAATAAGATAATAGTCGAACGGCTTCTTAACCTCGAAAAAGATCAGCTCATCATGATCTAATCATAACAAAAAAGTTTAATATTCTTGCGTGGAATGGCAACGGCCTGCAGAAAAAATTTTGTTCAGGAAAAAAAAGCTGTTGATATATTTTTAATTTCTGAAACTTACCTGACGACACAATCACGCGTGAAACTAAAAGGTTACCGCGACTACCACGCTCATCATCCATCGAGAAACGCAAGAGGCGGGTCATCTCCATTTATAAAGGACTGCGTTAAACACTCTCTGGAAGCACAAATTGAACTTGACAATTTTCAAATGACCACAGTGAGCGCGCTAAAAATAAAAATACTTTTTTAGTATATTCACAATCTATTGCCAATCGCGCTGCAACTCTCTTGGACCTATCTTTATTATTGGTGGAGACCTTAATGCGAAGCACACCTTTGGAGCTCAAAATTTATCACACAAAAAGGCAAAACTTTCCACAGGGCTGGCATGGAATGTGGTTGGCAATTTTACTCAACAGGCAGACCGAACAACTGGCCCTCGAATGTCGCCAAATCACCCGATCTGATAGACTTCTTTATCAGAAAAAGAGTAAACGCTAGTTACGTCAAAGTAGAAGAAGGCTTCAATCTCTCCTCCAATCATTTTCCAATTATCTTTTCATTGTGCAAATCCTTGGTTAAGAAACAAAGACCACCCATACTATCTAACAAAAAAAACTCACTGGGAAATTTTCCAAAAGAGGTTATCGAAAATACTGAATTAAAAACACCGCTTAGAACGCCGTATCAACTTGAAAGAGAAATTGAACGGTTTGTTAAAGTCATACAGCAGGCGGCTTGAAATAGCACTCCATGCGAATCGAACAAAGTTTCCAGTATTGACATAAGATACCCGCGGGAAATCATGGAAATGATAAGGAAGAAACGAAGAGCGCGAAAAAAATGGTATGAAACTCGGGCTCAACAAGATAAAACGTCCTTTAATAGGCTCTGTAACTTGTTGAAAAAATCGATCAAGGACTTTAATAACCATGGTATTAATAACTACCTAGAAAGCCTAACAGCGACAAAAGATACCAATTACTCAATATGGAGAGCCGTTAAACCAGTATGACTGGACGAAAGCTGACAAGGAAAAGGCTAACGTTTTCGTCGATCATCTTGCAGGAAACGTTTAAACCATTCAACGGGGAAGTGCTTCAATACGCTAGACGTGACGATGAACCTAGCAATAGAAAAGGCTACACTTAGGAAATTTAGACAAGTTATAGACACGCTTAAGCCCAATAAAACCCCAGGATATGACTTCATTACGGGAGAGATACTTAAGGCGCCACCGAAAAAAGGTTTGCTAAAGCTGCTCTATCTTATGCCACCATAAGACTAGAGCATGTACCGCGTCAGTTGAAAGTTGCCGAAGTTATTATGCTTCCGAAACCCGGTTAACCGCTGACTGAAGTCAAGTCATTCAGACCAATATCGCTCCTCCCGATTATATCGAAGGTCTTCGAGCGAATCTTACTTAATCGTCTTAAACCGATTATTGACACAAATCACCTCTTACCTGATCATCAATTTTCATTTAGAAGCCAACATTGTTGACCAAGTACATCGAATAACCGATGTAATTGAACGAACAATCGAATGTAAGCTAATCTGTTTAAGCGCATTCCTTGACGTTTCGCAAGCTTTTAATAAGGTATGGCACGAGTTCCTGAAACATAAAATTCGACAAGTCCTACCTGAGCAATTGACTCATATTTTAAGTTCATATCTAGATGACCGAATTTTCCGTGTCAGACAAGGAAACGAATATTCCAATTTAAAGACAATAAAGACGGGGATGCTGCAAGAAAGTGTACTTAGCTCTGCTATATTTGCTTTTTATCCGCGGCATACCGCAAACGGACGGTACTGTGGTACAGTGACACAGTGCTGTTGCCAAAATGGCAACTGTCGAAGGAGCAACTGCTAAGTTACAACACGGATTAACAATTGGAGAAAGACTTGGCGAATCGCGCTCAATGAAAACGAGTCTGTCCATTTGAACTTCACTCCCAAAAAAACTGACAATTTACCTGTGTTTATCAACGCAGTACAAATTTCTTTCGAGGACTAGGCAAAATATTTTGGTATGACACTCGACGCTAAACTTAAATGGAGAGCACACGTTAAGAAAAAATGTGAAGAGCTTGAGATTAAGTATAGAGACATGTACTGGCTTCTTGGAAATTATTCCAAGCTCTGTTCAAAAAACAAATTGCTGCTACTTGAGCAAGTGCTAAAACCAGTCTGGACATATGGTATACAGCTTTGGGGTTGTACCAAAATTAGTAACGTTAACGTCTTACAGACATTCCAAAACAAAGTTCTTTGAGGGTTTGTCAATGCATCTTGGTACATTAGAAACGATGATATCCACAGAGACTTAGGAGTCGAAAACCTTCAAAACGAATTTAAAAGGTTTGTGCGAAAACACAAAAATCGACTACAAGGACATACGAACATTTCTGTTCAACAGATCCTTGACGAGAAAAATTGATTTCGTTGTCTAAAAAGGGACTAAGCATCTCAATCTGGGGGTGATTAGCAGCGTTTAATTTTTGAAGTAAGCAACAAACTTGAATGGAAAATCGCCTGCAAGATATCTTATCAAAGCAAAATAAAATGCGAAAGGGAGGTCTTTTTTTAGTAAGTAAGAATCTAACACTACTATAAGCACCGGGCTTATAGTGTCTATAAAAATTTTTCACCTACCCACAAAAAAGAAAAAGAAAAAAAGTAATAGTAATAGTTAATTTATTAATGCAGTAGATATGTGTTGTGTTTAGGAGTAAAGACTGGTGATTAAAACAACTGTTAGAGGGTATTTATAGTAGAAATACAAAAGTGTTCAGCAACGGCACTTAATCATATAAACACGCATACATAATGTATGAAACCTTAAATATGTACAAGGGGGCAAAAGTAATGTCATAATGTGAATGTTCCATAACTTTTGCAAATAGCGTCAATTGTCACTGAATTTGACATTTATGCTGCAGACAGAGAGAGAATTTGTTAACAACAAGCAATGGAGCGATACACACCTGAAGTTGTTTCTGTTGCAACGTCGTTTTCCTCGTCCTCCTGTACCATGTGTGCGAACAATTAAGCGTATGGTAGAGCGTCTCGTGCAAACTAGGTCCACTGGAGATGTCGCAAAAAGTGGCCGGCTCCTCATTGCTCGTTCGACCGAAAATATCACTGCGAGGGAGTCCACAAACAACGACGAGACAACTATGCATAGTGAAAAATGATTGGCCCTTATTTTTTTGAGGAAGCCGGCACCGTAGCCGTAATTGGTTTGCGCTACAGACAGATGTTAAAAGAGTTTTTTTTTTGCTGCAAGTTGCTGAATTGAGATTCGAGCATTGTGGTTCCAGCATGACGGGACAACTCCATACGAAACACGGGCAACGATAAAGATTTTGAGTCACTAATTTCCAGGCCGTGTGATTTTCCCTTTTGGCGATTTTAACTGGCCGGCCAGATCACCAAATCTGATAGCGATCTGAGGCCTTTAATACAATACAACAAGTGCTGTTAAACAAGAAAAACTTAACAACTGTTAAAACTTCGTGTAACACGTAAAAAGAAGTCTGAGAGCGCTGCAACACTTGTTTAAGAATCTCTCAACGAGTGGAAAATTTGATAAATCTACTTTTTCTGTAATTGGAAACAACAAGTGTTGGAGGAAGAGAGTTATTAAATTCTAACTGACAGTGACCGACTTGTTACAAGTCAATAAGTTTAATTTAAATACTTGCAATAGCTTTTACCAAGTGATAATGAAGTGGGAAAGTTCTTTCAAAATAAATAAAAATAAATAAGGGGTGATTCATCGTGAGGTTTGATTTTCAATAGGCTTTTTTTGACAAAAATAAAGTTTGACTCCTATCAAACTGCTTTGTCATTTTTGTTAAGTATCGTTTGGCAAGTCATCATGGAAAGACTCACAATAAAACAGCGTTTTCAAATTGTTCAGCTGTATTACGAAAATCAGCGTTCTGTGAGAAATGTTTTTCGTGCGAGTCGAGGAAATTACGGTGCGCATAATCGACCTACTGAAACCACTATTGCCAATACCATTCCCAAATTTGAGTCTCAGCTTACATTAGTAGATGATACTCGACCGGTTAGACAACATCCAGCACGTAGTAAAGAGATTATAGCAGCTGTAGCTGAGAATGTACGCGAAGACCGTGACGAATCGATTCGTCGTTCTCAGCAGTTTGGCTTGGCGTATTCTACAACTTGGTATTTTACGTGAGGATCTCGGTCTAGAAGCGTACAAAATTCAACTTGTGCAAGAATTGAAGCCAGGCGACATGAACTTGCGTCATATTTTCAGTGAATGGGCTCTGTAAAAACTCAATGGTAATCCGGTGTTTTATCGTGAAATTTTGTTCAGTGATGAAGCCCATTACTGGTTCAATGGATACGTTCATAAACAAAATTGCCGTATTTGGGCTGATGATAAATCCGACGAGTACCAAGAGCTACCATTACATCCATTAAAAACAACGGCATGTGGTTTATGGGCTGGTGGAATCATTGGTCCATATTTTTTCAAAAATGAGGCAAATCAGAATGTTATCGTCAATGGTAACCGTTATCGCGCCATTTTAACGGACTATGTGCTTCCTAAAATTCAGGCACATTGTCGCGGTGAGCTCTGGTTTTTACAAGACGGCGCTACGAGCTATACAGCGCGTGAAACAATGGACTTGTTGAGAAATCATTTAGGTGAGCACTTAATTTCACGTTTTGCTACGATAAATTGGCCGCCTAGATCGTGCGATATCACACCTTTGGACTATTTTCTCTGGGGATATGTAAAGTCTCAGGTCTTTAAGAATAAGCCAGCTACGATTTACGTTTTGGAAGCCACCATTACTCGTGTTATCCGCGAGATACCAGTCGCTATGCTCCAACGAGTCGCCCAATATTGGACCTTCCGAATGGACCACCTCAGACGTAATCGTGGCCAACATTTACATTATATCATTTTCAAAAAGTAAAAGCCATGAATTGTTCTTTTAACCGATAATAAAACTTCTAAGTTCACTTTCAAATTTATGTTATTTATTTTACATTATAAATCAAACCTCACGATGTATCACCCTTTATATACATATAAAGAAATAAATAAAATATATAAAAAACAAATTAATTTCGAAATAGAGCCTAATATGTTCATCGAACAATTTCGTGTGCCAATAAAATAAAATTACCTTACGGAGAGACTTTCCCATAGATTAAGTTCACCAACTAATAAATAGCCTTCCATTGGTTTGGGACAGAATGCCAGTACCATGTTATAAGTGACGTTCATGGTGTTAATAAAATGACGTTGTGTCGGTGTATAAAAAAAGTCACTTCTGCAATAAATGAAGTTGAATTCCAAAAGCAAGTGTGTCATACTGAAAGTGTATACATAACGTATCAGGACTTTTTTTGGGAATGGGTGGTATGCCGGAAGTGTGCGATTAAATCGATGGGATTTTGATTAACATTGATGCACTATTAAATATTGAGTCAGTTTTCGTTGACTGACATGGCAGACGTTCAATTAAATGTATGGCAATTATAACTGTTGACAACATTGAAGAAGAAATCACCAGTTTTGAGCCAGATGTTTTGCGAGCAACAATTCGAAATGCCGTAAAAAAACAAAAATATGTATTGGTCATTTGACCAATATCACTCTTTCAACTTAATGTAATCAATTTAACACCTTCAAATAAACTTTTCGTAAAAACAGAGCACGATTTTTTTTCATTTCTAAGAAAGTGGCTGCCTATTCACCTTATAACATTATTTTTGCCCCACCTTGTAAGTTGTAAGTTAGTCTTAATTTTAAGAGAAAAGGGTGTTTTAACAAGGGCTATTCGCGGGGCTTAACACTGTAAGACTTCTTTCTTTGAAGCTATATTAAAAGCAACCATCCACGCCAAACATCCTTAAACAATTGCAACCCTGAAAGCGAACATTTAAACCGCCATCATCGATTTAGAGCCCCAGTTATGTGAGAGAGTAATTAAAAATTTCGAGAAAAGGATGAGAGTCTGCAAGCAGAGCCGAGTCGGTCATTTAGAAGCAATAGAAGTTTCAGAAATATCTCCACAATTGTTCGTTTTATTAAAAAAAACAAATCCTAGACCTCTTGTTGAAACACCCTCCGTACATATGTATGATATAATGCAAAACAAGAATTATGGACTTTTAATTTTGTTATTATGCATAACTGCAACTTCATGAAAAACGTATACTTCTCAAACAATTTTTAATTTCGTTCGTTACCACAAGACTCAAACCTCAAAAAAGTTTAACTGCATAAGCGGATATGGATGGATACGATACGGTTTTCAGTCTTTTAAACGGGCTTGAGGAAAAAACTATGTATGATATTTGTTCTTTTTCGAAGCGTACTACTAGATATGGATCGCTAATTTTTTGTTTGGTACCTCAGAACCGCATGAATAGTAGTTGGTCGTATCAGATTTTTCTTGAGAACAAATTCCATGACTATTAGCAGGATTATGCTAGCACGCATGTAGGGTGACGGGTTGGCTCGTCTAAAAAATGTCAGTTCCAGACGGTTAATGAGCTCAAATCGGCATGGTCACTTTTTTTGAGTTTGCATTTCTATAAGCGTTATATTTGAAATAATTTAGAATAATGTGTTTCAGTGAAACACTGAGCATACAGATTAACACTTAGTCAACAATTTTATATTATATTATATTGTAAAACTAAATAAAATGCAGTTCGGTTATAATTTTGAAATTCACTTATATCGCATTCAATTTAAAGTTTTTATTAATTAAGCGAATAATAATAATAATTCTTTCGAATTGAAAGCAGCTGTATAATAAAAACTGCTTTGTTCTCATACCAAGGAAATGAGCTGCTGTTTAAATGGTGTACATATGTAGGAGCAAATAAAATTGGATTTAATATAAATATCTTAGTTATAAATAAACTTAGTTATAAATAAACTATTCACCTTTAAAACGCGTATAATAGTAAGTAATTAAATGAAATGAAAACTGTATACGTGTATACGTACATATAACATACATGGATATGTGCATATATACATATGTATATCTTGTTGGCTGGTAGTGTGGTAATAACATTCTGACAACTTATTTACATTCCTTTACTTCACCATCACAAATTACCAACAACAGCACAACTGCTACGATAAATGCAGGCAACAGGTTTTTTTTTTATAAATCGTGTTAACTCCAAGTCACACTTTAAACGCTTGTTAACGTGAATCGTCCATCGAACCGCGCTTAATTTACCTATTTCATCTATAAAAGCCATACACATTACCTATTCATGAAAGTAAACAAAACGAGTAAGTCCGCTTAACCACTTGTCTCAAACCGTGCTGATCGATCATGAGGATCCTGCGCGACCCAAGAAATACTCGTACCAAGTAAACAATTCAGATGGTCCAACGGACAAGTAGTATTAATAAACCAAATCAAATATTATCCTGCCATTGCCGTATGTATGTACTCGTATACACACACCTTGTGCTCGGCGCATTAATTTAATTAACACAATCAATGCAATGATTTCGAAGCCTATTATTTAAATATTTGATATAAAGTTCGTCGTAAAAGAGAAGTGCCTAGCGCGAGAAGACATCGTCAGTTGGTCCTGAATGTGCGGCAATAGCTCAAAGGAATGTTTATGCAAATAATGCAGCATTGCATTAACTATTCGGGTAAAGTTGTGTATTATCTGGTGCGACCGAAACGACATGGCGCAGCGAAGGTATCTGGATATCTGTGCATGCTTAATGCTTTTTGAGTGTAGAGATCGTCTCGAATATGTCATTAATTTTCATTTAACTAACAGCATATTTCACCGGTACGATGGGTGATGACAAATTTCTGTTTGCACTGCAATTAATAAGTGATTGTGCGAAGGTGTGCATTCTGACTCGTTTGAGGGGCATTTGAGGGCATTGATCTCTTTTTTTTTTTAGATAATTCTGTTTTTATTACATCGAAATGATAAATTTTTATATATGCATACATGCGAGTATATGTATGCGCCGACGGAAAAACATTTTCGCCAAAGACTTGGTAGAAATATTCTGATTTAGTGTAGCCGAATCTGTGATTGACAATTGGCACGGTCCTAAGTTTGTGGTTCTGAAATTTTATAGCGATTTTATTGCTTGCTTTTAATTTCATTTTGGTGCTGAACTGCCTGATGTAGAGCACACTAAACAGCTCCCGCCAGAATGGAGTCATATCGAAGTTTTCAGACTTCAATATGCAGACGACTTGATGAATTATCCCGGCTCTGAAGAATATACGAGTATTTTCTTGCGAAGCGTAAAATGTGTACTGGTGCACGCCGAGTTTACATGCACCCAGCTATATTCGTAAGCTTACATATATAGATATACTAACATACACATAAAAATATTGTATGGATGTGCTGAACGTCGGTGAATAATGGGATAAAATTTACCAACTGTCTGTTTGCCGAACGGCCGCTATAGTAGACGACGCGTAGGATGAAATCCATCAAAATCTCGACGTAAATTAAAAAACCTCGGAGGCTCCTTGCGATTGGTTCACTTCTCTCAGAATTCGAGCCGCACAGATACAAGAAGGTGACTGCATATTGGAAACATTTAAATTTACTTGTTAATTTCTCGTCAAACTTTTCATTTTTTGATTTAGAGTCAAATAAGATTAAGAACCTGTTTATGTATGCATACCATATTTTTATTTTATGAAAGCACCGTTAACTGTTTTTATAATTACAATTACGTATGGTATATAATACGAGTAATAATGAAAACAAGGTTTTGAAATTATGAAACTCTTTGTTAAACTTTATTTATTATACAACCATATACTATAGGTATGTATATATGTTATGTATAGGGTTTTCTAATAACGACTTGACAACTTTCTTTTTAAATAAAAGGCAAACCATTTCAGATATTTCAAAAACTTTATTATTGACTTGAAGTACAATCAAAACATTTATGAACGGAACTCGACTTCGTTCATATGGTGACCGCGGGCACGTTTGCAGCGGTCGATTCGTTGGACCCAATTTCCAAGGACTCGGCCACACATTTCGGCCGCTATTTCGTGTTCAATGTTGGCTCTGAGCTCTTCCAATGTCGTCGGCGTGTTGGCATAAACCAATGACTTAACGTAGCCCCACAGAGAATAGTCAAGCGGCGTTAAATCGCACGAACGAGGCGGCCAATTGACTGGCCCATGTCTTGAGATAACACACTCACCATACTTACTCTTCAATAAATCGATTGTAGCGTGTGCTCTGTGGCTTGTGTGCGTGGCACCATCCTGTTGAAACCACTTGTCGTCCAAGTCCATATCAAATAATAAATCGGTGATCATGGCGCGATAACGCTGACCATTCACAGTAACGTGACGATCGTTATCGTCGACGAAAAAATATGGCCCAATAACGCCGCCGGCATTTAAACCGCACCAAGCATATTTTGCTTATTGACGAACCCATTAAGCCAAAAATGAGCTTCGTCACTGAAGATGATTTTGCGAGTCCGAATATCTGTAGAAAATTTTTATAATTTGCAGACTTTGCTCGTTAGTGTACTTTACCATGATGAAAATGTTGAGTTTACTGAATAAATTCACAGTGACAGTTTGATGATTAGTAAAAGAGTGCCTTCACAAATTAAATTCAAAGTTGTCAAGTCCCTATTGGAAAACCCTATATAAGATGATAAGAAATACATGCATTATATTGGGTATGTAATTTAATTCGTGCGGTTTTTTTTTTTTAAATTTGAACTTTTATTTAAGAAAAACATGTACAATAGTATTATTCAAAGTATTACCCATCTGAAGCTACGACTTTTTCCTATCTTTCTGAGAATTTTTGGATTCCATCCCAAAAGAACTGCGCCGGCCTGGCAGCCAAGAATGAATCAAGCCAATTTTTGATATTTTGCTCTGATGTGAACCGTATTTCAGTGAGGGCGTTCTGCATCGACCGGAACAAATGGCAGTCAGAAGGGGCAAGGTCTAGGTTATAAAGCGGGTGGGGTAAGACTTCCCATCCACTGTTTTCCAAATAGTTCTTAACCGGAATAGCAACGTGGGGCCGAGCGTTGTCATGATGGAAAATTATCGCCTCGTGTCTGGTCGCATATTTCGGGAGTTTTTCGGCTACTGCTCTCTTCAAACGGATTAATTGTGTTCGGTAGCGTTGTCTATTGATGGTTTCACCTGGTTTTAGCAGCTCATAATACAGCACACCCATCTGATCCCACCAAATATAGACCATTACCTTCGAGACGTGGATATTCGGCTTTGCCGTTGATTTGGCTGCTTGGCCGGGTTTCACATATGATTTTTTGCGCTTGGGGTTATCGTAATGGATAAATTTTCCATCACCAGTAACAATCCGATGCAAAAATGACTTCCTTTTGTGGCGTTCCAGCAGCATTTCGGACATGCAAAACCGCCTTTCGACGTCTCTCGACTTGAATTCATGTGGAACCCAATTTCCTTGCTTTTGAATATATTCAGCTGCTTTTAAACGTTTTGAAATTGGCTGCTTGAGTGACACCCAAAGATTCTGCGAGCTCTTTTTGTGTTTGGCAACAATCTTCATAGTTCCAGTTCTTCATTTTCAAACTTTTTTGGCTGCCCAGAACGTTCATCGCCTTCCAAGCCAAAATCACCACTTTTAAATCGTGCAAACCACTTTTGGCACGTTCGCTTAGCTAGCGCATGTTCACAATAAACTTCCACCAAATTAGATGACTTTCGGGAGTCGTTTTCAGTAATGAAGAAGAACTCCCCGCAAAAACACTTTTTTAGGCACAAAGTTCGACATATTTGAGTGAAAAAAAATTATTGTTGCTTACGCTTCAAATAAATTACATATACTGAAATGACGTACAATGACAGTAGATTTCCAACGCATGTTCCAATGGAATAATACAAGTTACACCATCTCTTAGCAAACCGCACGAATTAAGTTATAGACCCAATATATAAGTAGAATAAAAAGCTAAGTTGTATTGTTTATAGGTATTTGTTGGTTTATAAAAATGTTGCATTATACAAAATCTTAAAATGTGCATATTCGAGAGCATGTGGCCGACATAATAAAATTGTATAACCTTTGTAACGGATGATTACCGAAATTATTTGTATCCTTAATTATACATACTACGAGTAATTAAACGGTTTTCCAAATTTATAAAATTATTTTATAATTCCTGAAAAATACAATTTTGTAGATTTGGGACACATACATAACACATGGGCTGAAAAGTCAGTGCCGTTTTATAGTTAAACACAAAATTTTTGCAAAATTCAACTTTATTTTTAGATATAGTTGCCTTCGAGGGCGATACACTGATTGAAACGTTTTTTCAATCTTTCAATACCAGTTTTGTAGTACGATTTCGGTTTAGCCTCAAAAAAGGCCTCTGTTTCGACGATTACTTCTTCATCGGTCTTAAATCTCTTTCCGGCGAGCATTATTTTGAGGTCTGCGAACAGAAAATAGTCGCTGGGGGCCAAATCTGGAGATTACGGTGGGTGGGGAAGCAATTCGTAGCCGAATTCATTCAATTTTGCCATCGTTTTCATGGTAATAGTAATAGTCGCTGTTGATAGTCTGCCCTTTTTGGAGATAGTCGATGAAAATTATTCCATGTGTAACCCAAAATACGGATGCCATAACCTTGCCAGCCGACTGTTGAGTTTTTGGTCGTTTTGGACGAGGTTCGTCGCCTGCTACTACCGAAATTATTTGTTTCCTTAATTATACATACTACGAGTAATTAAACGGTTTTCCAAATTTATAAAATTATTTTATAATTCCTGAATAATAAAATTTTGTAGATTTGGGACACGTACGAGTACATACATATATTATGTCATTCAATTTTGGTATTATCTAGGTATGTGAAAATCAGTCCAGTACCAATAAATGAGCGAAGTTATGCTACTTTGGGAATATGTAATCCTTCTAGTTATACATATATTAAGAATTTGTTGTTGTAAGTCTGGTTACATTGCATGCCAAAGACCGCTACAGCTGGGAGGCATTGATTGAAGCTCAGATCAAACCCCAACTTTAGCTCCGTCTAAGAAAATAAACAAGTAAGGCTAGCTTTTGTTTTGTTTTTGTTTATTTCCAAAGATTCAAAGTTGAAAAAAAGCATTGATAATAACTAACGAGGACGATTGGCACGGTATATATGGTAGAATAAATAATATTACAAAATTTACGTAGGTTTTCGTGATAAACAGGAGTTCAAATTCGTACAAATATAAACATATAGGTACATAACAAAAAAATTGTTTAGATTTTAGATTAGAAAAATTTGTATACATTTTATTTTATTAGCTCAAATTATGTTTAACAAAATCTGTCAAGTGTATTGGTTTTCATTTTCCCTAGTATAATAGAAAAAATTGCGCAAATGTGTTTGGTTTCGGTATAATTTCTCGTTTGTTTTGTATCCTTACCAATTGTCTGTATTTTTTTTTTTTTTTTTCAAGTAGGATGTAAATTTTTCTATATAATAAATGACGCGATACCAACAACATCTATAATATTTTGAAAAAAAAACGCAACAGGCCATCTGTTGGTTTTACGTCGAGTTGTATATTCATGAACCACTTGATCAAGTGTATTGACACCTCCCTTGGTAGAGTTGTAGTATAAATTAACTTCAGAGTTATGCTTATTATTTACATCTATTTCTTTGCTGTGATGCATCGTTGACAAGGCAATAACAGTACGATTTTTCTTTGGCACGTACGGTACCAATGTCATATTTAAAAAAAAAAAAATATATATATATATATATTCGATTAGACGTCACGGATTCTATTGGGTTGAAAAATTGGAGGTATACAAGCCTTATTTTTTCTCATTGTACCCACTGTTGTTAGACCATTTTGTCACAAGGACTTAGCAACATCAAAACTCGTAAAATAATTGTCAAAAGTGACGTTTCTGTTGCTTCTAAAATATGGTTCACATAACTGATTGCACTGTTATTGCCTTCTTTTCCAAGATATGGTTTGGCAAAAAGAGGGTAGCTACTTTTACTGACGCAGATCCACCAAATTTTTATACCATACTTGTCAGGTTTGCTGTGTAGATATTTTTTGAAAGAAATTGACCCCGAAAAGATATTAGTTGCTCAAGAATTGTGAGATTTTCTCCAGGAAAATAAAACGTATTTAGATTTTCGTTTAAACACTCCCATAATTCTCTGATAGGTGCAAGTTTATCTCGTGAGTTTGTTAGAGATCTATTATTTTTATCATGGAATCTCAGGAGTCGGAGTAACGCAGCGAATCGATTTTATAGCGCGGAATATCGGATCCCACAATTCTCAGAAATCTATGGTATACCACCCTGTTTATTAACACCTCAATAAAAGAATCCGATAAATACCTGTATTTCGATATTATCAGTTTGTTTCCATTCTTTTTGCAATATTCTGTGCGCTTCAGCGTTTGTGTGTTTTACTATAATTTGTATTATATTCTCGTTGAAAAATAGGTTAAAACTTTCTATAGGATTGGATATAACTTTCCCCAGAGGAAGAATTACCTTATGAATACCACCGCGAATTATGTTGTAGCGAGGACTTCGACTTTGTCTCTCAGGTTCGGATTTCAAAGTTGTTCCATCTCTGTCTTGATAAGCGTGAATCGATACATGTTCTTGTAATAGTAAATCATCACTCTCACTATATACTTGTTCCAGTATTCAGATACTGGTTCTGTCCCGTTACTTTCATTTTCCGAACAACTATCATCACAAATTCATACATATTTTCATCATCACTATCATTATTACGTAACAACAAATTTTCGTCGCCACTTTCTTCAAGAGCCCGTTGATTTTCGTCCGCTGTTAGTCTATTTTTAGACATTTCTTCGATCAAAAACAAGTCCGAGCAGGATTACTTTATCACAATGACTGAGTATTTGAGTAGGTGCTAAAACCAAATAAGTAATTGAAAATATGAGCACAACGATATTATTGCAACACAAAGGATGCACTGTGAGTATACCGTCAAGATTCTAAATGAAAACATATAAACAAAAATTGTGGACCTACTCATATACACCCGTTACAAATTGCTATTGTGTCTAATGGGTTGCTGAGTTACTAATTTGTTTTGTTGATAATAAATAATAGACTTATAATATTATACATATTTTCATTACATGTTTGGATTCAGTTAACCATAAGGATAGATTAGATGAAGCGGTTTTTCGCATACCAACATTTACTTTTTTTATACAACTTTGAACTCAAAAATATGTCCGCGAGACACTTGTGGGTTGTTAAGGATTATAAAGGTTGATTCATCGTGAGGTTTGATTTTCAATAGGCTTTTTTTGACTATGACTTGCTTTGTCATTTTTGTGCAGTATCGCTTGGCAAGTCATCATGAAAAGACTTACACTACAACAGCGTTTCCAAATTGTTCAGATGTATTACGAAAATCAGCGTTCTGTGAGAACTACTGAAACCACTATTGCCAATACCATTGCCAAATATTAGTCCAAGTTTACATTAGTGGATGATACTCGACCGGTTAGACCGCATCCAGTACTATAGCAACTGTAGATGCATCCATTTACATCCATTAAAAACAACGGTATGGTGTGGTTTATGGGCTGGTGGAATCATTGGTCCATATTTCTTCAAAAATGAGGCAAATCAGAATGTTACCGTCAATGGTAACCGTTATTACGTCATGTTAACGGACTATGTGCTCGCCGAAATTCAAGCACATGGTCTCGGTGAGCTCTGTTTTCAACAAGACGGCGCTACGAGCCACACAGCGCGTGAAACAATGGACTTGTTGAGAAATCATTTTGGTGAGCACCTAATTTCACGTTTTGCTACGGTAAATTGGCCGCCTAGATTAGATCGTGCGATATCACACCTTTGGACTATTTTCTCTGGGGATATGTAAAGTCCCAGGTCTTTAGGAATAAGCCAGCTACGATTGACGCTTTGGAAGCACATTACTCGTGTTATCCGCAAGACACCAGTCACTATGCTCAACCGAGTTTCCCACAATTGGACCTTCCGAATGGACCACCTCAGACATAGTCGTGACCAAGATTTACATGATATCATTTTAAAAGAGTAAATGCCATGAATTGTTCTTTTAATCGACAATAACAATTTTAAGTTCACTTTCAAATTTATCTGTTTTAATTTACATGATAAAGGGTTTTCCAATAGGGACTTGACAACTTTGAATTTAATTTGTGAACGCACTCTTTCACTAGTCATCAAACTGTCACTGTCAATTTATTTAGTAAACTCAACATTTTCATCATGGTAAACGTATTAAAATATGCGTTATTGGTCGGGTGAAAACCCCCATATGCTTCATGAATCACCACTTCATCCACAAAAAATAACTATTTGGTGCGGTTTGCATGCCGGCGGCGTTATTGGGCCATATCTTTTCGTCGACGATAACGATCGTCACGTTACTGTGAATGGTCAGCGTTATCTCGCCATGATTACCGATTATTCTTGGCCCGAATTGAAAGATATGGACTTGAACGACATATGGCTTCAACAGGATGGTTCCACAAGCCACACAGCATACGCTACTATCGATTTATTGAGAAGTAAGTATGGTGAGCGTGTTATCTCAAGACATGGGCCAGTTGATTGGCCGCCTCATTCGTGTGATTTAACGCCGCTTGACTATTTTCTGTGGGGCTACGTTAAGTGATTGGTTTATGCCAACACGCTGACTTGGAAGAGCTCAGAGCCAACATTGAACGCGAAATAGCGGCCGTTTCGGCCGAAATGTGTGGCCGAGTCGCTGAAAATTGGGTCCAACGAATCGACCGCTGCAAACGTGCCCGCTGTGGCCATATGAATGAAGTCGAGTTCCATTCATAAATGTTTTGATTGTACTTCAAGCCAATAATAAAGTTTTTGAAATATCTCAAATGGTTTGCCTTTTATTTAAAAAAAAAAGTTGTCAAGTCGTTATTAGAAAACCCTATAAATCAAACCTCATGATGAATCACCCTTTAGTAGGTATAGTGTCATTCTTATGATTCGGGTATTTTTGATACTAAACAATCACTGGAATAACTTAAATATTTATCTTTATTTTTGTATTTATTCTAACTAATTTTAGAACATGAACTGGTAACCAGTAGAGTGGCGGTATCAATTAAGAATTAAGTATGTACTCGTGTTCAAGAATATTTTGATTCCCGAGGTTTCCATCCGAAAATTTTTTAAATAATTAAAAAATCAATCTCAAAGAAATATAAAAAAAAGATGTTAAAGTTTAAGTTTTCCGTCGGAAATATGAATATATAATCTTTGTAAATAGTAGAAAATTGTGTGGAATTTTCGTTGAATTAGAAGGAGATTAAATATAGAATCTTATTCTAACTCAATATAGATCATCTGATATGTTTAGGTACAGACCTTCTAATAGTGTTCATTTGGTATATTTTGTGAAAAAAATTCTTGGGCTTTACGGTAAAGAGGTTTCATATATTTTGTATGTAAAAAGAAAAGCGAATTAACACTAAAAGTTACAGCGAAAACTGCAAAATAATAAATGGAAGAAAAAATTCAAAGAGTGGTCATAAAAAACAAATAAAAAACAAAATTTGAATATGTACACATATTTTAGTAAATGCAAAAGGATTTTAATTTTCATCATAATTATTCCAAATCCATATTGAGCATTTAGCTGGTAATGAATTAAGAGCCGTCGCCATTCACGTTCTTCCCCTTCCAACCGTAAGTGTACACAAAAAAACGACAATAACTAAACGGCACACAGCAAGGAGAACAGTACATAAAACCTTTCTGGACAGAATCCCTTGATATTTGTCTTCTTGTCTATGTTTGTCCAACCAATTAATAAAAAGGAAAAATATGTTTAGTTCCAGTACATAGGTTTCACGGCATACTGCTTTGTTCAGGTTTTTCGTTTTTATCTTACAGAAAAAGATGTAAACTTCAACGATTGTATTATTTTATTCTGTGTTATGACACTGATATGATACGTTTTGTTTATCCTAACAAATTGGTTCATCTCAATTTGAAAAAAAATAAATAAAAAAATAAATAAATAAATAAATAAATAAATAAATAAATAAATAATAATAAATAAAATAAATAGTTACATTTATTTAAAAACATACGAATATGTTAACATAGTGTCCCTTAATTCGTCAAGGATATTCTTGGAAATGATTATTGGATATATATACATACATAGGTACTAAGAAAAAAGTCGTTCTACAGTAAGAGTCTATCTCCAATGTTGACAGCATTTAACAAGGATTTAAAAAAAAAGGCTTAACTTGAGGTATGACCCATGCCAACGAAAATAGCTCTTTTAATACTAATTGTAGAAACTTCGCTAAGCACTTTATTTTTAGAAGAAACAATTTTCCAAATTATTCTTGACGACTTAGGAGACACCATGTATTTGTATATTCTTCATAAATATCAACGGTTTGTTTTAAATAATTGTTTTCCTTTTTTTTTTTTTTAATTTTCAGGTACATGAAATATTTATATCCATATGAATGTGAAAAAAAAAATTTAAGTTCACCAGCTGAACTCCAAGCCGCAATCGATGGCAATCGCCGAGAGGGACGTCGTTCTAGCTATGGTCAATTTGAGGCAATGCATAATCAAATGCAGATGGTAAGTAAAACTCGAGTAATACCACATTACATTCAAAAAGTTTGTACAGAGATATCTTTATTTTACTGTGTTAAGTATACTAATGCTCGTGATTGAAAAGTGTTCAATAGAGATGCGATTATTTGCTATATTTACATAAAATTTAAAGTACGTTGGAAGAACAGTATGCCGCAATCTTATTTGTCGAAGCAATTTATTTGTTATAAACTATCTTTTGAAATCTTGTTGCTGTTTTCGTTTTCATGTGTATAAATAATATGTATGTATAAATGAATATCTGTATCATAAATTGAAATGAATTAAAAACAGAAGAAGTTTCATATTCCACGTTGAAATTAGCGAGTTCTGGAGTTCAATTAAATGATACGCATAGATACGCATCACTAAACGTCCATAC
The DNA here is from genome assembly GCA_907269105.1 of Volucella inanis. Classification (NCBI taxonomy): domain Eukaryota; kingdom Metazoa; phylum Arthropoda; class Insecta; order Diptera; family Syrphidae; genus Volucella; species Volucella inanis. Next base: position 61,709,683 of record OU026155.1, read on the forward strand.
ATACGTACATTTGTATATGATGCGTCATTGTTTTTGCCCATGTTTCAAACTACATATTTCGCACATATAGAATATACAGTAGAGTGCAAAACATTTGCAATTTTTTTTCAAATACAATAACATCCTTTATTAATTACTCTAAAGAAAGAATTCTAATGAAATTTTCAATCAAAAGTATTACTTACTGTTTAATACTTAAAAGGAAACAAAGAAATTTAAAATATGTACTCTTGATACTTTGTAAAACATAAAGAAACGAGTTTATTCATTTTAAGGCTGTGCAAAACATATGCAAGTTTTTTTTTTGTTCATCAATATTTGGTCCAAAAACCATTGTTTCTAATAACTTCTACACACCTTTTCGGCATGGAAGCAATAAGAGAGTTTGTTAAGTCACTGGGAATAAAGAACCTTTTGCGAAGTAAACCGTTGCCCCTTTGTCCGCTGTTTTAGGATTCCCGATAAGTTTTCGATTGGGTTTAAGTCGGGGGACTGTGGAGGCCAATCCAAAACATTTACTCCCCGAGCCCCTAAAAGTTCTTTAACGAACTTTGTGGTGTGCTTCGGGTCGTTGTCTTGTTGAAACCTCCATAACAACGGCAACTCTTCCTCAGCGTATGGAAGCATGACTGTGTCTAAGATGTCCTTATACACAACAGGGACAACATGGTTGAGCCGAAAAGCATCCCCAAACCATAACGGAACCGCCCCTATGCTTCAAAGTAGCGCGGATATTTTCCCGATTTAACCGTGTACCTGGATTTCGGCGAACGTAACCAATACCATCGGTAGATAAGATATTAAATTTGCTCTCATCGCTAAATAAAACGGTTCTCCACTGTGTCAGGGACCAAGTTGAATATTTATGCGCAAATTGAAGTCTAAATAATAGGAAATTAGAAGTAGTTTTTTATCAAACAAAGAGACTACTTTTTTTGAAAGTGTTTCAAGGTTAACAGAGGCTTCTTAACAGCTCGGTATGCCCTCAATTTGCTTTCTATTGCACGTCTACGAACTGTGCTTGCATCGATTGACAAGTTGAGGTCCTTAACGATTGCAGTTGAAGACCAGAAAAGGTCTTTCCGGATAATGTTGATAATTTTTTTTATCAGTTTGCATATCTGTTTTTCTTGGACGACCACCAGAATGAAGCGTTGCAATTAATAAATTTTGTCGGAACTTTTAAATTATCCGGGAAACAGTCGATTCGTGAATCTTGAATCATTTAGCTATCTTTCTTTGCTTCGATCCTTTTTTAAAAGTCTCAAATACCAGCTCCTTTGTTCGGGTATCGTACTTATTGACAGCCATTTTTTCAACGCAAATTTAGTGAAAACTGAATAAAAAAAACTTGCCTATGAACATAATTTATTTGATAAAGAACACTATTTTACTAACCTGATCTGAATACCTTGGAAGTTAAAACAGAAATGAGGGAAAAATAAAAAACTTGCATATGTTTTGCACAGCTGCATATTTGGCAAGCTAACATTTTTCCCTGGAATAACTAAACTAACTGTACTTTTTCCCGTTTTTATTGCTGTACTGTCAGTAACGGATTTATCTTTAAATTCTTACATATTATCCTTTTTTGTATAGTTAATCAAACAAAACGTCAAGAAAAAAAACTTGCAAATGTTTTGCACACTACTGTATGTTTATAATACAGATGTTAGAATAGTAAATATGAACATAAAATTTAATAGATGTCATCTAAGAATAATGAGATGTTGACCAATATCCTTGATTCATTTATTGGTCCTTTTTTTATACACAATATTTATTTATTTACCAACGAAATTGTATCCAAAAAAGAATATTGTTATGTTTTAGTTGGTTATAACGGTAATCAATATCACAAATAGGAAACAATATTTAAAAAAAAAAAAAAAAAAAAAAAAATTATAATAAAGCTAACGCCTCACGCAGTGGAAATATGCAAGCGAGCTCTAAACATTTGATAATATTATATGAGTAAATCTCATGAAAATATCACATCGCGACTTTGTGAGCGGTAAGTAGACAAACGATGATTTTCAAAATTCACGATAAAACTGAAGTATGCCAAGGCAGTGTTGTTCATAGTCTGTTGGTTTTTAATGTCGTAAGTACCACATTGCAAAGTTTGAAAAGATTTTTTTCTCTTCATGCTTCAAAAACAAATGCATGATGGCTTTCAGACAACACATAATATGTAAAGGGTGATTCATCGTGAGGTTTGATTTATAATGTCAAATAAAAAACATAAATTTGAAAGTGAACTTAAAATTTTTATTATCGGTTAAAAGAACAATTCATGGCATTTTCTTTTTGAAAATGATATCATGTAAATCTTGGTCACGACTACCTTTGAGATAGTCCATTCGGAAGGTCCAATTGTGGGCAACTCGTTCGAGCATAGCGACTGGTACTTGCGGATAACACGAGTAATGTTGGCTTCCAAAGCGTCAATCGTACCTGGCTTCCTGAAGACCTGAGACTTTACATATCAGCAGAGAAAATAGTCCAAAGGTGTGATATCGCACGATCTAGGCGGCCAATTTACCGTAGCAAAACGTGAAATTAAGTGCTCACCTAAATGATTTCTCAACAAGTCCATTGTTTCACGCGATGTATGGCTTGTAGTGCCGGCTTGTTAAAACCAGAGCTCACCATGTGCTTGAATTTCAGGAAGCACATAGTCCGTTAACATGACGCGATAACGGTTACCATTGACGATAACATTCTGATTTGCCTCATTTTTGAAAAAATATGGACCAATGATTCCACCAGCCCATAAACCACATGCCGTTGTTTTTAATGGATGTAATGGTAGCTCTTGGTACTCTTCGGGTTGCTCATCAGCCCCAAATACGGCAATTTTGTTTATTAACGGATCTATTGAGCCAGAAATGGGCTTCATCGCTGAACAAAATTTCACGATAAAACACCGGATTTTCATTGAGTTTTTCCAGAACCCATTCACTGAAAATATGACGCAAATTCAAGTCGCCTGGCTTCAATTCTTGCACAAGTTGAAGCCAAGCCAGGCTGCTGAGAACGACGACGAATCGATTCGTCACGGACTTCGCGTACACTCTCAATTACAGCTGCTATAGTTTCTTCACTACTTGCTGGATGTGATCACACCGGTCAAGTATCATCTACTAATGTAAAATGGGACTCAAATTTGCGAATGGTACTGGCAATAGTGGTTTCCGTAGGTCAATTATGGGCACCGTAAGTTCCTCGAATCCCACGAAAAACATTTCTCACATAACGCTGATTTTCGTAATACAGCTGAATAAACAAGACGCTGTTGTAGTGTGAATCTTTCCATGATGACTTGCCAAATGATTCTGAACGAAAATGACAAAGGAGTTTAATAGGAGTCAAGCGTGATCTGTCAAAAAAAAGCCTATTAAAAATCAAACTTCACGATGAATCACCCCTTATTTAAAGACATTAGACGATAACGGTTTACGAATAAGCTGTAAATATATCTGCACTACCGTTTCTCCGAAACCAGAAATCCAACTCGAGGCATCTATTTACAATAAATTAATCAAACTGGGAACATTTTTAATACTTTGGCTGGTAAGTCGTAACTTAACATAAAAATGTTGATACTACTCGTATATCGCAGTTGGGCTAGTAATTTCTGCACTAAAGCATCATTTTGTTGAAAACAGAATCGCATAAAAATGTGATCTCTGTTAAGGACTTTCCCTTTTCATTTCTTTTACAACAACAGACTCAGTGGTATAGTTATAACGTGATAAAATTGTAGACTTACAATATGAAAGTATTTTCCGGCCACCAAGTTATTTCAAATTTATAACAAATTTATATTAGCATATTATTTTTAATATTGAAATTAACAGTTTGTGATCAACTTGGTGTGGATATTCTAGTAAAGTATTCTGCACACGAATATGATTGAAAGCATTTCCTTTTCAGTTTGAGTGTAATTTTTCTCTGCAGGTCTTAATCTCCGTGAAACAAAGCTTCATGTAACAACCGCCATTGCGGGTTTTTTTTTTCAAATTTCTCTGTATGAACTTGTGTTCAGAAAAATGCAAATTTCTTCTCCATATATAGTATTGTATATACATATATATATATATTCTTAGTAAGAACTTTATACACATCTTGTTTATCCTAACAAAGACGTAATTCCCCATTAAGTTCCTCAACGACAAACTATCGGAATTACGCCTTGGCCAGTAACTGCTTTAAATGGATTTGCAAACGCTCATACAAGTGCAAGTTTTAACTATGATTTTACAGTTTGATCAAATCCTAACTTCCTATGCAATAAGAAAATTGCCCAAACTAGTAAAGCCGTCTATGTTGTCTCTATTAAACCTTTCTTTTTCTTCAGTATTATTTGATCAACCCAAGATTGGAGCAAAATATGGTTCAAGAAAAATAAAATTTTATAGGAGAATGACATCTTTATATTTGTAATTATTTTTGAGTGAACCGATTAACTTTGAATTTCCATCACTTTCATAATTTATTTACCACGTTAATTTCAGTGCATGTTTTTAAACTATATATTTAATTTTCCAAAGTCGAAACACTTAACCTATTGTATACTTGATTTCATAGCACTGTTACAATATTTAATCTATTAATTCAAAACCCTTTAATAGGATCGATTCCTAAATGCTTTTCATTTCAGTTGAATTGAAATTAATTTTAAGTTGAAAAAATTATTGCGATCAAATGACCACTCCCTGAGTTGATGTTTATGCATATTTGTGCTCGTTTTACGGCGTTTCAAATTGTTGTTCGCAAGACATTTGGCTCCAAATTGGTGATTTCTTCTTCAATGTTAGCTTTTAAGGCTTGCAAGGTTTGTGGTTTGTTGTGGTAAATAAATCTGGCGCCGTTAGACTTGGCGATCTGGTGATTCAAAACTTGTATCGTTAACTTGTTTGTTCCATCCTGCTAGAAAGAATAATGCTCGAGACTAAATTCAGCAACTTGCGGGGAAAAAATCCCATTCAACATCTGTCGGTTACGGTGGTGCCGTCGGCGTCCTTAAAAAAGTAAGGTCTAGACACTTTTTCACTTCAAATGCCGCACCAAACAGCCTTTTTGAATGGATGGATGAAACGAAAATTTTGTTTATTCACATAATTACTTAAGTGATATTGGTCGATTCCATTGCCTTGAGTGCCGCCTGGCTACCCATGTATATAGTGATATCTCTATCGGATACCGATCTCATCTGCATTAGCTCAGCCGCCTGAGGACAGCCACAACCTCTGATTGGAAGCCACTGCTTGCGTCCGGTAGTCTTATAGACACTCTTAGTTCTGGGTCTTCCGAGCAGTTACCAGAACCTGTTCCTTGCTCTGTTTTAGAGCCATCTATGAAAATTACAATTTCATTTGACCTGATCATTGCATTTATTCCAAGTCCTCCCTCTCCGGATATATTATATTATACGGAATGTCGAAGTCGACCAAGGAAGGAATTTCATCCGTTAGAATTGGATGGTCTTGTCCGAAACTACTGTTCTTAAAGTAACACAGATTAGTGTGTCATATCGCACTGTTGCCAGCAGGTTTTTGGATCTGTAAATCAAGGGCTGTTAGGTGCAGAAAGGTGTCCAATGCTGCCGTAGGGGTAATGGCTGCGGAAGTCTGTCTTGAACCGCCTCTTATTTTCCGTAAATCGTTTTCTCGTATGTTGCGTTCTACCATACTAGTGCGCCATATGTAAGTATAGGTATTACCACCACCGTATACACCAGGTTTTAAGCTCCAAATTTTTTCTATCGTTCTTTTGCAGATAAAAAGAGCATTATATGCCTTTTTGATTCTTTTCTCTTCGTTAAGATTCCAGAATCCAGTCCAGAATCCAGTTCAAATCACACCCAGATACTTCGCGCTGTCCGAGAGGGACAATTCTACTTCGTTGAATTTTGGGAGTTTGAATTGCGGTGTCTTGTTCTTTCTGGTAAAAAGAACCATTTCCGTTTTGGCAATAAGATCAAAGCTTTTTGCCCAAGTGCTGATCGTCTTCATAATGTCGCTTAAAATATTTAAGTATTTTTCGTAGAGATTATACCCATTGTACTAAGCTTTTTGAGGATATCACTCCTCAGTGTTTGACTCCCCTTTCAGGGGTTGCCCAGGTTACGGGCATTCTAATGGCGGTTCACTCCACGTTATTGAAGGCTCCTTCAATATCGGGGAAGGCCGCCGTCGCAAACTCACCGAAGTCTAGACTCTTCTCTATTTTCCCCATTATCTCGTGTAAGGCGGTTTCTACAGATTTTCCTTGCACGCTGTGACTCAATCAAAAATCATTGCATCTGTTCCTAATATGAATCTCCAATAATCGCTCTAGGGTTTGAAGCATAAATGATAATAGAAATATTGGTCTGAAATTTTGTTGTTATATGAGAATGTCCCTTCCCTCCAAGCTATTGGTATGCATCCTATTTTTAGACTGTGTCTAAGAATTTCCATAATTTTTTGGATTGGTACCTCTATTGCTTTCTGTAGCATAATCAGTAGAATACCATCTGAACCGGGAGTTTTGTACGGCTTAAAGAACTAAATTGCCCGCCGTAATTTTTTCCTATTAATAAGAACACCTATTTCATCTTAGGAGAGAGAGAGAGAGAGAGAGAGAGAGAGAGAGAGAGAGAGAGAGAGAGAGAGAGAGAGAGAGGGAAAGATTTGTTCTCAGTGTGCCGTAGCATGCCAGGGTCATCTAATAATGTGGATCCAGGAAAGTGGGTTTCCACCAGCGTTGCCAGAATCTCTTATTTTGTATTTCTATTTGTAGCATATGCCATATATGTATATTTATATTAGAGAAAAATACATATCATGTCATATCTACAAAAATATTTTAATATAGTGTTAAATCTTAAATTTCCTAAATTTTAGCCAGAAAGTGGTTCTTGAAGCCCAGTTTGATGGAACTAAACTATGTCGTAGTTTAGTTACAACATCAATATCTTTAATCTCCATATCATCATATTCTGAGTTCCTATATACAACCTAATCGGGTATAAAAATCTGTGAACAATACTTTTGCCATTTTGCGTTTGTATAAAAATTGGAAATTATGATACATACATTGAAACGAGCTTTTACAAACCTTGACGGATTATTGGTAAAGAACAGCACACTTCCTTCACTCATTGTGTCAGTCTTAAAATATAAGGCATCCTCAATTCCTCGAACAATTGGAACTGAATCTGCATAGATATTAAAAAATCCTTTCGGCTTCAGTTTTACTGTTCAATTTTCTATATTTGAAAGTCATTTTGCACAGGTGCACCTTAAAGCCATAAATACTCGTAGTTCTTTGGCTTGCTCAGTATACGACTTTCAGCTATTTGACATAAAATGATGATTTTAATGATTTTTTTTTTAAAGAATTCGATACGAACGAACGAGAGGGAATAATACATAGTGAGTTATGACCACATTATAAAACAAAAATTTACATAGAAAAACGAATAAACTGATACAATCTTCGTTATTAAATATCTGTTAACTACCTATAAGTTTTTTTTTTTTTTTTTTTTGTATCTGATTTACCGATCAATTAATAGCATTCTTTTAATTATCCTTTCAATTTTTGTAATAAAAAATTGGGTATTACTACTCTCACACTCAGACAAAACTTCATGAAGTACTCTCAGTTCTAAAATAAACTTACAATAATTCCCTATGTTACTTGTTTAATCAAATTTAAATTTAAAAAATAAAAGATTTATTCGACGGCTACACAAATTTGCAAGTAACTATACTTACTCAAGGAAAAATAGGTCTGATTTTTTTCAGTTTATTGGTCTTCTAATTCTCGCAAAACAGTTAAAAATGTTCTGTCGAAACTAGTTGTGTACATGTAAGATGCTCAGATCAGTTAAATTTTTGGTTCAAATTACTATACATCATTCAACTTAAGATACAGCATTTAAAAAGATACGAGTACAGTGTATGTCTTCATGCAAAAGAGATCGGATCATAAATTATTATAATTGTTTTAACAAATTGTTATGATAATACATTTTTACCAACTATGTTCTTATTTTCCAGTTCTCATTCACGTCGCCTTTTATCGTAATAAATAAATTTCCTTTAATCTGATTTCAGCCTCAAATAGGAAGAAGTAGTCTTCCTGGTGCAATGCAACAAATATCTCCACTAGCTTTAGTAACGCATGGCAATCCACAAGCGGCAGCGGCAGCTGCACATCACAGACTGATAGCACCATCCTTTGGCCAGGTTCCCAATTTAGTACAACATGAAATAGAGCAACGTATGATGGAATATTTGAAGTTAATTCAAACCAAAAAAGAACAGCCCCGCCCAAGATCACAAAGCCCAGAAACAACCACCCGCGAAGCTTTAAACGCCCTCGAAATGTCTCGTGTAGCTTTGTGGTCAATGTACCATAATAACACTAGTCCCCCAGCATCAGTAAATACTTCACCACAGGGAATCGAACCACAACGGTTAGTGTCTTCACTATGGCGAATTGAACATTCAGTGTTTACTAAATAGTGCTTTTTTACTTTTAGCGAGGCACTTAACCTTTCTGACTCACCACCGAATATTCTTGTTAAACGTGAGCGAGAACGTGAACCTTCAGAAATGGGTGGAATCTCTGATAGAGAGGATTTCAACCAACCACCGCCAGCCAAAAGAGGGTTTTCAACTAACCTGTATCTTCCACCTGTTCGAAGTAGTTTTCAGGAGACGCCCGACAGTGAAGATACGAATAATTCTACAACCAATAATTCACATGAGCACGAGAACAATATCAGGACAACGAAAACACCCACCGAACGAAGTAGCCAGCCATCGCCATCATCAGTCAGAAAACACACTTTAGATTATAAAGGCAACGAAATTCCAAATGTTCAAGAAAATTGTCTTGAAGTTCAAAAAGAGAAGGTTCCTCATGTAATTACAAATGCTGAATTATCTCTTATTTCGGGTATGCAGTTTAAATTATCGCGAAGATGTAAGTATCTCGTTTGCAGTATTCCCAATATTTTAGTTTAGTGAAAGACAATATTAATTTTTACCGCAAATTAAAATGTTAAGATATACATACCATATGTGGTAATCAAGGATTTTTGAGATATAATTAACCTGAAAGCCAATAGTTTGGAGCTTTCTGTTCTGGTCCGTAAAGTCATCTCTCTCTAATATTAAAATAAATTCTGTTATATTCCGTAAGGCACGAAGTTATAGTTGCTATATTTATAGATGCTCTTTAAGTATCGTATATGGTATGACACGTTCAAGTGCAACTCTTTCGAAATATAATAAATTACTGACAACATGTACTACAGCAACCAAGCTAGACCTTAGGCCTTGATGAATCTTCTTACTTTATCTCAAAAATAAAATGTTTCAGGAAATTAGATCTCCGAAGTATAAGACTTCTCAAGACCTGAACCCGCATTAAAACTGTCTGTGTCCTCCATCAGCACTTCCATTGACAGTAGTGTTTCTTGTGAGCTCTACTGCAAATAACATGGTTTCTTATTTATAGGCCGACCAAACGAATACTTCTCGATGTCTCTAAATATTCAGTGGTCACGTCTTAATGGTCTACGTTTTTACCACACACGAAAGGGCGCTGGGGTAGAAAAAATATCAAATACAGCCTCATTTATTGAATTTTTTTTTTTTTTTTTGGTAAAACATTTACAGAAATAGTTTATAGTTTAAAAAGAAAACAGATGATATTAATTCAAAAAGTTTATTTTATAAAATAAGTTTCATTTACATTTATCGCGAAAACAAATATGTTTGTCTTAAACAAATTCTAATCCTATTAAGCCAAAAGGTCTTCAATATCCTGCTTTGTGGCATCTGGGCTATTTTGTCTGATTGTGTAGATAAGGCAAACTTTCATATCCCAAACCAACTTCTGCCCTTTTACCACTGAAGGCTATTTTTGGCACAATTTGCAATGACTGCTGTGATCGCTTCTTTGCGTTTGGGAAACAAATAATGCATAACTCCCACACTCGACACTGGCATACACCTATAGTTCTGCCTTGTCACGTTTCCTGAATAAGAATCACGGCTAACTAAGAAAAATTCCGTCTTGCTGATAAACTAGTAAGTTATATATATATATATTTTTTTTTTTTTCAAATTTAAGTATGAAGAAAAACTTCATTTGAAAAAAAAACCCCAACAGCTAGGATATAAAACTAATGAGAACAAAGGTAATGGTACAATATACAGTGAATTTGAAAAACTAACATCATTAATTAGTAGTTCTAAGTTTTATTTTGCAGTGCCAATGCAATTTATTGACTGAATCCTTATAAAAAGCGAATCTTCTCTTCTATATAAGGTCATGGAAACGCTGATAAACCATCAGCTCATGAAATGTCTCGAAAAACGAAAACTTCTCAATGACCAGCAGTACGGTTTTCGTAGCGATAGGTGTAATATGCAAGGCTTTATTAACTTTATTTAGACAAAATTTATTTGATGCTCATCGAACAATATCTGACACCCAATTAAAGTCAGTGATGTTTGTGGTAGTAGCAATCAGTATAAGTTGTAACAGTTTACAGTTATTAGAACAGGTTCACTGGTTATTTGATGGCATGTCTCACCGAAAAGTGGAACCAAAGCATATAATAAGGCATTCGACAGAGTTTGGCATCAGACTCTTCTGACAAAAATGTGTGCATTTGGGATCGACCACTCTCCCCAAAATAGATGCTGGTCTGCCCCAGGGCTCCGTTCTGTCTTTGACACTGTTTTTGATTTTCAGCAATATTGCTACTCCAATATATTTCTTTACTGACGACAATACTCTGCTTTTCATATTCGTTCCGAACTCACGTCCCTGCCCCTCGGCTATAGAGAACGGCAGCGTATGTTAAGCTCATTAAATTACGAAATCAAGCATAAGCAATTGGAGTGGAACTTAATGCTTTCCAAATACAATGCTGTCTGCTCTCGTGAAAGCGAAATTTAAATACATATCAATTATACATGAATGGAATACGAAAAACTTTTCATTCTCAACTTACGCTGGAATGACTACATACATATTCGATGTCCTCAAAATGTCGAATGCTGCGAAATATTTACCTTTTCGATCTAAGAAATACTTCACCCCCTCTAATCTGGCCCAAATATATATATGGAATTTATCCGCCCAAATACATATGTATATGGCATTTATCCGCCCAAATAAGAGTACAATACCCACATCTGGACAGAGAGTTTAGTTTCAGTTTATATGCATTTTTATTATATCCAATTCATTCACACTTACAAGCTAGACACAAAAAAATGTTTGAAAATAAGCCTAATTAACTTATTAATATATTATATATATTGCTATAAGTTAAACCTAAAACTTAACCTATGTCTTTCGACGTAATTGAACAGGGCAATTTATTTATTTCATTATATTGCTACTAACACTAAGAAAAGATTTTCTTTAAAAAACTGAGTATATGGATTTTTTTTACATTTACTATATATAAAACTTAGAAATTATCTTAATAATTGTCTTAACCGACATAAACTATCTAAATTTTAGAGAAATTATTTTTTTTAGAAATTGTTACCCATCGTCCCAATTTCTCTTTTTATGTTTTATTAATTTTTTTAATTATTTTTAATTTTTTCTTATTTGTTTGTTGGTCGGCACCTCTAATTTGTGATATAAATAGTTAACTGGGGTAATAAGCTTCGTAAATCTGATTCTCCGTCGAGGTTATTGCTCTGGCAATGTGTCCCCGAATCAATTTAATGGCAAATAAAATGGCCCAATAAAACTTCATACATAAAATTATTCCGGCTCTGGTGTTCTGTACAAACGAAGGAAAGCCCTTAGGCAGGTCTTTCAGACACCCGAATCTTTTCAATTAAACTTGGTCTCACGTTAAATCACACTGAACCGCCAAGTACTAGTATAAGGGTAGGATGGATAAGGGCTATGTAGCAGATAATCTTCACTCTCGCATCAAGTTGGCAGCTATAAAACAGTCTCTTTTTAAGGGCAAAAGCACCTTTTGCTCTGGCAAGGGCAACATATATATGTTTGTTAAATTATAGATATTGATCTAGCCAGGTCCCAAGGTATCTGACTACAGCAAGTGGCTGTCAGTGCTGTTCCACTTGTGTAGATATTGAATAGGATCGAAAAATTAACCGCACCTTGTTGCAGGCCATTTTTAATGTCAAATATTCCAGCAGAAGTTTCAGTGCCATTATTCACGATGAATTGTCTGCCAATGAGCATATAAAAAAGAATGTACAGTAGTTTATATCTTTCCCGAAATATTTTATTTAGTTGCGGGAACATATTCGGGTTGCTGGTTTTATTGTTCCAATATAAAGTTACTTATGCTCTGTAGTTTTCTTTTATTAATATTTAGAGATTTTTGATCGTCGACTTCAGGTTAGGTCTGTCAGTGAACTGCCTGTACAAGGTTTTTGATCTCGACAGCAGTCTGCTTTTGTGTCGATGCAGTGCAGACAACGTGTATTTGTATAATTTTGTACCTTTTGTGCCTCATTTTGTGTTTTTTGGTAAGCTAAGTTTCGCTAACCAAAAGTACATCAGGGGCTTGGTCTTTGAGCAACTTAAACAGCGTGACTATTAACGAAAGGACCTTTATGGTTTTTTCCGCCATGTTCGTAGCCATTATGACTGGAAGCGCTTTCGACCCGACAGAAGCGCTTTGATTTGGTTTTTGAATCTGACGTTGTAGCTGAGCCATTTGACCCTGTATTGAAAATAAAATAGCTAGCATATCAGATGAAACTTTCGATGCTCTAGGCGCTGTGGCCTTTACTTTACTGGAACTTAGGATAACTCCGATAATTTGCGATGTGTCCCGTGTTTTTACATAATTCACACGAGAACTGGCTTTTATCACACGCTCCTCCTCTACTCAGATCTTACACATTGAAGTTGCATTTGTGAAATGTTTTCGTTCCTCTTTAATCGACGCTTAATCTTTTGACAAAAAAGTTATTTCCTATGGCCGACTTACATAGCTCTATTGTGTGCTTCAGTTTCATTTGTTGGTATTTATAGGTGAAGCACTTGGATTGGAAGACTTCTGCTGTTTCTGCTGCTGATGTTGTTGTTGCGGCTGGAGCTGTATTTGTTGGTGTTATTGTGGCCCCCTAGATTTAGGCCTAGATTTCTGTTGCAGCTATTCTTGTGACAAACTTTGGTTTTGTTGTTGTTGTTGTTGTGAAAATGTGCTCTAGAGCTCTAATTGATACTCCGTCTTCCTTCTTGCCATTTGCTTAAACTTTATAACTACTACCCTCTGCTGCATCTGCCCTATGCTTGTGTAAAGGCTTTCTACTTCCTCCACCTTGTCTTCGGACTCGGAAGCTGCCTGAGCGGTGAAGTTATTGCTGCCTTCTAGATAGCGGCGTTCCCCACCATCGGAGATATATGGGTACTCATCGCACTCGGATACTTGACACATCTCTTTCGCTGCTACTAATGCTGAAGGTGCCCTTTCGCCCGCGTCACCTGATAGACTTTTAGATGAAGCTGACAGCGAAGTGCGTTCTACTTGTTTGGGAGTTAGCTTGTACTTCCTTCTCCTCTTACTACTACTTTCTAATGTGACCTTTACTGGGTGGTCTGATAGTATTGCAACGTCAACTGTAGTCACACCATCCGCTAGGCCTAGGGGGAGCGAAACCCCTCTTCCTCATCCATTATCGACATTCCTTAGTTTACTAATTTATTTACATAGAAATATATGAAAATAAAAAGTTTTTTTCTGGCCGGGAATCGACCCGCACCACTCAAATAGTAGCCGGACACAACTTCCACTGGTCTAATTTGCCTTTTAGCTTTCACTGCCAAAATTATTATTTCGGAAATAACTCTTTTTTTTCATTTTTTGCGAAAAGGCGAAACATGTTTTACCTCCTAAACGATCTGTGAACATATGATATCATTCAGACACTCAAACATCCTTGAACATCGATCACCAACCCTCTTTCACGGTTCTGTTTTTGGCCATCGCTCTCATCCATAAGACCATCTTTTCATTAACAATATTTTGTCTACTAAAGTTGAACATTCAACATTCAACATTGTGTAATTGAAAGCCCCCTTAATTTAGATCTAGGTGTTTAACACGTACTATATTCGCTCAAGTACACACTAAGTTCTACCAGGTTTTGAAATACAGTTTTTGAAATATAGACTCTGATATCTTAGGCTCTTATAATATTATTGCATTTCAAAGCAACGGTAGGTTTGAAAAACAACTTCACCAGAAACGATGTTATCGTTTTTAATTTGCAATAAATTAAATATACCATAAATATATATATATATATATATATATGTATGTATATAATTGATTTTTAATTGTTAAATTTTTGCGTCAAGTTAGCGATTGTCTTGTAACTATTCCTATGTTAAATAAACTTATTATTTGGCTTAGGACAAATTGTTACAATCTGTCTTAAGTTAAATAATGCCTTTAAAGCTTTTTAGTTTTTACTAATTATGGCATAGTTCATATACATATGTACATATAGAGTATATATAGATATATTAAATTTAAAAAGGAATACACATGCATGTAAATATTCGTATGTTATGTATAACAAAGAAATCATGGAAATATACTTCTCTTTTTAGCAACTGGTGTGAATGGAGAACAACAACTTGTGGTTAATCTTGAATTAAACGGAGTTAATTACGAAGGCGTACTAATTGCAAGTCCGAATCCAACAAATACCATTGCTACGAGAAATGAGTTAGAGACATCTTCACAACCCTCAATTGTATCTAATGGACCAAGCGAGATTCAAAATAAAGCTCGCATAGACGATAGACCATTATCCCTCATACAACCATAAAGAATAAAATTCTGAATTCCCAATTCGTGCTTAAAATTTTGTTGGCACAATAACACAATTTTGAAACATACTAAAATACCAAAGGATCCAAGGATAAATTCCTTTCAAGCTGTACATATACATATATAGAAATGGGGAACCATGTTAATCACACTACTAAACTATTTGTATTTAAAAATCCCCACTAACAATGTACTATTGCTTTGAAGATAGCGCTTGCTCTAGAGGGTTTTTTTTTAGAACTTTTAGCGAAAAATACATTCGAATTTAGCAATATTTAAAAATTTTCAAGAAAATCTACATGTTAGAGTACATATTTATGTATGTACTCGTATATATCAAAAAGACAGTTATTTAAAAAAAAAAAATCATAAAATAATTGGATGTCAAGAGAAACCTTTAAGTTCTTTATATGGTAGAAGACAATTATAAAACTTACCAAATTCATTGGCTTTTGAGAAAAAAAAAATAAAAAATAAAACAGGCGGCGAAATAAAACATTTTATTGAGAGCATAACAGAGACAAATCGTTTTTATTTTAATGTTAAGATATTTGATAACATTTCGTACAGCTACAATTTTGTGTTCCTGTTTTTTTTTTTTTATCTGACTCGATTTGAACAATTTAATTGTGTTAATTATGGTATTAAAATATCAACAATTTGTCTGTAGAAATAATTATTATAGTTATCTAGTTGTTAAGAAATGTAAAATGCTGATATTATTTTTATGAATACAGCATTCACAGTTAGGTATTACTGTTTTTTTAGTTAATAGGATGTGCTTACATTTACAAAGTTTCCTGTAAATAGCTTAAAATATGTAATTTGAAGTGTATGATAGCGCGAATAGCTGACACTGGCAAACGCATTTTATATAATTAAAATTATGGCTGTAAGCAATAGTTTGCTTATCAGACTATAAAGCATCGAAATTAATAGAAAAAGAAATCTTTTTTTTTTTTAATGTAACCTAGATTTAATTCTGTATTTATCTAAATTTAATACTATTATTAGCACCGCAAAAAAATGCGGTTAATAAAATGTTATTTTTTTTAATTTTTACTTTTGAATTGTGAATTATTCAATTTGATTATTCATTCAAAATAAATACTTATTAGAAAAAAGCGATAACGCATAAATAGTGTTTAATTTTTCTATTATTAGGTTGAAAGTGCAAATCATACTTAGAAAGTTTTAACATGTATTAAAGTGAATTTTTCCTTGATCGGACAGCTACGGTACTTAAAAAATTTGGCCGCCGAAGGGAGACATATACACCGTGAGGTTTGATTTTCAATAGGCTTTTTTGACAGATTACGCGTGAATCCTATAAAACTGCTTTGCAATTTTTGTTCAGTATCGTTTGGCAAGTCATCATGGAAAGAAACACAACAGCGTATCCAAATTTTTCAGCTCTCGACCTACTGAAACCACTATTGCCAATACTATTCGCAAATTTGAGTCACAGTTTACATTAGTGGATGATACTCGACCGGTAAGACCAACTTCAGCACGTAGTGAAGAGTACTGAAGACCATGACGAATCGATTCGTCGTCGTTCTCAGCAGCTTGGGTTGGCGTATTTTACGTGAGGATCTCGGCCTTAAAGCGTACAAAACTCAACTTGTGCAAGAATTGAAGCCAGGCGACTTGAATTTGCGTCATATTTTCAGTGAATGGGCCCTGGAAAGTCTCAGGTCTTTAGGAATAAGCCAGCTACGACTGAAGTTTTGGAAGCCAACATTACTCGTGTTATCCGCGAGACTCCTGTCGCTATGGTCGAACGAGTCGCCCAAAATTGGACCTTCCGAATGGACCACCTCAGACGTAATCAATATTCACATTGGCCAATATTCACATTATATCATTTTCAAAAAGTAAATGCCATGAATTGTTCTTTTAACCGATAATAAAGATTTTAAGTTCACTTTCAAATTTGTGTTTTATTTTACACTATAAATCAAATCTCACGATGAATCACCCTACATATGTTTTTAATTTTTGTTTTATGTTGCTGAATCACAAGTATAACCGACCAATAGCAAAACAAATAGAAAATAAACAAATAACCTAAATAAATAAAATCCCAGCATGTACAATTCGACACTTTGTAGTTTCGTACTGATCGCCGACGGGTGTACACACGTCAACATAGTGCACTCGCGAGTTTTAACACTCGCTTCTCGTGTGTTGTAAAAAAAAAACAGGGCGCGTGCAATAAAATATTTAGTTCAGTGCAGGGCAGTGTCTAAAACAATAAAAAAAGTACAGTGCGAGTATCCCAACTCTACCGCCCCCGATCGTAGTACTGTTGCTTGTACTTGGTCACTACTGTTTCTGTATTTATCATATGGCATGGGCAATGGCTGAATGTATGTAACAACCGACAAATAGCGGGTTGCAAGTGTGAGTTTTGTTATAAGTGCAGAACACCTACAACAACTTGATTCGGTACACATCGTCGGAGTTGTGTTTTCTATGTTTCTATGTGATTGTGGCTAAAGAAATCAGGGTTGACGTAGCTAATATACGCGAGCTAAAATGTAATCACTTTTCAACGTACGCCTACGTCTGTAAATACAGACCAGCTGTTTTGGCACTTAGTGAAACACAGGTTCCCGCTCACACATCTCAAATCGCTCTGATCTGAAGCTACTTGGCTTCGAACTAGTGCCATTATTGTTCTCTCACCGCGGTCTCGCCATTTACGTGCGTAGTGATGTTGCTTATCAAACTTCACCACAATGTGATCTGTGTTCCAATATAGAATTCAACCTCTTGTGACTAAAATTCCATCCCCGAAGTCAATTTTCCAATACTGCTTTATTTAACGAGTTCGATGCTTTGTTTGATTTCGTTCAAAGAATTATATCCCTATATCCTCATACTGAAATCGTTATTACGGCGATTTTAATATACAGAACTCTGGGTGGTTTAAAAATTCTCGAAAACACCCGATGGACTGTGTGTTGAGATCTTCGTTACGGAAAACAACTAGACCCAACTTGTAAATGAGCCCACACGTAAATATATCAGATGTTGATAGTGATAGTCATACCGTTAACACTCTGGATCTGATTTTAACTTCTCACCCTAATAAATACAAGGTCAATGTGCTATCTCCACTAGGCGCGTCGGACTTAGTGAAAAAAATTCCTAAAAGAACAGTATGACAATACGAGAAAGTCATTTGGAGGTGTCTGAATAGCTTCTTTAAAAATTTTAACTAGTCGTTATATTTCCTCGATAATGACGTGGATGTCGCGTGGTGCAACTCGAGCTGTAAGAGGCTGTCAGAGTTAGAGAAATGTTTTTTCGGTCCTACAAGACCAACCCCACTGAGGAAAACTGAAAAAAGGTCAAACTAACCAGGAATAACTGCAACACTTTTCTTAAGCGTGTGAAATTCCAATACGATTAAATACCACAAAAGTAGAAGCAAAAAATTCTAAAATGCCCAGAGGTAGTAAACATTTTTGGTCGTTCTTTAAAAACATTAGAAGTTTTGCCTCATTCTCAATCCCAACGCTCATTAACAATGATATTCCAGATGTTAGCTCTTTGGACAAAGCAAATGTGCTTGCCGTACACTTTGCGGCCAGCTCAACACTCCAGATTGTGCTTTGTCCCCGCCTACACTTGAGTGCATGGAATCTTCAATGGGACGCAGCTTTTTCATTATTCCTACGCTTTAGGGCTCTTTCCGAGCAGATGGAAAATAGCATTTGTCCAGCCCGTCCCTAAAAAAGGCGAATCCTACAGACCCATTGCACTTACGTCCCTTCTATCCAAAGTCATGGAAAAGCTAATAAACCGTCAGCTTATGACATATCTCGAAACGCGAAAACTTCTCAATGGCCGGCAGTATAGTTTTCCGTTTTGTCTCCGACACTCGTTTTAATTTTCATTAATGATCTCTTATCTGCTACTTCTAATCTAACTGATGACAGTTCTCTCTGTTTTTCATATTCTTTCCCGGACTTACGTCCCTGCTCTTCGGCTGTAGTATTCTATTGTAGTATTCGTTGTATTCAGTTAAAATGTGTGGCAACTTTTCTAAATATTGTAAGATTAACATCTCCAGTTTTACCACCAAAACTTTTATAGCTGACCATGTTATGGGTTGCAGTATTGTCCAATTTTTTTTTTTTAATTCTTTCTCATTTAAAATCAAAAGAGCTTTTACTCTAATTGAACTTTGAAATATGTATGTCACGGGTATAAATATCCTACCCGAGTACAGGTGTGGCTAGGTGGCACTTTGGAGTAATGTACCTCCTAAACCGCTTTAGATTTTTTGCTAAAACTCCGGATCCAGCAGCTGCAGACATTGATGGTCTAGCGTCAGGTCTTTCTTGTAAGGCCGTACTTAAAAAGCTCGCTATGCCAAGTTTCATGTTGAAGTTGCGCAGTACCTAAACATTGACTGACCGCTCTTCAATGACTTGCATAAATACCTCTTTGACGATCTGGCGAAGAAAGCGCTTACGCCTCAACTTATTGTATGGGATGTTCGTACTACATATTTTCAAAATATATGATGTATATTATGTTTTCATGTTGAAAAATAGATATAATAGCCAACGCTTTGTCTGTATTGGTCCATTCCTCCTTTTGTTTTATTATAAAACTCTATAATTTCCGATTTGCCGCTTGTGCTGATGGAATCATCGTCATGCATCGATGCTAATAAAACAACTACCTTGTTTTTTTTTTCGGCATGTATGAGCACATGGAAATATTGGGTATAAAACCGAAGACTTTTTCGCACAGTTCCAACCGCCGTCAAATTCATCGACCACAAGTTCTGAAGTTAATTGAGGATTGTAAACAAATTGTCCATTGTTATATTGCGTCCGCTTCCATGAAAGCGTCTTACCAAATCCCTAACCACGCGTTCACCCTGATTAGTTTCCTGTCCCGCAACAGCTTTGCCCATGCAGTGGGTAAGAGTTTTTGGCATCACATACCCACCACACTGATGCCATATTTTGCCGGTTTGGATGGAATGTATTGCGTGAAGTAGGTAAAACTGCTCATCCACGGTAAGGTTTTCAGTAGGCTTGTACAAATGTTCAAAATTGTAATACATCATTGTCCATAACTCGGTGATTGGTGCAGCTTTGCCAGTTTGTTGGCGTATCCCTCTTGTGTTTGAATTATCAAACCTTATAAATCTTAATATTGCTTGAAATCGATTGATGCCTATGGCAACACGATAAAGTGGACAGTTTTTTATCGACCAGAAGTCCGGCACACTTTCGCCAGTTATAATATAATAAGCACTCATATGAACGCATACATTTCGCTCAATGTCACATGCTTCCAAGTTTTTCTATTTTCTCAGAACATATAAAGAACAACGCAAAAAATTGCTACTGGCTACACCTGTACTTGGGTATACGTTCTCGTAGTAAAAGTTGGGTATAAGGACTAGGGATAGTATAGGGATAGGGATTTTGGTGGGGGCTGACGCCCCCATTTATTTCGCTTAAACAAGCAAGCTTAAACTAACTTAAAAAACTAGAACTTAAAAAGCTAACTTAAAAACTAGGACTAACTTAAGGGAGTGGTGGAGTTCACGAAGAGCAAAACGAAGAAAACGACGTTGAATGTTCTCGATTCGGGATATATGTGTTCGCTGAAAGAGGGACCACACTTGGCTGGCATATTCAAGAAGGGGGCGGACACACGTAATGTAAAGTGACCTTGTCACATAAGGGTTTCTAAATTCTTTAGACAAACGTTTGATAAAACCGATGAGTTGGCTTTAAGGATTGTCTCATCAATATGCGAACGGAAGTTTAACTCTCTATCGTATAAAATTCCGAGGTCGCGAAGGGATTGCACCAGGTTGGTCATGCAGAAAATTAAGTCTAGAGGGGGGTTGATAGGACTTATGAGATAAAGTAAGTCATAAATTGGCATTTGGAGACGTTAAGCTGAAAGCAATTTTTTAAACACCAGGTGGAAAACTTATCGAGGTCTACTTGAAGGAGAATAGAGTCTTGGGGTGAAGAAATAGTTTTGGAGAACTTAGTGTCATCGGCGTAAATGGATAGGGAGCAGTGTTTGATAATCCTCTCAAGATCGTTTATAGTTAGAATGAAAAGGAGGAAACCAAGATGGCTGCTTGTGGGATACCAAAAGTGGCTGAAAACGGGGTTGTGAAGGCTTACCTAAAGCGAACGCTATAGTAACGGATTTTCTGATAAGAAGATATCCATTTTAACAAAATGGGGTCAAAACCGAGGGAAGACAATTTGAAAAGGATCAGTTGATGTGATATTTTATCGAAGGCCTTAGCGAAATCTGTAGCAATAACATTAATTTCGTTGTCATTTTCTATGGCTGAAAGCGCAAAGGACACGAATTCAACTAAGTTTGTAGTAGTTGATCTACCTTTTAGAAATCCGTGCTGACTGGGTGATATAAATGACTTGCACTGAAAGCTTAGAACATCATATAAAAAACTTTAGAACATTTTAGGTATGCGAGAAAGCTTAGCAATGGGACGGTAGTTGGTTACTTCATTCTTTGATCCCTTTTTGTGAATCGGGGTTATGAAAGGGGTCTTCCAAACTTGGGGGAATTCCCCTTGTGTGAGGGACAGATGAAATAGGGAGGAATGTGGGTGTGAAAGATTTAAAAATTCATCATTGAGATTTTGTAAGTTTTCTTCGATAAGAGTGGGATCAAAAGGTTGAGGGAGAGAGGGGCCAATGGAGAAATTGAGAAGGTACTTGAAATACGTGGGGTCGGGTACGAAGGGGTTCTCTGCAAATGACTGCTTAAAAAAGTTTGCAAAATAGTTGGTAATAATATGTGGGTCAGTAGATGATATGTTATCGAACGAGAGAGAGAGGGGATATCCGTCTGATTTTCTTTAGTAGTTTACGAATTGATAAAATGTCTTAGGATCATTGATCTGCGCCGTGTCGAGAAAGCGCTGATAAAGGCAGTTATAGAGCTGGGCGAATTGCAAATAAGTTCCAAGATAGTTAGAGTAGTCGTAATAAGAATTGGTGCGAAGAAAAGCTGCCCATAATTTGTTTCTTTTATTACGTAAAGAGCGAAGTTTTCTGTTGTACCATTGAGGGGAAATAGATTATGTTTTATGCCCTGAAAAGGGGACGTAGAGAGAAATCGAATTAAATATTTCGCTGTAGAAAATGGAGATAGCATCAGGTAAGGATAGGTTAGTAAAATCAAAAGAACATTTGCTAAGATAGGTATTGATTTTGCGATGTAGGATTCGATAGGTTGATCTGGGAGAATGTAGCAGCACATAACGTACAGGGACCTATTGGGAAATGTTATTTTAATTGAGACAAAGTATATTTTAGCAGAAGAACAGATAGCGATGAGAGAAGAGTTGAGGTTATTGTGAATAGCAAGAAGGACACCTCTACATGGAGAATCAACTTAAGGAATGGCAGGATCATTAACCATAGGGAGAGAATGATCGTCTTCTCAGAAAACATTAAACGAAATTCCTGGCTCTTTATGTCGGGGATCAGATTGGTTTCTGCAAGAGCATAGACGTCGAAAGAGAGACTGTGTGATTTAGACAATACATCCCGAGTTTTAGAGCGCAAGCCTCTTATGTTTTGGTAGTAAAATGTAAGAGGTAGTTTGTTGCGTGGATGAGTAGGAGAGTGTAGATGAGATGCAGGCAAAGAAGGTAAATTAGAAACGAAAAGTGAACATAGCTGCGGAAAGTAGCGAGGTCATCCGCAACCTTTTGAGGAGGTGTGTCGAAGATTTTCGTATATCTTTTTATCCCTTAGCCTAGATATTCTTTTGGGTCAATTTAATGTTAGGCGGTGAAAGGGGATTAAATATGTCATGGGTACAACTACATTTCTCTAACGATTCACAGATGAGAGCAAGTTTCATAGAAAAGTTTTTTAGTGTATTACTACTCTTAAAATGCCTGGGCACGTTTTTCGGAAAATTGATAGAGAGAGAGTGAGAGAAAGAGAGAGAGTAGATATTTCGCTCCATGGGTGCCATCCAATATTTAATGGAAAGACTAAATTATTAGTACATACTGACTTGTTTTTTAGGCAAGCATTCATCTCACGAGATTTTAGTTGCCTGAAAAAAAAAGAAGCGTTCTTCTATCAGGCTGAAAAGGACAAGCTGTGCTGCAAATGCTTTATGTCGCTCAGCTGCGGATGTAGACGGCGACGTAGCCCACTAAAAGTGTGCTGGTTCAGTAGGGCGGTAAGGAGACGCGATATTTGGCAGCAACATACAATTCGATGGCTTATTGAATGAAAGGAAACACGTCGCTTCCTTTAACATTTATGTAGCTCTGAGAAAGTGAGATCGGTTCTCTAGGTACTCCAGTCATTACCGGATTACATAGTTTAGTAGAATTAAAGTAGTTATAAATTAAATTAAAAACAATAATAAATACACACCTATATATACTCGCTGTTATATATAAGGAATCAATAATAAATCAATAAACTCAAATCAATCAAGGAGGTTGGTTTACATCTTAAGCGATAGTATTACATCTCTAAAAATGAAAAGGGTTAGAACAAATATGTCAATAGAAATTGGTGAAAGTTGGCATGAAACAATTGACTTAAGTAAGAGAAAAAGTAATTTTAGACTGAATAGTGTTGCAGCAATTCAAATAATTCCATTTTCTACATGCAGTAGTTTTGATGAAAAGCCAAGTTTGAATAAAACTGCAGTGAATTTAAAAGCTGATGATGGTCATAATCTTAAATCTTTGGGTCCATTAATACTCACAGTAAACTGTACACATTTTTGAAAACACGCAAAAACCTAACATTATTCTTGACTTACGTACGTGTCAAGAATTAGGTTCATTAAAAGAATTCATGAATAAATTCTAAGTCACACGAAGAATTCATTTCTGAATATATATGTAGATGTATGTATTTAGTGATTATGTTGTTTTGTAGAAACGTGCAACGATTGAATTAAAACTTACTACAATTTGCATAATTAAAAAGCTTAAAACTAAATAAGATGAGATTGGGATCACAAACAATTATCAATAAGAAAGTGAGACCATCAGAATGAGCTCACAATTTAGGTGTCATTGGGAAGACAGATGTATCTTTAGGCTTATGTTTGGTTCCGAAAAACTTAAATGAATATATCATATAAATCTTTTTTTCTATCCCAAAAGCTAAATATTTTTAGATATGAGAGATATGAACGTTTTTTTTAATGCTAGATCTGAAAGATAATTTTCGACAGTTAGCATGCATTGGATGAAGTATCCAAGTATTTAGTTGTTTCTAGTATCCCTTTCGGGACTTACTTATTAATGAACTTCCTTTTGGGATTACTACTTCCACTAAAAAGTGTCAAGAAATTAATCAAACATATTAAAATAAAAGGATATTTCATCTATTTTAATATAATGATTTTATTATTGGCGGTAAATCTGAAGAAGAACGTGATATTGTTTTAAATGTAATTTTAGAGAGGGCTAGAAAAGGCAATGTTAGAAAAAGTATAAAGTGAAAAGAATTAAATGAAATGAGTTTTCAAATGAGAGCATGTTGCCGGATCCTGAGTGGATCAAGGCCATTCAAAGTATTTCAGATCCTGAAAATAGGAAGGATTTGGAAAAAAATTGTAGTAAAAGTACACTACTTGAGGACATTTATACCTAAGTTTTCTGAACTGAACTCTTTTATAAGCGCGGTACTTATGAAGAGTGTAATTTTTCAATGTGCCCCTTTGCAGGCACAAGCTTAAAAAAATTAAAAGAATTTTGATTGAAGCAGTCATCTACACTTATTTTCCCCGGATAGAAATATTGTAATGCAAACAGATGCTTCAAATATGATAGAAGGCTAGGATGTTTAATGCAAAAAGACAAAATCATTGTATATGATTCGCAGAGTCTAAATCATACGGAGAAGTTTTACTCCTAAACGGAGAAGAAATTGTTGACAGTTGTATTTGCATGTGATAAATTTCACGAATATATACTCGTATATTCATTTCCATAAATATAGGAAATATCTTAGCTGTTTCTCCCATAGCTGTTCACAAGCTGTAACTGCTGGTATTATGTAACCATGATTTTCCTGAAGATTGAGGCCGTGGAAACTGTGTCTATTGTTGCCATCCATTTTTCCTCACTGTAAATGACTTTTACCAGAAGATTTTCATTTCATCGTTTTACCATCGAGACTTGGATGATGGTCTTAGGACCGTCCACTAGTGCTACTAACTTCCGGGAAGTTGGTGCTTCAGCATTTTTTGGCTGATGGCTTCAGGAATATTGACCGGCTTCTGTGTTGCCATTTCTGCCGGTTTCTTCCCCTATTTGCTTGTTACCACAGTAAAAGCTGCTTTTTCGTCACACCGGTTTTTTACACTGCCTTTGAAGGTGTCCTAATTTATAGCAGTTCCAGCGCATTTGTTCCTCGGCACTTATTCTTTCGCAGATGTATTCAACGGATACTACTTACCTGAAAAGCATGTTCCTTTGGAAGCAAGTCAGCAAGTGCTGACTGTAGCTCCGAATCCGGTTCGTCCCTTGCCATTTCGTCGATTATTGCTAGGACTGCGGTTTTTGAATGGCCTAAAGTCAGGTAGCCTGTATGATTTTCTATGTCAATTGTTTAGATTAGATTCGTCCTGAAGTCGGATGATCAAATCGTTTTTTCTCCATTAGCGCTAAGGTTTGTCTTTTAAACTCAGATTTGAGTTCAAGGAGGGTCAACTGCAATATTTTTCGACCCATGATGGCTTTACGACAATCACAAATACACAATTTTTTTTACACACAATAAGTCCTATCCTACTATTCACACTCATATAAAACTTTTATGGAGGGTCAAACGATAAAGGTACATACACAATTTATTTCTTTTAATACAATTAGTTTACTTGAAGTCACAATTCAACAAAAATTTATAATTCAATACAATATAATAAGAATTATATATAATATATATAATATAATGAGAATTATATTATTTATATTTGAATTGTAACAACCCTGGCGGCAGTGTGTGGCTCATAAAAATGTCAAACAGAACAAACCTAAGTAAACTGTCAGATTGAACAAAAATGACGCCGATTTTTATTTATTATTTCCAATTTTTCATTCTTTGTTCTGAAGCCCGCGCTGCCGCCGGGAGTCCGCCAAAAATAGTTAATGCATATATTTGTATATCACTAAAATTTGTGAAGAAAACATTGATGTTAACCTTAGAGATCTTCCGTGACTATTAAGAGATCAAGTCTAGCAAATCAACTTTGTTTAAAGAGTCGTGCAAAGGATCTCACATTGCAGTGGTTCGGAAAAGAGACTTCGGCGAGGAAGTCATTTGTGGCTGATATCCAAATAGGCAGGGTAATGTGCAGACATTGAGTGATTTTGATCTATAACAAATGAGTCAACACTGGGGTCCACATATGCTACGAGATGACCAAATTTCGACTTCAGGGCTTACAAAGGAGATTCGTAAGGGATCCGGAGTTTACAGCCGCCTATCGAGATGTAATCGTAGATTACGTGAAGGAAGGATATGCCAGAAAGCTGTCGAAGGTTGAAGACGAAGCGGAGAATGATAAAACTTGGTATCTGCCACACTTCGGGGTTAGAAATCCGAACAAGCCCCAAAAAATTTGTTGGTTTTCGACGCGGCCGCTAAAGTCAACAACGTATCGCTGAATTCATTCCTGATAAAGGGGCCTGACAATCGCCGCCATTTGTAAGACCGTTTACTTACAACGGTCTAGATTATATCGCCCAGTATGCGTTACAGTTAGACGATGCAGGGAGAAGCGATGGATTGCGCTTTTCTCTTGCATGACGGTAAGAGCAGTCCGCCTCGAAGTCGCAGCCGATCTATCGACAGATGCCTGAATCCTATGCATCCGAAATTTCGTGAACAGGCGAGGTGTTCCTAAGGTGATAAGGAGATAATGGCGCCAATTTAATTGGTGCGAGAAATGAATTGGCAACTTTCGAAATTTTTGACAACGATACCATCAAGACGGGGATGTGTTCGAGAGGTATCGAGTGGGTTTATAATTGCTCACTAAACCCACACGCACAGACAATAGAGTGTACTGAAATGTTCACTTAGCGAGGTGGCTCCGAGAATAGAGACTCTGCAGAGTGCTCTTATAGAGGCAGAGAATATAATGAACATCCGTCAACTCACGCACATGCCGATGTCTTCTGAGTAGGAGGAACCCTTGACACCAAATAATTTTCTTTTGGGTGACGTGAACTCAGCCCTATATCTTCGAAAACAATGGCGCGTCAGTCAGCAAATAAAATATCGATACTGGAAGAGATAGATGCGGGAATATTTGCCAGTGCTCACGAGACGGTGCAAGTGGTTCGAGCGAGAGTTAGATTTGGTGCTCATATATGAGGTCAACGTTCCGATAAGTAAATGGATGCGAGGAAAAATCTCAAAGTGCTTCCGGGCAGATACAATCAGATCCGTTTAGTAGAAGAAAGAACGCCCGCAGGAGTTCTCCGGCTGTCAAACTGGCAGTTTTAGATATTGGTGAGGCTTCGGTCATGGACCAGTTCACCTCACGTTGGGCGGGATGTTGAGTATTATATCATTTATATTTGAATTATAACGACCCTGGCGGCAGTGTGTGGTTCATAAAAATTTCGAACAAAACAAACCTAAGTAAACTGCCAAACAAAAATGACGCCATTTTTTATTTATTATTTCCAATTTTCATTCTTTGTTCTGAAGCCCGCGCTGCCGCCAGGAGTCTGCCAAAAATAGTAAGTATATGGTATATATTTGTATACCACTAAAATTTGTGAATAAAACATTTATGTTAACCTTAGAGAATAAACATTACCAAGCAATCGAGCGCATATAAGCGTATGCTAAACTTCTTTAGAGTTTCATTGCCGATGTAGTGAGGTACATTCAACTTATAGGCTCTTCGGGGTTTCCGACAGTCCAGCCGGGACAACTTTGCGCCGCCGCACTTCAGAATTGAGTTAACCTCTGTTCGACGCCTAAATTTAGATTCCCTGCCGTCTTTTGAGAAATTTTTGTATAAATAGCTTCGGTAGCTTTCAGCTGCAATAAAAAATAAAAGAGTGTTCGATACGAGAAGAGTTGTAACTCAACTTTAGCAGGATCTTCTGGGGCACAACTACGAGTTGGTTACAAGAACTCGCGAACTAATTAAGAGTGCACCGAATAACAATTCAGCGTATACTACTTTCGAAATTTAGTCCACTGCACCCTCAACTGTGGCTGACTCAAGTCATTTCAATTTGTTTATTTGCTGGTTAGTCTGGAGGGCGATGCTTTTAGCAACTAGTGAACCATTTCCCTCCCACATCAGAGTTACAGTTACGACATATGATACGAGGTGAAGACTTGTCTGGAAAAAGGCCATCAGCTATTCTTGCTGCATTATGCCGCGACCGGTCATTTATGTGCACACTCTTATTGATTAAACAAGCGGCATATCTAACATAATTGGCACTGGTGCAGATATTTTCGTATTGCTAAAGAAGTACGCCAACATAATAAAATACTTGTCTCATGTCAACTTCACGCTTCTATCGATGCTACTATTGTACTTAACAACTCGTATGGTACTAAAACTATAGTACTCGATCTGGTACTTCGCAGAGAATTCCGCTGAAGTTTTCTAATCGCCGACGTCAGATGACCAACCGTCGGCGAAGACTTCATTCATAACTTTGATTTAACGATCCGGTTAAATCACAGAATGCTCAGCGACAACATCACCAACCTATGAGTCCAAGGCAACATAATCAAAACAATTGAAGAAACAAACCATTTTGCTGACATCCTCAAGGATTTTATGGGTATCACCCTCGACAAGAATCCTAGTACCCATGAACATTCTGTCCAGCATCATATCATCATCAGAGAACATCTCTTAGCGGAATGATTTTGTCGGCTTGCCGGCGAAAAACTTACAGCGGCAAAGGAAGAGTTGCAGGATATGATGTCAGAAGGGATCTATCAGCCATCCAAAAGCGATGGTCACCTCCACTTCAAAGGCTGCAAGAGAAAGCCGGAGGCTATATATCAAGTGGTGACTACCGTCGTCTTAACTGCATCACCGTCCCGCATAGGAATTCCCATACCACACCCCAAAGATTTCTGTCAATAACTCGCAAATTGCACCATTTTCACAACATTAGACCTGAAGGAAACTTACCACCAGATACCCCTTGCACCGGAGGATCGTCCAAAGACGGCTGTTATAGCACCTTTAGGTTCCTTTGAATTAAATATGACACTTCACAGACACGGAGAGGATTTAATTTTTGCTTCGGTTTCTTTAACGATATTCTCATGACGTCAACAAGCGTAGAAGACCATCGATAAAACCTGCGCATAATTTTCAAAAAGTTACAGCACGATTAGACCGGTGAACTTATCTCCTTCTGAACTTATGCTTCTTTGGAGGCCCTGGGTTAAAATACTTGGGATACACCCTCAACAAGACCGGCATAAAACCTCCCACAAATTGAAGTGAGACATTGATCAACTATCCAAAACCGCCAAATCCAATTCCTGGGATCGTGGAATTTTTATCGAAGTTATATACCCAGAAACTCAAGTTCATCTCGTCAGCGATAAACTTTATGTTTTGTGGATACCAGAAGGAAACAAAGTATTCGATGAGTGCAAAGTTAAGTTGTGAGATGCAGTTCAATTAGCGCATTCACAATTTGGTGTACGACTGGTGCTGCGATACGACGTCTTAGACATAGCAGTTGGAGCTACTCTGGACTAACGCATGGGTGATCCAACTCCAACCACTTGGTTTCTTCTCTAAAAAGTTAAGTCTGAAAGAAGGTAGATACAAGGTGTACACATGGGAACAATTATTCATCTATAGAGCAGTTAGATATTTTCGACACCTAATAGATGGCCGTGAAGTCATCATCCACACTGACCACAAGCCGCTGGTGCTCGTATTCGACCAGAAATCAGATCACGTTTGTGACTACGTAGATCAGATTGGAAAAATTGGCCACGTTGTGGCAGTTGTTTATTCTAGCATGTATTAACTAATATGCTAGTCAGATTCAAATCTGGCATTCTTTGTATACCAGTAGCCATATTTTCATTATCTTTGAATTCACTTTAAATTTAAATGTTAACAAATACCGTACTGTGTTGAAATATATAACCTTTAGGGAAAACTCTACTCTCCTTTAATTTATCTTTCGCTCGCAACAGTTCACCAATTTATTCAGTGTTGATTCAAAAGCGTACATTTCGTGGTGCAACATACATAACTTAAGTACATTTCGCATTTCTTCGCAACCGTTTGCAACCTATCAACCAGGACTTTCCTATCTTGATAAGCAGGAGTTAATAAAAATCCGCCGGTTGACAATCTAATCCCTTGATAGTTATTTTGTTGTCCCATCAACTGTGTGTAAGACTGTGTAAAAGACGCAGTGCACTATAGTGACTCAATAAACTGTACAAAACAAGCTCAACTATCGATAAATCGTGTCGCGCTTTCGGTTTCGTGTAGACAAGTGCAAAGTCTAGGTGGAGTAAGCCAAGCTCAATAAAATCGGATAATCAACCTTGGATACCTGAAAAATTTACAAAAAGAATACCCAAGAGGAAGGCAACACTGCTGAGCGACAAGAAAATACATCGTACATATAGACGGACAATAAGAG
This sequence comes from Volucella inanis, assembly GCA_907269105.1. Taxonomy (NCBI): domain Eukaryota; kingdom Metazoa; phylum Arthropoda; class Insecta; order Diptera; family Syrphidae; genus Volucella; species Volucella inanis. Next base: position 61,740,231 of record OU026155.1, read on the forward strand.
TCGAATTATTCAAATTTGCGTTAATCTGTCTCACCAAACAAAATAAATTGGAAATACGTAGTAAAAACGCATATTCGATATAACTTAGACCTGCATGGTGCATGAAATTTAAATACAAAATTTTCACTGGATAACGTATTTGATATCCGCAAATCCAAGCGTAGTCCGGCATAGCCATTCTTTGAATTTATTTTTGGTGCTTCGAATATCAGTTGCAACTATTCGCTAAAATCCATAAATGAGAGCAATTAAGATAGATATATCATATTAATTTCGTAAGGCTTTTGCCCGAATTTCGATAATCACTGCTATTACACCCATCACACTATTGCATTTTTTGTAGTTTCTTTCGCGCTTCATTGCAAGCTGTACGGTCCGCAGTCCGCAATCCACAACTCACTTATTATAACTTATTCGAGTTTTCGTCATCATCGTGGGAGAGATTGCTGCATGATCATTGCACTGACAGCATTTTGGATTAGATTTCTTATGCCGTTTTCTCCACTGCACGATAAATTTTTATAATCAATTTGCATGTACAGTAGATTTATAGCATCACTTTCTGGATTTCCTCTTCGTTCTCACCACAATTCGTTAAAATAATTGCCATATTTAGAAAATAGTACTTTTGGAGTAGGTGATGCCATCTCTTTTTAAAAATACTATATAAATAAATAAAGTATATAAATATTGCAATTTATTTCTATTGTTTTGGAATATCTTCGTCTTTATATCCGTATTCAATTAGCCATCTTCCTAAACAACGTTTACCCAGGTTTAGTAAAAAGTACTCAAACTACAAGAATTTCATAAATTCGTAAATAATCTTGTAAATAATAATTCGAGTATGACCAATTTAATCATCTGTTTACAAATCTGAGTGATCACGCTCTTGGCAGAGTTAAGGCCATTCAAATCACGGAGGAAAACTACCCTAAAGCACTTTTAAAACTAAACGAATATTATGACAACGACTGCCTTATCATTTTAGAATATATCGCAGACTTAATCGAATTACCAAAGGTTCAGGAGGCTTCTAATTCGTTAAGGATCTCGGTTAATAATATTTCTGCGTTGTTTGGCTCACTACTATCAATAGGATCGTTCGATAATAGTGAATATTTCAATGTTTAAGGCTGATCTGGAAACACAGTCGAACTTGAAGGAACAGTTAGATTACCAGAAGTGGGCTGAATTGAAAAAGGGTGCAAAAGTCCTCAAAAAAACGGTGTCAATATCTAGAAGCCAGGAATAGCAAGCAGTATATAAACAGTGTATAACAAGAAATCGTCTAACAAATCGAAGTTATCTTCTTTCAACCAACGGCCTCAGATTTCATTGGCTGCCAATCAATAATAATGCATTTTTTTGTCAAAGAGTAATCACTTCAAATTGTTTAAATTTTATTAAACTTTCAGTAATGGATAAATTTTCAACTGCAAAAAGATTAGGGCTTTGCTTGAATTGTTTAGGAAAGCGGCATAGCGTTTCCAAATGTCCCTCGTAGCATAGGTGTAAGGATTGTAGGCAATCATACCATAGACTTTTGCATAGATCTCAAACAATAGACATATCTTTTATAGAACTGGAATTGAACTACCCATATTAGCGCTCCTACAGAACAAGTTATTTTCGCAACCGCTCAAGGACTCATCGGAAGGTTTTCAATTTGGTAAGGTTTTTCTTAGTTCCCGTTTGCAGGTTAATTTCATAAAAGAGAAATTCACACCGTCACTTTGTCTCAAAACACAAAGGAAGTATGTCGACATCATAGGACATCTAAAACAAAAACAAAATATCAAACTCAATGCACCATTCGCTCCAAATACAACGACTTTGAAATTTCTTTGGAATTTTTAATTTCGTTATCCATCACTGGGTATGTGTTGAAAGTAATGCTCAGCATCACTGCTTGGAATATTCTGGGAATCTAGACCTCGCAGAAGAATTCTTCAACGAACCTTTTCGAATCGATTTGTTCTTAGCTGCGAAAACATTATTTGACTTGTTGCTAGAAGGTCAGATTAAGCTCGGCGAGGGACTGACATCGATGCAAAATACAAAGTAAGGTTGGATTGTGTCAGGAATGTACAAAACTCAATTTCGCAACAAGAAAAAATTGTGCTGTGGTATGTGGTAATGGGTACATCCATTGCACATGGGACTACTGTTTGGCTTATGCAGAGAAAGTGAAAAAAGTCCGGTACGAACGTACCAATTAAATGCCAACCCTGACTGACTCGAACTGCAACCAATTTCAGACTGCTATAATTTCCAAACTATTCATGACACATGACAGATAATTTTATTATTTACAAGCCTTTTAAACGATTCAGTTGTGTGGAAATTTTTATCCGCGATAAAATTCAAACGTGATAGTGTGATTGCTTTATATTTGGCTAGAAAACAACAAGTAGCTATCGTCAGAAGGGCTCTGACGTGACCCCAACGTGAATAAATCATTTGTGTCTCGAACCATAGCTCGTTACCGTGATACTGGCAGCGTTGCAAAATGCCATGGAGAACTCAGAACAAGTGCCATGGTCTTCAGTAAGGCCTTTCTACTGATTTAACTAGTCTTAGGAATCTTTATAACAGATACCACGAAATTTTCACCACACCTTCGCAAAAAGTTTCGGATGACCTCACTTCTTTTCGGAGCTTTGTATACTGTAAAAGAGTGTCTCAATTTTAGTCTAGCTCAGCTGATCATGATAAATTTTTTCGTTTCTAACTTGCATTCTTTGTCTTCTTGTCATCTACACTCCCTTACTCTTCCACGTAAAAAACCCCCTTTTACATTTTACTACCAAATCTCAAGAGACTTGCGCTCTCAAACTAGTGCTGTTTTCTCTAAATCACATGGCCTCTCTTTCGACGTCTATGCTCATACAGAAACCAATTTGAGCCCCGACATAAAGAGTCAAAAACTATTCCCATCTTCTTATAATGCCTTCCGAGATGATGATCACTCCCTCCCTATAATTAATGATCCTGCCTTCCTTATAGTTGATTCTCCATGAAGAGGCGTCCTACTTGTAATTCACAATAGCCTTAACTGTTCGCTCATCAGCGCTCTCTTCTTCTGTCAAAATAATACTTCCCACTGTACGTCATGTGTTGCTACATGCTCCTGTAGCGACAATCGTCAATCGTTAAAGCGATTGACCAACTTTTTGACCTAAGTAATTCCATCGACCATATTTTTATCTTTGGTGATTTTAATCTGCTGAACTATAGTTCATCCAAGCAATGTCTATTCTATTCTATTCATTGATCGTACAACAGACTCAAGCCTATGCCAAAACAGTGACCTCTCTAACTTCATCGGTAGGCAACTAGACCTTATTTTCATTAGTGATCTCAATAACTCCAGAGCAACGTTTTGTTCTTTAACGCTATTAACTATCGATAAATTTTACCCCCTCTTCAATAATTTTTGCATAACTCTCCCAATCAGTCCATCTCTTCTTGTCTTGTTTTATTTCTTTGATCTTATTTTGATCTTATCAACCTATCGTTAACTGATGCTGTCTTAATTTTTTACAGTGAAATACTTATAGTAATTGTATTTCTCTCCATGGTATAACGGGAGACTGCTCTTTACGAAACAAAAGAAACATATTATGGGCGGTTTTTCCTCGCATCAACTCTTATTTTGAATACTGTAACTATTCCTTATCAACAAACTTAAGACTTTTTATCAATTCTTAAACTATGCCCCCTTCCCCCTTTCGCTCGTTAGGTAATATACCGCCGACCGAACCACATACTATTTACAACTATTTTGCAACCGTTTTTAAACAATCATTTTCAGACAACTTCTTCGTACCTGACCACATATATTTCAAGTACCTTCTCAATTTCTCCATTGACCCCTCTCCCTATCCATCTTTTAATCCAACCTTACCGAAGAAAAATTACAAAATTTTAATGATGAATTTTTAGCAGGGCCATCGGGCAACCCGAAATGTAATATTTTTCAAAAAGTGTGCTTTCCATCTTTCGCACAAACTTTCCTGCCTATTTCATCTATCCCTCACACATGGGAATTCTCCCAAGTTTGGAATTCCTCTTTTATAACCCTGGTCTACAAAAGGTGATCAAAGAATAAAATCAATAACTACCATCCTATTGCTAAGCTTTCTCATATACTTAAAATGTTCGAAAGTTTTTTATGTTAAATCACTTATATCACCCAGTTAGCATGGATTTCTGAAAGGGAGTAGATCAACTACTATAAACATAGTTGAATTTGTATCCTTTGCGCTTTCAGCCCTAGAAAAAAGTAACGATCGATATTACGATAATATTCCTACAGATTTTGCTAGGATAGGTTAGGTTATGTAAAAGTGGCTGTTGGAAAGGCCAATCCACTCAGGCCTATTAGCCGATTGTGATGCCACGTAAATCTGTGATCCTCCTGCTCTTGGAACTAATTTGAGCTTGTGATGAACCTTAGGAGACTGTTAACGTTTATATTCTTTGGATCGCTTAGGTCATTATAAATAGAATAAATCTCCTAAGTTAAGTTTTCTTCTTTGGGAGAGAGCTGGGCATGTGCAGAGTAGGTGGAGGAATGGCTCTTCCTCCTCATCGTCCATGCAGCTTATACAGAAATCATTTGTAAAGCCTTCTTGCATGCTTGCCTACAAGGTAGTGTCCAGTGATGACATCTATGATGGCGTTAATATGTTTTCTATTTAGAGAGATCAAACTCTTAGAGCGATTCAGATCCAGCTTTTGCCAGACCTGTTTGGTCCTAGACATGTTGATCTTACAGGCCACCTAGGGTCTGTTTTTTTGTTAGCATCCAGCTTTAATATTAATTGGCACGTAGCGATTGGTATATCGATGCTACCCTTTTCTGGTAGAATAGGTAGAGTGGTTCCAGTTCTGTCGGCCCTACAATTCCCTAGAATGTCGCTGTGGCCGGGCACTCAACAAAGGTGAAGATTAAACTGCTCTGCCATCTCCCTAAGAGATGATCGGCTTTCAAGAGCGGTTCAAGAATTTAATGAGACTGAGTCCAGTGACTTGATATTAGCCTGTCTATTCGAAAGGATTTGGATATCCATTAATCGCATAAAATTTTGCCTGGAACACGCTACAGTGATTTGGAAGACGGAAGGAAAGGTTTAGATTTAGTTATCTGAGAAAACACCATCACCAACCCCGCTATCAGTTTTAGATCCATCTGCGAATCGATGTGAATGCAGATCCTTTTCCACCGACTTTCCGTTACAGTAGGCATGTTAAGCAGTGGAAAAAGTCGTAGATCAATTTTAGCTCGTATATGGATATCAATCAGTCGTTGTAGAGTTTTTAGAAGGAAGAATGACAGACTTATAGGTTTGAGAGCTTGTTCCGCATTTGGGAATGGAAACTACAACGACTTCTCTCCAGTGGAATATGGATGAGTTCTACACAGCTCCTCATGATATTCTGAAGAGCAGGCAGGATAATATTTGAAGAATTTTATGGCTCGGAAGGTGTTATGGTTTGAAGGCTGCATAGCAGCTTATCTCTTGTAATCTGACCATGCATTTTGGTCACGGTTATGGTTGTCCTATTTTGGTTTCTAGTGGCCGCGAATAGGGAGCTACTTGGAAAGTGGGCGTCTAGTAGCAGGTAGAGTGATTCATCACTTGAGGTTGTCCAACATCATTGTTTTTTTTTTTTTTAAAACAGAATAGGCATCATAGGATTTGTAGAGAAGATTTTTCTTAGCTGCGATGCCTCAGGGTTTTCTGTAATTTTGTCAGAGAATGACCTCTAGGATTGCCTTCCTGAGTTTTGAGGAATTCTTTGTATGAGTCCCAGTCAGTAACTTTTTTTGTGGTTTTTGCTAGGGTGAAAAATTTTCTGCCAATGTTTCTAAGCGGTCAAAGTACTGATGTTCTCCAAAGCGAATTTTTCTTGCCCCTAGGTTGAATAAGAGGGCGGCAGGAAGCAGCTATAGCCTAATTGGGAACCAAGGTGGATTGCTTGACTTTCATATCAAACTCGTTGGTGTCACGCAGAGGACTTAAGAGTTCAGAGGATAGTTTTTCTGACAGTATGCCTTTGAAGTTTAGCCGATTAGTTTTCTGATAATTCCGGAATGCTGGCTGGCTGGAGGGAGCATCACTCAAGCTGAATTGGATGTATCTATAATCTGAAAATGAATGTGATATATGACGGTACCATCCAGTTTGTTAGCATGTGCGTGATGTTGTGGGAGATAAGAGTAATATCTAGCACTTCCTTGGTTTCTTGTTATAAAAGTGGGCTCATTGGGAATGTTGCAAACAATGAGGTCAATACTTACAATCCAATCAAAAAGTGACTCATATCTATGGTTAATGTCGGTACTGCCCCATAGCGTGTGATGAGTGTTAGCGTCACACACAATGATGAGGCTAGTTTTTAGTCTTCCAGCTTCCAGTATCACCCTTTCTAGGTACTCACCAGGCAGAGGGTCCACATGATGGTGGGCCAGCCAGTAGGAGCCTTTGGTAGTCTCCAGTCTAGCAATGGTTAAGCTTTCTATAAAATATCTCATCAATTGCTTTTTTTTCAAATTGTCTTCTTTGGATTTGAACTCCATATTTTTAAAATTAATATCTTGTTATCTGGAGAACCGTTATTACAGCGTTTGTTTAAGGCCAGCCTTCTCAAATTTACTTCTACTAGCTCACCTGCTTTTCATTTGAACTACAAACGATCTTGAGAGGATTATTAAACACCACCCCCTACCCATAGATACTAAGTTCTCCAAAACCATTTTTTACCTTGTTTTTGATTCTACTACTTCCTTTGGACAAAAGAAACCAACTCAGAATTGAAAAAGAAACACTTGATTTGGAAGACTATGCTATTTGTTTTAACGGAAAGTTAACAAATAAACCACAGCTATAATAGATTCAGGGAAAATATTAAAAGAAATTCATATCGATCTGTTAACATAATCCTTCATGAGATTCCAGAATCCTTATCACTTCACACGATCCTTCATGAGATTCCAGAATACTTATCACTTCACACGACACTTCTAAGGATACCTTAGAATTTTCATACCTTGGGAATGAAAAAAATTTTTTTTTAAATGTTTTTTTATATTATTCAATATAGTCCCCTTTTAGTTTGATACACTTATTCTAGCGATTTTCCAACTTCTTGATCCCGTCCGAAAAGTAATTTTCCGAAAGGTCTGCAAAATACTCTTCCGTGACCTGAATTTTTTATTGATGAGTCATCTTTTGAGGTTTGGGAAGAGATAATAGTCCGAGGGAGCCAAATCGGGCGAATAAGGTGGATGCGACAGCGCCGGTGCATTGTCTTGCAAAAACAAATTTTTTTTCCGCTTCATGTGTTAAGCCGTTTTGCAGCGATTTCGGCCTTCAATCGCACCAATAATTCATAGTAATACTCGCTGTTGATGGTTTTTCCTTTTTCGAGGTAGTCCATGAAGAGTATGCTATGACATTCCCAGAAAACCGACGCCATAACCTTTCAGACCCATCGAGCCTCCCTCGGCCGCTTCGGAACACTCATGTCGGCTTCAGTCCATTGCCGGGCACTCATTCTGTTCTCTGGTGTTCAACAGTTACCAATCGACGCCAAAAGTCCACCCCAATCCGCATCAGCAAGTCCAAACATTCTTTCGAAGTGCTCTCGCGTTCGTGTTTTTGACCAGGAGTGAGTATGCGCGGCAACCAGCTGCAGGATAACTTTTTAATATGCAGAATATTGCCCAAAATATGGCGTGTGCGCTCAGTACTAATCTTTGTGGTATCCGCTAGTTCGCGCATCTTCACTTTCCGGTCAGCCAACACCATTTCATGTATTTTTTTGACATTGTCCTCTGTAACCGCATCAGAGGGCCTGCCGCTGCGGACTTAATCGGTAGTGGAGTTGCGGGCACCACGAAACTCTCGAAACCAATATTTGACGGTGTAATCTGACGGAGCACTAGCCCCATAATATTAATCCAACTTTTCTTTTGTTTCTTTTTCCGTTTTGCCTCTCGAAAAATTATGTTTTATGAGAGAACGAAAATCGTTTTTGTCCATACTCAACATGATGCCAAACACGTCAACAACAATCAGCTGTTAAAGCAAAACTAAAGGCAGTATCGCACTGAAATTTGGCATGTCTGCCTAAATATGAACGGACTTCAAGGCACCATAACCTTTTTTGCAGTAGCAGCGCATTCTGGCTATAAAAAAGGTTACTTTTCACTCCACCTAGTACTATAAATGAAAACATTTGAAGTTAAATATTTAAAAAAAAAATAATTTTATTTGGGCAGCGTGTGTCTTCCTATACAAAATTTACTTAAAACTGAGTACAATGTTTCTAAAACTAAGCGCTTAAATACTAAAATTATTCTGACCAGGCAGCTACCTGTCGTGGCAACGGATGTGCTTTCTGCAAGTTTAGTTGAAACGGTGTCATATTGTAGTTTGGTGAATACAGTGTTGCTTGTTGCTTATTGCTTGTTGTTTATGCTGACGATGTTGTTTGAACTGTTGCCTATGAAACGTAGGTGTCATGTATCGAGCGTTGTGAACATGTGTGAACTTCTGTCGTTGACCTGTAATGCTGTTGACGAATCGAATGTTGACACTTGTGTGAACTTATGCTGTATTAACTCCTCCCGTCTTAAGTTCCAACGTCCTCGTTGGACATTCAAATATATGGAATTTGTTTAAAGCTCATAACTTTGGGTGATTCTGGATATTTTATCTCTTTGGGTATTTCCCCTGCTCTTGAACTTGTTGGTATGTGAAATGAAATGGGTAATGCGGGTGATCTTGGCTTAAAACATCTGTTTTTAAGTGCGAAGATGGCGACAGCTATTATTATGAATGTTGTTATGCTAAAGTTTGCCATCAGGCCTAGCTGACTTTTTGTCTTCAGGAGTTGTATTTCCTGCGTATTATTAGCGTGAAGGTCCTTCATTGTTTCTAAGGGGAGGATTTCTTCGAATGCTTCCTGGGAAGTAACGGGCTGTAATATGGCTGGTAATGGTTTGTATCCAGGAACTTCTTTTGAAGTAAAGTTTTTACTATCTATCATGATGCTTTCGTTTGTAAAATGAACGACAAACGTTCGATAGAGATTTGTTGTGACGTTGTTGACAATGATGGAGCCATTGTATTGATTAAGCACGAGAGTTCCTGGTTCTATTACTTCTGTCTTTGGTACATGCTGGTTACTGGTTTTGGGGCAGGTTGCTTGCCGGCTTCTTAAAAGTCTAGGTATACAAGATGTTTCACTTATATCTATTACATTATTACTATTACATAATTTTAAACTACTATAATCTACACAATTTTCTCTTAAACTATAAATTATATTATTACAATTTAAAACTTTTTCATATGGAAACTTATTAATCGATTTCTGTAATTTAATAGGTTTAACCAATAATATTTGACATTGTTTTTCATCGGTGATCAGAACATCTATAATATAGATTATTGACGAGTTACTAGATGCAATTTTTATGGAATCAAATTCAATTGCTTCTTCAATGTTTATATATGGAATTTTATTGTTTTCAATCGTTTCTTTTATAATGTTGACTTCCTTATTATCTAATATAAATGAATTTATTAGGCCAGTTTTAGTCCAGTGTACAGCGTATTCTGTGTTATTTATTTCTTCTTTTATTATTTCTAACTGGAATTTCAAATTTATTGCTAGTTGGTTTCTAAACATATCGCTATTTTTTTCAAATCTTAAAATTTGGTTAGTTACATTATTGAGTAGCTGACTTAATCTCATTAACTTTTTCCTGATATTCATCTAATGCAATTATATGTATTAATCGGAATGTCCCTGTCTGTATTCTTGCGTTTCTCATGTGCCAAATTTTAAATGCTGCCGAGGTATGGAGTAACAAGGAATCTGTAAGGATAAATGTTAACTTTTAATGAGGTTTTTATTAACTACCTTTCGCGATTGTGTTAAGACTGTTGTTGTTTTGTCCTCCTTAACTATTTCCTTCTTGAACCTGGGAGATAGTTTAGTTCCTAAACGTTTCTTAATCTTGACATAGATAGTCTCACGATGCTTGCAGGTTTTAATAGTCTGTTTACTCTTGTTGTGATAGGTTAGGTCTTGGGCTTGTTTAGCTTTCAATCGTTCAACGTTTTCCTGCCTTGATTTTTCATAAGTTTCAGGGTTGATGCTTAAAGTACGGCCAAAGAATACCTCTATTGGTCATTTCTTTGCCGTTGAATGGATTGAGTAATTGTACTCGTATACCGAACGATCGAGTAACTCCTCAGTTTTGAGGCAACGCATGATTTCGGAAAGCGTTGAGTGGAATCGTTCCACTTGCCCATTGACTGTGCTCGTATAAGGTGGAGTCGTGTAGACCTCTATTCCTGATCTTGGAGCAGGAATCGGATGGATGCTGAGTTGAAAGAATTTTCGTTGTCAAAAACAACGACTTTAGGGACGCCATATCCGTTAACGGATTTGCCGTTAAGGTTCTCTCACATCCTCTTTGGCTTTAGACTTCAGGAGGACTAAATAAATAGGACTAAATTCTTCTCGGTAGAGTAGATATCTATGTGGATACTGTGACCGGGATATTGAGGGATTGGCGTAGATTGTAGTTCCGGCTTGTTAGGATGGCGAGCATATTTATATCGCTTACAAACCGAACATTGTCGGACTATCTTATCCACTTAGAAATGTTGTATTAGTTGGTTTTTATTTTCTAAACTATTTCGGTGAGTTCTTTTTGTGTTCCTTTAGTATTTTCTGTTCTCGTTCTATTGGGTCTGAAATATCTTTTACTAGTGTTTGTGTAAATCTAGATTTATAGGACCTGAAATGAAGTGGGAAGATTTTTTGAATTTGTCCCATGACGGGTTCTGAAACATATAGCCCATTTATAACACTAGGGTTTAAATATTTTTTGTAAAATATGGATAAGAGCTTCTTCAGAGTAATTTTTTCTAACGATTATGTGACGATGAACTTATAACTTACTTCATCTCCATTATCTGACTTTTGAATACATTTATGGGTGCTTCCACAGCTGGTATTAGTTCATGCGATGAACTTTCATCACTGTGTATAGTGGGTGTCATTGAGTTAATCTGAGTTATTCTTGAAAGCGCATCAGCCACTACATTGCTTCGTCCAGGTTTATACTGTAGTTCGTAATTGTACTCCTCTAGAATAGCTTTCCAGCGCTTCATTTTGGAGTTATGGTTTTTAGAACTCAACGCATAAGCTAACGGCTGATGGTCAGTAAAAATTCAGACCCTTGCTGTTCCGTAAAGGTAATTACATAGCGTCTTCAACACCAAATTATGGCGAGCATTTCTTTCTCATTTACCGCATAATTTTCCTAAGTCTTACTTAATGTCCGAGAAATGAATATTATTGGCCGATTGTCTTGAGATAAGACAGTTTCTAAAGCTACATTTGAAGCATCGGTTGTTAGTTCAAAAGGTTTTTGGAAATTTGGGTATGATAGGATTAAATCCTGTGATACCAATGTGCTTTTAATTTTTTTGAATGCTTCTAAACCTTTAGAATTCAGAGTAATGGAATTTTTGAGATTCGCCCTTCTTCTCCTCTTAGTAGGGAAGTTAAAGGTTTTGCGAGTTGCGCATAAGGCCTAGGAAGAATCGAAGTTGTTTTAATGTTTTGGGAACTGGAAAATTCGTCCTCTACTTTATCAGGATTCGTCCGAATTCCATGACAAGAGACGATGAACCCAAGAAATTCCATCTCATTTTTGAAAAAATTACATTTGTCCAGTTGGACTTTCATATTGTCGTTCTGAAGAGTTTCGAATACTTCGGAAATACGTTTAATATGTTCCGTTTCATTCTCTCTATAGATAGTGATATCATCAATATAGACGTAGCATGATCTTCCTATAAACGCGCGGAGTATATCATCTAGGGCTCGTTCGAAAATTGAAGGCGCGTTCTTCAATCAAAACAGAAAATGCGGTTTTTTCTATGTCGGAATCTTTTAGCGGTATTTGATGAAATCCGCTGCGGAGGTCGAGAACTGTGAAATATTTACTGTTGCCAAACTGGGAAATAACCTCGTTAATATCAGGTATCGGTGTTTAATTTTTTATAATCGATCACTATTCTGTATTGTTTATTCCCTTGGGAGTCGCATTTCTTGGGTACGACCCATATAGGTGAATTATAGAGTGACCGGGACGGTCGAATAATACCATCAGCTAAGAGTTTCTCAATTTCGGATCTTAAGGATGCAGGGTGCGGATACGATTTTGTATAGACTGGAATACCAGTATTGGTACGGATTTCACCTGTGACCTTGGTCGTATAGGTCAGTAGTTCATCAGGTTCAGAAAAAAAAATCGAAAATGTTTGGGGTAGTACTCTTATTGAATCTTTTTGCCAATCGGGCATATGGTTTCAAGAGAATTAACTGAAGGAGACTTGAGTTGATTTATTTTAATTTTGACGTTGTTAAGGACATCTATATAGCTATCCTTTGCGTAAATTACAGCATATAGAGCTTTTAAGCTGTCATTCCCGAGGATGCCATGGAACGACTTTAGGGTAGGTAGAAGAAAAAATTTGAGTTTTAAGTTACTGTTAAAGAGAATAAGAAATGTGTGTTGACTAACTTTAACATCTCCCGCAATAGATTTAGCGTAGAAGCAAGAATTATTCAAGATGGGTTTTTCCACCAGTTTCGAATGGATGTAGTTCTTAGTTCCTTAGTTCCTAGTTCTTCCAGTGTCTATTAAAAAATTTAGAAACTCGCAACTCTTCGTTCAACACCGGAAACAGGGTAACGAAGAGTACGTTAACCTAAAAAATTCAAATCCGTATATTCAGGAACGGTGAAGGTATCTATAGCGCTTTTGGTGTGGTTCTCCGTAGCGCTAGGGGTTTCTTCAGGAGGTGAATACTGATTAAGAGTCTAGTTGTAATTTGCGTCTTCTATTGACATAATTTGGAAATAATTTTCAAGATTTATTTGTTCTGTATCTATATGATAATTTCGTTGGTGTTTATTTGGTATATGCTGTTGAGGGTGAGGTCCAGGAGGCTCTTTGTGGTGAATCCAAATGGTGCTGAAGGCTTGCTTTGGTGATTTGCAGCTGCTGTTTTAATCGTTCAAGCGTCCATAGGTTTCGGCTTCGGTTGTGGTTTCGTAACGATTTGAGGAAAGTGGGGTTGATAATTGTATTGAGTGAACTGTACATGTTGTTGTTTTCGATCCCCTTGCGGTTGAGTTGGCCAGATTGGTCTAAGTTGAGGAACTTGGTTGAATTGTGGTGGCAGATATTTCGAGTGAGGACAAAATTGCTGGATAGGAGTGTGTGGATTGGGCTTACGCGGTTGCTGCTGAGGTGGTAAGCCGTTATAAGGCTTCTTCACCGAATTTTGATTGTTGTTAGCATATGCGGCACGACAGTTTTGGTTCTCAAGCTTGAGGCACAAGTGCATAACTTGAGGGAGGTCTGCTGGTTCACGGATACCAAACAGTCTAGGCAGATCGCCTTTGAGCCCTCTTACAAATGTGTCTAGCGCTTTGAGGGTCGTAGACTCTTGAGAGACTTCCATACATGCAAATTTGTTTAAGATTAACGTCAAATGATTGTACACGGCTTGATAAAATTAGTGAATTTTAGAATGCCCCTGTATTAGAGAAGTCATTTGGTACTCCAAGGTACCCAGATCTCTCTTATCCGCGTAATGCAAAGTCAGATAACGCGACATGGCTCTCCATTCTAGCGGTGTGTTATATTATTCGAGTGCATTTTCTGCACTGCCAGTTATTTTATTTCGTATCACCGATAATATACCATAATATTTAGGGGTTCCTCTGAGGTGTTCGTAAATACGCAGGATCCGATCTACACTTTTCTTTCATGAACAAAACTCTATCGGGTTCTCTGAGAATTCCCTAATTCCTAATTACAATGTCAGGAATCCTTTCCAGATCGGATAGGTTCCCTGGCAGTTCGGGTCGGATTTCCTGGTTCCGTTCTGTTATAATGTCGGCATTTGGGTGAAGGATAGAGTTAATAACCTGTCTACCCCCATTCTGGAATACTCTATTCACTATCTCTGTCACGAGAACAACTAATTCTGGGGTTAAGTTTTGGGAAGGTCTGGAAGGATTAGGTTGGGATGTTCTGGGTTAGACATATATGTTTATATTTTTGGAGAAAACGAGTTCAAAACGAGTATAAAATATAAAGAGAATGAATTTAAATAATGGCATAAGATAGTAAGGAATGATTTTTTTAAAAAAACAAGAAGGTAATATCTAATGTTATTCGTTGTGATTTACAATATATTATTGTATTAATTTGATATTTTCAATGAATGGATTTCTTTTTCCCTTATTTTTATGTGTTTCACTTTTCTTAAAACTATGAATAAGTATACTAAATTTTCACTTTTCTTAAAAGTATGAACAGGTATATTAAATTTTTACTTTTCTTAAACAATATTAACTTAGTTTAGCTTAATCTAACTTACAATAATATCGAAAGCATCTCCACACTGGCGTTTTTGAAGTCTCCTTTTTGTCTGTTGGCTTGCTTAGATCCCTCTGTGACTGAGGTTCAAACTCACGCACTAAAGGTTGTGGCTCATTAAGGGTGTTCTTAGGACCGTCTTGACGAGACTTTCTTTTGGACCGGTAACCGAATATCTGAACGCACTTGAACTTCTTGAGGACTTTTGGCGATTTATGTGTTCTCCCGCACACGCACTTGAACTACTTTAGGTCTTTTTGGCGATTTATAAGTTCGTCAAGCACTTAAACTTCTTGAGGAATTTTGGCGATTTATATCGAACTTAATCGGTCGAACACTATTATTGAACACACGCGATACCGGTCCCTGCTATGGCGCCAATTAAAACATTTGAAGTTAAATGTTCAAAAAAAAAAAAAAAAACTTTATTTGGGCAGCGTGGCTGCCTATACAAAATTTACTTAAAACTGAGTACAATGTTTCTAAAACTAAGGGCTTAAATACTAAAATTACGCTGACCAGCCAGCTACCTGTTGTGGGAACGGATGTGCTTTCTGCAAGTTTAGTTGAAACGGTGTCATATTGTAGTTTAGTGAATACAGTGTTGCTTGTTGCTTATTGCTTGTTGTTTATGCTGACGATGTTGTTTAAACTGTTTTCGGTGAAACGTAGGTGTCATGTAACGAGCGTTGTACACATGTGTGAACTTCTGTCGTTGACCTGTAATGCTTTTTATGTTGACGAATCGAATGTTGACACTTGTGTAAATTTATGCTGTGTTAACTTATATAAAGCATGGCCAAGAAGACCTAGGGGCAGCTTTATTTTCGTCATCACTAGTGTAATCGTTTTAAGAAGTTTTAAGTATTTCTTAATAGACAAATAAAGTTTTTTTAAAAAGAAAATTTAAAAACCGAATTATTAATTTGCACATGCATTAGTTTGAATGTCTGGGTGGCAAATCGTCTGATATTTTATAACATCAAGTGCATGACCGATGTACAGTAAGTAACAAATGAATAGCTAAAATTGATAACAAATAATTACAAAATATACAGATAACAAATGACTGAATTAGTAATAATAATGACAAAAAACAAGCATATGTCCTTTCCTGGACAATTCTATTCTCCTTCAAGAAGACCTCGATAGGTTTTCCACTTGGTGTCTAATATATTGCTTAGAGTTTAATGTCTCCAAATGACAATCTATGGCTTTGTCATGTAAGTTTAATTAATCTCCTCCTCGACCTTATTCTCTGAAATGCCAACCTATACCACAGGTTCAAACCCTTCGCGACCTTGAAATGTTATGCGATAGAGAGTTAAAATTCCGTTCGAATATTAATGAGAATATCCTTAAAGCCAACTCATCACTCGGTTTTATCAAAAAATGGTTTTGCAACCTCTATGTGACAAGGTCACTTTACATTACGCTTATCCGGCACCTTCTCGAATATACCAGCCAAGTGTGATCCCCTTTTCAGCGAGTTCATATATCCTGAATCAAGAACATTCAACGTCGTTTCCTTCGGTTTGACCTTCAGGCATGGCCTTTTAATTTCACCTCCTTATCGTAACCGCCTCAAACCTGAATACACTTGAAAAACGCATCGACTACTCTCTGGTTCTGTAGATTGCGCTTTCCTTTCAATTCTATTTCATTCAACACTAACCCTCTTAATTAACGATGTCCCATTATCATCTATATTCCAACCCATCGCAACTTTTTTTGTCAAATGAACCAATCTACCGTATGCTCCGTAAGGTCAACTCGAATCTCATTTTTTTCATTTTACCCTGAGCACTTTTCGTCTCAGGCTTGATCTCCTTCACCATTCCCTTAGTTCCTAAACCTTGTTAGCTTTTAAGATTAAGCTTGTATTACGCCAAATAATCAGCTGCCAGCTAAATTAAAATTCAAATTATTGACGATGATCGACCGCTTCACAAGATGGCCAGAAGTAATACTATTGAAGGACAACAGCGGAGACAGTTCTCAACACGTATTTTGACTATTGGGTATGCATATTCGGTGCACGAAAAATAATAACCACTAACAGAGGATTCCAATTTGGGTCTTCCCTATTTGATGAACTAGTAAACACATCAGAAAGAAATGATCGAGCGTTGGGTACAGGTCACTAAAATCATCGATTAAGTGCTAAGAAACAACAGACTGGTTGAGTGTTCTTTCCAGTTCATCTTCAAGGAAAACGGCAAATCAACTGCTGGAGAACTCATCTATCATACATAGCAAAGCTAAGTTTGCCTCGGGGATTCTTCATACATGAGGGAGTGTTGTCGCAGTTGCAAACCTTTGTTGAAAAGTTCCGCGGGCATATGTGACAAGTTAAGTCAATTCCATCAGCACATCATTGCAAAACAAAATCGTTTGCACACAAAACGATCTTTAATCGCACTCATGTTTTTGTTAGAATTGACTCTTATGTTGATAAACATGAACGTAACACCTGCAACAATAGCATATCTACAGAGAGACTAATGGCGTTTTCGAATGGTTTCTCTCCGAAGATAAGGCGATCCAGATTCCAATCGAACACTGAGAAGTTCTTTTGACACAATACTATTGGACGTTTATATTGTACATATTTATATGTGTTAATAGATTTTGGAATACAATCCTGAAGAGTAAAGTTGCTTCTGAAATGAGAACCTTTCGAAAAAGTGACAAAGTAACAGTTTATGTAATTTTTTCGCTCCGAAATGGAAAAATAAAGCCTCCGTCCGACCCATCGACAACGCCATAAAACCGGCATTTTATGAAAAGTTTAATGAAATACAATCATCAAATACCATAGTACACAAACGACTAGTTCAATCAATCAACAATCATATTTATTTTCAACAATCCAAATCGGCAACTATTCTATACATGCTGTAAGTTCCAGCTCAACCACATCTACCCCATCAGTATCTAGTTCAGTCGAACAGACGCGAAATCAGTACTAAATTTAAATTTGAAAGTGGTTTAAAGTGGTTTAAGAAAAAGTTAAAGTTAAGTAGAGTGTTTGATAAAAATACTAAATTACATGGGATATGGAATCTTGTTGTCGTCGCTGAATTGTATGGATGGCAAAAATAGATGGGCTGTGATACACAGCACGCCTTTTAGCTAAAGGTTTCAATTAACAACAGGATATATATTGAACATGATGATTGTGGGTGGCCGTGGCTCAATCCCAACCGTGCCGAAAGACATTCATATTTTCAGTTAAGAAAAATTAAGTGCCGACTAGAAATCAACAACAAGCCAACTTTCACTAAGAATTTAGTCTCTCCATTTAATGTTGGATGTCATACATGGAGCGAAACAACCACTGAGCCCAGACATTTTTCTTCCTCTCTTTATCCCATTATAAATTTATTCATACCCTCTTCAGTATTAAGTTCTTAAAAAAAAAAAAACTTTTAGTCCAGTGGCGAAATTTACGTCGATTTGCACGATTTTTGCTACAGCAACAACTAAGAAATTGGTTCTCTATCAATTCAACGTAAAGGCTGCGTTCCTTAACGGATTTTCACAAGAAAAAATCTTCATGGATCAACCTCAAGGAAACAACGATGGATCTGAATGAGTTTGCAAACTCAATAAAAGTTTGTATGGCTTAAAACAAACCTCCTGATTTTGGAATTCTGCCTTTACAAAGTCGCTGATCCCTTTCAAATTGCAAGTTTCCAAAGCAAAGAATAGTATATCGTGCTTTTTATATTTGTCATAAAGAAGAAATAATAAACCATATGAACCAATATTTGGGACTTCAAATAATCCAAAATGATGACAGAACGTATTATGCTTGTCAATGGAACTATGTCGAACGAATCGAATATCGAAGGAGAAAACTTGCCACCAGGGACTTCTTGGGAAGCATTAGACATTTTAATGTACAATATTTGGCCATTGCAACAAGATCGGATATTTCGTATGTAGTGGGTGTAGTCACCAATTTTTTGTATTAACCATCTTCACTCCATGTTAAAGCCGTTAAGCGTATACTTTAAACATACAAAAAACTTTGAAATACTTTTTCAACTTCGAACTCTTTCGATATAATACCAACGTAAATAATAAAATAATAGTGCCTACCCAAATATCTATTTGAATATATATTTATCATATATATTCAATACGTCACCCGGTAGGTAGAGATTAATAGAAAAGCTCGAAAGAAAACGGCCTTCACCTCCAGAAGTGAACTTTGGCAGTTTTCGGTGACTGTGGACTGTGTTACGCACCGGCCTTTTTTGAGCGATTAATGGAACGTAAACTGCAATGGCTCACGTAGAAAATCTGCCCAGTATATACGGACTACGATATCGTCATGGGCAAGAGGTTCGAGGAGCATCGCGAAATTCTAAAAGAAGCAGCAGCTGTGTAATGTTCACATATTGGGTTTATCCACACCTAGAAAAATATCTATCATGGACGCATAGCAATGTTCAGGTTAGAGCTGTGATATCTCAAGTTCATGATGGCCAAGGGAAGGTGGTTGTGTACAGCAAGATACTCTCCAAGCCTGAACGGAACTTCTTTCTGACCCGGCGTGAGCTTCTGATTTTAATTCTGGCAATGAAGCATGTCTATAAGTATAGTACCTCTATGGACAAAAAATTACTTGTTCGCAGTTAAAATGCTACGACTTTGAAGTGCAACACTCCAAGTAAAAACTCGGCTCGAATACTGATGCTCTCACTCGTCGACAATGCGCAGTCAAATGTAAGCACTGCAACGATATAACAGGTTACTATTCAAATGCTCAAGACTGAGATAGTAGATGGTTAGAGCACAGCTGAAATTCGACATCGTACTAATATTGACCTGGAAAGAACACGAAAATAGGCCTAACTTTAAAGGCGTATTGGGAAAAGTGGGACTCGCTTTGTGCAAGATGATTTGCTGAATCGGTTACATCGACACACACAAAATCAAAATTAGCCAGCACAGTTTATATTCAAGAAACAGATTTCTTTGAAACTCGAAGAATAATTAAACTATTGAGTGAAAACAAGTCACCAGGTATTGATGGAATACGATCTATTGATATAAAAAGGCACACGGACATATTTACCCCATTATTTGCACAAGCAAAAGTCCTTACAAGCTTTAAAACTGCTGTAATCAGACCGATATACAAAGAAGGTACAAAAAGCGACCTTTAAAATTATCGGCCAATATCAATATTACCAGTAATAGAAAATTGCATGGAAGAGGTGATAACAAACAGGCTGCAAGACTTCATCGCAAAAAATTCGCTGATACACGCAAGCCAGTACGGCTTCCAGAAAAATAAAAGCAATTTGCAAATTGCGTCAAAAAAAGTCTTAATAAAAGTCATCATGTTTTAGTGCTATTCGTGGACTTCAGTATAGCTTTCGATACACTGAACCATGACAAACTAGTAGAAGTACTGGAGTACAGACAATTTTGCGTCAAGGATCAAATCCTGTTCATATTGTACACCAATGAGCTGTTACAAGTTTTCAAGAAAGCCATTCCATTTGCATATGCAGACGATACGTCGATAGTGGTGCGTCACAGCTCCTTACATACGGCAACAGAAATTATGCAGGAGAAGTTCGACAACGCGGTAAGGTGGTGTCACGATCACGGCTTAACGATCAATGCTTCTAAAACAAAAATGATGCATATATGAATCCCGAAATTCAGGGCTACACAACTGCAAGTCCACTTCAAAAATGAATCATGCAATAGTTCAGTAAACTGTCCTATCGACACAGTGGAGAGATACAAATATCTGGGAGTTACGATCGACAGCAACTTTTTGCGGGATAAACACATAGATGAGTTGCGTGTGAGCCTCAGAAGAGCTTTATATGCACTAATCCATCTAAAATATCATGCCAAAAAGGCCGTATTAAGACAAGCTTACTTTGCCCTTGTGGAATCTAAAATTAGGTATGGTATACTTGCATGGGACAATCCATCTTCAACACATATGCAGAAAATTCAAAAACTCCAAAACTCGGCACTGAAGAAAATAGGCGTACATAACCAGCTCAATATTCCGGCACAAAGGCATTTTAAAGTTTTTCGAGTAGAAGATATCTTCAAGATGACCCTTTTACTGGAGTACTATGACGACAACCGATTCACAACACCAATTCAACATGGAATCAACACGAACCCCGATTCTACAATAACTACGGGAGAAGATAGCTGAAATGCAGTGTACCTGAAGTTCTAAACACAACTCCGCAAGAATTAAAAAATATACAAAATATTAAAAATAGAAAGAAAATTATAAAACAATTTTTCTTGAATTCGAACTTATACATCTAAATTTCGACCTAATTTACTTACTTATCAATTATTATCGTTTTTTTTTTCCTTTAATGGTCTAATTATTTATTAGAGAAGAGAAAATGGGAAAGTGCAGATGGAATAACATCGTGTATTCAACTAATTGTTTCCGCTATCGAGAATAAGCGAATTGTTTTATGAAATATATGTTGGAAACTCAGGAGATCACTTTTGAATTAACAAGACGTTCGAGAAGGCAAGGGAACTCTCCTATTGGGCTTTTAAGTATAAAACAAGATGTAAAGAATTGAGGCAAGACCGTAGCAGAAGAGATTGTCAACAACTGGGTGAGCAGATTTGGGGTATCGATAGAACTATACTCTGCTCAAGGGTAAAACTTAGAAGTTTTGAAAAGTTTTCCAGGAAGTGTGTCAAAATCTTGGGATAAGGAAGACAAAGACGACGTTACTATACCCCCAATCCGATAGAATGGACGAAAA
The DNA here is from genome assembly GCA_907269105.1 of Volucella inanis. Lineage (NCBI taxonomy): Eukaryota > Metazoa > Arthropoda > Insecta > Diptera > Syrphidae > Volucella > Volucella inanis. Next base: position 61,761,507 of record OU026155.1, read on the forward strand.
TCTTGAATGAACGTCTGATTAAGGTCGTGGGCAATTGCCAGTGGGACTGGGATCGTCACATGCTTCTCTTCTTAATGGCCTACCGAAATGTGGTCTAGAGCTTAACAAGACATACATATATCATCCAAGATCCTATTTCAAACAGTTCAGTTGCCAAGTGAATACAGGAGCGAGTACCTTGTTGACAACAACTGAGTGCACATTTTAACGAATAGACTCGTAAATTTTCCTCCTGGGCAAAACAAAAAAACCAAGCAAATTAATCTTTTCAGATTGAGTCAAAAATGTAAATATTTTATGCACCGTAAACGTGCTTCTTTTATTAATATCTACAAATTTGTTTGCTGGCTGCCTTATTTGTTTTTCTCTTCTTTTGTTTATTGGCTGATAAAGTTGTGTTTCGTGTCTTATGTTTACTGGAAAAATGTGTTGGCCAGTTTTGTTTACCAGTTGATAAACATGTTTTTTTACTGTTTGTTTATGTTGTCTTGATTCTGTTTACCTTAATACGTTCAGTTAAGAAAATCCTTTAAGAGGATTCCCAAAAAAACGCCAACTTCAACTGTTCGAGTTACTCAGAGAAAAACAATTTTTTATTACAATACAATTTATTATATGTAAGAACAATATATAATATTCACGGTTGCCGTCCCGATTACCAATGCACTTTCATCTAAATCCAAAGCTTTGCCTCTATCCAAATGTTCCCATGGATATCTCCTGAATCATCACTTTTGATATTTCGCATGTATTCCTCCGGTGTCAATTAGGTTGCGCGTGCATAAACTTCCATGGAAATATATGCAAGCAAACAATATGCTGACTCAGCTGAGAACTTGTCTGTACGTGTCGAACCGAGTGTAAGGCGGTGCATATTGCATTGTGATAACTCGTTCTTTAACTCGTGCGAATTATCAGCCAACAAACAAACAAAAATATTTACATTTTTTGAGTCAATACAATCTGAGAAGATTAACTGGGGTCTCAACCGGGTAATCCATATTTATATGCTATCCAAAGAAGCCTAGCGACATCCTTGAAACACAGGTTTTAAAAAAAGAAGCGTTTTCAACACTACCATAAGTGCTTGAAAAAAGTGTGATTTAAACAAGAATCACAGCAGATCCTGAAAGAATGGACAGCGCCGAATCTAAAAAAAAAAACCAAAACAACCAATATACTAAAAAATCGTATCAACAACCAGCAACTGCAGTCCTTGAAACAATAGGAAGCAACCACTGCATCGAAAGGAGGAGGACGAAGAGAATTACATAATTAAGGCAAACAACCAACAAACAAAAAAAATTTTGACGCAAATAGAAACCTAAGAACACCCAATACATCCCCCAAGGAATCAACGCCATCGCGAGTAATCAGACCGCTTATTCACACGTCACTCCAACAGTGAAATATTATAGATTAAAAAGATTTCATGAAGTACACACGTGGGGTATTTTATAGGCAATAGCCATAATCCAAAGGACTTGCAAATAGCATTTGCCATTGCAAGTACGGTCTATCATGACAATGTAAAGCAACAATTCGATTCACAAACGCCAACATAACGATTTGTATGCCCAAATCCTAACTGGAAAACAGAATACCACAGAAATGTGTATAAACTTCGATTCAACCCAGGAATCCACATTCAACGTAACAACTACCAACAGAACAAATATCAACACCCAAATCAACAAAAACCAAATCCTATGGAGGTGGACAATTTCCACCAATATCTTAGGCAAGCAGCAGCACCTTGACTGGGTCATCGGCCTGCACATGATAATCCATTCAAACAAGACAGGAATTACTCATCGCAAATCTTTAATAAACATAAGATGCAAAAAAATAACAACACAGACCATGTGGAATTCCAGCCAGAAGAAGTTGAAGATTTCGAGCAGCAATACAGACATGACGTACTTTTTTGGGCATATAGCATAAACGGGTTACCATGTATCCAGACGCATTGCGGCAAGACCAGTATACCCGTTACAATATAAGTGGACACATGATCCACTAATAACTATAGTATATCTGCTAAAAATGTAATATCGGTAAGTCTATACCCATTAGGCCTTTTAAGACAAAAGCTTTACACGGATTATCTATAATAAAATCTAAAAAAGTGATAACTATGTTAGGACATAACTTAGTTTATTTGGAATTAAGGAATTAGATGCATTTGATATGATTTTAGGCAGAGATTAATCTCTTTAATTTTATTTTAAAGTATCGAAAAAAACTAACTGCGAATTAATTACACAATTAATAGTCTTCAGTACGAAGAAGAATTTAAAAAAATAATGATAGAAAATGAAAATCTAAGTGATACTTTATCTTTCACAAAGACTATCCAGGCTACAATTAGGACGCAAACAGAAGATCCTATTTGGAAAAAGCAATACCCTTACCCCATAATAGGCTATGTCTTTGTTAATAAAGAAAAAGAGAAACTTTTAGAGAATAGAATCAACTAAAAGTAAATTTCCGTACAATTTCCCTATTTGGACTGTTAAAAAAAAAGAAATACACGAAAATAGCAGATCCAAGAAGATAATGGTAGTCGATTATCAAAAAATAAATTCGAATACTATAACTGATCGCTACCTAGTATCCGATATTAATATGACGATTCAAAATAGGTAATGTTAGAATATTTTCAACCATAGATTTAGAATGGGTATTCTATCAAATTCTAATAAAGAATTCGAACGTGAAAAACCCGCTTTTGCAGTCATTGGCGCAAAATATTAATTTGCCGTTTAGACTGAAGAACGCTCCCTCAATCTTTCAATGATGCGTAGACGACATTTTGTGGGAATACGAGTCATTTAGACGACGTGCTAATATTTTCTTCTACACCTGCATGTAAAGCATATTAAAATTTAAATCAACACACTACATCAAACCAATATGCAAATTTCAGGCGATAAGCCGCATTTTTTCTAGGACACTGTTAAGTATCTCGGCCACATAATTAAATATAACCGAGTGACGGTTGACTCAAAAAAATCCAAGCTATAAATGAGTATCCAGTGCCAAAGACTTTAAAGGAAATAAGAACATTTTTAGTACTACCTAGTTATTATAGAAAATTTGTTTAAAACTTTACACAAAGTACTAAACCAGGGATGATAACTAAGAACCAAAGTGTACGAGAAAAGTAAAGCTATTGTAGATGAAGCAGCAATTACTACCCTAAAAATAGAAAACGCTCTGCATAAACAGACTTTAACAAACTGCTTGAACTGACCAATGCCAGTAACTTTGCAATTGGATCTGATCTTTCTCAACACCGCCAACCAATTGCTTTTATTTCTCGAACGTTAACCGACACTGAACAAAATTATAGTACGAACGAAAAATAACTTCTTTCTATTGTCTGGTCTCTACAGAAGCTCCGCAATTTTTTATACGGTATCACTGATTTACCCATTTATACTGACCACCAGTACTCATTTATTCTATTTCAGAAAAAAATCAAAACACTTTTCTCTTTAATCTTTATATAGGTACCATATCTTTCATTTCTTCAATTCCTTGTGTATTGTCTACAAAATAATTTTTTTTCCCTCTATTTTGTATCTGATTTTATATATTTGTATTCTTTTTTCTTAGATGTTCATTTTTTTTTTTTTTACCCTTTTATTAACATTTGTTATTGCTGAATATTATGCTACGAATAATGTTTCTATCCTTAGATATGTTCTGGGTTCTATAAATGAAAATGTACACTTGAAATATGCCAATTAAAATAAATTGAAATGATAATTGAAAAAAAAAAAAAAAAAAAAAATTAATAATTGATGAAGTTAGTCCCAAACTTATCTACAAATCTGTTCACCAAAATGTAGTAGCCGAAGCACTGTTCCGCCAACAAATCAACAATACATAAGACTGTTCCCAACATTCTTCACAGAGTTCTCCAGCTGACGAAATAAAAAAGGTAAATCAACCTTAAAACTCTAACTTTAAAAAAACAATCCATTGGAAAAACACCAACAAAAGTAGGAGAATATATAAAGATGGACATATTCCACATTAATAACAATTATATAAATAATAAGCACTACAGACAAATATTCGAAGTACTGTTATATTCGAAAAATTTACACAAAGATGGACTGTCACGAAGATATAAAATAAATGCTTACACAAGTACCATATACCTGAGCACTAAATATTTAATGACTGACAACGAAAATGTATTTATCGGCACCATGGCAAAGACTGTCTTTACTCGATTAAAAATACAGTATACTGCTACACCATTAAACCATTCAACAACTAATGCTCAAGTAGTACGGTTGCATAGTACTTTGATAGAAATCAGTACAAGTTTAGCTAGTGAAAGTAATATAGCTTCTGGTAAAGAGTTTTTCAACGCCATTCGACCATATAATCAAACGATCCATTCCTCTGCAGGACTTAAACCTGAGGAAGTTTTTTTTAATCCCGAAAAGTATTCTGAGATTAAATAAATTTTTCAGAATAAACAGGAGAAATTACTCCAATAGCACAATAGAGGACGAAAAACCATCACATATAAGCCAGGTCATATCGTCTACTCCAAAACAGATCACAGAAATTAATCTGTGGAAATATTTTTACCACGTAGCAAACCTCTCGATTATCATAGCTCCATACGAGAATATCATGAAATCTAAATACAGCACTGGGGAAAACAAATGAGAAATATTTTTAATAGATTTTATAATCGAGACGATTAAGACACAGTTAATACCTTAAAACCACAGAATCTAACGGTCTCTGAATTTTTTAGATTCTATTCTTAAGTTTGTCACTGGTACTCCTGATCACGACGACCTCATAGAAATAAAGATCAGTTAATAGAACATAATAATCAACAACGTTAGATTAACACATATTTTGAAATAATACTAGAGACATTAGATCCAAAATCCGTTACTGAAGAACTTATTATTGCAGAAGTTCATAAGGAATTAGAAGCAATTACTTATATTAGTTTTGTCAAAACAGGAAACTTTTAAAAGAAATTGCATCCACAGAAGTTTCCAACATACCGATAAATAATATCTTAGAATACTCTGACATTCACGTTTGAATAGGGTTTTCTAATAACGACTTAACAACTTTTTTTTTAAATAAAAGGCAAACCATTTGAGATATTTCAAAAACTTTGTTATTGGCTTGAAGTACAATCAAAACATTTATGAATGGAACTCGACTTCGTTCATATGGCCACCACGGGCACGTTTGCAACGGTCGATTCAACGACTCGGCACATTTCGGCCGAAACGGCCGCTATTTCGCGTTCAATGTTGGCTCTGAGCTCTTCCAACTTCGTCGGCGTGTTAGCATAAACCAATGATTTAACGTAGCCCCACAGAAAATAGTCAAGCGGCGTTAAATCGCACGAACGAGGCGGCCAATCGACTGGCCCATGTCTTGAGATAATACGCTCACCATACTTACTCTTCACAGCGTGTGCTGTGTGGCATTATTCTGTTGAATCCACATGTCGTCCAAGTCCATATCTTCCAATTCGGGCCAAAAATAATCAGTGATCATGACGCGATAACGCTGACCATTCACAGTAACGTGACGATCGTTATCGTCGACGAAAAAATATGCCCCAATAACGCCGCCGGCATGCAAACCGCACCAAACAGTTATTTTTTGTGGATGAAGTGGTGATTCATGAAGCACATGTGGGTTTTCACTTGACCAATAACGCATATTTTGCTTATTGGCGATTGAGCCAAAAATGAGCTTCGTCATTGAAGATGATTTTGCGATGAAATTCATCATCTTGGCACATCTTCTCCAGAAACCAATCGGAGAACGTACGTCGCTTCAAATGGTCCATCGGCTTCAATTCTTGAGTCAGCTTGTCTTGTATGGGTGTAAACCAAGATCCTTACGCAAAATACGCAGTAATGTGGTCTGAGCGATGCCCAATTCTTGAGAACGTCGTGGAATTGACTGATTTGGATCCTATAATTAATAAGCGTTGTAAGCTACACAATTTAACACCTTAAGCATATAAGCATGGCAATTAGACTCACAAGTTGCAAAGTGTGAAGGAAATTTCATAAAAAATTCCAAATGTAAAAGTTATCTAGGATAAAATATTTGAAAACAAGATTCTGCTGACAATTTTACTATTTCTTTGCCTGAAAACAAAAAAACTACAATGTAAGACTATTCAAGAAAATTATATACCACTCATTGTATTAGATCATGGGTATATAGTAATTGATGGAGAACATTTATGGAATGGACAACATGTTATCGGTCTGAACCTCATGCAATTTAATCGCAGTACTGATTTAGATAATAAAATATATTATAATCATGATCGGGAAATTAAACATGTGATTCGAGCCCATCCAGGTGAACAAGGAGTACTAAAAATATTAACTTCTAACTCGGATTTTATATTTTTAAATATTCAGAAAATGTACAAGTTTATGATCTCTACATATAAAGGAACACCCAGAGGAATTCGCATTGTATTTAATACTAGCTGTAAGAACTTTAGCTTTAATAAACTATCTTGCTGTCAAAATATGCAAATGCCATCGAATACGAGTATATCAAAAAAGAAAAAGGGAACGATTATGCAACCAAATATATGAAATTGAACTTCGCCGACTCCAAGCTCGGATGTATTGAAATAAGGACATTTCTTCTTAACAAAGGGGAGAGTTAACGAAATAATAATAATAATTAATCAAATAATTTGACCCAACTTGTAAATGAGCCCACAGGAATACCATATGTTAATAGTCATACAGTGGACCCACGACTTGTTTTTAACTTCTCACACTGATCGTCGGACCATTGTGTCATTACAGTTAATTTTTCGTACACCCACCACACAGTTAAAAAAAAGATTTCTAATAAAATTTCAAAATACATAAATCCGCTGGTCCAGATGGTATACTTCCCTTTTTTTAGTAAAGAGGTGTTCTTCTAACGCTGGCAAAATCAAAGCATAAGCTTTTCTATCGATCCTAGTCTTTAGGACTCTTTCCAAGCAGATGGAAAAGAGTATTTGTCCACCCTGTCCTTAAAAAAGGTAATTCATCTTCTCTCTCCTCCTAGAAACCCAACGCACTTACGTAGCTTCTTTTCAAAGTTATGAAAACGCAGATAAATTCTCAGCTCATGAAATGTCTTGAAATACGAAAACTTTTTAATGACCAGCAATACGGTTTTCGTCGCACCGACAAGTGGAACCAAGGATGGTTTTGGATGGTTTCAAATCTGATATTCACAAATTAAATGCTGGTGGGTTTCAGGGCTCCGTTCGGTATCCGACACTCTTACTATTTTTTATCAACGATCTATCATTAAATTCCGATCTTAACAGCATAACCAATTCGGGAACTATCCACAGAGTGGAATTAAATGCTTCTAAAACACAATGCTGTCTGCTGTCGTTAAACACTCGTTAAATACCCAGCCACTATTTATGAATGGCATTTGCATTGTCAAAACCGAAAAACTTTCCATTCTCGGTATGTGTTTCAATGACAACATATTCGACTCGAATCTAAGGCTGAGGTATAACTGATTCTTTATTCTTTACATTTCTCTTAACATAATTTTCAAACATAAGCTAATTTACTCTCAGATTGAAGAGTGACACATTTCGATGGAAATGTAAAGTAAAATGATACACTGTGTTTTGGTTCTCACGTTATTGCAAACTTGCATTTAGAATCTGGTGGGAATAATTGGTGTATCGGAATTTACGATGATAAATCACTGAGCTGAACTTTAATGGTGTCACCGTTTACATACATAACATGCGCTGTTAAAAAAAAGAAAGATGAATCTACTGAGCAACCGCATGAAGACTAGGTACGACGTCATAGCAAATTCTTCCGCCTTCAACGAAGGAGTCCTTGTGAGGCTGCATAACCAGTTGTCAAAGTACTTCCCCTTATCATTGGATAATTTTCTGTTCGTCATCTATAGATGGTGCTGTTCACATTAAGCCTTAATGATACTGCTACTTTCCTAAAGTTGTTCGTCCCGAAAAACTTCCTTAGTTGCGATTCCATCAAAGTGATACATTCTATCAACATAGACCATCTTCATATTTCCTCAATTTCTTCGTTGGATCCAGTAGATAACGTCATTGATGCATTTTATAACATTGTAACTACCTTTCCACTCCTGATGCAATTTTTGTCTCTCACCTCCATAGGCTCCGTAGATAGGAATCCGATTTTAGTTTCACTTAACCATATTTCAAAAGGCCATTCGAAAAATAGGTATGTGACGATCCTAGTCCCGCTGGCAGTTCACCACAAGCTTAGACAGATGCTAATTTAAGGCCCTATTGAATCGCTCAACCATCCCGTCGTATTGAGTGTGTGGTGGCGTTGTGTTTGTTTTCTGTATCCAAAGTGCCATCAGTTTTCGGTTGTAGATAGCTGTCCTATCTAGGACGGGCATCTCCTGGTGTTGAATGAGATGCCTACGTCCATGTTCTCCGTCTTGTAATGCAAATATATCATCGTATTCACCAATTCATTTTTTTGCCAGGAAACGCTGCAATGGATTTTTTTCTTGATTTTCATATTCTGGACTATTGCAACCCATTGTGATTGGTGCACATATTCCCACTATCGCTACATATTTCACCTTCCCACTGAATGTCTTTGGATTTAGAATCCTTACAGAAACCATGTTGTGTTTTACTATAATTCCACTAAGGTCTTTGCCACCACGAACTCTCTTTAATTTTCTAGCTCTATCAAATAGAATTGGTGGCTACCAGGACCATCTTTCACTTTTGGCCAAATAATTAGGACAGAGGAAAGCTCTAGAACCTGATTTCGGAAGATGACTTTTAGACGGCGTTTCTGTATTTCTGAGTTTGTGCCCCAAAGTAAAATAAAAAAATTCATAAAATCTGTACTAATGATGCACTCGTCAAATATATCGGCCCCCAGAAAAACGTGGCAGATTTTTACACGGCCATGTAGATTTTTATTCGGACCTCACCATATACCTTACCCGTTTTTTTTTGTTTTGCAGCTGTTTGCAAGCTGTAATTGCTGGTGTTATGCAACCAAGATTTCTGGACGAGATCCCTCCTGGTGATTGAGGGCATGGCAACGGTATCTATTGGTGTCACAGATAGAATTCCAGGGCGACACCTGAAACTCCAGAAAACATCCGTTGTTGACCAAGCAAGCGACGAGTGCACGGGAATGCTACGATTTATAGTAGGTATAATGAAAAATGTTAAGTTAGTTCTAAGTAACCATAGATGTCCTAGAGAACGTTCAAAAAAAATTTATTTTTTTAAAAACCACAGATGATAAATCTGTAATTGGCGCCCAACGTGTTTGGCCCAGGTGAAACCGCAGTAAACGCCGCGAAACTGTCATTTGTACAAAGCCGACCTCAAGAAGTTCGTGTACTGTTTAAGTCGACCTAAATTAGTTCGCCGCGAAAAGATAGGGCAGTAAAGTGAGTGTTGTGGCAAACCAGGGTCAAACAAATAAGAGCCCAGGCAAGAATCTTTAGATATTGCCACCAACGAAGGAGTGTGAAGAAAGGAACCCGAGTCACTTCAAAAGGAAGAAAAAAAGGAATTAGCTCCTTTACCATCCTTGGAAGATGTACCACAAAGTCATCAATTTTAAGTAAGATAGTTTAATTTATTATTAAGTAAATTTTGATTAAGTGATTAAGTACAAGATTTTTAAACAAAATTTTAAATAAGAAATTAATAAAAGTGACTAAGTATAAGATCCTAAAACAAATATTTAATTTGAAATTAATAGAAGTAACTTAATATAAGAGTTGTAAACAAAATTTAACAAGTGAAATATCATATCGAATCCAATCCTACGTCCACCTGTTCTTACTACCAATCCAGACCCCCAACCATCTCGTTCTAACAATAGTGCTACGGTTAACGTTAACGCGACTCCAGAGCTTGAAGCTCTCATAACCGGTATAGTTAGTAAAGTTGTAATTTAAGAATACAAAAATATCGTGCATTTTATAATAAATCCCGATACCTTGTTCCATAGGGGAGTCGATCAAACTATTGATCCCGAACACAGGTCCGATTTGAACGGTCTAGATAAGATACCAGATATGGTACGCTGTCTAGGAGAGCTATCCGGAATCCCTGGCGATTTTAGTTCCTGGCGTAAAAGTGTCGACCGCCGGACTTTAACAATTTACAATCGTTTTAAAGGAACGCCAAGATACTTTGGTATTTTGAATGTTGTGAGGAACAAAATAGTTGGAATTGCGAATGCGGTTCTCGAGTCTTATAACACTCCATTAGATTGGGAGTGCATTTCGAAGTGTTTGACACTTCATTACGCAGACAGACGAGATCTGGGAACACTCGTTCAAGCGAATAACTCAATCGAGACGTACTACCAGTCAGTATATAACCATCTATCGCAGATTTTTAATAAAGTTCCAAGTATGGATTTGCCGCATGAAGCGCTATACCATCTGACAAATTCATATTCAAATTATCGATTCTTGGAAACGAGAGCTTCAAGGAACTGTCAGCAGTAATTTTCGCGAAAAAAAATTACATGCTTGTCAACAATAAAGTTAAAGTAAAGTTGAAAGAACAATTTTCCGAACCGGTAAATAGCATTAACATCAGAACCTCATATGTCTCAAGAGCGAAAGGCTATGTTAAACGTCTTAATTGCTGATCACTACAGTTTGTTTGGCGAACCAAACGAAAAACTGAGATAAGTAAGAGATCACTAGATTTCATAGGTAGCGCGTGGAAGTGGATCGCGGTTAATCCGGACCACCACGATTACGAAGTAGTTACAAGTAAGATTAATAATGTATTAAGAAACAACAATAAACAAGTTCTAATTAATAAATTGGCTATAGATAAAATTAATGAATTAACGAATATAACGAATAATGTAATTAAGATCTTTAAGGAAAAAGAAAAAAGTGACACTGAAACAATTATGAAAATTAAGTGTAAATTAGATCTAATTAAGGAAGAGTTAGTAAATGTAGCATACGCCATTCACTGGGCAAACGTAAATATAGTAAACTCTTTTATCTTATCTAATACAGAAATAAATATTACCGAAACAATATTTAAAGTGAAAAATATTCCATATATTAATATATGTAGATGAGGCATTAGAATTTGCAGAAGTAAAAATGGCTTTAAATAATAAAATGTTATACAATATATATTTTAAGCTTTCCAACTCCCAATGAAGAAACTTGTAACCTATCAGTACTTAAACCTGTCAAAATAAATAAAATAGTAACTAAGATAAACTATGATTCAATATTAGAATGTAAGATTGTATATCCATCTTACATTCTATGGTATTCTATGGTATTTCAAAGAAATGTAAAACTTATAACAATTTAGTAATATGTAACGATAATAACAAAGTTAGTTCAAAAAACTCGTCGTGTATCCCAATGCTTACAAGAAGCGAGAAAGCCAATTGCACTATCGCCAACAATGAACACGTCCCAGAAGTGGAAGAAATCTCACCAGGAATATTGCTTTTGAATCAACTTAATGGTCCAGTCCTCATTAACAATTGGTTGAGGTCAACGGAAGAACGATCGTGGCTCGAGAAGTTACCGAATACCGACCCCTTCCGGCAATTCTGCAACCATCACATAGACCGGACAAAATAGAAAAAGTTCTATCACTTGAGATGATCAAAGAATTAAACGTCAACGTCATAATTAAGTTATTGGAAACAAAACACGAAATCAACCTGTCAGTTAACATTATTCTAATAATAGGCGTTTCAGCCATCATCATATTCGCATGCAAAAGACCAAATAAAAGAAGCCACAACACAAAGTTCCCAAAAGCTAGAAACATCAAGCGTGTGCAAGGTGTCACAGACAGAATTCCAGGGCGACACCTGAAACGCCAGAAAACATCCGTTGCTGACAAAGTAAGCGAAGAGTGACCAGAAATGCTACGAATTAGGTATAGTGAAAAATATTAAGTTAGTTCTAAGTTAGATCTCATAGAGAACGTTCAAATAAAAATTTATTTTTACAAACCACGGATGATAAATCTGTAATTTATATAGTATACTCGTATGGTGTTTCCACCGGCTTTCTTTTACGGGCGTTGAGCATCAGAGAGAAGTTGCGTAGCAACATTATTTGGTACCCAGATATCGATCAGTAATTGTAAGATTTTTAAAATGAATCATATTAGGTTAACAGTGTGAGATCTTTCTGACTTACATAAGAATAGACCAGATTGGATACATTTACAATACTTACGTTTTTTGTAATTCGATTACTATTGTGCCATCTGATTCTGCAGTGTTGAATGGTTTGAAGCTATGTATTTTCTATCTAGACTTGGGCAGTTGATTAATTTCTCATAAATTCTGTATATTGTTTGGGAGCTACAATACCTAATAAGTATGGCCCAATAGCAGATTGAGTCATTCTTCACTTTGTTTTTGTTAGTTTTTTTTTGTGTTTTTCTGTTTTCAAAACTACTTAGCTCTACTGGATAATTGGTTAAGACGATATTTTTTCTTTATTTAAACCAATCAAATTAAAGAGATATCGTCTACCCTGAATTGAAGAGATCGGTTGCTTGAAAAGGAATGATAAGCTAGGCCTACAATAAAAAAAAAATTATCTTTAGCTTAGCTAAAGGAAAGCTGCAAATAGAAATAGGAGATGGAAACTAAATTTTCTGGGAAAAAGAAAAAAATTTGCCTATAACGAATATCACCATTACCGCTGAAGGCGTTAGTTGAGTTAATTGAAGATTCAGATTAAAGGAAGATGGGACATATGCTAATGCTTACAATACTACTTGGAGGCAATCATCTTCTGGAGTTGTCAACAATGTTAGCTCTTAGCCAACTTTTGCTCCGAGAGTAAGACAGTAAGTCATCGACCTAATTTTATCCAGCAGTACTCTTAGGAGATTGCCAGCTGTAGAGTACTATCGGAGGTCTCTTTGTCAGACTTCTTCAAGAAATTAGAACACTTATAAGCAGGTCACTTAAGAGTAGTTTGGAGGAAGACAGGGGTCTCTGTAGAAGCAAAAAGAATACAAAACGCTAATTCGGTCTTGGAATTTTCTCTTATATAATAACACATTAGTCGTAGTGACGGATGAGGCCATTAAACATGCAGCTGCTTACTTTCACGACTTCCAGTCCCCTGGCAATGACGACATACACCCAGTTATGTTACGAAAAGGTATAGACCAGCTATTAGTGACTCTGAATATAAGCTTTATTGCTATTCCAGTACTGGTAGGCCAGGCGAACAGTGAGACTTACCTTTATACCGAAAGTCAGAGAAGAAGAGCATGTGCGAACTCTATGTGATGATGATGACGATACCCTCTGTCTGAGATGCAACATACTTGATCTTGTAAAAGTGTGCTCAAAATATGGTAGGCAGAATTGAAGCCGCACTCGACAAGAAGGAATACGCGCTGGGTGTTTTTATTGACATTGACATTGGCGCAGATCAATCACTAGTATGTTAATCAAAGCAATGATGGTGAATAGGACACTGGTTGCGGATGTTGACTGCTAATATGTGATGAAGGAGATAAAAAGGGGGTTGCCCGCAAGGCAGCGTTCTGTCTCTACTGCAACGCGGATGATGTTGCTGTATCGTCTATTGGATCGTGTTTAGTGACAGTCAGTTCTAGACGTGATCGACAATTGGTGCACTAGAAATGGACTTGCAGTCAATCCTCTCAAAACTGAGGTTGTTCTTTTTACGAAAAGGAGCAAACTGACTGCTCTGACTTACTTACTATCGTATTATCCAATTCAACAAAGAAGCTAAGTATTTGGGTGTCACTATACATGTTACGTCAAAAGTCTCTATGTCACTGTCCGCCTTTTGGCAGTGCAAATGAGCTGTTGGCACGACACGGGGCCTGAAACCGAAAGCGGTTTGGAATTGATGACTCTTCCTCCACTTGATATTCATATCATGGGCTCCATTCTCAAAACCATTATCCATTTAAAAAGAAGTGGTTTTTGGTACAACACGCAATGGAGCTTTGATGAACTTGCGCCGACTGTTTTATAATCCTAGTCTTATGGACACGCTGTCTGATGCAATGACACCAGAACTCCTGCTGCCAAAAAAATACGAAATCGACTTTTCCTGTTCCCCAGACTAGTTTTAGAGAGAACATAATCCAGAAAGGAATGTTGTTAGGTCTTCACGGATGGCTCCAAAACCGATCTAGGATGCGGCACTGGTGTGTTTCTGGAGGACGACTGTTTTAAACTCATACACATTGGTTGACTTTTAGCTCACAAATTAAAAAGAAATCATATTTTTTTAAAACATTCAACCGTAATCTTGTGACTCACTGCACAAGCGTCAAATGATATTTAATTAGTAATTCTATGGTTTTGCGCGATCATATATATTTACATAAATATTAACGTAATACATACAAAAATATTAATTTGTCTTCTTTGATCTGATGGCTGATGCTTCTGCCGTGCTTTGCAAGAACACTTCCCTCGGCAGCAGACATCGAACTATGTAGTGTACACTAAAGTCATTTCTGTTTTTCGTAATTATTCCAATTATTCCTCTCTAATAAGTCAGCGGCTGTTCCTTAATAGGAAAAACTGCTGGCTGCTTACTGGTGTCGTGACGGGGCATTTCACTTTTGCTAAACACTTAAATGTACTGGACAAAATTGATGCTACATCCTGCAACGCTTGCTGTTAAAGTGATGGCAGCACCGCGGAGTAATATTAGGGTGCATAAGGCGTTGACGTAGTGGGTTCTGGAACATAAATATGAGTTTATTACCAGGTTCGTTTCCTTTATTTTTTTTTATAAAAAGATGTTTACTTAAAATGTAACTTGAAATGTTGAACTTTAGATTCATATTTAACAAGGGAAGTGTTGCATCCTTAATTCTACAGTGTCTCTAACTTATTACCAGGGAGGGAGGCTAGATGATCGTAGGCAAGTTAAATCGCAGTTAGCGGTATCCAGTGTTTTCTGCGATAATATCTAGTTCGTTTAAATTAAGGAATAAAGGCGTATTAGATTCAGCTGTGCGAAGCATTTCGTCGTCTATTAAGATGGTTGACTAAACATGATCACACTTCCGGTCACATAAGATATTCCTTATTGATGGCAGCAACAGTTCATCTTTAAAGACTTTTTACTCTTCCAGCGTTACGGCTTTCGAATTGTTAATGTGTTTGACGATTTGGAGTATTATAGTAGAATATTTTCATTAGCCACAATTTCGAGCCTCTACTTTACCTTGCCTGCTTATGGCTAAGACTATTGCAGAATTTTTTTTATCGTTATATGATAAATTGCTTTGATACCAAAAGATTGGAAGTTAAATGTTTTGCCTTATCATGCTCAGCAAGCTATTTGACAGCATTCATTTGTCTATCTGTTACTATGCCAAAGCAATTGGGTTGTCAATGTCGCTCTCTATCAGACACCTAGATTGCGATTCGAGAGAATCCAGACTCATCTAGAAAAAATCTTTGACTTATCAACAATTTAGCAAAATTGACGGTCTGTTGAGGCAATTACATATTTTGTTTTATAACTCTTGTTCCCAATTTTTAAGTTTAATTGCAAAATTTAGAGGGGCTTACTGCGATTCATAGAGGAATTCTATTTTCACGTCGATATTCTTTAGCTGTCATTTCGATTTAATTTAGATATTTGTTAAATTTTGAATACAAAAAAAAATTTGCGTAATTTTGTATAATTCAATTTTCAGATCTTGTGTGTAAACATTTTGAGATTAAACTTAATCCCTTGAGCGAGTACTAATTAAAAAAAAAAATTCGTGGCATGAAGCATGACAACGTGCGTCAAGAAATATATATTTATGCAATGAATTGAGAAAATCTTCATTTTTGTTTTAAGCCCTGAGATCAATTGACGCATTAACCATAAATAGCGGCGGGATTAGAGTGCTCGGACTTGCGATCTATTAAACAGAATAGCTGTACTGGAAATCATCGATTAATATATCAATAAACATTACGGTGTCGCAGATGGGTCCTGTTATGGACTGTGTTGTAAGGCGGTCGACAAATATAAATTAAAATATAATAGTCAAACCAAAATGTCGAAACAAAGTCGATCAGAGATATAAAACCCTCCCAAAAAGTATACAATATAAGGCTCATATGTTCATTCGCTCTTACCACTAAAATTTAGTTCACCATTGAAAAGGATTTCTATTATTTGCTGCGCCTATCAGAAATTCTATGTTTCGAAATATGATAATAAAAAGGGAGACACTAAGTGTAAATCTTTCACAACACAGCTAAAAACCTGGCCCCAAAGTACTTGGAAGCAATGAGGGTAATCTTGTTACCAACCCACAAGAAATTGCGGATTTTTGTATGCAACATTTCTAAAAAAAAGCTTAATGGTAACCCATGCGAGGAAAAGATGATGGGCTAAGAAGTAAACTTAAGTACAGCTTTTCTATACCACCTAGAAGCAATCGGAACATTATTAAAAAGCATAAGAACAACAAGGCTTTTAAAGCTGGCAAGAATGCACAGAATTAATTAAAATGTTTGAGAGAACAAAATCACTCCCGATTACTATTATTTGCCCCACTTTCAAGAAAGGAAAGATCTATCGAAGTAAGTTCTTATATAAATTAATCAGTGTGGCTCCTGATAGAAGAAATGGACAAAATTACAGGACAAAACTACAGGAAAAAGAAAAAGACCAACGAGTTTCAAGTTTACAAATATACTCACCATATTTTTATCAACTTCCGCATATGATAGCATTTATTCATTGGGCTATATAACGAAATGACTGAAATAAGAATATCGAGAAAGTTGATTTACTTAAATTACATCACTTTTTCTTCAAAACATGCACTGGATTTCAAAAAGCAGAGGGAATGTCTCGTTAATTCTTCAACCATGCACTGGACCAGATTGTGAGAAGGGCGATATTAACACAAAAGGCGCTAAATTTATCGGATATGTCTAGATGGTTAAGGTAAGCAGATGATATTGATAACATCGCCCGCTAATATTGTACCTTTATTTAAGTTTTGAAGACCATTTGTTTTAAACCAAACCAGTTGGTGCAACGATGGGTAGATATATAAGAAGGAGACAAAACACGTGCTATTTACGATCAATTGATATGTTGGGCACCATCTGGGAAATGAAATGGAAATCGGCAACTCTAATTCTGAGGTGGTGAAGACCATATTTTAACTCAACAAAAAACACCGAGCTGGAAATTCGACGAAGAATAAACTTAGGCAAACATTGCTACTTTTGTTTGTGAAAACAACTAGAGTCCAAAAAGCTGGGCTTATTTCATACCTGGTTACGTCATATTATAGGTAAATTCCCTTTATATGATAAACTTGATAATACATATACATATATATGTATACAATTTGGTATACAATTTTTTGGAATACTTAGGCCGAACCAAAGTAAAAGTACGAAAATTTATTTTAAAACATTTGTAATGTATGAATTTACTTTTAAATTTATAAAGGCGAATCTTCTTTTCTCTCCTCCTATAGACCAACACTTACGTCTCTTCCAGGGTCATGGAAACGCTGATAAACTGCGAGCTCAGGAAAAATCTCAAAACACGAAAACTTTTTAGTCACCGGCAGTACAGTTTTTGTAACAACAGGTCCATTGGTGAAAAGTTGTACCAAAGTTTACGACAATTTCTATTGTAGTGTCTTCTATGGTATATGTAAATATTAAATAACAGTATTAATTAAAAAAAAAAACCATTAATCGTTTGCTCCAAAATTGTCAATTGCGCAACGTGGTCTGGTGCCTTAATCAACGATCTTTTATCTGGTACTTCTAATCCAATACATTCCTTTGCAGACGACAGTACTCATTGCTTCGGGACACACGTAATTGTTTTGAGGCTGTAGAACGAGAACGGTATGTTAAGCTATTAAATTATGTTGTTAACGGCATTACTAAACTTTCATCCTGTTGGTGCTTCTAAAATATGCTTCAAAAATACAATGTTGTCTGATATCGTTAAACCGACATTTAAACACCCAGTTATTATCAAAATTGGAAAACTTGGAACGCATCAATTAAAAAAAAAAAAGGAAAGAAAGAAAAGGCCTTGGAACATGCGTTGGAAACCTACTGTCATTGTACATCATTTCAGTATATGTCATTCATTTGAAGCGTAAACAACAATAATTTTTTTTCATTCAAATATGTCGAACATTGTGCCTGAAAAAGTGTTTTTGCGGGGAGATCTTCTTCATTACTTTAATATGAAGAAAACTGCTGCCGAAAGTCATCGTATTTTGGTGGAAGTTTATGGTGAACATGCGCTAGCTGAGCGAACGTGCCAAAAGTGGTTTGCACGATTTAAAAGTGATTTTGATTGGTGATTTTGGCTTGGAAGACGATGACGTCCTGGGCGGCCAAAAAAATTTGAAAATGAAGAACTGGAAGCATTACTCTATAAAGATTATTGCCAAACACAAGAAGAGCTCGCAGAATCTTTAGGTGTCACTCAAGCAGCCATTTCAAAACGTTTAAAAGCAGCTGGATATATTCAAAAGCAAGGAAATTGGGTTCCACATGAACTCAAGCCGAGAGACGTCGAAAAGCGGTTTTGCATGTCCGAAATGTTGCTAGAACGCTACAAAAGGAAGTCACTTTTGCATCGGATTGTTACTGGTGATGAAAAATGGATCCATTACAACAATCCCAAGCGCAAAAAATCATATGTGAAATCCGACCAACCAGCCATATCAACGGCAAGGCCGAATATCCATGGTGCGAAGGTAATGCTCTGTATTTGGTGGGATCAGATGGGTGTGCTGTATTATGAGCTGCTAAAACCGGGTGACACCATCAATGGACAACGCTACCGAACACAATTAATCCGTTTGAAGAGAGCTGTAGCCGAAAAACGCCCGGAATATGCAACCAGACACGAGGCAATAATTTTCCATCATGACAACGCTCGGCCTCACGTTGCTATTCCGGTTAAGAACTATTTGGAAAACAATGGAAGGGAAGTCTTACTCCACCCGCCTTATAGCCCAGACCTTGCCTTATTGCCCGAAAGATGGGAAAAAGTCATAGCCTCAGGTGGGCCATACTTTGAATAATACTATTGTACATGTTTTTCTTAAATAAAAGTTCAAATTTTGAAAAAAAAACCCGCACGATATTTTTTCCAATTCTTATGTTTCGGCAGCTGTCAAAGTTACCAAAGATAATTGGTAATGGTAACCAATAATGATCTGGTTACCTAAAACTCCAAATACAACCTAAGATCTTGGAGCATCGATATCCTTTCTAAAAATGGACACCTACAATTAAGCCATTGTTCTCCTCTTCTGACACTCTATCGGAAATGGAAACCGATGACGAACTTAAAAGAGATCCTATACTATCAGAGGAAGAAGATGAGCTTCTGGGCACATGTTCAGAATCAGAGGACTCAAACAACACCGTGGTGGAGGCTACTCTGGTAAATTGTAGCAATGATATGGTTTCTCTCGACTAATATCCATCACTCAAAAAAGGCTTCGGTCGCACTTGTTTTGGGTTTTTCCAAAAACGCAGAAGACATTATCCTAATCCAGGAACCATGGATCATAGAAGTCATGGTTCGTGAACTTGAGATACCAGTATATGCTCCACATTATACAAGAGACAAAGGTATAAAGGATTAAAACTTGTATACTATATAAGTTAAACGTAGCCTTAATGCATTTTTACTTCCTAACCTCAGCGACCCCGACTTAACCGTTGCCAGACTAAATACTGCCAAAGGCTCCTACTGGTTGGCATCGGCATAACTTGGCCACGATAAAGTGGGCCCTCTCCCTGGTGGTATTGGAAAGTGGAAGGCTGAAAACTGGCCTCATCATCGGGTGCGAGGCTAACGCTCATCATGATATGGGACAGTACCGTCATCAACAATAGAGGTAAGCCACTTTTTGATTATATTATAAGCACTTACCTCATTGTTTGCAACATTGGCAATGAGCCCAGTTTTATAAGAAGAAACCGACAGGAAGTGCTAGTTATCACTCTTTTCCCCGACAATATCACTCAAATGCTAACGAACTGGATGGTATCGTCTGAACAGCCATTTTAAGACCCAAGATATATCTAATTTAGTCTGAGTGATGCTCTGCCCAGTCAACCAGCATTCTAAAAATATCGGAAAACTGATTGTCCAAAATACAGAGGAATACTGGCAGAAACACTATCCTCCGAACTTCTCAAGAACCCCGCGTGACACTAACGAGCTTGAAATTAAAGTCAAGGAATTCACCCTGGTTCTCGATCAGGCTATGGCTGCTTCTTGCCCTCTTATTCAACCTAAAGGCAGGCAAAAAAAAAGCCGCAGGTGGACATCAGCACTGGGACCGCATAGAAACATTTGCAGAAAACTTTTAGACCTAGCAAAAAGCACAAGAAAAGGTACTGACTGGGACTCATACTAAGAATCTCTCAAAATATAAAAAAAAACAACTGAAGAAGGTAAAGCGACAATCCTGAAAATCATTCTGTGACAAAACCACAGAAACCTCTGCGGTATCGCGACTAAGAAAAATCATGTCTACAAATCATATGAATTTTAGTTGTTTGAAGAAAACCGATCGCTCTTGGACAACCTCAAGTGGCGAATCACTCAACCTGATACTGGACACTCACTTTTCAGGTAGCTCCCCATTCGCGGCCAGTAGTAACTCAAATGATGGGACTACTACAACCATGAACAAAATCATGGTCTGATTACAAGAGACAAACTGCTTTCGGCACTGCATAGCTTCAAACCATACAAGTTTGCTGGTCCAGACGGTATAATACCTGCCGAGCAACAAAGGTCCTCAGATATTATCCTGCTTACGCTAGAGAATTATGAGGAGTTGTGTAGAACTGATCTGTATTTCACTGTCATGGAGAGAAGTCAATTTAATTTTCATTCCTAAATTTAAAAAAATGCTCTCATGTTGTCCAAAAGGACCTCAGATCCATAAGTCTATCATCTTTGCTTCTTAAAGCTTTAGAACAACTGACTGATATTCATATACTATCTAACGTTGATCAAACTGAGTGGGACTTCTAATAAAAGATGTTTCAACAGAGGTAAACGTTTCTCCCCTTCTCTGGAAGTTAGTGGTTAATGAACAACAGATATACATGGAAGCGAGTGGTACCATAAAAGAACTCCTTCAGCTAAATCTTAACAAATTAACCCGTTGGGCGGATCGTTGTTGGTTGAGAGTAAACCCCTATTAAACTTATCTTGTCTTCTTTTCTAATAATAGACCCTTCCTCAATAAACGGCACCAATTTAGTTTTCCGATACAACAAAATATCCGAGTCTTATTTTTGACATAGAAACTAAACTGGAAACCTAACATTCAAGAAAAAAAGCTACAGTAGCTTTATTCTCTTGCAAAAAAACCATTGAAGACAAATGGGCCTTCAACCTCACATAACCCACTTTCTATGCATCACATACGACCGATACTCACCTACGGTTTTGCTGTTTGGTGAACAGCCTTAGATAAAGCAGTCAATTGCAGCAGACTAAGCAGAGTCCAAAGAATAGCATGTCTATGCATAAGCGGAGCTCTAAGTTCTACTCCCTCCGCGGCTTTAGACATTCTGTTTCACTTGACACCCCTCGACATCTTCAGCAAACCAGTATCTGCGACTACAGCTATTCGCCTTAAAGCGAGTAAATGGTGGACAAATAGTTTATTGATGCACTGCAGAGGCGGCCATTTGAATGATGTGCTATTTTATACATAATGGCATGAGTGTAGCTTCAAAATATGGCAAGAATCAATTTTATATCTCACACCGTTGTTGTTTTAATTAATTTTTTTTCCTATCGTTATTATCTGGTCACCATTAATCATTTTCGTATCTAGTAAAACTGTATGGACTGCATCAATTCGTCGATACTCAGTATTTAATTTAATCTATAGAATTTACGGAAAAAGAAGTCATGACATTTATTTTCGCTAGCATTGTTATTAAAAAAAATCTAAATACGATATTATTTTGCCTTGTAAGCATGAGCCAAATATAAAAAATTAAAAAAAAAGTTTGCGTATTTTATAAAATTTGAATCACGACTGGATTTAGCTTTATTTAATTATCTCAACATTGTTCTATAGTGTATTTTTCCTTAACAGTAAATCACCTACAATTTTACACTAATAGATAACTAGTTACAATAGAACAAAACATAGGCGTGTATGTGCATATGCATGTAAGTATAAATGCACGCGTCTGATACAATGAATTCTTTCACACATTTTTCGTTCACCTTAACAAATAAGTTGTCTAGTCGGAGCGTTTCGACGTCAACAATGCCTTTTTAAATTAAACTTGGTCGATAGGAATTCTTTGGCATTTCCACACCTTACCCCAAAAAAGTATTTGTTTATGCCGAATGCCAAAACCAGAAATAAGTAAATATCTGTCTGCAGTTGCATTTGGAACTGTGGAAGTTATTACCCTCAACTGCGCATACTAAAGAGAACAACATTAATGTTACTAAATGCATTCTAAGATAAAACCAAAATTAATATTATTAATTATTAATTAATTAATTAATGTAATTAATAATTTCTCTAACCAACTATGGGCATGTGAAATAAAAATTAGAAAAGGATTTATATAAACACACATAGTACCAATAATTACAATTTAATGTTAAAAAATTCGAATGTGCTTATTACTTACTCCAGGCTGACTGATGCTTTTAAGATGATGCTTCGAATATATTATAAAATCTGCAAACAAAAAAGAAAATATTCGTCGTTCAGGAAGAAGAATTTTAGACTGCGCATTCGCTGATTTGCGAAAAGCCTAAACGAACATATGTACATACATATATAATATATTTATATACAATAAAAGTTCGCGAGATCTGTGTAGCTTTACACTACCAACTGTTTTATTCTGTATAGTCTTGATTTTAGCTACAAAGGCAGATTTATAAGATGGAAAAAAGGTTGTACATACAAATCGCTTTACTTGCAATAATACGATATTTAAATGTATGCATTTATATAGATGCTTATACATATGTATGACTTAAATACGCCTTTTATATAATTCATTTTTATTAAATTGAAAACTGATTACAATATACAATATATAAAATACCTACATTTGTCTGAACAAGAGAATGAAATAGTAAATCACAGACAATTAAGTTTGAAATCACTTGGCACATTGCCACCCCAGAGCATTTCTGAGGCATACCTCTCAGACAGTGGCAGTATTTTTGAGGTTGAACGTCTATCTATAATATAATATTTTCTAATTCGAAACGATAGGATGACGAACTGTTCGTCTTACGAATTTAAAACACTTTATCGATTTATTTGCCAATTTTGGTGTCAGATAATTATCATACACTCCGCTTATTACTAAATGAACAATTGATGGTAGATGAGCATTTAATATGTCCAGGTTAAATTTTTCCAACAGGGAAGAATTCATCAGACTAAATCGCAAGCAATCTGTAACACTGATTGAGGCTTATTTTTAAATAAATCGACTATATCGATGTAGTTATAAAAGATTATAAAAAAATCATATACGTTTATCTTGATTCGGACAGGTGCATATTATTGTATGATGTTATTTTACATATTTTTTTCTATTCTTTTTATTATACATATTAAAAAATAAAATACAAAAATATCGCTGCTGAGATTTTAAAGGATTCTGCTTCGATTTGTTTTGGAGAAATTTAAAAAGTTGATTAATGCATCCAGATTTTAAAACTTTTTGTTTCTGATTTCATTATATCAGGGTTTTGCTATACTGGAATATGTTACACTATTCTCATGGCTTTGCTCTTTGTAATTGTTCAAATATGTAACAACACACATTTACAACTTAAAGTTACAGAAAAATTTTAATTTACCTATTAATATATATACATAAAAACGTATTCATGTGTGTACATACATAAATGTATGCATGTGGATTTATGTATGAATGCCTTCGTATAAAAATGTTTTTTGTTTACTGCTTTTGAATAACCTCAGCACTTCGACTAGAGCAATGCAATTTTGCTAATGTTTATTAAATTTTTTTTTGTCATTTTACTCCTTAAGGTAGAAAATATTTATATGATATGAGGTCGTCTATCTCAGACAAACATTGGCAGTATTTTTTTGTGTGTTTAGTTCAATATACAATATAAAAAAAAAAGTATTATCAAAAAAACTCAAGAAGATATCATTCAGCGGCATTGGAAATACTATTTTCAACTATCTTCTCACATATAAAGCTATGCGCAACTTAACTCATAGTTTATATTCTTCGTCGACTTGCGTCCACTACCTTAACATCCGGATATTATATATAAGCGTGCTCCCATCTTTGGCACATTGTTTTTTCGATTAATATAAAATAACTATTTTGCTATTTAACATATGGTAGTAACAGCTGTTGAAAGATGTCTATTTCCTTTATAAAATTTGATAGGCTTTTTTTGACAGATCACGCAAGACTCATATCAAACTGTTTCACCATTTTTGTTCAGTATCGATTGACAAGTCATCTTGGAAAAACTCACACCACACCAGCGTCTCCAAATTGTTCAGCTGTATTACGAAAATCAGTGTTCTGTGAGAAATGTTTTTCGTGCAATTGCGGGAACTTACTGTGCGCATAATGGACCTACTGAAACCACCATTGCCAATACCATTCACCATCCCAGTTTACATTAGTGGATAATACTCGACCGGTTAGACCACATCCAGCACGTAGTAAAGAGACTATAGCAGCTGTAGCTGAGAGTGTACGCGAAGACCGTAACGAATCGATTCGTTGTCGTTCTCAGTAGCTTGGCTTGGCGTAATCGACAACTTGGCATATTTTGCATGAGGATCTCAGCCTAAAAGCGTACAAAAAATCAATTGTGCAAGAATTAAAGCCAGGCGACTTGAATTTGCGTCATATTTTCAGTGAATGGGCTCTGGAAAAATTCAATAAAAATCCGGTGTTTTATCGTGAAATTTTTTTCAAAGATGAGGCCCATTTCTGGCTCAATGGATACGTTAATAAATAAAAGAGCACCAAGAGCTACCATTACATCCATTAAAAACAACTGATATGGTGTGGTTTATGGGCTGGTGGAATCATTGGTCCATATTTCATTAAAAATGAAGCAAATCAGAATGTTACCATTTTCCCATGTTAACGGACTATGTGCTTTCTGAAATTCAAGCACATGGTCTCGGTGAGGTCTGGTTTCAACAAGGCGGTGCTACGAGCCATACAGCGCGTGAAACAATGGACTTGTTGAGAAATCGTTTTGGTGAGCACTTAAATTCACGTTTTGCTACGGTAAATTGGCCGCATAGATCGTGCAATATCACACCTTTGGACTATTTTCTCTTGAAATACGACCTATGTTTTAGGTCTTCAGGAGTAAGCCATCTATGATTGACGCTTTGGAAGCCAACAATATTCGTGTTATCCGCGGGATACCAGTCGCTATGATCGAACTAGTCGTCCAAAATTGGACCTTCCGAATGAACCACCGCAGAAGTAGTCGTTGCCAACATTTACCTGATGTCATTCACAAAAAGTAAATGTCATGATTTGCTATTTTAGACAATAATAACAATTTTAAGTTCATTTTCAAATGTATGTATTTTATTTTACATTATAAATCAAACCTTACGATGAATCACCCTATATTAATAATCACAAATATGGTACATATTCAGAAAATGGGGCAATATCTTTTTCAAGGATACATACTACATACATTCCTCCTTGGGAATGATAAAAAAATTTTTTTAAATGTTTATTTTTTATTTTACGCAATATAGTCCCCTTTTAGTTTGATACACTTATTCCAGCGATTTACCAACTTCTTGATCCCGTCTGAAAAGTAATTTTCCGGAAGGTCTGCAAAATACTCTTCCGTGGCGTAGATGATTTCCTCGCGTGAGCTGAATTTTTTATTGATGAGCCATCTTTTGAGGTTTAGGAAGAGATAATAGTCCGAGGAAGCCAAACCTGTCGAATACGGTAGATGCGACAGCAATTGGAGCTGTAAGTCATTGATTTTAGCCTGCGATGCTCTTGTGCGCCGGTGCATTGTCTTGCAAAAACAAATTTTTTTTTTTCGCTTCATGTGTGGTCGTTTTGCAGCGATTTCACTCCTATAATGCACAGTAATTCTCGCTGTTTTTTCGAGGTAGTCCACGAAGAGTATGCCATGACAATCCCAGAAAACTGACGCCATAACCTTTCCGACCCATCGAGACTCCCTCGGCCGCTTCGGAGCACTCGTGCCAGCTTCAGTCCATTGCCGGGCACTCATTCTGTTCTCTGGCGCTCAACAGTTACCAATCGATGCCAAAAGTCCGCCCGATTCCGCATCAGCAAGTCCAAACACTCTTCGAAGTGCTCTCGCGTTCGTGTTTTTGGTCAAGAGTGAGTATGCGCGGCACCCAGCGGCAGTATAACTTTTTCATATGCAGAATATTTCCCAAAATATGGCGTGTGCACTCAGTACTAATCTTTGTGGTATCTGCTAGCTCGCGCACCTTTAATTTCCGGTCAGCCAACACCATTTCACGTATTTTTTTTTGACATTGTCCTCTGTATCTGCATCGGAGGGTAGTGGAGTTGCGGCCACCATGAAACTCACGAAACCATTATTTGACGGTGTTATCTGACGGAGCATTAGCCCCATAATATTTATCCAACTTTTCTTAAGTTTTCTTTGCCGTTTTGCCTCTCAAAAAATAATGTTTTATAAAAGAACGAAAATCGTTTTTGTCAATACTCAACATGATGCCAAACACGTCAACAACAATCAGCTGTCAAAACAAAATTAAAGACAGTATCGCACTGAAATTTGGCATGTCTGTCTAAATATGAACGGACTTCAAGGCACCATAACGTTTCTTGCAGTAGCAGCGCATTCTGGCGGTCAAGGAGGTTACTTTGCACTCCACCTAGTAACAAGGTAATTTCGCAAAAGTGTTAAAATACTTTTAAGGAATATGAGGGCTTATTTTTTATTACTTATTTCAACAATAGTTGTGAAAAGAGTATTGAACAGTACTTATAGTTATATAAATAAAAAAAAATTTATCGAATATAATTTTCATAAATAAATTAAATTTAAAATAAAGCAAAATGTAAGAAAAGTAATAATAATACTCGTATTTATCATCGGGACGTACACAAAATATGTTACTCATATGTCTCATAACAACTGATTTTACAAGAATAGCTTATGCAATTTTTGATATATTTAAAAACTTAGATTTTATCAACAATTTCGAACAAGGGACATTTTGAATGTGAAGATTGCTAATATGATATTCTTGATTTTTCGCACTAAATAATTTTGTATAAGGATTGAGAGTAACCTAATTTTTGATATGTTTTCCTAGTATAGAATTCGTTTTTAAATTTACTCGAAAACGATTTGAGTTCTTAGAAGTACATAATAAAATATTACAATAAAAGTTTTTGTGTTTAAGCTAAAACGTTGACGCACAAAACTGTTTATTTGGCTTGAGTCAATTAATATTAATTGCATTGGGTTGTATTCTATTTTTATTCGACAAAAGAATATATTTAAAAATAGAACACTTAAATCAGGCACAAGTTGTTGTCACTCAATCAAAATAATACTCGTATTTATAAAGGTTCTTATACTTGATTTTGAATGATTGATAAGACATAAGTTGTTAGGGTATTAATTACTATATTTGTTTATTTTATTTTAGATTTTATTTACAAAGCCTTTCAATAATTAGCGTTTTGATTGCTTTCTGTAATCCCATGCTTCAAAATTTATTATTAGTTATTATACAATTAATCAATCAATTAATTTTAACTTGAATTATACAGTATACGAGTACATACAGTACACATACCATATGTATGCACGCAAAAAAAATGTTTTACCTTAAAATTGTACATTTGATAAAATAAATTAAACTTATATATTTTTATTATCGATGAATCAAATTATTTTTATGCTTAACTTGAATTTTTATCTGTAAACGGACGTAAAATGTAATTTATGAAGCGATCTTACAAAGTGTAATCTTTTGGGTCTATTGGGTTTGGATGATAATAATTTATCAATTTAAATTTATTTATCAATTATTTTGTATTACTCAGTTAAAATAAAAACAAAAAGACATGCTTGCAAACTTAATACTAAAAATGTTTAACTCAAAACAAATTCTTTGCAAATTCCGTAGCACGAACGCATAACAACCCATCTTATTTTTGCAGCCGCCTCTGGTATTTCCGATGGGCGCACCATATTATTGTGCTCAGTATTATCTGTCGAGACCTTCAAGCCTTCGTAAAGTCCTTCGCTAACAGTATCCATAGTATCCAACTGGCTGGGGAAGAGGAGTACTGTCCTGTTCTGTTCAGAGTTTCCTTACACCTCATGCTGATAAATAATATTAAAAATAGTTTGTTTCATTGCTAGTGTATTCATATGTTATACCAATTTATTTCATAGCAGTAATTATAGTAGTTTTTAAATCCAGCAATAAATATCTGTGATGACAAAAGAAAACATGAGCGAGTCATTTATTATCGTTAAGAATCACACAATTTATATATGTAGTCTTTCCCAAAAATTGATTTGACAGCTAATCAACTAATTAGTTAAATGTAATCTTCAGTCGTTTATAAATTTTACATATCAATTTTGCATTATATTCTTTTTTTTTTTCAGTTAAGTTTATTGCCCGACATTGTAAGGTAGAAATGCTGCATTTATTTTCATTAAAAAAAATATACGATATACCATAACTGTTTTCCAGAAAAAAAGACAAAATTCAACTGTAAATGTTTGAAGTTCATAAGATTTTTGTTTTTCGAAATATAAGATATGTGGAAATCTTTCCAGCGTACCTACATGTTTATAATTTATATTATTCAGATTAAATATATTGAAAAATATATTATAAATATATAACATATAACGAAAAACCATATAAACCGTTAAATTCGTTTATATATTTCTTAAATGTACATATAAATAAATAAATAAATAAATTTAACATCGTTGCAATATAACAAACAAGCTTCGCGAATTTATAGAGTTTACTATGATACCTATTATAAGATTTAAGTTTTTGTTCTGAAGATTTTTTTTGTCTGTGCAAAATGAATTCATTTCTAGAAACATATAACATTTTGAAGTCACAATAAATGAAAACAAGAAAAAACACAAAAGCACTTAATCATTGAAGGTGTAAAAATCCGTTAGCTTAACTACAAAAAAAAGAAAATTTCGTGTTTGTTTTACAAATTATTTTAATTTTGAATTTGATTTATAGGTCTATTTAATTTAAAATACAAACTAACATATACAGGGGTTATACTTCTCGTTATATAAGAGATTGTCAGCAGCAAAATAAATAAAACTATAAAAAACATAATAATAATAGTTTTCTAGCACATAGTGTTTCACCAAAAACCTTAACGTCTGTCCAGATACTCAACAATGATGGATAAAATGTCTAACGTGTAACAATTGTAAGTGCAAGTGAAAATACATATCTCAATCAAATTGAACCAATGTGCGATTGTTTGTTACGTGACCAGCGAGCTTTTTTGTAAAAAGCATGTGCCCAAATATTCGGTTTCTAATTTAGTTCACTCGCTGCTGATAAAATATTGGTCTGCGTCTTATCATTACAGTGGGTGGGGATTGTGTATGTGTTTTTTCTCCCATACACATATGCAATTTCATGTACACAGAAGTCAAGAACTTATTTTTATGAGCCAGTACGTGTACTGGGCACGCAACTCTTGGGCTTAGCATTTAGCAGTTGCGTCTGTAGAATTCAAATACAGGTGCAGAAACAGATACGAACACCAGAGAAGAGGAGGATAATTATTGTATTACGTATTTGCTGTCTGCTCTTTGCTGCTGCAATACTTTACTTCAGTATATGTAAGTGAGAGACGCGGCGTTGACGGAGATTGAGAGCAAAATGGGGATACAAATTCCTTGCCTGGGGGAGTAACTTTTGTGCGAATACGCACGAGGTATACCTATGGTATACCATCGCATCGTACTTCACCCATCAGTTGGGATTCTGAATCAACAGATAGATAAACAGATTCACTTGGATATTTTTCGTATGTGGAGCACGGTGCGCGGTAGCCAATATACAAAAAAACAAAAGTCAGTTAAAGTTATTCGTATATGCAAGAAAATTATTTAAACAATTAAATAAAAACGAAAGAAGAATAATTTAATTAAGAGTCTATAAATTTTTACGAAAATAATTTCATTCGATATATGCATGTACATATGTATGTATGGACGTTTTCTCGCATCGATAAAGTGTAACAATTTTTTCTTCGCGTTCATTCTGTGTTCTGCCGACAATTGTGAGAGTGATTACGATTTCAGTGCCATAAGTTCAGTTTGCTGTGGTTCGATTGTGTTAGCAGGCGCTCTGGGGGAATGTGCTCTCGCAAAGTAGTATGATAAGGCACCTTCCCATGTTCATGTTTTTTGTTTTTGTTGGCGATATTGTCAACAATTAGCTACATTTGAAAAGATTCGCTGTCAATGTATGTATCTATGTACATATGTATGTGCCTGCATAGATGCTTGGGAGTGCAATCAAAGTCAAGAGTGCGTCGGTTGGCAATTAAAGCAAACGAGAAGAGATTTACAACTTAAAATATACAATATATGAAATAAAAAAAGAAATTTAAACAACAATTAAGTCGTGAATCGGCCGGTCGCAGTTTTTTTTTTTTCGAAATTTGCTCCGATGTTACGTACAGTTTTCGGTAGGTGGTATCTGGTAGTCACCAGCTATTGCATTGAAATCTCAGTGAAATCTCATTGAGTGATCAGTGCGCACTTTGAATACAAAGTAGCAGCAATTGTGTGGTATTCGCGTTTGTATTCGCGTAGATGAATAAGTGTACACTCAGAGTATTCGGTTTTTATTAATATGTTTGTAATTCTCCGTTGTTTTCGAAATACAAGGCAGCGCAGCAACGTGTAGTGAATTCAACAAGTGGCTAAAAAGATTCAATGGCAGTGTAATAGCGTTTATTTCATTAGACATATCCAAGCTAGATACATTTAATTGTTTATTATCTACCTTGAGCAACCAGTACAGACAAAAAGGCATTAGTACACACGGCGTGTCTATAGTTTAGTGTATATTAAAGAAGATAACCAACAACAGCGGTAAAGGCAGCTATGCCGAAAGAGACCAGCACCCCTGCGTCGTCTACTATGTAACTAAGCTTTCTTCGACGACAGTGGCAACTGTGGGAGCAGAAGCTACTACGATAATTATATACGTAAAGTTCGAGAAACGCAATCTCTACATTCTACATAAATCCCGTTGAAGCAGGGTAGATTTGAATTGATTTGGCTAAAAATAAGGTGAGAATTAAGTGACAGTTTTAAATGAGCACAAGTAAGAATGTAAGTTCAAAAGACACAATTAGATGTCATATGTATGCAGATACAATACTACCTCTCGTATACGACATACATATGTACGTGCAGAAAAGTATGTGCACATTTTTTATTTATGTATTTATTTCACTGATAATGTGAAATGTTTATGTTTTTAAGCCCATCACGTTAGCTAAAATATTTTTGAGTCAAATTTGTTTCTTGAGTTCATGTCGTAGAAAATTCAACATCGCAAGGATCAACATAACTAGGTTCACTGTAGTAAGTTATTTAGTTGTATCACATTGAAAATAACATTGAGGAAGTTGATTTAAAAAAAAAAAAAAAAATTTGGTTGGCCTTAAAAAATTAATCTACAAACCTATGTACCATAGGTATCACTATTCTTATTTGCACTTTGGAAGGGTTCATTTTCATTCTATTTCCAAGTGCATGGTGACAACAGTAAAGTCATGTAGGAGGGTTGCAGTGTTGAATACAAAACCTCGCATCATATGTATACAGTAACGATGGTTGTGGAAAAAACGCATCTACCATATGGTTTCGGATATTTCAGGGACTCGCAGCACTATATGACGTGCGATCGGAAATACTGAGAATTCGTCTTCTATTCCAAATTCACTTTCACCATCTAAATTTGGAGAATTCTGGAACCAAGATTTTACTACTGCAGACATACATTGCAGTAACATCTGAGTGTGTTTTGTATTGTTCAGATAGAAAATTTAGGAAAAAAAGCCCAATGTAAATTATAAAATTTAAATTATATAATTACCATGCATGAATGAAGTCAGATTTCTACGAAGGCCTCTAACTTTTGTTCTGGAATGTAGTACAAAATAATCAATATTTGCAGTAACTAGGTAAAGAAACCTGAAAACTTTCAAATAGATTAATTGAGACTAATAAGATCTGATAGTACCCATACTGAGTCGAAAGCAGAGGCTGGAATCTTTGACATGAGATGAGATGAGTTTTGAACTCAATGACACTAGAACTCCCTTTACTGCGAAAGAATGAATTCAACAAAAATCTGAGCCAGGAATGGAATGTAACCGGTTTTTTACAAATTTTTTTTTAAAATCAATGCAAAATGGCGAGCTGGTGCCTTTGAACGATGACAACGTGGTGGTATTAGCGGAGATGTATGCAATCCTATCAATCACTACACAATGAAATATCTTTTGATAAAACGGTGGTGGGCAAAGTATCTGCGTCTGTAGGAATAGCCAAGGTGTTCTTAAAACCTTGCTCAACCCTTTTAAGCAAGTTCGAGAATGCAAGAATTTCTTATATTCAATCGGAAGGCTGAAGTCCCAGTTTATAATATGATCGGTCGGTGGAAGTGAGCTCGTCGATGAACCTTTTAGGCAAGTCTTAGAGACAGTTTTTAAGGACCGGAATATGCGTTAGGACTATCTGCGTTCTTGTTTATGGTTTCCATTGACAGAAAAGTAACGTGTGAGCAGATGAAACGACTCTTTAGAATGCCGCCAAACGAATGTTTCTTGATGTCTCCACTAGATCAAAGGTCAGGGTCTATCCTGCTGTTCCTCAGTGGAAAAGAGTGTAGACTGCTGATTGGCGTCGTAATGCAACTTGTTGAAAAAAAAAAAAACATACAGTGCACAGTGAAATCTTAATATTAAGCATTCATCCAGAGATATAAACAAAAATACCGGATCAAATGGGTCCTACTTGAAGATAATTACTGTAAAGTATTTCAAATAGTAAGCATTTGGGTTGAGGGAAATCTCAAACCAAAATTACCTTTAATTACTTGTTTTTTTTTATATACAAAATGGTACACCGAGTGTAAAATTTTAGAACTGTTTTTCCGTGAAATTACAAGGGTAGCATTTTTATAAGTTAATGCATTTGTGATCGGATCAGGTTACTATACTGGCAGAGGAAAATTAAAGCAAAGGCTTGTACGTCAATCACGGGAACCGGTAAAATATACAAATAAACTTAAACAAAATATTTAAATCATTGCTGAATGATCCTAAATCTCATATAAGTATTTACGTGTGTATATAGGTAGTTTGTTATTACAAGAGTTTAGATACTCGTATCTCTTCTGACTACTTTTTAGAGATTTATAAATACGAATTATATTTTTTGTGTTACTCATTCTGACATGTACATATGTATGTAAATACATACTCGTACATATTTGAAAAACATTATTTCGATTTTGACTGGATTTTAATTGTTTTTTTAGCTTTGAGGTGTGGAGATTAAGTTAAGTTATATTTTCTTTTAAAAGGTAATGGTAATAATAAAAAAATATATTGGATTTATTACATAGACTGAAGGATCTACGCGCATGCCAATTCTTAGGGCAATTTCTATGACTTTAAAGTGGGGAGATATTGTGTATGACCCTACAAATGTCTCAATTTATCAATTAATTTCTTTCAATTTAATAATAGCGGAAAACGAATATCAAGTGTGAATTTTAACGAATTTAAGGATTATATTCTATTATTTCATCGAGTTGCAATATTTTGTTTCACCAATAGTGAAGAAAGAAAATACTTAAAAAAGAAGTAATTAATGCTTAAAAACGTTTAATTTCTACTATGATTTTATCAAGCCAATATTTCATAACTTGCGCGCATGCGGCAAACTCTACTCGTATGTTCATTTCGTTTTAAATCTACTTTTTATTTTTAATCAATAATTAACTCTTACATGCTAGACAAAAAAACGCTTAAAAATTAGCTAAATAACATGTGGGCACTCTTAGTTAAACCTAATACTTGAAAATTCTTATAGAGCAAAATTGTTCTTAAAAACATTAACCTAAAACGGTTCTGAGTTACTAATTCTAGGAGTTTGATGAATCATACCATGCCAAAGATGTGCGTTTATAAAAGTATTTGAGTTAAATTTTTTTTCCGTAGAAACAAAAAAATTTGTAGTTATACTATAAGTACGGTTCCATCACAAGTATGTGTTTACCGCCACTTACATTTCTAATTACTTTCTATATATTGTAGTTCCACACACTCGTCGTGTAATTTTACTAGCCGAATAAGTGTGTAAAATTCTTTTCGGCAATATAACACAAACTCTTCCCTTAAGCTTTATAACAAAAATTTAGTAAAACTTATTCCTTTCAATGCAATCATTTTATTCAGTACATATTATTCATATTTGCCCCAGTAACATCATCCAAGTCTCGATAGAAAAACGATGCAATGAAATCCTTCTTGTAGAAGTAGTTAGCGGTATAGAGAAATGGATGACAACAATATACATCGGTGCCACGGCCTTAATTATCAGGATGGATCTGGTGCAGAAACCCTGTTTGCATAGAACCAGAAGTTACAGCTTGAGAACAGCTACTGGAGAAACGGCTAAGGTATAATGTGAAATCCGCATAAAAATCTATCTGTCCGCAATAGTCTTCTATCACGTTTTTCTTGTGACTAAAATATACGACGAGTATCTCATTGGCACAGATTTCATGAAAGAACATGGACTATTATCTAGTGGACTTTGGGCACAAAACCTGAAATACATTGGCACCGGAGACACCCGACCAATTCGTCAACCTGCAGGGGGTCTTCCATTAGCAAAGACTCAGACCTAAACGGAAGTTGCCGAAATGTTGTCGGAGGTGAAAGTTAAGGAACTGATTGAATAATCGCCGAGTCTGTGGGCATCTCCAGTAGTCTCCGTGAAGAAGAAAGATTGCAGCACGAGGTTTTGCTTCGACTACCGACGTATCTACGATGTTAGTAAAAAGGAAAGCAATCCACTGAGACCAACTGAGAAGCTTCTTCGCTTGCCACCTACTACTTCTTGGGACTTGCCTCCAACAGAAGGTTCGTAAAGGATGTTACTGGTATTGCAAAGAACCTGCATCAACTCACGGAAAAGGCCCACAAATCAGGTGGTCTGGAGAGTGTGAAAAAGCATTTCAAGAACTAAAGCAACAGCTTTACAATGCCCCCATCTTGGGTTACCACACACCCGGAAAAATTTTCATCGTGGACGCAGACGCTAGCAATGTTGGGGTTGGATCTTTGATCTCCCAAGTTTATGATGGTCAAGAGAAAGAGGTTGCATATTATAGCAAGGTACTCTCCCGACCTGAACGGAACTACTGCGTAACCCGGGGCCAGCTTCTGGCTTTAATATTGGCTGTGAAGAATTTCCGTAAGTACCGTAAGTACCTTTACGTTACTTAACAAAAGTTAATTCTTCGAGCAGACCAGCTGAAATGGCTCTGAAATGGCTACTTTAATTTAAGAACCCTGAAGGCCAAGTTGCGAGGTGGATCGAGTAGTTGCAGGGCTATGACTTTGAAGTTAATGGGAAAACTGCAACCGTAAAGTAGCGAAAGAACAGGGTACTATCCCAATGATCAGAACCGATCCAATAGAGGGTTGGAGTACAGATGAAATTCTTTCCCCCCCAACAGGCAGATAATGACATCGAACCAATATTGGCCTGGAAGGGATACGAAAAAAGACAAAGCTGGCAGGAAATATCGGACAGAAGCCAAACTCTTAAGGCATATTGGGCACAGTGCGACTCGCTTTGTGTGGAAGATGGTTTATTGAAGAGGAAATGCAGCTAATCGTGCCGCGGTCCAGAATCAGCTGAGTCGGAATCTCAGGAGGCATTAAACATTAAACATTAAAGCATTAAACAAGATATCGAGAATTAGTGTAAAAAGTACCATCTTTGGGCTGTTACCCCAAATTTCGCGGTCAACATACATTCGAATATCGATTTTTTTTTTGCTGTATTAGTCCCAACATGTTCCGAACATATGTTCAAAGTTTCAAGTATATAGCATAGTTTGTTTTTGACAGATAGAAGGGTTAGACATGTTTTGGTGTGCTCGGCGATTTCCAAATATTATAAAAAAACGAGCAAAGGATTTGCATCAAATTTTGTGTAAGAAATGGAATCAAGTGCTCCAAAACACCTGACATGTTGACAGCGATATATGGTGAGTCTGCTCTAAGTAAAAAAAACTGTTTGCAACTGGTGCAAGCTCTTACAAGATGGTCGAGGAGATGTCAATGTAGAACAAAAGATGCTAACGTTAAAGCTGTGAAGAACATTGTTTTGGGAAGTCGCCGATTTCGTCGAAGATTTTCTGAGGATGTCGCCATAACGGTCGGCTCGTGTCATGCAATTTTTTCAGATGTTTTGTGCATGAGACGTGTGTCAGCGAAGTTTATTCTGAAACTTCTTAATTTTGATCAGAAGAACTATCGCATGAGCATCGCTCGGGAGCTCTTGATCGACGCTAATGATGATCCTGACTTGCTTAAAAGGGTCATAACTGGTGACGAATCATGGGCATATGTTTATGACGTTGAAACCAAAGTCCAATCGTCCCAATGGAAGCACCCAGAAGAGCCAAGACCGAAAAAGGCACGCTAAGTTCGATCAAATGTCGAAGTTTCGATCACTGTTTTTTTTGGTTACACCAGGAGTTTTTACCTCAAAGTCGCGCGGTTATGCATTACCTTGAAGTTATGCGCCGTTTGTGAGAAGCTATACAAAAAAAACGTCTGGCATTGTGGGAAAACAATTCATGGCTTTTGCATCACGATAATGCACCTGCTCATTTATCGTTGCTTGAGAGAGATTTTTTAGCCAAAAACAACACGATTTGGTCCTATGTAGCTTTTTCCTGTCCCTTAAACTGAGAGACCTATGAAAGGACGGATATTTGCAAGAATTGAGAAAATAAAAACGGCAGCTCTGAAAGAGCTCAGGGCTATACTCAAAAGTAATTATGAGAATTGTTTCGATGGATAGGTATGAGATATTCAAATTATAGCCTTTCTCCGTAAAAATTCCTGTGCTTTTCTGTGTACGAGTAGCATGTCATCTTCATTCTCAGAGTCTGATTCTAAACTGAAAAATAAGTGTTTGTCCTTTTTGTTTGTGGGGAGGTGAGAAATTTTCATAGGCACTATAAGTCCAGCTCCCTTATGCAGACTACGACTGAGTTCACACTCAACAGGCAATTCTTCTTTCGCGTTTTATTTATATCTTGCAGTCGGTTTTCCATTTAAGTTTCCTGCTTACTTTAAAAATTAAGCGCTGCTGATCATCGCGCTAGACCGAGAGGCTTAGTCCTTTTCAGACGAACAGAAATGTTCGTATGTCCTTCGTCTGAAAGTTTTCGCGTCTCAAACAAACGCGTCTAACAAACCCTCGGAGAACTTTGCTTTGGATTGTCTGTAAGACGTTAACGTTACTAGTTTTGGTACAACCCTAAAACTGTATACCATGTGTCCAAACTAGTTTTAGCACATGCTTATATAGCAGCAATTTGTTTTCTAAACTGAGCTTGAAATACTTTCATTACTTATCTCAAGCTCTACCCGTTTTTTCTTAACGTGTGCTCTCCATTTAAGTTCAGCGTCGTGTGTCACACCAAGATATTTGGCCTCGTTCGCGAAAGGAATTTATACTGCGTTGATAAACACAGGTAGATTGTCAGTTTTCTTGAGGGTGAAGTTCACATGGACAAACTTGTTTGTCTTCATTAAGCGCGATTCGCCAAGTCTTTGTCCGATTGTATTAGCTGTTGCCAAAATTACAGAGTCATCAGCAAATGTGACTAGCACAGTACCGTCCGTTTGTGGTATGCCGCGGGAAAAAGAAAATATGGCAGAGGGCCAAGTACACTTCCTTGCGGCAATCCCGCCTTTATTGTCTTAAAATTAGAATATTCGTTTCTTTGTCTGACACGGAAGAGTCGGTCATCCAGATATGAACTTAAAGTATGAGTTAATTGCTCGGGTAGGACTTGTCGAAGTTTATATTTCAGGCCCTTGTGCCATACCTTATCAAAAGCTTGCGAAACGTCAAGGAATGCGCTTGAACAGACTATTTTACACTCGATTGTTCGTTGAATTACATCCGTTATTCGATGCATTTGGTTAACGGTTGAGTGTTGGCTTCTAAAGCCAAATTGATGATCAGGCAAGAGGAGATTTGTGTCAATAATCGGTTTAAGACGATTAAGTAAGATTCGCTCGAATTCGATATAATTGGGAGGAGCGTTATTGACGGTAATAACTTCGGCAACTTTCCACTAATGCCGTGCATGTTCTAGTCTTATGGTTGCAATTATAAGATAGAGCTGTTTAAGGAAACCTTTTTTCGGTAGCGCTTTAAGTACCTCTCTCGTAATTAAGTCATATTCGGGGGTTTTATTGGGCTTAAGCGTGTCTATAACTTGTCTAAGTTCCCTAAGTAGTCTTTTCTAGCCAAGCAATCAATCTATCGTATTGACATTCTCTGGAAGCACTTCCCCGTCGAATGGTTTGAACGTTTCTACGCCTACTACGTTTGCTCGCCCAGTCATCTTGGGTTCTTCTTATTTACGCCACGTGTATTTGGGGCTTTCGAAGACTTTTAACGGCTCTCCATATGGAGTAATTGGTATCCTTTGTCACTGTGAGGCCTTATAGGTTTTAATCAAGGTTTTAATTCCTTGATTACTGAAGTCCTTGATCGATTTTTTCAGCAAGTTGCAGAGCCTATTAAAGGACGTTTTATCTTGTTGAGCACGGGTTTCATGACACTTTTCCCGTGATCTTCGTTTCTTCCTTATCATTTTCATGATTTCCGGCGGGTATCTTTTACCGATACTGGCAACTTTGTTCTATTCGTGTGGAGTGTTATTCCAGGCCACCTGCTGTATGACTTCAACAAGCCGTTAAAATTCTTTTTCAAGTTAATACGGCGTTCTAAATAGTATTTTAAATCAGTATTTTCGACAACCGCTATTCGGAAATCTTCTCAGCGAGTTTTTTTGTTGGATAATCTGGGTGATCTTTGTTTCTTAACCAAGAATTCGCACAATGAAACTGTTTTGGCGACATCCGAGGGTCAGTACTTCAGTCTGCCTGTTGAGTAAAATTGCCAACCACATTCTATTCCAGATTTGTAGAGATTTGTACTATGATTTCTTGTACTCGCTGGCCCTGCGATTTTAGAAGACATTGTTGCGACTTCGCAACATCGATAGTTGGCTGGATATTTTCCCCTGCAGTTGATGCATATCATTGGGGACTCTTTCGTGCCAATGCACTCTCGCGTCAGATGTTTTCCGGCGCATTTCCAAGAGCGAGGTTCCTTCTGGCAGTAGGCCTGAGTATGGCTGAATCCCTGACACCGTGTATATTGGGGAATCAGTCTCGAGTTTTTTCGCTGAGGTTCAATCCTTTCTAGGCTTTCGGTTTTGTCGAAAGTTAGCCTAAAAAGGGAGAGTCCTCTCGCCTTCAACACTGCGCTATTTTTGCGCAAGTACATTAAGGGCGTCGATTATTTTTAAGGTCAAGTAAAATGTTTTCTTGAGGGCAAGAGTTGGGTTGCTTTTTTCCTTTATTGAACTCAACAATATTAGAGCGCTGGCATCTATTTTTGTACATTTTCAGGCGAGGAATCAACTTTGCGTTTTGTGTAAAAACTCGAGTATTTCGGGCGGTCAAGTAGCGGATCAGACTCGGTTTTAGATTGCGTCTTAATTGCATCTAGTTCCTTTTTAAGTTTGACGCAAACCAATTCTATATTTTTAAGTCTGGCGCGCAGATCAGAATTTTCGCGTTCGAGATTTTGCAATTTATTCGATGTAATACTATCGTCCAAAGTTACTGACTGTGCTTGGTCTTTGCTTCCGCACGATTCCAGTGACCATGAACGCGCGGTCTTGTAACCCTTGAGCTTTTTTTGAAGGGATCCTGATTTGTATTTGTATTGTGTTGTAGTAGCAGAGAAAGAGTAGTCCATCTGTCCAGAGGTTCGCATTAGACAGATAAGGCCAGCTGATCCGTAGGTCGCCAGGTATTCGGATGGTCAGTTAGAGATTGGGCTATTTTTTATACTGGGCCCCCAACCTGGTCGATTCTGGCACGGGTCGCTTAACGCCTTAGTCCCGCCCAGCGGATTTTTAGTCACCTCTTACGACAGGCACTTCTACCTCGGGTATATTCTAGCCCCTAACCCGAAGAGGTCCTGCTTCAATTTAATTATTTTTATTTTTCTTCGATTGCTCTCCTTTCTTTTAAAAATTTATTTTTCTTTTATAGTCTCTAAGCCTTAATGCCTAAGGTTCTAGTTGTTGGAGAAAATCGTTAATTTCTGAATCTTGAATAGGACCGTTTCGTAATCATATACTCGCACAGTATAAATTAATATCCCGTCGCATAGTTTTAGCGCACGAGTATAATGAACGGACAAATGAAAACAATAGTTTCTGTGTAGTTTTTTGACAATATTGGATTTTTAATCCAGAGAAGTTATTTCAGTGTTTGGCTGTTTTATTGACATAAAAAATCAAGTTAAAAAATTTATTACTAATCCGATCAGAATGAGTGCTGATAGGGCTTCATGCTTAAAATAAAATAATAATTTATAAATAGATAGTCAAAGCTAATTAAAATTGTTTGCATTATTGGGGTGTACAGAGAAATAACTAATATTGAGTTTTGCAAATTGTTCAGTAGCAATAATCGTCCTTTATTTTGTATCCGGAAAAATTATATAAAACATTGCTTGAATGAAGCAAAAAATTTTTGTTCGATGTGAATAGTGTGTTGATGTTGATGTGTGTTGCCTTTCGTATAGTGTGTTGATATGCAGGGTATCCTCGAAACTCAACATAAATAAAGAATGATTCTTTTAAACAAATGCTTGTTTCAAACCTGTGAAAAAAACAAATGAAAATTAATTTTTTTGTTTTAAAACTATGTGTACTTTTTTTTAATGGAATTTATTGTATATCTATAACAATTTTTAAATTGTAAAAATTTACTGAAAATAACTTAATATACATATCTCCGTTCCAAATACATAAAGGGTGATTCATCGTGAGATTTGATTTGCGATGTAAAATAAAACACATAAATTTGAAAGTGAACTTAAAATTTTTATTATCGGTTAAAAGAAAAATTCATGACATTTACTTTTAGAAAATGATATCATGTAAATGTTGGCAACGACTACGTCTGAGGTGGTTCATTCGGAAGATCCAATTTTGGGCGACTCGTTCGAGCATAGCGACTGGTATCTCGCAGATAACACGAGTAATGTTGGCTTTCAAAGCGTCAATAGTAGCTGGCTTATTTCTGAAGATCTGAGACTTTATATATCCCCAGAGAAAACAGTCCAAAGGTGTGATATCGCACGAACTATGTGGCCAATTTATTGTAGCAAAACGTGAAGTTAAATGCTCACCAAAATGATTTCTCAACAAGTCCATTGTTTCACACGCTTTATGGCTCGTAGCGCCGTCTTGTTGAACTCACCGAGACCATGTGCACATAGTCCATTAACATGGCGTGATAACGGTTACCATTGACGGTAAAATTCTGATTTGCCTCATTTTTGAAGAAATATGGACCAATGATTCCACCAACCCATAAACCACACCACACCGTTGTTTTTAATGGATGTACCTCTTTGTACTCTTTGGGTACTCTTTGGGTTACTTATCAGCCCAAATACGGCAATTTTGTTTATTAACGTATCCATTGAACCAGAAATGGGCTTCATCACTAAACACAATTTCATGATAAAACACCGGATTTTCATTGGGCCCAATGAAAATATGACATAAATTCAAGTCGACTGGCTTCAATTCTTGCACAAGTTGAATTTTGTACGCTTTCAGGCCGAGATCCTCACGTAAAATACGCCAAGTTGTCGAATAAGCAAAGGAGTCACGCGCGATCTGTCAAAAAAACCTCATTTCTCTGTCTGTCATTTAAAAGCGAAACCTTTTGCATGATTTTGTTTTGAAAAGAATAAATAATTTTTTTTTTCTTTTTGTCTGCAGACTCGGGTTATGAAGAAAAACGTTATTTTTTATGACCTCTGTACCAAGTCAAATTGCAAATTTCGATGCAAGACCTTGTTTCTAATAAAACAAGGTGCATAAACTACTCCACGAAGAACTTTGTTTTACGTAGAATGTTTGGTTTATTTGTGCATAGGCTTTAATACCTGATTATACATAAAATTTTATCCTCAGTTGGTATTTCTGAATTACGTCGCAATTTTCAATACAGTTTGCTATAAACGAGTATCATATAATATTTAATTCCTCACATTTTTTTTAACATGTTCCTTCCACTTTAATTTGGTATCCAAATTCTAGCCCAGAAAGTACCCTATAAATTTTATACTACGAAACCCTTATGTCAGACCTTATCAAAATCCAGCGCAACATTTAAGAATAACAGAATAGCGAAGTGTAAATTTGTTTGTTTTTCCTCTAGTGACCTTTCTATTACACCAGTTATATATTACAATGCACTTGGTCAATTATCGAGTGTTTATTTCTTAATCCGAACTAAAGGTTTGCGATAAGTTTTCTTACTTTAACAATCTTGTCTAGTCTTTTGAGAAATAGTTTCTCGAAAATTTTTGAAAATTTTTGATTGTAAGTCTTGAATTATTTGTCTGTTCCACTGGTATGAAATTGTCTGTTAGGAACACAGGAGTATGATTCGAGGACAGCCCTTCGTTGCTTTTAACTTCGACCTCTTTCCTGTTAATTTCTTTCATTTCATAGACACACCTGTAATCCAGGTAAATGTTGGAGAAGACCATTTGCATTCCAGGTTGCAAGCATTTCTTTCACAGAAATGTATTCTTAACAATTTGGTAATACAATTTACTCTCTACAACTGGCATGTTTGTTTTAACGGTAGGTGCTGTTTTGCCCAATGATTTATTCTAGCACTTACTTGCTAGATGGTTTTTGCTGGTGATTACTTGCAGATCCTAGGTATTCTATTGCAATTGGATAAACTAATTGGCCAACTAATTGGCCATCATTACTTTTTGTTCTTCTTTTTTGATTAAAGTTTTGGTTTAAATAGACTCTTCAATTTTTAGAATTAATTTAAAGGTATGTTCGCTTTTGATAATCAGTTGTATCTGTACGGCGAACATCTAGAGATTCAAATAAGAAGCGTATCTGAGAATCGACTAGCTATTGGTCGTTTTTAAACAGAGTCAGTACCTTATACTGTGCTTATTCTATTAATTGAATAGTAGGTTGACTCTAATGTTTGGTATATATGTAATTTCAAATCACCACCAACAATCAAATAATTAAAATTAGGATCTCGAGCTATGAGAGTTATGAGGTACACTTTCCGGTGCTTAAGATCATCCAGTTTTGGGTTGGGACTGAGCTGGACCAGATAGTTTCAGTTTTCTCGCTTTGCCTATAGTCGAGATGAAGCGCTTTACCTCTTAACTACAAGAGCATGAAATTATCGCAGTCTTGTTCCTCAATAAGTGCGACAAACTGTTTCGAGTCAATTGATGGTTCAACCCCCCAAGCCGCACTATTTGGAACTCTTTGCGTGAAGAAGAACTTCGCTTTCGAAAATTTTAATTATTTTTGTTTTGCTCTTCGCTATGATGTAGGAGATTGTATCCTTTTTTTTTGGTTGCACGATGGATATGTAATCTTCATAGATACTAATAGTCATAGCATGCATGATTCGCAAACCTGAGTAATCGATGCTAGGAGTACGCCTACGTACTAAACACACACCCTACGCACTTCAAACTGCTCTCCCCACTGTACAGCTATTAGGTATAACTTCGCTGAGCTGGTAAGCATTTTATGCTCTATTGTCTCTATTTGCCTCCTCGGCTTTTCGTAATAGTTCTAATATACGCAGTTCAATCTGCACGGCCGTTATAATGGAACAGATCTCCAACCAGTCATCTCCTGATCTCATCATGAGGTCTGTTGGGAGCTCCCGGCTTCGTAGATTCACTATGCCACTTGTGAAAGCGTCTGCACTGGAACATAACGTGCTCCGCGTCTTTCTCCTCTTCTGGGCATACTGGGCAAAACGGCGAGCTATTATGCCCAAATCTGTGGATGTATATTTGATAGCCACCATGCCCAGACAGGAACTGCGTAAGATGATCATTTCAGCCCCCGTACGTTCTTTTCGAACAAGTTTAAATGTTGGAAATTAACTTGTGAGTCCATCTTCCTCTGGTGGATTTATCCCAACTGGCTTGCCAGAGTGCTGTAGATGTTACCCTTTCTTCCTCCAGAAGATTGCATTCCTATTTGATCTTAATCGTTTCATAAGGAAATGTATTTATTGATACATTGCTATCAGTTAG
Source organism: Volucella inanis (assembly GCA_907269105.1). NCBI lineage: Eukaryota > Metazoa > Arthropoda > Insecta > Diptera > Syrphidae > Volucella > Volucella inanis. The sequence continues at coordinate 61,806,147 of OU026155.1, forward strand.
AAGAAGGCCTTTACGCTATGCATCGGCTGACGTCAACATGTATTTGTGAAAATGCATCTGTGTGTGTCACACACATTTGATGAAGCCTGAAGTAATGGGTTACTGCCCCAAAATATTTTCAGAGAATATCGAAACAAAATTTTCAAAACTTTGTTCTAATATTTTACGAGTAAGAAACGACTTTGGTTTTGGAAGTTTGAAAAATAATAATTGGGAGTGGGTGGTTTTGGGTGGCAACTTAAGTTGCCAATGGGCACTTACATTAAGAACATGTACAAATAATAAAAGACTGTTTTGTCTTGTAAAAAATAATTCTTATATAAAAAATTATATTAAATCCTTGAAATAATTTATTTTTTGAAAAAAAGGTAATGCGTTATAAACAAATTTTTATGAAAATTGTTAAAGCAATCTCTTGGGTGAAGTGCAGCATTTGACTTCCAATGCCGCATTCGTTATTTTTTTCACTCTTAATTATCAAGTGGTCTCTTCCATCAAACCATAAGCTTTGTAACAATGCTGTTGCTGTCTTTTGTTGACGTATCCTTTGCAAATGATTTGTAATGAAAGAGAACGCACTATCTTCTAAATTACAGTAGCAGAATGCTTTTCGGAAAATCAGCCAGCCTTCAACGCAACTTACATCCATAGCCCATGCGAAAAAAGCCCACCACCACCAGGTACGAACTTTCCACCTATATTTTTTCAAAAATTGACCACATGAATTGACGCCACCCATGTATTTAATATATTATACAAAAACATGGGACCAGACATTGTGGCAAATCAACTCGCTTTTTTCTTGCCTGGAGTACCATATATGTGGTATTGTAAAATCAAGAGTGTCAGGTAAAAACACCACATTTAAGCTGGATGAAATCAAAAAAATAGCAGAAGAAGAGTTTGCAAAAATTACTATCTAGATATAAAAAAAAAACATGTGATAAGGCCATAAGGACAGAGCTATAAACTGAGTTTGGATACCTTTACCGAGAGAATTTTTATTAGACCCGGCGAAGATTCATCAACTGTGCATTGATATTGAAAAAATTAGTGTTGGATCACACAATACACCATAAAAAAATAAAAAAACTTAACTTCAATTTATTCAACTTTTACATTCATATTTTAAGTCAAATTTATATTAGCAAAACATTATTTCTTCTTTTCAACACAATAAATGTGAGGAGAGTGCTTTCCATAAAATTGTCATTGCCAACTCCACTGAAAAAATATACAATGGAAATGCCTTCTACGTTCATGCATTCTCTCTACACTCTGGTTTCGCATCTGCCAATACCGGGTTCTTATCTTTTTCACAATAAGAGTAATCCACAGGGTAAGAGTAATCTATTACATCTTTTAGGCTCTTTTAAAGCCTAAGCTCGTATTTTGATGTCCCATGTGGTTGATTGTGAGAACAATCTTACTGCAAAAGATTCAGGTATTTGAGAGGGCTTGTCTTTCTTGTACTGTAGCCAGAGACGAAGTATATCAAATTCTATCCTAATAAGCTCTTGTACAATTGATCTTTCCTATTAAAGGGCAATGATATCGATATTAGCACACATAACTATATACGTTATGTGTGTGTGCTTTAATGGCTGAAACTGCTCAGTGTTTTTCTATTTTAATATGAAAGGGCTTTAAGATATGAATTGTGTGAGATTGTTTAAGTATAGTATTACGTTTCATCTATAAAAATAACGAGTCCAGAAACATAGTATTTTCTTAGTTTAAATGATTTGTATAAGCAAAGAGGCAGTAAGTTTGTTTTTATTCGCAATCCTAGACATATGTTACCTATGTTATCTAGACAAATTTTTTGGTTTTCCATCTGTCGAAAAGGAACAGGATATTGTATAATTGGTAAACTGTAATCAAGTCATAATCCGCGTCCTTTATAAATATTTTGTATAGGAATACATAAAGATTTTTGACTGTGTGTCACATAAACGTTGTGAAAAACTGATCATTAAAGAGCGATGCCTCGAATATGAGTCTTTGTTGCATCTGATGCGATCCAAAAGTGTGCAGCACAAGCTGGAAACTAATATGTAACTGCGTTTGTGAATCTATCTGAAAACCGGTGTTTGCAGCTTCAAGACCCTATGTAAATTATTTACTCCAAAGTATACAAAAATATGAAAATATTTAGAGTATATCAACCTATTGGGAGCTTTTTTTAACAGAAAGTAGTGTCTAATTTGTTGGTTTTTTTTTACAGACCCAATATTTTTATTTTTTTTTTGCAACATGAACATAGTACCTACATAATTTCCACAATTAAAAATATGTGCATTACTTTTTAGAAAACTCAATAATATCACCACTTCTAAGGTTTTCTCATGAGCATTAAAGTTGTTTATCAATTGATGATACTAAAGTTTATTTGATACACTTTACCATTTGCTTTAACTTTGTCTGACTTTTATCAGATTTCAATGTTTTCCGAATTTAAGTATTCCTTTTTTTTCGTAAGTATTGATTAATTATTAATTAAGCACTCGTATTTTTATTTGGCAAGTCGAGTGGTTTCGATTACTCGTAATATCCTGGCATCCATTTAAAAAAGAAATAAAGCTTTATTGCTAGTGAATGGACTAGGGGTGATATCCAATCTAAAATTCTTGTATTTCTTCCGCCGTCATATGTTTCTAAATAATTAGCTTCGATGGAATATGTAAGTATAATATCTACATACTACATATTGGGTATGTAATTTAATTCGTGCAGTTTTTTTTTCAAAATTTTAACGTTTATTTAAGAAAAACATGTACAATAGTATTATTCAAAGTATTGCCCATCTGAAGCTATGAGTTTTTCCTATCTTTCTGGCAATTTTTGGATCCCGTCCGAAAAGAACTGCGTCAGCTTGGCAGCCAAGAATGAATCAAGCCAATTTTTAATATTCTGTTCTGAGGTGAACCGTATTTCAGTGAGGGCGTTCTGCATCGACCGGTACAAATGGTAGTCAGAAGGGTGAAGGTCTGGGCTATAAAGCGGGTGGGGTTAGACTTCCCATTCACTGTTTTCCAAATAGTTCTTAACCGGAATAGCAACGTGGGGCCGAGCGTTGTCATGATGGAAAATTATTGCCTCGTGTTTGGTCGCATATTCCGGGCGTTTTTCGGCTACTGCTCTCTTCAAATGGATTAATTGTGTTCGGTAGCGTTGTCCATTGATGGTTTTACCCGGCTTTAGTAGCTCATAATACAGCACACCCATTTGATCCCACTAAATACGGAGCATTACCTTCGCGCCATGGATATTCGGCTTTGCCGTTGATTTGGCTGGTTGGCCGGGTTTCACATATGATTTTTTGCGCTTGGGGTTGTCGTAATGGATCCATTTTTCATCACCAGTAACAATCCGATGCAAAAATGACTTCCTTTTGTGGCGTTCCAGCAGCATTTCGGACATGCAAAACCGCCTTTTGACGGTTTGAAATGGCTGCTTGAGTGACACCCAAACAGCTTCTTGTGTTTGGCAACAATCTTCATAGAGTAATGCTTCCAGTTCTTCATCTTTAAACTTTTTTGGCTGCCCAGGACGTTCATCGTCTTCCAAGCCAAAATCACCACTTTTAAACCGTGCAAACCACTTTTGGCACGTTCGCTCAGCTAGCGCATTTTCACCATAAACTTCCACCAAAATACGATGACTTTCGGCAGCAGTTCTCTTCATGAAGAAGAACTCCCCGCAAAAACACTTTTTCAGGCAAAAAGTTTGACATATTTGAGTGAAAAAAAAAATTATTGTTGTTTACGCTTCAAATGAATGACATATACTGAAATGACGTAAAATGACAGTAGCTTTCCAACGCATGTTCCAATGAATTAATAACAATGGAATAAAACAAGTTACGCCATTACTTAGCAAACCGCACGAATTAAGTTATAGACCCAATATATTATGACTGAGCTATAATACCAGAAAATCCAAAACATAAGATAAACATATTTTTTCGAAACACAACGAAAGGGGTGGGCGTTTTATCGAGCCTGGCAGGACAGCGATTTCACCACACCTGTAAACCAGATGTGCTAAAGGTTGCCGATCCCTTATAGGAAGGGAGAGCTGAACACGAATGAGGGCTCAGCGGATCGGAGAGCAGATAATATCGTCTGTAGTTTATTTTGCTCATTGATCATTTGTGTTCTTGTGGTTTATCAATTTTCATTTAAATTAAGATCTAATCAATAAAATATCCATTTACCGTATTAATTAACTTACGGCATACACTTACATTCATTGTTTTATTACTTAAGCTTAAGGGCAATTAAATACAGGCACTCGATAAATGCAATATGTAGTAAAATAAAAATATAGAATGACTAAGTGCAATATAGTGCAATATAATAAAGATTTATTTAAAAATATTTGTATTGCATAAAGTTTTCAATTATCAGCATCTACCATATAATAATATATGGTAGAAATAAAATATAAATTTCTTTAATTTTCTGGAATGACAGATATTAGACACGATGTCTTATATGTGTATATAAATATTATATTGATATACAGACGTATTTTAAATAAAATCAATAACTTTGCTACTTAATCTATTAATAACAAACTGCAATACGATTTTTCTGTATGTACGAGTATGTATTTTAAACAATAATTGAGATCAGAAATATATTGAAAGAAAAACAACGGATGGAAATTTGAAGTGTTTTTGTATATACATGTATGACATATTAGGCAGCACTTTAAAAAAAAACTAAAAAACTAAAACTATTACAGAAAATGATGATAAGAAAATATTTTTAAAACGGATAAGAAAATCTTCTTTTTCTTTTTCTGCTCTTTATATATATAAAGCGTGAAAATATATAACGTGACTAAATAAACGTATGCTACATACTTCTCCCATTAAGTTTGGTGATTTGTTTGCATTTGTGCAAACCTTTTTTCAAATTAGTTCGGCTACAACTTTTGAGCTTATATTACCTGTTCCACCGCATTCTCCGACGACCTTCGTTAAGCACGGTAAAACCAACTGAACTTGCTTAGTCCAAAAGGTTTATTGTTGTGAAGATTTTCACGGACGGGCGTACTTTTTATTAGATCACGTTTTGTCGCTCCCGCTAATATATATTTTTTTCCGGCTCTGTTATTTTTCCTTTATATTTATCGTTCATCATCAAATACAATATTTCGATACGTATGTTGTATAAATGTCGCGTAAAATAATTGATTGAAATTCAACCTTAACTTTAAATTCTCTGATTAATCCTGCTTAAATTTATCTTTCGTCTTGTTTTCATCGACAAATTTACCACATAGAGTATCATTTTGAATCAATGTATATATATCTCGGTAGAATTTTATACCATATATATACCATTTTATACCATCCACTGCCGACTGTCTATAAGGTCCTCTGTTTTTATAACACTTGGCATAAACTTTATCGATCGGTAATTGTTGTATTTTTTTGTGCATCGTTTTTGTCTTTGTGCAGTGAAGTATAAAGTAACTTCTTTCTGCAGGTAACACATTCGATCGCCTTTTCTCATTTTTTTAATTAAATACTTCGAGGATTATGTGATTCAATACGACTTCGCGTCATGTTCTGAGCATCATCATTTTCACTGCTTTAGCATTTTTTGCGTAGAAATACTCGTTCTCTATTGCAAATTTTATTGCTTAACGTTATCAAGTGTTGCACGAAAAGAATTAAAATTTAAATAGTTTCTGTTTTTACTGTACATTTTACTTTCATTATTTATATTTACATATCTTAACGTCATCGTTCATAATTTTCTACTATTTTTTGAGATCCTAGGGATCACAACATATGCATCCTTTGAAATTCTATCTAACGCCGTCTCAAGATCGATGGGCATGACGTGTAGAACTTTTGCAACGTCGCAGGGACAAAGCCTTAATGAATGCAATAAAGTTATACTATTGGCAATCTTGACTGTTATGAGCTCGCTCGTAAATTTTTATTGTATGCGACATAAGCTTCACAGACCAATATTTGTCGCTTTTTTATGTAAAAACGAAAGAAGGAATGTAATTGATTACTGGACATTTTACTTCCTCTCAATGTTTTATTACACAAAACAGTTAGATTTAATTTATAGTTTTCAATTATCGGTTTCACGCCTGTCTTCCATATTAAGGAATACCTTATAGTCCTAGATTGAAGCCTGGTCAATATAACTCTGTCATTATCGCCTTAGTTGCACACTTTAAGTTGGTTGATCTCGATTTTAACGTCTACATGCCACTGAAAGTGGGACTTCCTCTGCTGCGTAGCTCATTTCGGTTAAACATAAAGACTCTGCAAACTTCATCTAAGCATGCTTATTCCAATATGCATATTAAATATCGCTGTATAGCTCGTATTTCGCGGGTAAGTCTTTGTTATCGCTGATTGGAAAAACTATCGTTCCAACAATTTTCCTTTCGAAATGACCAATATTTTTCTCATCCGATTAATATAAAATTCACGTTTTAGGGCCATAAAATAGAACCAGTATCTTAAAAAAGTTACATTAATTTTTCGAGAGGATGCTTTGGCGCTGCATTCTTTCTTAGCTTTCTAAGCTTATAGCTTAATTTGTTTCTTGATAAGGTATTGTTGTTAACTTTCGAAACTCAAAGAGTTCTATCAAGTATAAAGGTAAAAAGTCGAATGACAATGGATCACTTTATATAAAACTCTAAATATGACGCGGAATAGAATTTCTGCATCGTTATCCTGAACATGTCAACGATTTTAGGGATATTAAAACTAGGTGAAATGAAAGAGGTCATAAATGCACATAATTGGTGCGAAATTAGGCTCATCATGATTTAGCTCGTCTTTGTATATACGGCGTAAAAATCGATTTGATCCCTATCGATTTTTTCCAGGATCTGCCTTGGTGTAAGAATTTGATTTAAACTTACTGAACTTAAACTACATCGATATTAGGGTACTCAGAAAAGTTGTAAACCGTTCACAAATTTTGAGAAATAATATACCATATTAACATATTTTTATACGATTTACAATAAATGAAACTCATTCTTCAGTTGTTGGAACTGTAGATGTGTGTTTCATATTTATAAGACAATTTTAATTTCTGGTGAAAAACTGCAATGTATTGATAAAATTGACACGTTATTATTCAAAATATTAAATAATAAAATAATGAAATTTTCGAACAAAAATTAATGAAACAAAATCCTTTTCTTTAAATAAAAATTAATTCTCTGAAATACTGTAATTTACATCGTTTCATATTTATAAGACACAAAGTATCTCAGCTTGTAATCCCATATAATTTAATTTTTATCGATCGATTTGACCTCAGTTGGCCGTGATTGAATCGAAAATTGTTTTATTAATTGAATGAATTAAGGTTTTTACTTAATTAAGATCCATTTTTGTCCTTTTATCAATGATACTCCATTGTAACCCCTCCAGTGTCTAAACGTAACGGTTTCCTTCGCAAACCCGACGAACTAATATACCCCAATGATTCTCAAATGGGTCCTCGTATGGAGAACACGGCGGCCAACAATTACATCAATTATTGGGTATATAATTTAATTCGTCTTTTTTTTTTTTCAAAATTTGAACGTTTATTTAAGAAAAACATTCAAAGTATTGCCCATCTGAAGCTATGACTTTTTCCCATTTTTCTGGCAATTTGTGGATCCCATCCCAAAAGAGCTGCGCCGGCTTGGCAGCCAAGAATGAATCAAGCCAATTTTTTATATTCTGCTCTGATGTGAACCGTATTTCAGTGAGGGCGTTCTGCATCGACCGGAACAAATGGTAGTCAGAAGGGGCAAGGTCTGAGCTATAAGGCGGGTGGGGTAAGACTTCCCATCCACTGTTTTCAAAATAGTTCTTAACCGGAATAGCAAATTGAGGCCGAGCGTTGTCATGATGGGCGTTTTTCGGCTACTGATCTCTTCAAACGGATTAATTGTGTTCGGTAGCATTGTCTATTGATGGTATCACCCAGTTTTAGCAGCTCATAATACAGCACACCCATGTGATCCCACCAAATACAGAGCATTACCTTTGTGGCATGGATATTCGGCTTTGCCGTTGATTTGGCTGGTTGGCTGGGTTTCACATATGATTTTTGTTCTTGGGGTTGTCGAAATGGATCCATTTTTCATCACCAGTAACAATCCGATGCAAAAATGACTTCCTTTTGTGGCGTTCCAGCAGCATTTCGGACATGCAAAACCGCCTTTCGATGTCTCTCAGCTTAAGTTCATATGGAACTCAATTTCCTTGCTTTTGAATATATCCAGCTGCTTTTAAATGTTTTGAAATGGCTTCTTGAGTGACACCCAAAGATTCTGCGAGCTCTTCTTGTGTTTGGCAACAATCTTCATAGAGTAATGCTTCCAGTTCTTTATCTTTAAACTTTTTTGGCTGCCCAGGACGTTCATCGTCTTCCAAGCCAAAATCACCACTTTTAAATAGTGCAAACCACTTTTGGCACGTTCGCTCTGCTAGCACATGTTCACCATAAACTTCCACCAAAATACGATGACTTTCGGCAGCAGTTTTCTTAATATTAAAGTAATATTAATAAAGGCACAAAGTTCGACATATTTGAGTGAAAAAAAATTATTGTTGTTTACGCTTCAAATGAATGACATATACTGAAATGACGTACAATGACAGTAGCTTTCCAACGCATGTTCCAATGGAATAATAACAATATAATAATATAAGTTCCGCCATCTCTAATAGACCCAATATATTAAATACATAATACATGTTACATTACATAATTATTGTTTTTTTTTTGACTCGCTAAACTCCAATTCGTGGCCATATAAATTTTGACATATTCCATTATGAAGGGGAGACGCAGATTTCGTAGTGAGCTTGACAATGAAAGAGCTTCTCTCTAAGGTTTTCCAATTTTTCAAATTTTTTTTTTCAAAATCTTAAAATTAAAGAAATGGATAATAGTTATATATGTGCATTCACATAATCAGATGTAAATGTTCCAGATACAGGTAAAAAACTATGTAATTTCTGTTGAACTTTTGATTTGATGCTAGAACGAGAGAGACGAGACTTTAATATTCTTTGAAACATTCGGCATTCGCATATTGTATCAAAAATTCTTCGTTGCTATCATCCGCACCCAACAATTTGATGTGGAATTTAATTGATGTAGAATTTAAACTTTTAATTTCTACGTCTCATGGTACTTTTTGCGGAGTTTTGTTCTCAAAGGCTAATTTAGAGGTGCAAATTGTCTGGATTTTGAAAAATGTACCACTATTTTATGACGACACCTGATTTGGCGAGTCAATTTTCGTTTAGAGCCAACATACCTATTTATTACTATTTTTACTTAATTATTATTTTTATTATTCTTACTTAAAAATTTTCCACAACGAATTATTTTATTATTAGTTATTGATAATCTGAACATTTCGTACCCAAATGTGGTATAATTGTTTAAAAATTTTAAATATACTCGTATGAAAATATTATAAAAGTTTGCAAAGTTACCGTTATAGTAGTCATATTAGTTGTATAAAATGAACTAAAATTTCTTAAAGTAGCAAAAAACATAACACTAAAACAACAATATTGCGTGTTAATAACTTTATAAAAGCAAAACATTAAAACAAAACTCCAGTTTAGGACGTTTTAAATGAGAAAACCTCTCTTCCATCACCCGAAATCTTCATGCATTCTCCCCGAAAATAAAAATGAAAATTTGGTGATATGATGTTTTTAGACGGTTTTTAAGAAAATGTGTAAATATTTATGTGTGAGTGTTTTTCGAAACTATTGTAGTTACTAATCCAAATCTATTAACATAATACACATTTGAAGAAAATCGGTCCAGAACTATCTGAGTTATTCTAGGAATAGCAACAATTTTAGAACTGTCAATACAGTATACTCATACGTACTGTACTACGACTTCGTAAATGCAGGGAGTGTCAGATCTGTTACTATCAGTTCTCTTCATCAGCAACATAGTTGGAACAATTTACAGATTTTGTCCGTTCTAAAAACCACTTTCCATAGATTGCCTCTAGCCGTGTGACCCTGTCTGTGAATACGTGTGAGTTATCAACAATGTCAGTTCCCCTCACATTTTACATAAAAACGTCGCCCATATTACACATACATAGTGAACTTCACGTTCAAATTGCTGGTATTCTAGAAAACTCTAATAGTTAACAGGTTTGGACAAATATTGGTAATTCACCTACATTGTATTTGTGAAGAGATTAAGGGGTTGCAAAAATATTAGTACAGTTTGCCATATATGTTAGTTAATCTGTGACCAGGAAGTTCTTGGCGTTACCCAACAGTCTCATTAATTTCGGCTAGTTATAAGATGCCTCCCAAGAGTGATTCTCTGAACTCACGCATTCCAGTTTGCAACAGTTGTCATATTTGTGTTTCAACATGTATACAAATTATCTGAAGTCTTTTATCAAAATTCGCAACCGGTTACGATGTGAGTGAGACAGCAAAACGAGTGTGTACACGAGTCGGTATAAGATCGTACCAATCCAAGACCTAAAGCTCTCTCTAATTCGGCTCTATTAGAGATGGAAGGAGCGCTTGGTTTTCACCAACAAAAAGTCATTCTTTGGTTAAATAAACAAATAAGCAGAACTGGTGGATTTAGTCAAGCGAATAGTCGGAGATGTTTCAACAGCAGCCATTGTAAGGGGTGATTCATCGTGAGGTTTGATTTTTAAGAGCCTTTTTTTGACAGATTACGCATGACTCCTATCAAACTGCTTTATCATTTTTGTTCAATATCGTTTGGCAAGTCATCATGGAAAGACTCACATTACAACAGCATCTCCAAATTGTTCAGCTGTATTACAAAAATCAGCGTTCTGTGAGAATTTTTTTTCGCGCGATTCGAGGAACTTACGGTGCGCTTAATCGACCTACTGAAACCATTGTTGCCAATACCATTAGCAAATTTTAGTTCCAGTTTACATTTGTGGATGAAACTCGACCGGTTAGACCAAATCCAGCACGTAGTGAAGAGACTATAGCAGCTGTAGCTGAGAGTGTACGCAAAGACTGTGGCGAATCGATTCTCGGCCTGAAAGGGTACAAAATTCGACTTGTGCAAGAATTGAAGCCAGGCGACTTGAATTTACGTCATATTTTCAGTGAATGGGCTCTGGAAAAACCCAATGAAAATCCGGTGTTTTATCGTGAAATTTTGTTCAGTAATAAAGCCCATTTCTGGCTCAATGGATACGTTAATAAACAAAATTGTCGTATTTGGGCTGATGAACAACCCGAAGAGTACCAAGAGCTACCATTACATCTATTAAAAACAACCGGTATGGTGTGTTTTATGGGCTGGTGAAATTATTGGTCCGAATTTCTTCAAAAATGGCAAATCAGAATATTCTCGTCAATGGTAACCATTATCGCGCCATGTTACTGAAATGCAAGCACATGGTCTCGGTGAACTCTGGTTTCAACAAGACGGCGCTACGAGCCATAAAGCGCGTGAAACAATGGACTTCTTGAGAAATTATTTTGGTGAGCACTTAATTTCAAATTTTGCTACCAAATTTTCTTAATTTTGCTGGAAGTTTGATTGAGATGTACTTCTTTCGAGATGCCAGCAGCGAGCTGGTTACAGACAAGGGAGACCGCTGTCGCCCCATTTTAACGAATTTTTTTTTAGATAAACTATATCTGGAAGGATTGGAAAATATGTGATTTTAACAGGAAGGTGCCACGATTGATTGATATTGAAAACAAAGCACTGTAAGGCTACATTAAATTGCTGTTCAGACTTTTAACAATTTGGAGATGACCATTCGACGTAAAATTGCTTCGATATCGATCGAATTATGCGAAAAATTGAATAAAAATTTGGTACGCTCATCCGCTTATGCAAGCGTTTTTTTTTTTTTTTTTTTCTTATTTTATTTATTGTGGCATAATGTTTACAATATTTATGGTTATAATGCGTATTACAGAGATTTAGTTAAAGCACCTTACTACCCAAATATTATTACAAATGTCTTAAATAATATCACAGATTTTTTTAAATTTGAAGGAAAAGCCACTAAGAACCTTCACTAAAGTAAGTTATATGCCCGATATCGTTGGAGGGAAAAGAGAAGTGGTTGTAAAACTGCGTTTGGAAGTACAAACTTTAAAAACCGAGTCAGATTTAGGGATATTTTCAATAATTTGTTTTGTGTTGTCTGAAGTTTGCGCAAATGACTTTTCGCGCACCTACCTCAAACTAGAGATCCGTAGAATAAAATGGCTTGAAAGATAGCCTTTAAAATCAGTAATTTATTTGGGTCATTCAATTTCAAATTTCTGCAAATGAAAGGCTAAAGAATTCTTATGGTTGTGTTGACTTTTTTACTTACTTCTTGCACATGAAGATTAAAGGCAAAATGTTTGTCAAAATATACTTTCCATTCGATTTCCACTCAATCTAAACTCCATTCAATAGAAGTTTGTTGCTTGGTAGTAAACAAGTTTTCCTTTTACGAGTGAAAAAGATAGCTTGAGTCTTAGAAGCATTAATTTTGATTTTCTAGATTGCAGATTCGTTTCAGTATTGAAACCAATTGCATGAGATGTTCGCATTATCTGCGAACAGGGCGATGCTACAGTTTGTCAGATTGGGGAAATCGGAAGTGTATACGTTGTATAAGACTGAAGCCAGAACGGACCTTGTATAACTCCAGCATTAATTAATTTATTGTGTGAAAAGTAACGATTAATGGACACTTTAAAACTTCGGGACGATAGGAAAGACTGAATAATTTTGACAAGATATAACGGGAGGTCATAAGTAGCTTATCTATTAAGCCATTATGCCATATGGTGTCGAAAGTTTTTCAACATCTTAAATTATCGTACCGGTATTTTTTCCATCTGATAGATTGTTTTTAATGTCCTTTGTGATACGATTTATTTGGTGAGTAGTACTGTGAAGGGCTCTAAAACCAAATTGTTCAGAGAATAGAATTGAGTTGTTCTCTAAAAAGGAAATTTTTTCTAGACATTTACTCAGGGAATTAAGCAAGCTAATTGGTCTATAGCTACAGGTTATGGTAATGGGAATTATCTTGGCAGTTTTCTAACGTATTTTAAAATATCCGAATCTAAGGCAACAGTTGAATAATCCCGTTAATTTCGTAAGAGCAAAAGGTGGTAGGTTCTTAAGATAGACATTAATAATACCATCAAAGCGAGTAGATTTTCTAGTTTTTAGTCTACTTATAAGACCTTTTAGTTCTTTAATAGGTATGCGATTAAAATAATTGACTGAATTTGGAGAATTAAGGAAATCTCCGGACTGTTTGGCGAAAGCTTCAATGTGCATAGGTGGGGTAATATTATTAGCAATCGAATCATTGAGTGAAAAATTGTTTGCCAGCGCATTAGCCTTATCAGCACAAGAAAGCATTACAGAGTTTCCTGTTCTAAAGGGAGGAATGTAGATATGTTTTTTTTTTTTAGTTACCTTAAATTTATTCCAGAATGGCTTGCTACCATTTTCTTAACTTTGGAGCTTTTCGTTCTACGATTATCAATAGCGAATTTGACTATAGAATTAATTTTCTGATCCATCCAACAGACCCATCTGGATCTGCAGCGTGTACGCCTGCAGTTGAAATCACCACCAATAAGGAATAAATAATTTGTATTAAGTAATTTTAAAAGATCGTTGCGGATATCTCTTCGTTTTTGTGGTGAAGTTGACCCACCTGCAAAATATGCACTAAAAAATTTTCAGAGACAGATAGTAAAGGGGACCTCAATACTTATGGTTTTAATTAATTTTGTACATATGGGAAGTACTTTGTGTTAAATCAAACGTTTTATAACTACGGCGATACCGCCACCACTTCTCTCTTCCCTATCCAAACGATGGCATTTATAAATAGTATTAAACAAACAATCGGTTGAATTTAGCCAAGTTTCTGATATTAGAGCTATTGTACATTAATATGTACTAGGAAGAGAAAAAAATTCTAATTGTTTACCTCGAATGCTTCTAGCATTCCAACAAATTATATTTAAGCTTCAAGAGTTCATTATTTAGATCTATATAAGTATTTAATCGGAAGTTGTGCAATAGTATTAAATTGCTCCGCTTTTGTAGTACAATTACCAAGTAAGATGATCATCTCAGAAGTAAGTGCATTTATTTCCTCCAGCGTAAAAAGCTCTTGATTGTTCTGCACATTAATATTGTTAGTAGACTTGGACCACACATTCGATGTCTTGTGGAAGGTTGTGTTTGCAGCTTATGGTGCTCTATTACCTGATGATGCATTGCGTTGGGATCGTAGTGATGGAAAATCCATGATGTTAGGTATAAATGACTGTCTGCTCTTCTAAAAGGTATAGTTTTGTTTTTGGCCGAAAGCTTTTGTCTCATTTCAAGGAAGCTTTGACGACTAATACATGTTATATCAGTGGACTTATGTGTTCAACTGCAGTTGGCGCATTTTAGGTTATTAGAAGTGCATTCAGTTTTCTAATGGTGCTCGAAGCAGATGGAACACTGAGTTTTTACATGTCAATTTTCCTCACCATGTCCGTACATCTGGCAGTTATAACATTGCGTGATACGATTATATTGTCGTCTTGCAAAGTCCTATTTGACCTGTATTTTAAATACAGATCTGAAGTTTTTCTTAAGCTCGGCGAGTTGTATAGATCTTCATAATGTTCATAATGTTCGTAATGTTTTTTATTTTGTTTGATGTTTTTGCATTTTAAGCCAAGTGATATAAGTTCATTTTTAAGTTCATCGGCAAGCAACTCATCTAAACCGTACAGTGTAACTTTATGTGACCTTGATGTTGGTAGGTCATGAGTAAAGAACTGCATGTTTTTTGTTTTAACTAGAGTGCATAGTTTCACAAAAGCATGGACTTCACTCAAAGTTTTCTGTAACACACACACTGATGGAATTTTCGCTTTTGCATTAGAAACTGTTGAATTTAAAATTTCATCGAAGTCTATGTCTTCATTGTCCGAATCCGGCAGACGTGATAAAGATTCGAAATAATTGGTTCTAGAATTGTTATTTTGAATGACTTAACGTTTGAAGATCTACAGTCTTCTATTGTGTACATACGCTTGAGGAGAGAAAACTTTCTCGGTTAAGGCTCCGAACAGAACTAATGCGCAAGCGGTTATATGGAGGACATTTGAATGATATCGACTTTATAATTAATGGTATCTAAAGTAAAAATTTCATTGATACCTTAAGCACCTTATTTAGAAAACAGAACGAACAGAACAGAACAACATGTGTGTGTGTGTATAAAGGGTACGCTTTAGCTTTTATTTTAATATTGATTTATAAATCACTTATAAATTTATATTTAAGCGAAATTAAAATAGGCCATTAGCAATTTATTAAAAGGCATCTGACACTGTAACAGAATGTTGATGTTAAAAAATCCTTTTGAAATAATTGCCCATATATGAATAGAAAACGAAAATCGCATCGATGATTTAACTGCAACAATATTTTTTTGGGTTATATTAGCTAAATTGTCGCCCCGAATTTAATTTTTCTTTCAATGCATGTACCTTTTAAGGATTATTCGTTACAAAAGATAAAAGAATCAGCCAAGCATAAAAAATTTCAATGATCACAAGAAATAATAAACTGTTATCGGCCACTCCCTGAGACTGTCAAAGACGGATGATTGTCAAGCCAGTGTGGTAGCCCAATAAACGGCTTGAAGCATAAAATGAACTCTGTGTATTTATATTCGTATATTTGTAATATTTTTTAGCATTATGAAGAAAAAGAGATTCAAACGTGAATATAAGTTGATTTCAGGTTTAATGTCTGTGCTCCACTTTGAGGACTTTTTTTTAATTTATTTTGCAAAGGGCTTTAACATTTTTAACAACTTGTGGTATGTGCAATTATTACCAACCACATAGGTAGAAAACCTTGAAGAAACCTCTTCAAATTGTCTTAAAATGACTTGTACCCTACCTCTAATAGGAGTTTCCTAAAAGAAATGTATACTAAACGAGAATAAGAGTATACCATAGAATACACTGTATGTATGTATACCTTGTGAATGGACACGGAGATCTTCCTGACAAACGTTGCGATCACTTTTTTTCGAAATAAGTCTTTATATGTCTCCTTGCACAAACTTAAATAGAAAAAATCCAAATAATTTTATATTATTTCAATCAAGCTTGGGCTTTTAAAATGAAAATACTGTGAATGAACTTATGTATTGTATGTACATACATTATATGTTATTTTGACGTTGATACGAAATTATCTACAAATGCGCATTATACATATATAAAAAATCGGTCTTTTCCTATCGACAAAAGTTTTCGGCGATTATATAAAGATATAAACACATTAAAATTTATATTCTTTTGCATGCGAATAAAAGACAAGTTTTTAAGAATTTTTTCAAAAATCTGATACTCATTCATCCATATACACATTACAGTAAAATTTAAAGATAACTCTAAATCCCTCAACTGGAAAACGAATTAAAAAAAAATAAAATTTCTAAAATAACAAGATGTTTGAAGATACTATATACCCAATTTTCATAGGTTTATTTATCTCTTGCTTAAAACTATTAACCCTGCAATTTATTTCGGTAAGATCAGAGAGGCTTACAATTTTTAAAAACTCAAAGCCATTATAATTTAACGTGTATGCATATGTACCATACATGTATATGAATATGTACCATACATGTATAGGGTTTTCTAATAACGACTTGACAACTTTTTTTTTTTAAATAAAAGGCAAACCATTTGAGATATTTCAAAAACTTTATTATTGACTTGAAGTACAATCAAAACATTTATGAATGTAACTCGACTTCGTCCATATGGCCACCGCGGGCACGTTTGCAGTGGTCGATTCGTTGGACCCAATTTTTAACGAGTCGGCCACACATTTCGGCCGAAACGGCCGCTATTTCGTGTTCAATCTTGGCTCTGAGTTCTTCCAACGTCGTCGGCGTATTGGCATAAACCAATGACTTAACGTAGCCCCACAGAGAATAGTCAAGCGGCGTTAAATCGCACGAACGAGGCGGCCAATCGACTAGCCCATGTCTTGAGAAAACACACTCACCATACTTACTCTTCAATAAATCGATTGTGGCGTGTGCTGTGTAGCTTGTGGCACCATCCTGTTGAAATCACATGTCGTCCAAGTCCATATCTTCCAATTCGGGCCAAAAATAATCGGTGATCATGGCGCGATAACGCTGACCATTCACAGTAACGTGACGATCGTTATCGTCGACGAAAAAATAGGGCCCAATAACGCCGCCAGCATTCAAACCGCACCAAACAAGTATTTTTTGTGGATGAAGTGGTGATTCATGAAGAACATGTGGGTTTTCATCCGACCAATAACGCAAATTTTGCTTACTGACGAACCCATTGAGCCAAAAAATGAGCTTCGTCACTGAAGATGATTTTGCGATGAAATTCATCATCTTGGCGCATCTTCTCCAGAACCCAATCGGAGAAGGTTTGCAGATGTAGCTCGTTAGTATACTTTACCATAATGAAAATGTTGATTTTACTGATTTAATTAACAGTGACAGTTTGAAGATTAGTGAAAGAGTGCGTTCACAAATTAAATTCAAAGCTGTCAAGTCCTTATTGGGAAACCCTACATATGAATATGTACATATACTCTTAATTTTTTATTATCAAACTTCATTTAAAATAATAATAATCAAAATGGCATTAGCAAATGGTAAAATGTTCACTTAAAGTTGATGTTCCTAGGGTCCTCGGTATACATGTGCTTTAAATGCAATCATTTACGAGTAGATAACATAAATGGATTTTACAATCAGAGAGAGCTTATTTTAAATATTGTAATTACTTCCAATGTATTTAAAAACATAATTTTCTTCTATAAAAGGGATATGTATAAAACTTACCTTGTTAAATTTTAGTGCTCGCTAAATTTTCCCGTAGTTTCCGTAATATTGTCCATAAAAGCCAAACCCATTATGAAAATCTGACATATAATAGCTTAATCTCTGAACGTCTTTAGGGCGTACTATATAAGCATCCATTAACTATTCCATTCTATTATCCAAATAATACTCCGAGGTCTACAATATATCTAGAAATTAATTATTAAAAAACCTTCAGAAGGGAATTCTTTAGAACAATGGTGGTATGATCCAGGCGCAAATAGAAATTTAATGTAAGATCAATTGGTGAGTTTTTAGGGGCGGGACGGAGTTAAATAGCAACCTAGTTGTTGATCCAGGACAGCATCCTCTTAATCTTCCTGCGGACAAGCAACTTGACGAGACGTCGGACACGGCCTTTCAGAGCCTTTCCAGTTCATTGAGAACTTATTAAAAAAAAGAGAAAATGAAGAAAAAAAATCCTAAAAAAACAAAATTCACAAATAAAATATATGATAGTTTAACCTACTTAACCTTTATGCTAGGATTATTACGATTATTATGTAATTCGTCATATAAACTTAAACAAATAAAGTCAATTTTCTTAGTGTTCGTATTACTAAAGAGTGATTTTTTGCTGTTTGGTTTTTCAGTATTCTATTTTTGACAACTCACGTGTGATTCGTGATGTGTATCAACATCAAGTATGCTCAGTTATCATTGCCATTTCATCATAGAATGACTTACACCCAAACAACTCTGATAAGTAATTGAATTTCATTATTAAGATTCGTGCTCTATAAAAAATGTTTTTCGCGCACTTCGACCATTTTACGGTCATCATAATTCACCTACTGAGCAAGAGATTTAAGCGACAGTGACCAAATTTCGTACCAATTTCACCCTATTGGAATTAGGCCATCTACCCGCATGCGTAGAGTGCGTAAAGAGAAAAATATTGCTGTATCCGCTATTGTTAATGAGGACCATGATTTGTCCATTCGTTCGCAGCAATTGGCATTGTGTTACTCGACTACGTGGAAGATTTTATGCAAGATTCTTGGTCGAAACCTTACAAAATACAGCTTGTGTAAGAACTGAAGCCGAACGATCTGCCTTGGTGTCGAATTTTTGGTGAGTTGGCCTTAGAAAAGCTGGAGCAAGATAAGATTTTTTATCAAAAAATTGCCTTCATTGAAGAAGCTCATTTCTGGTTGAATGCGTATGTTAACAAACAAAACTGACATATTTGTTCCGATGAGCAACCTCAGGGAATACAAGAGCTGCCAATTCATTGTTTGGCGCGGTTTATAGTCCGGCGGAATCATTGGCCCGTAGTTTTTCAAAGATAATCGTGAGAACAAGGTTACCGTCAATGGCGCCCGCTATCAATGAATTTGAACCTTTTTTTTGCCCAAAATGAGAAAACCTGGTTGACATATGGTTCCAGAAAGACGGCACTACATGCCACATAGCACGGGATTCGATGGACCAATTGAAAAAATAGTTCGGTGAGCAATTTAATTCTCGTTGTGGCCAGCTAGATTGTGCGATTTAATGCCTTTAGAATACTTTTTATTGGGATACCTCAAATCACTCGTATATGCCGATAAGCGAGCTCAATTGCAGCCTTGGAAAACAACACTACACCCGTTATTAGCGGGATACCAGCCAATATGCTCGAAAAAGTGATTCCGTATGGACAACTTAAACCATAGTCCCGGTCAATTTTTACTTGAAATAATCTTTAAAAAGTAAATGGCAAGCATTTATTTATCAATTCAAAGAAAAAATTTTATACACTTTTACAAGTTTCGCGTATTTTTTTTTAACAATTAAAAACCAAACGCTTAAAAAATCACCTATTATAACGAACAAACATAAATAATCGTTTAGTTTAGTTTATCCTAGAGAACCCGCTGTCCTAATGCGGGTTATTGCATTATTATTATTATAAGTTATTGTAAGGTAGTAAAAGTTAATTAAGCTAATTTTTAATTTTTTTTTTTGTCTATTGTAAGTATAAATAAATTTTATAGTGTAATAAAAAAACATAAAGAAATAGGTATGAAAATAATGAAAAGAGAGATATCGATGTACATTGGTATTAAATGTTTGTTATAACTCCGCAGGGCATTCAATAAGCGAGTTGTACGGCTTGGAAACGAATCACGATATTTTAGAGTACGCCCGGGCGGGTTGCTACTGTGGACTTCTATGGAACACTGGTGGTGGAAGTAGCGATAGAAGTGAGAGATACACGAGACATTACGCCGGTGTTCGAGGGTGTCTGTTATTTGAATGATATTATTAGTATCACTTATGAGTTTTATCGCATAGTTTTGAATCCTATCATATCCATGTTTTAGGCACGCCAGCCCAGATATGTGCATTGTACTCCAATTTTGGGCGGATAAATGCCTTATAAATTGTAGCATGATCTTTTATTTAAGTTCCTTTTTAATTAAGTTCCACTCTGTTGATAGTTTCCCAATTAGTTATACCTTTAATATCTAAATTTTTCTCTAAAAGTCATTCTTTATCTCAGAATTTAAGAAATAATGAAACCAAAATCTTGGTTAAACAAAAAATTACCCCAACAAACGCTTTTGTTTCTCTAACCACTGTTACAAACATTATAAAATCCCTTAAAGTTAATAAAACGGTTGGGTTAGTTGGAATAAGAAAGAATTTTCTAAAGCATTTAGCCTTTTTTTGCTTAAGACATTTAACTTTCTAGTCAACGTCTTAAATTGCAATATTTTTCGCAAAAATGGAAAATGCCTAAAGTTGTCCCTATATTAAAAGCTGGAAAGCCTGCAGAGTCTGTCACCAGTTATAGACCAATAAGCTTACTTAGCAGCCTAAGCAAAATCTTGAAAAAGGTAATAAAAAATCATATTCTACAATTTAGTAGTAATAATTATGTATTCGCTAACATTCAGTTTGGATTTAGGCAATTTCATAATACATCGCATCAACCTCTTAAAATATGTAACCATGTTAAATCAAATCGGTCACATAGGAAATCAACTGGTATGTTGTCAAGTCGTAGTTTTCTAGTCCATGTTAATACCTGTTTGTCTAAGTCCACTAATTTCAACTCAACATGGGCGTCCCACAAGGGTCAGTATTGGGTCCTACCTTATATAACTAATATTATATTTTTTCAAGCTGTAATCTTTTCTAACGATACTGTAATTTAAACATCGCATACGTTCGCTCATAACATCGAGAGGACGCTTATAGATGCTAGTAAGATACTAGAAATGTTTTACAGTAAATGGAAAATAAAAATTAATAGTGAGAAAACCCGAGCCATCTTTTTCATTAGAAAAAGAAAAATTTGTTTGCTTCCACAACATCGGATTCTTATTTATGGATCTTTCAGTTAAATATCTTGGCATACACTTAAAGTCAAAACTGACATTTAGTAACCACGTCACACAGAATTTGAAAAAAAAAAAAATAAACATTGCGACTGCCTTACTATACTCCTTTACTAACAAAAAATCGCAGCTATCTAACGTTAATAAAATAATTATTTTCAAAGTTATTTTAGAAGCGATATTGACCTATGGTTGTCCTGTCTGGGGTGGCGCAACTAAATGTCACTTAAAAAGGCGTCTGTAAGTGTCACATAACAAAACTTTGAAATGATTCTTAACTTACCTTGACGTTTTTCAACTAGAGATATGCTCTTAAGGGCGGATGTTGAACTGCTAAGCGAACGTATTTACAAATTAAACGAAAAATTCATCACTCGATGTTCTTTCCTGACAATCCTCTCATAAACAGTCTTTTTATTTAAAAATGAAGGTAATAAAACTGCTCTATTAATTTATTTACTTACTCAATTATATACATGTCTATTTGTTTCTTTATTTATTTACATATTTATTTTTTATTTATTTAATAATTTATTTATTATTTTATGCATTTATACATGTATTAACAATTTTTTTTGTTATTTTATGCACCTATACACACTTTTTCAAAAATTTGTTAGTTTATATATACATAAATATATGCTATGTATACAATTTTTTTTTTTTTTATATTATTTATTTTTATTTTTATTTTTCTTTTGCATGGAGGTTTTTGTAGCAACCTTCCTCCGTTTGTACTCTTTATGCTTATTCTTTTTCTTTTGTATTAAAACCTTTTCCTTTTTTAGTAGTAAGGTAACAATTGTACCAAATCGCTAAATGTAAAATGTGCAATACCAAATGTAAAATATATAAAATATATCTATCTCTATGTTTTCTCAAAATCGATGAAAAGGCAAACAATTTCAAAGGAAGTAAAATCTCGAACTACTAAAAAAACGAATGGATATTTTGAAGATTTCCATTCAATAAAAAATGAGAAAGCATTCAGCTAACAAAATATATTCAATACACTTACGGGTCTCACTTCATCACAGTAAGTTACTACATTAATAGTGAGAGAAATCTCGGTGGCATATATGTGTAATTCTATTCTTTGGGCAATCATCAAGATCATATGAACATAGTAGATAGGTTGAAAATATAACAAACTGACAACTGATAATTTAGTTCTCCTATCAGTTCAGAAATTTTGGAAGTCATCTTAAAATTGATACAGCTTGATTGATTCCGCAGAATAGAACAGCATTGCTCCTTCCATAAATTCTAAAAATGATGGTACAAAACTAACATGTAGATGAACTGGAGAACGACTATCACATCCCAGTTTTAAACTACTTGCAAGATTCAGATCATTTTCTCTAAGCAATGAGTCGTTCCGTATGAGTTAATAACTTAGTCAAGAATTGAAAAGACTGCAAATTCCACCATTTGCACATTGTACATTTACTCTCCAATGTATTTCACGATGGCCTAAGGGAACATTGTTATTATTTAGTTATTAAGTAACTTAACAAAATTCATTCGTGTTTCCTGAAGACTTACCTGAAGGTTGAATTATTCCAAAATTTAGTTAAGCTAAAATTATATTAAGATTAAACAATACAAAAACAAGGTTTACGTAATAAAATTAACATTATTTTTTTTATTATTTTTACGCTATTTAAATTTCTTGATAATTTTAAGGGCGACTGGTATTGAAATAAAAAGTTTTGGAATCACAGTCTATATATATATAGTTTAATATATAGTTTATTTGAGATATATAGTACTTCGGGCATATAATACTCTTAATTAAGTGTTGTTATTATTTATGATTTTAAGTAGACGTTGTTGAATGTTTAAAATAGAGACTAGGTGATTTTTGGAGGGATTTTCCCAAGATTGTATTCCATATTGTATTCGGGACTTTTGAACTTCGATTGTTGTATACATCTTGATGTATGGACAGGAATTCGCTATTTAATTCTAGACGACGACAATTAATATGATCATCTAAAGAATGTCAAAATTCAAATCGACCTATTTACTCCATGATTTTACCTCGAAGTGAATTCTAAACAGCAGAAGTGAAAGAAATATTGCAGCTCTAAATCAGAACCACAACCTCGGCAAATATTTGCATGATGTAATTTTTCAAATACAGGCTGATTCATCGTGAAGTTTAATTTATAATGTAAAATAAAACACATAAATTTAAAAGTGAACATTAAATTTTTATTATCAGTTAAAAGAACAATTCCTGGCATTTACATTTCGAAATTTATATCATATGAATTTTGGCCACGACTAAGTCTGAGGTGGTCCATTCGAAAGGTCCAATTTTGGGCGACTCGTTCGAGCATAGCGACTGGTAACTCGCTAATAACACGAGTATTATTGGCTTCGAAAGCATTAATCGTAGCTAGCTTATTCCTGAAGACCTGAGACTTTACATATCCCTAATAATTTGGAAAATAGTCCAAAGGTGTGACATCGCACAATCTGTATGGCTCGTAGCGCCGTCTTGTTGAAACC
This sequence comes from Volucella inanis, assembly GCA_907269105.1. Classification (NCBI taxonomy): domain Eukaryota; kingdom Metazoa; phylum Arthropoda; class Insecta; order Diptera; family Syrphidae; genus Volucella; species Volucella inanis. The sequence continues at coordinate 61,829,969 of OU026155.1, forward strand.
AGAGCTCACCGAGATCATGTGTTTGATTTTATATGGCGAAATGAGTGAAGGCAAAGCTCCCTTAAATGCAAATACAACAAATAATTTTCTGCCCTCCCAACGATATATTCTTAGCCATTAAAGTTACATTGAAGTCAGCAAATACTGCAAGTTTCACAAGCGGCTTAGTAGTACTAGAAATACCTGAGAGATATGTACTTGTATAAATGAATAATTTTTAATGAGTGTTTTTAAAACATTATTATTTTGGATTTTTGTTTGCATTAAAACATAGCTTTTATGGTAAATGTTCGTTTACATTCTATCCCAAAATACTTGTATTTTTTTTGTTTTGTTAAATAAACCTAATAACAAGAATAGAGGCAGAAGTGAAGAAAAACTTCTTACGAGTACTTGTCCCCACCCAGGTAACCATAGAAAAAAATTCCAACCTGAAGTAATTTTTTTTCAAGGATTTCGATATTTGTGTAGAATGTGTTGTCGCTGTTTGATTGTGTGTAAATGTTTTTCTTAAATGAATATTTTAGGCATGCCAAAGTAGATGCACATTGATATTCACCAACCCTTAGCAAGCATTCGATTTTTATGTTCACTGTGTATCCAATAATAACTTTACTCATTCTAAGCAGTCGGGTTAAGCAAACGAACGAAAAAAAAAAAAAAAAATACCTCTGGAAGGGTTTATTATTCTGAGGACTTTGTTTAACTATTTATTTGCTTAATTTACAGTTACTTTGAATTTCTTTATAGCTAACAGCAAAACGTTTTTATTAATAAATTCGTTATCATTCCGAACGATGAAATAATAAATACTCGAATGCATGGTAGATTTTCACAAGTTTTCTTTAAATTATATAGTATTATTCTTATGAATAAAGTAAAGTTAATAATTTAAAGTTAGGAATTTGAAAGTCAGATGTATTTTTAGTCTGCGAAGATTTGAATTGAAAATTTTAATCAATTTTTATATTAACTGACCTCTGTATGCTGTAAGATTTTTATATGGTAAGTGTAAAAATATGTGATTAAATGCTGTCACTCAAGCTAGCATCTTCACTCACGATTTCTTTCAAAAGAAATCTAAAGATGTAAGCAGTACAAAACTATTTCTTACACAAAGAAAAATCGATTGTATATTGGTTACTTACTTACTTTACTTACCTTACTTAGTTAGACTAGCTCGATTTCTTTCTAATTATTTTAACCTAAGGTTGCTGAGTTCGTTGAAGTCATCTTTCTACCGCGGGCTATCTTAGCTAAGGCCTTCCTTAATTTCGGTGCCCCACTGGTATGGATTCGAAGAAACATTCCGAGTAAGTTCTTATTAACTTTGGAGAATTTTTATGCCTTTGCGACGTAAAATAAAAGAGGGATAATAAGCGTCTTATATAGCATCCTCTTTATTGTCGGAGACACGATTTTGCAACTTTTTATGCCATGGAAACAGCAGTTGTGTGTGTTGGGTCAAATGTTGAGACTATGTTACTTTATGGGTGCAACATTTCGAAAATTTCTGCTACTACTAAAATATTCTGCAAACATTTTTGAAAAGATATCTTCTTCATATTTTAAGGACTTTTGACCCAAACTGCATTTCCAACTTGAAACTAAATAATTTCTCATTGGTCAGAGTAATATATACAATATTTCAATGCAAGGAAAGGCGACAACTTAACTCCATGTCATGCTACGTACGCTAAACCTGGATGGAAAAAAGCATATCAACCGGGAGACTCAAGGTGAGTTTCAGTCGAAAAAGTATCGCGTCAACGAGAAGGAAGTTGGGGAAAGCGAAGACACGTCACCAAAACCCTACCGAATTGAATCAATTGCAAGGATTGGATATAATTTTCGAAAAGACGGCAACTTAACTCCATTTCATGCTACGCACGCTAAACTCGGATGGAAAAAATCATGTCAACCGGGACATTCAAGGTGAGTTTCAGTCGAAGAAGTATCGCGTCAATGAGAAGGAAGTTGAGGAAAACAATTGTATTAATTGCTTTTTTCTAAATAATATTTTAAACATCCTGTTTAGACTGACTATGATAGACTGACAAATATAAAAGAGAAAATGAAAGTCCCTATTTGTGATAAAAGACCATCAAGCCCAAACATTCCATAAAAATAGAGCTCAGGTTATTAGAGGTAACAAACTCTTTTATTTATCGACCATGTTTTGCAAAAATCCGGCAAAATTGTTAATGATTCTGAAATGGTTAAAAACCACTAATCTACAATGCAACCCTGAATTGCTTATCAGTACCAACATGCGGACAAGAGGTATACGAGTACAAGGCGGCGGTGCAAAAAAGGACGACAGCTGCTTACGAATACTATGACCAAAGGAGTGAAATGAATTACCATTTTACTGTAAAGGTTACAGGTTAATTTTATTTCAAAACCTAACCAAGAAGCCTCTCAAAACATTCGCATATATGCATATGTTTGGGGATTTTCAGGAATATATTTTGTATATGTTATTATGTTTTAGAAATAGGTCCACTCATTTCCCCAGACAACGTTTAAATGTCTTGGCTTTTTTCGAAGATATGTGAAGAGAATGTCAAGCCAAGTAAACTACTTTCACTGCAAGTCTTTGGATACTGATATGTATTGGTATCTTGATATCATTTTATTTCTTTTAATTTTAAAAAGGATTCAATGCAATCGGGCAACGTGGTTTTGATTATCTTCACAACTAAAAAGTTTTTAAAAGTGTATTATACCTTCTCAAATTGTTTGCACAAGCCAACCTACCTGCTAGTTTATGTTCGTTGTTTTGTGCCTTAATATGAAGCTATTTGTATCATTTTTATCTTTGTAGATCATTTTGTAGCAAGTAGCTATGACTCTCACATCTCTCTTTAGCGAGGTTGAGGTGCAAACCACGTGTGGCTGCTGGTTCAAGCTTTTACAGCACAACAAGCATATTGTAGCCTGTCACCTACTAGCGGAATAGTTCCTTTTATAATTATAATTATTTTTTTTTTTGTTTAAAAATCGTTGAAATATGAATCGCGCCTAAATACATTTAAAGCCACATACCAAACTCTGAGAAGTCACTTAAATCCTAGTCGTTTCTAGTATTTTATTTTATTTTCATTAATTGCATATTTTTGACTATTTTTCTTATTTTATTTTTGGAACACAACATAGGGAGTTCAAAGGGTCAAAACTTTGTTTTTCGTTTTTAAATTACATATGCAACATATAAAACATTCTTTCATCAAATTTTGCTGAAATTCGAAAAAAAATATTGGCTCTGGCTGCTAAAGAAATCAATAATAAATACTTAATTTTGTAATTTAGATCGCTCAGTTTTAATTCAATGAAATCAATTTAATATACATTTTGGCAAAAGTTTTTGAGCATTTTAAGCAAAATAGTATAATGAATAAATAGAATATAGTGAACAAAATCCCTATATACTTTCTTTTTCCAAAAGCAAAAGTAAGTCCATACAAAAATCCTTTGTGAAGCTATTTAAGCAAACAAAATTCCCCCCAAGCAAAAAAGTAAACACATAAATACGAGAAAATGTTACACTTACAAAGGATTCTTAGTTCTGTAGGGTTTACAATAAATTGGGCATTATTCAGTGATATCGAGTACATATATTTTAATTCGACTTTGGGTCTAACATATTTTAAGTTTGATCGTGGCACGATTATTGTTTCGAAAATGCATACGAATATATACGTATATAATTTAAGGAAGAGTGAAATACTTAAATCGTCAAAAAATTAAATACAAGGTGAATGAATGAATTCCTTTTATGCTACCTATGTACTATGTAAGTAGATGAGTAAACTACAAAACTTTAAGTTAAATTAATTCATTAACTTCTGGACATCGATTCTGTTTGGTAAATAGTTCCGTTTATTAAACACCATTTGCTTGCGACTTTAGATTCAATGCTCTCTTAATTTGTCTTTGCTGCGAGTACTAAACGGAAATAACCACTGTATTTTCAATTCAAATAACCACCATATAAATTTGAGAAATTTAGCAGTAGAATCTTTGGTAATGCCCTAACAGTTCACAATATTGTTGAGGAAGATATGTCTTTCTAAGTATTGTAGCAGTCACAAAGATGGTGTTTGACTCGGCACTTAGTGTAGATAATATTTCAAAATGCAATGCAGTTGGCAATTTTTCTGATAGCGTTCCTGTTGTAGTCATATATAATATGTATATATTATTATTATTTTATTATATACAAATATATATATATATATATATGTATATAAATAACTTAACCTGAAAATAGTTGTGCACAAACCTATTGACTTCTAGGATATGTGATTTCAATTAAATATATAAGCACTAATGCTTATATTACTACGCCAGGCCCTTACAGTTTATTAAAGAATCTTTAGTTTTTACCTAAACATATGAGGCAGGATGTTGGATAACCTGTCGATAACTTCCAGTTTATGAAGTTTTGAGACCATTCTAAAGTAAACTGATACCCGAAGAGTACCAAGAGCTACCATCACATCCATTAAAAACAACGGTATGGTGTGGTTTGTAGGCTGGTGGAATCATTAGTCCATATTTCTTCAAAAATAAGGCAAATCAGAATCAATGGTAACGATTATCGCGCCGTGCTAACGGACCATGTGCTTCCTGAAATTCAAGCACATGGTCTCGATGAGCTCTGATTTCAACAAGACGGCGCTACGAGCCATACAGCGCGTGAAACAATGGACTTGTTGAAAAATCATATTTGTGAGCACTTAATTTCACGTTTTGCTACGGTAAATTGGCCGCCTAGACCGTGCGATATCACACCTTTTGACTATTTTCTCTGGAGATATGTAAAGTCTCAGGTTTTCGGGAATAAGACAGCTACGATTGACGCTTTGGAAGTCAACATTACTCGAACGAGTCGCCCAAAATTGGACCTTCTGAATGGACCTTCAATGGACCTTAGACGTAGTCGTGGCCAGCATTTACATGATATCATTTTCAAAAAGTAAATGCCATCAATTGTTCTTTTAACCGATGTAGACTTTTTAAATATTTCGACGACCATCTTTTTGTTTGTGTAACTTATTGTATTCACTGCCATCGTAAAAGTCTGCTGAGGTGATCGCCTTTTACGTTTTTTTAGACAAGGGTGTAAGGGGGCGCGAATTTGATATACCCTATTTTTGATTGAGAACTGTAGTAAATTCGACATAGGTAGGGAAGATTAAATGTAACAATTGTTTTAAGCAAAAAAGCAGAGAAACAGCTTTTTTTATAACAAGCACCAGAGCATCTTTTTATTTTACTTGCTGAAATTGGAGGAACTTGTTCCAGGACATTGTTTCATTCAGCTGCACTAACTGCTAGACGAACCACATTTTTTCTAAAGCATTTTTTTTCCTGAATACTAGCTATACGATTGGCAAAAAAAATTTTCCAAGTTAAGGATCAGTCCGATAATCAAGATAGTACGATTGAGGAATCAGTCCAATAGAATATATTCTCAATATTAAAGTCAAAAATTTGTATTATGCGATGCGTGAATCCGGCTGCCATTTCGGCAGTACATAATTCAAGACATGGTTAGCACATAGCTTTCGTGGGAGCAACTTTATATATCAGTTTGGCTTCATCCAGGGCATCTAAGCCCGTTAAAACATCGTCGAAATAAAAATTGGATTCGATGACTTTAGCAGCACGAACAAAGTTTTGTCTTTCATTATTGCCTAATTGGTTCAATGCGCAAGTGGCTTAATATGAGGCAGAAGAGTTTCCATAACTAACTGGGCATAGGTTTTTATGGATTCGCTCTCCGATGGTCTCCACAGTATCAGCTGAAAATTACGATCTCGTGAATCTACGATAGAATGACGATACATCTTTGTTATGTGACTAGTAAAAACATAGCGATGCATCCTAAACCGAAACGCAATTGTAAAGTCAGCTTGAACAACAGGTTCAATCATTGGTATTTATTTAGGGATTAACCGCTGTCAGAATTGGAGGAACCATCAAAGACGACCCTCAATTTTGATGCACTACTTCTGGGCTTAAGAATACTATTGTGAGGGAGATAGAAATGAAGATTCGAGTCATCAACAAAATCGACAACCTTCATATGATTAAGTTTTACATTCTCATTAATAAATTCAGTATATTACTTGCAAAGGTCTGTGATTGATATGTAAATTGGACCTTCCAAATGAATCAACTTATACTTAATCGTGGCCAATATTTACGTGATATCATTTTCAAGAAGTAAATGTCATGAATTTTTAGCCGATAATAAAAATTTTAAGTTCGCTTTCAAATTTTTGTGTTTTATTTTACATTATAAATCAAACCTCACGATGAATCACCCTATATAACGATCGGAGAAAATTGTATTGCCATTATTAGCTATTATTTTTGCGCTAAGTGTTTGATTATCGTTTGATATTGTTCTTAGTCTCTCCGGGGATTATCCAAACATATCTTCAATGTGGAGCTGGTAAGAGATTTATCGCTTTTATGTTTTATATTTTATGTTTATCGCTATAAATGTTCATATACGAGTATAAGTAGCAACATTTCATTTTCATTCATTTTAAATGCATATTTATTTAAATTCATAAATTCATGAGTCTTACATGCTATTCTAACGAACGCTTAAATAAAAAATTAGCTGAAATAACTTAAATTATCTTATTCTCACTTACTGGCTCCATGCGGGCGCCCTAAGTTGCTTAATGCTTAAACTATGTCTTTTGGCCTTTCTTGTGGCCCATATTTATTATTACTCTTATATTTATTACAATTAAAACTAAGAAATTTTTTAGAATTAAAAACTTATTGTTAACCTACTGTTTAAGTAGTTTAGTTTATTGTATAAAAACAATTTATTCTTGTATATGTAGTATGTACTAATAATTGTTACCCTATTTTTGTACTTTTTTATGTTTTTTTTGTAATTTTTTTTTATTTTTTCTTAAAAACTACTTTAATTCTATCTATTGTATACCATATTATGTAAGCCGGCCATGGCCGGCCATGGTAGCCGTCGTGGGCTACCTTCACTTCTCCTTCACTAAGCCAGCATCATGATGCTGCCTAGCATCAGAGGCTCCGTACTGCCGAAGTTTCTGTCGTAGTTTTTTAGCGGCAGATTATCCGAAGATTAGCGGTAAACTTAATTTTTCCTGGATTAGCCCGTTTTTATCAAAATAGAGAAAAGGCTGAGGAGAAAAGAAAACGTTAAAGAGCAAATTCTCGTGATAAAGATAAGTGGGGTAATAGACCTCATGAATCAGGTTGTTCGTCAAGATCATTGTTCTAGCAATGTGCCTTCGAGTCAGTCTAATGACGAAATTTACTTCCTTTATTAGGTTCGCCCTGGTTTACAAGACCTCGTTAGAATAATATTTTATGTACTCCGACTCCTGTGTTCTGTACAAACAAAGACAAGTCCTAAGACAACCCCTCTCAAACACCTGAATCTTTTCTATTAAGCTGGCCCTCACGTTGAACCAAAGAGGATATCTAAATACAAGCATAGACCGGATAAGGGCCATGTAGTAGATAACCTTAACCCTCGCATCGAGTTTGCTGCTATCGTATAAAACACCTTTGGCAAAAGCATCTTTGGCTCTGGGCATCTGTATGTTAAAATATAGACAGATTCTAAAGCACCCGACTACATTTCGACAAGCAATTGGCTCCCTGAAAACAGACAGAAATAGAGGTAACAGACAAAGGCGTCATAAAAAAACGATTTCCGGCTTCTGGAAGTTGATATTTCACTAACAGTCATTTCATTATCGCTTAATCTTATCGAAGTCACTTTGTAAAAGCTTCTAATGTCAGATGTATAGAATCGGAGAATTAGATGCGGCATGTGATATATCATGTCCCGTCTTGAAACCGAATTATCCGGGACCTATTGATCACCCTTTCGAATACCTTACTGATATTCGGGAGGAGACATATCACCAAAGATACACCGGATTGGATGTGTCTTTATCCCTTTTAGGAATTGGATGCATCACTGGATAATGGGCATCGGTACTCACTGAATTCTTACTTGTTAGTTATTTGAAGATCGTTTGGAGATCTTCTTTCGAAATGAAGGAGTTCTCGAAGCGCCAGTTCTCCAGTTCATTTGGAATGTAGAAATTGTGTAAAAGGACGCGGTTTTCCAGGTCGTTGCTAGGGCCAATTGAATTATTCGCCTTGTAGATTTTCTGAAAAAAAAAAACCCTCCTATGGCGTTCCTGTGGGTCTTCAACCACAAAGAAGTTGTCATCGTTGAGAATGTTCAATGTTCGTCTTTCGTCGTTCGTCATTTGGGGAATCTTGACGGTAAAATTCTCAACCTAAACTTGGAATGTCACGGACTTTCTTGGATGTAAATGATAACCGGTATCTGTATTTATCTTAGAAGAGTATCACTGTTTATAATTTTACTGCATTTTCATAAGACTTTGGTAAAATATTTTTGAAAATTGAACTTTTTTCTCATAATTCCATCATTCCATACATGAGGCAAAAAATTATAAAAATTGTATCATATCATATACTATATTTTAAAGAAAATAATAAAACATTTTTTTCATAAAGTTATGCAAAATGACTTGTTTTTATTGTATAGAAAGCCACTAGTGAGATTTATCATCCATTTATTTCATTTTCTTTATATTCAATAAAATGTCTAAGTTTTCATCACAAAAAAGTCAAAAGCATTTATACTTAGAATGTTTAAATTTGGTTTATAAATAAATATTTTTTATTTCTTGATCTACGCAAAACGCAAATCATTTTGTATCGTATGTTGGCTAGAATTTATACATACATTTTTTTTTTAACTTAAAGTCAGGTAATATCCGCAAGTTTAAAAATGCTATAAACATCTCCAGTAAACAATGCTATTAACTTTTCAGAAATAATTAAAATTGTTTAATTATTTTTGATTTTTTTTATGTACTCTTACTACCAGATGAATTCAAAATTTCGAAGAAGTATAAAAGCAAAAAATGCGCTTTGCCAATTTGTAAAATTTCTTTATTTACGTGAAAGTAACATTTAATAAAAATATAAGCTCTTCTGACGCGTTTACATTTGTTTACGTTTTCGTTGAGCATATACGTGTTCTAAAATTGTATGTAAACTAATCGCTAACATTAAAAAGAAAATTCCTTGAAAAATTGGCTGAACGCCAGATATAGAGCTTACACTGTTAGCAAAAACATTTTATTAGTTTTGTTTTTTCTAGTTCAAGATTGATCATTTGAATTATTATTAAAGATGAATGCCTAAAAGAAAACAATTAAGAAACCAGACTGAATGGCAGTTAACTATTTGAGTATGCAAGTCACACTCGATTCATATCATGACCGCATTTTAAGGTAGTTATCAAAGCTATCTTTCGCATGCTTTTATAAAGTTTTAAAGAGGTTTTTGTTCAACGGCGTAGGGAAGTGGCAATGCAAGTGATGAGCCTTATACATTAAACGGATTACTAAATTACCTTGATCGGGTGTATGAGTAGCATTTAAATACTAAAACCGATTTATTGAAGACCTTTAGAAAGTATTTTGAAATGTATGCAAATCATTAAAAACTAAGAGTATCAGTGAAGGACAAAGTGGTTATGGGTTATTTTTATCATGTCATTGTGTTTAATAATACCTATAGTGAAGGTTACTATTAAAAAATGATAATTTGCAAAATATGCGTTGTATCTTTTTTTATATTCTAAACATATGCAATTGGTAGGGTTTTTTTTTCTAATAACACGTGCTCAAGAATCCACAACTTAAACAAATTCAATTCTAAATGTTTTGCTTCAGCAATTACAATTTTAACAATACAAAAACATATAGATTGTATTGACTTGACCTTACATCGCATTAACAAGGGCAATATATATATTTAACGTAATAAATTCGACGACTGTTTTAGATTAGCGAATTTGTTTTTTACCTAATTCTCTTAAATAAATACACATAATGGATAAATAACTTATAATAATTTGTATTTATATTAATTATTTATATATAGTAATACTATTGCGTTTCATTACTAAACATATGCTGCATATTACAGAAGAGTAAAAAGCAACATATAATAGATACATTTACCTTTACCTGTTAACGGTATTCTAATATCAGAATATATAGCAAATTCTTGATGAACTTTTTCATTCCATTAACAAATTTTTAGACAATACGGATCGTATACCAGCCAATTATCGAAAGGATTCCTCCCACCAACGCAAAAATTGAAAGGATGGAGATGCAGTTAAAATAATAGGTACGATTAATTATTCTTTTATCGTTACTGCGAAATTGCACCTAGTTTAATAATGCACCATAAAAAGCCTCTATATATTATCTTGTTTTAATTCCACTTCGAGTAATATTGAAATTGACAGCAAAAATAGTCCAAAAATAGTCACGTGTCCCACTTGTAAAAGATTTGGATGCTTTCTATAAAATTGGGCTTCGTTCACATGCTTTCTCGACTTTATTCGAACTACGAACTTTGATCTCCTAATCAATTATTGATTATCCAAAGATCTTTACCAACTCGGTTGAATTGTATTTTTTGTTTTTAACTTATCCAATTAATGTGCAAAAAAAAAACAAAAAAGTATTAATTGATTTTGGTTTGAAACACTGAAAATTTACATTTAATTAACAAAACATATTAAGATTGATAGTCTAATAATCCCCCTAGCATCGAAACAGATATAAAGAAAACTTATACATAAACATGTAATGTTTTTAAATCTAAATTTCTGCTACAGGACTTACAAACCAATAAAAAAGGGCCTTTGAACATATTTTACGATTTAAACACAAATAGAAAATAAGGGTAATCGATTGACCGCCAGTGTATATTCCAGAAAACATATTAAACATTAAAAAAAAAAAAACAGTTTTAATGGTAAGCTGTAAGTAGTAAACACACGCCCAAATTAATTAAAGGCGTTTAATACCTTTCTTTCTGTAACCACCGCTGCAAGATTTTACTCAGCGTAAATTGAATTTTAGCCTTCTATCACTAAGTTGGTTAGTTAGATTTTAAGGAATTGTTGTTGCATTTTCACAATGGACTACACCGTTGCACTTTTTATATGTTCCCTTTAATATAAATTCTTCGTCCTACTTGCTTCCTAGGCAAGTACCTGCTGTGGCCGTAAATCAGACACTAACAGAGGAAGTGAGTCTCACATTAAGTGCAGTCGCGTCAGATGTCATGTCAACAAGATTAGAGTCAAAAGATCAAAATATATCACTTGCATATTTTTAAACGAGAGACTCTGTTAGAATACAATTAGAATACAGTTAGAATGCAAATCACAATCAAAAAATAGTATCAGTGTCTGTTTTAAGTTTCAGACGTAGACGAAAACCCTTGAGCTTTCGGAACATGAGTGAACGTACCAGTCCCCAGCAAGGTTAAACTCTGTTGACATGCTTTCTCGCCATCGACAAAACCTTCAGGCGTGTGCTAAGTATGAAGATAAAATCTTTAGAATAAGAAGAAAAAAAGTAGATAAACGGCCTGTATGAGACAACGCTTTGAGGCAGAAATGTGCTGAAATGCTAATTCATGCTAACTACATAAAGTTGTGTGAATTTTCGCAAATTGAGATCTGTACATACTCGTAGCACCATATATGATCCGAACTGGCGTGATCGAGTCACTACTGTAATTGAGTCGCTATTCTCCAGCTGTCCGATAAGGAAGATTAGCAGCTTAAAACGCACACTTTTATTAAAATACCTTTAGTAATATACGAGTAACAAATATTGATCTACTTATATCCTAATGTATCTGTCTACATTTCGACAAGCAAGTGTTTCCCCGTACTCACCACCAGAAGGGTATCTGAAAATGCCGCAGACAAAATTGATCTAAAAAGAATGGGTTCTGACTTTCGAAAATTGACCTTTAACTTCCAATCATCACAAGCTTATCGTAGCCACGCGTCAAGAGCATATTAATGGTCTTGTGTAAATTTTGTGTAAATGTGTAAATGTTAAAAAAGGTCGGCGAATTAAACGCAACTTATTGCAAACTACTGGTAAGCATATTATAAAGAATGTAAAGCACCCGTGAATTATTTCTTCCTTTTATTTGGTTGCATATCAGATATCAGTTTAGATGTAGTACGTTGGATTGTGCCCCACAATAAAACCAAATTTATTTTTGTCCTGAACTTACTGAATCAGGGTTCTCTTGATCAGCTTTTTGAATACCTTGGTGATATTCGGAAAGAGTTTTACCAATCAAAGATTTGTCGAATTGGACTTATATTTAACTCATATTAAAATCGGATTCAGCGCCGATGCTTTCCAATGCACAGGATAATGGGCATTGCTGAAGTTTGGTGTCTAAACAACAATATATCTTCTTAGCTTTCAGTATGTATATCTTAATAATAGGAAACATCATGTTATGGTTAATTCAACTCTGAGTAAGAATTTATCTTGCATTGGAGCTGGAGTTCCTCAAGATACAATTCTTGGACTACTGTATTTTTAAGTTCCTGATAGGCAAGATCTTGCATTCAGCCAGAAAATCGAAAATGGGAATTTGGTGATACACCATATTTGCGTTTTAAGGTGTCTATCTTGCTTTTTTTAGACCGTTTTTAAGAAAATGTTCTACTGTGTAAGTATGCGTGTCCGTATGTGTATATTTTTTGGCCCACGATAACTCGCGAACAAATAGTGCTATCGATTTAATTTTTTGTCTGATGATGAGTCTTCATGCCGGATCGCGGCTATTACATGTTGATCAAAATCTGACTTTTTCAGTTAAAAAAAAAAAGGATAAACAAAATTTAAATAACTTTTTTAATGAAAGTAGATTTATCACTGAAATATTAGGCTAAGGGTTCTTTTATTTTAAGGCATAAAGAAGTTAGCAAGACGAATTTTAAATCTTACAAGCACTGGGCACAAAGTAAAGGCTTATGTCCCAAAATACTAAAAAAAGGCTTAAAAAAAGCTTATATATTAATTGAAGCTTTTGACTAAGATGCTGGAACTTATTTCCAATTCACTTCAAGTATGTATTGAACCCTTTCTTGCTCAGCGAAAAGGGGAGATAAACCCACCTGCCGCACTTGTATTTTTCTTAGCTTTATTAAAACCTTTCAAGCTTAACCGTTTCGACCACTTTCAAATTAACCTGTTCTAAATTCTAATAGGATTAATAGCATATAACATTTCAAAAGTAGTAGAATACTATAAGTTCTCTTTACGAGGAAGTTCTTGGCGGGGCCCATTATTCGCACCCATTTTGTCAAGTTATAATATATGATATACATATATACATATATTAAATCTATCTTCAAATTAATATTACATGATAAAAGTATTGTCTTCGCCCTTTGCGCAGTAATGTTTGTTTTTTGCAAATCCGTATATAATCTATGGAATAGCTCGTCGAGATTTCAGGTATAGTCATGCAAACTGTAACAGTATCTGCATTGTTTTAAAATCATTTTCTAAATGCGAATATGTAGTTGTAACTTTGGATTGTAGATTGAACATAAAGCTGCAAAGAATAATTAAAAAGGAATCTATTATTTACAAAATCTATTAGGTGCGCAACTAATTTCTCAATAGATGACTAAAGCAGTAAGTGCTGTTCGATTTTGACATATCCAAAACGTCATGAACCTTAGACATATGGCAAACAAACCGTTTTAACAAATAAGTAATTTTGTTTTGGCGTCATATACTTTTGGTTTTGTGAAAATGTCCGATTTCGTGCCAAGTCATCGTCATTTGCGGAAAGTTTTGATTTTCTTCTTTGATTCGAACAAAAGCGGCTGAAGAGCATCGAGAGCTCCAAAAAGTTTACGGATATTCTGCTCTAAGTGAAACAACGTACCGTAATTGGTTCCATCGCTTCAAAGACGGTAATTTCGATGTTGACAACCGTCCGCATGAAGGAAGTTCAAAATCCTTCGAAGGCGCTGAATTAGTGGAATTGCTCGATGAGGATCCGTGTCAAACGTAAGAAGAGCTTGCTTTAGGATTAGGAGTTACCTGCCAAGCCATTTCCAATGATTGCATGCGTTGGGAATGATTTAAAAACAAGGAACTTGTGCTCCTTATGATTTGCAGCCAAGGGATGTGGAGCGTTGTTTTCTTCATCGCATACTGACAGGTGATGAAAAATGGATTCACTACAGTAACTCGAAGAGTTACGTCACGTCACGCTTCGTCGTCTTGTGTGTTATGCTGTGTATTTGGTGGGACCAGGTCGTTGTTGGTTTTTATGAACAGTTGAAACCCAAAGAAACCATCACTGGGGAACGGTATCAACTTCAATCAATGTGAATGAGCTGAAAACTGCGCAAAAAACGGCCACAATACGAGCAGAGGCACGAAAAAGTGATTCTACAGCATGAAAACGCTCGAGCTCGCTTAACCAAACTCGTTGAAACCTACATGGAAAAGCTCAAATGCGAAAGTCCTACCCACCCGCCATATTTCCCAGATATTGCGCCGTCCGACTATTATTGTACTTGTTCCGTTCGACGGCACATAGTTTGGCTGATCAGCATTTCCGCTCATATGAACACATCAAAGAATGGCTTGATAAACACTTTTACAGTAAAGGTATTCGAGCTCTGTCAGAAAGTTAGAAAAAATTTGTAGCTAGCAGTGGGCAATATTTTGAATGATGCATTTATAACTTTTTTTTTTTTTTTGCAATAATGTTGCATTTTCATAAAAAAACAGCGATCAATTAGTTGCGCACATAATATCATTTGAATAAAATTGTATCTATCGCCGTATACCCTAATTTCAATATAAGGTTTGATTCTCAATAGGCTTTTTTTGACAGATCACGTATGACTGCTTTCAAACTGCTTTATGACTTTTGTTCAGTATAGTTTGGCAAGTCATCATGACTTACACCCCAAATCACTATTGCCAATACCATTCTCAAATACGAGTCCCAGTTTACATTTGTGGATGATACTCGACCGGTTAGACCACATCCAGCACGTTGTGAAGAGACTATAGCAGCTGTAGCTGAGAGTGTTCCTGAAATTCAAGCACATGGTCTCGGTGAGCTCTGGTTTCAACAAGACGGCACTACGAGCCATACAGCGCGTAAAACAATGAACTTGTTGAAAAATCATTTTGGTGAGCACTTAATTTCACGTTTTGCTACGGTAAATTGGCCGCCTAGATAGTGCGATATCACAACTTTGGATTATTTTCTCTGGGGATATGTAATGTCTCAGGTCTTCAGGAATAAGCCAGCTACTATTGACGCTTTGGAAGCTAATATTACTTGAGTTATCCGCGAGATACCATTCGCTATGCTCGCGACTCAAATTGGACCTTTCGAATGGATCACCTCAAACGTATTCGTGTTCAACATTTTCATTTTCAAGAAGTAAATGCCATGAATTGTTCTTTTAACTGATAATAAAAATTTTGAGTTCACTTTCAAATTTATGTGTTCTATTTTACATTATAAATTAAA
Organism: Volucella inanis; assembly: GCA_907269105.1. NCBI lineage: Eukaryota > Metazoa > Arthropoda > Insecta > Diptera > Syrphidae > Volucella > Volucella inanis. The sequence continues at coordinate 61,845,446 of OU026155.1, forward strand.
CCTCACGATGAATCATCCATTAGAATGCTTCAGTTAACTCTATTTAGACACATATTTACATATATGCAACTTAAAACCTTTAATTACTTTTAAAAAGAAGGTTCGCAGTATTCAAATGCTTAAACTAAAATTTAGCAGGAATGTATGTAGTGTACCAGGTGTACCGGTATGAAGTGAGCGTCAAGATACAAATGTCTCGATAGGGAACATTTATTGTGAATGGGCCTTCATATTTTTTTTTTTTGTTTGGTTGCTATGACACCTGTCAAACATATATTATTTAGCATACATCAAGTCATTGAGAAAACAACATCATATTTTTTTCATCGTGTTAAAATGTCAAATTTTGTACCATTTCTTCATTTAAAGAAAAGTGGGGAGAGTCGCATCGAATGCTTGTCGAGGCATACGGTAATCATGCTCTATCAGAAACAACATGCAAAAGAATGTTTCAACGGTTCAGAGATAACGATTTTGATGTGAGAAATGAAGAACGTGGGAGACCACCAAAAAAGTTTGGAGACGCCGAATAGCAAATAATATTGGATGAACATGACATTTTGAGTCAGAAACAAATAGCAGAAATGTTAAATTTTGCACAACAAACAATTTCTGACCGTTTAATAGCTATGAGAAAGATTCAAAAGTCTTCAAAGTGTCTTCAAAAACACGATAAAAAATCAGTTTTGCATCGCATTGTTGCTGGAGATGAAAAATGGATTTATTTTAAGAATCCTAAATAGAAAAAATCATGGGTTGATCCGAGACAACTATCAACTTCGACTGCAAACCAGATCGATTTGACAAGAAGACAATGCTGTGTGTCTGGTGGGACCAGAAAAGTGTGGTGTACCACGAGCTCTTAAAACCTGGTGAAACCATCGCTACCGACAACAAATGATCAATTTGAACCATGTATTGATCGAAAAACGACCAGAATATGCCAGAAGGCACGGCAAGGTAATTTTGCTACATTACAATGCACCTGCACACAAAGCAACTGTTTCAGGATACAACTAAAGCACTTAAGTGGGAGCTGCTACTCCACCCGCCGTATTCACCAGACTTGGCTCCTTCTGACTACCATTTATTTTCATCGATGGGACACGCATTAGCTGAGCAGCACTTCGAATCCTACGAGGAAGTCGAAAATTAAATGACTTTTTTGTTTGCTTCAAAAGGCGAACAGTTTTATTGGCGTAGAATCCTTAAATTGCCTGAAAGATGGGAAAAATGTGTAGCTAGCAATGGCCAATACTATGAATAAAATGTTTTTTACTTTCCTATTAAAAATTAGTGTTTTATTTTCACAAAAAAGCTTACCGGTACACCTGGTAAAAACTGCATTAAATAAACCAGTTCATGGTAAGCCAGATAAGTTATTATTACAAAATAAATACGTTTTATAAAATAAGTCTATGTTGCTCGAACTTTGAATAATACAATATAATCAAATTAGTTGAACAAATTTATATCTAAATATATTGACTATGATGTGGCATGGAGTGTAACTTCAGTTTCCACAAGGTTCCCTCACCCCAATGTCCAACTAACAACTACAATAGATTGACGATTTTGGGATGGATGCATGATGACCTTCCACAATTATAGGTATTCAGAAGACTCCTTAACCTCGCTTATTAGATTTTGTTTCTGAATTGTGCGAACGCCTTACACCGATTGTCAATGATCTAATTGGTCCACATTTTAGCGATTTTAGAATGATAAATACGCAATTAGTTAAATATTCCCACTATGGCAAATCTCTGGAGAGAACACAAGATTTCCACATCAATACTCACTACCTCTTCATCGATTTAAAATCCGCACATGACAGCATTTATAGAGATATGCTTTACTAGCCATGTTTAATTTTGTTATATCTGGCAAAATCGTAGATCATGCAGAATGGCGATTGACAGCGCTAGATTCTATGCAGAAGTCGGAAGAACATGTCAAAAAAGATATAGACAACTCATACAATATCAGAGAAACAGTTTTCCCAAAGTTTCCGCCACTTGTATACGCTGATGATATTCACATCGTTAGCAGAATACAGCAAACTGTCACTGGTGATTGCTTCTGATTAAATCGGGTTTTGTTACACCCTCTTTTCGGGATATTTGCAACATTTTGCGTTTGCGATGCAGTCGTTTTTTCTTTACACCTTTGATTATTGTTCAGCGTCCAACAGGACCTATGACAGCAGTGCATAGCTAACATTTAAAGTTAAGTATTCATGTAAAAAGATAATGCAGAATTGCGATTTATTCGATAGTTCTAGCAGTTTACATACCATATACACAAAATTCAATTTATAATAAAGTTTAAGTATTATAATAACATTTACACGGAGAATGTTAACTACGAGAAACTCACATCTTGCTTTCCCTCTTTTATAAAATTAGTAATGATAACTCTTATCTTTAAAAAAAATATATCGACTTGGCTCTAAGAAGACGTTAGCTGGACGTCTAGATTAATATACGATATGTACCCGTATGTATCATCCATACACATTTCTTCAAGTACTCGGTAGAAAAAAAGTAAAAAATACAAATACAAATACAAAAAAAAAAAAAAAAAAAAAAAAAAAAACAGGTTCACACCCTGGGTAAAGAAAAAAAAGAAAATTAATTTTCTTGCTTGTTTTCTCTGGATGGGTATATTTCTATTCATTAGCTTCCGGGCTTTTATTATTCAGAAAAAGTTTTCAAGGGTCAAGCGAATTTATGAGTTTTATGGAAGTGTAGGTAGTTCCATATTCTAATCTGTTTGCACAATTCCTTTGATCTAGTAAATGAATGTTTATGTTTCACAAGAAAGAAGGTTACCGAATCGTTTCAAAGTAAATGTTGTCCTATATAATCTGTCAAAAGTAACTAAGATCAGAAGTGATTTATTTTTTTAATTCATTTTCATTTCATATCAAGTCAGTAGTTTTCAAGATACGACTCAACTTGTTCAAACTTACTTACTTACTTAAGTTGGCCCCGCTACAGTCCGGGATTGACCTGTGCCTCCAGCCAGCTTAATCTTAAGCTCCCTCCAGTTTCGCACTCGTTGTGCCACCTCGGGCCCTGAGTTGCCGTCTTTCTCTACTGCCCTGTCCCTCGTAGGCGGATTCGCAAACTTTTCGGATCTGAACATTCCGAACATCCGCTCTTAATGACGCAGCCATCTCAGTCGTTGGACTTTCATTATTCTGACTAAGTCGATGTCGCTGTACAGCCTTTACAGGTTGTCGTTGTATCGGGAGCAAAAATTATTCCCTCACAGCAGCCAAGAGCGTCCTCACCTATTTTTGATAAAGTTCATGCCTCTGTGCCATTGAGTATATTATATGGGGTCACTTTTGTTGTTCGAAAGAGGGCTTCGCTATCCAATTGACTTCTTTGCCCAAAGAAGATGTGACTGGCAAGAGTTGTATTAGTTATAGTTAGTTGTATTTTGTTTGAATTGATAGCGGAGCCTAGGTAGACAATGTGCTTAACTACATAAGTTATATGTGTCGAGAGTGACGTTTTCTCCGAGACGTCGGTATTGGTTGTCCTTTCTGGTTGATGGCATATACTTAGTCTTACCATCAATGACATGTTGTCGAAAGTGCCACGCTTCTTTCTTCTTATTATGACAATATCATCGGGATATGCTAGTAATTCTACAGACTTTTGAAAAGTTGCGCATTTTGTGTTGGCGTGTCAGTTTTGCACTATTTTTTCGAGAAAGGTGTTTAAGAAGTCGCATCGTCTTCGATTAAGAGATTAAGTGGGACTCGACCGGAAAAGGATATGATGATCTCTTTATTGCAGTCGTCTTAGTTCGAACTTTCTTACAGCATTATCTTGCCCTTGCGATGTTCTAGATATTCGCAACCGTACCTTGGCAACAACAAGGTAATAGTACGAGTCGATGTTGGACTTTCGGAAGGTTCGGATGTCCATAAAACTGGAGGCGTGTCCTGCTTCGATCGCAGTGTTGTCAATCTGGTTGACGGTTAATTGGCTAGAAGTTCTCCAAGTTCATTTATGAATATCGAGATGTTAGCTGGTTACGACAATGTTTCACCCCTCCGTAAAGTCGATTAGGGTGAGTCTGTTATCGGGGGTGGTGCCGTGCAGAAAATAGTTTCCGACAGTACTATTATACGCAAGATGTATACTTTTCCTACCTTTGCGATAAAATGGTCTAGGACAATTTTAATGTCATAGCTAGGGTACTACTGTAAATCTTGTCCAAGAGCTCATAGAAGTCACCTTTCGTGTGATCATATTTTTCCTCTGTGGGGGCGTGCTCGCATATAAGACTATATATGGATTGCTACAAGGCGTTAACATGCCGTAAACTCAAGATTTTTTAAGTCTTTTTAAAGTCTGCCTTTAACAACGAATCCGCATCCAAAGAGGTACTCGGATTGCTCGGCTACACGTAGCCTATTAAGGAACCTAACACTCCACGTGCAGATTCGAAGTTCGTTATCCTTGTTTCGTTTGCAGGATTTGTCAACGGCAGATGCGTCCATATCTGAGGCTTGTTGTTGCTTCGTAGCTAGATTTTTCCACGGTGACACAATCTCCAACCTGGAGGGCCAGTTCCATAACTGTATCTCGGAAGGGATGTATTTCGAACCCCCCCCCCCCCCTTACTACGATATTTTTCTGAGAATATGGTATGTCAAGGAATCTCCTCTTAAAGTCTTCCACACATTATCCGGAACACCCCTGTATATGTGTTTAAATCATTCCTAATTGCTGATTCTATTCAATACCAAAATTACATAATTTAATTATTTAAATAAATACCTTTTAAAGAGGTACAACAATTTTAAACTTTAATTTTATGCGATAAATCTGAGTTGAATTTCGCTTTTAAAAATAAATCTGAATATTCCTAAAGTATGAATATACGCAATGAACAATGAATTGCTGATGCTCAATTTCTGTGACTATCCTTGTTAATTATTTCTAGACATTGCGTAACACATCTTGAAATAAAATCCTTTTAAACTCGAACGGATATATCAATGGGATTGAATAATTCTGAGATCATCTTTCACCATTTAAATGAACCCATATTTATTTATTGGTCAGAAAATCCAGTCTAAAAGACAATAAAAGCTGAGGTTCGATGAAGAGGAGGCCTAAAGGAAAACAAACAGCTCAAATGGAAAATAAATGGTGCGAAGGTTCGAAAATTCTGAGACCTTATAAGCGGCGCAGTTGCAGTACAGATACATGGAAGAAATATGTAGCATTAGATGGATTATACGCGTTACATAGGTATTTTAAGGTTTAATAAAGGAAGAAATGTTTTATCCTGTGTAAAGAAACAGGAATCAGAAACCATTTTTATAATGGTTTATAAATATCAAAGGTTGAAATGTCATTGGATTGGTAAAAGCTTTGTCGTTGGAGTCATTTTACAGATAAAACAAATACTATATTTGCAATCTACCTAACGTTTACCGAACAAAATTTCAATGCAAATGCCCAGCACTTAGCATCATAGTAGTATCAATTATTAATACATATTACAGTGATTATAAAACCGTATGCGTGGCGTCATAAAAACCGAAAAGCAAAAAAAGATTTTCCAACAAAATTTATAATGAGCTGATATCGGTAAACTCATCTAGCATATACAGAACTGCTCAAAATGGAAAAAACGTTATATGGAAGGAACGTTTAAAAGCCAAATAGCGAAATATTGGTATTTTTTTTAAATAAAACGCTTAATTTGTAATCTTTATCGTTTGATTATTTTATTCGTTTATTGTAGTTTTATTTTTCTATAGGGTAATTGAATTTTCCTCGCATTGGGTTGGTAAATATAATAGCGAAGCTCAAAATAAAGTATGATCAAAATAATTAAGATTAATTATTTTTTCATATTTCTAAATATAACCACTTATAACAAAAAGTCAATTTCATTCATTATTCGATCGTTTATAAAATCTATTAGTTTCTGACACTTATTTATTGGAATATTGTTGCTGTAGGTTTAAGTCGATTTTTGTTTTGAAACATCTGTGTCGCTTAAGATTTTTTAAGTTTTGCAATCAAATTCGCAATAGAATTGAGATCGGGGTATTGAAAATGACCATGACTGATGGTCCCTTGCTTGGGCTCGTTGCGCTATTGGAAGTGCCATCATTTTAACGGCATTTTGTCTTCAACATTCGGCAGCGGGACATGGCGACAATTCTCTTTGTTCATGATATTCTTTCTTTGGAATATGGGCCCCACACCAAAATAACACCAACCAATATAAACAACACCACGCTATGACCATGTTTTACAGATTTTTTAGTGAATCAGAAAACAAAAATTTTGTAGTTTGGTTGGGTACGAAACATTTTTTTTTTATCCTTACCTACTTATTTTCATGTTCCTTTTACTTAGAAGCGAAACATTCTTCTTCACAGTTTATTTTCCAGCGACTTTCTTCGGACAGTTGAAGCACTGACTTAGTATTAAATGAGTAAGACTCCGCAGCAGTTGCTCTTCATTGAAAGCGGGGTTTTTCTTAAATATATGGTTCTTACAGTATGGTTTGCATCATGATCTACCTCTTGTTTCTTGTGTATTAGAAATATTATTGTCTGACCGTTTCAATGAGCTGGCAATAAATTTAAGAGAGTTTTGATCTTTCAGTTTTTAAATAATGCGATCTTCTTCATCAGAACAATACCTTTTACCTCCAATTTTTTAAATACGATTTTTTACGCTGCTTTTTGATAAAAATATTAAAGACAAAATGAAAGTTTCTATTACTCTGAACACTCAACATGCACCACAGCTCAAGCTGTTTCGACCGCGAAAATGTTATGCTTACACTCTTACAGGTGTTCATCGAAAGAACCAATCTATTTTTTATTTCTTTAAACGAAATAAACGATGAACGCCGTTAATTATTATTCAAAAATTGGCACAGTTCGACCAAAAATGGGTGAAAAGTAACCTGTGCTAGTCAATAAGCATGGTCCAATAAAATTGCGTGATAATACCAAGCCCCATAACTCATAACCATAAAATCTAAAATTTCGTATGGTAGTACGAGTACAACCTAATATTATTCAGTTTTAAGTGAAAGTATTAAGTGCCAACTTAACCAACAAATTCAGAAGTCATCCACAGAATATAAACCAAATGTATGTACAATACATAAATGTGCATATGTATGACACAAATATTTTGTGGTCATGAATGCCGAGAACATGAAAAACATTACAAACATCGAAATATCGCGGTTTCACTCAATATCACATATAGGGCTTATTATGTTATGTATCATTCCCCATTCTCCCCGAAGTCGCTGATATTTTATAAAATATACAATATACTCGGACTTTCTATGCTTCTAATTAAGTTGAGTAGATTCTCCATTGCGTAAAAGCAGCGATATGCAGAAACTCTGCGCATGGGCTTCGGAGATTTAATTCGTAAGGAAAAACGGCCTGTCTACTTCTTTCATTAGACTCATTGGCTTCATCATCAAGTAAAATACATATGTTTACATACGTGTGGGTGTGTACAGTTCGATTTGTATGCAATTTTCTTTGAAACAATTGAAGTACTCATTATTACGAGTTCAACGATAACACATAAATTTAAAAAATGTTATTTCCAATAGGAACCAAAACCGGGCAACGTATGTTAAAACGTTGCTTAAAACCTCTATATCTCGGCAGGGATGCATTTCTGACCCCACACTCGTACGACTTTTTTCTCAAAATATGTCAAATAATCTCCCTTTAAAGTATTTGAGACATTATCCGGAACACTCTGTATATGTTTAAATGTCATGATGAGAAACCATATTTCACTCCTTTATTTCTGTTTTAAATTGAAATCGTTCACAAACTTAATTCGTTCCTTCTACACGTACGTTGTAGAAGAATAGTAATAAAGACCATCCATGGAGTTGCGCCAGACATTTCATTTAAACAAAAATATAAACTTTGAAGTACAGAATCAAAATTGCAACTCCATGTAAATGTTTCTGTTTGCATATGTACGTATGGTAGTTGAATGTACTTTTGAATTTATCGTAGGTATAAGGGATGTATAAATTTTTGCAAATTAAGGCTTCCCCGATGAAAGCATGTAATTTTGTTTCAGATCATGCATGTGCAGCTATGTTTGATTTTCCTCATATATGGATCTACTCTGAATAAAAATAATCGTTTATAAAATGTAAAATGTATATGTTATGTAAACTGTTTTCAACTTATTTTCATTCAATAAACTCAAAATCAAAAGCTTGTGCTAACATAACTTGTTACAGTACAGATATATTTCTTTATATAGGGTATATTTGTCTTTTTTTTCCGATTGAGAGAGAGAAAACAGAGAAAGCAATTTAATTTACAAAAGAGCGAATTTGGTTCATAAAAGTCCACTTTTAATCTTCAAAGTGAATGAATGAATAAACATACTATACGGTTTTCCAAGAGGGACTTGACAACTTTGAATTTAATTTGTGAACGCACTCTTTCACTAATCATCAAACTGTCACTGTCAATTTATTCAGTAAACTCAACATTTTCATCATGGTAAAGTACACTAACGAGCAACGTCTGCTAATTATAAAAATTTTCTACAAATATTCGGAGTCGCAAAATCATCTTCAGTGACGAAGCTCATTTTTGGCTCAATGGGTTCATTAATAAGCAAAAAATGCGTTATTGGTTGGGTGAAAACCCACATGTGCTTCATGAATCACCACTTCATCCACAAAAAATAACTGTTTAGTGCGGTTTGCATGCCGGCGGCGTTATTGGGCCATATTTTTTCGTCGACGATAACGATCGTCACGTTACGTTATGGCGTTATCACGCCATGATCACCGATTATTTTTGGCCCGAATTGGAAGATATGGACTTGGACGATATGTGGTTTCAACAGGATGGTGCCACAAGCCACACAGCACACGCTACAATCGATTTATTGAAGAGCAAGTATGGTGAGCGTGTTATCTCAAGACATGGGCCAGCCTCGTTCGTGCGATTTAACGTAGCTTGACTATTTTCTGTGGGGCTACGTTAAGTCATTGGTTTATGCCAACACGCCGACGACGTTGGAAGAGCTCAGAGCCAACATTGAACGCGAAATAGAAATGTGTGGCCGAGTCGTTGAAAATTGGGTCCAACGAATCGACCGCTGCAAACGTGCCCGCGGTGGCCATATGAACGAAGTCGAGTTCCATTCATAAATGTTTCATTGATTGTTTGTACTTCAAGCCAATAAAAAATTTTTTGAAATATCTCAAATGGTTTGTCTTTTATTTAAAAAAAAAAATTTGTCAAGTCGTTATTAGAAAACCCTATATTTTTCCGAAAAACATAAAAATTTCAAATATTTAAAAAAAATAAATAAATTTATAAGAGTATGTATTTCAATACTTCTAATTTATTTACAAAATTATAAAACAACATTTACCACTTTTAAACAACTATACATATTTATTCTTTAAGAACTGCAACTTCTTTCGTTCTTTTGTTGATTTTTTTTTTTATTTTTTATTTTTATTTTTTTTTATTAATTTACATTTTAAATTTACATCAATTTACCCGCAAAGTAAAGTGCTTATCTGCGTGTGGTTGTTCGCATCGGTATCATTAGTTGGTTTTGAGGTGATTTAAAATAATATCTCTCTTTTTCCACCTCTAATTCCTTTATTGTGTTTTACCTATTTCTTTTTGTTTTTTTTTAAGGTTTTCTACTCTTGTGCTATTTGGCCTGTTACAATTCGGTCGTCCTGACTCAAAATTGTTCCGATTTTCATAAAACCTTTCATTATTTACAAAATCAAATAGTTTTTTGTGATTAGTTGTTCAGTTTTCAAACCATGACAACAAACAAATCAATAACTGATAAACATATTGAGCACTTTTCTCCTGAGGCGATAACAATGATGAATTGCAGATCTGACATCTAGGTGACCTGATAAGAACGACAAAATAAAATATACAATACATAAAAATACAACGCTGTAAGATATAAAATTGATTCTGGCTTTATTTGTGGAATAGTACATCATTCAAATGACTGCCTCGGCTTCACTGGCAGTGCTTCAAGCGGTCGGTCCAATTTTTGATGATTCAGTCCAATATGTGCGGCATTATTCCGGCAATAGCGTGCCAAATGTTGGCATCGAGCTCATCCAAGGTGGTTGACTTGTTAGCGTAGACTAAGGACTTGACGTATCCAAAAAGAAAATAATCGAGTGATATCAAATCGTATGATCGCGGCGGAACATTTCCGAACGCTCGCCATTTGGAAAATTTTCCTTTACAACTTCGAGCTTTGCGTCGTTTATATGGCATGTAGCGCCTTCTTGTTGGAGCCACAGCTCGGATATATTGATGTTGTCGAGCTCTGATCACGGAAAGTCGATTAACATCACTATCTGAGACCACTGACAGTAATGAAGTTATTTTGAAAGAAATAAGGTTCGATGAGCCAAAAATTGGCGGCATCCGAGAAGATGATTTTTTGGCCAAAATTCGGATCTCCGGAAAATATTTCGTTCGGCTTCACAACAATTTTATACCAATGTAGGCCCAAATCCAAGTCCAGCCCAAAATAAGCCGGACTCTCTGGCGATGTCCACTTCAGCTGATCGGCGGCGAACTGACATTCTTCGATAATGGCTGTGTTTTCTTCATTTCGCACCAAGTTCTGTCTAGTTGGTGGCTTAAGATTCAAAAGAGTGTACTCATGCTCAAACTTTTCCACAGTGCGACGAATTGCCTATACACCGAAGTCATGAAAACGACCGACCTCACGACGAAATTCACTTTGCGTGTTTAAAACTGAGCCAGAATTTCGATTATATTTTTATTAATATTCGCACTTTCGGCAGGCGTAAGGCGATGCATGATGGAATTGAAAACCTTACTGAATATTTTGACAGCTGGATGTCATCGGTAACTTTGACAACTGCTAAAACATAACAATTTATTAAAAAAACTATCACGACTATCTGGTCACTCGTCGTTAGAAGTCAAATAAAACGAATCAATTCAAAATACAAGTTCATCAAAGGACTCAACTGATGTGGATGAATATGACATTCCCCTAAATATTTAAAGAGCAAAGTCCAACATTATATCGTGCGCTAAAGTTATACTTTGTGGGAAAAATAGTAGTAGTTTTTTTGCAACAACTATGATTTTAGTACAATCGTAGACAATGATTGTATCAATCATTTTGTATCATTGTAACATATCATCAATTTTGATTTTTTTTCAAGAGCTTTGTGTGGGGTAGATGGTCTTTCAGCGTTAGGGTTAATATCAATCAAATTTTATTCCAAGTAAACAGAGATTATTTACATGTACTATTGAATGGTATCGTATTTCGGACATAAATTATTATTTTTCGAACAACTTATTTTTCTACAGATGTGTAATATTTTACTTTTTTGTAATAAGATATCTACAAGGTTTGAAAATGTTGAGGCAGTAGTAGTAAGATCTTTGCATTCTGTAAATAACGTTAAGTCATTTGCATATAAAGACTATTCCAAGTTTTTTTATTTTCTTATAATTTCACTAAGATCGTCAAAAGCTTTTATGAAAAGAACAATGGAAAAAGGAGGATACATTACCTAATTTTATTTAAAATTTTCTGTTACTTAGAAAAGATTTAACAAAATTATAAATGTTTGACCCGATTTTCTATTCAAACAGTTTTTTAAGGATGATATGAATTCCAATTCTATTAAAAGCTTTCTCAAAATCTATAGATAGAGTTGTAACATGGTCTTTAGATAATAGAGCGGAAGCAACGTAGTAAAAAATATGCAGTAAAGCATCAAATTGCCACTTGGTTTGGACTAGAAACTTTTTTTATCTATGGGTCATATAAAAAGCCTTCGCGGTTTCTGGTCACTAGATGGATTTGGTGTCCATTTATCCTGAAACACTAATCTGATTGTGTTAAACGAACATTTTTTGTGAAGACAGCTGGGTAGTTCGTTGCTCGTGTTAAAATTTATACTGACTTGAATATGAGTAAAATATCTGAAAAAATACGCTTTGTGATGCTTTTTCACTATAAAAAAGGGAAAAACGCTGCAAAAACATGCCGACAATTCGTGCAGTTTACGGTGAGTGAACGACGGACCCAGGGGTGGTTTGTTCGATTTCGTTCCGGAAATTTCGATGTATGAAAGTTTGAAATTATCTAAATCGAGCAGGCTACTCAAAGAAGCTCGATGTTTGGGTGCCACATGAATTAACGCAAAGAAATTTAATTGACCGAATAACCGAATCAGTGAATTGCTGCTGAAACGTAACGAAATGGAAACCTTTTTAAAGCGAATCATTACGAGCGATGAAAAATGAAATAAATACAAGAGTATCCAATGCAAGCGATCATGGTCAAAGGCCGGTGACCAACCACAAACGACTTCAAAGCCTGGACGGCAAACAAGGTTATATTGGGTGTTTGGTCTGATTGGAAGGGAATTGTCTATTATGAGCTCCTGACGTAGTGAAACGGTCAATTCGATCCTCTACGAATTGGCCAACAAAAGGGAGTTCTATCGTGACAATGCTAGGCCACACACATCTTTGATGACCCGGAACAAATTGACGGAGCTTGGTTGGGGAGTTTTGATGCATCCACCGTATAGGTCGGACCTTGCACCCTCTGACTACCATTTGTTTCAGTGTTTGCAAAACTGTCTTGATGGTAAAAAATTGGCCGACCGAAGATCCGCTGAAAATCACTTGGCCAAGTTTTTCGCTGATAAACCACAGAAGCAAAAGGTCATAGATAATAATGGCCAATATGTACTTGATTGAAATTAATTTTGAAATTAGAAAATTTTTTTCCAAAAATGTACCAAAAAACAGCTGAGACTTTTTATATGACCCTATATTTTATCCACAATAGTTTCATTAAGATGATTTTTTCAAGTATTTTGCTGACGCATGGTAATAATAATTTGGGGCGAAAACCACTTATTTCGGAAGTGCTCGTATTTCGTTTTGGAATAGATATAATAGTGGCTGTTTTCCATGTTTGAGGGATGACACCGATGTTGAAGATTTCATTGCACTAGTATAGAAACCCTTTTTTAAAACCATTAGTAACTTTTTTAGCCGAAGTTGCTAATACGGAGCGAAGACTGCTTTCAAGTTCTATTAATTTAATAGAAAGCTCGATGGATTTTGCTTATATATCAGTTTCAGTAATAAGGTGCGTATAATTAGTAGATTCTTGTTTCTGCGTAATGAATTCGGGGGAAAGTTTTCGTCCTCGGAATAAAGTGAAAAAGTTTAAACAAATAGCTTTATAATTTCACGCAGGTATGTTAAATTTTCAGATGAAATTTTTATAGTTTTCACCAAAAGACTTTTATAGTTGCCTGTTAATGACTTTACATCCGCCCAGAGCTTTTTAGAGCTGGAATTGGGGTTTATATTTTCTGTAAATTTTTAAAGCATGAAGTTTTGGCAATTTTTGCAGCTGCATTGGCTTTACGAAATGCTATGAGATTATGCCCTGACGGATATTTTTTTTACCGTTTTCCAGGCATTTTCGTTATTCCACCAAGGAATGTTAATGTTTAGTGATTAGTTCTTGTCAGATAAGAAGTTGGAAACTTCAGACTGAAATGAAACCCAGGGGACTAATTATTGGGAAGCGATCACTACCATGCAAGTCAGGGAGCATTGACTAGGAGGAGTTGATGCAGAGCTGTGGGTGGGTTGGGTTCAATACTAGCCGTCCCCGAAGGACATTTTTTTTTCGGACAACTAAAATCTCATGAGATGAATGATTGCCTAGAATACAACAAGTGCAATTACACTAATAATTTAGTCTCCCCATGAAATGCTGGATGCCACCCATGGAGCAAAGTAGACACTGAGCACAAACATCTTTCTTTCTTTTTCTGTCCCATTTTCTGAAAAACTTAACACATTCTTTGCCATCATAAGTGCAGTCATACCCACTTGAATAGTAAGTTCTTTAAAAAAAAAATATATAAAAAAATAATTAAAAAACAAAAGTTAAATCTATTTGGTTGAGTGCGCTATATGTAAAGATATCATTAAGATTTTAAAATCTTAAACAATGATTTTGTTTTTTGTCCAGACTTTTGTACAGTATAACCAGGGTTATATTGTGAAAAATCCGCGTTGACAAAAGTGGGATTGTAAGAGATATGACTGTGCAGTCCAGATGTTAAAGCGCACAAGTTCACTGTGGAGCTTGGGCGTATCAATTCCAGGACTGCAGATTCAGTTAGGTTAGCCTCATTGTTGTTTTTATGTTTCATTTTCGTTTGAGTTAAGTGATTGTGCATGAGTAGATGTGGAATGTGTGTTTGTTTGGGAAAGTTTAGTGCCAATCACATTTTAAATCATTACAATCGGCGGTCAACGATCCAAAGGCAATCTGAGAATAAACATAATTAGAATTAAAGAAAGAGAAAAAAAAAGAAAAATTAGTGTAACATATGTAAGAAATTGACGATCAGCATTTTCCTTTCTACACGGCCATTCTGGAAATTCCGACTGCCTTAAGTCGGACTGAAACACGTCATCATCTACTTCTTCGGAATAATTAACCCACGGTTTCATATGATTAGCTGCTGTGGACGTCATATTCGGTCCTTCGTGCTAACCCACCTTTCGTACCTCATAACGTTCGTTTTAATCCGCATTATATCGTACGGTCCGAAGAACTTTAAGCACAACTTCAGACCGACTCCGAACTTTGTGCGTTGGATTGCAACCAAATCCCCCAATTCTTACTCCCGTGGCTGCTTCCGTATTCGGTTGTAGATTCTTCTTTTTTCTTCTTGGATCTTGAGTATCTCCTCTTTTGCAGCTTTTCTCATCGCGTTCCTGCTATTCTCAAAGTCATCCTGTATCGTTTCTTCAAGCGGCATCTTAATTTCAAAGTTAGATTATCTTCTCATCACCGCACCGAAGGTCAACTGGAATGGGCCTCTTTTGTTGATTCTTGACACTGGAATTTAATGGTCTTCCACTGTCAGTTTTGCTAGGACCTCGACGATGATTCTATTCATCCTCTTAACGTCTCCATTTTCCCTCGGAATTCCTGTTGTTGTTAGAACGTGATTTATCTTGTATCTTTCGCAAAACTCCTTGAAAAAACTTCGCTTTGTGCCTCCAACTTCTTAATGGCCTCTTCACTGTTAGTGAAGGTAGAACTAATACGGTCCCTCTCGTGTGCACTCTTTATGATTTCCCTCTGCAGGATTTTTAGAACCACCGGGAGATGATTTCCGGCCACAAACTTATAAAAGTCTTCGTTTCTCACCTCAAAATCCATATAACACATGGGCTGAAAAGTCAATACCGTTTTATAGTAGAACACAAAAATTTTGCAAAATTCAACTGTATTTATCAATATAGTTGCCTTCGAGGGCGATGTACTGATTGAAACGATTTTTCAATCTTTCGATACCAGTTTTGTAGTACGATTTCCAGGCCTCTGTTTCGGCGATTACTTCTTCATCGGTCTTAAATCTCTTTCCGGCGAGCATTCTTTTTAGGTCTGCGAACAGGAAATGGTCGCAGGGGGCCAAATCTGGAGAATACGGTGGGTGGGGAAGCAATTCGTAGCCGAATTCATTCAATTTTGCCATCCTTTTCATCGACTTGTGACACGGTGCATTGTCTTGATGAAACAGCACTTTCTTTTCCTTCAAATGCGGCCGTTTTTCTGCGATTTTGTCCTTCAAACGCTCCAACAACGCAATGTAATAGTCGCTGTTGATAGTCTGTTCCCTTTTGGAGATAGTCGACGAAAATTGTTCCATGTGTATCCCAAAATACGCATGGCATAAACTTGCCAGCCGACTGCCGAGTTTTTGGTCGTTTTGGACGAGGTTCGTCGCCTGCTCGCTGACTGCCGACTTGACTCTGGTGTGAAGTGATGGAGCCAAGTTTCATCCATTGTCACATACCGACGCAAAAATTCGGCTTTATTGCGTTTGAACAGCTTTAAACACTCCTCTAAATCATCAACACGTTGTTGCTTTTGGTCGACAGTGAGCAAACGCGGCACCCACTTTGAACAGAGCTTCGCATGTCCAAATATTCGTGTATGATATATCATACTTCAATACTTTCAATCCACTTGCGAAAGGTTCGTTCGGTTGGTGCAGAGTCCCATCAAAGCGCAATGATAAATCAACACTCGAAATTGCTGTGAATCCATTTTTTTCACAATAGCAAAAGTTGCTTCACTCGCAACGCTATATCTCGAGAACTAATCGTCCGACAGCTGTCAAATTTATACACGTATTTGAAGGTTAGTACTAACTGAAAATGGTATGGATTTAATTCAAGTGGTGCCCTCTCTTAGAAACGGCAGCCCAGAATTCTCCTGAAACGGACAAAATATCTATTATTATTTGACAATGTTCATCTTTACCTTGAGCGTTTCTAATCCTCGGGATGATGCCATTTTCCTCATGTCTTTTATTCGTCATCCGCTTTCCCGTTTAACTCCCATAGCATAATCTAGCCAGTACCACAAACGCACGGAACTTAGTACTTTGTACTTTGTACCAAGTCCACCACTTCAATACCCATGTAAGCGTAAACCAGCCGCCGCACACACCAAGTACAATAAACACTAGCTTGCCTGGAGTCATCATCCTGCTAATATCACAACACCCACCATGTCTCTGCTTTTATAATTCCTAATGTAGGTCAGCACACATTTTTCATCGATGCATCAGCATGTGTAAGCAAATCCAAACATAGGCCCAACGAACGAGTGGGCGACGAGACGACTCAAATAACGAAATCAAATCACAGGGCAAAGGGCCATCGAATGAGTGGGCGACGACTCAAATAACCAAATCCAATCACATTTTAAATCAGCACAATCGGCGGTCAACGATCCAAAGGCAATCTAAGAATAAACATAATTAGAATTAAAGAAAAATAAAGAAAAATAAATGTATCATATGTAGGTAATTGACAATCAGCATTATTATTTATATATATATAAATTAACAAAAAATATATATATTTATAAAATTGAACTCTGAAACACAATTTTGGTTATTTTTCTGTATTGAAAAAGTATTTTTTTGCTAAATTTGAAGTTCCTTACTAATATTTATGAATATAAAGTGTAAGACAATAAATGAATATAATATTTGAATATTTATTTCATTCAAATCTTTATAAACTAAAAAAATATTGGCATTTTTAAATGGTCTACCATAGTAGGCCACATCGTAGGTACATCGGTGTAAAAAAAAATAGGGCGCGTGTACTACAGTGTGAAGACTGATGAAGTTTTCTTTCATCCTACTGCTGCTGTACGCAACATCATGTGTATGTTACCCGTTTTCTTTTTTCATTTTATTCACTCCTCGTACTTTTAATTTTCATCACTCTTTCTGAATCTGTTTTCCCTTGGACATCATTTTACTTATCACTCATTTTAACACTCGTCGTCGATTCCATCCCTTTTTTATTTCCCTCATTCGTCGTGTCGATCGTTATCTTCCACATCGTCATCGTGTATGTTATCTTTATTTTCATACTCCTCTTCTTGCGCGACACTGCCATCGTATTCATTTGACGATTCACCATCTGCTATCTGCGCTTCTGCGTCGCCGCTACGCATTTACAACCACACTCCTCTGAAACAGCCGAAAGTAACAATAATAGCTCGATTTTGTTGCCCGTTGTTTTGCGTTTTAATTTGGCCAACCTTTCCTGCGATTGCGGTGTCGTGTATATTTATATTATAAAATGGTATATATGTATATGTATTTTTCGATGATTGCCATTCTCTATCGCTATCGTAGTTCCTTTCCAAAAAAAAAAAAAACAAATTACCGGTAATCCCACTTCTGATGATTTAAATAGAATTACTTCTAATTTAATTACAAAATAATAAAACACACATTTCAACTTCTTTCGTTTGCTGGTTAATGCAGACTGACTTTGAATACCCTTTTCCCACCGGTACTTCCGTTACATTGCTTTTTGCTTCTTTCTTTTCTTTTGGTTTTAAATCTAGGGTTTCTACTCTTGTGCTTTACACATCCATATGCAAATCTTGTCATTACATGATTTAATATTGAACAATATTCACTTCAAAATAAAATCAATTCTTTTATAATACCATATAAAGGGAGTAGTTTCTTGAGATTTTAAGATACATATGCGAACTTGTTGTATATACAAAATATCAAAACTCAATTGGAAAATTCACACACATATCCAGAAAATAATAATAACATGAACAACCAAACATCTACGTACACCTTAAACTAAGTTGAAAATCGTACATATTCAGAATAGTGAATCGTTTTTGTTTTTTGCAGACCAACTTCATCACATTTATTTTCACCTAAAGGAGGGTAAATTCATGCATGTGTATATACTTGAACATCAAGTCTAAATTAAATAATATTCATATTGAAACTCTTTGCTCATGGATACTTTATGCGGTTATTTTGTCTTTAAAGAGAATCTCGCTGTCCGCAAATAAATTCCAGCCAAAATTAAAAACCATATTTTGCTTAAGGTTTAATACGTTTCGAGTCAATTCAAAAAAAAAAAAAAAAAAAAAAAAAGATGAAATACTCATAGTGACCAGACACAAATTTAATTTAATAAACAAAAGTCATAATTCCATGGTATTTAGAAGTGGTTGTTCCATATTTCAGTTTAAGAAAAAGAAAAAGGCTTTACAACAAGAAGAATATTGCTTAAGCTTAGATAGAAACATATTGTTGTTTGCGATGTAATCTGGTAGCTACCCTGCAAGAACATGCTCCGGTTGTGAGCAACTTTTTAATCAGTAACAAATAATAAATAAAATACGTTCATAAATTGCTCAGATTTTTATAATGAGCCACAAGCGGATTTTGGCAGAAAGAAAGAAAGGAAACAATTTACATGGTAATACATGCATACATATGTATGTCTCACAATTCGACAAATAACACTCTGATGATGTGAAATTTCAATTGTGCCTGAGTAGGTATATGTATGTATAATGTATGTATATACATAATATAAAACATAAATTGAAATAAGAAAGGATTGGCCTTTTATTACTGATGGCTTGGTTCTTAAAATACTGTTTTTTTTTTTTTATTATATATGTATACAACACTTCATATTTTTCAACAAATTACAATAGAATAATAAGAAATATAATCCAAATAAAAAGAATATAAAACTTTACTTCAAATAATTCGGCAAAGTTAGACTTTGACCTCGAAAAAACTCCCAACAAGATGGATTTTTGCGGAAAACTTTTATTTTGATGTACGAGCATTAGCATATCAGTAGGTACCCTTAATTTGAGTAGGCAGGATTTTAAGAGGTTGATTTTCGTGAAAAATACAATAATTGTAAGCCGAATTTGAAGTTTATAAAATTTTAAACTTTTTTTTCCCCGGAATCAATCAAGATATACCAGGTGTACGCATAAGTTTTTTCTGTTTTTTTTTTTTTTTGGTAAAAAATACGTTATTTTCTAGGGAAATAAATTTTTTTTATTCAAAATATTGGCAATCGGCTTCTACACATTTCGCCCATCTTTCATTTGTTTTCTGGCCCATTCCGGTCGCTTTTCGACTGTGTGGTTTAAATTAATCATTTGTTAGTGATAGCGTTGTGTATTAACGGTTTCACCGGGCTTCAAGACTTCGTAATACACAATACAAAAAAATCGGTAATTAAATGTACGTTGCCCGCAAATTACCCACCTTACTTATTGAACACACCTCCTATAAACTTACTGATTCCTCTTTCTTCATCGGGCAAACGATGCTTAAATTCTATTCACCGGACTAACTTTCATCCGGCCATATCTTACAGATTAAAGTAGGTGCGTATACTCCTTACAACCACATAAATATCGTTATCCAAACACACTTGTTGTTGGGTGGACAAAGTTGTTGTCGATCATTGTCCGAGTTAAATAGATCATTTTTCCTAACAGCAGAGTGTTAGTCATATTCGCCGTCAGCAAGTTTGCAAAAGCTAAACGCCATTTCTGCAGATCCACTTTGATGTCACCTTTTTTTCGCCGCATGCGTTTCCCTGCACCTTTTGACAAACCAGTAGTTTCGTAAAACATACATAGCACATTAGATGCAGCGCCTTTAATGGCTCGCTGACAATGTCGCCACTGGCCATTTGCTCATGATGCTGGAAAATTACTCATATGACTTCTGCTTCGCGTCTGTCGGAGTAGCTAGATCGCTGGATCTGACGCAGGGGTAGATTCCTTCTTTGCAGTTCGGTATGCATACCGGTCTATAAAAAGTTCAATAGTAATCATATCTAAAGTGTTTAGTATTGTAGGTATTATCAATATATTTACCTATATCTCATAAAATTAAAGTTATTGTATCAACGCATAGACTCAAATAATAGTTATAAGGTTCCACCACAACGTGACATATTACACCAATATGTCAATATGACAATATGTGGAACATATTCCATCCATGCAGAGCATGTTCCCAGGGCCGGACCTTGCACTGGAGCAAGTGGGACAGCCGCACAATGCCGGACAGTGGCACAAGATTATATAGATTCGTTAAATAGTGTTTTGCAAACATCGTTTTAAAATACATTTCAAAATTAACAGAAAATATTTTTCCCACTAACACTAAATGTACACTGATACCTAACATCAGTACAGCCTTTTCCAGTGCCTGTGGCTGTACTTTGTACGCAACTCAACAGCATAGTAACGCAGTTGCAGTTCATCAACTTCTGGAGTAGTTGTATCATGCCGCGCCATACGTCACAAATTCTGCGCCATAATGCCATAGTTTTTCCAGCTGAAATCACAGAATACACTTACAAATTAAACTTCCTATGGAGCAGAGTTTCGAATGTGCGCCAAATGCAATGTTGATGTTCCAACAAACTAAAGCAGACGTGTTCGAAGTAGAAGGTAGAAAAGAGCGTGTTGTTAGCTTCAATTGCAATATGCTTTTATATATATATATATACGTATGTATATTTCACAGTAGGTACGCGCTTGTTAACGATAGATTTGTTTTTGGATAATTTTAAAATTGTGCTTTAATTTTGAGAATTTAGAAAACCCAGTCAGTGTTAAAATAATATGTAAATAGCTAGTCTGTTTTTTGTTATTGTTTATTTCTAAAGTGTAAAAAAAATTTCTGTATACAACTGAGTCAAGTCGGTTAAAAATATTTTCAAAAAAAGTGTTGCCTTTTGGTCGGGACTCAAAATGTATTCAGGAAAGCAAAAACTATCAGGTAGTGAGTGTAGGAGCAAACGGAAGGCGACTGAGGCAAACAATATAAAACAAGCGCTTCAGTTCAGGAAATACCTTGTTGTGTGATCTTCAACATTGGTAAGTCTAAGTTGCAATCATTTATTGCCTACAGGAAATATACAGCCAGTTCAGGCAGAATCAGCCTTACTTGAATTGAATTATGGCCAAATTTAAGTGAACAAGTTATTCAATTATTAGTGAAGCAGGGTCCTGTTTAAGTAGAAAAATTTGATTTCCCTATAACTAAAAGCTGGAAGTTTAGTTTCCGTTTTTACCAAAGAAATTTAAAAAATGGTGAAAAAAAATCAAGGGCATGGTCAGTTTACTTAAAATCTTCGGACTCTGTCTTTTGCTTCTGCTGTCAACTGATGAGTAACCGATGAGCTTTCAAAGTTAAACCTTGTTTTATCAAATTGCCGGGGCCAAGGATATAAAAATGGTGCAAACATTAAAATTAAGGCTCTGGAACCAAGATCTTTGTTTGTCCCATGCTCCTGGCATTCTCTGAATCTAGTCATCCTTGAAGCTATTCAATATTCTTTTGAAGCAGTGGCATTTTTTGACACGGTTGTGAGTTTATATGCTTTTTTCTCTAGCTCTGTAAACAGATGGTCGGTTCTGAAAAAAATCTTATAAGTTTGACACTAAAACCCCTATGTACGACTAGATGGAAAAGCAGAATAAATGCGATCAGGTCACTACTATACCTATGCTTAGGAGAAGTTTATAAAGGTCTTCTTGAACTATCAAAAACTGACGATCCCAAATCCAAAAATATGGCCCAGTTCCTTGGCTTCAAGGAGACTGATTTTAGATTCATTTGCTGCGTTGTAATAATTTACTTAGGATTAAAAGTGCTAGCAAGTTCTTTCAACAACGGAATGTGTGCTTCAAGCTGGCAGTTGAGATTTTGTGTTCAACAAAACAATTTCTTATAGAATTGAGAAATGATGAAAAATTCATACCCGTTGATCTAGAAGTAAGATCATTTTCATTCTTTTTAATTTTAAACTTTCTTGCCTACGGAAATATCTTTAGTTTATATTTTTCTGTGACTTCTTTAAAGAAACCTTATTCTTGTAAAATGTGTACGTAATTTAATTTTAGCTTTAGACTTTTACATCTTTTTTTCTTTTATTGGGCAATAACTTTTTACCAAAAAAACACACAAGTGCAATAAATGTATGTATGTATGTATGGTTTATTATTTATTCAATAGTTGGGTGAACGTATTTAATTTTTTTAATTTATATTTATTAGTTTCTAAAAAGTCTTTTGGTTATTTTTAATGCATGAAATGTTTAATAAGTAGGCCTTATCTCAACTTCTTTAATTTGTATTTATATGTATAGAGGAATAGGCTACTGGGGAAACCTAAGAAAAAACGCATTGTTATGCTACCTCCTTGGGTGATGTGGAAATGTATAAATACATATTTAAATATTTTCGATTTTGCGATCGTTTTAAAATTTACTCATATTGTTTATATCTACATTTTTAAGGAGCGCTCTTTTTATTTTGGCCCGGGCGCCAGAACCAGCCCTTCATGTTCCCATGAATGTTGATGTCTTACATTTGTCCGAGGAACACTTTTCCACTACAAAGAACATGCTCCATCCACCTAACATCCAAGGGTAAAACCCGCATTCCAGCGCGTACTGAATATTTGCTATTGGAATAATCTAGGAGATAAATTGAAGCATGCTAGTCTCTAGGTTCAGTTTTAGTTTGTCTTCTGATATAAGTAATAAAGAGGAACATATATCTCCAACAAATAAAAAAAAAAAAATTTTACAATTTTGCAATATATTTATATATAAATATATATATTACAATATAAATTTAGTGTAATTAAATTTAATTAATACAATAAAGGAACTAACAGATGTATGCATCGGGGTGCGAGAGTGAGTAAACAGTTAAAAAAATATAAATTGAATAATAACGTACCAACTATCTACATAATTTTAATAAAAACACGCGCTCAGTACTCATTCCCCGATGATGTGAATATGTGTATATATGTATATATATATATAGGGTGTCCCCTAATTCGTCAAACATAATTTGGGAAAGGATGTTTGACGTGCTGTGAAATAAGGCCAACTTTCAAAAATTGACTTTATTTTACATTTGAAAAGTGAAATACGATAAGACCAATTTTTGAAAGTTGGCCTTATTTCACTTCGCAGATTTCATACATACAAACTGATTCACCAAAACTAACTATTTTAACGATGTGTATCTCTCAAAGTTTATCAACTAATGAGATGCTTGTACATCGAGTTACAACCAAAAAACATTGATTACGTTAAAGTTCACTTGTTTTTCTTAACAAGTACAGCTGACTTTGCAAATTCTTTTGCATTCTCTCTGAATTTGGCTTTATTTCACAAGCAAAGATTGTCGTTATTTCGCTTTGTCATTTGAAATAACACTGAATTCCAAAATTATAACAATAAAGAGACAACCTGAAAAATGAAATTTATTTCACTTGCCCTTATTTCACGGCACTGACTTTTAAGTATATTCTATCTATATATGTACGAGTATCTACATATATGCTATTCTATTGTATCTCCAATGTTGACATCACTTATCGAAGATTATAGAAAAGGCTTTCTTTAATGTACCCTGACCAATGATAACGGAAATTTCCCTGTTAATTTTAATGGTAAAAGGTTCTTTTGATACCTTATTTTTAGAAGAAATATTAGCCTTTTTAACTGCGTTTAAATAAAGTTGATATTTTGTTTGAGTCTTCACACCATATGTCCAATTTCTAAGCCTATTTTTGAATTTGAGGTCACTTTTCTTTTTAACTTAACAATAATAAAAAAAAATCATTAACAAGTTTGCGAAAAAACCCATTTTATGATGCTTGGGAAAACCTGGAACAAGTGAAAAAAAAAAAAAACTTTTTTTTTACTTCAAGCTCGAAAGGGTATGAATAAAAAATTATTTTGTGTAGCTATGCAATTAAAAAAAAAAAAAATTATTGCAAAGTTATTAATTCTTGGAAAACCACACTTACTGTCAACTGTTGTTAGAAACATAGGTAAAGATTCATAAATTCCTTATTTTACCTTTTGAAGGTTCTCCCAAGTATCATAAAATCTATGGGTTTTCCTGTAAATTTGTTGATAATTTTTTTTTATTATTATCACCTACAGAAAAAAAAATAGTAAAATGCTTGTTTATTACGCATTTTTAGAGAAAAGTAACCTTATATACAGGTGTCCCAGTTTAGGTTTACGTCCTGATAGCTGAAGATTCCTGAAATTATGGCGAACAAAAAATTGTATTGCAGGGGGTGGTCAATTTTCAGTACCCTCCAAGTTATAGGCCGGTAAAGTGAGAAACCTCTGATTTCGAGGTAAAACTCCTTAAAAGGTAACAGCTTTCTAACAGATTCAGCTTAGGTAACCGTTGCGCACATTTCAGTGTGCATAAAATACTAAAATTTCGTCGAGTTCGATGAACGCTAGCATTTTAAAGCTGACATTTTGAAAAATCGTTGGACCATTTGCATCAGAAAAATGCGTTTATCTCGAAATTTTTAACTTTTAAGTTTACTTTTTTTATCAAAACTTTTGTATTTGCATTATCTGCGATTTTTATGTATCTATGTTTTCTACCTACGAACAACGGAAGTTATTGCAAATTACTATTTTATTCAAGCAAATGGGTCATAAAATGAATAGTGCGTTCAAGTAAAAAAAATAACAGCTATCTGGACGAAAACCTAAACTGGGAAACCCTGTATATTGCATACGGCAACTTTTACTCAAAAATCCTAGATTCAATCGTTCTCGTAATTATTATATTTTCCTCGCAACATTAAAACATTAAAGTAATAATTTTTGAGACATTTGCAAAAAAAACATCAACGTCTAACAAAATTCATGGCTGAAATTAAAAGCTTTTTTTCTAATATATACATTTAAGGTAACAAAATAAAGACCTCCACAAAAATTGGAAATTTTCCACAAAATTTTTTTTCGAGGTTTTGTCCTTTTTGTGTCTATTTTCAAGAAATGAATCAAAGACTATAAAATTCGTATTTTTACAAGTAGACAGTCATATATTAACAAAAGATATGTACATATTTATGTATTTAAAAAAAAAAAAAAACATTACGCGACTGGATGCAAGTGCAGACATTATTGTTGAATTGTTACACGCCCTGTACCTTCCTATAGTGCTAAAGGGCAGATAAGATATCAAACAATGACACAGCACAAGAGAAAAGTGTGTTTTTATACAAAGCAGATCCATATACATATTGTATAGCGACACAGAGTGCGATGACGCAACATAAAACAGTGTGCTCTTCTGCCTTAAATTTTCAGTTCGTAGAATGATGTCAAACAACGTTTCGAGCATTTGTAAATACATCTACTCGTTTACTACCTCCATATATGCATGTCATACATATGTACAATGGCAGATTGAGAAAAATATCTTCAAAAATTTGAATACGAGTACAAGGTACATAGGAGCATATAACTATATATATAGATTAAATTTCGGTATACATAAAGTTATAATGAATAGACAGCAGGAATGATTCATTTATGTTTAGTATGTATGAATATTCATGCACACATATGTATGTAAGTGCTGCACCAATTTGTGCAAATATGTAAACAAAATCCCAACAAAGAAAACATAAAAATTTTGGAAAAAAATTTATTTATTTTTCAACATAATCGCTTTTCAGCTCTATACACTTTTTTCCCAGCGATGTTCAAAAAGTTCGATACCCTTTTTATAATAAGAACTGTCTTGCGCCTCAAAATAGCCATTAACTGCCGACTTCACTTCTTCATCGTTAGAAAATCTTTGACCACTGAGCCATTTTTCAAGTTTGGGAACAGAAAATAATCCGAGGGGGCTAAATCTGGCGAATAGGGTGCATGAAGTAGCAATTCAAACTTTAATTCATTAATTTTGGCCATTGCAATAACGGATTTGTGAGCTGGTGCATTGTCTTGATGAAATAACACTTTCTTCTAAGCCAAATGTGGCGGTTTTTGCTTGATTTCTTCGCTCAAACGTTGCAAAAAGTTCGCATAATACTGGCCGTTGATAGTTTTTCCTTTTTCAAGATAGTCAATGAAAATTATCCCACGCGCATCACAAAAAATTAACGCCATGACTTTCCTGCAGATGAAACGGTCTTCGACTTCTTTGGAGCCGGTTCTCCCTTTTGAATCCATTGTTTTGATTGTTCTTTTGTTTCGGGTGTAAAGTTATGGACCCATGTTTCATCCATCTCTAAACACTCAATTGAAACATCTTCACGACACTTGCACACAGCTTTCTCATGTCCGAATTGTCAAGTAAAATGTTATGTACCACACTTCGCACACTTTCAGATGACAAGCATCCAGTACCGCTTTGTGGATTTTTTTCACCATTTCTGGAGTCGTCACCATATTTGCGATGATCGTCTTGGCAGCTCGTACGGCCTCGTTTAAACTCAGCAACCCAAAATTTTACTGTTGTAAACTAAGGAGCAGACTCACCCTGAGTAGAATCCAGTTCAGCTTTTATATTAGTTGAGCTGAGGTCTTTCAAAAAAAGGTACTGAATCACATAACGATGATCAATTTTCTCCATTTTCATAAATTCACTGACAACGTTCACATTGATGGCTGTCAAACAAATAATAAACAACGTGGCGATTTCAAACTTGAAACATATGCTTTATAGACTGCAGTCTTTCCAAAACAGTGATATTTTGAAACAACTACCGCCATGTCTTGGTCACGCCGGGTACTTCTGGGACCGCCCTCGTATATGCATACGAACAAAGTAGTAAAAGTAGAAATAACCTGTTGGTTAGTATTGACTCTGAATTTTAATCTCAATGTACCTATTGTTTTTTTTAAATAACATAACTTATGATGAGATCAATTCTCAAACTGAGGCGTCATCCTACGCAGCCTTTTTCCAATTTTGACGAGCATATTCTGTCAAATCATGAACAACGCAAACAATTTTATTTGGCCGTATTCATAAAAATTAAGGATTTTCTCTTAAGCAAAAGATAAAAGTAAAAGGTAATGTTAAAGACCAAAAGGTTGAAGTAAAAGCATTTGCTTCTTTTCGTATTCATAATGATTACCTTTTACTTCGAGCATTTCCTTATAGCACAAGTAAAAGGTAAACCTGTTGTTGCTTCTCACAATAATAATATAACAAACAAATTAACATACATATGTAGATGTTTTTGTTTTTATAATTGGTTAAAATAATACTATTTTCATCATCAGCGAAGTCGCCCCCAAATAGCGATAGTTGCGAACGACAACAATCTGACTTATTTTGCGAGCATCATCATGACCCATCAAGGATGGTCGCTCCCAAGTAGCGGTGGTTGCGACCGATAACGAACTGCATAGTGCTGCACTCGGATAGCTGCTAGAACCACCACTAATAACCAAATTGTCGCTCCCATGTAGCGGTAGTTGGGACCGACGAAAACAAATTCAATGTACAACCAAGCGCTATAAAGGGGAATTTTTCGCTTTTAATTTTTAATCGTCGTCGTTTATTCTACTATATAAAATATGAATAAAACTAGTGATAGTGAAACCAACGATAGTGAAACAAGTTCAAAAAACGAACTTAAGCTAATAGTTGAGGGTATGGCTCCAACCCGATCATTTTCGAAAAGTCTCAAGTTCCCAACATTAGAAAAAGAAAAGATTAAGCGATTGCTGCATTAGCGAAAAAATATGAAATAATGTTCGGAAAGACAGTCGATTCAAAACTCTTCTAAAAAAATCAACAACATGAAAACTTGATTAAAGAAGAAAACAGACATGAAAAAAAATGAAATACCATAAAGTGGTAAAATTGTTGGATTGGGAGAAGTGCCTTTTAAAAGCAATGTACAGTGACAGCAACCCAACAGTTAGACAAATCAGCGGTGCCATCGAAATCGGTACTAAAGCCTCCATTCATATATCATCCAATCATATAGTGGACCACCACATAAGTTGCGGCCACCAAAAAAGAAATTATCGACAGAGAAATACGAAACGGGTGAAACTCGAGTACTAACAAGTGAACTTCAACGTTTAGTCATGTGGCAGCAGTACCGCACGAGTGGAGTCCAAAGAGAATACTATGAAAAGAAGTTGGAAATGTTGGAGAAACTTACACCAACTGATCAGCAAACGACTACTGTTAGTGATGGGCAAACGAACCTCAACCTGTAAAAACATAAGCTAAATAGTTTAAAGTGTTAATTTGTTTATATGCTTATTTCCTAAATTTTAACTTTTTTATACATAAACGGATTTTATTAAATAAAACTTTAGAATCATTGCTATTATTAGGTTTGCCATATTTTCCAATTTTACGCGATAAACGTAATGTAAGATAGAAAAGCGGTGTTTCAGTTGGCCAAAGCATCTTTCAATGATCAATCTTTCTTTTTTCAAAAGATGGTTGTATTTTTCACCTGCACCAGGAGTAGGATTATTAAGAGGAGTCACTAAGCATGGCTCTATACCATATCCGCTGTCCCAGATGAGCACGGTATTTTTGGCAAGCCTGAGAATTTTTCCATATTCTCGAATTGTGTACTGATCCAGGTCAACTTGCGTCGATACATGTAAATAATTTTTTTCCATCACAAGTGGTAAGATTGCCTTTTCGATTAATATATCCATCACCATGGAGTTTTGGTATGAGTATATCTATGTGGGTACATTCAATATGAGTTGGAAACTTATAAATCCTTTCCTCACACAAACAACAACGACCAGTTGCTTCAGAGATGAGGTTGCTACCGACCAAACTCATATAGGGGTTATTCATCGTGAGGGTTGATTTTCAATAGGCTTTTTTTTTTTTTTGACAGATCACGCGTGACTCCTATCAAACTGCTTTATCATTTTTTTTTCACTATCGTTTGGCAAGTCATTATGAAAAGACTCCCAACACAACAGCGTCTCCAAATTGTTCAGCTGAATTACGAAAATCAGCATTCTGTAAGAAATGGTTTTTGTGCGTTTGGAGCAAAATACGGTGCGCATAATCGACCTACTGAAACCACTATTGCCAATACCATTCGTAAATTTGAGTCCTAGTTTACATTAATAGATCATATTCGACCGGTTAGACCACATCCAGCACGTAGTGAAGAGACTATAGCAGCTGTAGCTGAGAATGTAAGCGAAGACCGTGACGAATCGATTCGTCGTCGTTCTCAGCAGCTTGACTTGGTGTATTCTACAATTTGGCATATTTTACGTGAGAATCTCGGCCTAAGAGCGTACAAAATTCAACTTGTTTGAATTAAAGCCAGGCGACTTGAATTTGCATCATATTTTCAGTGAATGGGCTATGGGAAAACTCAATGAAAATCCGATGTTTTGTCGTGAAATTTTGTTCAATAATGAAGACTATTTCTGTCTCAATGCATACGTTAATAAAAAAAATTTCCGTATTTGGGCTGATGAGCAACCCGAAGAGTAAAAATAGTTACCATTACATCCATTAAAAACAACGGTATGGTGTGGCTTATGGGCTGTGGATATTTCTTCAAAAATGAGGCAAATCAGAATGTTATCGTCAATGGTAACCCTTATTACACCATGTTAACGGACTATGTGCTTCCTGAAATTCAAGCACATGTATTCTCGGTGAGATCTGGTTTCAAAAAGACGGCGCTACGCAATGGACTTGTTGAGAAATCATTTTGGTGAGCACTTAATTTCAGGTTTTGCTATGGTAAATTGGCCGCCTAAATCGTGCGATATCACACCTTTGGACTACTTTCGCTGGGGATATGTAAAGTCTCAGGTCTTCAGGAATAAGCCATTTACGATTGACGCTTTGGAAGCCAACATTACCAGCCACTATGCTCGAACGAGTCGCCCAAAATTGGACCTTCCGAATGGACCACCTCAGTCGTAGTTGTGGCCAATATTTAAGTGATATCATTTTCAAAGAGTAAATGCCATGAATTGTTCTTTTAACCGATAATAAAATTTTAAGTTCACTTTCAAATTTGTTACTTTTTTTTTACATTATAAATCAAACCTCACGAATCACCCTATATATCGAGAAGTTCTCGATATTATATGCATTCGTATTCGTTTGAATGCATATCCCCGCTAAAGGCTTAAGTTGAAATCCCAACTCAGATTAGGGAACAACCTCTGTCAAATGGTTGAATAGAGTTTTTGAAGTGTTGTTGATTTGTCTGCAATAGGAGTAGAAATAAGAAAAAAAAATAATAACCTGAAAGGGAAGTACCTAAAAGAAAGAAAGCAGAATTTAATGCAAAGTTTCAACACAAACATTTGTATAAAAATTTATAAGGTGCATACATATACAAATTAAATCAACTTTTTACGTTAGGTCCAAACACAAAATTTCAATTTGATTCAGCATCTGATGAGTTCGAAAATAAATCCGAAATGAAAAGGTTTTCAGATACTTACTAACATACCCAACGTTTTGAAAATCTACCTGTGTTAGTAATTTCACGCAGTAAATATTTTTACGCTAATTGCTTATGTTTCTATAAGCTAAAAAAAAGATTACTATTAACTATAAAAATATTTTGCAACTTACTTGTACAACAAGTAGAGGTTGTAAATAGTTTATGTTAAATTTGACTTCGTCACTTTATTTTAAGGAAATTTCAATAAAATTAACATTCTTGATCACTTTTTGATTAGAATTTTATTGTATTTAGTGAAAGGGATCAGTAAAAAACTGACTTAAAATTTGTTTAATAAAAAAAGAGGTTAAACATGTGTTACATACATTACATACTCATATGATCTGATTTCGATGGAATCTAGTTGGCTTTTGTGTTCTTTAACTATCCGCTGGAAAATGTAATGCGTAAAATTGCATCTAATACTACAAAGTTGTTTTACTTACCTGCTTTGTAACTGAGCCTCTTGTAGGTTAGCAAGAGCTATGCAGCTAATATTCTGTCACTTCTGCTGGGTTCAACCACAGTTCTGATCATAAATGAACTAACTTGTTTACTGAGGAGGCGTTACAGTTCGGGGTGAAAAAACTAACATGCCTCCCCAGTTAGCCCGGTTTTTATCTAACTAATTGCGCATTCCAAGACGGTTGAGATCCCCTACTACTTGTGAGCGCCACTAAGGTGAGGTCATCCTGCGTTGTCACCCTGGTTTAGCATCAAAGACTCTGATGGGAGGAGCACTGGTGCCCATTCGCTCTACATGTTCTAGACATCGATGTCTAGATGTCGATGTCACTGTAGTTCTTATAGTTTGTCGGGACCGAAATAAACTAACATGGATTTTGACCGTTCCCAAAGTCGCTTTCCATTAATTGATCCCATCCGTGTGAATATATGTTTGGTGTCAAATATGTCAACTCGCCCTACATTTTACGTATTGACGTCTTCCATATAACATACATAGTGAACTTTACGTTTGCATAAATTAGTGTCATTGCAGAAAATTTAAACGCAACCTACCACTTATGTGCGGTGGGTAGATAATGTACAAGCTTGGACAGATTTATTGTATTTTGTTTACAAGGGATTGCCAAGCGTTGCAAAGACAGCAACTTTTGAGCAAACACTTAGTTTAGGGTTCTCTTCGAAATATTCTTATAAGGAAGTCTTAAATTGTCTATTCTAATGTTTCAGTTTCTGTCTCGGTTTGAGGTTAGGCGGGGTTTTGACAGAAGGTCAAAAAATAGGGAGAAAACTAAAACTTTAACACGTGTGTTAAAGTAAAAATTATTCTCAAATTTTCTTAGTATACCATTTTATCCAATATAATAAAAGAAGAAGATTTTTTAAAAGTCTTCGTTTATTTTTTGCTGTCGATAGGTTAGTCCAACTTTGCAATGTCAGCATATGTATGTCTAATTTAATTTATTTGAACAGGCCCGGGTCAACCCTGGACGACTTATAGAACTTAGTACAAATTGATCTTGTAGCAACTAACTAAAGGTCAGAGAATATCAGAGTCGCGAGAGGTGATAATTGATGGTGTTTTTGAGGGTACTTCTTCTGCAATGGGAATCGAACCCATGGGAAATCTTTTTAGCTGCACGTAGCATTCGAGACAGTGGTTAGTTAAAACCAAATGCCATTCGGTATTATTTAGACGAAAAAGAGGAACAAAATTTAAAGTGCGTGGGTCGATATTAAACAAAATATGATTCAGCAGTGAGTGACCACCGATGAAACCGGTTAAGATTTGGTGTATGGTATAAAGAGAATATCGGCGGACTCGCGATGTTTTTCCAGTGATAGTAAACCTAGCAATTTGAGTCTGCCATTATAGGGGGGGAAGGATGTAGTTATCAGGCTATGGGAGTCTGACAATTTCTATACAAAAAATATGGTTTTCATAGTAAGTGGAGCATACTTGGCTAGCATATTCGAAAAGGGCCCTAACAAAGGTGATGTACAAGGATTTTGTGCCATAAGGGTCAGAAAACTCTTTGGACTACCGTTTAACAAAGCCAAGCGCGGAGTTAGCTCTTCTAATTATGGAACTAATTTTGGTGTGGAAATTGAGTTTAGTTTCACAGGTAACGCCCGATTCCTGCATTAAAGTGACCGAACTTACAGCTTTTGGGTTGAAAGCTCCTGGAAGTGTAAGATGGCTTGGTATTTCTTTATGTTGAGCTTAATAAAGTTTTTGGGGCACTATATTGAGAAACTTTTGAAATCGTTTTGTATAGGTTGAGAATCGGAAAATTTGGAAATTTGTGTATAGATTTTCATATCATCAGCATAAACAGATACGTGTGAATTCAATATTTGAACTGTAATTAATTATATTCTATTATATGGTTTATAAATTTAATTATAATATTTACAATATCGTTAATAGTCAAAATGAAAATTAATGGAGCAAAGTGACTGCTTTGTGGAACACTCGAAGTGGCTTTAATTGATTCAGACAAAAAAGAACGAAAATAGACTAGGTAATAGCGTTCTTCCAAGTAGGATTTGAACCAAGAAATCAACTCAGGTAGAAAACCAAGTGCATTGAGTTTGAAAAGAATTAACATCTATCCGATTTTACCAAAGGTCTTGCTAAAGTCGGTGGTAATCACATCCACTCCTTTCCCTTGGTCTAGTGAGCACAATGCACTAGAAATGAACTCCGTAAGGTTGGTAGTACGAAATGTGCCTTAAGAAATCCATGTTGGTTCGGTGCAAAGGTGCATCTGTAATGAAAGAACATTACATCATACTATAAATGATGCTCTCAAAGACCTTGGGAATGCAATAAACCTTAGCAATGGATCAATAGTTGGTAATATCCTGTTTGAATAGGGATTATATTAGCGCTTTTCCAGAGCCAAGGAAAACCCCCCATTGGAGATCGAAGGTCTGAAGATGCTTACGAGATGTTGAATAAGATTATTGGTACATTTTCCCAAAAAAAATGTGGGCAGACCATTGAGACCAGGAGAAAAATCGTCTTAATGTTTGTTAACCTTGTCTAGTACGATTAGCTGCTGTTATTTTGATAGGCATTAGAGATGTCAGTGCAGTTACTCAACTAACCGAAGTATTTAGGATCGGAGTTTTCAGTCTAGGTAGAAAAGGATTCACTAAAAAAATTAGAGAAGTAATTATGGTAGGATCAGACGATGATATATTGGAGAATTTGAATGAAGACGG
Organism: Volucella inanis; assembly: GCA_907269105.1. NCBI lineage: Eukaryota > Metazoa > Arthropoda > Insecta > Diptera > Syrphidae > Volucella > Volucella inanis. The sequence goes on from OU026155.1 coordinate 61,879,400, forward strand.
ATAGCTATCGGATTTTTCTTTCATAGTAAATCGAAAGAATTTTTTGGGGTTAAAAATGAGGGTAGACTGCATTTGGCTGAGGTATCTCTTATAGCGAATATCACAAAGTTGGAAGAAGTTGTGGTGAGTTTTTAAGTAATTTCGATAGTCAAATTTAGAACCTTGTTCTCTTGTTCCCTCTTTCATTTGTGCTGGACCGCTCGCGTAATACAGTGGAAGATCTTTTCGTATAATATTTCCAAGATGGAATCAACAGAGGTGTTTTTATCAAGTATACAACTAAACTCAACACTATTGAGATGATTATTGAGTTTAGTTTAATTTGTTTTACGGAAGGAAGTTTCTGAAAGGGAATAGAATTGTTGATGTTATATGAGAAAATAATAAGCAGAGGAGGATTAAGATGGTCTAATTTTGAGAGAAGAAGTTCACACTTACGGCCATATCGTTAGAAATGCCCTTTATTTGAAAAAACCTGAGTTGAAAAGACAGCCAGTAAAGAGGATTTTTTTATATGAGACAGCATTTGAGGCAACGAGATAAGATTCATCATCCGACGGAGTCCATAGGAGATGAGGGAGAGTGAAATCGCCAAGAACTATTGTCTCGTCACAGTGGTTCAACGATATCAAAAAGGGAGACAACTACATAATTCGCAAGCTGGTAGCCACGTGTTAGTTGGGAGGTGCGGATGTAACAACAGGATATACATAATCTGCGCTTGGAGACAGTAACTTCAACACCAACTTAACGATTGTGAATTACCAAGAGGACCCCTCGACCTACAGAAGAATCATTGTTCTCACGGTCTTAATCACGAAACACTCCGAATTCTGATTCAAATACTTCAGAATCTTTGATATCAGATAATATGATATCAGATTTATGATGTTTAAGTTTTTATGAAAATTTAAAAAAATTTGTTAAAGCTCTTTAGGTTGGGTGGGAAGTCCTTCTTGTTGGATTAAAACCATAATGTTTGTTCGAGTTGTGCCATAGATGCAGATAGAGTCAGGGTCATCATTCAAAAAAGCGAGGTGTAGACGAACATTTCGGGAAATTCTCCGATCTCTTAAACGGAAAAGGACATCGTCATCACCGATATCGAGACAATGGACGTATAAGGATATGAAAACGAATTAAATTGGGATAAGAGATTGAAAAATGTGCGTGTTTATTGGGCGAATAGGGGTTGGAGGGTGAAAAATCGGTTCTGTGAACAAAACTACTGAAATTTTCTACCATAAAACTCCAGTTAGAGTCACGATGAGAGAAGAAGATTTTTTATTTAGCTCGGGATTGTGGTTGGGATTAGGGTTAGCAGTATACTTATGAGTAAGCTTAACAATTGGCTTGTGTCGCTCTTTAGTTTTATTTATTTTTTGGTTTATTTTTCTTAGCTTCATTTCGGCAAGTTTAGGAAGAGTTGCAAAAAAACCACTCGTATTTTGTTAGAATGTTACATTTGAAGCGGCAAAACTTCGATGGTTTGACCAGGATCATTTTCTGCCAATTAAAAATAGCAATTTTAAATTTGCGCATAAAAAGTCTTCAAGCTAGTTTGTGTCGATGCGATTTGATGTACTTTCGATGGTAAAGGCGACAGAGTCAGGTTTGTTGCCTGTATTCCTGTTTTTCAAATCGCTTGTATTGTATCAACTTCGACTAACGATGCTGGTAATATAAAGCGAGGTGGTGGTAAATGAGTCTTTTGAGGAATGATTACAGCATTTTCAAGCATTTCAGCTAGCAACTAGCAGCTAGCAGTGCTACATTGCGCTAGATTAAGACTGTAGTTACATGGAGAGATCATCAATTTTGTTGAATGTCGATTTGAGATGCTGCGACTTCATTGCTCACATCATTCACTTTGCACATAATGGTAGTTAAAATTGGGTCAGGGGTAGGAGCACTAATGTTTGATGAACCTTGAAAGTAAATATCGATATTGGACCTAAGAAAACCTAAACCGTCAGCGAAGGAAGAGATGTAAGGCTTAAGAACCGATTTTGCACTGGAGTCGATAACACTTCCCATATCATCAATGCTGAAATTATCTATTGGCCAGTTCTTTATCTTAAATTTTAAATTTGGATTTATAGATTTTGGTAGATTGATCGGTGATGCTGACGTCGTCAATCTTCAAGAACTGCTTCTCAATTTTTTGTAAACATATTCTATTTTCGGCTCGAACGTCATTTAAGAAGTCACTTAGATACTTTATCGCGAGCATTATGTGGGACGGAGAGATCTCTTTGCATTCGTCGCAGAAAAAGCGGAAATTGTTTCTATAAGCTTTGAGATGAATTATCGATCTTTTGCTCAAACAGAAAGAGCGTGGTACGATTTAATGCCTGCCATAACTAGATCAGCAAATAACTAGATCAGCATTCATGTAGCTGGTAATTGCACGATCGCAATACTTGGACATATTCAGTGTGGGGTAGGCCTGTGGTACTGTGGGTCAAAAAGAAAATGAAAAACAGAAAATAAATTTGCCGCGGAAAAACAATAAGTAGCAGTGAAGGGTAAGCTGATAATGTCAGAAAAAACCATAGTAGGTGACCGGAGTACAAAAATAGGTAGCTGGGTATGTACAATTAATAAATTACATAAACTATTATTAAGCGAGAGCGGGATTGAACAAATACAAGTGCAATTGGTTGGAAATGTAATTTTAATTAATTACGGCAAGTTGTGATTCCCAGTACTGGTCGAAATATTTCATTCTAGCCTACTTGTAGAGTTTCATACTGACCTCGTACTTTTATGCTTCCAGTTTCCAATATTAACTTTACTCAATTAACTTTACTCGCTGAATCAACTATATAGTTCTGTTTTTTTTTTTTTTTTTTGTTTTGGGGAGGTGGTGGGCTGGTTTATTGAGAGCTTTAATGTGTTAAGTTTAAATGTGTTAATAAATAAAGGCAATAAACCCGTTTCAAGTATGGCTTAAAGCTCCCGACTTTCGACTTATACTTGTGCCGCATATAACAGGATCAACTCGAACACACTCCTATGCTCGCATTTAATCTCCTTACAAGTATCACAGAGAACTAACAAGTCAGTCTGTGCTATCGTATTTGTAAAACTCCGAAGAGATCTATTCCAATCTTGCTGCTTTGTCATCATTTGGATCACACAGAGCCTCTCTAACCTTAAGATGTATTATTGATCTCTTAAATATATAATTTATGAGGCCAGGTGCCGGGTATTGAATTCACTGTAAGCTTTCGAAGTGCCCTCTTAGAGTTCATCTCTCTACCAAAAAGGTATATCCTACTATTGATATATTTTATTAGTTTTTTATGTGCCTCCAGATAGATCGTTTTTTTCTTTTGTATAAATAGGGTCTTAAAAATATTGTTGGTTTGAATATAAAACTCGCGATTCGCACTTTCTAATCTAAATTATACGAATGAGAGCTTTATACGTTGCATTTTTCGTTCTGTTACGTTTATTGGTACCTGTTATTTGTACTATCGTTCAGTTTTCATTCAGTATTATTATTCAGTTTTTGTTTATCCGCAATTAGTAATAAGAGATGAATCTTTGCTTTCCGGAAGTTGCAAACAGTGTTCTTTCCCTTTCATCTCTGGGTTATACCAGCCTGCAGGCATAGTAACCAAGACGTTAATTTCTGCTGCTGCCCTTTATAAATAACTTCTAGATAACGAAATAATATTATATTTGAAATACGAGTAAATACATGAGTTTAGCAAAAAACTATATTTACTCCTATGTGGTTTCCGAAGGACCAAAGATATACATGTTAATTAGCGGTAGTTAATTCTATTTTTTCAATGACCAATATCACGATCTTATCAATGCCATCTTAACACAGTATTTGTACACACATACTTCGATTTAGCCGTATAGCATGTTAGATTTTGTACAACTCCATATTATTTTCTCAACTGTATTGCGTAAATCTTGACAAGTACTCGAATGTCTTCAAATATGAAGAAGTAGAAAATTGGTTTGAAAATGTGATTTTAGTTGTTGTGAAATATGTATATCACTGCCTCTAATATAGAAGTACGAGTATGTACATACAACTATAAGTAATAAATTCTCATAAAAAGTGAATTCTTGCTGTAGTCAAGGATAAATAACCATGAAATCTTCTATCGTAGTTATAAAGAGCATGCTCAAAGAAAAAGGATGTACACATATCTAGGTACATATCCAATATTCAAACATCAAAATGAGTTTATTTTAAAACTGTTGATAGATACTTTAAAATACTACCAATCAGACAGTTTCCAAAGTAATTATTTTAAGTAGAATTGTTTCTGCGTTTGTGCTTTTTTTAAGAAATTATTAAATCGAAATTTCAACTCATTAAAAATGGTAGAGTTTCAAAAATTAATGAAAGGATTTAAGCGAATTGCCATATTTTGATAGAATTTGACAAGCTTAAATCTTTAAAAATTGTTTTTAGAAAAATTAATGAAAATAAATGATAATATTTTCTCTATATTTTTCAAATTTTTTATTTCCTGAAGAAGAATGTCAGTATACAAGTACTGTATTATATTCACACAAAATTCAAACTTAAATATTTTGTCATATCTTTCGATTTAATTTGTCTGAAATATGAAAAAAAAAAATGTTCCTGTGCATATGTACATACATGTATGTCCGTATATGTCAAATTTGTGGCTTACGATAATTCCAGAACAAAATTTGGGAATGATTAGATTTTTTATGATATGATGAACCTTTAATCAAATTCTGACGCTAACATTTTATGTATCGGGTCTATAACTTAGCGGTTTGCTAAGAGATGGCGTAACTTGTATTATTCCATTGTTATTATTATATTGGAACATGCGTTGGAAAGCTACTGTCATTGTACGTCATTTCAGTATATGTCATTCATTTAAAGCGTAAACAACAATAATTTTTTTTCACTCAAATATGTCGAACTTTGTGCCTGAAAAAGTGTTTTTGCGGGGAGTTCTTCTTCATTACTTTAATATGAAGAAAACTGCTGCCGAAAGTCATCGTATTTTGATGGAAGTTTATGGTGAACATGCGCTAGCTGAGCGGACGTTATAAAAGTGGTTTGCACGATTTAAAAGTGGTGATTTTGGCTTGGAAGACGATGAACGTCCTGGGCAGCCAAAAAAGTTTGAAGATGAAGAACTGGAAGCATTACTCTATGAAGATTGTTGCCAAACACAAGAAGAGCTCGCAGAATAATAATAATAATATAATTTTCCATCATGACAACGCTCGGCCCCACGTTGCTATTCCGGTTAAGAACTATTTGGAAAACAGTGGATGGGAAGTCTTTCCCCACCCGCCTTATAGCTCAGACCTTGCCCCTTCTGACTACCATTTGTTCCGGTCGATGCAGAACGCCCTTCCTGAAATACGGTTCACATCAGAGCAGAATATAAAAAATTGGCTTGATTCATTCTTGGCTGCCAAGCCGGCGCAGTTCTTTTGGGATGGGATCCACAAATTTCCAAAAAGATGGGAAAAAGTCATAGCTTCAGATGGGCAATACCTTTAATAATACTATTGTACATGTTTTTCTTAAATAAACTTTCAAATTTTGAAAAAAAAAACTGCGCGAATTATATATATACCCAATAGTTATAAAAAAACACACGCAAAAATAGTGGTTTGCACTATTTAAAAGGGGTGATTTTGGCTTGGAAGACGATGAACGTCCTAGGCAGTCAAAAAAGTTTGAAGATGAAGAACTGGAAGCATTACTCTATGAAGATTGTTGCCAAACACAAGAAGAGCTCTCAGAATCTTTGGGTGTCACTCAAGCAGCCATTTCAAAACGTTTAAAAGCAGCTGGATATATTCAAAAGCAAGGAAATTGGGTTCCACATGAACTCAAGCCGAGAGACGTCGAAAGGCGGTTTTGCATGTCCGAAATGCTGCTGGAACGCCACAAAAGGAGGTCATTTTTGCATCGGATTTTTACTGGTGATGAAAAATGGATCCATTACGACAACCCCAAGCGCAAAAAATCATATGTGAAACCCGGCCAACCAGCCAAATCAACGGCAAAGTCGAATATCCATGGCGCGAAGGTAATGCTCTGTATTTGGTGGGATCAGATGGGCGTGCTGTATTATGAGCTGCTAAAACCGGTTGAAACCATCAATGGACAACCTACCGAACACAATTAATTCGTTTGAGGAGAGCAGTAACTGAAAAACGCCCGGAATATGCGACCAGACACGAGGCAATAATTTTCCATCATGACAACGCTCGGCTCCACGTTGCTATTCCGGTTAAGAACTATTTGGAAAACAGTGGATGGGAAGTCTTACCCCACCCGCCTTATAGCCCAGACCTTGCCCCTTCTGACTACCATTTGTTCCGGTCGATGCAGAATGCCCTCACTGAAATACGGTTCACATCAGAGCAGAATATCCAAAATTGGCTTGATTCATTCTTGGCTGCCAAGCCGGCGCAGTTCTTTTGGGATGGGATCCATAAATCGCTAGAAAGATGGGAAAAAGTCATTGCTTCAGATGGGCAATACTTTGAATAATACTATTGTACATGTTTTTCTTAAATAAACGTTCAAATTTTGAAAAAAAAACCGCACGAATTAAAATATATACCCAATAAAAAAATTTGTCCATTACACATTTGAGTATAAATTACACAAGAAAAATGTTGTCAATTTTTATTTTTGTCTAAGTATTTTAAATATTTCGTTGGAATATGTTCAAGAAAGTTGATTTGTTGAAAGAAGCTTAACATGAAGTGGAAAAATAGTTCTTAAGTTGAAAATACTCGTAATTGGTTTTTGATTAAAAGTGCACAATTTATATATGTTATATATAAAACTCATATATACTCACATAAGAAAATATAGAATGATATATTGTATGTTTTTAAATATGTGAAATAAGATACTACAATTTTTAACAAAAATAACAAAAGGCTTAACACAGTTATTGTTATAATTAACAATCTCATATATGAATTTCCATACTAACATAATCATACATTCGAATACACACATGAACGTAGAAGATGAGTTCATAAAAGTGCTTTGACTCCACACAGGATGATGTGTTCTTTGTATGGATTTTTTAATTAACTTTTTCAATACTGTAACCGATTAAGCAAAAGGAAAAAATAACATTGTATATTATTTCTATTAACTTTTCACTCTCAACAAATATGATTTATGCAGATTAAAAACGATGATCCCATCAATGAAAGATTCCTTATTCATGGACTCTTTTTCCCTCTTATATTCTTTTCAGATTCATGTTGGCTTGAAAGATTTGTTTATTGAAAATTGTCCCCCTTGATGTAACCAACCCAGCCGCACATTCCTTTTATTAAAATGTGAATAATGGGTCTAAAAGAAGAAATGGAAATCAATTTTTTGGCGACATGCATGCGTCAATGTAGTTACTACACACAATAGGAATATATTGCGGATACCCCATCTAAGCTTCTGTCAAATGAATGAAAATTTCATGTCCTCCATAGTGGAAATTGTGAAAGCCATTCCTTTGCCAATTTAAAGCACGTAAATGAAAAAAAAGTGAGAGAATATTTTGTACTACCAATAAATGATAGCAACGATCACGAGAACGTCTTGGTAGAAACCGGCAAAGAAAAAAATGTTATCAAATGGAATATCATTATTGTGTTGAAAATTAGGTGTAAAGCGTGATGAAGGCATAAACAAGGAAATCTCAGTTATAGCAGTGTCCTTACCTTACCGCAGCATTAGGATTGAAGTTAATGTCATGGGTTGTGCGCCGAGTTTTTTGTCAGATCAAAAGGATGGCAATATCTTGTTTTGTATTAACTTCAGAAGGACACGGAGAAGGTGTAGCCTTCAAAATGGAAATGACGTTATTACCACCGATGATTTAAATAATTCCAATTTATGCAATCAGTCGTTATTAAACCCAACACAAATAAAACATGAGTCTGATTATGATAAGGTAAGTTAAAATAACATAAAACATATTTATACGAGTATATACATACATATGAATATATTGCATATATGTATATTTTTTATATATTTATTTTGCTAAATAAAAGTTGTATATCACAACTTAAAGCCAATAGACCATCTTATAACAAATGTAAGGCAGTCTTAATTTTTAAAATTATGTGATCTAAAAACTTGACTTTGTGGCAGCCCTGACAGGCAAAGGGTTAAAGACAAGAAAAAGAGAAGATAGTACAATAGCATTTTAGAAATTAATTGGTCATGTTTTATTTTCTTCTTCTATGTATTTTCTTATCGGTTAAAACTTCTGTTCCCGTGAAATGAGTTTTTATAAGTTAACCTGAAGGTTAACTTCCGATAATCTGTTGAAGATAGCGTTGATTGGTGAAAGGTAGTAGTCTTCATCACGTCCGAAGACAATGATATATTCTGTGCAGACGTAACAATTTTTGCCTATGTAATCTTTGAGTAATCATCAATCATTTTCTGAAAGATTTCCGAGACGCTTTTGAGTTCGAAAGTTCGTTGGGTATGAATAGTTCTTTGCATATGTTCGTCTGTACTCATTTTTATTTCCAATTCGATCGCTTAATCGTTTTGCTCGTAGCAATGGGGCCGAAATCTGGCGCGTATTTGTCAATTATCCTTTTTTTGTTTTAACTTAATGTATTGAATCATCGAGAGCGATATTTACTTACCTATACTTTAAAAAGCCTTCAACGCCTTAAAAGAAATCGCCGCCGATGAGAGCATAAAATACTGCATGCCATACCTCCTCGCTCGTGACTCATTCGCTTCGTCGAATATCGACTTCTGCCTTTGTTGGAGGAGTATTGTAATGACGAATTTTTGTTATGCAGCAACTAAATATTGACAGAAAAATAATTTAGAGGCTGACCGTGGATTAAGCATAAAAAGACAAGTTATCGTTCATGTAAGGCTTTAGGGACAATATCCTCCTTTTCCTCTTCACCTATTAAGCTTCTACAGAAATATTTTGAATATACGTAAAGTAGATATTGTTGCATGGTTTCCTATGAGACAGTGGCTAGTGATTGCACATGATGTATTGTTGAGAGATAAAAATGCCTGAAAAATTACAAATATAAATTTGGTCAACTCTTTTTATTCGCCAGACAAGTTAAACCACCGATGTTTGCTCTTTCGATGGAATCTAACTTTAATATGAGTTAGCATACACCGATTGGAATACCTAAGGTATTTCTTTTAGTAAAATAGGTGGTGCAGTTCCATGTTTCAAGGAATTTCTCTATGATCCGGTACCAAACAAAGGTAATTTTAATCAATATAAGTCCTTTTCTATCGCGATAATTTCCGCTTATAGTCATAAATATTTGGATTCTCCTGCAAACTTGTTGGTAATTTTTTGTTTTTATTATCGTTACGTTCATTAAACAAAGTAGTAAAACATTATATTTATAACCCATTTTCTGGAGAATAATGAACTTAAACTAAAAAATTAGCATGGGCAAGAAAATTAGAACAGGTTTAGAAATTGCATATCTTTTTTTTTTCCCATGGGAAGGTGAGAAATCTTCATAGACACTATAGGCCCGGAGCCTATAGTAGTGTTAGATTCTTACTCACTTAAAAACACCTCCCTTATGCAAACCACGACTGAGTTCACACTCAACTAGCAGTTCTTCTATCGCATTTTATTTTGTTTTTATAAGATATCCTGCAGGCGATTTTCCATTGAAAATTCCTGTGTACTTTAGAAAAATTACGCGCTGCTAATGACCGCGCTAGATCGAGAGGCCTAGTCCTTTTCAGACGGCGCAATAAATTTGTCTCGTCGAGGATCTGTTGAACAGAAATATTCGTATGACCTTGTAATCGATTATTATGTTTTCGCGCAAACATTTTAATTACGTTTTGAACGTTTTGAACGTCTTTGTGGATATCATCGTTTTTAATGTACCACGGCGCATTAACAATACCTCGAAGAACTTTGTTTTGGAATGTCTGTAATACATTTATGTTACTATTTTTAGTACAACCACAAAGTTGTACACCATATGTCCAGATCGGTTTTAGCACTTGCTTGTATAACAGCAATTTGTTCTCTAAGCTAAGCTTGGAATACTTTCCAATAAGCCAGTAAATATCTCTATATTTGATTTCAACCCTTCACGTTTTTTCTTGACGTGTGCTCTCCATTTTAGTTTAGCGTCAAGTTTTATACCGAGATATTTGGCCTCGTTCGCGTAAGGAATTCGTACTGCGTTGATAAACACCGGTGGATTATCAATTTGCTTTAGAGTGAAGTTCACGTGGACATACTTGTTTTCATTAAGCGCGATTCGCTAAGTCTTTGTTCAATTGTTAGTCCGTGTAAGGGAACGTTGCAACTTCGCAGTTGCTTCTTCGACTGTTTTAGCCGTTGCCAAAATGGCAGTGTCATCAGCAAATGTGGCTAGGACAGTGTCGTCCGTTTGCGGTATATCACGGGTAAAAAGCAAATGTAGCAGAGGGCCAAGTACACTTCCTTGCGACACCCCCGCCTTTATTGTCTTAAAAGTGGAATATTCGTTTCCGTGTCTCACATGGAAGAGTCGGTCTTCCAGATATGAACCTAAAATACAAGACAATTGTTGGGGTAGGGCTTGTCGGAGTTTACATTTTAGGCCTTCATGCCATACCTTATCAAAGGTTTGCGAAACGTCAAGGAATGCGCTTGAACAGACTAACTTACACTCGATAATTGGTTTAAGACGATTAAGAAGGATTCGCTCGAAGACCTTCGATGTAATCGGGAGAAGTGATATTGGTTTATATGACTTGACTTCAGTCAGCGGTTTACCGGGTTTCGGAACCATAATAACTTCGGCTACTTTCCACTCGTGCAGTATGTGCTGTAATCTAATGCTGGCATTTATAAGATAGAACAGCTTTAGCAAACCTTTTTTCGGCAACGCTTTAAGTATGTTACCCGTTATTAAGTCATATCCCGGGGCTTTATTGGGCTTAAGCGTGTCTATAACTTGTCTAAGTTCCCTAAGTGTAGCCTTTTCTACTGGAAAGTTTGTCGTCACGTCTAGCGTATTGACATTCTCAGGAAGCACCCTTCCATCGAATGGTTTAAACGTTTCTGCAAGATTGTCGGCGAAAACATTATCTTTTTCCTTATCTTCTTTCGCCCGGTCATCCTGGTTTCTTCTTATTGACGCCACGTGTATTTGGGGCTTTCGAACACTTTTAACGACTCTCCATATGGAGTAGTAGGTATCCTTTGTCGCTGTGAGTTTTTCAAGGTAGTTATTAATACCTTGATTATTGAAGTCCTTGATCGATTTTTTCAACAAATTGCAGAGCCTATTGAAGGACGTTTTATCTTGCGGTTCCCGGGTTTCATTTATTTTTATTTTTTTATTTTATTTATTATTTCTCTGATTTCCGGTGGATATCTTATGCCGACTTTGGGAACTTTGTTCGATTCGCGGGGAGTGTTCTTCCAGGCCGCTTGCTGTATGACTTCAACGAAACGTTCAACTTCTTTTTCAAGTTAATACGGCGTTCTAGGTGCTACTTTCAACTCAGTTTTGTCTACAACGTCTATTCGGAAATCTTCCCAGTGAGTTTTACTGTTAGTTAATCTGGGTGGTCTTTGTATCTTAGCCAAGGATTCGCACAGTGAGAGGATAACTGGAGAATGATCGGAGGAAATATCGAAGCCCTCATCAACTTTGACGTAACTAGCGTTTACTCCTTTTCCGATAAAGAAGTCTATTAGATCGGGTGGCCAATATGTCGGCTTGCCTGTTGAGTAAAAATAGCAACCACATTCCATACCAGCCCTCTAAAAAGTTTTGCCTTTTTGAGAGATACATCTTGAGCCCCAAAAGGTGTTCTTCGCGTTAAAGTCGCCACCAATAATGAAGATTGGTCCAAGAGAGTTGAACAGGTCAATAAATTCTTGTTTTTCTATTTTGCAGCGCGATTGGCAATAGATTGAGGATATATTAAAAGAGTAATTTTTACTTATAGCGCGTCATTTGAAATCTGTCAAGTTCAATTATTGCTTCCAAAGTATGTTCAATGCAGTCTTCCCCTAAAGAGGGGAAGACCGCGTCTTGGGGTCGTCCTCTCGATTTCAACATTGCGCTGTTTTTGCGCAAGTATATTAACTGCGTCAATTATCTTAAAATCTTTATTTTTAAGGTCATTTACGATGTTTTCTTTAAGGCAAGAGGGATGCAATCCTCTAGCTACAACGCGTATGGGTCTTTCCGCATATCTGCAACCTCAAAAATGATATCAATTTTCTTCTATTTCTTCTAAAGAGAAAATCCTAAAGGGAGTTTCTACCATTAGTTTTAACAAAGCAATCTCCGTTAACATGGGTCAGGATACACCAAAGTTAGCCTTTTCTTAAATCCTCGATAAATGGTGTCAACATTTGAGATAGACCCTTACTGTAAAACGATATTCATGTATGACAGTACACATTGCGGTTTTAGTACCGAAATAACAATTCCGGGACTGGAGGTGTTTCTTCCTGGATATTTTTACAATTACAGTAAGACTAGTTGGACAAGCTTTTCTAAAATGTTGACAGGAGCACTGTCCTCGAATTCGATCTACTCACCGTCCAATAAATATCTGCTTAACGAGGAACTTGAAAGGTACCTAGAAGAAATGGACCAAATAATTTAATAAACGATGGCCATTATAATACCTCGGTATGAACACACACCCAATGAAGACCTATTCAGCAATGCTACCATTGACGCACTTGGTGCAGTAGACTGTAGTCAAGACTCAAAACCTTGTATAGGCAGTTTACTAATAGACAGAACGTGGAGGTTAAGATACTGAAGTCGTAAATTAATAACCTCCAAATGTAGATAAGAGAGAATTTCAGAGCATCTGTAAGTTTGTACTGGAGAAACAGAATCCGGGTTGTAAATTCCAGCAACCCAAGCATGTTCTTGCAAATAAACAAAATATTTCGGAGAAAAAATCAAAAAGGCCTACAGTGTCTTAAAATTTCCCGATGACGGACAACGAACGAATACTGACTACTGCAGGCATAGATCCAAGTGAAGTCGCGAATGATGATAATTTCTTTGTGATCGAAGATCCTCAGGACAAGGTTGAAGCCATAGGAGCGACTTTTCAGGAAGTTTATAAAACTAATGACCTCATTGGTTCAAATCATGACCTGGAGAATAGAATCTTTCTGTACAATTTCTACTAACGAAATGACGTACAGAACTGGCGATTCGAGAGCTTCAGTCACTTCAGTGACAAGAATATGTCAAATAATGTCATCGCCGATAAAGGGGACCTAGCTCCGTTCATTTTAAAGGAAGAACTCCATGTGATCTTCGATACAATAAAAAGTAGAAAATCAGTGGGAATCGATGGAATACCAAACACTGTGATTCGACATCTCTCTCTGGAATCGGTAGACATTCACACCACCGTGTTTAACATTGTAATGAATAATGCACATTATTCAGAGCATTGAAAAACTGCGGTGGTTTATCCCATCCCTAAAAGGGGTAAAGATACATAAAATCCGGCGAATGTCCGGTCGATAAGTCTCGTTCCAAATATGAGTAAGGTGTTCGGAAAGGTAACCAGTAGGTTGAGGACAAAAATATAGTTCCAAATATTTAATTCGGTTTCAAGGCATGATGTCATACTTACATATTTACATGCCGCGTTTTTTATTTATTTTTATACTTTGCGAGAGCTCAAGGGATTTAAGGAACCTTAAAATGCTTGCATATACCGCAGGCGAAGAAGAATCATGTGAAGAGAAAGAGAGGTACCGATGTCCGTTGATTGGCTATAATTACCGTTCTACAGTCGAAGAGCACGAACGTGAATGAGGAAATAAATATAAAAAGCAGGGAGTACTGTCATCAACAAAAGAATATATTGGATTAGAAATAGCAGACAAGAGATCATTTTTGAAAATTAAAAAGAGTGTCGGAGACAAAACGGAGCCGCGGGGCATACCAGCATTTATCTTGTGAACATTAGATTTGAAACCATTCAAGACAACTTGAATTGAATGTTTCTAATCCATTAAAAAAAGAGATTGATGTAATCTTCTTTTCTGTGAGACATGTCATCAGATCACCAATGGACCTGTTGCTACGAAAACCATACTGCTGGTCATTGAAAAGTTTCAATGTTTCGAGATATTTCATAAGCTGACGGTGATCTTGGAAAGAAGGGAAGTAAGTGATATGGGTCTGTAGGAGGAGAAGGTAGAAGAAGATTCGCCTTTTTTAGGGACGGACTGGACAATTGCTGTTTTCTTGCTGTTTTCTTTCCGTCATAAAGAGTAGGATTGAAAAAGCTTATGCAGTGGTTTTTCCAGCGAAGAAGAAGGGTAGATATACCATCTGGGCCAGCGGATTTGTGTACGTTAAGATCTTTAAATACTCTTGGTAGTACACAAGCGCGAGAGTGGATTCTTCCCTTTGAAGATTTGACTCACTTAAGTCTTGTCACTTAGGTCTTGTCCAAAGAGCTGACAGCTGGAATGTCATTGTAAATTAGCGTTGGGTTGGAAGTTGAGGCAAAATTTCTAATGTTTTATTTATCTCATCGTCAGAATTGTTGGTCGCAATACTTTGTTGTAATTCTCGATGTTCGAGACCAGCTCGCGTGTATTGTATAACGGCAGCTTCACTTAAATTATGGCGACTACCGAGTGACGATATGCGAAAATTACTTTTTGTAATAGCATAATGTACTTTTGACATAGCATAATGAACTTCTGCTTCGTCCGGTGTCGAACCAAATTCATGACATTTGCAAAATCTATCCATGTCGTATGTAGAGTTCAAGTATGATAAAAAAGGACGAAGAAACTGATTTATATATTAGGGAAAAGAAACTCATAACAATTCACGATCAGAGAAAAAAAACCACTGCTGTTAGAGTTGAAATTCCATACCAGGTTCAAACCAGACAGGGATGTCGAGCGCTTACATTCGTGTCAGGGATGTAAAACGCTTACATAGGTGATACTAATATCAGTTAGTCAATTGACACCCTTGAACAACGAATACCAGTGCTAAATAGAAATCGCCAGTAGCATTCCGCCCCTTTAAACCTTCAACCATAACGCCCGTTTCGCTATGAATGCTCATCAGTATACACTCTTTCGGATGTATTATGAAATAGCGTGATTCATTCCTATTTCTATTTCCTATTTATTATAACTTGCAAACATTTAAGACCAATGTACATCGGTATTTCTCTTTTCTTACCCCCTGATTCTCCTTCGCCGTGCTGTGTACAATCACTTTAAAGGTAATCCCTTAAGCGCACGCTAATTATAAAAAAGCTCAGAGTAATCTAAAAGTTGTGAGCGGGGATCTACCTGTGATTCACTTAGGGTCAAAATACATGATCTGCAGTTACAGACAAGGAAGTACAGAAAATTGATTAATTTTTAGTCCACGAATATTGACTATATCCACTCTAAATTCCCGATTCATTATAAAAAAAGACATACAAAACACAAACACCGACTATACTACTAAGCACAACTGTGAAGTAAAATTCAGAATAAGTTTGCCGGATCAAATTGTTATAAGTGTCATGACCTTACAACAATAGGAAACCACACACCAACAAAATTCATACCCATAACCCGATATCCATCGATTGTGAGACACGGTTCCTACATGCCACGATTTTTTTCTGTTTTCTCTACGCGAGGAGCGAATTTCACAAGTTCACTTGTGTCTAAACTGGTGTCAGATATCCAATGTAATAAAAGTAAATACCAGTGTACCGAAGCCTGTCTTATTGACTTGGAAAAGGCTTTCAATACCG
The DNA here is from genome assembly GCA_907269105.1 of Volucella inanis. Classification (NCBI taxonomy): domain Eukaryota; kingdom Metazoa; phylum Arthropoda; class Insecta; order Diptera; family Syrphidae; genus Volucella; species Volucella inanis. Next base: position 61,895,190 of record OU026155.1, read on the forward strand.
TATGATAAGAGGGGCTTTTCTACAGGCTGACTAGCCTGGGCATCAATAAACCACTTTTGTATATTCTTCATAATATGCTCACCAACAGAGAGTTCATCGTGAAAAATAGCGATGTGGCTTCTGTTGGAACATTTCACATTGAAAACGGTGTGCAACATGGTGCGGTTAATTCGCCGGTCTTATTCAACATTTACACAAGCGATTTGATAGGTTTACTTCCTCGTAGCATAGCGTACAGGAGAGGTCCAAAAATCGAGGTCATAAACATACTTTTGCAACGTAACTTCGAATAAATTACCGAAAGTTGAAAATAAACTTTCAGAAGTCTGAGACCATTCTGTTTAGAACGCCGTTGTCTGATGCCTCTAGAGACAACAGAAAGAAATGGAGAAAATTCTTAATCACTGGACAACACGGATCTGGCTGGATCAATATCTATATTTCAACAAAAATGCAGGTGCTGCTAGCCAAAGCCAAAGGTGCTTTTGCACTTTCAAATAAACTGTTTATAGCAGTCAACTCGATGCAAGAGTAAAAGTTATCTATTACATGGCCCCCATCCAACCCATCTTAGTATATGGGTGTCCCGCGTGGTTCAACGCGAAAGTTAACATAATGGAAAAGTCTGGTGTTTGAGAGGGCTCACCTTTACAGAACACCAGAATCAGGGTACGTAAAATTCTATCCCAATGAAGTCCTATGCAACAGGGCGATTCTAATAACAGTGGACAACTTTGCTTTTAAGTTGACTCTAGGGCATACGAGTATTTTAAAAGCAATGATCTCGTCCAAAAACCTGATATTTGCGCCCTACTACCTCAACCCCTACTACCCCAACTACTACCCCCCCTGAAGCGTTTCCCTGTTTTGACATAAAAGGGCTGATCCAGGATAGGTTTGCGTTGCCGCTTATCTTCCAAGTAGCTCGTGCAGTTGGTGAAGGACGACTCAGCTACAATAGAGTCATCACACACTTCAGAATTCAACATCTCAGGTTTAGTAGGGCAGTTTCAAAATGCGATAAAAAAGATGTTGTTTTGCAGCACTAAAATGTTTGATTGTTAGCATAGTCAGAAGGCAAAGTGGGTAATATTTTCCTTGCTATGTTTAGCAAATGGCCGACTTACATTGGTAGGTTAGATTACATTGTATAGTTAGACTAAGTAGTTTAAGATTTAGTATATGTTTGCATTGGTAGTTAGTTCAAGTCAGATGTATAAGTTTTATATATATTTTTTTTTAAATACCTAATATTTTCTAAGTTAGTTAATGAATAATAAATATGATTGAAAATGATAAATTAGGCGTCGAAAGACATAAAATGAAAACATAGTTTTGCTTAGTGATCTCTAATGAAGTTATGTTAAGCCAGCTCTTAAGCATTTTTCTATTAGTATGTTAGTATTAAAAATGAAAATGAAATAAACCTTTTTTTAAATCCTCGATAAACGATGTCAACATTGGAGATAGACCCTTATTGAAGAATCATTTCCCAAATTATCCTTGATGGATAAGGGGACATCCTGTAGATTAAATGAATTTATTGTGTAAACACAGGCAGGTTTTATGTAAACGAGTATGTGTTAAACTTATGCTGGTGTACAAAAAACACACTACCAAGACATTCAGTTGAAAAATATACTTTTTAATAATTAAATGTTGGTGAATAAGTCCCGTCCACTTCAATCCCTAAATTCAGCTCACAGTTCCCTGAAGTGATTTACTATAAAAGAACCAAGTCTCAAAATAAATTGATTAAAAAATAACTTTATAATGCCACCTACTGTAAACATATACATATTTGATAAATTAATAAAGTCTTCCAATTACTAGACTGCCCATCGGTAAAATGGCTATATTGAAAATACTAATACTGGAAATATATGTCGTGAGCACAGGACGCTGTGGCCCTTATTTATTAGTCAATGTAGCCCATTACACTACCATCACCTTCATTGTCTACAAAGTATAAGTACACGTATTGATTCATGACATAGAAACTTCCAATAGAATTGCGATTGAACCCTTATGAAGGAGATCAATATTATCCATTTTGTGGGTGGGAAAGAATGTTAAGGACAATGTAATATAGACTAACTGAATGAAGAATGTATGAATATACGTAGGTATATGCATTATATGTAAACATATTCCGGCGAACATTTAAATGAAATTGTATAGAGTACGTTTAGGAATAAGAAAGATGCGGACTGAAAGATTGGTTTTGGTGGATGAAGCAATCGAATTAAATAAGGGATTATTTGAAATAAAATCAGAAGTTGTATGTCTTACCTTTCGTGCTTAAAAAATGTTTTCATTGATTTGATTTTGAATAATTGAAAAAGTACAATATATTCCCATGAATTATTACGCAAAATATAATTTAAATTGTACCATTGGTACAGTGTTAAGGTAATATCCCCGTAGTTTTCTCCACCTGCAAAAAAAAACGACTAAATAACCAAAGATAAATCGTAGCTCAATGCCAATTTTTAAGATTGGCCGTGTAAATGCGATGTTCTGATTTTAAGTCACTTCAATGGTGGAATAGGCAGTTATCAGCACTCCATCTCCTAAGCCCATATTTGCTTGAAAGTTTTGTTGTGAAAGAAAGATATACAGTTTTTCAATACGAATAGTTGTATAAGACGTCTCTCTAGCACGTAGATGGGAGTATGTGAATCTATCGTTTTATGGTATTGTTCAGTAAAGGCCTTCGAATTTATAATTTACTGTTGTGAATCATAAAGCTTATTTGATAAAGAACTATTGTGTAATAAAAACTTAATGGTTTGGCGTTCTAGTGCCCACAGCGAGCAGTTCATTCCATTTATCAGCAGCCACACTTTTTAATGATTCTGTAATCGACTAACTCAAATAAAATAATCAAACAATTGAATTACCATATATAAGCGAAAACTTCATCAAACTAGATAATAATGTTGTGGTTGGATTTATTGTTTACTACGCCAGAGAAACTGGGTTCAATTGGCGGGAAACACTGAAAAGCAAAAAAAAAACATTATTTTGCCGACTTCAACACGTTCTCGGAAGCAGTGGTACGTGTTTTGTCTCTACCCCTCTCTATGAATACGTCAGGTCTTCAACATTTTATTTGAAAGTATAAGAAATGCCGCCCAGGAACATACCTAAGTGATCGCACGAATTTTATCAAGGAATGCATAAAGAATAATTTCCTTCCAAACTAACAATAGTCTAGTTAGGTCTCTATGTACTGACTCTAATAAAAAAATTATGTCAGAAAAGAGAATAAATTATTTTAACAAAACTAGTTCCGAACTTGCGATCTACATGAACTTAAAAATATACTGAGTTCGCCAGGTAGAACACTCGGATTCTCACCGACTTATTCAGCTGTAGGTACTAGTATAGAACAACTTGATTCACTTCAGCGCACTCTTAACTTCCGTATCCTCCCCATTATTTTTCCAAAGTGAATATTGTTATTACTAATATGCTGGATAAACTTACTGCTTTTAAAAAGATGGAAATAGTTCTATAAAACATGAAAAATTACAAGGCTCCTGGAAAAGATAGGATTCCAGTCAAATTTCATAAAAATGCTTTTATAATCCCTTCTAGTATTTTTCAATAAAGTAACATATAAATACTTTACTTTGAAAGTGTCTTCTATCTGTTTTTAAAAATTATAAGCCTACCTACTTGAAATTTAATCTGTAAAAATATTTCTTAAGGCACATTTTTGTAATTATGTTTATGTTATACAGCTACAACGTATTTGAAGCTGGAATGCTATAAAAATGACAAGCTGAATTTTAGATTTAGTAAACATATTACAGCAATGAAATTGTGTTGAAGCGAGTTTACTTACTGGAGTTTAAGTTTTGAACCTTTTTTATGTTTTCATTTTGTCATAAAATTTAAAACGTTCAAATCAGTTAAACACGTATACCATACAGCCATGGAAACGTAAATAGCACAAACTCAAATAAAAATTCTATGTGCAATTTTTTTTATCATTTAATTGATCTTGCTGTAAATTTTTGGTAAACAAATCTACCGTTGTCATTTCGGTGCTTTGACAGGTTTTGATTTTAGTGAGCGAAGTGGTTTTCGAAGTTTGACGTACAAATATGATATTAACGATTTATAGGCGAACTATTTTACTATTTCATTTGTTTTTACAAAATTCGATTTATAATTACTTTGTGGGTTAGCTAAGTGGCATCAGGTGAAGAGGTGTGCATTGCACTCCAAAAAGAAGATGCGATTTATTTAAATGAAAACAAAAAACGAGAACCGAAACCAAGAAAAATTACTGTACCCATCGATAAGGTCATTATCGGAAAGTGCAAAAGGATCCGTTTAAGTCATCTCGGCAAATTCGAAACACTCCGTCAAAATAGTGAAGGATTGATCATGCCAAGAAAACATCCATGTGTTAGATTGGCCCGCACATAGTCCCGACCTTAATCCAAACGAAAATTTGTGCAATGACGTTAAAGTAAAAAATTGAGCAACAAATCTTCAAAAATAAGGATGAATTCTGGGATGGCATAGAGAAGCTTGATATTTTATCCAGATTGAAAGATGTCAGAAGATTGTTGAAAGTATGGGGCGAAGATCTGAGGCAGTAATAGAAAATTATTGGGTATGTAATTCTTTTTTTTTTCAAAATTTGAACGTTTATTTAGGAAAAACATGTGAAATAGTATTATTCAATGTATTGCCCATTCGAAGCTATGACTTATTCCCATCTTTTTGACAATTTGTGGATCCCATCCTGCGCCGGCTTGGCAGCCAAGAATCAAGCCAATTTTTGATATTCTGCTCTGATGTGAACCGTATTTCAGTGAGGGCGTTCTGCATCGACCGGAACAAATGGTAGTCAGAAGGGGTAAGGGCTGAGTTATAAGGCGGGTGAGATAAGACTTCCCATCCACTGTTTTCCAAATAGTTCTTAACCGGAATAGCAACGTGGAGCCGAGCGTTGTCATGATGGAAAATTATTGCCTCGTGTCTGGTCGCATATTCCGGGCGTTTTTCGGCTACTGCTCTCTTCAGATGGATTAATTGTGTTCAGTAGCGTTGTCCATTGATGGTTTCACCCGATTTTAGCAGCTCATAATACAGCGCACCCATCTGATCCCACCAAATACAGAGCATTACCTTCATGCCATTTATATCCGGCTTTGCCGTTGATTTGGCTAGTTGGCCGGGTTTCACATATGATTTTTTGCGCTTGGAGTTGTCGTAATGGATCCTTTTTTCACCACCAGTAATAATCCGATGCAAAGATGACTTCCTTTTGTGGCGTTCCAACAGCATTTCGGACATGCCTTTTATGTGGAACCCAATTTCCTTGCTTTTGAATATACCCAGCTGCTTTTAAACGTTTTGAAATGGCTGCTTGAGTGACACCCAAAGATTCTGCGAGCTCTTTTTGTGATTGGCAATAATCTTCATAGGGTAATGCTTCCAGTTCTTCATCTTCAAACTTTTTTGGCTGCCCATTACGTTCATCGTCTTCCAAGCCAAAATCACCACTTTTGGCACGTTCGCTCAGCTAGCGCATTTTCACCATAAGCTTCCACCAAAATACGATGACTTTCGGCAATAGTTTTCTTTATATTAAAGTAGTGATAAAGAACTCCCCGCAAAAACACTTTTTCAGGCACAAAGTTCGACATATTTGAGTGAAAAAATTATTGTTGCTTACGCTTCAAATGAATGATATATACTGAAATGACGTACAATGACAGTAGCTTTCCAACGCATGTTCCAATTTAATAATAACAATGGAATAATACAAGTTACGCCATCTCTTAGAAAACCGCACGAATTAAGTTGCAGACTTAATAATTTTTAATAAAATTAAGTTCATTATTGTTTTTGAAATATTACTTTATTCAATAACGTTTTTATTCTGCTTAGAAGATTTGTGCTATTAATGTAACCATAGCTCAAGTACAAGTACCTATTTTGAACCCGAAGTAAAGATTTGTAATATATATGGCACTCATGCCCATTATGCCTCTTCCGTTATGTCCCATATTCTACAGAAAATCTATAAAAAATTTGTTTAACTTATCCGAAAAAGAGAAGTTTATTTATATACATATTTTGATATTAAATAGTATAAATCCAATTTGAAATTGCGCCTTGGTTTTTTTTAAAAAAACGACACTTCATTTTAATTGTAAAACCTTTTTTTAGGCAAAAGACAACACACATGTCAATATTGTTAAAAAAGGGTTTTCCTCCAATAGCCGCGAATAAACTAGTGGCGTTTTCGTTTAAGTTATTTTCGTGCTCCGGAGCAGAAAAGTGACATAACACTATCATTTTTTTAAAAACAAAATTTTGCTTCTAGTTTTCGTTTTAGAATCAATATTTCTCCCCTAGATTTTAAGTCAAAATGTACTAACACATACGAGTATAAATACCATATGTATATCCGTCAAATAAAGGGTGATTTGATTTATAATGATGTTTGATATATAATGTAAAATAAAACACATAAATTTGAAAGTGAACTTAAAATTTTTATTATCGGTTAAAAGAACAATTCATGGCATTTACTTTCTGAAAATTATATCATGTAAATGTTGGCCACAGTGATATTCCATTCGGAAGGTCCAAATTTGGGATACTCGTTCGAGCATAGCGACTGGTATCTCGCGGATAACACGAGTAATGTTGACTTCCAAAGCGTTGGCTTATTCCTGAAGACTTGAGACTTTACATATACCCAGAGAAAATATTCCAAAGGTGTGATATCGCACGATCTAGGCGGCCAATTTACTGTAGCAAAACGTGAAATTAGTGCTCACCAAAATGATTTCTCAACAAGTCCATTGTTTCACGCGCTATATGGCTAGTAGCGCCATCTTGTTGAAATTAGAGCTCACCGAGACCATGTGCTTGAATTTCAGGAAGCACATACTCCGTTAACAATGCGCGATAACGGTTACCATTACCAATCATTAGCCCAAATACAGCAATTTTGTTAATTAACGCATCCATTGAGCCAGAAATGGGCTTTATCACTGAACAAAATTTCACGATAAAACGCTGGATTTTCAATGAGTTTTTCCAGAGCCCATTCACTGAAAATATGATGCAATTTCAAGTCGTCTGGCTTCAATTCTTGCACAAGTTGAATTGCGTACGCCTTTTTTAGAGCTCACCGAGACCATGTGCTTGAATTTCAGGAAGCACATAGTCCCTTAACAATGCGTGATAACGGTTACCATTGACGGTAACATTATGATTTGCCTCATTTTTGAAGAAATATGGAGCAATCATCAGTCCAAATACGGGAATTTTGTTAATTAACGCATCCATTAAGCCAGAAATGTGCTTTATCACTGAACAAAATTTCACGATAAAACACTGAATTTTCAATGAGTTTTTCCAGAGCCCATTCACTGAAAATATGATGCAATTTCAAGTCTTGCACAAGTTGAATTGCGTACGCTTTTAGGCCGAGATCCTCACGTAAAATACGCCAAGTTGTCGAATACGCCAAGACGACGAATCGATTCGTCATGGTCTTGGCGTACACTCTCAGCTACAGCTGCTATGGTACTGGATTCGGTCTATATGCAGAAATTTTTTGTGGCAGTGGCAGTGGTTTCTGCATAGGTGGTGTTTTATAACGCTCTAGTCTGGAAGGTATTATGTAGTTCATGGGGACTTAAGTAATTTCTCCTGAGTATGGCCATGATTCTATGGTTCAAATTCTGGACCTTGAAGTATGAGGCGAATGCTTTGGGTAATGTTTGTCGCTTCTGGATGATGAGTATTTTTGATAATTCACAATTTAGTCCTCTTATGAAGACATCGAGAGCCCGATTTCGATAGTTTTCAATCAGTGCGTTGATTGTCTCAGCATTGTTATCTTCAGCCTTAGTTTTATTTATGATAAGGGAGAATTCACACTGGCATAGTACTCATCTATGATTGAGCTTCCTTGTATAAGTGAACTTAGCTGGTGTTCCAGAGTTCTTACATCTCTCTTGTCTGCATAGTGCATTGAGAGGTATTTTTTGATGGCAGACCAGTTGTACGAAATGAGGGCAGCGTCAGCTCCAACATGTATTTTCTGCCTTATACTCTGGAGTATGGCTCGATAGATTGATTTATCCCTCACTATCTCATAGCCTTTCAGAATAGATTCAATGTTATGTATTCAAGAAGCGTATTGTCCCAGATTTCCGTCAAACGTTTGTAAGTCCTTCAGACTATCAGTTAATCTGCTGATTTCCTGCTTTTGCTCTGTTTTTGGAGTCTGCAATTAAGGATTGTTTAAATCAACTTTAGTGGACTTTACTGCCATTGATATCAAACCACGCTCTAATTCTCTGATCTTTTCGATCTGGGCAGTGATAGCTCTCGTAAAGCTGTGTGATATGGGCTTGAATTGCTTCCATATTTGCTTCTGAATAATTTATTTACGAGTATATTGGATTATTGTATGAAAGAATTATCTCTTTCTTCGTTCTTTATTTTTTTTTATTACAACTATTAGCGTGTGGGGTGTAACAATATTATGTGTACCTACTTATTCACTATGGGTCATTCCATGAAGGATCGACCGACGTTCTGAATGATATCCCTCCGATTTGGCTGAAAAATATTCATTCTATTTGGTAGAAATACTCATTGGAATGTTACGAATCATAAGGCAAAAAAAGTTTTACAGAATTCGATATAGTTTGCGTGTAACGGAACTTCAAAAATTGGCAAAAAATCGAAATTTATGCTTTCTTCTTTATTTAAAAAAATCATAACTTTGGCTCTGCTGATCAGAATTTGATAAAATATACTTTGTTGAATTCAGGAAAAGGTGAACTTTTAAAAATTTGAAATAATTTTTATTTTCAAGGACGAAGGATATTCCAGAATATCCTTTTTACATATATCCTTGAATAACTCAAAAAATGGTATTTTGTTTTTTTTACATATTATAAAGAAATTCGTCCTCTATTTCCATTTCAAATTTCAAGTTGGGATCTCTATGGGTTCGGTTAAAATAATATTTTATAGGCGGCTAAGTATTCTGTAATAATTATTTTCATGTAAAAAAAAAGTCACACTGGGGCCTTTGTATCCCAAGGCCTTAAAAACTAAAAAAATCATTATTTATAATGTTATCTTTTTAGAGGTTATACATATTCGTCCGATGAAAAGGAAAAATATTTTGATTTAATTACTCCTTGTGAATATGATGAAGTTTTCTTGTTTCCGGCACAATTCTTTAATTAGAAAATCTCGATTCCATCAATGATTTTTCTCCATAATACTCCTGTGTGGTCACGTATTTTCAGTTGCCCAGTTATATAACTGTAAAGGAGTTGTAATGTGTTCCCTATACGGTTTTTGTAGGCTAGCTCTGGCAGCCAGTCTTTTTATTGTACCACCAAGTCCATCGCATGCGCTCTTACCAAAAGAGGTCGGAAAAAAGAGCCATTCAGCATTCACTCGAAAATCCTGTTCATGCAATGTTAAATTAAAAAAATTTTTTTTGTTTTTGTACTGCGCAGCAGATCCATTGGAAAAATAAATTATTTTGCTTAAAATGTTGACATTTCTTGTGCAGGAACTCTAAGAGATGGCGCTGAAATAAGTGTATTGCGATAGTGTCATGCTTTAAGCAGTCACTGAATACACTGAATACGCAATAATATATTGCGAAAGGGTGAATCGTCGCCTGTTCGTTAGTCCAGTGGTATCCCTGCACTGCATCTTGAACAACAAAACCATAATTTTCGGAAAAGTCCAGTAAAATAAGTTTGTCCGTTTTCGTTAAGAGAGAGTTTTGACTTCTTTTATGTACCTGTTTTGTTGATCAGTTATAAAAACATGATGAATGAAAACACCAAGCCGTTTTAAAAAGCTCTGAATAAAATCCTCAGAGTTTTCAATTCTCACCTCCAATTTTGATCGGTCTGTGTGGGTCCACTGATAGTATGTTACGTCTTCCATGAAGAAATTACTTAAAGCAGTGTCAAAGATTCTCCTTATTTAAGAATAGTTTGGGCAATTAAGGCGCTTGCCCAAGTAACAATTTATATCAGAAATATTTTCCTACGAAATATTCTTCCTCTCTTGAAATATCTTCATCATTATCTATGTTATAGTAACAGAGAAAACTTTCTCTGCAGTTTTCAGCATACACTTTTTCAATTTTAACTTCACATATTTTAAGTCACTAAGTCTTCTCTTGTCGAATGTATCTTCTCCAATATACTGTATGCATTCATTAATCAAATTAAATGCAATGTCTTTATCGAAATACATTTCATCAACTTCAATTTCATCTTCAACCTTCAGCAATGATGGCGTTGTATCAAAATTTCGGATCTCACTCAATTTTTTCCTACACGTAGAGCAAATTACCAACTTTGTGTTCAATTTTGGTAATATATACATATTCGTATAAACGGTTGTCCGGTTTGATATACAGAAACAGATATTTTGGGCTCTGATTCATTTTGTTTGTGTTATGAGAAAAATCCTTTGGAAGGGGTATCTTCAAGACCCTCTGAGTTACAGGGTGTTTAAAAAAGTTCCTTCAGAGAAGTAGGTAAAAACAATTATTTAGTTATAGCTTCCAGTGTATTAAACCTAGACCAACCAAGCTGGGTTCGTTTGATAAACAATTTATTAATGGTTAAATTATAATTAAACCATTACTATCGTTTTTACCATCCATGCTTTTATTTTCGAGATATTGGTCTTCAAACACAATATTTTTTATAAAATTTATAATTTTAATAAATTTTAAAAAAATGGCAATTATCTCGGAAAAGTGTGCTTATATAGGGTGATTCATCGTGAAGTTTGATTTTCAATAAGCCTTTTATGACAGATCACGCGTGACTCCTATCAAACTGCTTTGTCAATTTTGCTCAATATCGTTCAGCAAGTCATCATGGAAAGACTTACACCACAACAGCGTCTCCAAATTGTTCAGCTGTATTACGAAAATCAGCGTTCTGTGACAAATGTTTTTCGTTCGGTTCGAAGAACTTACGGTGCGCATAATCGACCTGCTGAAACCACTATTGCCAATACCATTCGCAAATGTGAGTCCCATTTAACATTAATGGATGATACTCGGCCGGTTAGACTATATCCAGCACGTAGTGAAATGACTATAGCAACTGTATCCGAGAGTGTACACAAAGACCGTGACGAATCGATTCACCGTCGTTCTCAGCAGCTTGGTTTGGCGTATTTTACGTGAGGATTTCGTCCTAAAAGCGTTCAAAATTCAACTTGTGCAACAATTAAAGCCAGGCGACTTGAATTTGCATCATATTTTAGTGAATGGGCTCTGAAAAAACTCAATGAAAATCCGGTGTTTTATCGTGAAATTTTGTTCAGTGATGGAGCCTATATCTGGCTCAATGGATACGTTAATAAACAAAATTTCCATATTTAGGCTGATGACAAACCCGAAGAGTACCAAGAGCTACCATTACATCCATTAAAAACAACGGTATGGTGTGGCTTATGGGCTGGTAGAAGCATTGGTCCACATTTCTTAAAAAATGAGACAAGTCAAAATGTTACCGTCAATGGTAACCGTTATCGCGCCATGTTAACGGACTATGTGCTTCCTGAAATTCAAGTACATGGTCTCGGTTAGCTTTGGTTTCAATAAGACGGCGATACGAGCCATACAGCGCGTGAAAAGTGAACAGTGTTTTGCTACGGTAAATTGGTCGCCTAGATCGTACGATATCACATCTTTGGACTATTTTTTTTGAGGATATGTAAAGTCTCAGGTCTTTCGAAGTAAGCTAGCTACGATTGACGCATTGGAAGCCAACATTACTCGTGTTACTAGTCGCTATACTCTAACGAGTCGTCCAAAATTGGACCTTCCGAATAGACCACCTCAGACGTAGTCGTGGCCAACATTTATATGATATCATTTTCAAAAAGTAAATGCCATGAGTTGTTCTTTTAACCAATAATAAAAATTTTAAATTCACTTTCAAATTTATGTATTTTATTTTACAATATAAATCAAACCTCACAATGAATTACTCCTCATATATTTTTTTATTATTGGTTAGCCGTAATGTTACCTACAAATTCACTATAAAAAGTTTTTATCTGGCTTCCACTTTTCAGAGTATGAGGTTAAATAAATGAATCTCCAATATGACTATTTTTTATTATTATTAAAAAAAAAATACTCTAAAAATTGCACTTCGTTCTTCCCCGTTAAATTACTGTTACTGTTCTGATAAATTATTATAAATAAATAAATAATTTTCTTGCTAATCATATTATTATTATCATAATTTTAAATCTACAACAGTTGCTCAAAGTGTTCTCCATCAGACTTTATGCTTATGATTTCGTATTGTAATACTAATAGTTGGTAAAGTACGTAGAAATCCAAAATTGTCAAATCTTGCAGGCCAATGTAATGGACCATTCCTTCCAATCCATCGATTTGGGAATATTTCATCCAACTATTCTGACTTGGACCACCGTCATGTTGGTAAAAATGAGTTCTTCTTTGTGCAAGCGAAACATCTTTTAGCACTCCTGGCAATTCATTTTGCGAAAATTGCAACTGAGTTTCACTTCGACCAAGGAAGTTGGTAATCTCATATCCAGTGAATTGCGACTCACATGTCCGTAGAATATTTTGGATAAATATATTGTCATCAAAATGCCATTCCAGCAACCAATTGCAAAATCTGATTTGTTTATAATAACTCCTGAAGTGGTGTTGCATGATAAAAATGGATTTTCTCCCTATGCACAACTTGCAAAATTTAGGCGTAAAGACATCGAACGTGAATTAATTGATGGCTCTGTTGATACTATATCCAGGATTCGTTCCTTTAAATCTCCGTCTCTCACAGCTATCGCTGTGGTGTTTCCGCACGATTTTTGTTTCAATTTCTCGCAATCGTCTGTGAGAATTTGTAAATATTCTTTGATTAGGAACACGTCACGAAGGAAATCTTTTTCGATATTCCAGTCGCACCACCTCAGCACTACCATAAACAAGATGGACGTTTGTATATTATTCACTTGAATACTTTTATAGTGAACCTACACACATTGTACCTACCCCAACATTGTATCCAAGTACATACATGACCCATATATGCGAGTAACAAAGGCGAGACACCCAAAACTATAAAAGACTGCAGCAAGACAGTTAAACTAGTTACGCCACAAGAATGCAGACATAACAAACATGGTAAACACTAATGTACTTGTATTGTGTACTACCCAAGTCATTGGGCGATGTGTCATCAATGTTGTGAATAGCATACACTCTACAGTATATTACTTATGTGTATATTAGAAGCTGGATCATGTGTCAAGATTTGGTGGCCCGATTTAGGCTCATTTGTTCATCGACACTTTGTCAATATCTAGATGCATGGAAAAGCCACAGAAATGCATGTATATAAAGAAAAATAAAACGGATTTAATTTGAATTCCAACAAGTTGTCTTCTCACTTTTGGCTTTTCAAACTTTGTTTCTAGTACCATAAGCAAGAACTCAAGCAAAAATCTATGGCGTGAAAAAACCCTGGCTTATTAGGACTACATAATTCCAAGTATCTATAGTTCAGCGCATTCTAGTATATCACCACATGGCGATCCTGCCAGGAGCAACAAATCGATCCTGTTACTCCAATCCTGTACGAGTATGTCGGAAGAGTATACAAGGAATTATCAGCAGCAAGTGCACAACACGAACATACATATACAACAACGATCAAAACCGCCTGTCCCAAACCTCTAACTATAGAGATTTACAGGCGACGGCAAATCAAGAATAAAGAAACAAAGTTAACCTTCATACGGTCCCGTGACATAAGGCCATGTGGCATAAGGCCATGTGGCATAAGGCCATGTGGAATAAGTCCATGTGACATAAGGCCATGTAACATAAGGCCGTGTGACATAAGGCCATGTGACATAGGGCCATGTAACATAAGGCCATATTTCAAAATATGTCCTTACGACGCTTTCACAAAGTGTTAACTATTCATTTATGTTGTGAACGTTTATTTCAGTTTTTGAACATTAAATAAAGTAAACTAGATTAGTTTTATGTCTTATGTCTCAAATTTATAAGGCCATACCTCGAAATATGGCTCTGTGATACTTTGTGAAAGCGTTACAACGCAATGTTTTAAAATATGGCATTATGTCAGGGCACCCTGCATACCTACAGCCGAGCTCCCAAACAAGGGCGCTCTTGGCAACGGTATTAGCAATAATTATAACTATATATATTGTATTCAAAATAAATAACTATTTCAAAGAGTGTATAAAGAAACAAATAAGAAATAACTTATCTGGAGTATAAGATATAAATAATCACAAATAAAAAAAAAAATACAATATCCAAATGAAAAAAGGGATACATTATTTTCAAAGTTAAAAGAAATCCAAGCACTAAAAAACAAAATATTAAAATAATACACTTACCATGAATAAACAAAAATCACCCGGTTCTAAATAACTTTTAAGAAACATATTGTATAAAACTATAAAACATACATAGAATCAAATTTAGTAATAAAAGAAAAAGAGATGGCTGAACTAAATTTAGAAAATTCAGTTAAAATTTTCCCAACTTTCTGAAGGGCATATATAACGAACTCAACTCATTCCTTAAAATACAATAGCTAAGATAATATACAATACTAGTATATCATCTGTCACACACTTTCTATTGTATGCTTTTGTCAAACTTAACAGCTTTAGATGAACCGGACGCAAAGTCCTACGACGACTTAATCAAGCTTTTGAAAGATCACCTCAGTCCAAAGCCGAACGAAATCACCGAACAACATAAATTTCTACTGAGACTACAGCACGAAGGAGAATCGGTGGCCAACTATTTAGCAGAGTTGAAAAGTTGAGCGTATACTGCAACTTCACGTGCGAGGCGTGTAAAAAGTCAATTCTAAGCACACATTTACGATCACAATTTATTCGTGGACTGAGGGATTCGGATATCAAAGAGAGGATGCTGCTAGAAACCAACATGACTCTAGATAAAACAATCGAACAAATGCACTTGCAATGGAAGCATCAAAAACCGAAAGCCGCAACATGAAGAATATTCATCAAGTATATACAAATGGGTCAATACAAAATTCACGGATAAAGAGAACTACAACAAATCCCAACAGTCCTAAAGTAACGAACGTTTCGTCGAGAAGTAATAAAATTGTTTGTTATAGATGTGGAATGCATAACCCCAAGGCCAATAGATGTCGAACAACCAACTTGTACTTCAAGAAGTGTCATAAGAGTGGCCATGTGTGTTCGGTGTTTATAAAAGCACAAGCATCTCACAGGTAAACAAATACACTACCTGTGACATTACGATTTGTCAGTTTCATGTCAGCTAACACAACCGGAGGACAGGCCATACGAGTTAAACGTGCTAAATATTGCAAACGTGGGAAAAATAAACTTAAATTCCATCAAAGTACACCAAAATGTCGATACCCAAGGGGGTAAGTACTACATAACCTTAAAAATTAACAACAAGGAATTTACAATGGTATTTGATACAGGGGCGGCCATATCTGTGATGAACTACAACACATTTATTTCCAACTGGCCAAATGCAAAAATAACACCAACAACCACAATGCTTAGAACTTACAATAATGCTACAATTCCCGCTTTTGGCAAGTCTCAGGTAATAGTTGAATACAACAAACGGAAGGTTATGTGCGACCTATACATAGTAAAGGGTCCTTTTGATACACTCTTGGGACGTGAATGGGTAAATGCACTTAAGCTATTACAAAATAATTCAGTCGATATCTATACAGAGAAAGTCATCAACGGTCTAAAGAATAATATCTTCGACAATCACAAAGAGGTATTTGAGCAGAAAATTGGAACGATCCCCGATGTCAAAGGAATATTAAAATTACGCGAGGGTACGTCTCCTATATTTGTAAAACTAAGATCAGTCCCATATGCTATTCGACCACTGATTGAAAATGAGATTACAAGATTGGAGAAAGACGGTATTCTCGAAAGAGTTGCACACTCAGATTGGGGAACACCAATTGTCGCTGTCACAAAATCCGACAAATCGATACGCTTATGTGCAGACTACAAAGTTAGATTGAACAAACTAATTGTAAATGACAAATACCCGATCCCAAAGATAGATGAACTGTATCAAAAGCTTAAACACGGTGAATATTATTGTACATTTGACATTTATAAAGCTTATTTACATCTTAGCATGTCAGAGGAGAGCGCACTTCTACAGACCATAAGCACTACAAAGGGTCTCTACAAAGTAAACAAGCTCATGTTTGGCGTGAAGACAGCACCCAACATATGGCAATGGTTTATAGACAAACATATCATAAACAATCTCGAAGGTACAGCTTGGTTCTTCGACGACATCATTGTTATGGGTAAGACTCTCGGAGAAACATACCACAGATGTAATCTCCTACTTGACAAACTGCGGGTATTCAACAAATTGAATTGAAATTGAACAAATCTAAGTGGAAGATGTTTGAAAGAAGTGTCATATATTTGGGACATAAAATCAACAAGGACGGACTACATAAAACACCGGACAAAATAAAGCCGCCGACTGAAGTTACCCAGTTACGCCAATTTCTAGGTATGGTAAACTACTACCATTAATTTATACCAGACTTCTCAACGAAACTACATCCTCTTTATCAATTACTACGGAAAGATAATAAATTTATTTGGTCTGCGGAGTGTCAGCATTCGTTTGAATCTCTGAAGGAAGAGATTATGAATGAGAACTTTCTGATTCCATTTGATGAAAGTCTACCTTTTATCCTGGAAACAGACGCTTCGCCAGTTGGACTCTCTGCAATACTTTCTCATACAACTGAAAAAGGCGAAAGGCCGATAGCTTTCGTGTCAAGGAGTTTGACGAAAGCCGAAAAAAACTACAGTCAATTGGATAAAGGAGCAACCGCAATTTACTGGGGTGTACATAAATCTTTCGATTATTGCTACGGAAGTAATTTACACTGATAACGGATAATAAGCCGCTTATCTCAATCTTTCGATTATTGCTACGGAAGAAATTTACACTGATAACGGATAATAAGCCGCTTATCTCAATATTTATCCCAGAAAAGAATTTACCTTTACTTAAAGCCCGTATTATTGTAGCATATTAGTCGAATTAGGATTCAACTACACAATTAAATACAAAAATACCAAAGAACATACTAACGCCGATTTTCTTTCCATAAACCCACTGGAGATACAAGATGATAATACTTACAAAATGTACGAAATTTACCAGCTTTGGGAGGATTTTTACCAGTCACCAATAAAGATATATCCAAGGAAATTAAAAACGACAAGGATCTATCTTTACTAGTCATCCAACTACAAACCGGGCGGACTTTGAATTCGCCGTACAAAGGTATGGAAAGCGAACTGATGCTGCATGATGGTTGCCTGTATAGAGGAATACGCATTATTATACCTAACTCACTACGTGGGAAAGTCTTAAACGAGCTACACGTTGCGCACATCGGAATCGTCAAAATGAAGGCATTAGAAAGAAGCTACTGCTACTGGTCTGGAATTCATCGAGACATCGAAGAGGTGGTAAGAAGTTGCCGTGATTGTGCAAAAGTGCTTACAGAACCGGCGAAAGTTGCTACTCATCCATGGGAAGTACCAGCGCAACCTTGGCAGCGTTTACACGTGAATTTTGCTGGGCCGTTTATGAAACGCTACTTCTTGGTGATTGTCGATGCGAAGACAAAGTGGTTGGAGGTATTTCCGATGAGCCGAATTACAAGTTTCAAAACCATTCGAGCATTAAGAGAATTATTCGCCAGGTTTGGTATTCCAAATACGGTGGTATCTGAGAATGGTTCTAATTTTACATCCAAAGAATTTCGTGACTTTTTGAAATCTAACGGCATAAGATATAAGCTTACTTCTCCAGCACATCCTTCTACAACCGGGCAAACGGAACGTTTTGTACAGATTCTTAAGAATGGATTGCGTTCATCAGTCAATGATTTCGGAGATTTCCATACCAAGCTACATCGTCTACTTATTGAATATAGGAAGACTCCATCTACAACAACAGGAAGAAGCCCTGCCCAGTTGATGCTGAAATTTAATTTTCGAACTAGACTGGATTTAATGAAATCTACAAATACGGGGGAGAGAGAGGAAATCCCTGGATGCAAGCGGAGTTTCGACATTGGAGATTTGGTTCAAGTCCGCTACTACCAAAACAAGGAGTGTAAGTGGAAGTTTGGGAAAGTTACTCATCGAGATGGTTACTTTCACTACCTGGTGGATGTGGATGGTACATCTTATCGAAGGCATATACACCAAATGAGATCAATACTGGTCAAAGGTAATATTTCTGATTCTCCAATACCATTTAAGTTTAATAGAATGCCAACGATGACTGAAGACCTAGTTGGAGGACACGAATTGGTACCGAGGACTGTGAGCTTAGGTGGGAGTGAAAACGATGCAGCCGAATTACGACGCAGAATACTGAGGCGGAGGTTAATGACATCCAATGGTAACAATAGAATTGATGCCTTCAGGTGGAAACGACGAGGGGCCAAAACAAACCACGGAGCCAAGAAGATCTAAAAGAATCCGTAAAGCAGTCGTACTCTACCACGCAATAATATTTATTGGGAAAGACTGTCACATACTTTCTATTGTGAACCATTGTTAACGATCTACATTTGTGAATGAACAATATGAAATGTCAAAACTTGAAATAAATGATGCTTTCTTTTTTTTTGTGGGGTTAGCTTTCAAAAGCGACAACGTGGTTCTCTTATTCAATTCGAGGTCGGAAATTTATCACATCACACTTTACTATTTAAAAATATACTTATAACACTTCAACTTCAATGTGATGCTATCGAAATTCAATAAACAAATGATAACGGTAAACGAAAGTGTAATTTAGACTAATTTTTTAGTAATAATAAAAAATAGTCATATTGGGGATTATTCTGTTTAACCTTATACTCGTACATGAAAATCTGTAAGCGCCAGGTAAAATCTTTGTATGGTAAATTTTTAGGTAACACTATGGTGCACCAAAATAATGAAAAAGATAAAAACAATTATGATTTTCCTAAAAAATTATTAAAAAAAATTAAAAAAATTTTATATTTGAAAACCAATAATTTAAAATTATTAACTAACCCCTAATAAATTGGCTATCAAACGAGCTCACCTCCAGGCTTAATACACTAGAAGTTATAACTAAATTACTGTTGGTACCTTATTCTCTGAAGGAACTTTTTTAAACACCCTGTAACTGAGTGTTGATGATAGAAATCCCATCTCCCTCCCGTACGATTTTTTTTTTATACCATGGACCAATGAATCAGATGTTAAAAATCTGTATCCCTAACCGGATCACACTTTACATATGCATTCTTTACCGTGAATCAGTGCTATCAAGTAGAATACTTACTTGCTTGTACACCGTACACAATAACAAAGTGTGTATATATATACCATATGTATGTTATATGACGTGTGAACCAGAAAATTTACTTCAACTCCCTATGCAATGATCAAGTGTAAATTATGGGCAGCAAATAAGTGCACCGGAAAAAAACTGACGTTTTATTAAGAAAAAAGATCCCCGAATAATTCTAATAAATAAAAGGACAAAAGTTCATTCGTTAATCCTAAACACAAAGGTTTTTTAAAAGCGAAAAGTAGTTATTATACAGGGAGTTCCGGATAAAGTGTCGAAGACTTTAAGGGGATTCCTTAACATTTTATGAGAAAAAAATCGTTAGGGTGTGCGGTCCGAAATTCATCCCCTCTGAGATACAGAGACTTTAAGCAAAGCGTTACGATGTCCTGATTTGACTCTTATTGAAAATAACATATTGTATGCGTGGATGGTAGCAAGTTGGGTACCTGAACTCATAATGATTACTTTAATTGTTTCAAACAAAATGTTGCCCCGAAATTAATGTGTCAAAAGTTAGTGAACATCAAAAAAAAAATTTTTTTTTGTTTAAACTTAAAATTTTTCTGTCGTTTTTATCAAAAAAAAAATATTTTATTAATCCCTAAATTTTTGCAACTTTGAAACATGTACCTAGAATTTACAAATAGAAGAAAATAACCAGGTCATTTCATTTTAAGTCAGTAGTTTTCAAGATAAGGCCCTTGAAACTGGAACGGTATCCCAGATGTGTGTCGCACAGTTGTAGCGGATATCAGAACGGAGCCTTTGCGGTAGTAACGGACTCAACGGTGGATGTGCTGTTGCAAAATGGTCGAACAACGGAGATGACGGTTATAGCTGCGATTTTACTGCAATCTTTTGTCTTTTGTTGGTCTTTAAAACACAATTAAGAAAAAAAAAAAAAAAAAAACGAAAGAAATTACACGACGATGGAAACGGATTTGCACTGATTTTTTTTTTATTATAGTTTTGTCACACACGCTGATTGATTTACTATCAATCGTAAGGACTCGAAGGACCATGAAACTCGATACAAGGATTTTGGTCACCACACGAAAAATGAAAATTAAATATTAAAAAAGGCGGAGCAAAATTATCAAGTTTATTGTGTGTTTTACCCCCAGAAAGTATGCAATACACTGGGTCTTAATTATAATCATTTATACTGGGATTAGCATTATTATTGGTAATGCAGTGGATTACTAATGCTTTACATTTCCCCTTTTACATATATTATATTTTACATATATTAATTACATATAATTAATTGTTCTAATTTTAATCTTGAACAGCCCTTATTGAAATACGTAAAACATTCAATCGAAAATTGGTAAAATTTTTAGAAAAAAGATAAAAGTATTGATAGCATATTTTTATTTTACATTTATCCTTGTATCGTATCAATTGTTCAAAGTGCAAACTATTGCTTTGTATGCACGCTAAAGCTCGTCTTTGAAAGGGTCTAACAATGTCCATTCTTTTCTATTTCTCTTGGACTTTCGAAGCTGCCTGGTCAATCCTAAGTTTCAAATCTAATAAGTAAACAATATCTTTCATCCGTTCTCATAAATAAAAGTCCATTGGGGTCAAATTTGGAGAGCTCAGACGCCACAGAATGTGTCCTTCTCGCCATATCCACGAATTTTCATATATGCGATCTAACCACTGTCTTGCTAATAGTAGTAGTATAGTATATCATCTTATATTGTAGTTCTGGAAATTTGTTTCGCATAAATTCCAGGTAGAAATTCGAATCAATCCTTGGAAAAGGCCGATAAAATCCGATAAGCTTGTTACCCATGCATTAACGTTCAACTAATGCTAAGAAAAAAACTCTGTGTTTCAGGGAGTTGCGGTCGCTCTCTCCCCAGATTTGTATGGGAATTGTGGAAATTAGTGTTTTTATCCCTGGTAAATTGGGATTTATCCGTCCACAGAAACCGACCAATAAAGTTATCTTTCACACCGTGCCTTTCCAGAATATAATTGTAGAATTCCAAATTCTTCTCTGAGTCCCCGTGTTGTAGCTCCTGTGCTGGTATAAAATAGAATGCATACACACTTTCTGAATGTAGAGTTTTCCAGATGTAAGTTCTACTTTGATTAAAATCTCTGCTTCGTAGCCTAAGATTGGTATTTGCATGATTTCTGAAGTCTTCGTCTACGAAGCAGTGAACGCCTTCTGCTAAAGCTGGATGTGAGTCTCTCTATGATTTCTGGGTAGTTCAAGTTTCCCTTAACCTGAAAAATTATCTAACTTTAAAATTTCCCGCAATTTGGAGCAATTCTATTAGGGTATCCTCAAAGATATTTCAATCCCGCTTTTTGAAGGTTGCCTTTGCAAAAACCATAGACATAAACAGTGTCTGCGTATTGTTGTCAAAAAGTCTAAAAGTCCATTATCGGGGATATAATGAATTGAACCTCAAAATCTGGTTTAAGTTAGTCTACCTGGAGCTTTTGTTTACGCATGACATCTGTATACGTGCAAAATCCCCAGTAGTTAAAAAAAAAACAATGAAATATCTATCGCCCAAAGTCAACAACAACAACAACAACAAAGAAGACAACTGTTTGTTTTTAGGTAAACAAAATCGTGACTTATAAAAAATGCTAAGATTTAACAGGAGGATCTTAGTACAAATTTATGGATTCCTCTTCAATGCCTCCCGAATAACGATAACGATATGTTAAGTAGTTCCGTATGGTTAGAAGATATGGACTCTAATACTCTTAAAACTGAACTCATTAAACTCGATCTTAAGCGTGTGGAAATAAAAAAAAAGATCACAAAACGTATGAATATTACGATGATACTATTTAGAAAAAGTTTCTATAAAACTCTTTTGACTTAAGGAGCTATACGCAGTTAGAATTTTTTCAAAAAATCATTTTTTTGTTTTTCGTAATGTACATATAGCTGACTATATTCCCTGAAATCGATTCGGTAAGTACTTTTCGAAATATACGAGTATTTGTAAGGACGTCTTGGACTGTTAAAAAAGTAGGCGGAGCACAAATGCTGCCCTTTTCTTTCTTTTTGTTCTAAGGTATATTAAAAGACCTTATGAATAGTTCATTTTATTCTTGATGACTAACTCGAGTTATTTCTTGTGTAACACAAGTGAACATCATTTCAAACAGTTTTGCCAGATTGTACAGTTGTGTGTTTAGTTTTAACTTTCTGTTCTCAGTTTTGCGTTTGTAATTCAATTAAATTAACTTTAAGTATGAATTAAAACGTCACGCAAGTGAAGTAGAAAAGAAAGCAACTGAAAAAGTGTACTTATCACGATCTTAAAGAAGGAAAAATATATTTAATCCAGAAACAGCTGAGACAGATTAAAGTAGTTTTAGTGGGTCCTCGAAAAAATTCAAGATGTGTTAGTGGTTTTACGCAAAACAACAATGAAAGCTAAGTTATCTCGGTCAAATATCGACCCAGGATGTGCAAGCGGTGCACACGCGTATCCGCACCTCATGGTCCATTCCCACCGACAAACATGATACGGAGTAGATTAAGCATAGTGGGTCAGCGTAGGAACTACAGATTAGCAATTTAGGGTAGATATAGGAACAAAAATTGTATTATAGGTGATCTAGTTGAATCAGTTCTAGGAGAGCACATGAAGGAATAAATTGCATTTTATAACGATTTAAATTAGTGTTTAATTGCACCAGAGGTTCGTAATTTGTTTTTTAATTGAAAGGGATTAAGGTTCCTTCACTGGAATAAGACAAAAAGTGCAGTAATATAAACGAGGATATAAAAAAAGTAAGAACACAAAAATCAGAAGTGAGCGAACAAGGCACCAAGCAGTGAAGTGCAGAACAAAGAAGAGACTGGGGACGATCAAAGGGAAAGATGCAGTTAACTCTTGGATTTTAGTACGAATTTCGTTAAGATTTGTAAATTTTAAGTTTTGAACAAACAAAGAAACTTGAATTTGAATAAATGTGAAAGTTAAAGAAAATAGTTAACTTTCTTACAAGAAATAAGAAATAGCTCAGCACATATTAACATTTTTTGCCTTGAGATGAACTCTGAATAAAGGGACCTGTTCAGCGTAACATTAATTAAGTTTAATATTCTGGGGTGGAGACCCTCGTACTTAGTAGGTCACTGCAGATATTGTATTAACGACTTGAACGGATACATATGAGTCTTTCAAAGAGAGGTGACTACCTCAAAAGTTTAAGAAGAATGTCCAGCGGGCAGTGGTGCTGAGCGACAAAAAAAATATATTAAATAAAAATAAACACGATAAATACGTGAAGAGAAAATTAAGAAGATTATTTAAAATTATTAAAATTGTACAAAAAGAAAGAAAAATAATAATTAAGTGGCAAAGAAAATTATATATTAAAAAATTAAAAATTATTATTGTTTTGAAATTCACTACTGTCGTTGAGCGAAAACTATCTAATCTAATATAATCTAATCTTTCTTATCTAATATTTCTAATCAATTTTTTTCAAAAACAATTTCTGTCGCGAACCCCCGCATCCTTAAATAAAGTGGATTAGCTTAAAAATTCGGTAACCCAAATTACGGGTGCAGTTACTGGTCCGAAATTAAGAGAGTTCTCTCACTCCACTACGTCGATAAAAGGGATATCCGAACATTTAGTCCAAGGCAGTTCGAGTGTTGACGATTTCTACGCAACCATGAACCATCAATTCTCGTTGATTATTAGTAAAATTAAGGCTGAAGACTATTCCACCGAAACGATGAACGCCTTGGTGCAAACTTATCGAAACCGTGAACCAGATGTGTGCGTAAGAGTGCTGAGTGGGGACCTTTCCAGACTTTTAGTCATTCAAAAGCCAAAAACCCTACCCTAAGCATATTCAGCCTGTTTGGAGATGCAGAACCTCAATTTTAGAAACAACTCGGTTCTCGTATAATCACCTAATATGATAGCTTCCCCCGTAAACTACAATTTTAGAGATAACACAGTATCCCATAATAACACCTATAGGCCACCCGTTGTAAGAAGTAACTTTATCAGAGACCTTACCCCAATGGGAACCCAAGGTTCCAACAACAATATCCACCTCAAAGGCCATGGAGCCCATGGCCACCAATGGTGCAATCCAATCTAGGAACGTGAAATTAAAATTTGTGAGAAATTCTTTAATCATCTAAGCTGTGAATTAAATATACCATTCCTTGTTCTCTCGGGTTTAACATCGTTCGATGGCGTAATCGGCGACGACACGCTGAAACAATTAAAAGCCGTGATCGACAGAGATAAAAATACACTTACCATCGATTCCAAGAAGGAATCGAAACCTAACGGCGAAAAACAGTACCGAATAGTTATTGACTATAAGTGTCTTAACGCTGTAACCATTCCGAATACTTATTCCATCCCGGATATCAATAGCAAAACTCTTCACAATACTCGACCTGACGTCAGGATTTCATCAAATCTTGATAAACGAGAAAGATATTCCGAAGACGGCCTTCTCAACGATGAATGGGAAGTACGAGTATCTGAGACTTCCTTTCGGCCTCAAGAATGTTTCCTCTATCTTTCAGCGTCATGATAGACGATGTGCTCAAGGGGATGATCGGTAAGATATGCTACGTGCATATCGACGATATAATTGTCTTTAGCAAATCCAAAGAGAATCACTTGAGGGACATCGAGACCGTTTTCACCCAAATTCAACAAGACTAGATTAAAGGTAAGCCTGGAAAAAACCAAGTTTATGGCGACCTGCGTCGAATTCCCAGGACTCCAGAGCGCATTCTCCGAGACCAAAACAGGTCAATGCTATTGAAAATATCCTTCCTCCAACTAAACTAAAAGAATTCCTTGGTTTAATCTTCTACTACAGGAAGTTTATTTCTGTATATTCCAGATTATACCAAGGTCGCAAAACCCTTAACCAACATAAAACGTGGAGACCTTTCTCATGTTAGTGCCAACCAATCAAAAAAAGTCCCAATCTCACTCAACAAAGATGCGATTTTAAAGGAGCTACTCACCTCTGCGGGTGTCCTAGCATTCCCTGATTTCACCAACGGCTTTAATCTGACCACAGATGCCTCTGATTATGCCATTGGCGCTGTCCTCTCTCAAGGTGAGCATGGTAAAAAAAAGCCAATAGCATACATCTCCCGTTCTCCTAATCGAACAGAAGAGAACTATGCCACCAATGAAAAGGAGATGCTCGCCATAGTCTGGGCTCTTCATAATTTGAGAAATTATCTGTATGGAGCCAGGAAGGTAAGAATATTTACTGATCATCAGCCCCTGATATTTGCGCTAAGCATCAGGAAGCACAACGCAAAGCTTAAGCGCTGGAAGGCAAGGATTGAGGAGTACAACAACGAGTTGATTTACACTCCTGGTAAATCAAACTCTATGGCTGACGCTCTCTCGCGACTTAAAACTAAAGTCAACCATTTTTCAGATACCAATACTGACACTGCAAGCGAAAGGTAAGATCGAACCGATGCGGCTGAAAAAGGACTTTATTCACTCTCTCCAAATGACACCGAAACCGATACTGTGCACATCGTTGATCAGGACAATTCATTATGGACATTATGGAAATCCAGAACGAGAAATTATTAACGGTGGTTGATAAATTTGCCAAGTTCTCTAAATTCTTCCATATTAAAGAAAAATCAACCATAATTTCAGATCGAAATTAATCAAAATTTTGCACTATTTCGAAGTTCCACAGATGTTAGTAACGAACAATAAAAAGGCCTTCCTCAGCTCAATTATTTTAAATTTCATCAAGAGGTTAGGTATAAAGCGCTACCACCTAAATCCATCCTATAGGAGAGAGGTAAATGGGCAAATAGAAAGGGTCCACTCCGCCATATTAGAGATTTACCGGTGTTTCAAGATTGAAAATCCAGACCTTAGGTCTTAAGGTTAAAGAACTCGTGCACATAGCAGTAGATCGCTATAACAATACCATTCATTCGGTAATCAAACGAATACCAACGGACGTATTCTTTAATAGGTCTCAGAGTATCAATTTTCAAAACCTCCTAAAGGAATTATCAAGCAGAACATGAAAAGAACTTGAAAAGAACTGCGCTCAGGAAATACCGTCTGGGTGTTTGTTGCAATAAAGCAAATAAAAGGTAAGAATAAACCTTTGTATAGGAAAGAAATTGTTGCAAAAGACAATCACGTGAATATAACGAAGACAAATGGAAAAATAATCCATAAAAGCCATTTAAAGAATCTAACAAAAGTACAAAAATAAAAAAAGATAAAGACGTAATCAAAAAAGTTATAAAATTATATATAAAAAATAGGGGAATGATTCCCTGCCCTATGTAAAATCAATTTACAAATTTATGAAACCTAAAATTTAAAATTCTTTACCTTATCTTAATATTCATACAACATACTATAAGATAAGTATTGTACGTGTGGTACATGATTTCATAAAATAAAGAATAAGAAGTGATCAGTAAATTCATAAAATTATATGTATAATTGCAGTCTAGCACTCTTGGTTCCCGTGAAGGCCCTGCACATATTTGAATATAAGTCACCAATCGCGACTATTAGAAAAGGCAACGCTTGGGTGATAAACGGCTATTTTAAGCTGGTCCATGTCATTGACTTAGGGAAGTATAAAGCGCTCATTGAACGAACTGAACAGTTAGCTACAAAACACGAAACAGATCAAGAATTGTATCTAGTTCTAACAAATCACCTGAACCAGGTAAAAGATCGACTAAAAGAACTAAGCGAACCAAAGACCAGACGGGCTAGATCTATCGACTGGATAGGGAGCGCCTGGGAATGGCTAGCCGGATCCCCTGACGAACAAACTCTTACAAAAACAGGCAGACAAAGTAGAGAACAATAACGACCAATACAATATTAACGAGAGACTGTTTGAGACAACGCACGAGGTTACGAGCAAGGCTAATAAGATGATTGATGGCTATAATAACGCTGTACAAGAGGGAGAAACAGAAGGACTAAGACACGATTTATACTTTAAGAGGGGGTAAATGGAATAATTAGAGCTTGTCAGACGGCGAAGACTGGAATAGTCAATAGCAATATATTAGACTCTTAGGAGATTAACACTATAATAAACGTGTGTTAATAATATGAACGACCCTCTGTGTATAGCAATGGGATCTATGTTTTATCAATCCCAAAGGTAGAGAGCAATATTTTCCATGTAGTAAACACTAGCTCCGCGATCGAATGCGGGAAACAAATCGACAGAGACTACATACACGAAACTACTACTTAACCATGACATGACTTACGGACTTAAGAAAGACTGCTTCCTTACAGGGGAAAACATCAATATGCGAGGGCAGCGTTTTAAAGAAGCTAGCATGCTTACCTGGAGTCCTTAAGGGTGAGGTTATCGAACTGATTGGCGAAAATACGATCTTCGTGACAAATTTTAATGCCTCAATTCCAAGTAAAAACTCTTTTATTCCTCTAGAAGGCACTTACCTCATCCAACTGGATAATGATACAATCACCGTCAGCAAAATGGCTAAGCCTAATCTAGAAGCCGTGCACGACATCAATTTCAAAACATAGAGCTAATCAAAGCCTTAAAAGGAAACCTTAACTCTTCTATCATTACAGAAATGTTTATCGTTATAGACATACTTATCTCCATCTGCCTACTGTAGAGAAAGATCTACGGGAAGGTCAACATCCCGGAACTTCGCCTGTCTCTTCGCCGAAAACGCATCTCCAACCCAGCTTCGCGCTCAACGGGAGTTCAACAACCTAGCAGTAACTCAAGCTGTTCCACTTGCTCAGCAATTGATCTTCCTTCCTAACGGGAAACATGATACGGAGTAGATTAAGCATAGTGGGTCTGCGTGGGATCTACAGATCGGCAGTTTAAGGTAGACATAAGAACCAAAATTGTATTTTAGGTGCTTCATTTGAATCAGTTCTAGGAGAGCACACGAAGAAATAAATTGTATTTTATAACGATTTAAATTGGTGTTGAATTGAACCAGTGGAGGTTCGTAATTTGTATATTTTTTAATGGAAACCGATTAAGGATCCGTTACTGCTACAATCAGTTGATATGGAAAGTAACTCCAAAAATCGTTCCTTGTGGCTCAAAAATTGTTGAAATAGCTGATTACATGGCTGCCGGGAGTTTTAATGAAGGTATAACCTCAATTTCATATTACATAAATGCAATGGGAATATTAATTGGGCCCAATGCCTATGCATATATCAAGAAAGAGGATGCAGAGCGAGCAGAGATCTCTTAGGTAATTGAGAGCGCATGGGAGTACGCGAGAACTCATAGACAACATCAATTCGAGGTACTAGAAGCTGCTAATGCTACAAAGGATCCATCTTATGGCCCTGGAATAGATGGCGCTTTGTAAGTAAAAAAAAAAAAAACATTTATCTATATGTAAATTTCTTCCGAATCTTTAAACGCGTTTGTCTTAAAACTAAGTTGGTGATCAAGGTTTGTAAAGAACGGCTCAACCGATCGGTTTTAAATTTTAACACAATCTTTTCAGATATATTTCTCAGGTAATTTCGGATAATTATTTCTATTTTTTTAAACAATTTTACAATGCCATTGTATGGCAGCTGAGTGTGTTGAGAATTTTCTATATCCCTTATCGCATTCGGGTCATGAGGTAAAAATTTATGGATAACGTATGCGAAACTTTGGTATTAACTTGTTGGTCCCAATTACCGTACCTACGTTACGTAATATATGATATTACGACAAAATTGCCTTTCGAGTAAGTCTTCGCGGGTTTGCTTCGTTCAAGGAAATACTTTAGATTATACTGCGACTTGACGATAGCCTCAGAAGCAGACGACCTCATTCCATCCACTACATTATTCCTCAAGATATTCTGTTAATTCGCCGACGACTTCACCTCTTTGCTCCAGCAATTCGCTCAGTGTCTGCTTTGTTGTAGAGTGCACGGTATTATTTAAACTATATTCAACCCGGCCTAACATGATGGACAAATGGCATGACTAACGGGCTCACTTATTTTACTAAGCAAGAACTTAATAGCTCTGTTTACACGTTCCACTTGCCCATTTGCTTGAGGAGAGGCGCCAGCGACCCTTACGTGTAAAATATTGTTTTTTAACAGGTAGGCTGTTATTGTTGTTTCTTAGGAATACTATGGAGATTATGTTCGTTTATACGAGCCGGGGCCGAGCACATTATACAGCGTACACAGTTTCGGATAGACCTACCTACTTTCTATTCATAATTTTTCGAAAATAATAATTTTTCTTCAGCTGATCACTCGTCTTCTCGGTACCTAAGTAGCCAATTTTCTCATGAACTAGCTTAATAACGTTACTCTCCATTTCGCTAAGACGAAAAGCTGTAATAAATCTTCTCTACTTCTTCTAAAGCCAAGTCGTCTACTAGCTCGTAACCTAATACGACTTATTTTTATAATCTCGTCACAGTCTACAGCATACACAATTTGAAGATTAGTTGCGCCCTCAATGCAATCACTTATAGCGCCAGTAAGTGATTCTACCGGATCGGCAGTTCCAGTAGAGTGGCAGCGACTCAGTGCATCAACGTGGACCATATTGGCGCCACCTCGGTGTTGGATTGTGTAGTTGTAATTTTCTAACTTCAATGCTCATCTGCCTATCTTTCTATTAAGTTCCTTCTTATTCAGGGTTAATATGAGCGAATTGCAGTCTGTTAATATTTTGAACGGAATTTTATCTAAGTAGACGTTAAAACGACGTTAGGCATATATTACTGCCAAAGTCTCTAATTCAAAACTATTGTAATGCGCTTTCACAACAGTCGTGGCTTTGGAGAAATACATCACCGGAGGCAGCATGCCATCCGACTGTCTCTGTAAAACTGCTCTGAAGCCAAGCTAGCTTTCATCACAATGTAATTCAGTTTGTTATATTA
The DNA here is from genome assembly GCA_907269105.1 of Volucella inanis. Classification (NCBI taxonomy): domain Eukaryota; kingdom Metazoa; phylum Arthropoda; class Insecta; order Diptera; family Syrphidae; genus Volucella; species Volucella inanis. Next base: position 61,925,599 of record OU026155.1, read on the forward strand.
GGAATTAAACTCCGTCACGATTCAACTGTTCAGTGGTCTTGCAATCCTTGCATAATTTGGTATGAATTTCCTGAAATACGAGAATAACCCTAAGCATGTTTTTACTTCCCTTTAGTTGGTGGGTGGCGGGTATGCCCGAATAGCTTCTATATGAGAATCACTTTGATATATAACTTCTGAATTGATAAGACTACCTAAGTACTCTATATTACTGTAACCAAACATGCATTTATTCAGCTTCAATTCGAACCCTTTCTCTTTCGCCTTTCTTAAGACCTTTACTATCAGCCGCAGGTTTGTTTCGAAGTATGCCAACTGTTCCTATGATAATATCATCCATATTCTTTAGACCGAAAGACATACGCATTTACTCGAATAAGCTGTATACACTCGAATACGGTTTAACAAAAGACGTATATTTAACAAATTCAGATGCTAACTTAATGTAAAAAAAATCGTTTCGCAAGTCAAGGGTTGTAAAATATTTCTTCCCACTTAAGTGCTCGACACAATTCTCGATCAGAGGCAATGGGTTATTATCTCTTACATTCAACTTGTTAAGCGGGCGGTAATCCACACACTTTCGGATTACACCATTCTTCTTTCTCACTAGCACTATTGCCGCAGCATATGGGGAGTCACTTGGCCTAATAATATTCTTTGCTAAAAGTTCTTCGATGATCTTTCGTAACTAATTTTTTCTTCGTGGAACAACAAGCGGCGGTGCAGGGACTGAAAGGGTGTGTCATGATTTAACCTAATGTGCACCTCATAATCATATGGTTTCAATTCGTTTTGTTTTGGTTCCAAATATTTGTTCCGAATTACATCTTCTAGCTTCAGGATACTGTTTATTAAGAACGGGGTTGATGTCTACTTCGGATGGCATAACACTCATCTCAATCGGCAAGGTTTTATTCAGAGGCTCATCGCTTACAGCGCAAACCTCCTCCGACTGTACCACAGTTTTCGCATCGACTTCACTACTTTGGTAATACTTTGGTAACTATGTTCAACATATTTTTTGTTGGCAACTGAATGATCTTCTTCCTTACTTTCTTTTACCAAATTATGCTAATAGCATCTACTACACTACAAACGTTATATGGGGCATCTTCATGTTGGCTGCGATAGTTTGGAATCTGGACGGCATCGGTTCTAGGATCGGCAGCGGCAACAGTGACGGCGATTCTTTTGGCAAGGTTCGGTATTTTCTTCGGGTTTGGGCAGATGCGGTGATCATGTCCCGTTTGTCCAGGGGAAACAGCTGTTATCTGTCCTCTTTTCATATGGGCACTTGCTTTGGTAGTGTCCTATCCGCGTGCCGTTGTAACATCGGACATCGGTTGCATCGGTTACCTCAGTTTTTGCATAAGGCTTGGGCGTCAGTGTTTTTTGCCTCGAATTGGTGGCGGCTTCGGGTTTAACGGACAATCGATTAGCTCGACGTTGCTCGTACAGAGCCAGCGACTTCTTGAACTGATCCATTGTGCGGGAGTTCACCAGCAGGTGCTATTCAGGCGAAGTATCTTGCATACCATCGATGATGAAAACAATTAGTTAAGATTCGTCAATGTAGTTGCAGCGGGCAGCAATATTTTCCATCTCCAACACGTAGCGGCGAATGTTATGCTTCTTATTCTATCGGTGATTCGTCAAGACCTGGTATATTTCGCTGCGACCGATCGCACGGCTGAACTCTCGTATTAGCACTGCCTTCAAATCATCATAGCGTCCATTTGTTGAGAAGCAGTTTGGCTGTGCCAGTTACCAAATAACTTTTTTGCTGCTGCACAGATGTACCCAAAGCATTTAAGACATTTTCGAAATGTCTAAAACAATTTTTGTACCTGTATTAGTTAAAAGTTATAGCGTTTAAAGCGGTTACACCACAAATTACAGGTCACCCACTTTGAAGGGGTGTAACTTGAAATGGAGTAAGAACTTCAGCGTAACTTCAGGAATATGTCCTTAAAGGATTATACTGCTAAACCATATACCCTGTATATGAGTATATGAAATATGAAACAGTGTCAGTTAATTGTTGCTTAGTAAAGTAGGTATCATCATCGAGTACATGCTTCCACACTTAAAACGACACCATACAAAATTTTAGATTGATTCATCGATTAGTTTTGATTTAACAGCCATTTGTATTAAAAGTGCTTGAGTTTCTTGATACAATTGAGAGAGAATTCGATTTTAATTTTTCTATGGAACGAAGACATTGGATCAGCAAATTTAAATGCGGCCGTACATCTGTTTTCAATGACAGGTGCCCGGTTCGCCCGATAGACATGATTGCGTTGAAAATCGTGCCATTTTTTTTTTTTGCTGCCCCCAAACGAAAGTAGCATATAGTATGAAGCTGCGAACAATATTTGACATGAGACAGCTGTTTCCCCCAGTGTGCCGTGAATGCCGTGATTCCTCACAGTAGACAATAGAAGGATACGGTTGTCAACTTCAAAGTAGTGATTGGAGCTCTTTAAGCGAAACTCATAGGAGTTTTTGGATTGAATCGTCATTGCTGATGTCCCTGCCAATACCATACGCCAGAGGCCAAGCAGCAATCAAAGCCATTTCTTTAGGCGAATCAGCTCCGAAGAAGGCAAAGACGGTCCCATTAACTACGATTTTTTGGGATTCGAAAGGAATAATCCTATTGGACTTTTTGAAGAAAGGGAACACGACGACGGGGCAGTACTACAGTGAATTATTGGATCGATTTGTCAGGAAAACGGGTCCATTTGGCAAAGAAAGCAACAATCAGACAAAGAACAAGTGTATTGTATTATACTTATTAAATGAATTCAACTTAGCATTAGATGATGTCACTTATGCCCAGATATGTTAAATGTTTTGCATAGTGCTCCATTAAGGCAGTCTACACATTTTCTGCTATAGAAATGTAGAAATGCTGCTGACTTTTTGTAGATGTCTGAAAGCAATCGTTTGGTTTGCCTTCATCCTGGAGAGTCATATTGCCAACAGTTGTACTCATGCAATTGTCACTGAAAATCTTAACTGGTAATACAGGCAGATCTAGCGCGGGTTTTTAATCGTAAAATTCTTTTTTTGAAAATCTTGTCTAATAACATCATAGGCCTGATGATAATCATACATGCATAAGTATGTGCATCCACGTGCATACTTCTACATCTACTTATTGTTCTCCAAAGATAAATTCATATACCATATATAGAAAAAAAAAAGTTTAATGACTACACCGCCTACTAAAACCATAAAATTATAAAGCTGTGGGATTTGCATTGGACTTTTTAGTTTATTGCAAGAGTTGTTGTGAAGGATAAATTGTTAAATCGTTGTTATTTGAATTATATCATTAGAATTATAGTATATAAAAAAAATTAAAATTAAAATGTTTTCTTATTAAACACTATTATTTAGAAATCAATTTAAGGGAAACAATATTATTTCTGAGCTTCTACTCAAAAAATCTATGCATAAACACCCTCGCATCTTTCTTCACTTGTGTTTGCTGTAAACAGGCATAAAATATTTACTTTTAACTATATTAACTTTTAACACATGTTAAAAAAAAGGCTTTTGCTACTAAAATGATAGTCGTCAAAAATTCAACTTTTACAAATGTCTTTGTTTTTCCACAAAGCCTTCAGATATAAAATGGAATATTTTAAGTTTGTTCTATTAAAAACTTGGAAGACATTTGTTTTTTGATTATCAAACTCATGTCAAACAATTGTCAGTTAATTTAATATCATACGTTCGTCGACGAACTGGATATCGTTGTGGTTGTCGCTGTCTATGATATTCGAACAATGGTTACTTGTATGGTATATATGTATGTATATTACATGCCAAAGTAAAAGAAAGGTTTTACTCAATGTGGGGGAAAAAATAAAAATGCTTTTGCACAAAATGTGTATCAAATATTTCACTGACAGATTGACACCTCATGTATGTCCGTCGTTCTCGATTTTAAGGAGGCAGTTCGTCGTTTGATTAAAGACTCGATTTGATTAAGCTTAACTCAACTTAAAAATAGTTTCAATTAATTTTATCAGGAATATTCAGCTATTAACACATTCATATGTTTATTATTTTTTTGTTTTATTTAAATTGTGTCGTCACACATGTATCAATAAAAGTTTGTTTTTTTCTTTGACATATTTTCAGATGAGTAGTGGGAAGAAAGATTCCATAGTTACTGTAGCAGCACTAGGAAATCTAGCTGGGTTCAATACTATCCACACGGTTGTACGGAGGACAACTGGAAGTAAGTAAAGATTAATCAACAAATTTATTAATTTGTATTAAAAAAAAATTATAAATAAATGTATTTCGAATTATGAAAACATTAATTCTACATTCCGTTATAATATAATACATATGTAATAAAATAATAATATATTAATTGATAATATTTTAATTTGTAATGCAATAAAATAGTGTAATAAATTGTAAAGCACACACGTAACTACTCAGTTGGACACTCTATTACTTTGGACGATCGGGTCGAGCTGTCAAAAGACAGACCAATGAGTTCGCTCGTTCTATCGGCCAATCAGATCGCTTGTTCTATTGAAGGAGATTCGCGTCAAAAAGAAATGTGTCACTTTTAATTAGTGGACAGTTGAAAGCTAGAAGACAAAACAAAAAGACGTTTGAATAAAGAGTGTAAATCAATTATATTTTTTGGTGTTTTAAAACTCGGGTACGTAAAACAACCACCCTTAAAATGATGGATGTGCTGCAAAGCGCAGGTATTGATGTGCCTGTAACGATGTTTGAAAATCGGGACGTCATAGCCGCTGACCCGATGAGCACAATTGCTGATGTCGACGCCGCTTTGGTCGCCGGTTCCATACTCCCAATTGAAGCCACTGATGCCACCGACGCCGCCAACTACATCGCAGATATATATACTTACGACCACGATACCCACGTTCGTCTTTCCAAGACAACGAACACGCAATCACTAAGTTTGATGGTGAATCCAGGTGCTACAACGTGCATGATTTCATACGAAACTTTGAGAGAGTGATGAATAGGTCAGTGCAGATGACCTGTTCCATTATACATCCTTATGCAACTCCTTGACCGGCATTGCCAAGTTACTGCTTAATACAAATGCACTCGACTATGGTGATCTGAAGGCGATGCTGATAAAAGAGTTTAGTCGCGCATTCATCCGTAGTGAAATGTACCAACTACAAGAGAGATAACGTCCACCGGTATGTGTTGGAAATGGAAAACATCGCTGCCCTCTGCAACTACATCGACGAATTTGAATCGATTCAACACCTACTGTTGAATTCGCAGACGATGGACCAGTTCAAAGATTCTTTGGACCTGTACGAGCAATGACGCGCAAATCGACTCGCTGCTAAACACGAAGCCGCTGCCATTGCAAAGTTAAAGCCATCTACGTCTAAAAATACATATTGTAAAAACTGATAATTGATTGATTGTGACTGATGCAAGAGAAGTCAGATGCTTCAACTGCACGCAAAGGGGTCATTACCAGAGTAAATGCCCATAAGAAAAGAGGCCAGAAAGTAGCTGTTTCCGCTGTTGGAAAACTGTCAATCAGAAACACCACCACTGCTGTTTCTGATCTCACGAATGATGCCGCTGATGCACGATACTGCTGCAGCACCCAGGATTAAGATGAACTTGAGGACTTCTGTAGTGCTGTAGATGCTATTTACTTGGTAAGTGTTGCCTACTATATTAGTCGAGTAAAACACAAGAAATTTAAGAAATGTAAATTTATACGTAAATCTGACGTGCCGCTGCTGAACCGCTTTAAAAACATTGCTGTTAAATCGAAGTACACCGGTCTCGGAAAACACACACTAATGACATACGGGAAAATAAAAGCTAAAATAAAATTCATAAATCGAAGCGAATCTGTATTTTAAAATGTTGTGCCAGATGAAACAATGTGCATTCCATTATTCTTAGATCGTTATTTCCGAGATATATTTAATACGCACCTATGTCAAATAAATAAAGTCTCGAAATTTTTAAACCGGTTTAATAAACAATCACAGTTTTGTGTGCTTGACTCCAATTTTGTTATTAGTTTAGAAGAAGTAAAAGGTTATTCAGTTGCCGATGACTTATTTGTTCGCCCTAATGAATTGCAAACCGCTGTAGTACTGTCAGAGAAGGTTTACGTCGTTAAAGATAAAAATATAAATAAAAGTATGTTAATCGATGTGAGAAAGGTGCAGACTAAGGTAGATGTTAATCCCGTTTTGGATAAACAGTATTTCGAAAGGTTAGTAGATATAATTCGGGATAAATATTTGGAAGCAAAGCAAATTGAGTATAAACCGAATGAATATGAAATGCTCATAAAGTTAACTCATGATACACTCTGTAACATTTGGCCTCCACAAGAAAAATAGATTACTGATGACCTGTTAGCAAAAAATATTATTAGGCCAAGCGACTCCCCGTATTCATCTGCAATAGTGTTAATGACAAAGAAGAAGGATGAAATTCGGAAATGTGTAGATTATCGCCCTTTAAATAAATTGACTGTAAGAAACGGCTTTTTCCATGTAAAAATGGCACCTGATTCTATAAAAAAATTCGGCGGTCAGTTTGAGTATGTGCGTATGCCTTTTGCTTTGAAAAATGCACCAGCTGTCTTTCAGAGGTATTCATAATATATTTTGTGATCTGATTGACAGTGGTCTTATTATCATCTATATGGATGATATCATCGTAGGAACAGTCGATTTCGACTGCAGTTAGTGTCGGAAGTTTTACGACGAATGAAAGAGAGGGGCTTAGAACTAAAATTAAATAAGTGCAAGTTTGGTTACAGTGATATAGAATATGTTACATTACTTATGTTACCGCATTAATTCAGAGGGAATATTCCCAAGTTATTCACATATAGAGGCTATTCAAGAATATAAAGCGCCATCAAACCAGAGAGAGAGGTAAAAGCATGCTTGGTGTTGTTTTCTTATTTTAGGAAGTTTATACCAAATTATGCAATAATTGCCAAACCCTTGCAACAGTTGATCCGTGATAGAGTCCAATTTGTTTTTACTGATGAATGCGAAAGTACATTTAACGAACTAAAGAGAAGGCTGTCTTTGGCACTGGTTCTCTCAATTTATGACCCAACGAAGCAAATCGAGTTGCATTGTGATGCAAGTTCTGCCGGGATGGAAAGCTGCATCCGGGGATGTATTTTTCTAAGGTCACGACCACCGCTGAAGCGCGCTACCATGTTTGAAGAATAATTATTATTTTCCAAAAATGACGGAGAAGGTTGATAAGTTTATAAGAAACTGTGTTCGTTGCATAATGTGTTAAGCCCTTGCTAAATGTATAAATGAGCGTAATCCCTATAGTATTCCCAAAAAGCAGGTTCCGTTTGATATCATACATTTCTACCATTTTTGTCCTTTGCCGTCTATTTGCCTTTACTAAATATGTCCGTTTATTTGCAGTTAATTCTATGAGTATCAAGGAGGTAAGAGCCTGCCTGGATAAGTATTTCAGCTATTATAGCCGACCGAGACATGTTATAACCGACCGATGTTCGTGTTTTACGTCCCTTGAGTTGGACGCATACCTGATGATTATCATTTCCCATGTCAAGGCGACTGTCGGGTCTCCTAAAGCAAATAGGTAAGTGGAACGTGTAAACATAGTCACTAAGCTTATGCTTAGTAAAATAAGTTGGCCCGTCAGTCATACTAATTGGTGCAGCATGTTGGGTCGAGTTGAATATAGTCTGAATAATACTGTTTACTCCACTAAAATACAGACGCCAAGCAAACTACTGTTTGCGGTAGAGGTGAATTGGTCGATGAGTTAACAAGTATCTTGAAGAAAAATGCTGTGCGACTTCAGAACGCGATTTAAAAGGAATGAGGTTGTCTGTTTCCGACGCCATTGCTAAGTCACAGGAGTACAACCTGAATTATTTCCTTGTACAAAGTAAACCTGCAAAAACTTACTCCGAAGGTGATTTTGTCCATATATTATCCATAAGGTTTTACCGCATGATCGGTATGTCATAAGGGACATCACACTACTTACGATGGTGTGATTGAGGCTTTGCATATTAGAAAATGGTTGAGAGACGAAAATGTATGTTATGGATGTTATGGATATAAAAGGTATGTTATGGATTAAGCAAAAGTTAATAGTTTTCAGCTATCGAGATTACAAGGTGATTCAGTCATATTTCACATATAAAGTCCAAAGTAGTACTCTCCTTTAATTATGGTACGAATCGAGCAGAAGATTTCATAAGGTCGACATTGGGTCAGTTATCTAAGACAGTGGTTGGATAATCGTTGAATGTTGTATTTCTAGGAATATTAACTTATCATATGCTGCGATGCTAGAACCCATAGTAAACTTTTTTGGCAACATTTGGCATAAATATAAGACTAATAATTACATCTTATCACTGGAATATCTGGAACGCTTTTGTTTGACAAGGAGTACAATGAACAAGGTCTATAACCTCGTGTTCTGATAGAAAAAAGGAATAATAAAAGATAAAAAAGAACACATTACATTTAGCAAAAAACTACTTCGGCAAACCTATACTATTGGGTTAATGCTTTGTTTTATTAATCAATCATACAAGCATTGTTTTGAGCTTGGCAAAAAGGAAATAATCGCTGGGTGTGAAATCTGGATAATACGGTGGATGCGGAAGCAATTCATGCAGTTTTACTATGTATCGTTGCGACCAACTGTGATATGAATTTAAATAGATATACTTGTACATATGCACATAGATACATATTTAGGTGATTTTTGTAATAATAATTAGCAAATTTTACGCGAATTTAACAAAAATACAACATACGTATAATCAACTTATTGTAAGTATGTTTTCATTATGAGTTAAATGAAATTTAAAATAAAATCAGAAAAATGTTTAGACTCTTTAAGAATTAAAATAAAAACGAGATACAATCCGAGTGCGAGGATGTTATATACCAGTATTCAATTTTGTTCATAAATCATTTCAGATTTAATGATTTATGTCGTAAATGCAAATTCATTTTAGACTTCCTATATTTTGCCTCTACACATATATAAATATATCGTATGTGTGCTTCTAAACCTTTTAAAAGTCGTAAAAATTGTTTTCTTTTTATTTAGTAACTTTATAATTAGCCAAACATATAAACATAGTATAAAAGCACATAAAAATATAGTTGTTCACGTTGATAAAAACTCAGAATATTCGATGTTTACTGGGTTTTAACATATACCTAATTTGTAGTTTCACGATAAAAATGAAGCTTTACGATTACATACAATTTCAGGTGAAATAAGTGTTGTATAGGGTTTTCTAATAACGACTTGACAAATTTTTTTTTTAAATAAAAGGCAAACCATTTGAGATATTTCAAAAACTTTATTATTGGCTTGAATTACATTCAAAACATTTATGAATGGAACTCGACTTCGTTCATATGGCCACCTCGGGCACGTTTGCAGCGGTCGACTCGTTAGTCCCAATTTTCAACGACTCGGCCACACATTTTGGCCGAAACGGCCGCTATTTCGCATTCAATGTTGGCTCTGAGCCCTTCTGTGAGCCCCGCAGAAAATAGTCAAGCGGCGTTAAATCGCACGAACAAGGCGACCAATCGACTGGCCCGTGTCTTGAGATAACACGCTTATCATACTTGCTCTTCAATAAATCGATTGTAGCGTGTGCTGTGTGGCTTGTGGCACTATCCTGTTGAAACCACATGTCGTCCAAGTCCATATCTTCCAATTCGGGCAAAAAATAATCGGTGATCATGGCGCGATAACGCTGACCATTCACAGTAACGTGACGATCGTTATCGTCGACGAAAAAATATGGCCCAATAACGCCGCCGGCATGCAAACTACACCAAACAGTTATTTTTTGTGGATGAAGTGGTGACTTATGAAGCACATGTGGGTTTTCACCCGACCAATAACGCATATTTTGCTTATTGACGAGCCCATTGAGCCAAAAATGAGCTTCGTCAAATTCATCATCTTGGCGCATCTACTCCAGAACTCAATTGGAGAACGTACGTCGCTTCAAATGGTTTATCGGCTTCAATTATTGAGTCACCTTAATCTTGTATGGGTGTAAACCAAGATAATTACGCAAAATACGCCATAATGTGGTCTGAGCGATGCCCAATTCTTGAGAACGCCGTGGAATTGACTGATTTGGATCGTTTGCTACGGACGTCTGAATGGCAGCGACATTTTCGACACTTCGACCAACCCGTTGTCTCACTAACACGGCAACATCACACAACGAATATGTAGACTTAAATTTTTGCACTAAACTTGTTATTGCCTGTCTACTAGGGCGAGAATTACGACTGAAAATTGTAGTTAACGTTCTTAAAATTGCAGTCACCGACTCCGAAAATCTGAATAAATTGACAGTGACAGTTTGATGATTAGTGAAATAGTGCGTTCACAAATTAAATTCAAAGTTGTCAAGTCAATATTGGAAAACCCTATATATGCATTCACACAAATGTATGTACATACATGCATATTTGAAAATGCTTTTTTTTATATTCTACTAGCCTCCTGTTTATATATGTACATGCATGCATGTGTATATACTTTTTATTTTTTGTCAATTTCCCAAATTAAATAATAAAGTAATATTATAATAAAGTAAGTAATAAGTAATAATAAATAAAGGGTAGGTATCAGACTTTGATATTTTTTAAAATCTTGACATATATACAATATATACCTATATTTTGACCTCAAACCAAGATTAAAAGAAAATGTTTCTAAAGTGTTACTTACTATATAAATAATTGTTACTATACATTTTTTTCAGCATATTGAGTTGACTAAAATATGTTTTGACCAAAATAAGTACTTCACCGCAATTGAAAACATTACATTAAATACCAGAATTAGAGGCTTGAAAAATTTTTTTCAATAAATTTTGTCCAAAATAGATTAATCTCTCAAAAATATCTTTCAAAATAGTAATTTTAGAATAGACAGTCCTACTTATGACTCACGTTTGTTCCATTTTCTCTTTAAGGAGATGTACATACAGTGTGCAGCAAACTCTTGATGGGTACCCATTGTCTAAGGAAATTATGGTTATAATTGTTTCTAACAGATCTGTTTCTTTACAAGTTTAAATGTTGACTTGTACCTTCTTAGAGGCAAAACCAAGAAATGATAATAATTCACTGAGAAAAAAATGAATATGCGCAATATTCACAAGGAACACAGCAAAATTTTTGATACTTTTGGTGTATGCATATTTGTTTGTCAATAATAACGGCGATCTCTAATGCAAAAAAGAAAAGGAATTATTTCAGTTTGGTCAAAACCATAGATGAACTAACATAGATGGCAAAATCGACTTATACTTTCGCAATCCCTTAAACTCCTCGCAAATGTACTGTAAGTTTATTACCAACATTTGTTAAAAGCCCGTAAACTGCTAGAATGTGAGCAATTTATACGTAAAGTTGACTATGTGTGGGAGGGAAATTGACATTGTTGACAAATCACAAAGAGGTCGGACTGATAGAGGCAATCACTGGAAAGCGGTTTTTGGCACGGCCAATAATCTGGAAAATTTTCCCTCTATATTAGTTCATCTATGGTCAAAATCTAAGTGAATATATGAATATAGAGAGCAGATTTTTTTTTTAAGAATTTTTTTAAAAGTATCTTTTGTACCACAAATATTACGAAGCCGAGAAAGCCACAACTCTTTTGATGAAATTGAGGATCTTTCTGGTGGAGATTTTGAGAAATTCTCTAGGGATGAAAATTTCTCTGGGGAAGTTTCGTCTCCTTAAGGCACTTAGAGCCATACCTACATTCACATAAAATGTGTTCTGCAGATCATGTCAAGCTCGAGGATTTCAGAGAAAAGATTCATTCAATCCATGTGGTTTGAGTGTTTAATCTCTCCTGTTTGTAGTAGCCTGACCGTGCTGGGTATTGACATCTTCATTATAAAGATATGGAGCGGCTTTAAATTAATGAATTCTTTTATAGCTGCTGAGGGGTGGTATCCGCCGGTGATACCGAGGCATGCAAGTCTTTGTAGCGGCTGCAGCTTTTGCATGACATTTCGCTTTTACTTTGTTCCATCATTACTGATAAATATGGATGATATATCCAATTGATGAAGTTTAGGGTTAATCCCCAGATCTTACAATACATACAAAGCAATCCCACATGGCTTCAGTCACTTTGGTAATTTTATTACTAATATGTGAATTCCAAGTTAGTTTTTTTTTTTATCGAAAGTCATTCTAAGATATTTAACTTAATTGGAGTTTACAATTTCTGTACCGTTAAATGAGATCTGGTGAAGTCTCGGATTTCTTTTCCGAGTGCCGTCATTTACTTTCGTCGGCATTTCCTATTGTTTGGTAACTCGGATTACTAGAAGGTCATCATTAATGTCCAGTGACCACAAGACTAGTGAGAGGACATTTTCTTGTGGAGAACCTTTGACGGCTGAGACAAAAATTTTAGTCTCACCGAAAGATGTGGAGATTTTCTGGTTTATGAGCATCGCTTTAATCCAACGGTTAATGGGATGGTCAATACTATTTTTGGACATGGCTTTTGAAATGGATTCATACCCGCTATTACCAAAGGCACCTTCAATACCTGGAATGGCACATATTGCAATTTCCTTTTGTCGGTAGGTAGATTTGAAAAATGGAAAGGAAGGAATTAATCTTAGAAACAAGAAAGTATCATGAAAGAAGAAATTCATATTAACAAATTGCTGGAATAATTCGAAAACCTAAACCTTCTATTCAAAAATTAATAAGTAAAACAGAGAAGTCAATCGAAAAGAAGTCAAGATCTGGGCGCTCTCGGATTTTTACAGATAGAAATAAACGAATGAAAGAGGGAATTATTAGAAAAAAAATCCTTTTTAAAGTGCGCCAAATATAGGGTGATTCATCGTGAGGTTTGATTTTCAATAGGCTTTTTTTGACAGATCACGAGTGACTCCTATCTGCTTTATTATTTTTATTCACTAGCGTTTGGCAAGTTATCATGGAAAGACTCACATCACAACAGCGTCTCCAAATTACGAAAATCAGCCTTCTATGAGAAATGTTTTTCGTGCGATTCGAGGAACTTACGTTTGCCAATACCATTCGCAAATTTGAGTCCCAGTTTACATTAGTGGATCATATTCGACCAGTAGCAGCTGTAGCTGAGTGTGACGTCGTCGTTCTCAGCAGCTTGGCTTGGCGTATTCAACAACTTGGCGTATTTACGTCCTAAAAGCGTACAAAATTCAACTTATGCAAGAATTGACTCCAGACGGGCTCTGGAAAAACTCAATGAAAATCCTGTGCTTTATCGTGAAATTTTGTTTAGTGATAAAGCCCATTTCTGGCTCAATGGATACGTTAATAAACAAAATTGCCGTATTTGAGCTGATGATGAACCCGAAGAGTACCATTAAAGTACATTAAGTACATTAAAAACAACGGTATGTTGTTTTTTATGGGCTGGTGGAATCATTGGTCCATATGTCTTCAAAAATGAGGCAAATCAGAATGTTACCGTCAATGGTAGCCGTTATCGCGCCATGTTAAGGACTTTGTTTTTCCTGAAATTCAAGCACATGATTTTGGTGAGCTCTGGTTTCAACAAGACGGCGTAACGAGCCATACAGCTCGTGAAACAATAGACTTGTTGGGAAATCATTTTGGTGAGCACCTAATTTCACGTTTTGCTACGGTAAATTGGCTGCCTAGATCGTGCAATATTACACCTTTGGACTATTTTGTCTGGGGATATGTAAAGTCTCAAGTCTTCAGGAATAAGCCAGCTACGATTAACGCTTTGGAAGTCAACAAAACTATGTTCGAACGAGTCGCCTAAAGTTGGTCCAACATTTACATGATATCAATTTCAAAAAGTAAATGTAATGAATTTTTCTTTTAACCGAAAATAAAAATTTTGAGTTCACTTTCAAATTTATGTGTCTTTATTTTACATTTTAAATCAAACCTCACGATAAACCACCCTATAGAACCGCAATGCAGAAAGAGTTTTTAAATATTACTGTTTCGGCATACAACTAGTTTGGTATAAATTCTGTACCACCAGAAAACCTTTCGTCGGCGAAGTAAATGAAAAAACAGAAAAGGGTGGCAGCTTCCTTCGATATCTTTACAGCTCGTTTAACAGCCTGTTTATGGCACGGAAGCCTTAAAATGAACATTTCACCTTCACGTCCAGATTCCGCGATGCTCTGAATTTCTTGGTCACAAAAGTTTTGCATAATCGGTGTGTCGGAAACCTTTTCTTGCCAATTTATTAAATCGATATACGTTGATGCATTGAAGTTAATAAGCGGCACTTCAAATGGCATGGGTGTTGAAGACCGAGGCATAATACGTGTTTTTAATATGCTGCCAGTTCTCTAATGTGTTTATTGTTATTTGTTACCATAGCAATAAGAATGTTTTCAGGATGCGCAAAATAACCATTCCGCTGAATGAAAGGATCGATTACGTTCTTAAGTTCTTCTGGAAAATATCTGGAGGCCATAGCTAAGTTAAAAAATGGTGTGTACCATCTTTACAAGATGGTTTATATTTGATGGAGAACTAAGATGGCTCGTAAGCCCTTACAACAAAAGTGACCAAAATGATCAAGTTTTCCGAAGGTGTCTCTATTGTTATATATGGTATAAATGCATTATGGGATTGGCTCGTGTGAGATAAAGCGCATGAGACATTTTGCCTGGTGATTTATTGGACAGATCTTGTGTTAATCTGTACTTAAATCTTTAGCCATTTCTGGTATAACATTCCCTTCAATATCGAAATATTTTAACAGGTTATTGTTCGCAGGTTTCAAGTGCTTTTCCCAAAGGTCCAGTGTAAGACTTAGGTCCCGAAGTACATCCATCAATATGTTGAAATAAGTATCGTAAAGGTAGTTCATTTATGTGAAGTAATCATATTATCCATTGAAATAGTTTTTGAAGTTTTGTTTTAAGTACTCTTATAATACCGCCGTACTTTTTTGTATTCACATTTGTACCGTAACAACTGATAGCCATAGGATGATGTTGAGGTATCACCTTATCTGATAGAAAACTTGATAATTTGTACTCCTTTGGCAGAACCAGTCTTAGGAACTACATATCCCATGTATATAGATACTGGCTCTTGCAGCAAAGAGCCAATTGTAGTTTTGTAGATTTTCTAATTTTTTTCATAAATTCTATGGTTTTGTCTTTTCTGCCATCAAAGTATAATGCAAACAATTCTGCAGTTGTCTTTTCGTTCATTAACTTCTCTCTGGTTTTAGTTTTCTCTCTTCGTATTTTATGTCTGTCGATGACCCCGACTTCAGACCCAATATCAAACAAAACAGACGAGACTCTCGCTGCTGCTGCCCTATCGGATACTCCATACCTATCACATGTTTGCGATAATGAAGGAAAATCAACGTTTGAGGTAATTATTCTTTTCTTCTCAGGAAAGTGTTTTTCTTTGGGCGGAATGAAGTTATCCGTACTTTTGAAATTTTCAGATGCTGACGATGAGGTTGAATGAGGGAATGTCGAAGAAGTACTAATTTTTAAAACAACGGACGTAGAAGTATGTATTTAAAGCAATAGCAGTTTGGCATTTTTCTAGTCTGTTTTCTTCCTAAACTTTTTCGCAGCCTTTTAGTGACAGTAACATCAATTCCACTGATTACCATACTTCGTACGTTTCTTTGGTCAACTTAAATGCTTGTTTCGGAACCTTTTTATCTTTGGTGCAGAAGCACTGATTGAATTCTTTGCATTTGCATGCCGTAATATCAAAAAGGAACTTACCACTTTGCTGAAAACTTTTTAATTTTTCTGGGGAGAGTCTCTTGACAGATTTTAGTAAATTCTTGTATTTTAAATGATATGTTTTGAACATCTGTATGATTCTGGTTCTTGTTACAGTCGAAATAGATGCAGATCGGCATATATTTTCTATTTTGGATGTTTCTATAGCTGCTATTTCTGGAAAGGTGGGCTCTTTGCAGTTTGCAATTCGAATTTAAGTTGACGCCTCGGCCATTCATAGTACATTATTACACCTTCATAAGTTGTCAGAACATTTTTTTTATATCACAAGAATCACCAAAAATAGGACATTTAAATACACTTCATGTTCTTTGTATTTTTTTTTTTTTTAAGAGTATAGTTTAATATTTGTAAAAAAGACGATTATATGACTGATGCACACGGAAAACAATAGTGAACTGATATGAAACAAAAAGCGTGGCTAACTAGATATTAAAAAAAAGTGATTCGTCTCTATTGATTACGAACAGGTAGATTTTTGTTTTAATTTGTTTTTATAAGAGTTTCGGTGTGATTGCGGAAATAGTTATCGTTACCCGAATAGAATACTATTTTGCATTTATGTATATATGTCAGCCTATAAGAAATGTTTTTTTTTATTATTACATATATACCGATTAACAAAAAAACCTAGTGTACGTCCAATTTTTGGGTCGATAGCTTAGTCATAATCGATGAGATCATGACAAAGTAGTGTACTTAAAAATTTTGCAAGAAAATTTCCTTCAAAGTGCACAAAAAAAGTCCAAAAAATGTTTACTCCTAAGAATATCGCTCAAATTGCGAAGATGCGGTTGATAAATAAAGTTCCTCACTTACTAGTATTCCATGTCAAACCGACGTGAAGAAGTTAACAGGCTTAAAGATTATCTGTGCTTAAGGTACTCAACAAAGTATGTATTAGGTAAATCTTATTTCTGCAAATCTGTACAATATAAACAAACACTTTTGATTGGTCGAAGTGTCGAAAATATCGCTGCCGTTCAGACGTCCGTAGCAAACGATCCAAATCAGTCAATTCCACGGATTTCTAAAGAATTGGGCATCGTTCAGACCACATTATGGCGTATATTGCGTAAGGATCTTGGTTTACACCCATACAAGATCAAGGTGACTCAAGAATTGAAGCCGATGAACCATTTGAAACGACGTACGTTCCCCGATTGGGTTCTGGAGAAGATGCGCCAAGATGATGAAATTCATCGCAAAATCATCTTCAGAGACGAAGTTCATTTTTGGATCAATGCGTTCGTCAATAAGCAAAATATGCGTTATTGGTCGGGTGAAAACCCACATGTGCTTCATGAATCACCACTTCATCCACAAAATATAACTGTTTTATGCGGTTTGTATGCTGGCGGCGTTATTGGGCCATATTTTTTCGTCGACGATAACGATCGTCTTGTCACTGTGAATGGTCAGCGTTATCGCGCCATGATCACCGATTATTTTTGGCCCGAATTGGAAGATATGGACTTGGACGACATGTTGTTTCAACAGGATGGTGCCACAAGCCACACAGCACACGCTACTATCGATTTATTGGAGAGTAAGTATGGTGAGCGTGTTATCTCAAGACATAGGCCAGTTGATTGGCCGCCTCGTTCGTGCGATTTAACGCCGCTTGACTATTTTCTGTGAGGCTATGTTAAGTCATTGGTTTATGCCAACACGCTGACGACGTTGGAAGAGTTCAGAGCCAACATTGAACGCGAAAGAGCGGCCGTTTCTGCCGAAATGTGTGGCCAAGTCGTTGAAAATTGGGTCCAACGAATCGACCGCTGCAAACGTGCCCGCGGTGGCCATATGAACGAAGTCGAGTTCCATTCATAAATGTTTTGATTGTACTTCAAGCAAATAAAAAAGTTTTTGAAATATCTCAAATGGTTTGCCTTTTATTTAAAAAAAAAAGTTGTCAAGTCGTTATTAGAAAACCCTATACATACATTTTTAAACATTCATAGTATATGTATATTAAAGCAGTTATAAAAAAAAAAAATCTGCAGTGCAATTTACATTGATTGATCTGGGAAAAAAAATATTTTGATTTGAAAAATCTCATTAACGATTTACATACTATGTATACGGTATCTATGGTATGTACGAGTAGAATGTCACTGTCACTTTCGTGGATATCTTTACTTGAATGTGTGCACAATGATTTTATATTTTCCCACTTTTTACTTTTTTTTAATTTTTGTGCATATGTACATATGTACGTTTATATGCATAAGCATAATGAACGCATGAATAAAGTGCAAAAACTAAATGAAAAAACAAATTGTGAAGTGTCGAATTACGAATCTCAGAAATTATACCGTGGAACCATCTGTTTACAAAGTCGAATAAGTCAACGTTTCTTGATCCTGCTCGATTTTCAAAATGTCATCTGTTTAACTTGGTCCGAAACCAAAACAATATACTATGTTATATGAATGTGTGCTTGCATGTGAACGATCTGGAGGAATTTTATCTCTGCGTCAGTATGTCACTCAAAAATTGATCACTCAAAACGAGCTACTCCTTTGTGCACTCTGTTGCTGTTCTCTTTGCTTGCACGGAAATTGTCTAACAAAACTTGTTTGGGATTGTGAAGCTAGTTAACATTCGCTTCGCTCAATCCATACACTTGTATGGATATACATTCATATGGACGTGTTTGTACGTATAATTTACTCTTAGATTTTTTGATTCTACGAGTATGGTAACTGTCGCTGTGTTATAGAGCACATCCGAAATTTCGACCAAAATTCCAAGGTGTTTCATTTGCTGTCACATAGGCAATAACATCTGCTCGACTTGCTGCTAAGTGACGCAGCTTGTAAAATACGATTGTCCATATATTATAAGTGTGCACATACATACATGTGAGTATGTACCTCCATATAAGAGATTTTTTGCAGCTGAATAAAGTTTCCCTATCTATCTTTGCCTTAACCATGGCCTGCGCTGGCGTGGTCACCACTGGAGTTGGAAGACAGGCATACGATAATACTCTCTTTCGCTCAGTGCAAACATGATTACACTAGCAAACAGCAGGTTATCTGACTCTGCCTGACTAGTTACTCATTCCGTATCGCGACGCTGAATATGATCAGTCAGTTAATCGTAGCTTCTGTAGATGTTCGGAAGTAAAGAGAGGATCGGGAATCGCTCAAAGCAAAGTTCAGCTTATTCTTTCGTTCAGCTGTTCGTTCTATACTACTAAAAAAAAAATTTAGTTTCTAAAAGTTCACTTTTTCTAAGATCCGAACTTAATAACATCATTTCAATTGAGATGACTTCGGATATAAGTACCTACGTAATGAACGTCGTGCGTGGATTTACGAATACAGCAATTTTGAGAAATTCGCTTCACTTTATTTGCGTTTAAACATCAAAATTTGATTGCGGTAAGGAGGAGGTAAACAAGTGAATGGCACAATTCGTTCGCGATTGTGTTACAAAATTAAATGTGCCCGCGTATTCGGTGTTTTGTTTAAAATATTACAAATAATTTCGATTTACTTTGGATTAAAAGCAAAGTCACATAATACTTTTGGATAGTAAAAAAAACAAAACAAATTGACTAATTTATTTAATAACTTGTCATATTTTGGTCTGGTTAGAGGAAAGGTGACCGAGCGAAGACGTCGACGACAACGACACCGACAAGAAAAACGATAAAAAGCGAAAACAAGTTCACTTCACATGACTGTTATAAATATGTATCTAAATATGTGTGGTTGTTAAGTTACTGCGAGGTTTTTTTCTTATTTTCATCTAGCTCACCGTGTGCTGTAAGAGTTCGTAGGCGATGCAATTATCAAACAACTCAAGTTTAGCTTTTTTTTTTTAAGATATTTTTAAGCAGTGTGTACCTAGTATTGTGACGTTTTTAAATCTAGGCACTTAGTGCGGTTGGTTTTCCGAAAAATGCGTTTACGCTATCATATGCCTGTGTATAAACAAATATAACTAGCAAATTGCCATATTTTTGTAGCCTGTGTAGACGTAGTACCTAATCATTACGCTTTAACGATGTGTTAGTCTCTAACGAGTAGCTATCCACCTTGTGCTCCCTGGGACTACTCTGGTATTTTTTTTATATACATGTATTTTTTTAAATTAATTTGCATGGAAATGAGGGAAAATAACAGCAAACTGAGCAGTTATTTATTAGAAACAATAGTAACTAATATCTAACCAAGAAACTGAGATAAACTGATTCGATAAGATTCGCTATGATTTCACATACCTACATATTATCTGAAAGTATTAATGCGTGTATGTACATATGTATATAAAGTTTTAGGCGTACCTAAATACAACTACCTATTCCCATCCATTCATACTTAAATGTGTGTTGTGCTACACTTATTTTCTTTTCCAAACAACGTGTATTTTATGAATAAGAGGGAGTTAACTGAAGAGCTCTAGTTGTATGTTTGCTTATTTAATCCACAAGCTATTCAACAATATTTGAATCTTGGACCGTTTGTTTACTTAATGTACAAACATACATATAATTTTGAGTATTTTCTGAAAAAGAAAAATATCAAATTTTAATTGACTTTTAAAATTTTCATAAACTTGAAAAAATATCGTAGAATTCAAACTAACAATATGGTTACTTAAAATTTCCATTATCACGAATATGTATGTAATTCGTGAATATTTCGTACATATAAAAAAGTTAAGGGAAAACTAAAATAAAGCAACTTTTCTCTTCCTGGAACTATATTTTTCTAATTTACTATTGTTTTTTATTTAACATTAATTTTTTAACTACATACATATGTACATATGTACGTACATATGATTCCATCTGCACTGATACAGCCTGGCATAAATAATAATATTTTTCAACAACTGTTACATACTCGTATGTTGTTAGACGCAATATGTATATTGCATATTTTTATCATTATTATTATTGCGAAAATATATTTAAACATAGATACATACGGATTTAAGTATATCCATATATTTTCCGATTACACACATATGTATATAATAATAAATCATGACTGTGTATTTATTTTTTAAAAATTTCCTTATACAGAATATTCAGTTAAAGCTATTCAATATTGTCTAGGCCTTTTCCCGTCCCAAAAATGTTTTCCACCCCATTGTAGGTTTGTCCTTAATTCAATGCGATCCTTCAGAACAAGTCGTGTTCAAAAAATAAAGTGACTATATTTTTATAAAACAAATTATTTTTTTATCAATATTAATGTTATTCACCTCAGATATAGTACAATTGTACTATATTTGAATTGAATATTTTTTCAATTCTCGAAGCACTCTTCTAAGCACTTTTTGGTATAGCCTTCAGCTCCTCCAGCGATGCCTTTTTTATTTCCTTAATCGTTGCAAATCTCCGTAGTTTCATAGGTCTCCTCAGTTCAGTCTTTTCAGGTCACCAGTTATGACACTTTTGAGCAAGTTAGGACCATCATTAAAGTCATTCAAGAGCTCTTGAGCTACGCTCATTCGACGGCTCTTCTGATCAAAATAAAGAACTTTTGGAACAAACTACGCTGAAACACGTCTCATACCCAAAATATTCGAGAAAAAACTGCATGATACTAGCCGACCGATATGCCAACATTCTCAGCAACTCCTCTAATGGTAATTCGACGATTTTCCAAACAATTTTCTTCACAGCTTCTAAGCACTTTTTGGTATAGCCTTGAGCTCCTCCAACTCCTTGAACACTCAAGGATAGTAAATTGCCCAAAGACAGCCTATTGCACGAAAACAGAAATCTAGTTTGACACATAATACTATTTGACGTTTATATACAATATTTTAACAAAAAATCCAGGAAAAAAACTTTGATTCTCAAATGAAAACGAGAACCAAAATGTTGTTTCTAAAAAATGAGGGGAAAAGGTTTTACGTCACTTTACTTCTCCGGAGTACGGAGAAAAACCAAAACGAAAACGCTATAAGTATGCTAAATATTTGAATACGTGACATGTGTACCAACACAGGAAAAAAAAAATCGATAACCGAATGTATGTTGCCCGCGAAATTTCAAATGTTGCCTTACTCTTTGAACACGCTGTTTTGAGAAGAACGCGTTTGAAGTTTTGTAATATTTCAAATGACAATTCTGACGGTTCTTTTTTTTTTTTTTTTTTTTTTTTTTTTTTTTTTTAAGTACCAACGTGGAAATTTTTAAATAATATTAATAAAATCTGTTTCGGTTGGTTTCCACTGTGTTTGGATGTTTGGTGGGGGGAGGTTTAAGTTACGGTCTTTCCAGGACTTAGACCTTGTTTGGTTTAAACGATATATTGGTGTTTTATTCAAATAAAACAATTAATCCGATTATTGTAGTTTATACAGCCCAAGATACTGTATCAGAATCGAGAGTAACCCAAAAATCGCATTTTTCTTTACGTTTTTTTACTAAAACTGCTCTACTGAACGGTCACATATGAGTTTCCTCCGTACTGGAAAGCTGCAGAAAATGCTACAATGTCTTAAACATATACGATTCTGTGTGGAGCGGTGACAAGATTTTCTTAAAAGTATAGATATTCAGGGTGTTGGCCCTAAAGCCGGTTGCCAACTGCTAAGTTGTTATAAGTGTAGGTTGAGCAGGGTTCTCTTGTCTTATTTTCCCTCTCTTTCTTGATGTTCTAATTTTTCGTTGAAGCACCCTTTAGTGCACGTCTTATGGGCACATGCTACGGTACGGTAGCAACCGTGAACTTGGAGTTATATTGCTTATATGAATGTAAAATAAATAAATAAATAAATATACAAATATGGTAAACTCCACTAATGCAAGCGAGTTTTTCGTTTATACATACAGGAAAGGCCAAAAACGAGAAAGTTTCCATCAAATTTAGTTAGTGTATGTTCTACAATACATAATCGATCTGAGGGCACAACCCCAAGGATATAAGCGCTGTGCGTCGTGGGCCTTTTAGATTCATTCGCCACAGTCTTAATTGTAACTCCTTGGCTTTTAGGTGAGATAAAAAAACTGGTTTCCTGTCGAAAAAAAAATCAATTAGCGCTTCAGCACTGTTTTGAAATCACTACTCGCGAGACCTATAAGGAATTTTAAAGGGTGAAAGCTTGGCTTAAAACAAAGCCGTGAAAGTGAATATATCGGCGATGACATTAAATTTTATTATTAATATGTATTTTAAGATATAAAAATATTTTGCCTGGGGTGTGGCGTCTAGTTTTAGTCATTGCAAAAAAGCAAGACTGGGCCAGTCTTGCTTAAAATTGATCGGTTCCTGACTGTCGAGGAAGACACCTATTTTTTTATTCCATTCCATTTTTCTCTCACATTTCTGGTTGTAAGGACTTCTGAGAAATGCTGGATTTTGGGAAGTGGAAGGAAATTTTAAATTCTATTGAAAAGACAGCAGTCCTATCCTACAGTTCACATACGAAGCGACAGACTTCAAAATCTTTAATAACAGTGTCTAATTTCCGTTTTGAACTGAATAGGAATCTTACAGAAAAATACATATATTTGAAAGTTGAATTCGGGGTAAACTAGTTAAATTTATTCATATACTTATCGAGTTTTGCTGTAGCCTGATGCGGTACAATGCAATAATTCAAAGGTGCGAATTCAAGGGTAGTGTCAATTTTCTGATATTCTGGCGACTACCACGGCTGTGTGCATTTAAAGAACCATTTCTAGTTGATGTTCTTATCTTTTGCACAAGACTCAAGCTTGCTTTTCGCTTTCGGTTTAATTATCTATATTTGGCTTTCAGTAGAGTTTAAAAGCTAGAGTAATTCTTGCATTCAGTATGTATGTTATTGAATGCATCTAATATATGTATTGATGGGTTCACTTCTTCACCTCAGTCTTTTTTGGAGTTAGCTACAGTATTTTTTAAAGTTTACCATATATTATTGATGACCCAATTTCAACAAGTCTACTCTCTTGGAGTTTTTATAGGGATTAAAAGTATCTATATTTATAATCGGATTAGATCACCAATCGTGATCTGTAAATGATTTTTATTTGGGGACTTTCCAGCTTAGTTCATGGTATTATGGGTATCTACATATTATTTGTTTTATGTGTGGTATACGATATAAGCAACTATATAAACTCCATTTGGTGTATTACTTCTTAAAGATTCAACACAAGTTGTTTTGGATAGTTCACTAGTACCTCCTTTTTTTTTTTTTTTTTTTGATTTGCATAAATTATATCTTGTCTGCTGTTTATTTTCCAATGTTGTGAATGTTTCTGCTTTGCTATCAGTAATTCGACAAATTATGATCTTATATAGAAAAGTACTATGAATTCCATGATATGCTAAAACATTGGAGACACAACTTTAACATGTCTCATCTTATGTTCCCCTCCAACAACTTTTATTTATAATCACTTTACTTTTGAATTTTGGTTACTAACGTCTTAAAAAAAAAAAAAAAAACAATTAATCTCTATGTTTTATACTATGTATATATCTTTTCAAGATATGGCATACCACCTTGATCAAAAGTTCCAGGTGAGGTCACCGTGTGGTGCTCCCATTGTTCCGATTTGAGTTTTATTAAGTTGGTACATCTGTTATTGACATTCCCTATAAATCTTAGCATCATAGCTTGACATTTGCAAAAGTTATGTAGCCAAGAGTACATCTATCTCTGTGTGTGTTGGCGATTTTTAACAATTTTAGAAATGAATTTAAATTTGCAACAAAGAATTTGTATTAAATTTTGTGTAAAAAACGGATTTAATAGTGCGCAAACCTTGAAAATTTTGGAAAAGTGTTTCCGCAACGATTCTCTAAAGAAAACGGTCGTTTACCAGTGGCACGAGCGATTTAAAAGTGGTCGTGAGTCAATCGAAGATGATGAACACAGTGGCAGACCATCGACATGGAAAACCGAGGAAAACATTGATGATAAGACGTTTACGTGAAGCAATTCGCCGAAAGAGACCAGAATTGTGGGCATCATGATAACGCAACGTCGCATTATTGCTATCATTATTCTTAATTATTTGACGAAAAATGCAACAAATACCATCCAACAGCCACCGAATTCACATGATTTGTCTCCCTGAGACTTCTTTCTGTTCAATCGAGTTAAAAAAAACCACAACGGGGAACCACAAAGGAAAAATCGCAGGAAGAACTGAAGGAAATACCGAAAACCAAAACCATAAGTGTATTGCAGTCGATGGGGATTACTTTATAGAGGACAATATAGATTTAGATGAATAAAGTTGTATTTTTAATTTTCTGAATAAATTCCGGTAACTTTGATCAAGGTAGTATGATCTACAGCATAAAATAAGAACTGCTATCTTAACTATTAGTTACTTTGGCAGGTTTGAATTTTGAAGTAGCTTTATTACAGATTGTTATAATATAGCTTATCGGAGTTTGTAAGATGTATTCTGCGTCATCTTAAAAATGTGCTTTGCTATTGAAACTTGTTATTTTAAGTATGATTTAAGTATAATAAAATTTTTACATGGAAATATGTGTATACATATAATTATGCATATAACTATTTAACTATTAACTATATATTTTTTTAAAGAATATATATATGTTATAAAATAACCCTAACCATCTTCAATCTTCTGTTAGTCAGTAATCTTTTTTTGAATTCATATTCTGGAGAGATTTTTTTCTGAATCTAAAACCCCTTCCTGTTAACATTAAACCTTTCATAACCAGTTCAAATTGATATAATGCAATATTTGAGATTTATAAGCAATAACATATATGCATGAAAACATGAAGTGCACCAAAGGGGATCCATTTTTTCAAAATTTGTTCTGGTTTTAAAAAATGAGCATTTATAAAACCGGTAGAGGCTTGATCTTGCCATGATTTTTTAAACTTACTTTTGATTTTTTAAAACATTGTTTTTAGAGCAAAGTATTACTTCCTAATTATTAAAAAAAAAAAACGTAGCTTATTTAAAATTATTTCATATCTTGTTTATGTTCCTTTTTTTTTAGGTAAATTACTAATAAATTCTAATTACTTTAAATTGTGAGCTCACTAAAAAAAAACTAACCAAATTCGATTACTCTTTTCATCTCCTAATAGGTTTTCAACTTTGCAGGATCGATTGGCTTGCCGATGCAGTCACCATATCCGAGCCTTTATTTTTATTTGTTAGGTCGTATTAGGCCAGCCTTTTATTCATGAACTTTTCAGTTCTTGTAAAGATTTTAGTGTCTTTTATTTAAAACCTATATAAGTTAAAAAAATAAAAATACTACATTCATATCATCGATCACCTGATACTTATCTATATTCCGATATACATACTTACGTATATGTATTAGTTTGTTCAATAAGTTCTGCAGTTTTTTTCTTCGAAGTAATATATACCGTTATGAAATTTTTGTTGTTTATTCCAATAGAGAGGGTTATTCTTTACGTTGTTACGAGAATTTGCTTTGATCGGACGTATTTTAAGTGCTCAATATATACATTATTATAAATATTTTTTCAAATGGAGGATAAGAAAGTGCATTTTCGGCATATTTTGCTTTTTTTCTTAAAAAAAGGTCTCAAAGCGACGAAGGTGCAATGCGAGGTTTGCGGCCTGTATGGAGAATCAGTTATAAGCAATAACACATATCAGGGTTGGTTTACACGCTTTCGTTTTAGAAATATAGACCTTACTGATGCTGGTTACTTTGGACGTCCATCCACCACAGACAACAATAAAATCTTGGCTGCAGTTACCGTTGCAAGGCATTTGACGACACAGGAGATCGCTCAGCGGTTTATTATCGCCCATAAAACCGTTTCACAGGGACTGAAAAGGCTTGGAATGTCAAAAAAATTGGATGTTTGGTTTCTCACGAACTCAGTGACAGAAACATTATGGATCGCTTAATGGTTTGTGAGTTTTTGTTGAGAGGCTTGTTGGCTTGAGGATTTCCTGAACATTCGGCGTAAGAGATCATGATGTGCTGCTGATTCGCTCCTGGTGAAACCTCCGCAATCGATCGACTTGGATCCCAAAAATATCATGTTGAGCATTTGAAGGGACTCGCGAGTTTTATTTTACTTCGAGTTGCTTTCACGCAATCAGTCAATATATGCCGTTAAGTATTGCTAAGCACGATACTTTGAAGCAGGCAGTGAAAGAAAAACGGCCGAAGTTGGGGAACAGAAAGGGCGTTGTTTTCCATCATGACAACGCCAGACTGCAATCAGCTTTCGTGGCAAAACGAAAGCTGAATTCATTTGTCTGGGAAGTTATGCAGCACCCACCGTACTTCAGACCTTGTTCCTTCTGACCATGATAGACAATATCTAATGGATTATATATAAACTTTCATACCAAAAATGTCGGTTTAACTTAAAATTTAAAAAAAAACCGCAGAACTTATTGAACAGAACGTCTCTTGTGTTTAAAGTGAACTCCTGCCTTGAAGGCTTAATCTCACGAGATGCCCATACATCCATGGGAGCAAGAAAACGCCTTGCCATCTCTCACCGTCATTCCTTTAAAATCAAAGCGGAATTCGTGTTGGAGGAAAAAATTTCCACCCTTGGTAAGGGTCGAGGGTCACAGCACCCAGTATCTTGCAACTCTACATTGGGTCAAGACCCTTTCTGCGACTTTGAGTTTAAACCACAGCCACCATGACGCTCCCACAAAGGGTCTACCTCAGTCACACTCGGACCGAAATCCGGGGCTCCTGACTCCCATGGTACCGTATTTCAAGTCCTGGTATGGACTATCGGTGGTCTTGCCACCTAACAGGACTTCTACCGGCCGCTTGTAACTGGTCAAATCGTGGCAGTATTCGGAGGCGTAAGTACCGAAAACCTTTACGATAAGACCAGTATATTTGCTCTGCTCCCGCTTTTTATTAGACAACTTCATTGATAGGCGAAGCGTTGATAATTGGGCGTGGGCCCAAAACAACTCGATATATCCTTAAAACGATTGTTTTTTTTTTCCTTGAAACTTGAATTCGTAGTATTTGTAACTCATATAAAACCTAATGCCAACAGAAAACAACAGCATTTCTTTGTGTTTCGATCCGCAAAAAAGAGAAAAATTTAAAAAAGCTTACGTACATACACATATGTACAGTAGTGGTACATCAGATGTACTTATTACTTCAAGCTAAAGTTATTTCTCTAATATAAACAAGATTCTTTTTAGAAAAAGTGTTTTTAAAAAACTTAATAATTTCATTCAATGATTTATTGTGCTGGTCAAAATGATAATAGTGTAATACATAGCTCCTTTAAAAAAGAATAAAAAAAAAAAAAACAATATACTCGTATATAACATTTTTTATTGAGAACAAAGTAGAAAAAAGGAACTAAGCAGTCGCTTGGCAGCTTCACTATTTCATTGCTTGGATTTTGTTTTTCTTAGAAATGACTCACTTTATTTTATTAATATTAATAAGTTTTCATAAATTTTATATAGATGTTGTATACCATGTCACTTTCTTTACACAACGTTGTTTTATAAACAGAAACCCTCTTCCCTAAATATTTGCAAAGATTTTCGAGGACCATAATAACACCTACATACTATGCTCCTCAAATCCACCTAGTCCACAATTTGCCAGTGTATATGAGGTCGCTATAATGCTGGGACGCCGAAATAAAATTTAAATTAAAGCATTGCTTTTTCCAAAATATTAAAGTACAACTTTTTGTCCACATTATGTTTTATCCAAAAGATAGGGCCAACTCTAGCATATGGAAAACAACGACAAGTTTTGGTGTTTTCTTCTCTGTGCTTCTTTTCTTTGTGGTGTGTTTGGGATTATGCTATTGGTTTTTGCCATCGGATCTGAACTAATGTACAATATTTTTGGTTCACCGCTATACAGGACATTCCTCCATTTTTTGTGTTAACTGACACTTGGTTTGGAATGACACACTTAATCTTCTCTTTTTATTTTGTCCAAGGCAAAACTAAGCTGCGATAATATCACCATTTACTCTTATTATTTTTATCACCACTGTTTAGGTATATAGATATTATTTGCGTAAAGTGTTACTTTAAATTTCCTCTAACTATCAATTTACTCAGAGATATGCTTAATAAACCAAACACAAACGAAATTAATTTGGAAACCACTCCAAAAAGATTATTATCTGTATAAATTGTTTTTATTAAAAAAATGGTTGTGTGGAGATTAATTTTGAAATTAAAATTAATATTCATCTAACTATATCGATCATTAAATCATATTTATTGGCTTTTCCGAATACGCCTGGCTTCCTTTCCGACCTCACCTTTGTAGTGCTCGACGTCACAATAATTTATTTTCAAAATTGCCAGACATGCCATATCGTTTTTTATTTTTCTTTCTTTACCTATATGCCTGGATAGGTGAAGAAAACACTTGCGATTATGATACTGAATTCACAAAATTTTTATGTCAATACTAAATTTTGGGGTAGATAACAATTAATGTATCAAACGATTTAACTTACAAATTCATTCAGTGGCGGAATTTTAAACGAAACTCCTACTGAAATTAAACGGGTTTTTCTTGAAACATAGTTAGAAAGATTAATGTAATTTTAATAGCATGCAAATTTTAATCTGCATTAGTAATTGTCCATCTAACGAGTTATCAATTCGGAATTATTGTCAATATATATGTATAAAATTCTAGATAGTAATGTTAATTAAGTGCGTACATTTGTACATATACCTATAAACAGATACTATTTTCCTGCGTTTAGTTTTTTTTTTTTTTTTTTTTTTTAAACTTTAAATATGTTATCTTGAGGTTATTATTTTCATACATAACATTTTATAATAAGTGATTCAAAAGAACATATAACGTATAAATCAGTTTAGCTCCATATATTTTATTTTAATGGTTGTTATGCGATAAATGCTGTAGTTACACATACTCTAAGATAGGTGCAAAAGTTTCGAATTTGAAATTAAAAAATTAAAAATTTAAAATTATGTGTATGTATGCATGGGAATGTGTATGTATGCTTATGTTTATAATTTTATACATCTGCCTAAATACTATGGGTGTACATAGAACTATGCTTATATTAAGCCATTCTTACTACAATAAATCAAAGTGCTGGAACAGGTTTTGTTTTCTTTTAGATTTTTTACGCCGAATCCGCCAGTTTTTTAACTATTGTATATATAACACTATATGTTCTTAAATACTTGATCCACTTATTTTTCCTTTTAGTTTTTCTAGTCAAGTGAAGAGATTCTGAAAGACTAATTGTCTTCTTAGTTTTCTAATCGCAGTTCACTATAAGAGTATTTACATAAGGTACTGATAAACAAGTCGAAGTTGAACAAACCGAAGTCTGCTTTTCCGATCACTATAAACATCATTTAAAAAAATCTAATAAACCCTTAGATCTAATTTTTAAGTCGCCATACTTATCAGAATACAAATGTGTCTGTTCGCCAAAGGTCACAGCAGTCAGAATTATCTTGAAGATTGACTTCAGTCTTCATGCGTATAAAATCAAATTACTTAACATCTAAAGGCGACAAGTTACAAAAAACCAATTGATTGGGCCCTTCATCAACTGACAGTTTTTTATCTTTAGCGATGGAGCGCATATTTAATTTGATGGCTACTTCAACAATCAAAACTGCCGATACTGGAGTGACGAAAATTGAGTGATTGGACTTTTTTTTCAAAGATGATGAAGGAAAAGCCGTTACCGTCAATTCTGATCTCTACCGTATCAGCTTGGAAAGTTTCTAATGGACCGAATTTGTTGAAATAAGCTTGAGATATTTGATTCTAACAGGACGCCGGTACATGTCATACTTTTGCACCAAAAACTAAATTTTTGAGGAGAAAATTCGGAAATTGCCTAATTTTGCAAAATAGATCCTTGAGTTGTCCTTCATGATCGTGTAATCTCTCGACTTGTGACTTCTTTCTTAGGGTTTTTTGAGAGATCGAGTTTATGCCAACAATTTTTAAAATATCGAAATATAAATAACTAATAAGGCCGATATCTATCTGATTACACAAGAAATGTGCCAAAATGTAATCAAAAACTTCAATCACCATTTATCTGTCTGTAAAGCAGGTATGTGCCCACATATCCGATGTTTTTTTTTTATGTAATTATAACTCTATTAATTCAAACTTTAATAAAAAAATGCGCTATTTTTCATTTACAATGTGTACACGTTTTATGAATCACCATTTAGAACCAGAAGTATGGCATACAGAAAAACTAGTTTTACGTTTTTCCAAATAGTGAAAATTTAAAGTTCAAAGAGTAAGAGGTACATATTATCCTTCGAATCGGATCTCGAGAAAAATTTCACTTTTTTTTTTCTTTCAGCGTACGAATACTGAGGTATAGGTACTTATGTCAGACTCGTACATTTTTTTTATTCAAACATTGTGCAAAATCGATGTTTTTGAAACCAACTTATGTTTTAAGGATGTTTTTTTTTAAAGAGGTCTAAACTTCTTTGTTTAAATACAATATAACACAAAAAAATTACGATTTATTAAATTTATTTGTTATTTATTTATTTATTTAGTTTCGGGCATATGTCCACCACGGATGCGTCGTACGAACCGCATTCGTATATCGTATCACGCGTATATCGCGTATCATTCAAACAATGTTTTGCTCCAAAACGTCAGTCGTTGCTGGGTTATCAACATGAACTAGTGACTTAACGTAGTCCTACAGAAATAAACCTTAATCTTGGTGGCCAATTGATGACCCTATTTCTTGAAATAACTATATCGTCAAACAGTGTTTTCAATAAAGCGATGTTTTCGTTGGTAGCATGGGGCGGAGCAACATCCTGTTGGAATCACAGTTCTTCCATACTGATGTCACTCAAATTTGGGGGCAAATTATTATTGACCATCGCATTGTATCGGTGTTTATTGCCAGTAACTTGCGTTCTGGTCTCATTTTGAAGAAATAAGGACGAATAATTCCACCGGTGTAAAATGCACACCATACAGTATATTATTCTGGATGCAATGGCATCTGGTAAATTTCTTACGGATTGTCCTTATTCCAAATATGACAATTCTGCGTGTTAACGTGACCGTTTAACGAGACATGAGCCTCATCACCGAACAAAATTTTACGTTACAAAAATGGGTCAACTATCAGTTGGTTTAAAGTCACGCGGCCTTAACTCCTGTACAAATTGAGCCTTATAAGCCTTGTGATCAAGATCTTTATGCAGAATTTTAAAAATAGTGAATCGACGAAGGCCTAGTTTTTGCGAACGATGAAGAATCGACAAATTGGGATCCTCTTCAAAATAAGCTTCCACATCTGCTATACGAGTAGGTATTTTCTTCCGAACTTACTGTTCTTGTTCCTTCGATCAAAAATTTACACCCAACTTATTTCTCCTTACTTCTTCAAATGGTTAAAAGTTGAACCTACAAGTATGTGAAACTTATAAATAAAAAAACTATACCCTATACGAATATCTCAGCCACGTACTAAAGATAGCTTTCATAAACTGAGTTTTTTTTTATTTCATATCTTAGGCATTTTCAATGCCAACTTATGTAATAATTCTACAAATAGGTTAACATATGTATGTATGTGCACGTATGTAAATATTTAAAATGCAAGTTCCATCATCTTTATGCGTGGAATACACTTTGTTTCGTATTAAACGTTATTGCTGAACTCCTACTAGTATGCGATCGCAAAGTGCTCCCCTTTGCAATTTTTAATTGTGATCAGTTCTTGAGCAATTCGAAATCCACCTATCGAAAAGCATCTCACGTTTAATACAAAAGTAGGTTAAATACCATTTCCATAAGACGCTATAACAACAACAGAGAATGAGCTTTCAATGTGCACAACTAATGATCCAAGGCAAACAACACGGAGCAATATCTTTGCTGCACATAAGCCCATCTTATATCGTTGTAAGAATATCATTGTTTAAGGAGCGATTTGCATAAATCTGTTCACTTTATAAGAACCGAATCATTTAATTTAGATAATTATTGTGATGATTCTGTCTCGTTTGTGTGCGCTGTTTAAGGCACATCGTTTACTAATGGCTTGCTATTTCGTAGTCAATTGGGTGATCTTCCTTCTAATAGGTCTGCCGCTGACAGCAAGAGCAGTATCATTGCTGTGAAGTTGATTTTGTAATCGTTCGTGTGTACGCATTTTGTATTGTTTCTTAATGCTGAATAAAATACGATGCATGCTAGTTATATCAAACTGCAAAAAAAAAAAAAAAAACAACGAGAGAAATATATTAGTAAGTGGGGAAATTGTAGTATGTCGACAGTCCACATGGGATAAAAGTCCAGTCTCTCTGCTTACTGCGTTTCTCACCTTAATCTTTTAAGGCTAGGTGAGAGCAAATGATGAGTGTGGGAGATTATGGCAGATATTTACATTTCCAGAGGTTGGCTGATATCTGCCAAAATGATATCTGTCAGAAATGAAATTTTCTATACTTCGATATACTACGTGGACTTCAACTCAGACATCTTGGATAGTAACCTATAGATCAGTCACTACAATAAGGTAACAGTTTTCAATATTTTTGTAGAAGATTTAATTTAAGTTATTTCAAAACTGTAGGCACACTTGTAATAATGTTAATATAAAGGGTTTTTCAAAAGTCGTGCCAAGATGGTTTTTTTTTAAATAAAATATATAATTACTTAGATTTTTTCTGGTGTTTTTATTTTTATAAAAATATGGCATGCAGCTCCATCTTGTTGAATTAAAGATCGTCTTTGTCTATTTCTTTTGAGGCCACAACAATCTGCAAACATTTGTCTTTCCATTGACAGTAACAGATCTTTTATTTGCATCTTCGAAGAAAAATGGACCAATGATTTCTCTAGCCCAAAAATCACATCAACCAGTACATTTTTGTGGAAGTAATGATTTTTCTGAAATTATTCGAAGATTTTTTTCTTCCCAGATGCGACAATTTTGCTTGTTGCCGAATCCATCCAATGTGAAATGAGCTTCATCACGAGAGATAATTTTGCGTGTAAAAGCATCATGTTCTAAAAACCAATTGATGAAATTTTTTACATTGATTATGATCTTTTGGCTTCAACTCTTGTATTAATTGGATGTTGTAAGGATGCAAACGCAAATGCAAATGCCTGCGAATGTCTTGATATCGATTTTGAAAGTTCTTCAATGTTTTCAGTAGAGCGTCCACCTTTTGTTCTACCAGATCATCTCCGACCCTCGATAGAGCCAGTTCCTTCAAATTATTTTACTTTGAATTGTTGACTCAGTTGGACGATTATTAACAACAAATAAATTACAAAATTAACAATATGTATTTTTTAAAAATCGACCATCTTCATAATAAGTTCGAATAATGTTAATGCGTTCTATCTTCTACCAATAGTTAAAATTGTGCATATGTACATGTATGTCTATTTCACAAATGTCAAAGTTCGCATAGTTATATATTTTTACAAATTTTATTTGTCAATATTTTCAATAAGTTGTTATTTGATCAGGATAGCTCTACTATAAACCCTGTCATGTTCCCAGTATTCATAAAAATTAAGATTTTTTCATGTACTAATGTCTTATTCATACGCTGTGTGGATTAGATACAGTGATTTCTTCTTACCATCCAAATAAAGTTCAAATGTGTCTGAGAAATTTTTTGATGTTAGCGGACTGGTATACTAAGAGGCAGATACTATACATTTCAATTAAATAATTACGGTTTTCAGCAGAATCTTCTTAGACATGAATATACTTAATTTTTTGCTAAATTTTCTTAAATTTTTCTTCAAATAGCTCCTTTAGCACTACCTGTCTGATCATCACTAAACTGCTTAGAAGTAGAACATATACTAGTACATATGTATGAACATATATACATACAATTTGTCTAGATTTACACAAAGTAAAAAAAGTGTTACCTTTACATAACAAATAAATGCACTTCTAGTGATTTTATCTAATTTTCTTTACTAAATTTGAAATAATTCACATTTTAAAAATTAAATGGCTTGCAAAGGATATTTAATTTCAGCTAGCAACAGCAACAAAAAAAAACATAAGGATAAAAACTTCGCTGTCAAGAAGCGTTTACATATGTATTTTCCTATTTCCACTTTTGCAGTGTACGAGCATACATTGTATAATACAACTACTGTGCCGTTATTTTGCTTTTCTATTTTTGGATTTGCAACAGACCAAAAACCATATATAACATCATAAATAGGGTAGAACTTGTAAATCGGTTGGAAAATATTTTTTCAAAAGGCAGTCCAAGAAAGTTATCTGACAGAAATGAACGCGGTTTATTAATAAAACTCAAATAGATCTTTGTCAGCAGAGATAAAGAAAGAACGGAAAATACAAGTTCCCCGCGAATCCATAATACAAGTACAAACATTAGACACATCGAAAATATTGCTGTACTACAGCGAAGGACCCAACAGAGTGGGACAAGTCTAAAGAGGAACTGTCCATAGGAATATGATTACAACTGTAAAGTTTGGAAAATTGTTTGAGACGGTATGGCGGTGTATAGTATATCTAGCAAAGGCATTGGAGATTTAGTCTTTATTGATAAAGACTAAAAAATGTCTGAGCATTTTGCAAACTCATTTGACAGTAGTGCAAATAGTTTTGGTAATGGTGATGACAGCGGAAAATCAGAATTCAAATTTCACCAAGCCAACAACCCAACGAATAAAAACCTACGGTCAAGACATTGCTTCTAATCAAATTTAGCAAAGTACTATCATAGATACACCAGTTCAGAGCCCAGCTATTGAAAATGTATGGATACATAAAAAAAAAAGTTTAAGAGATTTAAAAACATTACTTGGATCCATGAAACGAATGCTTAAGGCAGGAATTGATGCTAGCGGTGGTCACACCAAATAGTAAATTTAAAATATTAACAGTTCCTGAACTTTTAAGATATATATATATATATATTTATATATATATATATATACTCGTATAAACTTAATTTGTTACTTTTACAAATAACAAAGGAAACAAGTTTTTTCTATTTTAATTTATTAACCTTTTATTATTATTAAATCCGAGCATTGGATCCCTTACCACTGATGGGTGGGAGGAAATTATCAGCTGTAATAGGAGGTTGAGGTAGAACTATATTGACTGCACAATGGTCAAGTGGACCTTTTTTATTTCTAATTAATGTTAACGCAGCAAATCTATGTTTGGCCGCAGATCATACAATTCTCTCTTTGGATACAATTGTGTGAGTTGTTAAAGGCAAAAAGTGCTGATAAGCATTTTGGTTACAATTTGATTACGAATGGATGAAAAGATGCTCATCGTCTTTTTATTGATTTGTTTACATTTTACATTTTAATTTCAATTGAATTTGAAGTCGAGTTCTTTTGGTGGTACACAAGTTGGCTCTGATATAACACATGGAAGATTGATACAATATTATTAACAATCTTCTTATCTTTCTTTATAAAATTTTTATAAATAGTAATATATAAACTATAGGTAGTGGAATAAACATATGTTTTTGTTTTCTTTTGTTCGTATGTCAACTCATTTACTAGTTCATTGTTTTTAACATAATTATAGTTCAATTTTTCAAAAGTTAAATTTAGTATTTCAGTATAATTAATTATTTTGATTGTATTGGGTATTATTGCTTCATTTCTAAATTCTGTATTTTGATATGTTATATTATTTATTGTGATTTGACAATTTTTCAACTTTAACATGTAGGTTTTTTCTAATATAATATTTTGTTTATTATAGTTTTGTTTCAAATTTTATTTTCTTAGGTTAAAAGCAATAATATAACTCATTTCTACTGTTTTTACAGATTCTTTTGTATTTCTTGAATATACACAATTAGTCAGGTTTTCGTTTAATATGTTTCTTATGCATTCATTATTAATTTCTGTTAAATCTATTATTGTTTTTGTTGGAAAGTATATTTTTTCATCTTTATTTAATATAAAATGATTATTAATTTGTATTTCTAAATAATGGTTTTTGTTTGGAATAAGGATTATTTGTATTTCTTTATATAGTTCTTCTGTTAGTCTTGATACTTTAATGATAAATATAAAGTTCGTTTTATATAAAGCTAAAATAAGATTTAGGTCTTTCTTCTATGGTTAAAATAATTCTACTTATTACTCCTAGTCTTGAACTCATAATTATTTCTTTAATTTTTTCTATATTTTCATGTAAATAATCAATATTTTTTCTTAATTTAATTTCATACTGTATCTTTGCTATATCTTTTTCGTAGTCGTAACTACCTATAAATTCATCAAGCTTATGCATAATGTTTTGAGTTTCGTTGTTCAATCAATCAATCAGTCAGTATTTGTATCTCCTTGTTAAATTTGTCATTAATTATTATCTGATTGTTTAAATTTTTGATTTCGTTATGGCTGTTTAGTTCAGTTATTTTTAAATGTTCTTCGATTTCTGTGTTGTCATTATTGTCCGTAGTTCCAAATAATTTTAAACCTGTTCCTACAATATCTAATAAACTTTTTCTGTATCTAACATATTTTGCTTAGGATGGGTTAAAAGAGTTTCAAATTCCTTACGTAATTCTAAAATTTTTCTAGGTAAACTATTGTTTTCTTCAGGCATTCTTTTTACATATTTTCCATTATTTCGATATTTTTCTCATATTCTGTCAAATTATTTATATGAAGTGTTTAATCCAAGTGTTTTATTAATTGGTACTCTTTTAACAGTATTAAGGCAAACCTAGAATTATTCTCCGCATTATCACCATACCAACGTATTTTGCAATATTTGATGCCATATCTTCAGGAGGCCTGAAATTTGATGATTTTATTTGTTGGTATATTTTCTTGTTCCTAAATTGATCTTTGTTAAGAAAACGATTGGGAATTTTCTTAAATCTGTTCCCTTCTTCTAGCGTGTATTTTTTATTATATTTGTTAATAACTTTTACTTTTTTATATTTTGGGGCTAATTTGTTTTTAATTTTCTCGGGTTCTATTATTTTCATCATTTTTTCTTTTACTGTTTAATTTATTTAATACATTAGTTTTATTTTCCTCAATGCGCTTATAGATTAATTCATTGTTGATTTTATTGAAATATACATCTATAGGTTTTTCTTTTATTGTTAAATGAATAACATTATTATTAGTGTATATTGCTTTCGTAATATGTTCTCTCGGTTCAATTTCTTGATTTTCTTCTTGTATTATTTGACTTAAAATTCGAATGTGTTCGTTGAGTGTGCTATGGAGGTGTTCTATGACAGAATTACCTATATGACGATTAGCTGTACAATAATGAACATTAATTCCATTATTTTCTAAGAAATTTTTCACTCTTTCAGAGGCAAAAGCGTTTTCGTTATCGAGGGTTATTTGTTTAGGTTTTTTCATATAAATAAAGATCTTCATTAATGCGCTAAAAACATCTGAATATGTTTTATTGGTTTCATAGCATGAACGGTATTTTTTATTGTTGTTTTAAAACTATATATCTTAGTGATAATGTTAATTAGGACTTTTTGGGATTTCCGTTTTTTCATAAGGTAATTTTATTGGATTTTTTTCAATTTTGGTCATACATTGATGACAATTATTTATTTGTTTATTTATGAAGGTTTTTAAATTAGGTATT
Organism: Volucella inanis; assembly: GCA_907269105.1. Classification (NCBI taxonomy): domain Eukaryota; kingdom Metazoa; phylum Arthropoda; class Insecta; order Diptera; family Syrphidae; genus Volucella; species Volucella inanis. The sequence goes on from OU026155.1 coordinate 61,964,038, forward strand.
TAATATTTTCGAATTAGTTCTAAATAAACTTTTTTCATACCAACATGATTTTTGTTTTCATGATTCTTAAGTATTATTTCATTTGCTTCTTCAATTTTAAGATCTTTTAAGAGCTTTATGCTGCTTTGCAATATTTGAAATGAACTTCCTATTCTCTAACTTCCATTAATGCCATTTAATATACTAATGTCTTCTTCTTTAATTATATCTTCAAAGTCTTTTTCTTTGAATTCTCTGCGTGTGAATACAGTTCTTCTCTTTCCGACATGTGGATAAATAATATTTGTTTCTTTGTCATTTTCGCTGACTTTAAGAATTATTTGTCGATTAAAAAATATGAATCGATTTTTCACTTATAGGAATTAAATTTGAATTATCTGATTCGGCACTATGTTGTGTAATTAGATCGTCTTCTCTCAACATATTTATCTTCACGCGAATGAGGGCTTCGGCTAATTTATTTTCTTTCCCTTGTATGTAATTTAATATAGGCAAGGAAGGGGGTTCCGAGGCTGAATGAGGAAAATTTGCTTGCGTTTGGTTTTTTCTTACATAACTAGCTACAGGTGCTTACCTAATTTGGGATGATGAAGGATCAACATCCATGGGTTCAGGTTTTTGAAGTAACTGTCTATAATTATTTCTGTTATGATAATAATTATTACTTTTGTTATCGTAATTATTATTATAATTGTTTTGGGTATATTATGTTTTGGTTGCCAGTTATTATAGTTTTGGTTTTAATTGATTGTTGAATTTGATCAAAATTTCCCGAAAATTATTCAGAAAATTAAAAATACAAGTTTATTCATCTAAATCTATATGGTTCCCTTTGAAGTAATCGCCATCGACTGCAACACACTTATGCCAGCGCTTGATTAAATCCTCTAAACATTTTTTATATTCGGTTTTCGGTATGTTCATCAGTGCTTTCTGCGATTTTTCCATTACATCCACTCGGCTGCTGAAACGCTTTCCCCTTATTGGTTTTTTAACTCGATTGAACAGAAAGAAGCCACAGGTAGCCAAATCAGATGAATTCGGTGGCCGTTGGATGTTATTTGTTACATTTTTCATTAAAAAATTACGAACAATGATGGCACTGTGCGAGGGTGCGTTATCATGGTGCAAAATCCACGAGTTTTTTGCCCTCAATTCTGGTCTCTTTCGACGAAGGCCCAAATAATACTCTTTGTTTACTGTTTGGGCTTCTAACAAAAATTCATGATGCACTACACCGTTGTAATCCACGAAAACCGTGAGCATTGCCTTCTTTTTTGACTGAAAACGACGTGTTTTTTTTTTTTTTTTTTTTTTGTCTCGGTTCATCACGACCACTTTTGAACCGCTCGTGCTACTGGTAAACAACCGTTTTCTTTAGAGAATCGTTGCTATGAAACTAAGATTTAGAGGGAATGACACAACAGATTTACCAACTTAACAAAAAACATAAAAACAGAACTCAAACAATAGGAGCGCCACACGGTGACGTCACCGGGAACTTTTTGATCAAGGTGGTAAATTAGCTCTTTGTTCACGCTTCGAATCTCGTCTGATTCGATTGATGATTTTCTTCATTAATTTTCGAACACGTTGGGGCTTAAAGGATCTTAAACCAGCTTTCTTCCTTCTTTGATTTTTGATCATGTTACGGCTTGTGTCATATTATTGTATTATGTCAGTCACTGTATATTAGTGATTTGAAACTATTTCCTCTATTAATTTTGTCTCATTGACCATATACGTTGGTAATTGGATGCTAAATAATTTCTCTTTTCACTAAATTTAGTTAAAGAAAATAGAGATATCGATATTCGTTCGATTCATTTCAACTTTTTACTTTTCAATGTGATTTGTTGTTCATTAATTGATCATAGTTAATTAAAATCTTTTTGCGGTTCGTACACGGAATCTCATCTCTTCATTAATTTTTGCTTAAAGTCTTATTGAGATCCTACCGACTGCGCCAATTTAATTTGTTACTTTTACAAACAATAAGAGGAAAACAAGTTTTTTCTATTTTAATTTATTGATCATTATTATTAAATCCGAACATCGGAATTCTTACCACCGATGGGAGGAAATCTTCAGCTGTAATCGGAGGTTGAGTTAGAACTATACTGACTGTACAATGCTCAAGTGGATTCTTTTTATATCTAATTAATGCTAACGCAGCAAACCTATGTTTGGCTGCAGATCATACAATTCTCTCTTTGGTGGTAAAATATTTTGGATACAATGTGTGTGAGTCGTTAAAGACAAAAAGTGCTTTTAAGCATTTTGGTTACAATTTGATTACAAATGGATGAAAAGATGCTCATCGTCCTTTTATTGATTTGTTTATAATTTACATTTTAATTTCAATTGAATTTGAAGTCGAGTTCTTGTAGTGGTACACAATTGGCTCCGATCTAACATATATATATGTATATTATAATTGTTATATGTATATGTAAACACTGTTCTGCCAATGAAATTTCCGTCTTATTTTATTTGTTTTTGGTTTTCTGTTGTATTTGATTTTTAAAATGTAAATTATTATATGTTAAAAAAAAAAAATAAATAAAGATACTACTGTATCTACTGATGCCTTTATGTGTTATGAAAAAGGAGAATTTACTATTTTTATACCTCTTTAAATTTTCTTGACAAACGCATCTTTTTTTTATATATAATAACTAGCTGTTATGCGAGGACTGTGAGGCGAGTTGAACTAGTTTCCATCTCCAGTAATAATTTTGTTGGTAATTTATATAAGGTTGCCGGCAAGAAGCCTTAGCAATCCACACGATATTTTCTTTTTAATCCGAAGGTTACTTTGAACATCTTTATTTAATCAAGTACAATTTTGTTATTTAATATTTCAACATTCCCATAAATCCTTTCGGTTTGGGTCGTCCGTCTACCATAAGAGGATATTAAACTTTTGGAATCATATGCAATGTTGTGATATCACTTCATGTTAGGAAGTGTTGTGTGCAGTTTAGTTAGTATATTTTCCATACAATTTAATCGTGTTGCTAACAATTAATAAATAATACCAAACAATATCCCCCCAATCCCTCTTTTAAATCCTTGTATTGAAAGGCATATTCTTATCGCCGTTTGTTCACATCTGGACCTTTTTAAGTTCTGAAATCTCCTACATAATGTGTATATATTTTTATACATTTTTTATCACAAATTCTAATTTTCTTGCTAAAATCAATATACCTATGCTCGTTTTTATGGCATAGGTATATGCATGTATATTGAAATAGCTACTGTATTGTCAACATGTGGACAAAATGCTCAATCGTTGGATTAAGTTCATCTTTATTTGCAATATGGTGTATATTTAATTTAATAATGTAATTTTCTTATCATGCCTTTCTATATAACTCACTACGCAATGTGCAAATACTTTGTTGCATTTTTATAATCTGCGTCGACGTAAATTTATTTATATTTTTAATACTATTATCAACTTCTTTTTTTCTAATTGATCCGGGATGTACAAGATGTACAAAATAAGAATTAAATTGTTCATTCCCCATATTTTATTAATCTCAATTTTTATTTGCAATCTTCTTTTCTGTCAACAATTCTAACAATACATATCTTGTTTCTTATATGTATGTATATACGTGGTATACTGTTGTCTTAACTGCTCTTCGGTTTTTTATTCCCATACTTCTTCAAAACAGCATTTGTTGTTAAATCTCGAACAAAATTATTTCAGAGCCAACAAGTTTTAATTAATAGAATGAGTCTTAGTAACAACGTATTAAGCATCAACGCCATAATTTATAAAAAAAAAAATAAATAAAAATTGTGACGTCAACTCTAGTAGTTTCAAACGTGTTAATATAATTATATATAATTAACTATTTAATTATTCAAAGTGCCTTATAGTGTTTCTGTATTTAAAAATTTTGAAAACACCTTAAGTTGAAGTCGAATTATGTTAGTGTTTTAAAAATAATTTTTGGTAACGAATATTAAAGAGATAATTACTCAACTAAGTATGTAGGCATAATTGGGCTGCAAAAATATTTTATACGTATTAAAAAAAAATTGTTTCTCATAAGTTGTTGATTAAATACCTATGTGCATATATGTATGTACATATTGTTATAATCTCTTGCAGTCGAACACAGTAATGTAATTTTTTTATTCAACCTATACTCGTAACTTTTTTTTTGTTTTGTTCTCATATGTTTTTGTAACCAGTATGAAATTGACATCACATCCATATCTATATAAACTAAAAATATGTACAAATAAATGAAATACGAATACATGGCTGCATTTATAAGTATATAAGATATTTCGGTTTTCAAATTCAAGGACAGGTATTATTTTCGCGACAAAACCAAATATTTAGTTAGTGTTTTTTTATTTTTATTAACTGCAAGCTTAGGAGATCAATAAGTATTGCTATGTTCAACGTAGGATACCAAAATATTTAATTCGGGAAGCTATCAAACTCTTATTATAGCGAAGGTACGAAAAACAGACCTAAAGAAAACTATTAATTTTCGTTAGACGAAGATGATCTAAAATGTTCATTTGTCTGTCAGAATGTTAAAGTAGTAGTTTGATATTAAGGATATGTGGAGTACGTACGGGGATATTAAAATGTTAATTGTCGTACGTCCATCCAAAAAAAAGTTTTTGATGACAAACTCGTTGTCTACTTTGACGGAATATTATGATATTCATCTATTAGTATCATTTACTATACTGGAGTTAAATACTATGCAAAAAGTACAATCTATTATTTTGTAGAGTTCTGTGAATATTTGTTCTAGGGATTTGTATACTAGCACTATTTGCAGAACCCTCATAGAAATCATCTTATTATTCGGTTGTTAACCAATATCGGATAAATTAAACTAATTAACTACATTTCTGTTCCTTTTCAAGATTGACCGGACTTTCAACACCTTCGTAGTTTTTAATATTAACTGATTGTTGTTTTTATTTTAAGGAAATGTTATGGGGAAATGCCACAAAAAAGTAATAAAGCTACATTAATTAACTCTTAAATGTCGAGTCATATAATTAAAATATGTGGACTGAAGGCACTTATCAATATAGATGTATGCCATTTCAATATTTTAACTTCGGCCGATAATTTAAATTTTTTCATGTAAAAAATTAAATCACACTTTCTACAATATAATACAACCGACAATAGAGTTCAGCTGTTATATTGTACAAAAGTGTAGGAATTTAATAAATAGATCAGATAGACAACGAAAAGGGCTAATATGGTATGTTTAAATTTGTTTTTTTATATTTCGTTTAAAGTTTCTTTAAGAATTTAAAAATAATCTGTAATTCAAGATTGGAATAATTTTATAGATACATACGAGTATATCCTTCGCAACACTATCCAACTGAAAATATTCAATCCCGAATTCGTGTAAGTTTGATTGTATTTCTTTATGTATAATACCTTAAAAGTTTAGAGTTATGATTTATAACAATTCTAAATATTGTATATTGATTAAACTATTCCCAAATACGTACATATCTATTTGTATGTGTATAGAGTTTAAAGCAAGTTCAAGGCCCTGAAGAGACATTTAAATTTGTTCGTTTAAATTTATCATGCGGACACTTAAAGCTTAACCCAGGGAGATATTTTTCATACACTTCATAGACAAATGTGTATGCCAATATTCAGTAAAAAAATCCATTTCCACCTTTCGGAAGAGTCTAGTGCCAGGCTAGCAATGAAGATTCTTTTTAATGCGCACAGCGGTTAATCGCTGTCGTTTTTCAACATAGCCGGATATACTGGTATGCCATCGGTGCTTATCGAAATTGAAGGACGCAAGCCATCAATTGTCTTTTTCGTAACAGTAACTAATGAGGAAAATCAGCCTCACGATTTGTATCATTTGCTGCCCAAGTGATAGAAGATAGTTGTGAGGTATGATTACCTGCAAAGTGAATTTCTAGCAGTGGCATCAGTAGCGGTAGGTTTTGGAGTGTTGTTTTATTTGACACTTTTTAAACTTAGGCTAGTATTCTGGTATTTTATTTTAGTATAATGATAAGTAACCGTTAAATGAAATTGACGAAATGTGATATGCATACGTAACTTATCTATACGAGATATATCTAATGAAGAGATTAAATTATAAGGGGTGAAACGATTTTACAATATATATATACTTAGTCCTGCCATAGGTTCTGTTACACAATTTCCAGCGCTTATCGTTTAAAACTTCTTGTGGAAATATAACCGTTAACTTTTTTTTCAGAACACATGCACTGATCGGTGAAAAATACTAGTCAGTTTGGTTTCAGTTTGCAAACTATTAACATGGAGTGGGGCGTTAAATAGAATCGAGTCCCGCTAATAGCTTTGCATAAGTGCGGAAAGAATGTTGGCCAAATTTTCGAGTTTCTAAAACTACTCGAAATATCGGGATTATTCGTTTATCGGGCTATTGCTCGCTTCGGCGAATTGTCTGGAGTAGAAGACAGGCCAAGAAGTGGTCGTCCGCGCGTGGTCCATACGAATGTGAAGGTAGTGCGTGAACGAATTTGGAGAAATCGTCTTAGGAAGCAGAAGATCATGTCCAAGAAACTGGATATATAAACCAGATCCATATCTAGGCTGATTCGGGATGATCTGCATATGAAAGCCTATCATCGGTTCACGTGTCATTTTCTAACTCCTCTACTAAAAAAAAATTAGGCTGGAAAGATGCAAGCGACTTTTGCAGCGGCACGCGGACAATGGCCATTAAAACATTCTGTTTATGGATAGAAAAATTTTTACCATGGAAGAAGTTTTCAACAAAGAAAATGACAACCAAGGGTTTAACGTGGACATCATCCCATTTCCGTATTTTTTTGGTGGGGGGTCTTTCACCATGGTGTCACATCTGTCCATTTCTGTAAAAAAAAAACGTAAAAACTGGTGCAAATGCTTACCAAGAAGATGTGCTAGAGGGTGTTGTGAAAAGTTTGACCAATACCCTTTTCAATGGATACAGATGGATCTTCCAACAAGACTGTGCTCCAGCGCACAACGCCAAAACCACACAGGAGTGAATCGGAGTCAATATTTCTGGCTTTATAGCAGCAGAAGATTAGCCGGGAGAGTCCAGATCTAAATCCACTGGCTTATGGTTTGTGGTCAGAATTGAAGACCATGGCCTGAAAAACTCCCCACAGAAATTTGGACAGCCTTAAAATAGCATTAACCAGAACAGCGTCCACAATCTCCATGGAAACCGTACGTGCCGGTGGTAGCCCCATGCCCACACCGTTTAGAAGTTTGTGTTAAAACAAAAAGCAGTCATTTCAAGTGAACCCAATTTTTTTTTGATAATCAAAATTGTGGTCTAATAAATGAAACAATTTTTAATACATGTTTTGTGTTTTATATATGTGTATATATGTAGGCGTATATATTTTTCCTTAAATGCCAGATAGAACCATATATGCATATGGTCGTTTAGACTGAAACAATGTTGGAACTTTGTTTTTTTATACGTTTTTCTAAGCAAATAATATGAGTCTTTATGAAAAAAATTTAAAGGCAATATTGAAGTGGAAGCCGCATTTTTAAATATAGTAGTGGTTACAGCGTATAATTGCCTGTAAAAGCATCCGAATTGTGAATCTATCGCATTCAATGTAGGGTGAAAAGATTACAGTGTTCTTTCGAAAATAAGGAAAACGTTATTAACTGATGTGAGTAGAACTTAAGAATTAAATAATTTTGGTATCATATGGCGAGGTTATACCAATATTTTATTTGCATTATGGCTTGTATTGATAGAGATATCGCCTGACGACTTTGGGAACAATTGCACAAATTGGTATGCGGATACAAATTGTTTACATTATTTTAATCACGCTATACAGCTTGTGTCTTTTGATCGACGGGCTAGACGTATAAATCATATCCCTGTCCATTTCAAGCCCAAATTTAAAGTAGGGTCATAAGTTTATGCCCTTTCATGTTCAATAAAAGAAAGTAAGCTACTACTTATTTTAAAATAAAATATTTTAAAATATTTAATGTAATGTACTACTCTAAAATCGAATAACCTAAGCCCGTTTCAAGCTGAATTTACATGTAAGATTGCCAACTGACCTACCAAAGGTCTTTTTTTGTTTTACATATATACATACGTGCATAGCCCGATTCTTTCTTACCCTAAGGTATCGAGGTCTTTTCCTTACATAACTTAAATCTATATATTAATTCTAATATATAAGGTTTGCTAAGAGATGTTATTATTCCATTGGAACACGCATTGGAAAGCTACTGTCATTGTACGTCATATTAGTATATGTCATTCATTTGAAGCGTAAACAACAATAATTTTTTTTCACTCAAATATGTCGAAATTTGTGCCTGAAAAAGTGTTTTTGCGGGGAGATCTTTTTCATTACTTTAATATTAAGAAAACTGCTGTCGAAAGTCATCGTATTTTGTTGGAAGTTTATGGTGAACATGCTCTAGCTGAGCGAACGTGCCAAAAGTGGTTTGCACGATTTAAAAATGGTGATTTTGGCTTGGAAGGCGATGAACGTCCTGGGCAGCCAAAAAAGTTTGAAGATGAAGAACTGGAAGCATTACTCTATGAAGATTGTTGCCAAACACAAGAAGAGCTCTCAGAATCTTGGGTGTCACTCAAGCAGCCATTTCAAAACGTTTAAAGGCAGCTGGATATATTCAAAAACAAGGAAATTGGGTTCCAGATGAACTCAAGCCGAGACACGTCGAAAGGCGGTTTTGCATGTCCGAAATACTGCTAGAACGCCACAAAAGGAAGTCATTTTTGCATCGGATTGTTACTGGTGATGAAAAATGGATCCATTACGACAACCACAAGCGCAAAAAATCATATGTGAAACCCGGCCAACCAGCCAAATCAACGGCAAAGCCGAATATCCATGGGGCGTAGGTAATGCTCTGTATTTGGTGGGATCAGATGGGTGTGCTGTATTATGAGCTGCTAAAACCGGGTAAAACCATCAATAGACAATGCTACCGAACACAATTAATCCATTTGAAGAGAGCAGTAGCCGAAAAACGCCCAGAATATGCGACCAGACACGAAGCAATAATTTTCCATCATGACAACGCTCGGCCTCACGTTGCTATTCCGGTTAAGAACTATTTGGAAAACAGTGGATTGGAAGTCTTGTACCACCCGCCTTTTAGCCCAGACCTTGCCCCTTCTGACTACCATTTGTTCCGATCGATGCAGAACGCCCTCACTGAAATACGGTTCACATCAGAGCAGAATATCAAAAATTGGCTTGATTCATTCTTGGCTGCCAAACCGGCGCAGTTCTTTTGGGATGGGATCCAAAAATTGCCAGAAAGATGGAAAAAAGTCACAGCTTCAGATGGGCAATACTTTTAATAATACTATTGTATATGTTTTTCTTGAATAAACGTTCAAATTTAAAAAAAAAAACCGCACGATTTAAAATATATACCCAATACATCAATGCACATTAGATTGACTTTGTCGAATTTATTCGTGATGCGAATTGTCATATTATTCCATAAATATCGTAAACAAATATGTTTTATTAAGCAATTTTATAAACCTCATACCTACGTAATACTAGAATATTTCTAATATGGAGTTTCCAAATAACACAGTACATCACATGTTTTTCATCATTTGATGGCTGACTTTATGATGCTTTACGGCTTACTTAAACCGGTTTTTCTTTCTATTCCAAAAGCAATCATTGAACAGCAACCTTAAAGTCACTGGAAAGGTGATTTTTATCAAATTAAAATCATCGATATTTCTAAATATATGTGTTCCAGAGTGAAAGCTTTGTCCGTAATCGATTAGCTAGGTTTAAATCTGCTGTAACGATTATCATTTTGGAGAAAAAGATGAGATGTTAGAAAAGGTCAGTAGATAATATTTTAACTAATATCTTGCAAGACATCGCTTCACCTACATAAATATGCGTTTCAATTTCGTGCACCTAACTTTCCTCGATTAGTTCCCCAAAGATGTGTTTCTAACGTTCTTAACACTGAAGTTCATGCGGATGAGTTTGATCATCGAGATCGTATTTTAGAGAGGCATGTACACATGTTAAATTTACGTTGAAAAATTTGCCTCTATAGATAACAAACAAATTTCCTTCCAGTTTTTATATGATAGATTGGTTAAGCTTGGATACAACCCCAATGATTTGTGCGGAAAGCTTTCATGGCTGTACAATTTTTCGTGAAGTTAATATCTTCTTATTTGTGCAATGGATTGTGGTAGTTAATGATTATATTTCAGAGTTCCATCCCACCTCCAGAGGTGTTCCACATGGATCGATTCTCGATCCACTTTTGTTTTCATGTTTCTAGAGAGAATTGAGGACTCACCTGCCTGTCTAGAACAACAAAATATTGCCTTATACTTTAAACTTTTGTCTTTATACTATTATTGTTTTTTTTTCGAAGCGAAATATTAATATAAATATAATAATGGATTATGTGTGTAAGCCGGAATATTAATATACATCATTTGGTTCTAAAATTATTATTAGCTTCTTCCATTAATTGTTGTAATTTATATTGTGTTTTCATGAAAAAATCAAATTGCCAAGCCTAAATTGTCTTGTAAGATATTATATCTTAATGTATCTGCAATCATAATAATTATTAAAAAATATTAAATAAAAATAAAAATAAAAGATAAGGTCCATATATTTTTTTTTTGTGATCCAAGCCAGAAATTTGTAGGTAGCTACGATGAAGATGTAAAAATCTGATTTACTTTGATTTTTAAAATGTTGTACTTTTAGAGTATTGTAGCGCACACTTGATTGTTGGTCAATATTTTTTTAATAATAAAATTAATAAACATTTTACCTTAAATGTGACATTAACGCCAGCGATGGCATTTTATATAGTTTATACAAATACGTTTTCACCTACATACATTATGTTGCGTTTATATATTGTTTATTCAGATTTATCTATCCAATGTTTTTACATCTCCTATCAAAAAAGCAAGTCAACGTCATTAAGGATTGACGTGCTGCTCCCCTTTATTCGTCTTTATTCCTTTGTGTGTATAATTTTTATCTTATCTATGTAGATAGTTCCTTCAGTCACAGCTGAAATGCAAAATATACCTAGCTCTTCTTTCTTCACTGTGTACATTAGTCGAAGTTCACACCGAATGTCACGTATGAACCAAAGAAGTAGCATCGAGTTTTTGCGGTTAGCACGCCATTATATGTTATTTGATTATAAAATAAATAAGAAGAAAACCTCAGCAATCAACAAGCAACGAATTTAATTTTGTACTATATAAAAGTTTAGCAAATAAATCAACAATAGCAACAGTTAGTGTTGGAAATTTTATTTGTCATTAATTAAATGAAATTCAGTTCAGTGTACTTAATCATATCAGTGCGCGAAATATATATTCATTACACTCGTATCAAAAAATCAACTAAAATGTAAGCTTCAAGGAAAAAATCATTGCGAAGCGTGGTTTCGTAAAAATTAATTAAAATTAATAACAATATTATTTTAAACTGTAAGAGCAAGGGTCAGAACTATAAGCAAAAAAAAAATGATTATTGTTACCGGAGAGCAGTCGCAATCCAGCAGCAGCGATACGCTTGGTTCTACACAATCTACAAGTGACCTTATTCCAACGCAACAGGATTCAGTTGGTAATATATTAGTTTTATTTAAAAAATATATACATACTCGTACATCCATACTCATGGTCTTTCGAATAAATATAAATGATGATATTAAATTTCGAATTGCCCTTCAATTCAATTCTTTGACATACTACGTTATAGAAGAAAAACTGGGTTGGTAAAGAAGAACTTTCAGTTTTTAAGTGTGGGATAAAACTTTTTTTTTTTCTTGTATATTGTATTGTTCTGCCGTGTGACAACATATCAATTCATGAATTACCGAAAAACGTGAGTGGTCTAGCGTTGTCATTGTGGAACACAATTTTCTTATTATATGCCAATTCTATCCATTTTTCTTTGATTTCTTCCTCCAGTTTTATTAGTTGTTGCAGATTGTTTCACCAACAGTGATTATTCTTTTCAAAAAAGAAAGTGTGTTCTGTTAAACAGTACACACCGTAAACTCTACATATCTCTCTGTGAGCTTTTGCATCTTTCTTTACGGAAATAAAAAAACTAAATATGTCAAAAATATTAAAATTGACACTGTAATAACAGACGTTAACAAAATTAAGCTCAATGTGCTCCTAAAATAAGCTCAAAGTAACAGCTATTAAATGAAAAAAGAATAAAAATTATAACATTGACAAAAGCAAGAAATCAACAAACTTCAATTAATTTTCAAATTAAAATAACCAAGAATAGTTTTAAAAAATAACTTTATTTTATTTAACTAATTATAAGACACAATTAAATATTTCTACTTTAAAATGTTATGAAATATAAATATGAAAATGAATACTTATTAGATTCGCTCTACCGCAAGAAGTTGTTTCGTCTTGAAATGGATTGCTTCCAATATCACCCATCCATAATTTGAATACCTTTTTCTATAGTACCTAGCTTATAAATAGGGAAATAGTGTGACAATTGTTTCGATAACGTGCATAGCAACATCAGACAACTTATTTTAATAAAAAGTTGTTATTGTAATGTAGAATACATATTCAAAAATTAACTTGTTCGTGTAGAACAATGCATTTTATATGTTCTCTATTTGTTTATTGCTTATTAACAGTAAATGTATTGAACTGATGTGAGCAAATGAATAGGGAAATTAGCTTTTACTTACTTTCTACTCAACGTCTGTGCGGGTGACTTGATTTTTCGGTAAATTTTGGTGGTTAAATAATTTTTAATTTTCTATGTGTGGGACGAGCCAAATACATCACACCAGATCAACGCCGGGAAATTTATCGTTTGAAGGAGAAAGGATTGAAGCTGGCCGAAATATCTGAACAGTTAGATATTTCAATAAACGCTTGTCATCAAGCCTTGGAGTTCGTCAAACGCCATGGGGACTTCTCAGATCAACAAACAACAAGTCATGTTGATCGGATGATTCACCGCCTTTCTGAAAAAGATAGATTTAAGACCGCTATTGTCATTCACGTCGAAATTTTGGCACAGGAATACGTGAATATTGGTGTTCACACAGTACGACGGCGGTTGACGGAATTTGGCTTAAGAGGCTGTGTCGCGCGGAAGAAGCCCCTTATATGCAAGAAGAATAAGAAAGCCAGAATGTTGTTTGCAAAAGAGCATATCAATTGGACACGCAAACAATGGAAAAATGTTATCTTCACTGATGAATCTAAGTTTAATTGTCTTGGTTCTGATGGTAAAACTTACCACATTGATCAAAAAACAGAATAGCCACCGTATGGCGTTTCCATTGTTCCAATTTGATTTCTGTTTTCTTTGTTTTAGTACATCAGTACATCAGTTATTGACATTCCCTCTAAATCTTAGCGTCATAGCTTGACATTTGCAAAAGTTACGTAGAAAAGAGTACATCTATCTCTGTGTGTGTTGGCGATTTTTTACAATTTTAGAAATGGATTTAAATTTGCAACAACGAACTTGTATTAAATTTTGCGTAAAAAACGGATTAAATGGTAAGCGAACGTTGGAAATCTTGGAAAAGTGTTTCGGTAACAATTCTCTAAAGAAAACGGTCATTTACCAGTGGCACGAGTGGTTCAAAAGTGGTCGTGAGTCAATCAAAGATGATGAACGATAACATTGATGCAGTAAATGAAATCATCAGAGAGATAGCGGATCCCACATTTATCAAAAGAGACGAGACGTGGGTTTATGAGTACGGCACGCAATCCAGACATCAGGCAAGTGAATGGCGTTCACCAAATGAGCCGAAACCAAAAAAAAACACGTCATTTTCAGTCAAAAAAGAAGGCAATGCTCACGGTTTTCATGGATTACAACGGTGTAGTGCATCATGAATTTTTGCCAGAAGGCCAGACAGTAGACAAAGAGTATTATTTGGGCGTTATGAGACGTTTGCGTTTAGCAATTTGCTGAAAGAGACCAGAATTGTGGCCAGAAAACTCGCACCATGATAACGCACCGTCGCACAGTCACATCATTATTCGTTATTTTTTGACGAAAAATGCAATAAATACCATCTAACAGGCACCGAATTCACCTGATTTGGCTCCATGTGACTTCTTTCTGTTCAATCGAGTTAAAAAAAACCACTCAGGGGAACGCGTTTCAGCAACACTGATAGACATACCGAAAACCTAATATAAAAAATGTTTCGAGGATTGGATCAGCGTTGGCATAAATGCAGTTGATGGGGATTACTTTAAAGGGGATTATATAGATTTAGATGAATAAACTTGAATTTTTAGTTTTGTGAATAAATTTTTGATCAATGTGTTATGTTCGACGTCGTGTTGGCGAAGAATTTACAGAAAAATGTGTGAAGCCAACCGTAAAAGGAGGTGGTGGATCTGTGATGGTATGTGCTGGTATGAGTCTAATGGGTCCTGGTCCTATTTGCTGAATTAACGGGATCATGGATCACCATGTTTATGTAGACACATTAGAAAATGTCCTATTTCTTTACGCTGCTGACCAACTTCCCCGAACTGTATCTTACAAGCAGATAATGATCCGAAGCTCGAGAATTTTTGCAAAACCACAACTTGAATGTGATGACATGGCCAGCTCAATCTCCTGACTTTAATTAATTTGATTGAGATGCTTTGGAATGCTGTTGACAAAATTAATAAAAAGAAAAAACCCTCAAACCTCAACGAAATATTTGAATTTATTCAAGAAGGATGGGCAAACATTTCCATTGATCGATGCACTCGGCTCATTGATTCCACGCCGCGAAGATGTGAGGAGCTTATAAGGAATAAGGTGGGACCGACTGAATATTAATGTTTTGTAAATTTCACATTATAGCTCATTTATAAAAAAAATACCTATTTACCTATGTGCTCGCAAGTTTAAAGAAAAACCCGATTAAAGATGTAATTTAATTTCCACAAAAAATCAAAATAAATGAATTGTTTTTGTTTATGAAAATGCTTGTTTTCAATTTTTCTAACATTTCTTTGTTCTTTAGAGAAATTACTTTTTCCAGCCCCATTTCCGTATTTATAAGCTCGCTACTGTATATCAACTATGCACCAAAATAATTAACGTGCCGCATTCATTCCAAGTTATCCATCCCATAATACGGATATAGGGTGGATGCTATATTGTGTGAGAATGCACTTTGCTGTATGTTAATGTGATTAAATTTGCAGTTCTTTATTCCGATTATGTTTTTTAACAATCCAGTTGGGAGTTATTTTCAAAAAACCATCTTGTTTTACTTACGAAATATAACCTACTCGTATGATACCGATTAAGCCCAAAGTCACTACCTACTTTTTTTTAAGGCTGATTCGACTCTCATGCCATCATGTAGTTATAAATAACACTTTTGCAGGCAATAGCAAACTCTCAAAATCGAAACTTCTTTACATACTATCCAATCCCTTCTATCTTCTCGCTTAGAGTAAGCATAAAACCGTATATAGACCTTAATCCAAAAAGGGCGATGCATCGCTATCTTTTTGATGTTAAATTCGAAGTGATTAACTGTAAACTATGTTATATACTTGGAATGACATCTGTACGTTTTATTCTTTGGACTGTAAAATTTTATAATTTTAAGTATTTGAACATCATTTGCTTAGGCAGTATTATTTTATTTTCTTGCAACATTAACTAACTACGTATATGTTTTATTTTGGTCTATGTACGGTGATTTCCACTTAAAACCCATGATCAATTCACTTAAACTCACTGAATATCAAATATGATTTTTAAATTCACCAACACTTTAGATTGTGTTATAAACTATCAAGAAATAATGTAAATATGCTTAAGGGATATATATATATTTATATAAAAGCATTGTTTTATTTGCTCAACTGCAAAAGTTTCAATGGAAAACTCGTAGGTACGCGTATATGTACATACATATGTATGATGTGATTTTTAGAGATTAAGGCATATTTTCATAGAGGCAAAGTTTTCACGTCATGACACTACTATTTACTGAATTGACATTATGCCTCTATTTATAGATTCTGGCTATACATCGAAAAGAAAAAAACAAACAAATTATTTCTATCGTAATGAATTTTTATATTTGTTTACCATGGCAAACATCCAAAAATCAAAACTCTATCCATTAAAGATTTTCCCATTCTTGTCGTTCAACATTAACAGGAATGAGGGATACCAATATTGAAGTATGCGATATACTGCAGCACGTTCCATTCGCCTTTTATGCAGTACTAACTTTTCATTCACTTCGTAAACTGTCTTATGCCTCCAACGTAGTGGTTTTCACGTGTGATTGATCAATTATTCAAATCATTAGCACATAGAAGAGACATTAACCCTGGAACCATCAGAGTGCTAAGTATCGAAAGTTTCCAAACAAATGTACGAGTATGAGAGCACACGTTCTGGGATAAACTGGAAGAAAGTCGCAAAGTTTACTGTTGTTTTGTAAGGTTATATATTGAGCGAATAATAATAATAACATATTGCAATCTTACTATACCATAACATTATTCATAATTTAATTAAAAACAATTCTTTGAAAATGTCTATCATTCTTGACTCTAAAGCTTCTTTAACACAAGTCAGTTGCATGGCAATGGCTTTTTACTTCTTTAAGAATATTTCACAACGTTTATATGTACATAAAATTCCGTAAGGTGATTTCTTCAAATCAATTTCCTATTTTGCATAAACACGCAGAAATATAAACACCTGAGTAGAACATATGAACAATTTATAGGCTATCACTTTGCATTCTGACAAATGAAACATTTAGGATGAACTACCACATTCTGGATGTGTATTACTAATCCTATATCCTCATGAATTTTGTAAACGGATATCCAAGTGATCCGATCTGTGAATATCATTCATAATCCGATAACCCACTCGAAGATCGAGACGTATTAATTCGCCTAAAATAGTGCCTTAAAAGTAACTCATTTTTCGGTTATGGTTAAGCTGACTAAAACTGCAATCTTTATTTAGGCGCGTTTGGGTTATTGCTTGTGGTTGCTGTGGAATGAAAATACATATGAACATGAATTTATCGTCAAACAGAGAAGACACAACGTTAATCATTGATTGTAAATGGATTTTTAATCAATGTTGCCATCATTTACGGAATCGAATGTTTTTCCTGTGCTAGAACTTTTAACATTATTTTCTTATTTACTTAGTGATGACCAAATAGGGATGTAGTGATGATTTTTACGAATAAAGACAAAAACTGCAAAACAAAGACCAACTCTACTGATACTATGATATATTACGTTCGACTTATTTAAGTTGAAACGTTTGCGAAGTATAAGTCATCTAAGATGTTTTTCCTTCAGCGAAGTTCGACTTTAATTGTCGTATTTGGCTCTTAGTATTCTAAACAGAGAATCTATCTTTGAAAATGTTGTAAACAGCACTTGTTCAGACATAGCGTAGCATGGTTCAAAAATGCGCTGCCACAGGAGTGTAATATTAAAATAAGTTTTTGTTTTAAATGAAATTGTTTTAAAACAATCCGTAGAATTAGTTATAGAACTTAGTTTACTATCTTATATGAAATATGATAACCTATTTAATTTTTCAGGTACTGGCACATCAAGTTCATCGGGCAGGCTAGGGCATAGAAAGTCATCTCTTGCGCTGACACCGGAAGATGAATCGATGGATACAAACAACCAGGTAAATAAATTCACTTTCGGATCAAACCGTAATCACTATTACTTAATAAAACAGTAAAAATTGATTATAGCTATCTCCACTTATATGAGCACCAAAAATATTTTTGAAAGTTGATTGATAAAGCTTCAAGCAAATTGAAAATGTCAACACCTAGGCATTTGTGATCAATGGGTATATTTAAGGGAGAATCGTTTGTGTGTGTAACATATCTATGCGCAGTTAAAATATTATTTCGGTTCTTTTTTTATACTATGAGTTACTGTTCCAAATAAATAAATAAATACAATTATTTCAATCTATATTCAACTTTAAATCAAAGCCTACTTACAATAACGTATTTGTACAAATATTAAACTATCTAGAATTTGTATACTTTTTTTCTGCAAAAGGATTGTCCCTAATAATAGAGCTATGGCTCTGACATAGACAAAATTCGCTTCAGTAGAGAAAGTAGGAAAAGTTAAAGTTTGGGTGGATCTTATAAAAAAATCCCGTATGAGTATCTTACTCAAAAAAATTATTATGTTTGCAAATCCGTTTAGTCTTTGCGCCAGTCTCACTACGGTTCAGAGAACCGGTTATATGTATGTATAGAATCTACTCATCCATTCAAAAAAAAATAAAGTAAGATAATGTTTGACTTATATACATATTTTGCTTCATTTTGTTTTTGCTCTTAATGAGGAACCACTGGTTTCTTATTCTCAGCTAGCCAACATATCTGTACGCCATCCGCCTATTTCTATGCGGTACCAACGTCGTCCTCTAGGTTAGTCTTTTAAAAATTTTTCATTGCTAACATTTATTAAAATTATTATTATTATTATTATTATTATTATTATTATTATTATTATTATTATTATTATTATTATTATTATTATTATTATTATTATTAAATAATAATAATATTATTATTATCGTTTTTAACTCAACAATTTAAAAAAATATATATTTTAATTGTTTCTACTGTAAGAAAAGTTGAACCACTTAAATTTTTATTCGTATTTTTTTATATTTAAACTGAGTAGTTTCCAGTGGTTTCTTTAGTAGACAAGAAAGACTGATAAAAATTTAAATTGCCTAATTAACTTAGCAACGAAAAAGATAATCAGAGTTGTATATTCTTTTGTTTAAGTTAAAGAAATTCACAATGTTTTCGGAACAAATTACCATAGAGTTATCGCTTTTACGTTACAATCTTATTCTGGGCGATATTTTATTAAGCAAATAAGAAAAAATTTTTTTTTTTGAAAATGAGCCAAATGAAAAAAGGTATAGTGACGCTGATATAACTCTATCAAAAGTTGATAGGCTTGTCTTATCATCAATCAATAAATTTCTTTTCTTCTTTTCTACAAACGTTTTAAAGTTAGTCAGTTAGTGCACGTCTATCTAGTAACCGAAAATCGAAAATAAGCCCATGCTTCAAAATTAGTGGTACGTCGTTGAGTTTGTTATCGTTATCGGAATGCAAATTATTAACCACAATTTAAGCCAAAACGTGTTTTTCACTTGCTGTTTGATATAACTGATACTGAAAATGCGCGACTGTTTTTTGAAATTGACCAATGTATTTCGAAGTAAATCTAAACATCGTTTGGAATCAGAAATTATCGAAAACGATTATGATGAAAACAGTTCTTCTGTGGCCTCTTTAAAGGTAGTTTATCACAAACAGCATGGTTCTGATGAAAAAAAGTATCATGATAAAGCTAACTTAATACTGAAGACCGACACACAAACAGAATCACGTATTTTCGAAAAAAAATCCAATAAAAACTCTACCAACCCTGTTTTGGATCCAGGTAGATGTAACCAAAAAAATATG
The DNA here is from genome assembly GCA_907269105.1 of Volucella inanis. Classification (NCBI taxonomy): domain Eukaryota; kingdom Metazoa; phylum Arthropoda; class Insecta; order Diptera; family Syrphidae; genus Volucella; species Volucella inanis. The sequence goes on from OU026155.1 coordinate 61,983,629, forward strand.
ATTAAAAGTCAAAAGTCTTATCAAGCAATAAACAAGTGCGTCACACACAACGATAAATCGATAACATCGACAAAATGTGATAACACAGAAATCGAAAAAACAATGGATTCACCCGCCACCTCAAGTGACGATAGCTGTCACTCTGTACAATTGAGAATAAAAATTCAAAGACCATTTGATATTGCTGAACTAAACTGTTCTTTGACACCAGAAGAAATTGAGTATGAAAAAAATGTCTTCGCGGAGGGTGCAGATATCGCTACTCCCTTACCGCTTCCGAATTCAAAACAATTTCCTTTTAGCAATGTACGACCAGAAATTGCCGAAGTCATTAGGGATCTAGACCAGCATGCATTACGTTTAAATAATCTGACAATAGAAGATAAAACTGAGTTAATAAAACGCTTCACAAAAGCATCTGATATGGCTTTAAAAAAGTGTAATACCCGAAAGCAATTAAAGCATTCAAATAAATCAACATTTTCAACGAATTATCCTAAACGACGTCCAACTGGCCTATTAGAACGCCGACAACCAAGTGGGTCTAAATTACAACTACAGATTGGAAATTTATCAATCAATAAAAACCTTGGCGATAACAATAATGAGGTAAACTAATTTAAACAAGTTGTGTTTTTTTAATATTAATTTGTATTTCATATTTACACTCGCATTTGCATAAAAAAAAAATTTGATTGAATATCTAACTTTTTTAAAACCTTTCCAACGAAAAAATTATAAAAATATACAAATTTTATATAAAATTTGTCGTTATTTTATTTTAGATAACATTTATTTTATTTCAATAAGTAGTCTTTGTGTTCAAAAATCTAATATATGTAACATAGGCGAAATACTGGTAAATATAAAATTTCTCTTAGAAGTCAATCAAATTTTATGATTTGAACACACAAATATTTTACCTACTTTGTTTTTATATTGTGTAGACTGACTTTTAATTTTGTTCAAACAACCAATCTTTTCGGCTAAAACGTCATGGTTCAGGCCAACCAAATTTCTATACTACAAACAATTATCATCATAAGCAATTATCACTATAAATAATTATCATCATAAATTTTGTCAAATCAGTAAACTAAACCAAATAACTGAAAAGATACCTTATTTAAAATATTAGAAAGTATTATATTAACGTGTTTAATTGGCAATTGTTTATTCTAAAGGGTGATTCATCGTGAGGTTTGATTTATAATGTAAAATAAAACACATAGATTTTGAAAGTGAACTTTAAATTTTTATTATCGGTTAAAAGAACAATTCATGGCATTTACTTTTTAAAAATGATATCATGTATTGGGTCTAACGAACTTAATTTGTGCGGTTTGCTAAGAGATGGCGTAATTTGTATTATTCTATTGTTATTATTCCATTGTCATTGTACGTCATTTCAGTATATGTCATTCATTTGAAACGTAAACAACAATAAATTTTTTTCACTCAAATATGTCTAACTTTGTGTCTGTAAAAGTGTTCTTGCCAGGAGTTCTTCATTACTTTAATATGAAGAAAAATGCTGCCGAAAGTCATCGTATTTTGGTGGAAGTTTATGGTGAACATGCGCTAGCTGAGTAAACGTGCCAAAAGTGGTTTGCGCGATTTAAAAGTAGTGATTTTGACTTGGAAGACGATGAATGTCCTGGGCAGCCAGCCAAAAAAGTTTGAAGATGAAGAACTGGAAGCATTACTCTATGAAGATTGTTGCCAAACACAAGAAAAGCTCTCAGAATCTTTGGGTGTCACTCAAGCAGCCATTTCAAAACGTTTAAAAGCAGCTGGATATATTCAAAAGCAAGGAAATTGGGTTCCACATGAACTCAAGCCGAGAGACGTCGAAAGGCGGTTTTGCATGTCCGATATGCTGCTGGAACGCCACAAAAGGAAGTCATTTTTGCATCGGATTGTTACTGGTGATGAAAAATGGATCCATTACGATAACCCCAAGCGCAAAAAATCATATGTAAAACCCGGCAAACCAGCCAAATCAACGGCAAAGCCGAATATCCATGGTGCGAAGGTAATGCTCTGTATTTGGTGTAATCAGATGGGTGTGTTGTATTATGAGCTGCTAAAATCGAGTGAAACCATCAATGAACAACGGTACCGAACACAATTAATCCATTTGAAGAGAGCAGTAGCCGAAAAACGCTCGGAATATGCGACCAGACACGAGGCAATAATTTTCCATCATGACAACGCTCGGCCCCACGTTGCTTTTCCGGTTAAGAACTATTTGGAAAACAGTGGATGGAAAGTCTTGCCCCACCCGCCTTATAGCCGAGATCCTCACGTAAAATACGCCAAGTTGTCGAATACGCCAAGCCAAGTTTCTGAGAACGACGACGAATCGGTTTGTCACAGTCTTCACGTACACTCTCAGCTACAGCTGCTATAACTATATGTGGTCTAACCGGTCGAGTGTCATCCACTAATGTAAACTAGGACTCAAATTTGCGAATGGTATTAGCAATAGTGGTTTCAGTATGTCGATTATGGACAGAATAAGTTCCTCGAATCGAACAGTTTGGAGACGCTGTTGTTGGTGTAAGTCTTTCCATGATGACTTGCCAAACGATACTGAACAAAAATGACAAAGCAGTTTGATAGGAGTCACTCGTGATCTGTCAAAAAAGGCCTATTGAAAATCAAACCTCACGATGAATCAACTATGAAGAACAAATACCTAATAAAAAAATTGTTGATCGTATCTAATAATGTCAAATAATTAGATTGTATTTATTTGGTAGTATGAAATTTAGTTAATCGGATTATTTATTATATGTTAGCAAAAATGTGTTCTTTATCTATAAGAACATTTAATACTTTTATAACATTTGTATATATTTTGTCTAAACAAATACTTTTAATCATTATGTCTTTTAGGTTATCATGCCAAAGTTTGTTTCAAATCTGCGTTGTTTATTTATTTATTTATTTATTTTGATAAAATTATTTATTTATCTATCACTATTCTTAGTACCGATAATTCGGTAGAGCATCACATAGCGGTCGATTAAACGATATATTTATTAATAATATCCTTTATGGTCAATATTCTTAGTCCTAGTAATTATGTATACGAATATATAAAAAAAATAATATTTTTTTAAAATAATTAAAAAATAATTATTGGTCGAAAAATATATATTTATTGTAATGGCTTACGAGCTAGCACAATAAGTCCATATTTTTTAACGTTGGTTTGACTTTAAGTTCCAGTTATTTTCTAAATGAAATTAACTCACAACCTCCTTTATATCTGAATCAGTAAATTACAAAGTCGCCGACTTGAATCTTTTGCTTTTGGCTCTTCATTACTTTAAAAAAAAAATATTACTTTTAAGAAAATAGCTCTTAACTACCATTTATTTTTTAAACAATAACGGCAGAAATTGTATAATGCTTCATGATATGTTTTAAATATGACTTCAGAAATATGGCTTGCTCGGTTGTTTTTGACAGGAGGCACAGCCTCCTCCAATTTGGGTACACTTTTTCGAAAAATTTTCAATAAATTTCACCAATAACGGCCTGAATATCAGCTTCTAAGCTTACGGTTTATCTCTTACTCCAAAGCTAAATTTGCTTGCTTAATTTCAAAAACGGCACTTGTTCATAAACACACCAAGCCAAAAGTGAACCTCGTCATTAAACACGATTTTTCAATAAAAATAATGGCCAACTTCAAGCTAAGTTTTTCTAGGATAAATTCTTCCTATGGTGTTTTACGTAGATATGTATTATCCATAGAAATAGACCCATCATAATATAAAGTATTTCAAATACCTCTCAAGATTTATATACTTTTTTAATGGAAGTTTGGCCTTTAAGAAGAAGGTCCGATTTTCATCCATCAAAGTATTTTACTATCCTGCTGTTCGCTCCGCACAAAGCACCATATTAAAGGATCGGGGTATATTAGGTATAACCTTGTACGATATCTTCAAGTAGAAGTGATTTTTAACCTACAATAGTTGCTATGCCAAACCGAAGTTGCAGGATTGAAATTAGACAGATTTATTTAAGTTCGCTCCGAGATGGATGCATTCCTGGACATTTTAAAAATGTGGCTATCGTATGTAATGTTTTGCTCTAAGCGATGGATGGGCGAATCTTTCATTTTTCTATAATTTTTCAATTATAAAACTCATTAAAAAAATAAAACTTCTTAGGTGGCGCTACAGTTCAGGGTGAATCTGGACCTCAACTAACAAGCCCCTTCAGTTTGCCCGGTCTTAAGCAAATTGCCGCCAATTGTGTACTCCAAGTCGACAAGTCCCCTTCTACTAAGCGCCGTTTACTGACTAGGTCGATGTCGCTGTACAGCTCATACAGCTCGCCTTTGAATCTTCTTCTCCAAAGCACGTCAACGCAAATGGGATCGAATATTTTTCGAAGAATATTTCTCTTGAAACGAATGAGGACATTTTCATATCCCCTTTGATTCGATATAGTCCATGCTTCAGCACCATAAAGTAGGACTGGGATAAACAAGGTCTTATATAGAGTCTCCTTAAATTTTCAGAATAGGACCTTGTTACTCAATTGTCTTCTTAGCCTCAAGAAACAGCGATTGGCAAGACTAATTTTTCGTTTTATTTCTGCTGAAGTGATGTTGGCAAAACTTATAGCAGAGCCAAGATAGACAAAGTCCCTTACTACCCCGAAAATATAGCTGTCGATTTTGACGTTCTGTCTTATATATAGTCCCAATTTTTGTGAGATACTGAGATTTCATTCTTCTTACCTGATCTTAGAAATAAGTTCCTATGTGCTCGACAAAGTCATTTTAAGCAGCTTTGAGCCAGTAAGCGTTCAGATCTAGCTGCTTTGTTGGATTTCAGTTTAGGTATGTCATATATCCTTACCTTATTTTGGTTAATTGGACGATTTTGGTTTTGGCTATCATCGTCTAAGTTGAATAATTTTTTCTGTTTGCCGACAGGATATTGGGCTTCTTTCCCGTCATACAGTCTGCAGAAAAAGTTCTCAGCACGGACTGTGATCCTACTATAAGGTTTTCTTCTTCATCTCTACAGAATTCTGTACGGGTCTTCTTGCCTTGACACTTTTTTGCTCACTCATATAAGCAATTGTTGTCTGCTTAACCACATTTTTCAAAAAACCTCAAAGAAAGTAATCTATTGGTATTAAATCGCATAATCTAGGTGCTCAGTTTATGTCACAATTACGCAAAATTCATCAACCTGGAAACTTAGACCAAAATAGGTCAATGTTTGCACATATTGTGTGACTCGTAGTTCCATCCTATTGGAAATAAAGATCGCCTTAGCTCTTTCTTTTGCATCTTCGAAGAAAAATGGACCAATAGAACCATACCAAACAGTATATATTTTGATGTAATGATTTTTCTGAAATTACTGGAGGATTTTCTTCTCCCCAGATGCGACAATTTTCTTTGTTAACGAATCCATCCAATGTGAAATAAACTTTATCACTAAAGATAATTTTGCGTAAAAAAACAGCACCATCTGTTGTTAATTGACAAAAGTTCTGCGTTGATTATGTTCTGCTGCTTTAATTCTTGTATTAATTGTATTGTACATGTGTGTACAAATGTCAAAGATGACATAAAAAGGTAGCGCTTAGAAATTATTCCCTACTGACATCTAAGCGCAACTTTTGAAAGACCCTTCATTACCAAAATTATGTCCACTATATGTAACCAATAAAGTAGTAAAATATTCCTCTGTTGAACGTTTTTCTTCAACCAACATCCCAAAACATGAAATTTATTGTACACGACCTTATAATTAATCCGATTCAATATATGCAGAGAGCGTCGAAAAGGGTAATAATAAGTTTATTGTTTCATATTCAAAGTTCGCACTGAATTCTGGTCGTCGTGGAAAATTTTGAGCTTAAATATACTTCTTTGGATCTTAAGCCACAAATCTGACTGATATTGGTGAGTTCGCTAATTGGGTGCTGGAAATGTTGGCAGGAGGTCATAATTTTGGCCAAAAATCATCTTCTTGGACGAAGCAAATTTTTGGCTCAGCGGCTATGTCAACAAGTAAAATTGCCATTATTGGAGCGAACACAATCCACAAATTTTCGGCTAAGCATCAATTCATCCATAGGGATTGACTATTTGGTGCAGTCTATGGCATGGCACCATCATCGGACCTTATTTCTTTCGAATCGAAGAAGGAGACACCGTTGCCATTAATGGTCTCAGTTATGATACCCGACTTTCTGTGATCAGAGCTCGACGACATTGATATATCCGAGCTGTGGTTCCAACAAGGCGCCGCTACATGTCATACAAGCAACGCAACGCTCGAAGTTGTGAAGGAGAAATTTGACTGGGTCATTTCACGGCATTCATTCGTCAATTGGCTGCCCCGATCATGCGAATTGACACCATTCGATTATTTTGTCTGGGGCTACGTCAAGTCCTTAGTCTACGCTATCAAGCCAACTACAATACTTTGGACGAGCTCGAAGCCAACATTGCCGGAATAACGCCACACATATTAGACCGAGTCATCAAAAATTGTATCGACATCTTGAAGCACTGCCAGCGAAGCCATTCAAATGATGTACTATTCCACACATATTGGTATGAACGTAGCTGCAAAATAAAGCCAGAATCAATTTTATATCCCACACCGTTAGTGTTTTATTTAATTTTTTTTCCTATCGTGCTTATTTGATCACGATTTATATGGTTAAGCTATTTTTTCGAATGATTTAGTAAGATTACTCCTAAAGTTTAGCCAACCAAGTGGAGTCAGAAATCTGAAAATTTCTGAAAATACCCCAGACAATGTTTTTCAGCCGAACAATCAAAAGAAACCAACTATGATCAGATAGATACGTCTTGCCAAACACTCTGCAGTCAAATATATTAGTGGTATATCTATAAGGAAATCAAATAAAACTGCCCCTTTAGCAGTTACGTCGCTGCTATTCACTAAACTACGAATGGCGCAAGCATAACATAGTTCCAGCTGCTTTTCTTTTTGGGACAGATATTATTTCTTACTAAGATATGGTTTAGGTTTATTTGCAATACTTTTATGCAAACTCCATCTCCATAACAGAGCACCAATCGCCTTGTGCGTTACGGCAAGTTAGTTGAGTTTAGGAGTCTAAAATTGCATCTTCGGATTTGTTTAATACTAGATGAATCTGTTTCCCTGCCAATAATGCCTTGTACCCATTTTTGAATTAATCTACCTCCCAGCTCTTCATATCCCCACTGTTAAATTCTAAGTAGACTTCAAAACCCCAAGTTCTTTGCACAGCCTTATTACGAATAAGAGGGAATACATAATTAAAAAAGCTACGTATGAAACTTTATTTTAGTAACTATGTATCATTTCATTAGTTATGAAAAAAAAAAAATCTTTAAAGAAAAACAGTAATTCGTGATTCTACAATCAATTGTTTAATTTAAAATAACTGTGTATTTGTTTTTAAGAATAAATATCTTGAAGAAAAAGAAAAAACAATTCAACATACATATACGACATACGTATATATGGTATGTGTTTTTTTCAAACAGATATGGTTAGAAATAACAGTAAAGGAATTAAATTGTTTTGTTTAAAAAAACACAATTATGATTTCTAAACATCGTCATGTTTTTTTCTTAACTTAACATACGTGAACTCTTATGTACAATATATACATATTATAGTTTCAACTTTCCTTCCAAAGAGCTCGACGAGTATTTGAAACAAATGTATTTTAGTGGCGTGATTCCAGATCAATCAAACTTAAATTTTTTCTAAAATTTTAATGAAAAGATTGAAACGTTTGAAGAATACTCGAATATTCTTATTTTCCGCAACTTATGAAAAAATATAATAATTGTTGAATTTGTGACTCTACATTTATCTATAAATTAAATAAAATTAATAATCCTTTATTCATTTTCAAAATATTACCAATATCAATAAATGGTTTACCTTATTTACATTTGAATCGATAATTTCGTTATTTGCTATCGCAGTCTTTGTATTCTAGTGTCATGCAATTCGTTGGTACTCAGTTTAGGGCCATTTATGTTACTGCATATAAGCTGAGAAAAATATAAGTAAATGAATGCTTCATTATTAAAAAACAACACATATTTCTAATAACATTCAACACATCCATACATACAGAATTCAAAATATTTGAAGGGTTATTTGTCGAGTTCTAAGGTATAAATTTTGAAATCACTTATTTACTAAATTCAACTATTTTTGTTTAAGTCGCGTGCATTCACAGAATAAAGCTTAATATGTTAAAAATAATCGAAAGGTGAAAGATTCCCTATTTAATAGCTTATTTATGCAGAAAACATAGGGTGGTTCATCGTGAGGTTTGATTTTCAAAGGGCTTTTTTTGACAGCTCATGTGTGACTCCTATCAAACTGTTTTGTCATTTTTGTTCAGTATCGTTTGGCAAATCAGTGTCTCAAAATTGTTTAGCTGTATTACGAAAATCAGCGTTCTGTGAGAAATATTTTTCGTGCGATTCGAGGAACTTACGGTGCCCATAATTGACCCACTGAAACCACTATTGTCAATACCATTCGTAAATTTGAGTCCCAGTTTACATTAATGGACTATATCACAAAAAAAAAAGAAAAAAAAAAAAAATAAATTCTTTATTATTATTATCAAGGGAACGATACAAATTTGTAGGGTCCGGAACTTAACGCCGGGATACTATGCCCATGTGGCGCGTTTTGTCAACAGCACGCTTTGTTCTTTTAACCGATAATTAAAAATTTAAGTTCACTTTCAAATTTATGTGTTTTATTTTACATTATAAATCAAACCTCACGATGAACTACCCTATACAAGCTGTACGACTTGCAATGATTGGATTAAGACTAATAGACATTCTGCCGAAGCGAAAAATTATCGTCCGCCTTTTTATTTATACAAGGAAGAAGGACCCACTTTGACATTACTCGGACCAATACCTTGTTGTAACCACGGTACGGTTGTGGATTTTCAAGTTATAGCGGATATATGTATATAGAAAATACTGTGAGAAATATTGACGTCAAACGGCTATATTCGCCCCTTAATCTGTCAAGAAATCCTAGTATCAAGTACCAAAAGCCATTGGAAATGCCATATTTAATGTAGGTACTGGGCCACCACAACAATATCCGCGGTTTGACAAAGAATGCAGCCAGAATGCAAAAAGAAAGAACAAAACAGAAGCATTAGTTTCTCAAAAGAAAGAAGCATGAAAAACACAAGGCTGAGGTTGGATATTTTGATATGATATGATGTTTCCGACATTTAAAATGGTTTTGTTCTATCTATCCCATATCTATTATACACATATACATATATTGTAGTATATATTTGACATTGACGTCAACGCTGGCATATCATTTATTTTTTGGTCTTGTACGTCTGTTCTTTCATTAGCATCCAGCTTTAATAATAATTTGCACATAGCGATTGGTATACCTATGCTACCCTTTTCTGGTAGAATACACGGGTAGAGTGGTTCCAATTTTGGCGAGTTCGTCGGCCCTATAATTCCCTGGAATGTCCCTGTGGCCCGGCACCCAACAAAGGTGAAGGTTGAACTGCTCTGCCATCTCCGTAAGAGATGATCGGCATTCACGGGAAGTTTAAGAATTTACATAGTGAAACCGAGTCTAGGGACATCCTAAAAGATGCGGATATCCTTTGCAGATATCACGTTTTTCTTAGGCCAGGACAGAGCTTCCTTAATCGCCAAAATTCCCGCCTGGAACACGCTACAGTGATTTGGAAGACGGTAGGAGAGGCTTTGATTTAGCTTACCGCTGCCAACCCCGCTTTCGGTTCAAGACCAATCGGTATAGAAGTTGATAGATTTGTCCTTCATGAAAACATCTTCCTCCCAAAAGGATCTAGAGGGGAAGCTCGCATGAAAGTCCTTGTCAAAACAAAGTTTAGGTATGGTGTAATCGTAGTTTTCTATGTGGATTCCTAATATTGTATATTAAGAATATTGTCGTGGCCAAATAAATTATTTGTCTTTTGTGTAGTTGCTTTAAGCTGCAGTCGCAGCTATTTGCCTGCTGAAGATGTCGATGGATGACAAGTGGAACAGAATGTCTAAAGCTGCAGAGGGAGTGGAGCGTCGAGCTCCGCTTATGCATAGACATTCTGTTTTTTGGACGCTGGTTAGTTTTTTGCAGTTGGCTGTAAAGTCTAATGCCGTCCACCAGACAACCAAACCATAAGTGAGTATCGGTCTTATGACCGAGATGTATAGCCAGTGGGTTATTCGAGGTTGAAGGCCACATTTGTTTCCAACGGTTTTCTTGCAAGAGAATAAAATTAATGTAGCTTTCTTGATTCTTTTTTGAATGTTAGGTTTCCAGTTTAGTTTCCTGTCAAAAATGAGACCCAGGTATTTTGCTGTGTCGGAAAATACTAAATTGGTACAGTTTATTGAGGGACGGTATTTGGAGTTGGAATTTTATATTTCTTGGAGACGAGGACAAGATTAGTTTTATGGGGGTTAACTCCCAATCCACAGCGTTCCGCTCAACGGGTTAATCTGTTAGGATTTAGCTGAAGGAGTTCTTTGATGGTATTAAGATGCTTACCTGAGGCGAATATAGCAACGTCGTCCGCATAATCAATCACCCTGCTCCCGCCCGATCCCAAGTATATCAGCAGTTCATTTACCACTAAGTTCCAAAGAAGAAGAGAAAGGACATCACCTTGCGGCGTGCCTCTGCTGACACATTTTTTGGCAGAAGTCCCACCAATCTTGCTATTTAGTATAAGACTGATCAGCTTCCCAAGTGAGTCGTCTACCTGCAGATATGACAGCGTGGTCGTGATTGCGGATGTGTCGACGTTGTTAAAGGCGCCCCCTATGTCTAGGAAAGGAGCCATTGTATACTCTCTATATTGTAAGGATCGTTCGATGTGGCTAGTCTGCGAATGCAGAGCCGTTGCCACCTACTTTCATCTACAGTAGGCATGTTGAGCCATTGACAAAAGTCTTGGATCAATTTTAGCTCGCATATGGATTTCAATCAGTTATTGTACAATAGAGTTTTCAGAAGGAAAGGTGAAAGACCTTTAGCTCTGAGATCATTTGGCCTTGGGAATGAAAAATTACATTAACTTCTCTATGATAGTGGAATGTGGATCAATTCTACACAGCTCCTCATGATATTCTCTAGCGTGGTTAAGATAATATCTGATGACCTTTGTAGTTCGGCCGGTATTAAACCGTGTCTTTTGTAATCACAGAAGTATATATTTTTAAAGTTGCACTAGTCCGTTTTTGGTTACTACTGGCTGCGAATAAGGAGCCACCTGGAAAGTGGGTGTAAAATGTTGAGTGATCGCCGCTTGAAATTTGTAGAAATGATTTGTCTTAGCCACGATGCCTCAGACGTTTCTGTGGTTTTGTCACAGAATGATCTCCAAAATTGACGCTTTGCTTTCCTCAGTTCTTTTTTATATATTTTGAAAGATTCTTGGTATGAGTCCCAGTCAGTCACTTTTCTTGTGCTTTTAGCAAGATTGAAAGGTTTTTTGCAGGTGTTTCTAAGCGGTCCTAGTGCTAATGTCCGTCCACCAGTACGGCTTTTTTTTTAACCTTGGTTTAATCAGAGGGCAGAAAGTAGCCATAGCCTGATCGAGAGCCAGTGTGAATTCCCTGACTTTCATATCAAGCTCATTGGTGTCACGCTGGGGACTTGAGAGTTTAGAAGATAGTGTTTCTGACAGTATTCCTCTGTATTTTGGCCAGTCAGTTTTCCAATAGTTTCGGAACGCTGTTTGACTAGGGGGAACATCACCCAGGCTGAATTGGATGTATCTGTGGTCTGAAAACGAGTGTTCAGTCGATACCATCCAGTTCGTTAGCATTTGAGTGATGTTATCTGCGACAAGAATGATATTTCGATATTTATTGTTATAAAAATGGGCTCATTGCCAATGTATGCAAACAATGAGGTTAGTACTTAGAATATAATCAAAAAGTGACTCACCTCTATCGTTGATGCCGGTACTGCCCCATAGCATGATGAACATTAGCGTCGCACTCGATGATGAGGCTTATTTTTTTTTTGAATTCCAGTTTCCAGTACCCATCCTTTTTAGGTTATTACCAGGGAGAGAGCCCACATGATCGTGGCCAAGTTACGCGGGTGCCAGCCAGTAGGAGCCTTTGGCGGTCCTCAGCCTGCCAACAGTTAAGTCGGGATCACTGAGGTTAGGAAGTAAAAATGCATTTAGGCTACGTTTCACTAGTATACAAGTTCTAATCTTACTTTTGTCTTTTTTAAAGAAAGGAGTGGAGCGTATAAAAGTGTCCCAAGTTTAAGAACCACGCCTTATGCGCTCCATGGTTCCTGGATTAGGATGATGTCTTCTGCAGTGCCTTTTTTGAATAGTGGAGATTAATCTGGAGGAACCGTATCATTGCTACAATTTCTCAGAGTTGCCTCCACCACGGTTTTGTTCGAGTCCTCCGATTCTGAAAATGATCCCAAGAGCTTATCTTCTTCCTCTGATCGTGAAGGATCTCTTTTTATCTCGTCATTGGTTTTCATTTCCGACAGAATGTCAGAAGATGAAGCTGACGGCTTAATAGTCGCCTCGGATAAATTAGAATCGTCGCTGTCCGGATCATGCCTAAAGTCTGCGCTAGAGGGTTAAGGGATTCCTTATTGATCACACAATCAACGCGCATCTATAAGAGCACCTTAGCTCCTCCAGTTTCGCGACTTTCCAGTAATGAGTCGGAAGGGTCGGGTTACTGATGCTGATGATCTCCATATTGCTTTCTGGAGAGAAGGGTTCGGCTGGAATCCAGGTTTAGGTACTAGGTCTGCTAGGAATATCCTCCCTAAGCACGACTTCGAGTTTTGCACCTAGAAAAATATCTCGTAAACCACCTATGGCTTTCGTGAAAAGATTCAGAGATCTTTGGTGGACACATGCGATGAGCTAGACATGGTACCAGCCAACCGTGGCCTGGCACAAACCTGCTGCTGCTACTGGTGGAGAAAGAGTTAGGACCATTGCTTGCCACAGTCTTATCTCTCCTTGAAGATTTAATTTTAGGCTCGTTGCGTTTGCCTTTTGAGGATGTTGCACCATGACCTGCCACAGTTTTACCTCCTCTGGACAATGCAGGAGCCTTGTCGGTAGTCGGTGCAGTCACCGTTCAGTTCCAGTACAGATCCCACGAGTAGCGGAGAAAGGATGATCCAGGACGTATGACACCTTGATCCAGCCCAAGGAGTGGAGAGAAAAGAGGGGGAGTATCCTTTGGTTTCAGGACTCGTCTGGAAAAGCTTCGCGAGATTCATTGACCTTACTCAGCAACAACTACTCGATAAGTTCGATGCTCAGGTAGAGGATAAGTTATGTAATTACAGATGTATTTTTAGTGCACACATAAATACATATACATATTTCTACATACATTAGTGGTGACAAAAGACGGTCTGTGTTTAATTCTTGACCAACAACAATGGTATTTGTTTTGCACCCGCAAACCCGCTAAAAAAATTTGTATGTAAAATGCAAGAATAATATAGCGATGTGGGCTAAGTTAATTGGTCAACCTAAGTTGACAAACACAGGGTTGAATAAACTCACAATTTATTTCAATGTAAAGAGCGTCGTGTCTAACACGGTGAAGTAAGTAAAAGAAGTATCTTTCTATGAGCGTGATTTGCAGATTTGTCAGTCGCAATGAGGCTTAGCCAAAAAGGGACAACGGTCTCAACGATCTCAAGTTAGACGCGAAATTATAAATCGATAAGGAAGATTGGGGACTGTACTAGAATAAGAAAATGGAAGAACGTTTCTATGCGATTTCAACGCCAGCAGTGTCGACCGAGGAGAACAGCCTGCACAGTTTCTGTGCACTTACCTTTTGAATGCTTGATTGTAGCCACACGTACTAAGCTATCTTCGCCGGGGTATAAGTCGATAACCTTGCTAAGTCGCCAATGAGTTGCTGGTAGATTTTCGTGTCGTACGGTTGATGTTGTCGTTGGGTTGATACCATTTGGATCTGAGTTGTAGAGTTGATAGATATTCATCATGCCATTTTTGCCAAAAATGTTGTTGCATATGCCTTAACTGATGAAAATAAGACCAGCGATTGGTAGGCAAGTTGGTTACCGGCTTATCGGGCACCGCTACAATAGATCTTCCTATCTAAAATAACTTGGTGTTAACGCTTAGTTGTCATCTAACGTGTCGGGTAAAAAAAGAGTGTGCGATTGGTCGTAGTAAATTGATTAAAATTCGAATCCTGACGATGCGAAACAAATGTCGTGTCCACCGTGATGTGGTGCGCCAGGTGGAAAGAGATGCCAAGAAGTACCTCGATTTGTCAAGTGTTGTTGAGCATGTGCACCGCGCCAAGCTGCCAAGTGTTCCTTCAGTATCCGATTTCCACCAATAAAGGCGGTGCCATTGTCACTATATAGATCCTTGCATGGACCACGTCGCTTCAAAAAGCTAGTGAAAGTGATTAATGAATCCTTCTGACAATAGATCCTTTGCTAATTCGATGTGGACTGCCTAGATTTTCTTCACTGTGCGCACTTTTTTCGAACCAATTCGAATGTTGAATGGATCACAGTAATCCAGGCCAGAGACTGCAAATGGTGGTGTTGGTATTACGCGAGCCTTAGGCAATCATGCCATACATTGACCCATCATAATGTGTTTATGACGACGGCATAGTGTACACTTAGAGGTGCATTGTTTCTTTAATATATCTGCGTGTAGTATCCAATAGTTGTAACCTCCATGCAATGTGTCGTAGTGAATCTAGCGGATGATGAGTTTCGTCAAAGTGTTTTATTCCGGTAAAACAATTAGATTCCGTTTCTCGTTGCCAGTTGATGCGTTATCCAATCGACCGGCCACTATAAGGATATCGCCGGCTTCTGTGTCGATGAATGTGTTATGATTGTGCTTGATGGGGAGATGCATTTCGATTTCTGCAATTGCTTGATTTCCGGGTAAAAGCACTTGTTTTGTTCTGAGCCAATGTGACACAAAAAAAATATTAATTTTAGTTCCCGTCATTTGTGTATGTGAAAGGTATTCCCAATAACGTTTCCTGAATCACCAGATGTACCTGGTTGTGCGTAATAGTTTGCCAAGACTACTAAATCGATCAAACAGATCTATGTATAACGATCACCTTGCCATCCTTGATGTATTAACTCTGCAAAGCATGGTTTGGCCTGAACTAATTTTACCTTCAGGGGTTTGAATTCAGCCTCCATCCAAATAATCTCCTCCTCCGTCAATGACTGAAGTCCAGTAATAGGATAGTTCTCTGAGCTTAAGCCATTCCACCATAGTGGATGATTGATTAATGTTGATGCGTGTATGTTGTATGCCACTCTATGTGTATGCTGGGTTTAGTCTTGTCCCAATGTGATGCCAGTTGCCGATTGTTGAATGTTCCTGAATGTAGCGAACGAGATTTGCAGCATACTCCTTTAATTGAGTCGTGTTTTTGTCAAGCCAGTGCATCGTACATTGTACACGTAGTCTGCTCCACCTACCTTTTGTGTTTCTTCCATCAATGAGGTTAACAATTGAGCCGCGCAAAGTTCCAATCGAGGTATGGATATTGGTTGCATAGGTGCCACTGATGTTATTAATTAATTGCCATTGCCTCTTTTGGTGCACAAATAGATAACAGCTGCAAATGTCTCGGTGCTAGCATCGCAAAACCAAATATAACTGACCTTCCAATGGATTTTGAACACCCAACTATGGTGGTATTCGAATTGTTTCTACCTGCGCCAACTGATTTCGGAAGGTAAGCCATTCGTTCACTAAATAATGTGGTAGTTATTCGTCCCATTCCAATTTTGCTTGCCATAGTTTCTACAATATATAAAAATCTTTGCGAAAAGTAAAATAGGAGCCAACATACCTGTAAGGTCGCTTCGGGATGAAAGTAATTTTACTCAAACAAATGCAATAGAATAGCTCTCTATTGTTGGATCCCAATGCAAGTCCAGCACGGCAGTTTCTGCCAAATGTAGATCAAGCGGAACAGTGTTTAGTGCGCCCATGATGCCAGTTAGAACTTCGATGCTGTTTGATCTCCATTTTCGTAAATGGAAATGACCATTTGCCAATACTGATGAAAAATCTGTAGCCAATTGAATTGCGTTGTCCACTGTCCGCACACTAGTCAGGTAGTCGTCCACGCAGAAATCACGCAAGATACTGGTTCGAGCAGCCAATGCTCTATTTGTGGCAATAAGTTGATGGCAATTGTTCAAGCCACAAATATGGTCCGCTTGTGGTCCCATATGTAACAGTAGCTACTTGGTAAGTGCGAATTGGTTGAATAGGTGTCTCTCGCCAAAGTTGCCTTGAAGATTTCTTCGCTGGGGTCCGTTGCAATTAATTTTTCGCCAGGTTGTATGTCTGTGAGTTTAGCTTCAAACAGAATGCGTAGCAATTCGCCGACTGGTCTATCCACATCGGCCATCTTTATGGATAGAGAATGAACTAAACAATTTTCAGAAGAATTGGTTTCAGATGGGCCACCCATCTAAAATGACTGCATTGTGCAACTGGGTCGTTGCTATCGCCAAGTTAAATACCATCCGTAATAACTCTGCCCCATACGTCAGAACCAGGCAATGCCTCAATGCGGCCAGGTTCGCCGAATTCTGGGTCGGCCAAAGGTAATCCATGCAAATGTTGCCAACAATGATCTACAATCGGAACCACAGGTGTCAATGTGGTGATTGAATCGATAATGAAATTCAACCGGGAATATAAATATTACACGGCCTCGTGTATATGAATATGCTTGGTTGCCAATACCTTCTACTTGCAATGTACATTTCTGCCTGTGAATAGACAAATGGTTAAACAAACGTGTCGTAATGAAACTGACCTGTGAACCAAGATCACGAAGTAATCTGCATGTATGCGTATTGCCAAAGCCATCGATAATGTGCACTTGTGCTGTAGCCAAAAGTATTGAGCGGTTGCTTATAATAGTGCATGTTCTAATGTATGTCACTGGTGCATCTTTGGTATTTGTGGTGGGGTTACCACATTTGCAGGTGCCCTTGATAATGTTCCACTGACAGGCACCTTTGGAGCCAGCTTTGGATTTTAACACAATAAAGTGTGGTGTCGACCGTTACATGTTCTACAATTTGCAGAAGCACATGCCTTAGTTGAATGGCCAGGATTCAACAATTGATTCGATCTCTTCAGTTTTGCAAATCGTTCAGCCACAGGTAATGACGTAAGACCCGGGTACTGACCCAGTGTTTTGCAAAAATCGCAATTGACAGGTGTGATTGTGCCTCAATTGGTTTTGATCAGACGTGATGAGGTGCCAGCTAGGGCAGTCAGCAACCTTAGTGCCAGTAGTGTATTCAGATGGCCATTTGAATAAATCAGATATCAAGCTGTGTGCTCGCCTTTCCACAAATCTCAGCAATTCTTCTAGAGTCGGGATGTCGTTGCTAGTTCGACTCATGCCCCACGCCTGTTGAGTACGATTTGGTAGTTTGGATGCCACAATAGGAACTGGCAATGCATCCCAACAATGTCGACTATAGAGAGCAATGCTGAAGTGGTTTCGTTCGCAATCGATGAGAGGCCTATGAATCGTGCCACATGTATTTCCTCATAGCCACCACTGTACTTGCCGCCAACCAAAGATACAGCATCACCCTGTTCCGATTCTCGCAGTTTGCCAAGTTTATATGGCTCGGGAATGTCCTGTGAATGTACTAATGTCCCAAACGTATCCTTAAAGGCCAGCCAATTGCGCAAAATGCCATCAAATCTGGGAATTGAGAACCTCTCCAACTTCAAGTTCATTGAATTCGAGTACGCTGAAGCACTATCGCCAGTGGATTCCGAATGTGAAATGCCAACCTCTGTTGAGCACAGCAGGTTCGACGCAGCTTCAAGCAAACGATTGAGCCGCAATAAATCTATCGAAATGGGTTTGCAATAAAATCTGATCCTGTTTCAGAGTAAATCTGTCGCCATCGTAAATCACAGCCATAATGTGTTTTGTGAGGCGGTTGGTTCCGTTGAGAGCAGCAGTACTCTAATTTAGCGCAGCCTTGTTTTGTGTCGAGGTGAAATTTGTTTATTCTGCGAAGAATGCCACCACCACGTTGCAGTGTAAATTAAATCGGCAAATTTTTCGGCAAAATATATGCACTTCCGAAGTTTTGATTGTGAAATTTTTCTGCCACCACTTTAAACAAAACCAACAGTTCGTTCACAGCCAAGCGTTGTTGCAGCACCTCAAACTTTTTGATGCCGAACACGAAAGAACATGCATATAGAACCATTTGAGATATTTCAAAAACTTTATTATTGGCTTGAAGTACAATCAAAACATTTATAAATGGAACTCGACGTCGTTCATATGGCCACCGCGAGCACATTTACAGCGGTCGATTCTTTGGACCTAATTTTCAACGACTCGGCCATAAATTTCGGCCGAAACGGACGCTATTTCGCGTTCTATGTTGGCTCTGAGCTCTTCCAATTTCGTCGGCGTGTTGGCATAAGCCAATGACTTAACGTAGCCCCACAGAAAATATTCAAGCGGCTTTAATCCCACGAACGAGCGATTGATCGATTGTAGCGTGTGCTGTGTGGCTTGTGCACCATCCTGTTGAAACCACATGTCGTCCAAGTCCATATCTTCCAATTCGGGCAAAAAATAATCGGTGATCATGGCGCGATAACTTTGACCATTCACAGTAACGTGACGATCGCTATCGTCGACAAAAAAATATGGCCCAATAAC
The DNA here is from genome assembly GCA_907269105.1 of Volucella inanis. Lineage (NCBI taxonomy): Eukaryota > Metazoa > Arthropoda > Insecta > Diptera > Syrphidae > Volucella > Volucella inanis. The sequence continues at coordinate 62,002,443 of OU026155.1, forward strand.
GCCGCCAGCATGCAAACCGCACCAAACAGTTATTTTTTGTGGATGAAGTGGTGATTCATGAAGCACATGTGGGTTTTCACCCGACTAATAACGCATATGTTATTTTGCTTATTGACGAACCCATTGAGCCAAGAATGAGCTTCGCACTGAAGATGAATTTGCGATGAAATTCATCATCTTGGCGCATCTTCTCCAGAACCCAATAGGAGAACGTATGTCGCTTCAAATGGTCCATCGGCTTCAATTCTTGAGCCAGCTTGATCTTGTATGGGTGTAAACCAAGATCCTTACGCAAAATACGCCATAATGTGGTCTGAGCGATGCTCAATTCTTGAGAACGCCGTGGAATTGACTGATTTGGATCGTTTGCTACGGACGCCTGAACGGCGGCGATATTTTTGACACTTCGACCAACCCTTTATCTCACACAACGAATATGTAGACTCAAATTTTTGCACTACACTTGTTATAGCCTGTCTACTAGGGCGAGAATTGCGAACGAAAATTGGAGTTAACGCTCTTAAAGGTGCAGTCACCGACTCCGAATATCTGTAGAAAATTTTTATTATTTGCAGACGTTGCTCGTTAGTGTACTTTACCATGATGAAAATGTAAATTTGGTAAAATGCATTTATATCCAATTTACTAAAAGTAGTGGCCTTGTGAAATTTCGGCAAATTTGCGTCATTTTATCGCATAATCGCAGAATTAGCACAATTCATATCTATGCACAACCGTATCTCATCGTTTTTCTTCAAAATTCTTTTTTTTCTTCTATTATGTTAAAATGGATTAGTTCTTCCAATTTTTTTTTTCTACAATCCTTTGTATGGGTATTGGTATTCTCCTGCAAGGTTGTGAAATTGGTTTAATTGAGTCAACAATATATATTATATATATATTGACCAAAATATTTTTAAACTCTGGAAAGGTTTGTTGGTTATTTGACTTACATCGATACCTATTTTAAAAAGCCATAAGAATTTCGCTGATTTTTTTCCAATAAAATCTCTTGTACCTGTGAAAATGACATAAAACGTAGTTTGATTGTTTATTCAATTGTATTTCGATTGTAGCCTCAAATGAATCTTTGATATCTAATGGAGTATTATTGCCATAAGCAAAATATGATTTAGTAGGTTTTCTGATTTGATTAAAAACCTTCACATTACTACCTTTCAAATATTCGCTTGTCTTATCTGTCAACAGATTTAAAGTACATCCTGAATCAATTGTGGCTTCGGTATCGATATAAAAAACATAGTATTTTTCCGTTTAGTAACATTCCACGCAATATATTGTATCATTACCTACTCTTATTAACTCTTTTAAATTCGGGCTAAGATCTCTATGAGAATCACTAAGTTTTTTTTTCTGTGGTATTCGGGTTTTGCAATACTGTCGGCATTTATGGCATTTCTTCTTGGGAGGAATGTCTTCCACTACCACACCTGCCACATGACCTCACTTCATCTCCTCTATATTGATTCTCATATCGTCATTTTCTGAAAAATCAATCATTTCTCTTATGGGTGTCTTAGCTTTATTTTCGTAACCTTCTAGTTGATGACTAACCATTTCCTTAGTTAGTTTCGGTTAAAATTTTCTCCAATGTCATTCTATCCCCAATCGTTAAGATTTATTTCCTAAGCTCATTTGAGGTATATTTTCCAGTGATTTGATCAATTAGTTGTCTTCTAAGTTTTAAAAACCACATTTGTCTGCCTGATTTCTTAAATTTAACACTTCTTCCCTTCTTCTTGCCTCTGGAGTCTAAAAACATGTCTTTCAAATAAATACCTTATTTGCTTTGGAGAAAAATATTAATTTAGCGTTTTCAAACACATCATATTCCTTAGTATGAGCCACATTTGCACCTGGTAGATTGTAAAAAATTTCTTGCAGCCCTAACCCACTAAAATGTAATTAAATTTACTCTTTTGGTTCCAAATATACATTTAAATCTCTTTTCCACTTCTCCCATCTTAACCCCACTGACGTATTATCACCATGCAGTACAAAACATTTCAGTTCCGGTAGTGTATTTGACATTTGTTTTTTAAGAAATGGGAAGTGACAAACCTGAAACAGAACATCTATTTCTCAAGGTCACTGAAATGAATTTATTCAAAATTTACTATCAAATTCGTACTATGTATACAAATACATTTTACAATTTAATGTGGGTACCATTGTACCGTTTAATTATCTATCAAATGAACAGTATATTTGCTATGCATTTTCGTGGAAATATAAGTTTGCAATTTAATGCAGGCACCTTATACCAAATATTTCCCATAATTTTTATTTTCTTCCGTTTCTTATTCCTTAATTATTTTAATTCACAATTTAATGTGGCACCTATGTACCAAAACATTTTTCAATATTTTTCCTTCATTCTTCGTGTTAAAACTTGTACAAAAATATAATATCTCTGATCATTTATTTACTTTGTACCCGCTAATTGAAATAAGGAAATTTTTGTCCGCTAGTAGCATTGTTGAATTAGTCCTAAACCTAGACGATTCTATTTCGATAGAATAACAAAATGTAGCCTAGACCCTTCGCTATTGCAAATTAAGCATCAGTTGCTCAAAAGCAAAAAAAAAAAAAAAAAAACAAATACGAATTACACTACTGGTTCAATTTAATTATTGAACTGCCAGGAGCTCCTCGATTGTATGCAATACATGTTACTATCAAAACGCTTGATCTGGGCAACTGGTTGAAAACTCTAATTTTCAAAATCATTTTATTGGCAATTTTGTATTTCAGTGGCATCAGTGGTCTTATTTTTAATGAAATAAGGTCATGCAATTTTTAAGGTCGTGCAATTTTGTTAATTTAAAGAGTATGCTATTCAACGAAATAGATGCTTAAGACCTATCCTGAAATAGTTTTATTTATTTAATTTTGTGAACATAAACTGTGCTGTTTAAATATCCCAAATGTCTTTGGACGTTTGGATATTAAACGTAATTCTGCTCTTAAGGACCACTTGTAATATTGATAAACATCTCTGAAGTAACTCAAGTGTAATACAGGTCAAGATGTTTAACTTCTTGTACAATACATATATATATACATACTCGTACGTATACGAGAACACTTAACAAATATTGATTGATGGGAAGGAAAATAGCAAGCGATAATAATGTAATTAAAGATTGATCGAGTACACTTCTATTTCAATTATGAACTAACAGTTGTCAGCATCTTCCTTCAACAGCATACATATGTTTGTTCATATGTATGTAGTTGTATACATATATGCATACATAAATATTGTCAATCTTAATAATAAAACCTTGAAGCTGAGTAAGATGAGATGAGTTTTCATGAATACAGTAAGTTAAAGCGATAATTTGATTTCTCCATAAATTTTGTATCCCGTCCGTAGCGGAAGGAAATAACCACTAAACCCAATTTTCAAAAATAAGAAAAGATTAATGATCTCTTTAAATCTATAAAATACTCGCCTATAGTTTTCAACTTTATGGTATATACCATACATATATATGTAACCGCAAAATTTCATTAAAATCCTTTAAGCGATTTTTATGTGATGCGCTCACAGACGCCTTTATGCCATCGCTTATATGTGCAGATGTATTGTATTAATAGAGAAATATGCATACCCATACGAGAATATGTATATATTTTTAATGGAAAATCTTACCTTAAATCTTTAAATTCGTATATTTTCTAATTGACTAAACGATAAAATAAAGACAATGTTACTCTAAACACAACTAATGTTTTTCTGAAAAATCCATCTTTATTCCAAAAATGATCTTAATATCTTAATGCATTTTATTACTTATAACCAATAAATATTTGTAATATTTGTACACAAGGTATGCAGTACATTTTATGTTACATATCGTTAAAGACAGAACTATAAGACTACTACTGCGCATAAGCTATTTTGTGCATAAAGGTATGGCATATTATTTCAATGGAGACATATTATTTCAAATACAAATTGTAAACTAAGGAACATTTTCTTTCTTATCGATATTTATTGCTGCCAAAATAGCACGATTACTGAGCCAATTATGATCCAAGGAATTATTGAGTATATCCGGGAAGACACTCTGAATTAGTTCATTTTTTGTCTGAACTGCACTGCAGAAATCGTCTGGCAATTTGATGCATTGCGTATTGCGTATTTGGATTCAGTTCTATTTCACCGTTTCCAATAGCCAGCAATTGTTCAGAAAATATTTGTGCCGATAAATCATTTTGTAATAATTGTACTCGCATGTTTATGGTTAATCGAAGTGTTTCGACATTTCGCTATATAAAAGATTGTTTTAAGCATGCGTTAATCTAATCTGCAAAATTAGAGCGAGGAATGACTGGTAATGTCTATCGGAAATCAGCAGACAGTAGTAGGACAGCAAACCAAAACCAAAAAGTTTATCGTTGCCGTTCAAATCTTGCATAGTTCTATGTAATGCTTCGAGTGAATGTTTTTGAGCTATAGTGCACTCATTCCGCTTTTTTCTTAATGTTACATATTGCGTTTTTTTATGAATGTGTAATGGCAGCTTGAATGCTGAATGGGCCGTTCGCCCACCATCTAACAAAGTGGCAGCAATGCCTGACAATGCAACGGCCAATGCAATTTTTTGTTGCGACCGTATATTTGCAAGTATATTTGAAATGTGTATATTCGCTGTCCAGCTGTCCAGGCGAACAGCGACGGTTCCCTTTCGTAAATGGGGAAGCTTAAAATGTGGAAATTTAACGCTATTACGCATTTTAACTTTTATGTATCAGCGAAAGAGGCGCGAACCACCGCTCATGACAGACAAAAACTATCTTATCTAGTAAGTTTGACCAATTAGACACAGTGTGCAAAATAATACTAAGATCGGTTAACACGTGATCGGTGTGACACGTGATTTTTATATATAAAGACACAATATCAAAACACTCATATTTAATAACTTTTCTAATAAATTTAAATTTTTTTTATAAACTTTTTTAACAGATGAAAAAGTTAATCATGAAAAAATTAATCATGAAAAAATATAAAAATTATTGGTAAAAAATGTTAACAATTTATTATAAATTTGTGATTTTCCTATAATGAACTGGGTATCAACAACCTTTATTTTATATCGACTAGTTTGCCAATCTGCTTGCATTCTGTTCCACAATTCTTGCCACCCGATCCCACTAAATTTATTTTCATTTCAACAGATCAAGAAAAATTGAGTGTCTTGTTTTGGTTTCCTGGTCATACTCTTTCAATATGTTCCTTGGTAAATTGGAAACGATTATTTAGATGCCTTTTGGTAAGAAGTGGTACTTTTCCGTGACTGCTTCCAAAGGGATGTTATTCTTTCAGTCTTTTTTGTACTATTCTAGAGCATACTGAAAATCCCAGTTTTCCCAGGGGCACTCCACTCCTTTTCAAATAATTGCGTACAGTCGACTTAACTACTGAAGGATCAAGGATCAAAAGATTAAAGTGTCAACGATTTTTGTGATTTAGTGAAGCACAAGACACTTCTTCGTCGTTTCCTTCAATTTCGGCGTAAGCCCATTTGGAATAAACCAGGTTTGCGATTTTTTTTTAAAGCCAAGACCGGCTTAAATAATTTAGATAGGAATAAGGTAGATTTAAGTACAATATATAAACAATACAAAAGTAAACATTTAGTTATGTAAGACAGATTAAAATAGTTTAGATAGTTTAAGAACTTTTTTAATGTATTTCTGTTAATATAATACGAGTATATAAGCAGACTTCCATATTCATAGCTAGTTATCTTATTAAAATCATACTACATACGTACTAATAAATAAATTCCAATAAAAAAAAAATGCAAATAAAATGAGAGTTGAGATCCATTAAAGCCAGTCAATGCAAACGAGTCCAAAAACAACTCCGAGAATTGTGAGCTCAAAACGACCATCCGTCCATCTGCCATTATTACTAAAATCCATGCGTCGTGCAATTAGAGGTGACTGGCGTCTTATAATGCTGCTTAGTTATTCTTGAAAAGGACATATTTCTCAACTGTTTAACTCTTCGTTTGATTTCTGGTAGTGTTAATGTTTTTTTTTTTTTTTTTTTTTTTTTATATAATACCGCGCGCGCACCAAGAGGATATGAATATCCTTTTACTGGCTTTTCCTCCAGGGCACGGGCGGGTGGTGTAGTAGTTTGAAACTCAGGTGTGTTTGGTTTCGATATTTTTTCCAGAGGTGGTTGTCAAACTGGACGGGACGAGCCGGTACATGATCAACCAGTGGGTCTTAGTACGTGCTAGTTGTTAGGTAATGGTACGAGTCGATGTTGGCCTCTCGGAAGGTTCGGATGTCCATAAAACTGGAGGTGTGCCATGCTTCGATCGCAGTGTTGTCAATCTGGTTGACGGTTGATTGGCTAGAAGTTCTCCAAGTTCATTTATGAATATCGAGACGTTTGCTGGTTACGACAATGTTTCACCCCTCCGTAAAGTCAATTAGGGTGAGTCTGTTATCGGGGTTGGTGCCGTGCAGAAAATAGTTTCCGACAGTACTATTATACAAAAGATGTCCACTTTTCCTAGCTTTGCGTTAAAATCGTCTAGGACAATTTTAATGCCATAGCTAGGGTACTACTGCAAATCTTGTCCAAGAGCTCATAGAAGTCACCTTTCGTGTCATCATATTTTTCCTCTGTGGGGGCGTACTCGCATGTAAGACTTTATATGGATTGTTACAAGGCGTTAACATGCCGTAAACTCAAGATTTTTTACCTAAGTCTGCCTTTAACAACGAATCCGCATCCAAAGAGGCACTCAGATTGCTCGGCTACACGTAGCCTATTAAGGAACCTAACACTCCACATGCAGATTCAAAGTTCGTTATCCTTGTTTCCTTTGCAGGGTTTGTCAACGGCAGATGCGTCCATATCTGAGGCTTGTTGTTGCTTCGTAACTAGATTTTTCCACGGTGACACAACCTCCAACCTGGAGGGCCAGTTCCAGTATTAGTATTTAACATACTAGAACAAGGGGTCGTTTAGAACGAATCCAGTAACCCGTTCGACATGCTGACTAAGTCTCATAAATCCTTACCGGCCTAAGCTTCAAATATGTCGGAGCATTCCTAAGAAAGTCCTATTTGTTTTATTTCACCGTTGTTTGGCAAGTTTGGCAAGTTGAGTCCAGATGGACATCAACCAGTACCCGATAGTTACCACTTGGACGTGACTACTCTATTTCTGCAAAACTCAATCATCAAATTACAAAACCCAACACAACTTGTTCAAATTATAAAACTCAAAAATAAGTTATTTTTTATTACAGCCCAATAAAATTAACTAGTAAACAGATGCTTTTGAGTTTTTTTATTCATAAAATACGTTTATTATTGCGTAATGTAAATCCTCGGCTAGGTCATGGCTGGGTTCTATGGACTGGTGAGTCCCAATTCACCAGGGATGGAATCACTTGTTTCTACAGTTTACATACATGGGCAGAAAAAACCCCCAGTGCTTTTCAGTAAAAGTTAATCGTCATTGGGTGGGCGAACACACTGGGTAATAAGCTGATCGGATCATATCAGTTTTCTCCAGGGCTTAATTCGAATCTCTACCTGGAATTTTTGAGAAAAAATAATGCGGTATACACCTGTAACAAAGAAAATCCATTGTATATTTTTGAGAAACAATTAGGCAATATATCACTGCAACAAAAAACAGCCATTGTGTATCAGCGTGGCGCTCCCTCACACGATCGCCATGTAGTTGGAGAGTGGTTAGATCGCGTGCATGAAAATTCGTGGGTAGGGCGGGATGGAACCATTCGGTGGCCTGCAAGTAATCCAGACTTGATCCATTTGCTTAAAAGAACTGTATCTCGGAAGGGATGCATTTCGGAATGCATGTTATGCCTTCATGTCAGAGTTGACGCCGACTGGATTTTCATATAACTACATACAAATTCTACGAAAATACTTTTTCACAGAATTGCCTCGCACGGGATTCGAACCCGCGACCCTCTGCTTGAGGAGTCTATGCATATACCACTACACCACGGCCACCTCTATGTCCGATTATTCGGTATTATGTGTCTATTTTTGTTTACAGCATATACCTGGATTTGCCCTCATTTACAAACCACTCTTTTTTGTCGCTTCTGTTTAAAGCCTTCTAAACCCACCTTTAAATATTCGTTTCAATCTCAATATCATCAGTGTATGCGAGTGTTTGCATATGTATAGGCGGCAATCAGATCGTTGGTAAATGCGAGTTCATCATAGTACCGTAGACAAGGCACCAAAAAATACGATTATATATAGTACATAAATTTTTAAATTGTTTCACTTTCTAGTCGCACAAATTTAGAAAAGATAACTTGATTGTATCATCTTTGATTTAGCAAAGATAATTATTATCAAAATTAACTTATTATAGTGCGATATTCATTTGATTAATAACGTAGAACTAAACTGAATTGCAAAATAAATAAAATTAAAAAGTGATACCTTATAGAAACTCATAGACACTGGGAGGCACCTTTACTAAACCCATTTCGTTTATTACGTTCAAATATTATTTTCTTTTGTTTTTGTTTATACTACATGTTATTAAAGGGGATAAAATTGATCGAACAAAAAATTCCATTTGAATGTTTTGCGTTAAGCTTACTATCATATATCTTTTATCTCTAATAAGCAATGTATGCTCCAAATTTTTGAACCAAAGAGATGGTTATATTATATTATTATACGCCATTCCCGTAAAATGAACAAGTATAAACTTTAAAGAGAAAATATTTTTTGAAATCTTCGTTTAAAAAAAAGACATACGAGTGCTTAAATTTTGCGAAAACAAATGTAATTCTCAGTTCAGTTGCATATAGAACAAAATACAACTACATGGATATAAAAACTGAGCTGAAACCTACATAAGAAAGCATAAATTTAGCCTTGTTTCCTATGAAACTGTTTCGTTTTGCAATTATTTATATACTATATAACACCCAGGATTTATTTTGACGTAAAAATCTAAATTGATGAACACTTTCCTGAAATGTTTCCTTAAGAGTTGACTGATGCTCTGTAGAGACATTGAATTTAATCGCAGACGAAAACATAATTAATTTTATTGACATCGTCATCTTACTGTGGAACTTCATCAGTTCCAAGTATGCATATAAAGATTTCATGCAAAAAAGTTTCCCCTTTAAAAAGTACCTTTTCTCGTAAAAACGAAAAAATAATTTGACTTTTCTTTTTTTTCTAGAAATCTCTTATGGATTTGAAATACCCAACAGTATTACCACCGAATCCTCAACTGAAGGCAAGAAGCATCCATAAAAGCTTAACTTTTCACACATATACATATGTATAAAGAAACTTACGTTTATGATTTTATGTAGGCCTTATTAGTTTTCCACAAGACAGACAACGTGTGTGATGTTTTTACAACGGCGTGCCATCGACAGCAACTGGAAGTCACCTTAGTAAAGTCGAAGGAATTGGCTCTCGACACACTTCAGAATAATGCCGCCACGGACAACTATCACCTTATTATAATTGACGCCCGCTCATCAAAGTACCTGGATGCTGAATACATAACAAGGTTTGAAGTTGTGCATGTACAATAATTAAAGTAATATTATCAACAAAATTTAATATTCTTCATATACAGGTCAATACGGCATACAACTGGCTATCATTTTACGACAATAATTGCTGTGGTGAAAAAAAGGTAATTTTACAGGTTAAAAATGCACCAAATCGACATAAATTATTAACAATCGTACCTATCATGAATTCGTGCTTCATATTTTGATGGCAAGTTTAAGCAACCCTAACCAGTAAATTTTCGCTTATTTACTTGTAATTAATAATGTTGCAAAAGAAATTTTGCACAAGGTATAGTATACCATACATCTACCATGTCTGGAACGCCAGTGATGTGCCCTTTGATGGGGAAAGTATGCGTGTCTTATTTGTTAAGGGGATGCCTCAGGATAATGGAATTTTATTAACTGTCTAGATGGCGACAGGTTTTTATTGCAAGCTTATAATTAATGTTTAAAAGGCGTGAAATAATGCTAAGAAAACTTCTGTTATTGAGTTTAAAATCAAGTGCCGACTGCTAGCTGGATAATTAATCTTCAAGTTCAAGAAATGTCCCTTCTTTTTGTATAATATAATTCTGGAGGTTTACAGTACGTAACTAAAATTTGACGATTTATATTATTATTATTATAAACAATTTATACAAAATTGTAAACATTTATTTAAGAAGGACTAAATAAATTCTGCTTAGTATTGTTAAAATGTATTTTGTATTATTTCGCGCATGAAGAAAAATATTACACCTTCCATGGTATCAATTATTTATTTATTCCTTTTCTTTATTACTTACGTTATACTTTTTCAATTTACCATTTTAGAATACGAGTAGCACATTTTAGTTTATTGAATACAAATCATGATTATTGCTCCAATATATGTAGGTAAATGTATATGTAGATATGCAATTAGAATAACAAATTTATAAGTAGAAATAATATTTCCGATTTGAACATTTAAAAATGATGATTTAAACTTACACGGAGCATTATTTTTTTTTTTTTTTTTAAGTAGACCTAATATGTAAAAAAAGAAAAAGTTGAAAAGCCCAGATTGTCTAAATTGGATAGCACTTCTTAATGCTAATAAGAATTGAATCATTAAAGTAAGATATGTGGCCATCTCTTACATCACATAATATTCAAATTAAGGAGGACAAAAATTTGGTTTCAAGGCGGGGCATGATGTCATTGATGCCGCGTCTGAACTGCTTTCTGATATCCATTGATTGATTTGAAAAAAGCCTTCGACATATATATTCTTTACAATATGTTAACAGATAGACAGTTTATCGTGAAAATGGGGATGTGGACGACTTAATAGCGTACAGATCAGGTCCAAAGACTGAGGTCATTAATATAATTTTGCAACATGAATTCGACAAAATTAAGCGATATTGCGACGACTGGAAGTTGAAAATCAACTTTCAGAAGTCGGAAACCATTTTGTTTAGGACGCCTTTGTCTGGGGCTTCTAGGGACACCAGAATGAATTGTCAAAAGTTTTCTATCGTTGGACAGCACGGGCAGATCAATATCTATATTTTAACAAGTATACAGATGCTGCTCTGGCAAGAGCGAAATGTACTTTTGCTATTATAAAGAGACTTTTATAGCAGCCAACTCGATTCGAGGGTGCCATTCATCTGCTACATGTCTAGTGTGGTACAACTTGAGAGCAAATTTATCTCAAAAGATTTGGGTGTTTGAGAGTGCTTGCCTTAAGGCTTGTCTTCGCTTATACAGAACACCAGAGTCTGACTACATAAAACTCTATCCTAATGAGGTTTTATACAATAGAGCGAACACAATAAGAGTGGACAATTTCGTCATCAAGTTAACTCGAAGGTGCATTGCAAGAGCAATAACCTCTTCAAACGACCGGTGCTTACTACCCGAATTAAATGTATCATGAGGGAATACGCTTTGACGGCTTTGTTCCTCCAGAAGCGTTCCTCTACCTTGATATGAAAGGTCTGATCCAGATAGATTACCTGTACCGCTAATCTTCTATGTCGTTCGAACAGCTGCAGAAAGGAAACTCAACTACGACAAAGACATCGCAACGGCAGTGAGAAGCGTCTCAGGTTCAATAGACCGGTAGGGAGTCGTGCATGATGGATGTTGTTTGGCGGCACCAACAGTCCGGTGGCTTATCGAAGGAGAGAAAGCTTATTCGTCGAATTCCTCTAATACAATATAACTTCACTAGAAAGCAAAGTCGGTCGTCAGTCTGTTTTATTAGCCTCGGCCGGCTTACGTAGCATTAGGGTATATTTAAGAAAGAAAAAATATATATATATATATAAGAGAAAAAAAATATAAAAAAAAAACTAAAAAGAAGTAAAGAACTTAAAATAAGGGGTGATCCGTGCACATAAAAAAAAGAATAAAGTAAAAAATTGTATTATAGTGTACAATATACAATATACAATTAGAAATTAGTTACAAGTAGGTTAAGTTTTATTGTTAGGTAGATTTTAGGTTTTAGTTTCAAGTTTTGTATTATATAGAAAAAAATCCATATACTAAGTTTTTTTTAATATAAATCATTTTCCTAGTTTTAATAGTAATAAATATAACAATACAAAATAAACAAGTACTGTAACGTCCAAAGACAAAATTGAAGTATTATGTTTAACTTAGGGTACCCACTGGGGCCAGTAAGTTAGAATAAGATAATTTTAAATCAAGTTAGCTAATTTTTAATAATTTTTTTGTCTAGCATGTAAGAATTAATGAATTAAGCAAAATAAAAATGCATTTAAAATGAAAATCAAATGAATGCATCAGTTCCCACTAGATCACTAAAAACAAGCAGTGTTTGGCGCGTAAGTACCTAGATGGTAGCTCAGTACCAATCCCGCGTGCTGTTGGCAATCGGAACACATGGATTACAATGGACCAGTTTTGAGTCTGAGTGCTACTGTTCTGAAAAAAGATGTTCCGAATATATATGCGAGTCATCTGCATATAATTCGCCACATCTTTCACTTAAAGAAAAGTGAATAATTTAAAACAAATGTTTAAGTTTTCATTATGCATGATGGTCAACAAAATTTAGAAACATGAAATTCAATATGTAAATGCATTGGATGAATCAATAATGAAACTGATATGTTTATAAAAATTAAGATATGGTACGATTGAATCGATAAAAAACTTTACTTTATTTTTCGCTAACTATTGAAATTTGCTCGTTTGAAAAATTACTTAACTTAAGCTGCACATATTTCCTTTAGATCTTGTTCGTAAATTTTCATTGTATTAATTTTAGCTCGACCGGTTTTTTTTGAATTCTGTGTTTTCTGTTTCGCAATTCATTTTCACTGAGTAGGAATTGACTCATTATAGATTCGTGGATAATCATTTTGCAAATTTTGTCTGGCATTTCGTATAAGTCCAGTATTGAATTTGGAGTTCCGGCTTCGTATATTTATTGATAGGGTAATGCATAAACTCTTTTGATATCGTAAAGCTATACGAGTATTCTATTAAATATAAAATGCAATATGTACATTGAGATATTAATTCAAAGAAAAAAATTGCATCCACATATCTACATATATCTTTAAACTACGACAAATTTATATTGTCTGATGTAATTGATTTTAAATAGATTTTTATTTTATATTTTACTAGAAGTTTATTTTACGAAATATATTTTAAAATTATTTGCAAAACATTGCACAAAATTTAAAAGTATATTTCTTTTATGAAATTTATTTTAACAGTTTTTTTGACAAGGATGAATTACCTTTAATTGCACTCTTAGACGCTGGCGTAAATCGGGTATGTTCAAAACAAACTTAAAGTTGTTATAAAGTATAACTATTTTTATTTCAGTGCATATCTGAGACAACATGTGTGCCAATTTGCTGCACTGAAATGAAGCAGATCCTACATTCTATAGTTAGACCGCATAATGTCATGTCAACACAACAGGTATTAACCAAAATTAAGACTTAGTCTACTTTTTATCAACAGCGGGTAGTTCTTTAATTTCTGAAAATTCTAAAAACTATAGCAAGGAAAGACAATATATTACTTTAGTTGCCTTAAGGCCTTATAAATTGGCTTGTAGAAACTTCTGTTTAATTCGTTTTAAAAAAAAATCACCAAACAATTGTTTGAGTTATAAATATCCCATGTATCTATCACCGGATTAGGACATATACTGTTTCTTATAGTACAATATTTCGTTCTTTGTATTATTATTTTGAGTCTTATTTATTTTAGTTTTTTTTTTTTTTTTTTAATTTGGCTTGAATATTAATTTTTAACGTTTGCCTTGAATTCTGGGTACGCAATAGTTTTAAAAGCAACTTCTATGATATAAAAAAAAAATTTAACCATATGCACTTAAAACAGAAAACTTTTAATTTTTTAACTTAAATAATGCATCTTTACTACTAAGAATTATATGCCGGCCTTTTTCGAGATGTGTTGTTATGAAAGATATACTCTTGAAAAGAGAGTTTCCATTCGATTATTCAACAACACAATTAGCGAATCTTCTACTATGTATGTTTTCAGTCTTCATTACGGCATTTGTTCTCTTAGATTTAGATTTAGATTATTGTGGGCGGTTGAATAAAGAATCCCAGATACCACAGGTGGGCCTATTGTGATATTATCCATTTAGTGCTCATCCATGATGCCGCAATTTGTAGGAAGGCGGCTACATCTTTAGGTGAGCTGGCAGCTTTGTTAGCCGCTTCAGGGCAGAATTTACCTAGGTAACGTTGACGTGTTTTGGTTAGATCATTGCAGTCACATAGTATGTGTTCTGCAGTTTTCACGTCCTCATTGCACAGTCTGCATGTATTGACTTGTGCTATGCCCATGGGCATCAGGTGTTTTTTTTACACGGTAGTGTCCTGTGAGAAAACCTATGGTCTCTCGAATCTGACTTCTACTTAGTTGTAGTAGTTGTTTTGTTCTTTCGTGACAACATCTTGGCATAAAGTTTTTGACTTGTCTGTCCAGAAATGAAGCTTCTTTTCCTCTAGCCAGGTGACATTGTAAATAAATACTATCTTTTATTGTATTAATTAATAGCCCACAGAATGGTCTTGATATTATAAATTGAGATGCGGATCCTTTCCTGGCTAGTTCTCCTGTTTTTTCGTTGCTTTTATGTCCGCTGTGTCCTGCCACCTAAATCAGATGAATTTTATTTGTAGGAGTTGGAGGCAATCCCACACCAGATTTGATTTTATCTCAAATGCGTTAATTGCAAGTAGAGCTGCTATGCTATCGTTTTCGTTTGTTATATATATTTCTGTTTAGATTATCTCGAATACAAAGATCTATTGCATGGATTTAAGCCTGAAGTCCGAAGCTGCTTGTATCCATACTGGCGTGAATAGATGACTTAGCACCGTATACTCCGGCTCCAACTCCTTCATTTGTTTTGAATCCGTCTGTTTGTACCTTACATGTGAGTCCTTGGTAAATGTTGGTTTTTCCTGTTCCCAGTTAAGATGGTCTAGAAATGTAACTTTAAAGTTGTGCCGAAAGTTATATCGTAGTAGACATTTGTTTTTTCAGATGTATTCCAAGTAGTTCGTCTTTTTTAAATTCATTAAGAATTGTAGCATGAACTTTGGAATTAGATTCATCTTCTGTGATGAGCATGTAGGCATTTACCATTGCTTCTTTCATAATTTCCAGATGAAGTGGTGGGATTTTTGGAATTTGTTGAGTTTCACCTATGTAGATCTCTAGCGATGCTTTCTGCAACCAAGGGGCGGCTGCATACGTGATGATAGGTCCCGTTCCTCAGGCCATCACCACCATCATTTTAGGATTATAGTAAATCCCCAATTTTTACCAATTTGACATTTGCTGGTCCATAGTGAGGTCTTGGCCTTGTCAATAGTCTTAGAAATATGAGGGTTCCACGTAAGTTTCTCTACAGTGTGATTCCTTATTATTTTACTTCCATTGAGAACTCTATTGTTTCACCGAAGAGAGTGGGATTTCTGAGTCTTTCTCACCTTCGTCTCTTGGTGATTTTAACAAGGGTGCTTTTCTTGGGACTGGCTTTGAGGCCTACTTTGGTCCACCATTCAGCAAATAGGTTCAAAGCCCTCTGGAGGCGATCCGAGATTGTGTATTCGAACTTACCTCTGATTAGGATAGCAATGTCGTTTTCATATTCTTGGACATAGAAGCCATCTTTTCTGAGAATAATCAGTAGTTCATTAACTCCGATGGACCATAGTAAGAGTGAACCATAGTTCGTAGCCATCACGCTGAGTTTATTGCTGCCTAATGAGATTTTTATTGTTTTGTCATTTACATGATTTTTATCCATTTACATGCGGTGTCGTCAACTCCCATGTTTTAAAAGCTTCTATATATCGGAGAATTCTCTGTTGTCAAAAGCTCCTTCTATATCGAGGAAACAACCAACCGCTACCTCTTTATCTCTGAGAGATTTTTTAATTCTTGTGTTAAGATATTGTAGGGCGCATGTGGTTGGTTTTTCAGGTTGATAGACATATTGATATATACTATACTGTAAAGTATATATGATATGTCTATCGATAATTTTGAGGAAAGGGAAATGAGGCTGATTGACCTATACAACTTTGGTAGTTCAGACGGTCTGCGTTCTACCTTAGGTATATACTTGACAGCAATCTACTTCCACCTTTTTGGTAAATATCTCCACGCGTAGCTAGCTCTGTATAAGTAAATTAGTACATGCAGCAGTTGGGGGATGCTCTGACTCCGTTATTATGTTTTTATTTTGTTTTTGTTGTATTTACTTAGTCTTCCATATGTGTCCCACGAGTAAAGCGAGAAAGGTTAATTCCCACCCGCAGAGTTCCTATACGGGTGTAAGGCTATTTAGTACCAGAGCCGTCTTCTGGACTCACTGTTAGAGACCGAGCTAATTCTGGGCCCTCAGCCGAGTTGATTATTGGCACGGTACGAATAACATTGTAATGCAGCCCATGATTAGATCGTAATTTTCAACTCACATTTGGTTCTACCAGAGGAGTTTCGGTCTATTTCCTGGTCTAGCCTCCTGTTCCTCTTCTTAAGCTGCCCCACTTCGGCAAGGTGTCCAATCTTGGGGGGTTTTTTCTCTTGACTGAAAGAGCTTTAAACTTCATAGGATTCAACTATTCAATTTTGGTTTATATTTATATTATTTCAGACGCAAGCAGGCAATACTTAGGTTCTCATACGATCATTGCCAAACAAGTTCATTGGCAATCTTATTTCCTACGATAACGTTGTAATCAAGTAGCCAGGAACGAATGTGCTCAAAGAAGATTTTCATTAGTGAGGAGTTTCAAAAAGATCCTAAGCACGTGGTTGATGTTTTAATACAAGCGCAGATTTTTTGCTCAATCTGTCAAATCCGCACTGTCCTTAGGATTATGTACAAAAATGTCTCCGCTTGGAAGATAGTCAGTCAATCGTGAAAGCCTCCTTGCGGCCAATTCAGATTTTTTTCTTTTTTTTTTGTAGCCTAATGAAAGCAGCAATGTCGTATGAACCTTATCCAGAAAACATATGACGCGTTAACAGAATTGGCCTTACCATACCTACAATATATAGATCTAGAGGACGTCTCTTATCTTAGCGAAAGGTCCATTAAAATGATAGAAAGACGTTAGTCCAAAGGATATTTGACTACAGAATGATGTATTTTATCACCTGCCTATTAATGTATATGAATTGTCAATAACGTCAAGACATGGTCGATGGGCTTTTCATATGTATAATTTGCAGTGTTTTCAAGTATATGTATGTACATTTATAAATTCTATATATTGCTATTGAAATCAGCAGTTGCATACAAACTTATTGAAAGGAATTTCAAATCAAGTTTCACATAAAATGAAATACATAATTGTGGCACAAAAATAAATAAAAAAAATCTCAAAACAACTCAAATAGAAAAGTTCGGCACCAAACATCATTGTTTAGGAAGAGTACATTGTACTAAAAGTCCTATAGCAACTTCTGGGTCTATGGTATCATATTTACAAATACTCGAATAAAGTAATATACCGTTACATATATACACTATATGATATTAATATTAGTGTGCCGGGAAACGTTAAATGTACAACAATCATACAATTATCATCAAATAGCAGTTAATCCCATATATATGTGCTTATGTAATATATATATATATATATATATATTCATGTACCTCTTTTTCAAAACAAGCAATTACACAAAAATAAAAATGTATTGCACATTTACCATGAATTTGAACGATCATTAAAGGACAAACATTGGTATATATAGACATACATATGTACTGATGTATACACACTCGTACGCTGTAAGAATTCAGGTTAAAAAACAGGAATCTTCTTCTTCTTAGACGGCTCTACAGTTCGGGGTGAACCAAGGCCTTAGCTAACAAGCCTCTCCAGTTAGCCCGGTCCTTAGCTAACTGTTCCAGTTGCGCACTCCTAGTCGATTGAGGTCCCCTTCGACTTGCGCGCACCATTTAAAGGCGAGGTCTTCCTCTACTGCGTTTTCCCTCCGGGTTAGACTCGAAGACTCTACGGGCCGGAACATTTGTTCCCATCCACTCCACATGTCCTAGCCATCTTAAACGACCGACTCGCGGTTTTTTGACCAGGTCGATGTCGCTGTACAGCTCGTATAGTTCGTCGTTAAATCTCCTTATCCAAAGCCCGTCAACGCAGGCGGGATAGATAGAGACCAAGCTTCAGCGCCATTAAGCAGGACTGCAATGCTCAAGGTCTTATACAGAATCTCCTTAGTTGTTCGGGATAGGGCCCTACTACTAAATTGCCTTCTAAGCCCAAAGAAACAACGGTTTGGCAAGAGTTATTCTTCGTTTCTTCGAGATGTTGCTGTCAGAATTTATAGCAGAGCCGAGATAAACAAAGTCCCTCACTACCTTAAATTTATAACTGTCGATCGTGAAGTTTCGTCAGATTCTATGATGTTGGGTGTTCCTTCTTGTTGAAAGCATATACTTGGTTTTGGCCTCGTTGACCGCTACACCCATTTTAGCCGTTTCCATTTCTATACTAGTAAACGTACCAGTGACAGCTCGCTATGTTCTACCAATTATGGCAATATCATCGGTGTATGCAAGTAATTGGATGAACTTTGCAGGTTTTGCAAGGATGCCAAAGCTCTGTATAGCTCGTCTCTATAAATGCTGTCGTACGCGGCTTTGAAATCGATGAAAAGATGGTGGGTATCAATTTGGACCTCTTGGGTTTTTCTTCCAGGATCTGCCTTAGTGTGAAAATTTGGTCGACGGTTGACTTTCCTGGCCTAAATCCGCACTGATAGGGGCCAATCAGGTTATTAACGTAGGGCTTAAGGCGTTCACACAAAATGGAAGATAGGATGTTGTTTACGCAGTTGAAGGAATCTCCTTTGCTGTGGACCGGGCAAACGATGCTGAGATTCCATTCATCAGGCATGCATTCATCTGACCAATTTTTGGAAATGAGTTGGTGCATGCTCTCTACCAAGTCATCTCCAGTTGCTCTAAAAAGCTCGGCAGGTAGCAGGTAGTATCAGGCCTCGCAGCTTTCTTGTTCTTTAGCTTGGATATTGCTATCCGTACTTCGTTTTGGTCAAGTGGACGGAAGTTTTGTCTATCATCTTCTATATTGAGTGGTACGTTCTGCCTAACAGCGGGATTCTGGTCCTCGTCGCAATTATAGAGTCTGCAGAAGTAATTTTTCCATATTCTCAGCACCTATCCAGGTTTCTGTATTGGATTTTCTGCCCTGGCACGCTCGTTTTACCTTTTGATAAAACTTCCATACATTGTTCTGAGAGTAGCATCTGACAATTCTTGCGATCATACGTTTCTCGTGCTTTTTCTTTTTCTTTCTAAAGATCCGATGTTCTTCCCGTTTTTTTTTTTTTTTGCTCGTAGAGCTCGCGAGCAGCTCTAGTCCTCTTTAGCAACTCCGCTTTATACGCTTCTTGTTTTGATGCGTTTGCTAGTCGACGTTGTTAATTAAACAAGGGGTTTCTTGGTGGTGGTCGGGTAAAACCCAGCACATCAGTCGCGGTCTTGATGATGGTTTTCTGACAGTGATGCCACTTGTCTTCTGCACTAGTTGTTGCTGTGGTAGGACTTATCGAAAGACATCGGGATACGTGATCGGCGAAGATTCCGGCCGTCTCTTGCGATTGCAGTTTTTCGACGTTATATTTCTTCACAGTATTTCTTTATTGGGGTGTGTTGGAACAGGAATGTACATTTAAAATATTATTATTATACTGTAAAGAATAAATATCATATACATGCATACATATGAAAACAATTATTTCGCTTATACATCCTTTACATGTGCTTTACATTCTTTATATTCTTGCTATACGAGTATCAAAAACCGCAACAAACGAATTTGTTGAAACAAGAATAACTCTTGTCTTATAAACTTGACATTTATGTATTATATGGAGTATATCTTTTTATTTGGAATATAATCATGGTACTTCTAATTTAACCACAGTACATTTTATATGGTAAAATGTTTACTGAAGATGATTTCATCCTGAGATTTTCAAGTTCATACCTATGTTTTTTTCACTCTATTAAGTTGAAAATTCATAGAAAAATTAATGAATATGAGCAGAATGAAAAAGCTAGAAAAAAGAGAGCAAAGGGCATAAAAATATGTGTACTATTGTATATTTAAACGTAGAAGTAACTACATAACTAAAACAAAAAAAAAGGGATTTTTTCTTACATAATAATAATAATATCTCTACGTACATACGTATACGTGTATGTATACGTGCATATGTACATACATATATCTTTATAATAACAAGTCAAAGATGGATTAATTTGTAAAAAAAAAACCCTTATCTTTTTCTTCCAACGACAACAGATTGTTATTGGTAGTATAAAACTGTTTTTAACAAAAAAAAAACTGTTACGACCAAATTTAAACTAATCAGGAAGCTGAACCAAGACAAAGTAGCTTAATTTTTCTTCTGACTTGTTGTCCTAATTCTTTATAAGCTATTACTTTTTCAATCTATCAATAATAGATTTTTTTTTCAAATTGTTAACAATCTAGGCAAGCAAATTTAAAAAAAGTGGCCACGGGTGGAATAAATTGTATGTCCCACATTTTAAAGTGTGCCATCAGACCTTTAAAATATTAATTTCTTTTGTGTTAGAACTGAAATATAACCCCTAGTGTTTTCGCTTCTAAGCAATTAATATACTCGTGTATATGTTCATACTTGCATCTGAATATGCAGGGATGGGTCTTAATTTACACGATCTTCTTAAGTTGCCTATACAAATGATGTGCAAATGTAAACCCGTATTCCATATATATAATCCACAGAGTCAAATTTCGAACGATGGGCATTATTTTGCTTTCCAAAAGTACCTTAACTTTTACAAGTTCAACTTTTTCACCGTTCAAACAATCATTTTAGAAAAAGTAATTTTATTAGAAAAGAATAAAATTTCGATTTGAACGAAATACTTTTATGGATATCCACTTCACCCTTATAACCATGTGGTTAATTAAAAGTTTTTACTAGTACTTTGTTCTAACAAAATTCTAACTAGGTATTTTTTATTTAGACCATTGACATATCTTTGTGCACCAAATTATAAGAATATACAAAAAAAAAAAAAAAAATAGAAACGCCGGGACCCACACTGGACTGTGGTTTTAGTTATTTATTTATTATTATTTTTTTTATTATTTAAAGAGGTTAAAACACATTTAATATTGTTGAGTGAAATACTCTGATGACGTTTATTTTTCAGTACCAGCTTATGCTTTTTCTAAGGGGTGATTCATCTTGAGTTTTGATTTTCAATAGGCTTTTTTTGACAGATCACGCGTCACTCCTATCAAACTGCTTTGTTATTTTTGTTTAGTATCGTTTGGCAAGTCATCATGGAAAGACTCACACCACAACAGCGTCTCGAAATTGTTCAGCTGTATTACGAAAACAGCGTTCTTCGAGAAATATTTTTCGTGCGATCCTGAAACCACTGTTGCCAATACCATTCACAAATTTGAATCCCAGTTTGCATTATTGGATGATACTCGACCTGTTAGACCACATCCAGCACGTAGTGAAGAGACTCTAGCAGCTGTAGCTGAGAGTGTACGCAAAGACCGTGACGAATCGATTCGTCGTCGTTCTCAGCAGCTTGGCTTGCCGTATTTTATGGGAGGATCTCGGTCTTAAAGCGTACAAAATTCAACTTGTGCAAGAATTCAAGCCAGGCGACTTGAATTTGCGTCATATTTTCAGTGAATGGACTCTGGAAAAATTCAATGAAAATCCGGTGTTTTATCGTGAAATTTTGTTCAGAGATGAAGCACATTTCTGGCTCAATAGATACGTTAATAAACAAAATTGCCATATTTGGGCTGATGAGCAACCTGAATAGTACCAAGAGCTACCATTACATCTATTAAAAACAACGGTATGGAGTGGTTTATGGGCTGGTGGAATCATTGGTCTACTATTTTTCAAAAATGAGGCAAATCAGAATGTTACCATTAATGTTAACGGACTATGTGCTTCCTGAAATTCAAGCACATGGTCTCGGTGAGCACTGGTTTCAACAAAACCGCGCTACGAGCCATACAGCGCGTGAAACAATGAACTTGTTGAGAAACAATTTTGTGAGCACTTAATTTCACGTTTTGCTACGGTAAATTGGCCGCCTAGATTGTGCGATATCACACCTTTGGACTATTTTCTCTGAAGATATGTAAAGTCGCTATGCTCGAACGAGTCGCCCAAAATTGGACCTTCCGAATGAACCACCACAGACGTAGTCGTGACCAACATTTACATGATATCATTTTCAAAAAGTAAATGCCATGCTATTTTACATTACAAATCAAATCTCACGATGAATACAATTTATTTTTTAATCTTACCCTACTAGGAAAAAGCTTCCTTCTAATGACTTACATCTTTTTACATATGGTAAATGTCAAAAGAGAAAAAAAAATTGTTAGAGCTCAGTGGATATTTCACTCCATAGGTATCACCCAACATTTTATGGGGAAACCAAATTATTAGTGTAATTGTACGTATTGTTGTATTCTAGACAACTACTCATCTTATGTGATTTCAGTTGCATGAAGAAAGAATGTTTTTCAGGCACAGTTGGGATTAAATGCCGAACCGTCCTATTTGGAAGCCAATATACTACCACTTGAGCCATGGTCATCCACAATTTGACAAATTCTGTGCTGATACACATATCTTCCGCCTTACATATGGTATGTCTATGTATGTACCTACATGCGGGTTACGGTAGTGGAGACATATAAGAGTTAGAATCAAGTTAGAACAAGAATCAGCCTTCTACTGTACCAACAATTCGAAACAGAAAATTCTTTAAATTTTTCAGTACTTATAAAAGAACCTAAAACCATACGATAGTATGATATACATATTGCCAGAATTCAAGAATTTTTTTACCAAATAAAAAAGCAAACGAAACAAAAGGACAATCGCGAGTTTGGAGAAGTCGTGGCTATACCATATAAAAACAGATTTAAATGTTTTCTGGGTGATGACTTTCATTAGCTTTCATTCAGATTCTAATTTGCACCTGTTACAGGGTGATGGCTTGAGCGGCAGCATAACTAACCCTCCACCAAGTTGAATTTAATGCTTCAAAAATATAATGTTGTCTTCCATTTTTACAGTAAAATTGTGACACCTAGCCATTAACCATAAATGGTACTTGCATCGCCGAAAACGAAAAGCTTTCTTTGATCGGTATATGGTATGTATGTGGCTATGAAAACTTACGATGGAATGGCCAAATATTTAATGTCGTCTAAAATGCTGTTATACTAAGCTTTAATCACAAAATGAAAAATAAAAGTCTACACCGTCGAATCTGACTTTAATATAAAAGACATAATACATATGGATATGCTTTAAATTGGAGTAAAATACCAACATCTGGTTAGTTGCTCGCAAAAGCGAACCATATGTGACGAAAATAATGTCGAACTAACTGACAATCTACCACACCGACATAATATCGCTTCCCTTTTTTGTATCGCTTTTTCTACCTACAAACTTTTCCCTTCTTTAAACCTCCAACCGTAATACCTGCTCGGCTTAAATGCTTATCTTAAGCCTTATCCCTAATTCTTTCATTGTACGAAAAACTTACTTATGAATTGCCTCTTGTTTATTGATTTGTTTAGTATTTAAATCATATTAAGGTCTATACTAAGCATTATTACCACTCAAAGCAATTAAAGAGATTTAAGAAAAAGGAACGAAATTTAGGAACAAGCCCATGTAGACAGTAATAAAACAAAACTGTAAAAGTCATTAACTGACCACCATAAAACTCAATCTAAAACGGAAATAATTAAATTTTTTACAAAATTTTCCCAAAACTATAAACCAGGTCTTTTTTTATTTAAGTATAAAAGTAGGTTGCGTTATTAAATACTAACTAATATTGAAACTTCAATATTAAAAGCATAAGGAGCAAAAAAAAAAAACTCAAATATATATGATAAGCTATACATTTGGCATAATTTTTGACGGTATATCGAAAAAAAGTTTTATAACTTGCTTTCCTAACAAAAACAAGATTAGTGATAATTAAATAAGCACACGATATACATACTTTTAAGACGATATTGTTGGTTTATTGCTACAATACGTACTACGGTGAACAGCGTGCTATTTCTAGTGTTTTTTCAGTAGATTAATTTTTTGTTAAATTTCACACGTTTTGGTTTTGAAGAAGTATACTAAATATATACAGTTTACGATATGAATCGAAAATGCTCAAATTCACCGGATCTCTTTTGTTTTCTTTGTGGAGAGTTTATTTCAATTTCCAATCGAGAGCAGTTTGTATTTGGGTTTTAATATTTCTAAGGGTATTAATAAACCTTGGGCACCAAGCTTTTTTTTTTTGTTTAAGTTGTGTAAGTTATTTAAGAAGAAGGATAAAAAGTACCCAAAGATCAATCCCCTTTCCTAAACTTGTAATTTGGAGGGAACAAAAAGATCTTGATCTTGAATGACTGTTATTTCTGTTTAATGAAACTAAAGGGATATCCATATAAAACAAGAGGGAAAATTGTATATCCTGATGTGGAATGTGTAACTAAACCGCTTTCTTATATTAACATTCCACCACCGCACCCTCCATTAACGAAAAAGATGCAGAGGACAACGTAATCGATATCGAATCAGAATATTCAACACACCCTTGAGGTTCCAGAGTTTAGCAATGGAATTTACTTCATCAAAGCACAATGCGATGCTGAATTTGCAGATTTTTTTTTTTAAAGAAGAAAGTGGTTTTATATATTGCAGTGGCTTATGAATAAATTATGCTATGACTATTCACCAGATCAATGGAGACTCTTCGGTTTTTTTAAAATTAAGTTTAAAATCAGTCTTACTGCATAATATCTATGATCTTTCATCTGTACCTTTAGCACATGGCATCCATATAAAAGAATATATGGTTGATGAGTACCCGGATTGGAAGGCAGGTGGCGCTACTGAGCCAAAATGAGTGTACCATCTATTAGTATGAAATCTTCGATTCTAATTTTTGAGTGGCAAAATCTGCGAGGAAGCCAAGTTCATTCTCGATGGTATGTATGGCGACCATTCACTTCCCGTACAACCGTTTTCCATTGGTTCGCGGAGCTTCGCCGTGGCCGTACGTTGGTTTTTGATAAACCGCGCCCAGGTGGTCCTAAAACGCTTACCACAAAGTAAACCACGGACAAAATCCATGATCTCGTATTGGCGGACCGGCTGAGAACGCGTTAGTCATATCCTGTAGCATATTTTGTGCATGGGAAAGATGTCCACGCGATGTGTGCCGTGTTTGCTCACAACGGAGAACAAGCGCAATCGTGAGACCACTTCAAAGACGTGCATGGCCCTGTTTAATCGAAATCTGGAGGAGTTTCTGCGTCGTTTTGTGATCGTCGATGAAACATGTATTAATTGGTATACACCAGAGACCAAAGAACAATTGAAACAATTAGTTTTATCCGTTGAACGTACTCCAAAAAACTCGAAGACAGTGCCTTCGGCTAGAAAGGTGATGGCCATCGTTTTTTGGGACGCGCGAGGCGTGATCCGCGTTGACTATTTGGAGAAGGGAAAAACAATCACATTAGCATACTACGTCGATTTTTTGGGCCGATACAACGCAGATTTAAAGAAAAAACGACCACATTTGGCGAAGAAAAAAGTGCTCTTCCACCACGATAATGCACCGGCTCAAACCTCCGCAGTCGCCACTGCCAAATTGGTCCCCCGTCCTCCGTATTCTCCGGATTATATTGAAAAATAAATTGTAAAAACCTAAAAAAGTTAGGTTTTTATGTCTAATCTGGGTATTCATCAAACGGCCCTTGTATACTTGTATACTATATAAAAAAACTCGCTCGAGAAAATTTAGTACAACCGTCGTTCTTGGAAAATATGTGCAGATCTTAAAGTTATTGGAATATTGTTGGATTGCAAGTAAACTACACAAAATAATGTTGTTTTTTGTGCGGGCTGGATAACAGAGCTAGGAATCAACATTACATTAAAAAAGAATGGCCAATGAGGAGTAATTTCATTCCTGGACAAAAAAAAAATATTTCTGAAAACCTCTTAGTAGAGCCAAACAATATCATTTCACCACCTTTGCACATTAAATAAGGCCTCATAAAAAACTTCGTTGAATCCATGAATAGAACTGGAGAAGGTTTCCTGTATTTAAAAACTTTTTTTCGTAGATTGAGGGATTTTCCTATTCACTAAGATTTATAAGCCTTGAGTGTATACAATAACTTTAGAGGAGTTAAGATGTTTGAGTAATTTAACAGACACTGGACATTGATTTGTAATATTTGTAAGTTTAAGGAATTTTTCAGCTACTTTCGCGGATCTAGCAAGGATTAATAGGCTACCGTCGCAGAGGGAGGAGACACTAGCATATTCGGTGCTTATTCCATCAATGATTTTTTTTTTAGTAAGAATATAGTTACGCTTGATAGTGGGGTTTCAGTGTTTTTTGCAGCAATGACAAATAACTTTGGATTTCTAGTGCTTTTTGGTGTTGATAGTTAAGGAGGCTTGGGTATCGCTTATTCTTCTTTTTTGCCCAAGGTTCAAACGACCAATCAGACAAAAAGTCGAAATAGTTTCCGGGCTTATCTTTGGGCTACGGTGGGCCCTTGATTTATTGAATTAAGTTGTCTATTGGATTACGAATAATCACAACACAGCGATAGCTTTCGATGAGATTAGGAATAAGCAAAACATAGCCGTAAGAAGAGGTCTTCACGCTACGAGAGTAAGATGATGACTGAAAACATATTTTTAAATAGACACTTCCAGACATTTTTAATTATATTTTAAATTGTCACATCAATTTTTTACAATGTACTGTTGAATGCGCTGTTCTGCTGAAGAATCCATTGTATGTCTCGAAATATCTCGTACAAATTAAATTTCGATTTTCTACTTAAATTTTTTTTTTTTTTTTTTTCATGGGAAGGTGAGAAATCTTCATAGACACTATAGGCCCGTAGCCTATAGTAGTGTGAGATTCTTACTCACTAAAAAACACCTCCCTTATGCAAACCACGACTGAGTTCACACTCAACAAGCAGTTCTTCTATCGCATTTTATTTTGTTTTTATAAGATATCCTGCAGGCGATTTTCCATTGAAAATTCCTGTGTACTTTAGAAAAATTACGCGCTGCTAATCACCGCGCTAAATCGAGAGGCTTAGTCCTTTTCAGACGGCGCAATAAATTTGTCTCGTCGAGGATCTGTTAAACAGAAATATTCGCATGACCTTGTAATCGATTATTATGTTTTCGCGCAAACATTTTAATTACGTTCTGAACGTTTTCGACTCCCAAGTCTCTGTGGATATCATCGTTTCTAAGCCAGTAAATATCTCTATATTTGATTTCAAGCTCTTCACGTTTTTTCTTAACGTGTGCTCTCCATTTTAGTTTTACTTAAATGGTTAGTTAAATTTGAACCTTAAATCATGTCAATGGTTGGAAATCGTACCCCATAACTTGAAAAGATGATGACAAAAACTATTATTGTAGTTTATTCTTTACTATTACTATTTCTCGTCAGAAAAAAAGCTGCATCCCTTTATTTTGTCCAATTGAGGTGGGCCCTGCATTGTTTGATTTGTGGATGCTGTTGCATAACTCTCTGTTAGATGCTAGAATGAAAATTGAACTTCGTTCTTGCTCTTTAATTGCTCTTAGAGAACGTCCTTTCCGACCGTTACCATAAATTCCCGCGTCTTTAAAAAGTTGTTATTTGTCTAGCTATCTATCTATCTAGCTATCTAGACGAGCAACTAATCGGCCAACTGGTTGACAGACTGGTGGTAATCATTTCCCTACAGACGCAAAGACCAGTCGTCAAATTTTAGTTGTTCTCTCTTTTTCATTGAAATGGAATCAAGCGAAGTGAAAATGGTTGCAACTAAAATTGTATTAACAAGTATAGTAATAGACGAACTTTCAGAAGACGAGAAGGTGTTAAATGTTGTTAAAAATAAAATTTCGGTAAAAGATTGGTTAAGTGCTAGACCGGTATTGACGCATACTCGATTGTTAAAAACACTAAAAGAAACTGCTCTAATGGACTTCAAAAACTTTTAAAAAATGGACGTGTATGCTAATGAAGAACTTTAGGAAATGGTTAAGCCATATATTGGCAAAAAAAGGAAAACACGGTTATGCGAAGTGCAATAAGTCCAAATGAAAGTCTATCTACAACGCTTCGTTTTTTGGCATATCCTACGAGGATATGAAATTTTTGACGGCTACTTCTCCACAAAGCTTGGTTTATATTGTAATGAAGACCGGCAATAACTAAGGCTTTGAAAGACTACATACAGGTAAAAAAATTATTATCTATTTATCTTAACTTATTTACTTTGTTTATTTTAGATCTCTCAAATTGAAGATGATTGGTTGTCCGTTGCCAATAAATTTGGAGGAAATGGAATTTTCCAAATCGCCTAGGGGCGTTAGATGGGAAACATGTAGACATTCAAAAGCCACCAGGATCAGGATCTTACTATTACAATTACAAAAAGCGTTTAATTATTGTTTTGTTGGCAATTGTTAATGTGAATTATGAGTTGGTTGAGTGCGGGGCTAATGGACGAATTTCAAAAAGTGGCTTATTTGCTAGTAGTAAATTTTGTGAAAAATTTTCCAAAAACATGCTAAATATTCCGCCTTTCCTCTTGGAGAAAATTTTCTAAAGCTGTTTAGTCATGATAATTTAAGCGATGAAAAAATAATATTTAATTACCGATTGTCACGAGCCAGAAGGATTGTCGAAAATGCTTTTGGCATATAGTATCAAGGTTTTCAAAAACCAATCAACCTTCATGCTGATAAAGTCTCGTAACTTGTGTTGGAAACATGTTATTAATATTATTATCTGAGGCATAAAAACTATGAACATTATATTAGAGGAAGTGTGGACATAAAAGACACAAATAAGGGAGAAGTTATACCAGCGCAGTGGAGAGAAGTAACACAACTTATAAACCTACAGTCACGCTAGAAACTCGGAAACTTCAGCAAAATATGTTAAACGGAAGTTGTGTACCTATTTCATTGGTGTCAGTGCAGTTCCATGGCAGCGTTTGTATCTTCACAATAAGAATTAAACAAAATAATATTTTTCTTGTACACAATTAATATTTTATTTTTAAAGATATGTATCTTATTTTCTTTCTTACTACTCAACAAAAAAAAAAAATAACAAAAACAAAAATACAGAAAAATAACAAACAAATTAATCTCTTTATTTAACTATGTATGTATATTGCGAGTCATTAAATAACTGCGAAAAATTGGAATAGTTGCTTGGAGTGTTAGGACCCGGAATACTTGGAATGTGTTGTAATATCTGTGTGGTGAATTCTGGCGTAGACCTTGACGGTGAAACTGAAAATGAGCCCCGTGCAGGATATGGAAATAATTGTGTTGGTGTTAAAGTTGAAGTCAAAACAACACTGTTCATATTAAGTTGTCCTAACTGCCTAAACATGAAAACTTCATCAACTATTTTTTTTGCGAAAATTTGTTGTTCATTTGACTATTTTCTAAGCAAGCATGCCCAACCTTCTGTAAAAATGTTTGCATCATCTCGGAATTTATTCCCATCATAATTTAAATGTTAAGATTTTATTTTATTCATCCAACTGACTTCCTAAAGTCTTACGCTTCCTTGAGCTGGTTTCGTTTGTTGTGATTTTCTAGAAATAAATAGTAAATTTAACAAACAATAGATATTGAATTCAGCTAATGTTTACCTGTATATCTTCAACTTCGTCACCTCTACAGGTGTTCAAAAATATCAGGTCGTCGTAATACCATATATTGGAAATATATTCTGCTTCTGATGAGCTTCCTGTTCTGCAAACACTTTTTTCTACTTTTTTCTGTTCTCTTCGGAAAACGGTTCTAATATTATCAATTCCTTTTTTTTTTAATGTTGCGACATATGCGTTTATATCTACCTATTTATATTTTGTTAGTAATTCTTCCAAGGCTTTTTTTTTTTGCCACCCTATTTTTATAAATATCTGCTTTAATTTTCCACAACGCCGGCAAGCTCTCTAATTTTGCAAAAAAAAAATTCTTTTCATATTTCATTGTTTGCAATTGCAACGGAATCATATTCGTTGAAAAAACACACGCATACACGGAAAACCAAATAGCGGTGGAGCACCAGAAAAAAAACTTAATGAACTACTGCACTCAAAATCAAAATTTGTAGAGTGAAATCCTTTGTTTGGTTGCTGATTCTCCAACTGATTGGAGAAAATGGTAAACACAAACCGAAAAATCTAAACATTTTGATTTTTCACCGACTGGCAGACTAGATAAAATCATTCAGCTTATCGTCAGACTGGCATACACACGGGATATCTGCAACCAGTCTTTCAACCAGTTGACCCATTAGTTGCTCGTCTGTAGATAGTTTAAGGATTTTAACGAATTTTTTGTATAATTTCCTCCCAAGAATAATCTTTCTGCTTAAGTGTAATAATTCTTCTGACTTATTTGTAAGCATTCTTCCACGACCCACAAACGAAACAAATATCAATATAAAAAACAGTAAGATACGCACGATACGATTTAAATTATTTTGATTGTCTGAAACTTTTTGCAATACGAGTATTTCGTAAATGATATATGCAAATATAGTTTTCACTTATAATCGGATTATTGTTTTTTTTTTTTTTTTTTTTTTTTGTTTGGCATTTAACATGAAATTTGAATTTGACTACTGTGTGAGAGTGTTTTGTTTTAACTAATCGTTTGATACGTTCAACCTGCAGGCATTGTACACCGCTTTGCATCGATTGAAGGAGGTGCTGATTATTACAGACGATGTTCTTAGAATACAGTACGCTAACAAATCGGCAGAACGATTGCTCAACATGCGTTTGGTAAGCATCTAATAAATAAGCGACTGGAGTTTTATTTCCTCCTATCTGTGTTTTCACGTTTACTAACTAAAAAAGGATGTTTTGACTCCTTTGTTCCTCTGAAGGATGAGATCATAAGTAAACCGCTGGCGGAAATATTCGTCTCGGACGTGTCGTCAATAAGTACACATGGCAAAAACATAAAAGAGTTCGATGGAATCTTAACGGTAAGAAGAAAAGGACACGATGGCATACCCATGCATGTACGGGTTGTGCCAGTAGCGTGCATAGGAAGGTGAGCATAAAAGAATCGCATCCGCATAGCATAGCATTTGCAACATGTTCATGAGTTTTATCTGAAACACTTAATATGAGTTAGCTTTGCCTTACTGATAGTTGTTGTTGTGTTGACTATGCAGGCAACCAACACATTATGTTTTTAATTTTGATGTACCTGGAGGGCAAACAGATTTTATTGCCTCGTTGCCTCAGCCTAAGGAAGCGCCACGGGGATCGCTTCATTCAATTCGAAGGGGGAGTTTTGATGTCCGTTCTGTAGCCTCAGATGGTCTAAGGCGAACCAGTTTGGCTAAGCTTACATCTTTGCCATTAGAAGCACCCATTACAAAAGTAGGAGTAAATTCTATGCAGCACTACCCGCTCTAGGGTCTAATTACTAATTGCACTTTTTTACTCCTACTAATAACTTTAGATTATTAATCTGCTCTCCCAAGTACAGGAGAATTGTTCATCGGATGAGGCGAAACTTATAGATAAGGTGATGGAATTTCTTAAACGTGAAGGTCTCTATAGTCCGCAGATGAAAGAAATAAGGACCGAAGATCCTATTGCAACAGATCTTATTGGTGCATTATTAACGGTAAAAAAATTATGTTTGAGTATATATATGCATATGTATAATATTTATTTATAACTATGCATTTTCAGGGTCCTAGTTTATATTCATCAAGAAGAAGCTCAAATGATTCCATTATAAGGACTTCAAGCAGTCGACCATCAGGCATTTTACCAGCTAAAATGAAGGTGTTTTTTTTAACCCTAGCTTTAATGTAAAGCTTAATATAACGTAAGTTTTTTTTTTAAAGGCTACACCTCTTATTATGGAACTTCTCGAAGAATCTCTCTCGTGGGAATTTGATATTTTCAAATTGGAGGAAATCACGGAACACCGGCCATTACTTTATCTTGGAATGGAAATGTTCCGACGGTTTGACGTGTTCGCTACATTTAATGTTGAAGAAAATGTGTTCAAAACCTGGTTGGCGGTAATAGAGGCTCACTATCATTCGCAAAACACATATCATAATAGTACACATGCGGCTGATGTTATGCAAGTAAGTATGATCCTTAAGTAATTTTTATTTTAGAATTACAAGAACTATTTAATTTTTAAGGCAACTGGAGCATTTTTGACTCAATTGGCTACTAAAGAAATGGCAATGGATCGAATGGATGAAGCCACAGCATTGATTGCGTCAGCTGCCCATGACATTGATCATCCAGGAAGATCATCAGCCTTTCTTTGCAACTCAAATAGTCCACTGGCCATAATGTATAATGATTTAACTGTTTTGGAATCGCATCATGCGGCGACTACGTTTAAGCTTACCTTAGGTACTTATCTTAAATGTATATACTATACATATACATATACATACAAACATGTGTCTATTAAAATTGGATTTAAAATTTTCTAGGTGATGATAAAATAAATATTTTTAAGAATTTAGACAAGGATACTTACAAGTCCGTTAGAAGCGTAATCATTGATATGATCTTAGCTACTGAGATGACACGGCACTTTGAGAATTTAGCAAAGTTTGTTAGTGTATTTGGAACAGATGTGGAGCCAAGAGATGTAAGTTCAACTTTAATGTAAATTATCATATTAAAGTTTTTAATAAGACTTACAAAATTATTTTGGAGTAAATGCCTTCATATATAC
This sequence comes from Volucella inanis, assembly GCA_907269105.1. NCBI lineage: Eukaryota > Metazoa > Arthropoda > Insecta > Diptera > Syrphidae > Volucella > Volucella inanis. The sequence goes on from OU026155.1 coordinate 62,035,475, forward strand.
ATATGTCTTATATATTAAATTATTTGATACAAGAATAACACATTTTATACCTAGTCCTGTCATAAGTTCTATTAAGAAAAAAACAGTAAACATATTGTATTCAAAATTGTTTCATTAGGAAACAATAGTGATTATTAAAAAAACATTGGATTCACTCGAAATGACTGCCTTTGGTTTAACACAAGCTTCCAAATGGTGTGGCTATTGGGCAATAGCCGCACATACGCTTTCCATGCAGATCGTGGACTCTGCTTTGGTTAATGCTGTTCTAAGGCTTTCCAAATTTATGTGGTTAGTCTTACAGGCAGGCCATGCTCTCCAACTCTAACCACAAATCATAATCCAGTGGATTCAGATCTGGATTACCCGACGGCGAATCTTCTGCTATAAGGCCAGGAATATTGACTCTGAGGCACTCCCGCGTGGTTTTGGCTTGGAAGATTCATCTGTATCCATTGAAAAGGGCATTGATCACACCCTTCACAACACCCTTTAGCACATATTTTTGGTAAACTTTTGCACCAATTTTTAGGACTTTTCCACAGATATAGAGGGATGTAACACCATGGTCAGATATCCCCCACCAAACCATTACGGAAGTGGGATGATGTCCACGTTGAACCTTCGGAACAACTTTTTTCGCCTCCTTAGATGAAGTGGCATAATTTAGTCATTTTATTTGTTGAAAACTTTTTCCTTGCTTCATAAGGAGATTTCTCCGAATTCATGCACTACTTTTACTACCGTATTCGTACGGACGACAAGCGGGCGGTCATTTCTTGACCTGTCCTCTACTCCAGACAATTTGCCGAAGCGAACAATAGCCCGATAAACGAATATTCTCGAAATTTCGAGTGGTTTTAGCAACTCGAAAATTTGGCCAGTAATCTTTGTACACTTATGCAACACTATTACCGCGACTCGATTCTCTTTAGCGCCCTACTTTAACGCCTATGTTAATATTTTGTAAACTTAATCCAAATTGACTAGTATTCTTCACTGATCAGTGCATACCATATGTTCTGAAAAAAAGTTAACGGTTCTATTCCCGCAAGAAGTTTTAAACGATAAGCGCTTTAAATTGTGAGAAGAACTTATGGCAGGACTAGGTACACTAAAATCCATTTAAGAATAACCCGCACAACCCTCTTGCACTTAACTATTCTTCTTACTTCAATTCTCACTGTTTTCTTTGCTTTTAAGAACATGCGCTCGAAAAGTAAAGAGCATAAATAAAAAAAATTAAAGCCGCCCAATTTAAATGTGATGTTTTTAGTAGAATCCTGAAAAATATCAAAAATTGGAAGATTAGATTAGGTGAGAGTGGCGGTTAGAAAACCAACCCACTTAGGCCTATTGGACCGTAATGCTGCCACGTGGATCCATGATCCTTTACTCATGGAACCAATTTGAGCTTATGATGAAGCGCAGGAGACTGTTAAGGTCTGTATTCTTTAGATCGTTTAAGTCGTTTAGATGTAGAAGAAGGCTCCTAGGTGGAGTTTTTTCTCTGGGAGAGAGCTCGACATATACAGAGAAGGTTTATGGTTGTCTCTTTTTCCTCCTCGTCCATACAGCTTCTAAAGAAATCCAGTGTCCATTGATGACAAATATAATGGCGCTGAAATGTTTCCTATTTAGAAGAATCAAATTCTTAGAGCGATTCGGATTCAACTTTAGCCAGATCTATTTAGTTACTAGACATATTGGCCCACTGGTCCATCTAAGGTCTGTTCTTTTATAAGCATCCAGCTTAAATAATAACTTTCACGTAACGATTGGGATACATATGCTGCTCTTTTCCGGTAGAATAGGTAGAGTGATTTCAATTTAGGCCATTTCGTCGGCCCTCCAAATCCCTGGAATGCCCCGACACCCAAGAAAGGTGAGGGTTGAACTGCTCTGCCATATCCGTAAGAGATGATTGGCATTCAAGGGTAGTTTTAGAATTTAGTAACACCGAGTCCAGCTACTTGATAGCGGCTTGACTATCTGAAAAGATGCGGATATCCTTTGGAGATATCACGTTTTTCTTCAGCCAGGACAGAGCTCCCTATTCGCCAAATTTTCCGCCTGGAACACGCTACAGTGATTTGGAAGGCGGAAGGAGAGACTTAGATTTAGCTTATCTGAGAAAAGACTGCCACCAATCCCGCTATCGGTTTAGATTATACAGATGTATAGAAGTGGATAGACTTGTCCTCCACGAAAGCATCTTCCTCTCAGAAGGACCTGGCATGAAAGTCTTTGTCAAACCGAAGTTTGGGATATGTGGATTCCTAATATATTAAGAATATTAGCGTGGCCAAATAAATTATTTGTTCACCGTGTTGTCGCTTTAAGGCGAATAGCTGCAGCTACTTTCCTGCTGAGGGTGTCGATGGGTGTCAAGTGAAACATAATGTCTAAGGTCACGGAGCTGCATTTGTTTCCAATGGTTTTCTTGCAAGAGAATAAAGCAACTACAGCTTTCTTGACTCTTTCTTGAATATTAGGTTTCTAGTTAAGTTCCCTATCAAAAATGAGACCCAGGAATTTTGCTGTTTTCGAAAACACTAAACTGGTACCGTTTATTGAGGAAGGATCTGGAGTTGGAATTTTATTGTATATTTTCTGGAAAAGAGGAAAAAATCAGTTTTATGGGGGTTTACTCCCAGCACACAACGATCTGCCCAACGGGTTAATCTGTTAAGATTTAGCTGAAGAAGTTCTTTGATGGTATTAAGATGCTTACCTGCGACGGTTATAGCAACGTCGTCTGCATAGGCAATCTCAATCACTAAGTGCCAAAGAAGGGGAGAAAAGACACCGTCTTGCGGAGTGCCTCTACTAACACATCTTTTAGCAGAAGTCTAACCCAGTTTGGAGCTGATTATCCTGCTATTTAGCATAAGACTGATCAACTCCCCAGGTAAGTCGTATACCTGCAGATATGATAGCGAATCCGTGATTGCAGATGCTACACAAGTAAATAGAAATTTCAATCGAAAGCATTAACGAGTACTAGGAAGGTTAAATGAAAGGATATAGTGAGTTCTCACTGATAACTGAGGGCAACCGATTCGATAGTTTAATCATATGTACGAAAAATCGTCGAGATGTGGTTAAATACGTGCACCTACATTGGTGCTATCAGTTGTAAAGTTCTTGAATTTCTCGGAAATCTTACATTCTCAAATCAATATTCTGGTACTTTCTTTGCTAGAATTTTGTGTAATAATATAATTGTCTCGATATTTCATAAGACCAATGAAGGAACAGCCGTCAATTTGTTTGGTATATGCGGAAATGTGTTTGTGTATTTTTATATGTATTAAAAATGTATCTCGCGCAGGAATTATATGCAACTGTAAGCTTTCTGGCTTTCACAACCATACAGATTGATCAGAACCACCAAATGGAATGCTCGCTCCTTAAAATACACGCTGAAGCCTGTTGTAAAGATATGTAGACAACAGAATACATAAAGATTCATTAAACGGGAATTGATATTTGAGTTTTTTTTTAGTAATAGTAATAGTAATACGATTAACGCAATCAAAGGCTTTCGAAAAATCTAAGAAAGCAATGAATCCCAATATGGCTTTGTTTACAACCAGTACATAAATCTTCGCTGATTTTTAAGAGAGCTAAAGTACAACTAAGCTTTACACAACAACTTGATATTTAGTTATCATATTCTTTTTTGACGACTTACTATTATTTCAAAGACTTCACTCAAAAAATCCAGGGAACTAAGATTGCTTAATGACGCGAACTCTGCAAATAGTAACGAAAATCACATTTAGTTCTTCTTGATCCACGCCGTTGATAAACGATGCTTCATCTGACTAATACTGTCAGAGTCAAATTTATTTTTATAAAAGGTTTTATTTTTTCTTATTCTTATATTTAAAGTTTTAAACTTTCTGTACTTTCTACACATTTGTAACATCTCCCTTTGGCATAGAGTAAATTCCAATCTTTGGTTCATTCACATACTTAATGCGTGAACCATGGCAATTTCTTTGTAGTTTTCTTAAATGTGTGCACAGACACAAGTTTGTTCAAAAGAGTTATAATTTTGTTGTTTAAGAAAGCAACTTAAAAACTAGTGTCACTAAAAATGTGCTCTAAATTGACTCGAGAGTATTCGTATGTTTTGAAATTTGTCGCAATTTTAACCAAGGAAATAGATCTACTCATTCTGCCAGGAAGATCATACCTTGATAAGAAAACCCGGATGCTACTCATAACGCATATTCAAGTCAGGATTGGATACTAAAGCAACATCAAGTAATATTGGTAGGTATGCGTCTGGGACAAAATGTGTCGGTTAATTAAGATTTGCAAAGCTCAAATGCAGTGAATCGACAATTTCCTTGAAATCTTTATTTAGGGTACTTAAGATATTAAGATTAGGATCACCACATATGACGGTTTTTGAGTATTGCAAGGCGAAGCCTTCGAGTAAGTCTCATATACGAGTATGTTGCTAGTAATTTCTTCAGTATTTTGAACATACAGCAAGTTTAAATACATTAAATTGCAACCCCGCTGCTTCCTTACGTTCCATCTCAAAAATAATTTAAATTAAACAAATTATCACAGATTTCCGATTCTAATATAACCGAGTTATCAAGGTACATACAACATAAACCATCTCATCATTAAGCACATAGGTACCTTAGATCGTCAATATTATTTATCGAATTTGAACATTTAAATGTTAAATATGAAAACCCATTTTTAGCATACACAGAATATCAATTAGTATATTTGATGTTTTTGTATATTAAATATAAAACATATAAACAATTAAATTAAATATAATGCTATTTAAAACGGCCACATACGCAGGGAGAGTAAGAGTATGTTTTTTCTTTAGGTGATCATTTTTATAGATATGTGGTTGTAATACTTCTTTTTTTTTATATATTAAAAAAAATTGTATTTTTTACGAATGAAAATTTAAGAGACCTGCGCAAAAACCAACCAACTATTTTGAATAGCACTATAAAACGTAATGATTTTTAGTAAATACTTTTCGTAATTGGAAAGCAATTCTATTTCCTTACTTTACGCAATATAAAGTAAAACGAAGGGAAATCTCGAAAAAACTAAATAGACTGATTTTATTCTTCTGAGAATTTTTTTAAGAATATGTATAATGCAATAATAACAACATTAACATTCAACATTATGGATTTTGGCAAGAGTACGAGCTCCTGTTTAGGAGCGACTTGAAATGAAAACAAAATATTAAAAAACAACCGCAACACGTACATAACAAACTAGATTGAAACAAATAATAAAAGAATAAGTTTCTGACTTTCAGAAAACCTATAATTTTTGTATTGTAAATGTTGCCGTTTTAAATCTTTTTTTAATTTGAGGTCATTTTTTAGGAAATTGCCCATCCCGCCTAAACGGAGGGAGATAGTCTCACCTCCCATAGTAAAAAATTGTTGTATTAAATCCATTTACAAAAATCCGTTATTATTTTGCGACGCCGTAGTTATCGTATTCTCCCTCAAAAATCTCATAAAAAAGTAATTTTAGTATTTTTCAATTTTCTCAAAAGGTACAATAGAAAACATAAAATCATCTAGTTTTCAGTTTTTGATTAAGAATAAGTTAGTGTAACGAATTTCAAAAATAAAGAAAATAATATATAACATAACAGTTTTGAAAAATTACACTTTAAACTTTTTTTATCTTTTTTTCCTAAATTTTAAGTTTAAAACCCGTTTTTTTTTTTCAAAAACTATACAGTGATTTTACTTGATTTTAAAGCTATAAAGCTATAATACTTAATTATTAATTAATACCGTTATTTTTCAATATTTTTTTCAATTTTTAGTGTTTTTTAATGAAATTGGCCTTCTCGCCCAAACGGTTGGATAGACACCCCCCTCCCATAGTATAAAATAGTTGTACTGAACTGTACTTGTACTCTCCCTTGAACTCTTATCAGACGACGATAAAATAGCAATGAATAAATAAATAAATAAACGAATAAATGACAGACCATAATAGTCCAGTAGTTTTAGACATAAATAAACCTTCTGATTTAAGAAACAAAATCAGAAAAATATTACCATAGAAAGTACAAAACGCAAAAAACAAGAACATTATTTATGAACTTTGACCTTGAACAGTTTTTCTATGCTACAGTAATCTTGTTCTCGAATTTTAATATTTTTTTTTTAAAAAACACCAAAACCAACCGACTAAAAAAAATTTTTGTATATAATTTTTTTAGATCAAAAGGTCTAATAATTCACTGAGAAAAATGCAATAGAGGAAGACGTTGCTAAAAATGAAGGAATAACAGAGGAACCAACTAGGTTCACCAAATACTTAAATACAATCACTATCGTTAGAAGATACATAAACCATCATAATATCTATGTATAATGGTGAAATCAAGATTCTGGAAGAAAAGCTAATAGCAACTGTGTAAATTTCAAACCAAACAACGGATTATTTTGCTTTATAATAACAATACTTTAACTGTGAATCAACTTTAGTCAAATCGCAAAGCAATTGCATTTTATGTGATACCAGCGGACCCTGTGCCTGCTTCGCTGGGTAGATCATATTAATAAAAGAATGAAAAACACACTCGTTTTATATACATCAGGTTTTTCTTATATTTATTTTATTTCTTCTTCTTTTTATCTTATGCTATGTTTTTACTTAAACTATAGCAGAACCTTTGCGTAAACTACATTTTTTGTTTTGCCCGAAGTTATAGTATAAACAAACAGAACTGATGGCTTTGCTACACGTGATCATGATACATATATATTGGAAATTGCAATCTTTTGAAGTCAAAGGGTAAATCTGGTGGAATCATTAAAATACGCGGAATTAATACATCTTCACCTTTAAATTTTCCTTTTAAAATCGTTGCTTCAATAAGATTATTCATGACCTTTTTGACTGTTAATTTTGTTCCGTTGCACAATCAAGGCTGTGATTGTGATTTGTGACCGGATCTACTGATTGATACGATACAATCTCACCAGGCACGTCACTTAAAATATTCGCATTCAATTGACCAGCGTTCTTATTTTTGGCAGCCAGTATTGCTCAGTCAGCTAACCAATTGTGATTTCGATAATTTTGCGTAATGTTTGGAAAGACGTTTGAAACTAATTGTTCTTTTGTTTGTGCGAAATTACAAAAATTATCTGGGAAAGTGATAAATCAGTAGTAGCATCAATAGCAATTTTTCCATTTCCTATCGACAGTAGTTGCCCAGAAAACTCGTCAGCCGATGGGTCATTTTGTAATTGTACTCTCAAATTTGTTGTTAAAGTGAGTGTTTTTACATTTCTCCATAAATTGGACGATGCCTTTAATTCATCTGCTGGAGTTGTACGGGGATTCACCGGCAGTGTTTAACGGAAATCCCCAGCCCATAATATCAAAGCGCTACCAAATATTTCTTGATTATTACGTAAATCTTTCAAAATTCTATCCAAAGCTTCCACCAATCTCTTATGTAACATTGTACATTCATCCCACACTATTAATTGGTATTGTTGCAAAACTCTTCCCATTCCAGAATGTTTAGAAATATTAAACGTTAAACTTTCATTAATTTGCATATAATATATGTATGTATGTAATATGTTGGTACTCGGGAATTAAGCAGTGTTTTAGCAAATTGATCACTTTCACATAATTTAAAAAACGAAATTAATGTGGTTGATGGAGGTCGCCCTGCAATCTGCTGATCATTATCAATAGTAAAATACACACGCTGTCCATTTTCCAAATGAACTGCTTGATAAATAACAGCTGAACTGCGGCCACAAACAGGAAAAGACAAAATTCGCCAAAGTGCTTCGTTACTACTAATATACCTGCCCATTTGGAATTGGGTAATTTCATCATTTTTGTTCTCCGCAACTCCAGCCATCTCACTGCCTTTATTTACATACTTGCAAATGTATATTTAATCGACTTGACCGAATAACATTACTCTACATTGGTATGAGCTTTGTACGCTTTCGATAGCGATGGCGAATATGGGACTACCCATTTATTATCGACTTCAATATCTTGACGATTCCCTTGTAGAATTATTGATTTGCCGTTATCCTGTGTTGAACGTCGACGATATAGTGGGTATCCATCATTTTCAGTAATTGTTTCAGAAATGAGTGTTCTAGGATAACGTTTCGTAAATTTGCCATGAACCATGTTTTTAGTGACAACATGAAATAAATCTGGATCGGTTGTCTGATCCGAAATCTCAGCTGAGATTACGTCATCTAGTTGATCGCTTGTTATTTTGTCCACTAACTATATTGAAATATGAGCATGTGTTAAACCTCTCTTTTGCCACAGAATATATCCAGCACCGCACATCCTCATAAGCTTTATGTTTGACAATGAAATCGATTAGTGACCTGAGTTTTTGTCGAAATATTCTGGCAGTAATGTCATGTTGATCATTAGAAGATTGTCCGGAATACAAATATTTTTTAAATTCTTCCCATTTCGGATTGCATGTGAATGTTATAAACAAATTGGGCCGACCATAACAACGAACATAACACAAGACATCTTTTGCATACTCATTCATATGACAGGGGCTCCCTGTGTAAGTTGCTAGTAAAATTACCATTTGTCCAACATAGTTTACAATTCCGTCATTATCCATCGCATATCGTAGATAGTTATACTCTTCTGAGCGCAATAAAATTCAAACGCTCTGTTTCTATTCTTGTGTACATACGAGTATCTACGACATATTGATGGAATAGTTTTCTGCATTTTAAAATATGATTTTCCTGATTTTGTCGTATTACAAATCTATATGCGTAATAGTTCATGGCGCTTACGTTTTTATTTACTTCATGTTCTGAAAAAAGCAAAGCAATTGGAATGTTAAAACGTGACACAAGATATTAATTATTCATCATAAATCTAATATGGGGCATAGGACAAAAACTCATGTAGATTTTGTGAATTACCAAATAAATTTGGATACTGTAACGCGTCATAACACCGATGCGTTTCGCACACACGTAATTGATAATTTATTCGAAGCAAAATTATGTCACGCGATTGAAACTCTTCACCGACAATCACAATAGCAACTTCATTATTAAGCGGTTCATTAAATCTTCGTTCTTCTTCACCGATCGGTTTCTATCAGCTCTAATAACAATTTTATGATCATCAGATTGCATTTGATCAAGTGTTGTCTTAAATGTATTAACCACAGTGCGAGCTGAAGTGGAGTGACAAAGTTTCTTTCGTTGATGAGAGGTGAACTGTGGGGCAGGTTGGAGGGAAACAAAAGGGAACAAAACATCAAGCCGACTTGACTCGTTGTTCTTATGATCTACATATATACAAATATTCTGGCCGTTTGCAAAAGCAGATATGTAACTTTTATTACTTTTCAGGAGAGCAAAATCACGGACATTCTGGTCATTCAGAAAATCATAGTTTTAGAAATATCATGTTTGGTTTTGAAATTAATTTTTTTATAGTTGGAAAATTTCGTTTACATATAACTTTGCATTCAAAATTGTTCAGTAATTTTGTAAATATTAGTAAAATTGAAAAAAGAAATGGACATATATATTTTTTTTTTTGAAACTGCCACAGGTATTGAATACGACAATATTATCAACGGCCAAATATAATAGAGATAGTATATGTCGACAGGTTTAATAGCAGAAGACGGAAAGTAACTTTGTCAAGCATGCATCTTTTTACCTCTCGTGGAGCCATATGTCAGCATCAATTATATAAAGCGGCAACACTGCAATTATTTGACTTCCACAACGATGATCCTGATTTGAAAACGAATTTCTAAAACAAAAAGAATAAAGCATAATGCACTTATGCTTTAACGACCTTTTCTGCACCATATTCACACTTAAAGACAACAATACCGCTGGGGCTGAAGATCCACCTGGTGAATTTTTTTAAGCCGCGTGGTGATGCAGCGTACGTGTTGCGAAAACTGCACCGACTCATCTGCAAGTTTTATCCGGATAAGAGCATGAGTAGATTCTGAAGATTATTTATCCAATCTATAGGAAAAGAAGATACTTTAAATTTTGCAAAATATAGAGGCATTAATATTCCAAACGGCGCATTCTGTCTACAAAACAATCCCTTAATATATATTATGCCATCTTACTTAATCTTCATTTTAGAAGATCTTAGATGCAAAAATTCCATTTATTCAGTTCCGCAAGTTACTGTGACAACAATATCAGCGCATAACTCAAACTTGCTCTTGTCGACTATTTTTGGCATGCAGGCAAGCGATTGAGTAGCGAAGGGATGACAATGGCGCAACACAAAAACTTGCTTCAACCTGGATAGGGCGCATCAAAAGTAATGAGCAGAAGTATATACATGGTGTTCCAGATAATATGTCAAAAATTATAACGGGAGATTGTTAGAAGAACATCGGAAGCATGAGTGATGGTGGGGGGGGGGGGGGGTCGGAAATGCATCTCTTTCGAAATACAGAGGTTATAAGCAAAATCTTACACTGCGCTGATTTGACTTCTATTAAACATAACATCTTGCAAATTTATGCGTGTATGATAACAAATGGGGCTTAATTTCTTCAAAGTAAACATTGTCCTTAAATTAATGCGTCAAAAATTATTGCAAATCAAAGAACAAAAGATCAAAAAAAACAAAATTTTGGATTTGTCATAAATTTATTTTTTGGAAAAATATCTTATTAATCCCCGTTTTCGCAACTTTAAAACGTGTACTTATTACAAATAAAGAAAAAGTCAGGTCGTTCTATATCTCCCTCAGCTTTCAAGATACGACCCAACTTATTTAAATATTGTAAGAAAAATATTAAATTAAAAATTGTGAACAATTTTAGACAAAAAAATATATTGATTGCACATTTTTATTTTTATTTTTATTTTTTCTCAAATCTTGTTCAATTGTTCAAAGTGCAAGCTCTATGTTATGGGGGGAAAAAATTCTGTTTTTAATATGGCTATATTATGCTTCATGGAACAGGGTTAACTTTTTGCTCAGTTCTGTGAATTGTGGAAATCAGTGATTTCACCCCCGATGAACTGGAATCCGTCCATAAACTCTGACCAATAACGTTTTTTTTCACAAAATATTTTTCCAGAATGTAATTGCAGAATTACAAACGCTTATCTGAGTCCCAGAATTTTGCTCCTGTACTGTTATATGATGGAATGCATCTACGCCTTCTGAATGTAAAATAAAGGATTTAAGTCCTGCTTGGATTAAAATATCTGCTTAGTTTCCTAAGGTATTTGGATGGTTTCTGAAGAAATAAAAAAAATTTTTTGCACGCATGTTTGAGATTGTCGCAAAAAAAAACGACCCAACTTCGCCTAAGAGTTCATCATAAAACCTTGGTAACACAGATATATCTATGACGTTTAATGGAAGTTCATATAATATTGATTTGTTTTGAAAAATTTTTTTTTGCCAAATGTCTGACATTTCTAAAAATTTATTGGAAAGTTCTGTTAACTAATTTTATAGGGTTGTAAAAGAATGAACCATTTTTGATTTATATAGTTAAACAAGTTGCGTCGTATCTTAAAAACTACAGACAGAGATGAAATGGCTTGACTTTTTTTGTTTGTAAATACCATGACACGTTTGAAAGTTGCAAAATGTGGGGGTCAAAAGTATACCATACTTTTCTGATAAATATAATAACAAAGTCAAAATTGTAAGTTTTTTTTTTGACACATTTTTTTTAAGGCAACCTTGAAACTCTTATAATTACAAACGATACCCCATTTATTACCATAAACGCATAAATTTGAAAGATATTGTTTTCAATAGGAGTTAAAACAGAGCGGTGCTTAAAACCTCTATATCTCGGAAGGGATGCATTTCCGAGCTCCTGCCCACATGATTTTTTTCTCAAAATATGTCAAGTAATCTCCCCTTAAAGTCTTTGGCACATTATCTGGAACACCTTTCATAAGTAAGACAGCCTAATACATACAAAACACAAGCTTTTTTAGCTAGTGACGTCTTTGGCCAATTGCCTCAAAATTGTTTAAATCCCCTTCAATTTGTGCTTATCACCCAAGGTGATATCCTACGCACTTTTTCTAGCCATCCCAGACAGACAAAACATTTATTGCAACCTATTTGGACTATATCCATATAGCCATGTTAAAAACATAATTTTTTCCACCACACAAAAAGACCGAACGCCGGGCGGCTGAGAGAATTGTTCATGGACAGAAATTTCAATTTCTAAGGTTTGCCATTGCTGACAGAAATGGTTGTAGGAAAAATGAATTATAATACTTTTCTTTGCTTTTCGTTGTCGAACGAGATTTGAGCACAGATGTTTTTGTGCAGTAATTGCCAAAATTACCCTCTGGCCTTTGTCTGTGATGCGGATAATATGTCGTGATGTGGTGTCCAAGACATCGTACGTACATACATATGTAGGAAGGTTTAAAAATAATCGATTAGGTTGAGGTCTGAAGTTAAACGTAGAAAGTATTTTCCGCAATACCATAGTTCTTATATTCAGAGGCAATCAGTAACAACCTTATGTTGATGGTTAATTCAAAAAACCATACAAACATGTGCCTATAGTAGATATTTCAATATACTCGTATTTAATTGTTGAACAATAATTTATTCTTAAGAAACATTAATGGTAATAATTGCAATGGCCATTTTGTATATTTTTTAGATAGTACAATCAGAAGATGATAGCCAAATTTTAATAAGACGCATGATTATTAAGGTAGCTGATGTAAGTAATCCTGCAAGGCCACTCAACTACTGTGTGGAATGGGCTCGTCGAATAGCTGAAGAATACTTCACCCAGACTGATGAGGAAAAAGCTAAAGCATTGCCTATTGTTATGCCCATGTTTGACCGGGCCACATGTAGTATACCCAAAAGTCAAATCGGTTTTATTGAATTTATCATTCAGGATATGATCCACGCATGGGACAGTAAGTTTTTACTATCATAGGAGTACATACATGGTGTTTATCATTTCTTTAAATGTTCATTACAGGTTTTATCGATATGCCACAACTTATTACACATATGCAGATCAATTATTCACAATGGAAAAAATTTGAAGAGCAAGGTGTTCACACACTGGCCGATATTAAGACCAAGCAACTAACCATAGGCCCTAAACCGGGAAGTTATAAATAGCATAAGGCATTTCGAAGACTGTTCGCAGGATTTTTGTCGCCTCAGCAAGTGCAAGCGCATTGTTCTGTTTCAAATGTGAGCAAATAATAAAGACAAATGGAAAAATCTTGCTAAAGAAAGAATACTTCAACTTTTAAAGTGGCAGAATAAAAAGGATTATTGTAAATGGTTCGTCAAGATCAAAAGCCACGTAAAACCTGAATTTTTACAGAAAAAACAATGTTAAGAAAATTTTGTAGAAAAAATTACAAATTTGGAAAAGGCGTAGTTATTTAAAAAAATATATTTAAAAAAAATAAAAATTGTTTGTCTGATTAGTGTTAAATGTAACAACTATCTTAAAACTTCTCTGCGCTCAGTACATATCTAGAGGTTTCAAATGTTTACAAACGCTTGTTTTGAATACAAAAACAATTTTTTCCGATATTTTTACTATTATAACAAACAATAATTTATAATTTATTTTGACTTTGGTGTCTTAGTTAATTTATACATAACACAATTGTAAATTTTTATTAAAAATATACCTATACATTTTTAATACCTATAGACTTCACCGTATTCAAATTACACTTAAGTGAAGCTATGCTGGTCATGGCGTCTTCTAATTCTATTTTAAAGAAAACTTTAGGTATAGTGAATATACAAAGAAAAACCACAACAAATAAACAAGTACGTACCTATTTAGAAAAATTTATTATTAAAATTATAACAAAACTATAAGAACAAAATATATGTATATTGAAAAAAAAACTGTATACTTCTTAATTATTTATAACATATCATTGTTAAGAAATAAATTTTTGTGCAAAAAAAAATAAGAAATATTGTGTTGTTAAGAAGATGATTTTCTTTCTATACCAAGCAAGTTTACCTTACTACTTGTTTACTTATTATTAGTCCAGTATGGACCAGGGCCTTAACCAATAAGTATCTCTTCTAGAGCGATCTTTGGCCAACTAACAATAATTATAACCGCCATCCATTAAGTGTGGTGAGATGAACCAGGCAAAAGGCGAATAGAAAGCTGACATATATTTCAATGTTGTAAGCGGAGGACTTAGGTAAGAATTTTAGTTTTAGAACGTGAACGGACGTATTAGAACTTTGTATTAGCTTCAATGCTAAGTTCATTTTCATCAGCCAGAATGCCTTCTTATATATATATATATAAATTGTGTAAAAAATTCAATAAAAAAAATCAAATGAAGTTAATAATTTATTTAAATCACCATAAATGTGAAGTACAAACTTTGGTTTCAATTCAGAACCAATTGAGATTTGATGTGCTTGGTATGTGTCCCATCTGAAGTTAGAAAAAGGTTATCCGACTCACTTTGGTAGACCCTGTTAAAAATGTAGTCACGCTCCCTAATATTATGATATGACTTAGAAAAGTAAACGAGATTTCACCGTGATCTAACACGGTTTTTTTTTTTTATTACTTGTATTAAGACCTTTATGTTGAAATTTGTACCAAATGTTTGGTACACTCTTCCGAACAATAATCTCGGAACCGTCCTTAGTCATTCCTAGAACCTTATGGTCATCGGGTTCAACAATCTTTGCATTATTTCCTTTCGCTGAATTTACTTTCATCAATTATCGGCAGTAGTAACTGCCAGATCGATTGTCCGCGGGTACAGTCATTTGTCTTCTGACATAAAGTCTTCCTTTTGGACAATTTTCTAGCAATAGCAGTGCTATAAATGAAATATTCGATTGGGAGCCATTTTTATATTTTCGAAACAAAGGCCTTTTGAACAACTAATTGGAAAAAATGCTGACTGAGCTGCTGAAGAAATTAATTTTCATTGCAGTTTTATGCGTTCTGCAACATTATATTTTTGCTTCTGCAACTTCTTATATATTTAGTACTTTAAAGGCGATCCTACAAAGCAAATACTAAAGCCATGCTTCATTCACATTGCTTAATTCCTTTCATGGCTTAGATTATGGCCAAAGCGAGTCCTTAGCACACAAGAAGTCAATGGCCCTTATTCCGGTTGTCACCTCACTTTAGTGACAAACCTCACAGTCATGTAACTTCACTTTGCATTAGGTATTCTCGTTGTCACGTGACGTGAGTCGCAAATGAAGTGAGTCCTGAATCGAGTATCGATTGTTTTGACGTTTGAAATTTTAAAAGTTGACGCGACGAATTGAATAAAAAGTGTGATCTGTAGATCTTATAGACGTTTGAGGTTTTAAAGTTGCTAATAAAAAGTGTTAATTAAAAATGAGTTCAGTAGAATTGTGGTTTGACGATAGAACTGATGACAGTGAGGAAGAGAGAAGTCGAAATTTAACATTAAGAAGGCGAAAAATAAGAGACAATTCAAATCGCTTGGATATGCCGTATACAATGTATTTGCAAAATTATTAACAACTTATTAATTAAGTTATCTCCTACCACACACCGTTATATTTGACTTTATCATAATAATAATAAGAACTAAGCGTTCAAATTGTTTTTTATATGTTACCTTAACTCTTTAATTAAAAATAATGAGCAACTGTAATATAATTTCAATTAGAAAACCGCTTTACTTACGTTTTCTCGTTCTCCATATTTTTTCTCACTGAAGTTTTCCTACCGACTAAAATTGTCAATTCGTGACGATGTAAGTGAGAACGAGAATTCTACTACTCTCGATTTTTGTCGACATATACCGACAGATGTCACTCAGGGTGATAATGAGAATACCGAATCCGTACTCTCACGTCACGTGGCATGTGAGGTGACAACCAGAATAAGGGCCAATGCCCTTCAAATCTTAGACCGTAACACCTGTCTCGCTATAAATGCTCATCGGTTTATGTTACCATCAACCCCACTTTTAGACTTACTCCTAAATATCGTAATTCTTTCTCAAGCTTCTGTAATACCCTGCCGAGACCTTTATTTCCTATTTAATATAACCTTTAAACATTTTAATTCTAATTTGCCTGCGCTGTGTGCAAAGATGACTTCATGGCTTAAATTATGACCGAGAGAAGTCCTTAGGACAAGAAAATCGATTTCGTATTCTCGCAGGAGTGTAGCACAGCCACAAGACCAAAGTCAAAAGACAGATATCATGCAAAGTCACCGCATCAGTACTATACCAGAGGAACAGACGCTGAGAGCTTACACCTCACATAAATGGCGCATATAATTTAATTAGTCTTATTGCACCCAGGCTGTGTCAGGCTTTTGCCAAAAGCTCCCTTCCCTTACAAAAAAGCTGAGGAATTCCTGGCCATTTTTTATCCATTATAACACTAATAGAGTTAGGCGTGCATAGGATTGCTAATATTTATCCAGAACTACAAAGATAACTCTACTATATAATATATATCCTTAAGAACCGTTTGCGAGTCTTAAGTCTTAAATTTTTGTGTGGTTTTATTTAAGTGGGTTACAACATTGTACGTGAAAAAAACGGATTTTGAAACAGGAGTGGAAATCGTAGGATACCAATCTCCATAGAAATCCTTCCTTTTTTGGCATATTCGAGTCAGTAATAATCACTCTAAGCTCATATTAAAATATGAAATAAAATTTCAGAGCAAAACAAACAAAATATGATAAGTAACCTGATAAAAAACAATCAAGAAGATTACTTTACGAAAACAAACTTTTTTATTATTATCATTATTATTTATTAATAAGCAAATAATAACAAACTAACTGCTAACTTAAATTAATGAGCCTTAGCTACAATCGACTATCAGCTCTATTAGTTTATACATTTAGCTTACGTGTTCTAATAAAATGTAGTATACGGTTTATATTTTCTGTTTAAGTATCACGAAGTATTTCATATGGAGAAATGTTTGTTTTGAGGAATTTGTTCAATTGACCTCTTGTTTGGTAAGCCAAGAAGGTGGTTGAATTCATATGCTGAGTTGCAGAGGGCAGGTCGAAGTGTTTTCCCTTTTTAAAAAGTGCTGGTGGGTTATGCTTGTGTGACCTAGTCTCAAACGGATAAAAGGAGATAGGGATGATATTGTTACCGTTTTGTAGTTTGGTGTGGTTCTATTCGTGTTGACTATGAAGTAGTGATGTCTATATGATGTCCATTCGTCAAGTCGTTGTTTTTTTTAGTTTTTGGGCTCTCCTGTAATTTTTTTTTTCACTTTTTTTTCCACATTAGTACCTTTTTTGGAAAAGATAAGAGATATTAATATGATTTTTTTTCGCCGATAGATGGAGTGAATGGAGTGATTTTTAAAAAAATTGATTACAAATATTTTTTTTTCAAAAACAAAAAAAAAAAAATTAAAATTTTCAAAGCTTATAAATAAATTAGTTTTTAATATTTTCAAAATTCCTTCATTCAGTAACTTTTCTCAAGATAATAAACCTGCAAAATTTGATTCAAATCGGTCGATTGTATTAAAGAAACTTAGAGATTTAAAAAAAAAATCAACTGAAGCATTCAGACATAGAATTAGTCCCCTGTACCCTCAAAGGAACCTAGTGTACATAAGTACACCTAAATACTTTCCATATTGGTGACCAAGTGGAAACCGATGTTTCAACGAGACTGTTGACAAAGAAAAAGATGGGGATTCATTTGGGATTAAATGTCAAACCTGAAACCACAGTAGCAGCTGACGCAGTTTTCTTTGGCAATCCAAAGTTTCGAAATAAAAATAAAAATAAAAATATTAAATTTATCTGCACCTATATCTTCCGCATGAAAACAACAATTGTTGTAAAAAATACAAATAATGCTGAAGTTCAACAACCAACTTCACAGAAACTCTGTTACTCGTACAACTCTGCTGCTAAATTCTACAATATAAGGCAAATAAAAAAAAAAATTTTTCATATATGTACATAGAAATCATTATACATATAGTCAATGTGTTGATATAGAGAGCTTGTAGCAATCAAGCTAGACACAGATACGCTAAGCTAATAAGTCATTCGAGTCTGATAGGTTAAGCTAAAGTGTAAGACTGAAAATTAAAAAAAAAGATGGATGAGAATGAATTCTAGATAAAATTACGATTGGAATTATTATCCAGATAACCCAGGAATTTCTAAATCCGAGGTTCTATTGCTTTATTAATATTGAGCCGGAAAAACATAGGTATCATAGAAAAAATTTTTTACACAAAACATTTTAATATAAGTTTGCTATTACGGTGGTTTAATTATTTTTATTATTTTTAGTTTTTTATTATCAAATTTAAAATGAAAACTAAAAATAAATTATTTTTTCGAGAAATCCCATCAATCGCATTGGACATTACAATTAATGAAGGATTTTATGCGACTGCAAAAAAAATTTTTTTGACAGTATATTTTGCCAACATGCTTGGGAAAATAATGAACTAATTTATTGGAAAAAAATAAAAAAATTAACGTGAACCCAACATATAAATTTAGAAGATCTTCAGTTTCAAAGATTAATGCTGTAACGTCAAATTACCAGTCGCCACAAGATCAACATTCGACAAGTTTAGCAGTCAACAGCCTTCAATGTTCAACACACAAGTCATATTAACAGCCGCGTTTGTCAACGTCAGAACATTGAACTAGACACAGGCTCAGACGTTGTGGAAGGTATGGGAATTGTTGTTTAAAAGTGATTGGACCAAATACCGTTGAGTGTGCAACTCAAGCACACTCGTAAAATAAAATTCACTACTCGTGTAAGAAAAAAATTAATAAATAACATGTAAAAAAAAAAAAAAATTTAAAATAAGATTCAAAATAATTTAATAATAGACATGAACGAACGGACATACATAAACACACAAAGAGTAAAACTCACAAGTTCATCTCCGCCTAGGCATAACAATAGAATGATTCGCAGATTTGAACTCTGACGCTTGTAGTATTCTGGTACCTCAGTATGCAGGAGTAAAATCTTGCTGAAATGGCTTTTAGGCTAACACAGCAAGCGCCCTCATTGCGTTAAAACTCTCGAATGTCTTAAAGGACGCTTGATGTCCTTTATAAATGGCGTAGGTTCAGATGCAACATTACTGCTTAGAACCGATCGGAATTCCTATAAAAGCCTGTATCAACTCTCTTATGGCCTGGCTATCTATGCGATAACCTGGATAACTTAATGGGATCCTGGAGTTACTACACATCCGGTCATCTATAACGACTTTTAGTGGGGACCCAACTAACAAGAACAACTTTAAATCAACAAAACCAAACTAGGTAGACAAAGGCTGGAGTAAACCCCTTTTAGAGGAGTTCGATAATAAAGAGGTCGCCTGGCGGACAAATACAAGCTCCCCAAGTGAATACTAAGGTTGGAGGATGGAAAGAGGCGTTTTACACGCCAACCGATGAGAAATGTGTCATAAAGAGCAAAGACTCACCAAGAAGAAAAGTCAACCCGACGCAATTGTGATGGCAACTAAGGGAACGAACTCAGAAAACGGACCTGCTGATATAGCTGAAGGAGACAGAGAGATAACAGACCAATTTAAAAAGGTAGTTAGTGAAACCTTTGGCAACAATATATGAACATTCGGGTTTTTACACTCCGCATTACTCTGAAAGTAAAGAACATAAATGAGGTTACGACGCAGAAGGAGATTTGTCGGCCAAACAGTAATACCAGCTCAATGATATATACAATGAAGGCATACTCGTAATTAACCTGAGCAGTGCACACAAAATGCAAAAGGCAGTCAAAATCAAAGTTGACGTTCCGCAACGAAAACCTTAACTAAGGGGTGATTCATCGTGAGGTTTGATTTTCAATCCCCTATTTCTTACAGATCACGCGTGACTCCTATTAAATTGCTTTTGCCATTTTTGTTCAGCATCGTTTGTCAAGTTATCATGAAAAGACTCACAACACAACAGCGTCTCCAAATTGTTCAGCTGTATTACGAAAATCAGCGTTCTGTGAGAAATTTTTTTGTGCGATTCGGGGTGCGTATAATCGACCTACTGAAACCACTATTGCCAATACCATTTGCAAATATGAGTCCCAGTTTACATTAGTCGATGATACTCGACCGGTTAGACCACATCCTAGTGAAGAGACTAAAGCAGCTGTAACTGAGAACGCGAAGACCGTGACGACTCGATTCATCGTCGTTCTCAGCAGCTTGGCATTGCTTATTTGACAACTTTGCCTAAAAACGTACAAAATTCAACTTGTGCAAGAATTGAAGCCAGCCCACTTGAATTTGCGTCATATTTTCAGTGAATGGGTTCTGGAAAAACTCAATGAAAATCTGGTGTTTTATCGTGAAATTTTGTTCAGTCATGAAGCCCATTTCTGGCTCAATGTATAAGTTAATCAACAAAATTGCCGTATTTGGGCTGATGAGCAACCCGAAGAGTACTAAGAGCTAGAGATACATACATACAACGAGACATACAGCGCGTGAAACGATGGACTTCTTGAGAAATCATTTTGGTGAGCACGTTTTGCTACGGTAAATTGGCCACCTAGATCGTGCGATAAAACACCTTTGGACTATTTTCTCTCAGGATATGCGAGATACCAGTCGCTATGCTCGAACTAGTCGCCCAAAATTGGACCTTCTGAATGGACCACCTTAGACGTAGTCAAGGCCAACATTTAGATGATATCATTTTAAAAAAGTAAATGCCATGAATTGTTCTTTTAACCGATAATAAAAATTTTAAGTTCACTTTCAAAGTTATGTGTTTTATTTTACATTATAAATCAAACCTCACAATTAATCACCCTTTACATGTTTCAAATATTTTGAATTTGATCTCACTGCACGCCAGTGCGAGAACAACAACCCGAAGAATCCTAGGCATTTAGCCGGTAGCAGCAAATGCCCTGTCCTCCGGAGAGCCATTACCAGCACGCAGCCGTTAAAAAAATAAAGATTAACCTTAACCACTGTAGGAATGTTCAGAACATCCTGAAAAAAACATCTAGAGACGAGAGAACGGACATCATTTTGATCAATGACCCATACAAAACTCTCGACAGCAACATTTGGATCTGCGATAAATTAAGACATGCCGCAATTCGCACATGTAGAAAACATGCCTTCTAAGATGTCAGTAGATCATGATGTCATGGATCAACTTCTACAGCTGCTATTCGCGGCCAAGTTGGACGTTAAGTAAATTCCAGATAATGCAAGAAATCGTAAGTGCAAATGCAGATGAAAGATCTACAGTGATTATAGCCGGATACTTTAATGCCTGGGCTACAGAGTGGGTTAGCAGGCTCACCAGATGGGGTATCCTACTATAAACATTCGCGTTCTTAGATGTGAGCATCTATGGTCGAAAAAACAATTTTAGGAAAACGGAAATGGGATCAATCATCGATATCACCTTCATGAATTAGTCGTTACTGCGCAATATAGAATTGTGGATAATCGAAGAATAAACCTATAGTGACTATCAGGTGATAATAATTGATATTTAAGAATAACGGACCGTTCCGAGCTCTAAGCTAGCGGGCTCAAATTGTCTCAAATGGCTCGACAAGGACATATTCGACGAAATTATGAATACCAGCGACCTAGCCGACAACGAGACAGCAGAGAATTTGTTACATAACCTCACTCGCACAATAACTACAGCATGTGATATATTAATGCCCAGGTGAATACCTAGTAAAAGAGGTACACCATGAAACTACTGATGGAGCCAAGAAATAAAAGCACACAAAGGAAAATAGCCGATTTTGAAGAGCAACTAGACACATTTCGACTGGCAAGAAAGGACCTAAAGAAGACGATTTAAGAAAGCAAAGCAAGATGCTTCAAACACCCGTGCGACGAAGCGGACCTAAGCCCTTTGGGCACTCTCACATTTTTGTGGTGGCTGAGGTATACGACGAGTGTTACACTGGTACAGACTTCATGAGAGAACATGGACTAATTGTGGACTTTGGGGCACAAACCCTGAAATACGGAAACATGGAGATACCAATGATACACAGAAACGCTCGTTATCTGCAGAAATCAGATTTTAGAGCCTTCGTCAAAAGCAATTTTTTGGACAAAAGTGGAAGCTGGTTCTGGTGGCCATCGATTCTATTTAATGTAGCCAGGAAATAGGAGGGACTTCATGGTGGAAAAGACCTTAGTGAACCCAAAGAACAACATGGTCCCTGTAAGGATTCTGAATCCAAAAACATTCAACGTAAAGGTAAAAAAGGGCAGATAGTGGAAAAATGTGTACCTGTTGAGGCTATATCAACCACAACGAAAAAAAATTTACGCAATACCGGTTGCGAGTGTTTAGAGTATGAAAATCAAAAACAAAATTCTCAGCCTCTGTAACCGGATCAAGAGCAGCGAATCCTGACAGAATAACTAATCTGTGAGTACGCTGATATATTTGCTACACAAGATAGAGAGTATGGACGTGCGCAACTTTTTCAATGCTACATGGACACCGGAGAGGCCCGACCAATCCGTTAACCTGCTAGGCGTCTTCCATTAGCAAAGCAAACATAAGTTGCCGAAATGGTGTCGAAGATAAAATTTAAGGGATTGATTGAAAAATCGTAGAGGCTGTGCGAATCTCCAGTGCTTCTCGTGAACGAGAAAGACTGCAGGACCAGATTTCGGATAAACTTTCTGGAGCGAAATGGTTTTCAACTCTTGAATTGAAAGCGGTTGCTGTTAGGTAGAGGTAAATCGTATGGACCATGGGAAAACTGCCTTTACTGCCGTTTGGACTGTGCAATGCTCCGGCCACTTTCGAGCGACTAATGGAACGAACATTGCAAGGACTCACGTGGAAAGCCTGTGTACTTCGTTCGTCAAGACGTTCGAGGAGCATCGCGTAAGTAGTGTTTGAGAGGCTGTGAAGTGCTCATTTGAAGTCAAATCCAGAAAAATGTGCCATACTACGCGGCTCTGAAATGGCTACTGCAAGTATATATGCAGGGCTATAACTTTGTAGTGCAACACTGCAAGGGATAACTCCACTCAAATGTGAGTTTAGCTGAAACGGTGTCGTATTGTAGTTTGGTGAATACAGTATTGCTTGTTGCTTATTGCTATTCTCTTTGGAATGAGATCCTTTATCCCTCATCGGATGAAGAGTATCAAACCAAAAGAAAAGGCGTGGTTCGACTCAAGCTGTAAAGAGGCTGTCAGGGTTAAGGAAATGTTTTTTCGGTCCTTCAAGACCAACCCAACAGAGGTTTAAACAAGCCTGTTAGTGCATAAACGCATTTTTATTTTATTTTATATTACCTATTATTTTGATTGAATTATTTGTAAATTAAATATCATTAACTTTTGTTATTGATATATCGCCAAAAAGTAAATTTTATTGAATGGGCATCAGAAACAATTTTGTTTAGCTGGTAACTCTTTTCATTTGTCAAATTTGAAGTTTTGTAATTTTTTTGTTTGGCCTTGGTAAAACAAGAGTCGTAAAAAGCCGGACAACCTTTGTAAATATACATTTAAAACAAGCGTTTAGCATTTACATTTACATCAGTTTAAATTATTATTATTGCCAGTCTTTGGCTTGTGAGTGAATTCGGGAGCAATTGTGCCATTTAAATTGTCCCATTCAAATTGTGCCGGCATTGATAAAATCTTGCAAATTTGTGCAAGAAGCCGCCTGCATTGAATTTTATAAATTTGAATGCCGTTTGCTGGAGCATACAAACAGCCGCTTAATTCTTTTTAATTCGAAAATTTGCAAGCTGCCGCAAATTCTTTGAATTTCGATTTGAGTGTGAAGGTTAAGTTGTTACCGTCTATAGCCATCTCTTTTACACAGGACGCTTCTAGAATTTTCAAAAAATCTAACGGGAAAGTGCACGATGTGGATGGAAGAAAAATCGTATAATTTACGAAGAAGAATGTTACTTGGCGAGAACATTCTAAAAAAGTACAGTCAAAAGAAATCGTTGAAAAGAATAATCAAATGGAGGAAATTTTAAGTGTGTTGAGTGCAATGAGATTTTCTATGGAAGAGCTTAAAACTTCCACGACCAACAACCAACTTGAAATCCAAAATTTGCGCTCCACTTTGTGAGTTGAAGAAAACGACAATGGAGGTAGCCACAGTCAAGGTGGTTCAGAAGATAATGCTTCAACAGCTGCTGATAATGGAGCAACAGCACCACCTCAGATGCCGCTAAATGTGAAAATTTATGATCTGCCAATATTTTCCAGCAACGTAGAGGATTGGCCACTCCAATTTTGATGAATCAACAGCAACGTTTAAATATACCAAAATGCTAAATCTAACGAGATTGCAAAAATACCTTATTGGATCAGCACGTGAAGCAGTGGTGTCGATGTTGATACATCCGAATAGTGTTCATTATTAAAGTTCAGATTTGGAAGACCTGAGCTATTAGTGAAGGCGCAGCTGCAACAGGTTCGACAAATTGCACCGATTTCGGAGGGGATAGTGGCTTTTGCCAGGATGGTACGTAATGCTGTTGCTTTTTTGAATTCTTCTACTGCTAAACATCATCTTTCTAATCCAACACTCTTCAAGCATTTGGTATTAAAACTGCCTTCCAGTAAACAACTGGATTGGGCTCGTTTTGCTGCCGAAATCGAATCATATGACAACCTCAAAGACTTTTCCACATGGCTAAGTGAACTTTCTCGGATTGTAAGCCTCATGCCGGTAATAAGGCACATAGTCAACAACAACCACCGCCACGCGCTTAATCACGTCCATGATAATGAGTAGAAAAAAGAAGTTAAATGCGTTTGTGAAAAGGATCATTTTTTAGCAAATTTGCAAAATTGTGACAAATTTTCTACACCCGATCGTTGGAGTTGCGTCAAAAAACAGCATTTGTGCTTCGCCTGTATTAAAAAGGGCCATAATACATTCAAATTCCGTTCGAAGAAGCCATGCAATGTAAGTGGTTGCCGTAAAAATCGTCATCCTATGCTTCATGAGGAAATAGTGAAGCAGCTCTTGTTAAATTGCTATTCTCCAACTTTCAGTCAGTTATTTAAATTTGTGCCAGTGGTTCTATATGGACCCAAGGGACGATGATGATGCCTCGATCAATCATCGAAGAATCAGCCGCCAATCAAATTGGTTTGAAAGGAAGCCCTTAGCCTCTACAGTTACAGTGGTATGGTGAACAAACACGCGCGGAAGTTTCATCCAGAGTCAGCCTTGAAATTTCCGGGAGCGATGACACCATAAAATATAACCTCATAACCTCGGGCAATTAAAAATTTGAATTTGCCCCCCCCCCAGACATTTCAGAAGTGTCAATTTGAACATTTGGGAATTTTGCCACTTCCCCACTTCCCCACTTGCTGATTGGTTTGGACCATGCTCACCTAGGTGCTACCGCTACTTTGGTACAAGCTGGACATTCAGATCCCGTAGCAGCAAAAACAAAGTTGGGTTGGACAGCCTATGGTCCAGTTAATGCAGCCACGCCTAATCAACCACCTGTTGTACTTCACATCCGTGAAAATGATGAATTGGATAGATTAAACAATTTGGTTGCTACATATTTTGCTGCAGATTCATGTCCAGAAGTATGCACTCAACTGCTTGAATCTGATGATAACATAAAATCCAGAAAATAATTGGTAAGGACGACAAAAAGAATTGATGGCCATTTTGAAGTTGGGTTCTTATGGAAGCAAGAAAGTATTTCCTTGCCAAGGAGCCTCGAGATGGCAGAAAACCGCCCAAAGGGAATTGAACGTATAATGTCCAAAGATGAAGCGTATGTAAGTATTTTGACAAAGGACATGCCAGGCCTTTGGAAGATGATGTAAAAATCCAGTATGATTTTTACCACATTTTGGTGTGGAGACTCCACACAAGCCAGGAAACCTACGCATTGTTTTTGATGCTGCCGCATCCGTATGTGGAACTTCTTTAAATTCAGTTCTATATAAAGGGCCAAAACAAATAAAACCGCTTTTGGGAATAATGTTAAAGTTCCGAGAAGGCCAAATTGCTGTGGCAGCTGATATAAAAGAAATGTTTGCTCAGGTGAAAATTTGTCATGATGATCAACAAGCTCAGAGATTTTTGTGGCGAGTTTGTAATTTGCAGCCCATTCAACATTGTGTCATGAGGTCAATGATTTTCGGCGCTATATCATCACTATGTTGTGCCGAGTTTATCAAAAATCGAAACGACAAAGACTTTGTATCCAAATTTCTACATACCGTGGATGTCATCATCAATAAACACTACGTTGATGACTTTGTTTTCAGCTTTAAAAATGAGGAAGAAGTCCAACGCATTTCTAAAGAGGTCATCAAAATACATGCTGCAGCCAAATTCGAGGGATGTTTTGTATCCAATGCTCCTGAAGTTCAAGCCTATCTCAACTCAGATGCCAATGATTCAGCAACTATAGTCAACATGGAAAAGCAGGCAACTGTTGAGAAAATTCTTGATATATTTTGGAACACTGAGTTGGATAACTTCCAGTTGAAAACTGCATTCCATAAAGTTCCACAGCATGTATTGCAAGGATTGAGAGTACCAACAAAACGTGAACTTCTTGGAACTGTTATGGCTATGTTCGACCCGATTGGGTTCCTTGCAGATTTTTTGGTTTTATCCAAACAGACTGGGATTACATTACAGAATTACATCATTAATGGCACGCCTGGTGGAGAGCATTAAAATCGAGTTCAAAGTCAATAGATACTACTCACCTCATCTGCAAAATGCCACCACTATAGAGTTACATGTATGCTTGTACATGCTGTTGGTAATTTTCGTATTTGGCAAGATGATGCATATGAAGTTGTTTTCGCAGCTGGAAAAACTCAAAACGCGCCAGTACAATTGACGTCTTATCCAAGATTAGAACTACAAGCTGTCGTCCTGGGAATACAACTCAGGGGGTGGCGGTGGTGTATGCATAGACTCCTCAAACAGAGGGTCGTGGGTTCGAATCCCGTGCGAGGCAATTCTCTGAAAAAGTATTTTCATGGAATTTGTATGTAGTTATATGTAAATCCCGTCGACGTCAACTCTGACATGAAGGCATAACACTGATGTTGGAGTGGTTACTGGCTGGGCTAAATGTAACGAACTAACAACTAGCACGTACTAAGACCCACTGGTTGAGGATGCACTAGCTCCAGTTTGACAGCCACCTCTGGAAAAATATCGAAACCTCCTGAGTTTCAAAACTACTACACCACCCGCTCGCGCCCTGGTGAAACGCAGTAAAAGGGTATTTATATCCCCTTGGGGCGCGCGTGGAATTATAAAAAAAACTCATCTGCCAACATCACAGCATTAAAGTGGACAACACAGAATCGCCAAAATTGTCTCAACTAATGTCGCAGACATCGCCACTCGCCCAAGTAATCTGCCAAAATTTGATGTCAATAGCAAATGGCTCAAAGGTCCTGACTTTTTGAAGCAGCCCTATGAAAATTGGCCAAATTTTGAAGTCCAGCTGCCGCAATCTCAACTGGACGAGGAAGTCAAGTCGTGTATTTTGATAAAATGCCAGAGAAGTAGCTCTGTTATAGATTTTAACTGTTTTTCCTCCTATTTTAAGCTCAAGAGAGTAGTCGCCTTGGTTTTTCTTCAAGAGTAAATGCCTAGATGCATCATCTTCTAAATTCCTCATCATGATCGCAGAATCGGACTCTGCTGAGATCTTTTTATGCCAACTTGCTCAACGTGATGCATTTACATCAAAAATCAACCTCTTTAAAAATAAAAAGTCATTACCAAAACAAAGCAGTATTTACCCTCTTACGCCATACTTAGATGAAAATCATCTTTTACGCCTAAATGGAAGACTAGATGAAACCTATATCTGTCAATGGGTGCTCGTCGCCCAATATTACTTCTTAAGGAGCACCCATTAATAACCCTGATAGTACGACATTACCATGAGAAAAATTATCAACAAAATTTTGCCCTTACCATCAATAAGATGCGACAAAAGTTCTGGTTGCCCAATGCCAAAAAGCCTTTATTTCGATTTGTCACCAGTGCAACAAAAGCCTCATAGCATTCCATCAGATCGAGTGACATCATTTGTAAGACATTTTACCTATACAGGGGTAGATCTTTTTGAGCCTCTACTTGTAGCCATTGGAAGACGCCAAGAGAAAAGGTATGCCTTAATATTCACATGTCTCACGGTTCGTGAGACTACAGACTACAGACGCTTTTATATTACGCTTAAGAAACTTCATTAACAGACGTTGCAAACCCATAAGAATCAGAAGCGACAACGGCATGAACTTCATTGGTGCCCAAAAAGGCTTGCATCAAAATCAACATATGGTCGATCATCATATAATCGCCGAAGAAGCAGCTAAAAATCATATCGACTGGGTATTCAATTCTCCAGCAAATCCCAGATCTAGAGATTGTTTTGAACGTCTCATTCGTATTGTGAAGCGATTTTTGTATGAATCTTAAGTCTGAAGCTCCTCATATAGAAACTCTGCGCAGCGCTCTAATTGAAGCCAAAAATATAATAAATTCCCGGCCTCTGATTGAAATTCCTATTAGTTCTGAGGATGATGAACCTATCACGCCACATCACTATTTAATTGGAGGTGTCTACTCAACACCACACCTCATCTAGAAGTAACAACGTGATTCAGAAAACAGTAGTTCATAAGCCAAAATTTGAAAAATCGTTTGTGGAAAAAATGGACCACGCAATATCTGACACGTCCTAAATGGCACGAAAATTCTGAGCCAGACAAGTTGATTGATCTGGTTCTAATTTGTGACCCAAGCCTTCCAAGATCCCAATGGCGCAAAGGCTATCAAGTCAAGGATGGACGCATAAGACTTGCCAAAGTACGTACATTTCGCAGACCTATTTCTAGACTGGCAGTTCTACATCTTCATTACGAATCGGATTCGATTCACGGTGGTGGAGAGTGTTAGTGCATAAATGCACTTTTATTTTATTTTAAATTACCTATTATTTTTATTGAATTATTTGTAAATTAAATATCATTAATTTTTGTTATTGATATATCGCCAAAAAGAAAACTTTATTGAATGGGCATCACAAATAATTTTGTTTAACTGGTAACTCTTTTCATTTGTCAAATTTGAAGTTTTGTTATTTTTTTTTTGTTTTGGCTTGGTAAAACAAGAGCTGCAAAAAGCAGAACAACCAACACAATAATTTAACAAGCCGTAACATTTTAAAAACTTTTGTAAATATACATATAAAACAAGCATTTAGCCTTTACATTTACAAAGCCAGAAATGACTGCCACGCCTTTTTTAAGCGAGTGAAACAGTACTATTGTCTATACTATACTACTAAATTGTCCCGAGGGTAGTAATAATTCTTGGTCGTTCTTTTACAATAACATACCAGCTGTCAGGTTTTAAGACAAGACCAATCTGCTTGCTGAACACTTTGCAAGAAGCTCAACACTTCTAGATGTTGCTTTGTCTTCGCCTACACTTGATTCGTCCAATCTTCAATTGGATGAATCCTCTATCGCAGTCTTGTAGTGACAAGGGTACTTAAGATGTAAACTTACACATGTTTGTGGATGGGATATTTCCATTTCTTCTGAAGAGGTGTTTTTCCACGCTGGCAAAACCACTGCTTGAGCTTTTAAGTCTATTCTTTAGAACTCTTTCCGAGCAGATGGAAAACAGCATTTGTCCCCAAAAAATTCGAATCCTCTTCTATCTACAGACTAATGGAAACGCTGAGCAACCGTCAGCTCATGGAATATCTCGAAATAAGAAAACTTTTCAACGATCGACAGTACGAATTACGCAGCAACTGGTCCACTGGTGATTTGATGGCATGTTTCACTAAAAAGTGGAATTAAAGCGAACATTAATTTGGCGAAAGCAAGATATGTAGTTGTACTTTATATTTCTATTGTCTCTTTTGTCGAAAATGCGTGCATTTGGGATCGACAACTCTCTTTTCAGTGGATTAGTAGGTAGTTCGGAACGTTCAATTCAAGTTGTTTTGGATGGTTTCATATCGGACATTTACAAAACAAATGTTGGTGTGCCCCAGGGCTCTGTTTTGTCTCCGATACCCCCTTTAATCTTCATTAATAATCTCTTGTCGGCTACTTAATTCAATATATTCCTTTGCTGATCATATTTGCTCCACGACCTACGCCCCTGCTCTTCGGCTATAAAACGGGTAAGGCAGCGTATGTTAAGCTCATTAAATTCCGATATAAACAGTATTATTGAGTGGGGAAGTGCACACGCAAGGCTGTGTGCTGTCGTTGAAACGAAGCCTAAACACCCAGCCATTATCCATGAATGGTACTAGCACAATTGAAACCGAAAAACTTTCTATTCTCGTTATATACAATATACAATATATGTGTCAATTATGACTCAGGTTGAAATGACCACATATTTGATGTTGCAAAAAATGCTGGTAAATGTCTAGGTTTCCTCAAGCGATTAAGCGTTTATCCCTTCAATATTGGAATACAATGCCCATATCTGGTCAGGTACTACTAAATCCTCTTTGCGCCTGCTAGACGCAATTCAAAACTCATAGGTGATCCAGATATCACCCAGTCAATTGACAACTTCGAACACCGATAAAATGTCTCCTGTCTCATCTGGTTTTATTGCTATTTTCAGTGTTTAAACATTTTACCGTAAGACCCTTCTCACCATGAATGCTCATCATTCTCACCTTCATGCCCACTTTCGGAGGTAAATTGAAATGTTATTATGCTTTCCTAAGCCGTGCAGCTCACTTATAGAATGCCCTGATGACCTCTTCATTTTCTGGTCATTATAACCCTCAAATATTCAAAACCAATGTCCATTCGTATCTCTCTGTTATTCCTCCCTAAGTATCATTCTCCGTGTTAAAGGTTAGACAGAAATTTTTTCCAAAAAAAAAACACAACTGTTATTGGCCAGCGTAATGCTGTATTCCGTTTTATTCAGAAGACCTCAAATCATTAGTGCTTTTATGTTATGTTACATAGCGTCTTTTTCTTGTTTTATGCTTACTTTACAAATTCTATGGGGAGTGCTTTGACTAATTCATGGTGGACAACGTGTTATCGGATAAATTTAAATATGATAAATGTAAAATGAAAAGACAAATTCAAAGTGTGTAAAATATAATAGGATAATTAATGCAAAGTTAACAATATGTATAAGTTGAGTTGTTATGGATACGCCACCCCCCCCCCCCCCCCCCACCTTTTGGAGTGTTGGTTCGGCCAAAAAAAAACTGCATGCCTGTTGTCTCTGTGATTCTGTTGCTTGTTAGACTATCGCAATATTGAATGAAGTTTTAGATTTTTGGTGCTGATTCGGATGATGATAAAAATGAGGCTGCATATTGTTATAGTGTTGAGCATCGATATGTTAGTTCGGATGGTTTTTGTATGGTAGGCTTGCAATTTCTGTAGTTCGAGTGCCACCGATATCAATGATGCGTTGATCTGCCTGAATAACGACGGATTGTTTTCCAGTATATTTTTTCGCTGCTTTCGTGCAGAATTTGATTTATCTCGATATCGCAGTTTTAAAAGTGGATGAGGTGTATCCCTTTTAATTTTTGATGGTTGGGTCCACAAGTTGTCTGTATGACTATTTCCGGAATGTTGGTTACTAATATGAAGTTGTGTTCTGGTTGCCAAATTTCAATTCTGTCTGGTTCTTTACTTATCATTGGTGTTCATTCTGTACTCGTATTTATTATCTCAATTTGTTGACATTTTCCGTCAAAGTATTGTTTTTTTGGAGTTGAACATAATACTAGGTGGAGTGAAAAGTTACCTCCTTGACCGCCAGAATGCGATGCTACTAAAAGGGTTATGGCGCCTGAAGTCCGTTCATATTTAGGCAGACATGCGATACTGTCTTTAGTTTTGTTTTGACAACTGATTGTTGTTGACGTGTTTGGCATCATGTTGAGTATGGACAAAAACGATTTTCGTTCTCTCATAAAACATTGTTTTTTGAGTGGCAAACGGTTAATGAAACAAAAGAAAAGTTAGATAAATATTATGGGCTAATTCTCTGTCAGATTACTGGGTCAAATATTGGTTTCGAGAGTTTCGTGGTGGCCGCAACTACACTACCGATCAAGTCCGCAGCGGCAGGCCCTCCCTGGCCCTGAAATGGTGTTCATCCCAAAGAACAGAATGAGTGCCCGGCAATGGACTGAAGCTGGCACGAGTACTCCGAAGCGGCCGAGTTAGGCCGCTTAGAAATACCAGCAGAAAATTATTCACCCTTGTAAAAAGCACGAAAAAAGTGACTGATTGGGACTCATACAAACAATCCCTCAAAATACAATATTGTATTAAAAAAATTAACTAAAGAAAGCAAAGCGACAATAATGTAGATCATTCTGTGACAAAGTCACAGAAACCTCTGAGTCTTCGCGGCTTAGAAAACCTAAGATGCCTAGCTCTTGGACAATCTCAAGTGATGAATCACTCAACCTGCTACTGGACACCCACTTTCCAGGAAGCTCCTTATTCGCGGCCAGAAGTAACTCAAATAGGACTAATACAACGTGAACAAAATTCATGGTCTCATTACAAGAGACAAACTGCCTTGGACGCCGGCCGAACTACAAAGGTCCTCAAATATTATCTTGCCCACGCTATAGAATTTCATGAGGAGCTGTGTAGAACTGTTCCACATTCCACTCTCATAGAGAAAAGTCAATGTAGTTTTCATTCCCATGGCCGGGAAATGCTCTCATGATATTCCAAAGGACCTCATACCTATAAGTCTATCATCTTTCCTTCTGAAAACTCTAGAACGACTAATTAATCCTGATTCGAGCTATAATTGATGCAAGAATTTCGTCAACGGCTCAACATGCCTACTGTAAAGGAAATTCGTTGGAAATTGCTCTGCATTCGCTGACTAGTCACATCGAACGATCCCTACAATATAGGGAGTACGCAAAGGTTGCTTTTTTGAACATAGAGGGCGCGTCAAAACATCCGCAATCACGACTGCGCTGTCGCATCTGCAGGTAGGCGACTCACTTGGGGAGTTGATCAGTCTTATGCTAAATAGCAGGATAATCAGCTCCAAAATGGGTGGGACTTCTGCTAAAAAATGTGTCAGCAGAGGCACGCCGCAAGGTGGTATCCTTTCTCTTCTTCTCTAGAACTAAGTGGTAAATGAACTGCTAATATACCTATAAGCGGGAGTTAGGAGGGTGATTGCTTATGTGGATAACGTTGCTATAGCCGTCTCAGGTTCAGCTAAATTTTAACAAATTTACCTGTTGGGCGGATCACTGTGGATTGGAAGTTTACCTCCACAAAATTGTCCCCTTTTTCAGGAAAAATAAAATTCCAACTATAGACCCTCCCTCAATATCATAAACGGTACCAGTTTAGTGTTTTCCGATACAGCAAAATATCTGAGTCTCATTTTTGACACAACCCGAAGGTTCCAGTTCCACAAATATCCACATACCCAGCACATCAGAAGTTAATAAACCAAGTTGCAGTTATTCATCCAATCCTGACATACCCAGCACATCAAAATCTACTGAATCAGTAGAATGCATGTATATTGACGAAAATTTGATAAGTTTACTATCTAATTCAAGTGACTCAGATTAATTTAATTTAAAGATTCTTTTGTTTACATTG
The DNA here is from genome assembly GCA_907269105.1 of Volucella inanis. Lineage (NCBI taxonomy): Eukaryota > Metazoa > Arthropoda > Insecta > Diptera > Syrphidae > Volucella > Volucella inanis. The sequence goes on from OU026155.1 coordinate 62,069,174, forward strand.
TTTCTTTTCTTTTTTAAATCTAATTAAATAAAAACAAAGCACAAATATACACATTTTTCTTAATTAAAATAAATACCCACATAAATACCCGTTTTGGTAAATACCCTTTGAGGGTAAATACCCAAGGTATTTACCGGGTACTACTTCTGACACTGTTAATGCCTGAAATACGTCCATCTGAACATTTGCTCTGGCACTGCATTGCTCTTGATTTAAACACATTTTTCTTCCTACCTCAATGTTTCAAAATTCACTAATTTTTCAGTTTTCGTTTCCTATTCTTATATTGTGAAGTGAGTAAATAAGACTGTTTAGATTATTATCTAAGTTTCTTATCCTAAGGCCACTTAATGTATTATGTTCCTGTTCTTACTTATTAATTTTATCACTATTATATTGCAGTTGATTGTCTGAATTGTCACTTTATTGTGCTTTTACATTCCTCATCTGAATTTTCGCTTAAATTGTTTAATTTATATCTATTAGAAGCTTGCAAGTAGTAATGGATTCTTATTTGTATAACCTTTACGATATTCTTATCGGACTTGGGATACGGATACACGAATAGTTACTTTGATTTACAAGCAAGTAGATGTAACGATAAATCATCAAAAATTGATTCCATGAAAGCTAATCTTGTGTTATATTTTTCTTCATATTCATTCACAAAGTTGTGAATGTACTTTCATTTCACTGAGTTCGCTTATCAATAACCCCTTGATTAACTACATTACTGAACGTTTTTAAGTATGTAAGAAACACGACTGCGCCAGTTAAATGTTGGCTGTGGCGCAAGTAGTTGTGAACTGGCTTACAAATTGGAAGGTTCGGTGTTTGAATTCCAACCGCGCCTGATGATGAGTAGTGTACTTTAAATCAACAACAAGCCAAGAACTTGTTGACTAGCAGAGTCTTTTGGATCAACGACTTTCAATTTGCCTTCCAAAATATTGCAGCTTGGATAAGAAGAATACGAACATGAGGATATCACCAAACCAAACCAAAGGTAACGATACATTTAAAAGCATTTTCATCAGTAAAGCCTCTACCCATTGATAACCGGAGCTCAACAAATACAATCTAGAAATGTTTTTTTGACATACCTGTAAACTGCTAGAATTTACTAGAATGATTAGACTTAAAATTCGCTACATGTGAGGAATATGGGTAAGTCCTAAACGGCGATATTTGTTATTGACTGATACTTATCGTGGTCTGTAGCGCACCAAACTGATTATATATGAATATGGAATCCCGATTTGTTGTATCAAATTATTTTTACCACTTACCACAATCATTCAACACATATCATAAATAACTGTATCGCTAACCTTACTTTTCCAATTGGTGGAAAATTGCTAAAGTCATTTTTACTATATTGCAAAAGAGGGAGACCCGACTTCTGCAGTCTGCCTATCAAAGGTTCTAAAAAAAAACTGTTAGCAAATCAAATAATAAAAATCAATTTATCCGCAACAATCTGGTTTCACAGCTGGTCATAGCTGTTCTATGGCTATGGTAAACCTGCTCAAAGAAATCAAAACTGATTTTGATTCTGCAAAAATTATTATTATTATTATCAAGGGAACGATACAAATTAATTTGTAGGGTCCGGAATTTAACGCCGGGGTACTATGCCCATGTGGCGCATAGTAGAGAAACGTTTCTCTGTTTCAAGAGCATTTGATAAAATAAATCATAATGCTTTATATTGGAAACATAACCACTTTTTTGGAAATAGTGAACGGAGGGTTAAACTAATGTGCATTTTCCTATCGAAAAGGTTTGAAAAGATAGTATGTGGCGATTACCACCTCTCAGATAAGGCTATCCACAAGGATCAATTTTTGATCCGGTTTTGTTCTCTATATTTATTAATAGCTTGCTATCAATACGCAAACATCGCTCTGTTCATCTTTACGCAAAAGATGTACAGATTCATGCATCATAACCTTTTTCTAGATTTAACGAGCTAGCAACTCTTTTAAATACCTAAATACCTAAAACAAATTCATATATATTCAGTAACAAACCGCCTATAACTTAACCCGATTATATCGCATATTCTTCTGCCGAATTTTTGGCTTGCAGATAGGAAAATATGCTTTGCCGAGGTTCCAATTAGTGTTGGCTACATAATAAATAGCCAATTAACTGGGTGTTTGCGTAATCTGTTGGGATCAGCATATTATACACTAGAAACCCCTTGTAAGGTTGTTGTAGCTTTAGTTATGCCGCTTATAACATATTCAGATATAGTGTACAGTTCACTTGATCATCTTTCGCAAAGAAAACTTCAAGTTGCATTGAATGATGCAGTACGTTACATTCATGGCCTGCGTAAATATAACCACATTTTGCATAGCTTACCTATTTGCACTTTGAAAGAGATTTTAGGTTTATGGAATCGGCTATTCTTACATAAAATTATTTATTGTATAAGCAATTATTAATAGACAATGTCCTTCGTATCTGTTTAACATTCTTACTATACTTAACATGAATTATGTTAAATCTAAGTACCTACCAAAAACATGTGATTTCAATGTACGTACCAATAAACAAATGAAATGAAATGAAATACGTCCTTTTCACTTCGCAATTTCCAGAGGGATTCCCAGATATCGCCGCGGGGACGAGTGAATTGGGGCTTCACCCAGTTGGGTGAACCAGTACCCATCGGCGGTGCTACTTTTACGAAGCCTAATACTAGTCGCTGCCATAGAATTCCACTAATGGAAGAATTTAGAATGCAAGGTATGCATGCAAGATTTGCTGCTCAACGGAGAAAAAAAAGTGCAAAAGATTCAATCACGAAAATATTTAACAGACGAGCATGTTTTACAAAAATAGCACCAAACACTATGTAAAAGATAATATAGTAATCAAAATGAAAGCTGTTTCCTGCATCATAATCATAGCCTTGAAATCAGTAATTAAAATTATTAATTCGAATATAAATTCTTAAATAAGTTTAAAAATAGAATTTCCCGTCAACAGACAATGCATATCAGAATTATATTGTACATACATATCTACACATATATATATATATTTTTTGTTTTTTACTGATTGATTTTTTGCTTTATATAAATATACCGATTATATTCTTGTACTTATTTGAAGATGGCTGACTACTTTAATAAATTTTCTCCCCACTTTCATATACGTTTTCAATTTCAACAATAATTACCATTTAAATATGTATTGTAGCAATAAATATAAAAAACTGGTATGAGTGTCAAGATGTCCAGAAATATTGCAATTGGTTAAGTACATTAGAAACAATCACTTAACAATTCAGTTGGGACCTACTTGTGTTTGGTTAAAATTAAAATCCTTTTTTTTAATTAATATTTTTATTTCAAATCCAGTGTACTTGCAATTAACTAAAACAAATTGGAAGAAATAAATTGAAATTTAAAATGAATTGTGTAAGATCAACCAGTCTTTACCTAAAGCCAACTTTTCGTCGTACTCTTACTTTCATCGATGGATGCCAATAAATATAAATCTTTCCCAATTCCGCTTTCAACTATTGTCTAATATTTCAGTTTACATCATTCTACATAAATTCGTAAAAGAAAGTATTAATTGGGTGCAAAAGTGGGGATAATAGTGTAAACATCTCCAGACGTGGGAAAAGTAGTTCAAGCTTTCTTCTCAAACTTATTCATTCTGATTGATTGACTATTAACTACTAAAAAATATATATATATTTGTATAAACACATGAACATTTTTTTCTAAACAAAGGCCTTGAGGTGAACCTTGTTTTGTATTACCTACTTAAGTATGAGAAAAGTATACTCCTGTTAGCTAACATAAGTTGATTAAAATGACACGTTCTTCATATTTAAAAAAAAAAAATAAAAAAAAAAACAAAACAAAAACAAAACAAACATGTACAGCATATTCAAAAATTTCTCTTTGGCTTCTTTATCTTTATTGGTTATTTCGCCAGTCAGTTGATGTCAACTGAATGTTCAAGTTCATCAGAATCTGGTTGAACCAATAATCTTAAAATTTAATAAAGTTTTCAAAAGTGAGTTCGGCAAATCGAAATAAGTTACTAAGATTAAAAAAAAAAACATATATGTATACAAGTATATTTAAGTTAAAAAAAAATATGTAAAAAATGTACAACAAATGCATTTCAGTGTTCATTGCGATAAACCAGTGAGGTCAATTCCATATTTCTTTTTCATTTGTTCGTGTTAAATATTTAAACTTTAATTGTAAACAAGTTTTCTTTAGTTGTTTTTAGGTGTGCTTTATTTATTTTTTCAGATGCCATCATCTTTCTTTCGAAATGTGCCGGTTTGTAACGAACTTATACCGAAGATGATAATAACTGGTGGATATGCATCAGTGTTTACAGAAGAACCTCCAAATGTACCAATCGTCGGTGATTGGAAGAAGCGATATTGTACTCTGGCTGACTCATTTATTCCAATTTTGGATAGAGTACACAACTTTGAAGTCAGAGACACAGACGTATGGATTATCACAAGCACAAAATGTGGCACAACATGGGCACAGGAAATGACCTGGTTGATAATCAATGATTTTGATTTTAAGGAGGCAAAAGAAATAGATCTTACAATAAGATCACCTTTCTTAGAGTAAGATCTTTATACGCTCATTATGCATAACATATGTATTATAAAAAAAAAAAATTGTTTAAGATTCAATGGAGTGGTGTCTAATGTATCCTTTGATACGATGAAGCTAGCTGATAAAATGAAATCGCCCCGCTTGATTAAGTCACATTTACCGATACAACTTCTACCTAGAGATCTTTGGTCTAAAAAGCCCAAAGTAAGTAAGATGTTTACATGCATATGTGCATGTACTTATTATTTATTATGGTATAACTGTATATTATATAGGTATATATATTTATGATATATAACGTACATAATGTATTTAATGTTTTTAGACAGTTTTTAAGAAAATATATGTTTTTGATTGTACCAAACGGTGTGTAATCTTCACAGATACCAGTAGCCCGGGCTACCAGCAAGCACGATTCGCTAGCCCGATTGCTCGATTATAGGAATACGCCTACGTACTAAACCACATCCTTTACACCTCGACCACTATCTCCGTAGAACTGACGTTATGAATCATATTACTTCGTGGGGCTGGTAAGCAAAACATATATCTTCCATATTTACTGCATCTGTACGTCTTATTCTTTCGATTGTTATGAATGTGCAAATCCCCATCAAAGTTGCTCTTGACAGCAAAATTTGATTGATCAAATATTGACTGTGAGTTTGGTGTTTCAGTTCTCCATCCCAGAAAGCGTATGTAATGGATAATTCTTCTTCCTCCTGATTTAGACATTCTGGAAAAAGGAAAAGGTGAGGGCCAGATAGGAATTTAGTAAAATGTTAGTTACCGTTTTCATTCCTTCGTTTTATACAAACGGCTATAAATGGTATCTATCTGTAGGTCCATCTGCCCTTCGTGTTAATAGTTTGTTAATAGAAGTAATATTGTTAATATTATATAGTATACCCTTTGTAACTTATCTGCAAGGATATCGATGGTAATCACCCCGGCTATAACAATGCTTAATGCGTTTAGCTGATATGTTGATGATAATTTTTTGCTTGCAAGAGGCCCCCAACAAAACCGTGGGAGCTTATTACTACTTTAAATATTAAGATTCCTCTAGCGTATCAGAGTCCTCCGATGTTTGGCAGTGTTCCAGAGAGTACTGCCTTTAGCTTTGATGACTTTTTGCCCGAATAGTCGATGTGAGGCATAAAGCTTAGTATTACTCCTAGGTATTTTGTACAGACTTTTAATCTACCCTTATGTCCACGTACTCCACATTTTTCCGGCTGATTATTAAGACAGCTTCCGTTTTGTGATTTAATTTTAGGCCGGTGCCACTGTTAGTGGCAGTGTTAATTACGGAACTCTGTCGTATATGACATTCCAGAGTAGGGGCTGCTTGCTGATAATGGATCTCCGAGATATTGGGCATTTGTTTCTTTCGGCTAAGTACAGAAGAAACAAGGCGGGACTTTGTTGCATTCTTTGACTACATGGTTTTCCTTCCTTTCAAACATTTTCTACATTGCTTGGAGCGGCCTCAATTTTTTCTTTGTCCTGCAGTGTGGTTGAATTCAAGACATCTGAAACATGTAGTTTTCATTGAGCTAGTATTACTGTCTGGTCGATTCGCAGGTTTCCTTCTTCGCTGTGGCTTCGTCGATGTCCATTACTACCAGAGCAATTGGAATTGGTCTGTTTTATTTCATGTATCCTTGAGTTGCATCAGTATATCCGCCTTCTGGGTTCGTCTGATATATTTGTAATCGATTCACTTTTCGCAATTTTTCCCCGCTCTGAGCGGGCGCCTTTTTGGGAGGTTTTTGCCTCTATTTCAAGCCTGGGGGTCATCCTTCGGCTCCGGACTTCGTTTTGGTTCAGCTACCCTGATGCATTATTTTGTCGAATGGCTTCCTTGTCCCTGCCGTCATGCTTCTCGATTGCCGACAGTTCGAAGAGCGCTTTGATCGACTCGATGGCATCTCTCATCGGTTGGTGGATGGAAAACCTCTTACCGTCCTCCAACATTTCTACAAGTATTTTTATCTCGTCTCCTAGTTTGTTGAAGACAGACGACTATTGGTGCGTTGTTTACCTCTGTTGCGCTACCACACATTCTAGTGCTGTAGCGTTCTCCTCAGTACTTTTCTGGGAATATGTCTGTTGGGTGACCCCTGTAGCCTCCAACTCCTCTGAAATAAGTTTAGTCTATAGCCTTTGCTTGGTTTTGTTGATTTGTTGGTATTCATGTTAATTGGGTCCCCATTCAAAGTCGTTACCGATAACCGGATGTGTAGGATCCCAAAGATTCCATGGTTATCATGCAAGTAGTGACACAAGCCCTTGTGGAGAGCCTAACATTCGTCTGGACCTACACCACCAACTTAATGGCGACGAGACATCGAGCGTTCTTTGAGGCCTGCCAAGGTTTAAACAGGACAAGGTCGTTTGCAGCATTAACCTGAAAGCCATTTCAGCAGGATTTCACTCCTGCATACTGAGGCGACAGAGTAGTTTACAAACGTTAGCCCTAAAATCTAAAAATCCGAATCGTTATTTCCATTATATGAGAATTATGATCCGGGCTCGACTTTATTGCCTAGACGATGATTGTTTTCCGTTATATTCCATGCATTCTGTGGAGATGAACTCGTGAATTCCACTCCTTAGTTTTTCGATACTTGTTCTGATTTGTGACGTATGAAGCTCGCCATTTGTCCCCTTCCCTTCGCAATATCCGGAGATCATTTAGTGATCCAGCATCTGCCGGAAGGGAAAACTTCTGCGAAGAATAATATTAACAGTTTCCATCCAAGAAATTGTCTGAGTGTGTATGTATCTGTGCATGTGTGCTTGTATATATGTATATCCGTATGTGTCAATTTATTCGGCCCACGATAATTTGTTTCGAATTAGCGTGAACGATGGCGCACCTATTTCGGCTAGTTTTATATTTTATCAATAACTCACAACAATTCTAGCTCGATTTCTTTTCGAATTTTCGTTAAATGTGTGCTATAATATATATACATACATAGATCTCGATTAGTATTGCAATTATTTCGAGGGTGTCTTCTATTTTTAAGTGACATATTTTATAATTGTGCTTTGTGTATGTTTTTTTGCAGTAACTTAAAAAGTCACCGGTACATACATTTCTTTAAAAACCGTCTAAAAACTTTATAGACGCTTTAAAACGTAAAGATATGGTATTATCAATTTTTAACTCGCACATTTCATTCCGGGGGTATCTAACATCACCGTCCCTGAATATCGTTATCTTTGACTTTGACATGTTCACCGACAAATTCCAAGTTTTACAATAATTGTCCAACCTGTTAATCATTAGCTTTGTGTCCGCCGCAACTACGAGGAAAACGATGTCATCTGCGGACATGGTAGCTGGTTTGACTTATCTCAATCCACTCAATAACGTGATCTGTTATTTGATTTATCAATAAACTGAATACCAGTGTACTCAACATGCATCCTTGCTTCAGCCCCATCGTTTTGTTAAACTCCTCTGATAAGTTGTTTCCATCCCAGACACAAGCTACGTTGTTTTCGTGCTAAACTCTCAATACTTTGATGACATTATCTGTTATGCTTACAAAAGAAAGCTTCACGTGCTACAGAGTTCCCCGAAAATCAACGAAGAAGACTTTATGGCCCAGTTTTTCAGAACCTGACTTACCTGAGTATTTTATTCAACCAAATTAAACTAACTCTGGAATAAAATTAATTTAGAGTAAACTAATAAATCAGTTTTTCAATACAGGATTAATTTTGCCTTCATGCGTTGGGTTTAACTGGGTTTCACTGCTCTTTCGCTATAACTTATCGATTCAGCTATATAAAATCTATCGATTATATTGTTTTTTTTTTAAATTTTCTAACGGTTTTTCTGTATTTATTTATTGACGCACAACATCGAAAAAAATTTCAAATTTATAGCGTTTTCGTTTGTTTTCTCTCCGGAGATAAGACGAATCGGATTTCAACGTAACACTAAAAATTTCTTCTGACACAATACTATTTGACGTTTATACATATTTATTTGTGTTACTACACTTTGACATAGCATCTAAAGGGGAAGCAACATTTTTATTTTAAAAAACAGTTTTATGTCATTATTTTGCGTCGCAGTGCAAAAAGAGGAATTTGTTTGAGTTTAAAACTTTTAGGAACATCTCCAGTTTCGAATATTCGGTTGAATTCCTGGGTTTTTAGTAGAAACAATTCAATTCATTCACTTTCTGGGTCTTTGTTCTTTTTGCACTTTTCGATGACAACTTTTTTCTCAGCTACTGTGATTTGCACATCCAGAAATCTGACGATGAAAAAAAGGTGTTGTTATTTGTGCGTCATCGAGAAGGATCTCTTCTAACAGCTTTGCTTGCAGACATGAAATGATTGTATTTCTTTCCCGTTCACAAGTTTACAAGCTTTCCAAAAATTTGATGATGACTGCGATCCATTTAATGACGCAATAGCTTGTTGGTCAAAGGCTAGCTTTCTTGCATGGCAAAGGTTCTTAAAGCTCTCTTTTTCTGCTGCGTACAGAACTTTAAATGGGTTGTTACTGTTCATCCTTATTAATCTGAGAAAAGAAGACGACACGTAAACTTAGCTCTCATGCATTTACTATCAAACCGTTTTTGCTTGAGTCTACGTGGTGGGTTTGAAGAAGCGGCTTTGCTAACTATTATAGTTAGATATTCAATTCGCGGGGTCTATTGGCTTCGAGTTCTACATTGAGGTTTATTTCGTATGTTTCCAGAAATTCTATTCGAATAAGTTTGTGTTTAACGCATTCAGGTTACCGTTGACCTTAGACTAGACTTTTAAGGGCATATGGTCTGAAAACATTTTCATTTCTATTTAAAAGTTGCTAAGATAAAAGTACCAATATCCTGATATCAAACAGTATTCTATGACGGAACATGCAATTTCTCACAGAAAAGTATATTTATTCCGGGAGCCTCCTTTAAAGCTTCCATTTAAAACCCTGCATTCCCGAAAATTCGCTGTTGTCATAATCATAATCGTTGTTATAATAGACGAGTAACCCTCAATTAGGCGCTTCAGTAAATTCTTACTATAATAAATGTTTGAATTCATTTAAACCATCCTCGTTACCATACTGCAGCCCCTCTGCTAACTATTGGGTATCAATTTATCATATTTATTTACACGTTTATCGTCTCTTAGGACAATATTCGTTTCGGTTGCTTTTTACGAAGAAATTTTATTAGCGGATGTAATTTGACCTTTCACTGTCGTATTATGGCGTTTTCGTTTGGGCAGACAGAAGGCTTTTATACTCCGATTTTGATTCCACTATACCACTAAAAACTTCTTTGGACTTTTATTTTTTAAATACTATATACTCGTATTTGCTTGCGAATCATTTTGAACATTCAGAATAATAAATTGTCCAAATACAGCCGATTGCACGAAAATATAAATCCAGTTTGACACACAATACTATTTGACGTTTATATATATTTATATGTGTTAGTACATTTTGACATAAGATCCAGGAGACAAATTTTGATTTTGAAATGGAAATTATAAAACCAATTTTTTTTTTCAGAAAAAATGAAGGGAGCTTCTCCAATGTTGCAGTACGCTCGTCGTGCTACTGCAGAATCCATCCTATTTTACGCCGCTTAAATATGTTTTTTTTTTTTTTTTTGAATACCCTTAAACTCCATTTTGACTATGTGGCCATGGTGGGGGGGAGAGTCATAAGAATGAAAGAAATGCAGGATATCCAAGATAGTGCTCAAATGCCGCTAATGAAAAAAAAATGCGTTCAAAGCTGGGAAAACCTAACATGATAATGCGACTTTAATTAACTAGTTACCATACACTAGATGAAAAGTTGTTCCCCCTGGAACATAAGTTCTACAAATTATGGAAGAAAACCGGCCATAGGATCTATGAAAAATTTGTGGATGGATATTATACCAAATTAAATTATCATTTGCAGTATAGAATTTATTTCCTGACGAGTTACCCAACTGATATGATAATCTCTATCTTCAAATAAAAGATGGACTGTTAAGTGGGCGGTGTTGTATCCGCTCAAAACTCCCAATTTTGTGTAATCTCTGTTCCACTTCATGGTTAAATGCCCCATCCTCAGAGAATTCCAATATAGTTTCTTTGGAGCACATGTATTTGCGGTTAAAGAATTGATGAGCATCTTAAATGGCAACCGAGGCTTAAATCCATTCTATTACTACGTAACCAATGCACTATGCTACAGAATATGCTTCATAGACGAAAACTTCTAATAATAAACTTAAAATTTGTTAAAATTATATAAATTACTCTACAAGTTTAACGAAACAGAAATCTTATACTATGTCAATCTAGCGGACGGGGTTAAAGCAAACCATGTACAGGGAGACTAAGTATTCAAAATTATTAAAAATTTATTTTTTTATGACATAAAAAGTCAATTAAGCTAACTAAAAATGCAAGAACATCTCAATTAATTTTTCATAAAAATAGGAGACTCTTGATTTTATTTAATTAATTAAGGTGTAATTAGTACCCTTAAAATGTTAGCACACGGCGCCACGAATGAAAATTAGAGAGGAAAGAAAAAGATAAACAGATGTACGTTGGTTTTAAATTTCTGAACGTTACACCGACTTGGAAATAGGGAGCTCGACAGGGCATTCCATAAGCGAGTGGAATACTACTGGTGATTTTTATGGAGCATTGGTGGTGGAAATAGCGTTAGAACAAAGTGATATGATATGGGAACTCTACGTCTGAGTGATATTAGCTTCACCTATAAGTTTAATTGCACGGTTTCGTACCGTAGAACGTGCAGGGATGTTTTAGGCGTGCCTGACCAAATGTAGACAGTGTACTACAATTTTGGGCGGATAAATGCGTTATATATTAAGGATAGATCAGAGGAGATAAAGTATTTCTTACATCGTTTGACGAGACCTGTTAAGCTTAGAGGATAAGGCAAAATTTCCAATATTTTTTAGGAACGACCAAAAATTGTTAGTACCATACTTTTGGGACATTGTAGTATTTAACGAAAAAAATCAGGTCAGATTCATCTGATATATGCAAGGAATATAGTAGCAAACCCCCGAAGACCGCTTTCTGTAGTGAAACCAGTTTTCTTACGATCCTTATGATTAATATCTTCCTGCCAGTAAAAGCTTTTCAGGTCAAGAGTTAAAAACCATTTCGCGTGATAGCATTTCCGTATACCATAGGTATTTGTTTCCGTATTTCAGGGTTTGTGCCCTAAGTCGACTACTAGTCCATGTTCTCTTATGAAGTCTGTATCAATGATACATTCGTCGTAGTGCATTGTTTGTCTATCTCATGAAGTATCTAGTTCCGTGGTACCAAGTTTTGCGCAGAAGCATTTAAAAGACGCTGACGAAATGTGTTGCTTTGGAATCCTGATTGACTGCTTCCATCACAAGAGCGAAGGCAAGTGCTTCAGCAGGGGTTCTTTTCCCGCCAATCCTTTCTACTGACTGTAGCTTGGAATCCGCATTCATGACAATGAATGTGTCCTTTGTCATTTCGTCGATAATTTCCTGTTCTGTGGTGAGTTTAACAAATGTGCCAGTCTCCTGATGTCTGTTTGGAGCTGTCGCAGTATTTTTCCTCGTTTCTGCATTCGACTTTGCACTTGGACCTTGTAAGCCTCCTTCATGTGGCTATCCCTAAACCCTTTCTCGATAGCCTGTACTAAAGCCACATAATCTTTATGCTTTCGATATTTATTGTTTGCAATATATCTGCTGCAGGGCCGTGCAATCCCATTATTTGGGCAAAGCACTTCTCTTCATTGTCTCAGTTGTTCGCACAGGCAGCCATTTCAAACTACTTCCTATAAGTAGACCATGAGGATTGGCAATCGAATGAGGGAGGCTTCAATTTTTTTCTCCTTGGACCGTTTAGAGAACATTCTCTGCCTTTCTCTTTTCACAATGTGTCGAGCTCTTTTGCCAGTTGCTCAACTTTGCTGCACATTACTTCGAATTTTTCATCAAAATTCTTCTCTGTTCTATCAAATTTGTCATCAAAATTCTCAGCTATTCTATCAAATTTGTCATCGATTTCTTCCAACTTTGGCTGGAGAATTTTCATTTGCTCTTCAAGATTATTCTTTTGTTCATCCATTTTCTGTTAAAGACCGTGCAGATTATTAGTTTGTTCATTAAATTTTTGTTCAACGCTGTATTTTTGTTCGTCCAGCCTTAGTTCGAGACTGTTTTTTTGTTTGTGTTGATTTTTATTCTGTTCGTCTATTTTTGACAAAAGAAATTGCATTATCACGGCCATGTCGTCGCCGGTACTTATCTATTCTTCCTCGTCAACATCAAGGGAGTATGTACCTGGATCATGTCCCTAGTTGTTCAAAGCGTCTTGAAGTCGGAGCACCAAGCCCCTTTTTTCTTCACTGGCACTAAGGTTTCCCTTGTTCAACTCAGATTTGAGTTTGATTTGATTTCCAATAGTTTTCGAAACATTATAGCTTTTTTAAACAATTACAAAACACCTTTTTGTTTTACATACAATAAGTCCTATCCCACTTCTGACACTAATGCAAAATATTTGTGTGGGTACAAATGATTATTCTTTTATTACAATCACTTTATTCAATACAGTTACAATTCACAATTCAATCGCTTATCTCAGTCCTTTTACTTTTCTTTATCTTTTACTTAAACCACTTAATCGGAATTCCTAATTCGCTCTTCAAATTTCACTTTGGAACTGACTTGCATATATTGGGGCATGCTGATATTTATATTTCCCTGACCTCTTTCGAGAATATTCTGTACCATCCAGCGTTTCATACAAATTTCCATTTTGCCAAAAAATTCGATTAAATATTCCATTCACTAATGGTTGAGTCTTTTGCTATTCTATAGCAAAACCGTAAAGTCATTCCTCATTAATTTTCTGTTTTTAGAGAGGATACTAATTGCTTTCACATTTGCTATGGAGCCTTTCATTTATTTGTTAGAAAAAAAGGATAACAATTATTTAATGAATTCTTTGATTTCTGATTTCTCATATTTCGCAATATTTCGAACGGTTTCTGAAGTTATAAATACTGCTTAGTAATTTGATTTTAAACAAAGCCTTTAGCTTTTGACTCTATAGTAACATACATACATTAAAGACGAGTCGAATACATTAAAAAATAAAAATTAATATCCACATCTAACAGTGTGTATTCAGATAATTGAAGGTTTAATGGTTTGTGCAGATATATAAATATGTGCATATTTACATATTTACAAAAGTGAGTGTTCATTACTGAATTTCTTTGGATTGCAACGTTAAACTGGTTTATTCAATCATATAATAGGCATATAGGTAGTGGTAAAAAGTTGTAAAGTCTTGCATAGAATTTGCCTGCATTGTACGACACCAAAGAAACTATCGAGACGTGTGGTTTCCTGAAATGAAAATTTCAATTGGTCGCCGCGGTCACTCAATTGTTAACCATTAGACTTTTTCCTTTAAGACTACTCGTATGTTAAAAACAAAGTCTACACCAATCCTCCACCAACGTTTCATGCAATAAGAAAATTCAATTTATTTTATAAAACAATGTGACTACTATAACCTTGTGTAATTTTAAAAACTTTTGTAATCTACTCATACTCATACGAGTATATTTAAAATTTTTCAACAATTCTAGCACAATTTGAGTATGAAATGTTAACAGATAATCAATAAAAAATAATAAAATAATTCGTTGAAGAGAATTCTTAAGTAATATTAAAAAAAGGTTTTATTTTGGCTCTTAGCGAACAGGGCCTCTAGTGACTTGCCAAATCGGGTGTAGTCATAAAATAGTGGTACATTTTTAAAAATCCAGACAATTTGCACCTCTAAATAAACCATGGAGAACAAATTTCCGCAGCAAGCACAACGAAACGTTCAAATTAAATATAGAAATTTGTTGGGTGTGGAAGATAACACAGAACTATTTTTGTTACAAGAAAATATGCGTATGCCGAATGCTTCAAAGACTACTAAACTCTCGTCTCTCTAGTTCTAGCATAAAGCAATAATTATTATTATTATTTTTTTTTTTTTTTATTGTGAATTACTTATGTTACTGTATCTGAAACATTTACCTATATAACTATTTCCTAATTCTTTTAATTTGAAGATCTGAAGTATAATTCATAATTCTTTTTTATTAGATATATTAACTCGTAAAAACTAATTACAAACTGCTATATGGTATATTATATAATAAGATGCATTTCAAATGTATAATGCATTCAGATTACACGTTTTATATTTATAAGACAGTGGTAAAAAGTGTGCTGTTAAAGGTTATTTATGGTAAATGAATATTTTTTTTTTGTTTTTATAACTTTAGTTTTTAAAAAAAGTGTTGATAGACGTTGAAAAATGACAGAATATTGCCTATTAAAAGAATTATATTTGAGCAATTATTTCGAAAAAAGATCGGCGAAATCGTTGCGTATTACGCAACTTTTTAAAAGATGAAGATAATAAAAAGATCTAAAATAAAAAGGAATTCCCTGAAAGAGAAACAGCAAGAAATTCCAGTAAGGGTTGCAGTTTTTACTTCTTCTTTTGTATATTATTTTCTTGTTTAAATTGTGTCAATTTATTTGAATAATGTCACTTATGTAATGTAACTTCTTCACGAATTGTTCTCTCAAAAAAAGTCGATGCTGACCTGCCCGTCATTCACCCAAAATTACTTTGGAATGTTTTACTCCCTGTTTCGCGTTATTCCACCATAGATGGTAATCTATCTGAGTTTGTTGCATTGAGTATGATTAGACCATGTGATTTATATGAGTTTAGTATATCTTCTGAAGATGAGTTTCTCGTTCCGAAACTGTTTCTTCAGGCATCATAATATAGGGTGATTCATCATGAGGTTTGAATTTGAATAGGCTTTTTTTGACAGATCACGCTTGACTCCTATCAAACTGCTTTGTCATTTTTGTTCAGTATCGTTTGACAAGTCATCATGAAAAGACTCACAACACAACAGCGTCTCCAAATTGTTCAGCTGTATTACGAAAATCAGCGTTCTGTGAGAAATTTTTTTTTGCGATTCGATTTGAAACCACTATTGCCAATACCATTCGCAAATTTGTGTCCCAGTTTACATTAGTCGATGATACTCGACCGGTTAGACCACATCCAGCACGTAGTGAAGAGACTATAGCAGGTGTAGCTGAAAGTGTACGCGAAGACCGTGAAAATCGGTTCTTCGTCGTTCTCAGCAGCTTGGCTCGCCGTATTCGACATCTTGCTATATTTTACGTGCGGATCTTGGCCTAAAAAAGTACAAAATTCAACTTGTGCTAGAATTGAAGCCAGGCGACTTGACTTTACGTCATATTTTCGGTGAATGGGCTCTGGAAAAACTTAATAAGAATCCGGTGTTTTATCGTGAAATTTTGTTCAGTGATGAAACCCATTTCTGGCTCAATGGATACGTTAATAAACAAAATTGCCGTATTTGAGCTGATGAGCAAGCCGAAGAAAACCAAGAGCTACGATTACATCCATTAAAAACAACGGTATGGTGTGGTTTGTGGTTTAGTTTTTAAAAATGATATCATGTAAATGTCTGATGTGGTCCATTCGGAAGGTCTCATTTTGGGTGACTCGTTGAGCATAGTGACTGGTATTTCGCGGATAACACGAGTAATGTCAGCTTCCAAAGCGTCAATCGTAGCTGGCTTATTCCTGAAGATCTGAGACTTTACATATCCCCAGAGAAAATAGTATAAAGGTGTGATATCGCACGATCCAGGCGGCCAATTTACCGTAGCAAAACCTGAAATTAAGTGCTCACCAAAATGATTTCTCAACAAGTCCAATGTATCACGCGCTGTATTGCTCGTAGCGCCGTCTTGTTGAAACCAGAGCTCACCGAAACCATGTACTTGAATTTCAGGAAGTAAATAGTCGGTTAACATGGCGTGATAACGGTTAACATTGACGGTAACATTCTGATTTGTCTAATTTTTAAAGAAAGTAACCCATAAATCACATCATACTCTTGTTCTTGGTTCTCTTCGGGTTGAACAGAATTCCACGATAAAACACCGGATTTTCCTTGAGTATGACGCAATTTCAAGTCGCCTGGCTTCATTCGATTCGTGACGGTCTTCGCGTACACTCTCAGCTACAGCTGCTATAGTCTCTTCATTACGTACTGGATGTAGTCTAACCGGTCGAGTATCATCCACTTATGTAAACTGGGACTAAAATTTGCGAATGTATTGGTAATAGTAGTTTCAGTAGGTCGATTATACCAACCGTAAGTTCCTCGAATCGCACAAAAAAATTTCTCACAGAACGCTGATTTTCGTTATACATCTGAACAATTTGGAGACTTTATTGTAGTTGAGTCTTTTCATTATAACTTGTCAAATAATACTGAGCAAAAATTACAAAGCAGTTTGATAGGAGTCATGCGTGATCTGTCAAAAAGAATCTATTGAAAATCAAACCTCACTATGAATCACCACTTACATAGAATAGTTCAAAACCTTTATTGTAATGCATAGTAAGAGAAGAAACTGAGAGGTTCTTCAAAATGAGTCGTTAATTCAAAAATGTCAAGACAAATGATAACACACATAAAATGGAAAGCATCATTGAATTGTAAATAACTTTAATTAAGCTTTAAACAATTTTAAATTTTAAACAAAATATTAACACTTCTACTTTTAGCAACAAGTTTCACAAATCATTATTTTAATATTTTAATTTTTTTACAAAAGAACAAAAAATATATTCAAATTGCATGGACATAATATTGATTGAACGACATAAACTGATGTGTAGATTTGGGTAACGGTTTTGTTATGATGTCCGCCAGCTTTTTATTCCTTAACACATATTTCTACTCAAAAATTCCATTGTCAACTCGGTCTTGAAGCCATCCTTCAATTATATTTCTATTGTCAATAATACTATAGACAGTGCCATCATACATTTGGAACTCAGAAGCTCAGGTGTAATTTGCGCCTCCACATTTCTGCATCAGAAACTTCAATACCAGCACTATCTGTTTCTAACGCATTTTGTGTTTTACATCGCCAGTATCAAAAACAGTAGTTTATTGCTCTACCGCAAAAATAATGTCCTCTGCCTCTTATTTTTTTTCAGGATTCCAGACTCAATACGCATTCGAGTTGCCGTTTCCAACAAATATGCACTTATGTATGTGCCTTTTTGATCAAATGTTGGCGCTATTCCTTTGAAATGTGGTTAAAAAGTTCTAAACAAAAAATTAGTGAATGTTCAGCTTTTGATTGTTTATTATACCAGAGCTCATACGACGACTTTTAGAATGCTTATTTGTAGCAGTTCGATTTAACAAATGAACTACTGTATTTAAAGCTTCTGCTTTTTAGTTTTATTCAATCGTATAAGGCACTTCACACTGATCTTGAATACCAATGGTGTTGAAAAATATTTTGATCTTATCATTGACATACTAAATTCCGTTGTCAGGAACGTTGTGACCATACTGCTTTTGTAGCATTTGTACAAATTGTATTATATTCTTGTTCTCTTATAAGGCAACGTTGGAAGTCATCTATCAACAGCAATATATATCTAGAACCACCGAGTGGGGTTTATTCCATCGTACAACATACATTTATGTGAATTATTTTTGTCGTTGCTTTGATTTTTAACACGACTTTTAAAATTTACACATTTTCGTAGACACAAGCTTCACATGTAAAATTCTCATCCATGAAATCAATACACTTCCGAAGCAGAAACTTTCTTGTATATGATATGTGTATGCAGCGTGTTTGGTTACAATATACTAAATTATGTCATGCATCGACATCTCAACCATAAAAAAATTAGATCGAGACTAGCAACCACGGTCCATAGGTTTCCCTGACGAAAATTAATAACACTTACATTCATCGCCAGCAATTTGTTATAAGCTTAGCGTATCTTAATTTTATATATGTAGTACATGAAAAAGTATATATTATTTTTTGCCAGTGTTGAATTTCCCTTTGCAAGTTTTAAGTTTCCATTAATACTTATTTAGATACCTACCTTATTGAAAACATGTCATATTATATATTATATATATTTATATATTTATTAACTACAAGGCATGCTCACTTCGTGTGATATGCGATATACAATAAGGAATGAAATACAAGTGTTTTGGCTTGAAGCTAATTGCCTATGAAGGGCTTACTTAGAATAAAAAATATGTAGGGGTAGCAATAACCTAAAACTTTATTTAAAATAAGAATACAACTTGAGGAATATACAAGAAGATAACTTGCCTTTTTTCGATCAATGAGTGAAATTATTAATACGGAATTAAGGATGCTTCACACGAATGCATCACGTATTCTCGAATTAAAAAAAAAAAAAAATACAATAAAGTATTTAAAAAACATACAATACATAAGCCCCATGTACAATTTATTACAGTATTACAAACAATATAATTCCTATTTGTAGATTATTTATGTCTTTCGGAACCCAAAGGATGCAGCAGTCTCATATTTTCATCACTGGCGAGGTATGATGGGTTACAAGGGTAGCAAAGAAGAATTTATGCAAACTTACATGGATGGTTACGTCAATTTTAATCCATTTTGGCCACATATTCTTGATTTTTGGCATCTACGTGACCAGCCAAATATTTATTTCACAAGTTACGAACGTATGAAATTTGATCTTCATGGAGTAGCATCCGATGTTTGTCGATTTTTAAATAAAAAAATTACATGCGATCAAATGGAACAACTTATTGACCATCTTTCATTTGATAAAATGAAAAGTAATTCTTCTTGTAATCATGAAAAGGAGTTCCAAAGCGTTAAGCAAGCTGCGGGAGTTGAAGCCGACGAATTCAGGTATTCATTGAAGGTGGAAAATAGCATGATTAATTTTTAAATGATTTTGTTAGTAGATTTGTTCGAAGAGGAGTTGTTGGAAGTCACAAGGATGAAATGCCACAGAAAATAATTCAAAAATTCGACGAATGGATTGAAGACAACTTGAAAGCTTTCAATTTGACTATTGATGATATAGTTTCTTACCGCAAATATAGAAAAATGTTGATTGTCCATTAAGTCAAAACATTTAACACTAAGTTAATTTTGTGGAAATAATATTTAGTTGTTTTCTTTTTTAAATAAAATTAATTTTTTTTTTATAAATAATGTTTTAACTCTTTAATAAAAAGAATAAGCATTAACCTTTAAGATGTTTTAAAATAAAACATTTATTAAATTAATCATACATAATCATACATGCGCTGAAAAGTCAAAAAAATTGCAAAATTCAACTTTATTTATCAATATAGTTGCCTTCAAGGGCGATACACTGATTGAAACGATTTTTCAATCTTTCGATACCAGTTTAGTGGTACAATTTCGGTTTAGCCTCAAAATAGGCCTCTCTTACGGCGATTAATTCTTCATCGGTCTTAAATTTATTTCCGTCGAGCATTCTTTTGAGGTCTGCGAACAGGAAATAATCGCTGGGGGCCAAATCTGGAGATAACGGTGGGTGGGGAAGAAATTCGTAGCCGAATTCATTCAATTTCGCAATCGTTTTCATCGACTTGTGACACGGTGCATTGTCTTGATGAAACAGCACTTTCTTTTTCTTCAAATGCGACCGTTTTTCTGCGATTTTGTCCTTCAAACGCTACAACAACGCAATGTAATAGTCGCTGTTGATAGTCTGTTCCCTTTTGGAGATAGTCGACGAAAATTGTTCCATGTGTATCCCAAAATACGGATGCCATATACTTGCCAGCCGACTGCCGAGTTTTTGGTCGTTTTGGACGAGGTTCGTCGCCTGCCCGCCACTCAGCTGACTGCCGACTTGACTCTGGTGTGAAGTGATGGAGCCAAGTTTCATCCATTGTCACATACCGACGCAAAAATTCGGCTTTATTGCGGTTGAACAGCTTTAAACACTCCTCTGAATCATCAACACGTTGTTGTTTTTGGTCGACTGTGAGCAAACGCGGCACCCACTTTGAACAGAGCTTTCGCATGTCCAAATATTCGTGTATGATATATCCAACACGCTCTTTTGATATCTTCAGAGCCTCAGCTATCTCGATCAACTTCACTTTACGGTCATTCGTAATCATTTTGTGGACTTTTTTGATGTTTTCATCTGAAGCAGCCTCTTTTGGACGTCCACTGCGTGCATCATCTTCGGTGCTTGCATGACCACTTTTAAATTTTTCAATCCACTTGCGAATGGTTCGTTCGGCTGGTGCAGAGTCCGGGTAACACTTATCAAGCCATTTCTTTGCATCTGCTGCAAAAAGCAATGATAAATCAACACACGAAATTGCTTTGAATCAATTTTTTTCCACAATAACAAAAGTTGCTTCACTCACAACGCTATATCTCGAGAACTAATCGTCTGACAGCTGTCAAATTTATACACGTATCTTTTGAAGGTTGGTATGGACTTTTCAGCCCATGTGCGGGTGGGGTGGCCGAGGTGTAGTGGTATATGCATAGACTCGTCAAGCAGAGGATCGCGGGTTCGAATCCCGTGTGAGGCAATTCTTTGAAAGTCTTTTCATGGAATTTGTATGTGGTTATATGTAAATTCCGTCGGCGTCAACTCTGACGTGAAGGCATTACACTGATGTTGGTTGCTGGCTGGGCTAAATGTAACTAACTAACAACTAGCACGTACTAAGACCCCACTGATTGAGGATGCACTCCAGTTTGACAACCACCTCTGAAAAACTATCGAATCCTAACACCTGAGTTTCAAAAGTACTACACCACCCGCCCGAGCCCTGGTGAAAAGCCAGTAAAAGGGTATTCATATCCCCTTGGTGCGCGCGCGGAATTATAAAAAAAAAAAATTTTTACACCGAAATCATTATTTTTAAGGAGCACACCTTGTGTTAACGCAAAAAAAAGGTGATTTTTGGGTTTTTTTTTAAAGAAAATTACAGCATCAAAAAAAAATAAAATTTTCAGCGAGTTATTTGCTATCTCCCAAGTTACAAAAAAAGGGTCCTCCCCTGCTGCAGTGATTGCCTTTACCGTGGCTAAAATCAAAAACCAAAAAAGATAAAACCAGAAAGTATTGCCTATATAATGACCAACGATTGTAAAAAAAAGAAATTTAAAGAAATGGCAAAGTTTTAAAGAAAAAAAAAAAGCTGAATTTAAGTTGATGATTTTTGGCTCACCAAAATTACATTTTTCATACAATCGAAAAGTGGGGTGTCATTGTATAGAGAAACAAATACAAAATAAGCAAAAACAAAATCAATGGGATTGGATGATTTATCCTTGAGTTACAACTGCAGCAAATTTGGAAAATAATATAATATAAAACCGCAGAGCGGCTACACTTTAGAAGGCTGTAACACAAAAACTTTTTTTTTCAAATTTCTCCCTAGGTGTGCCTCTTAAATTCCCTTGCCTATTTTTATTATTGGGGCGAACGCCACCATTTATTTGGCTTAATACCAGCTATAACTTAAAATTAAACTTAAACTTAAAACTAAGGTTGGTTGGAGTGGTGAAGGAGAACGTATTTTTGGTAAGGAGTGGTGCGATGAAAGTTAAAGACGATAGTGTTTGTATTTATTTTTCGTAGCACACGGATTCGTTCGTTTGCGCTATAGGAGACGAGGACACGAAGATAACGAGGGTTAGTGTTGAGGAAAATAGAGTTGTGAAGGAATCAACGTAACCTGAAAGGTTGGTAATAAATGGAGGGAAAGTCGGCTGCATCTCTGCATTCTTCAAGGGTGTTTAAGTTAATAAGGTTGAGACGGTTTTGATATGGGCGTAGAATAAAAGGATCGTCACAGGACATATCCCGAAGAGCAAATTGAAGAAAATGACGCTGGATGCTTTCGATTCTCGTGATATGAACATGATGATATGAGGACCATACTTGACTGGCGTACTCTAGCAGGGGGTGAACAAAAGTAATATGGAGGGACCTGGTCACGTATGGGTTGGTGTTACTTATATTCGATATAAGACGGGTTCAAGGTGTGAGAGAGGAGTGGGCCATTGGAGAAATTCAGTTAGTAAAAAAATAAAACAATAGGATAAATCTGATGCAAAGAAGTCGTGAAGGATTGTTTGAAAAAGGTGATGACTTGTTGTTGAAAGAGAGGGAAGGAGGGTAACTATCGAAGTTTTTTGTAATTAATAAATTGGAAAATGAACTTAGAGTCGTTTATAAGGTTGACTTGCACATTATTAAGGTAGCGCTGGTAAAGGGAATTGTAAAGTTCGGGAAATGATGAAATGCACCAAAATAGTTGGAATTTTTGGAAAACGATCTGTTACGAAGGAAAACAACCTATAACTTGTTTCTCTTATTTCGTAAGAAACGAAGTTTGCGAATATACCAGGGAGGACTAGTAGATGATGTTTTAAGGCGGCAAAACGAAACGTAAATGGAAGAATAATTAATTATTTCTCTATAAAAAAAAGTATGAGGCATCATTTATAATTAAGTTGTGAAAATTAAAGGAAGATCTGCTGAGATAGTCATTGATTTTGTGAGAGTTTGCTTTGTGAAAGTCGTAGGATGAGAGAGTTGTGGGGGGAGTGGACTGGACAGAAGAGTTATGAAAAAACGAGGGAAGAAGAGGAGGGTGGTAGTTATCAATTGTTGAAAGAGATATGGGACAAAGTGAGATGGAGGAGTTAATTGAATCTGTTGTAAAAATAATGTCTAATAGCATGCACATATAGTTAAGTATACCACTGACTTGGCATAGACTTGAATCTGCTAAGCGATCTAAAAAGAGACATTTCTTAGCTGAGTGGGCATTTGAAGCGGTGAAAAACGATTGATCATCTGATGGAGTCCTCTGTAGCTGAGAAAGATTAAAGTTGCCGAAAATAAGGATATGGTCAATAGAATCAAACAGGTCAATTAAATGGTCTATGGCATCGATAGCAAGTTGGCAGGATTCGATAGGTTGAGCTGGTAGCATGTAGCAACATTCAAAGCAAAGGTAAGCATGAAGGGGACAACCTAACATAAAGGTTCCTGAGACTGATAGGGTCAGTAGGGAGACCTTCTTCCTGGGTAGAAACTATGACACGGATTTTGGTCTTCTCTTCGTAACAGACCGAGTTCGATTTGTTATGTAGATATGTAAGAAAAAGACGAATATTTTCACATATCTTTCTTTCTCTAAATCTAAAGAGTACATAGCTACTTTCTGTAGTACCATTGTTTTGCTGTGTTAGTTGAACTGTGTTGAGAGAGGTGATCAAGAACAGGGGGGTAGTGAAGGAGGAGGATGGAGATAAATGATTGGATATAGAGTTGGACGAGGGATGAGATGTGGGATTTATGTTATGGAAGCTAATAAAATTAGGGTATTTTAAGGTCGAAGTGGTGATGTAGAAGGTTGAGAAAAGATAATGTGGGTGGTTGGGCTTATGTTGAAAGAGACGCGTTGGCGCGTGGGCTTCGGTGGAACGGAGGATTGGTGGGGAAGGGGTTTGTGTCGGATAAGTGAGGAGAGAGGACTAAAATTGGGGAAGATGTTTGTTTTAAAGCTCCAGTTAGTTGGAGAGTTAGTTGGAGAGGGGTCTTCTTTTAAGCTTATTATTAAAACTGCACTTATTTAAAGAGCTGTGATTATGATCGAGATGTAGGTTTTCTCGTTCCTCAGACCATTTGGTGGTGAAAGAAGTTCCACAATTGATTGACAATTGACCCAGAGAATATTAGAGACTTCATGCTTGGAAGGACCTAAGTAGAACCAAAGAACAACATAGTTTCTGTAAGGATTCCAAATCCAAAAACATTCAGCGTAAAAGTGAAAATGTGGGAGATACTGGGAAAATGTGCACCTATTGAGGCCATGCCGATCACAACGGAATAAAATCGTGCAATATCGACCGCAATAGCTTAGAGCATGAAAACTAAGAATAAAATTCTCAGCCTTTGTAATCAGAATCAAGAGCAGCGTATCCTGGCATACAAAATAATCGGTGAGTACGCTGATATATTTCCTACACAAGACGGAGGATATGGATGTACGCAACTTGTTCAATAACACATTGACACCGAAGACGCCCGACCAATCCGTCAACCTGCAAGGCATCTTCCATTGGCAAAGCAAACAGAAGTTGCCGAAATACTGTCGAAGATGAGAGTTGAGGGGCTGATTAAAGAATTGCAGAGTCCGTAGACGGCCCCAGTGGTCCTCTTGAAGAAGAAACGACGGCTGCACGAGGTTTTTTGTAGACTACAGACTTCTCAACGATGTAACTAAAAAGACAGCTACTCACTTCCGAGAATCGATGACACTTTTGATACGCTTTCTTG
Source organism: Volucella inanis (assembly GCA_907269105.1). Taxonomy (NCBI): domain Eukaryota; kingdom Metazoa; phylum Arthropoda; class Insecta; order Diptera; family Syrphidae; genus Volucella; species Volucella inanis. The sequence goes on from OU026155.1 coordinate 62,094,112, forward strand.
AGTGAAATGGTTTTCAACTTTTGACTTGAGGAGCGGTTACTAGCAGGTATGAGATAAATCGTGGAGATTGCGAGAAAACGGCTTTCACTGCAGGAAGGAGTATTTGGCAGGTTGCGGGGATGCCGTTTGGACTGTGCAATTCTGCGGCCACCTTCGAACGATTAATGGAACGAATATTGCAAGGGCTTACGTGAAAAACCTGCTTAGTGTATCTGGACGATATTATCATTTTCGTCATATGTAGAACCTTCAAGGAGAATCGAGAAAACCTAAAACAAGTTTTTGAGATGCTGCGAAGTGCTCATTTGAAGCTCGACCCTTTTGTGCCTTGTTCCGTCCGGAAGTAAAATATCTGGGTCACATTATATCAGCGGAAGGATTAAGGACGGATCTTGACAAAATCGAAACGGTAAAAATTTGGCCGGTCCTGAAATATAAACACTAACTGAGAAGCTTTTTGGAACTTCCCATGTAATACAGGAGGTTCGTAAATTATTTTGATGGTATTGTGAAGAGCTTACACCAACTTACAGCAAAGGCCGAAAGTTTCGGTGGTCAGAAGAGTGTGAAAAAGCATTCCTAGAACTCCAGCGGCAGCAGAGTAAAAATGTTCATCGTGGAAGCAGACGCTAGCAATGTTGGGGTCGGAGCAATGATCTCTCAAATTCATGATGGTCAAGAGAAAGTGGTTGCATACTACAGCAAGGTACTCTTCAGACCTAAAAGAAACAACTGTGTAAACCGGAGCGAACTGATGGCTCTTATTCTGACTACGAAGCATTTCCAATAAGTACCTCTATGAACAAATATTCAGCTCTGAAAGCTACTATAATTTAAGAACCCTGAAGGCCAAGTTGGAAATGGATTGAGCAGTTGCAGAACTAATACTTTGAAGTGCAACAATGCAATGGATAACTCCACTCAAATCTTGATGCTCTCTCTCGTGGACCTTGTTGAATATGAACACTGTAACCGTAAAGAAGCGAAAAAAAAGATTTCTAATCCATTGAAGAAGCGAGTTGTCAATTTCAAATGCACGCATTTTCTACAAAAGAGCCTGATGCCAAACTTTGTCAAATGTCTTAGAAATATCAAGTGCAAATATATTGCTTTCGCCAGATTGATATTTGCTTTAGTTATACTTGTCGTCGACATGCCATCAAATCACCAGTGGACCTGTTGATAGGAAAATTATACTGCCGGTCATTGAGAAGTTTCCGTGTTTCGAGATTTCTCATAAGCTGACAATTTATTAGCGTTTCCCTGACCTTGTAAAGAAGGGACGTGAGTGCAATAGGTCTGTAGGAGGAGAGAGAAGAAGATTCACCACTTTTAGGGACGGACTCCTAAAGAGTAAGATCGGTGAAAAGGCTTACGCAGTGGTTTTTTCCAGTGTGGAAGAACGCCTCTCCAGAAGAAGGGAGATATACCATCTGGACCCGCGGATTTATGTAATGTTGAGATCTTTAAGTTCTCTTGCTACTACGCGAGTGGGAAAGTGTATTCATTCCATTAAATATTCCACGCACTCAAGTGTAGGCGGGGACAAAGCACAATCTGGAAGTGTTGAGCTGGCCGCAAAGTGGGTTTTGCTTTCGGAGATTTAATTTTAACCACATGAAATTGAATAGTGGATTGGAACAGATATTACATTATGCTGGAGTTTGGTAAGCATCACCACTACGCACGTAAATGGCGAGACCGCGGGGAGAAAAGAATAATGGCACTAGTTCGTAGCCAGGTAGATTCAGATCAGAGTGATCTGAGAGGTAGAGATAGGGATATATCTGTGTGTCACTTAGTGCCAAAACAGCTGGTCTGTATTTACAGACGCGGTCGTACGTATGTACATAGCACGCGTACTTTTGCTATATCCACCCTAAATTCCGGAGTCATTATAAAAAACAAAACAAAGACAAACACTGCTTTCGTAGAGAATTTGGTTTATTCTTATCTCGATCTCGCAGTTTTCGAAGTGAATGAGGTGTGTTCCTTTTAACTTTTAGCGGTAAGGTTACAAATTTATCAAGTTGTTCTAGTAATATTGAACAGTTTAAGGTCATTTCAAATTTAGCTACTAAGTACCTAACATATATTACTATGCATAGTAGTATGTTAAATACAAACTTAAGAATAGTGAATTGGATGCTAGAAGAAATAATAGCAAAAGATAACAATTTTTTAACTTTTTGAAAACTAAAAAAATTGATATCGCCCTGGGATATATATATATACAGTGACTCAACTTTTTTATCACATTATTAGCAGAATAAAAGACTTTTGTTTGTAACTTTTTTATTTATGCTCATAATTCAACGAATTTTTTACAAAAAAAAAAATAATATTATAATTCAGTACAAAAATTAATGAGAACCAAATTCATCTTTTAACATAATATAATACAACAAAAGTAAAGATAGAGCCATAAGTAGATATTTCTACTTAGTACTTCGTATGGCCTCTTTTTGCTTTGAGGGCTGATTTTATTCTTCTTGACATGGATTCTATTAACTTTTTACATTGATTTGCGGTGATATTTTGCCAAGCAATTTGAGTGCTTCATGCGAATTCGGATAATCTTCAGGCAAATCCGAAATACACGTATAATCCCAACCCAATGATTTTCGATAGGATTGGGGTCTAGAGATTGCGGTGGCCAATCAAGTCTTTGAAATTTCTGATTTTTCAGCCACGCTTTTGTTATTTTAGCTGTGTGTTTCGGATCATTATCTTGCTGGAAGATAATGTCTGACATATTTTGATGCCACTTTTCTAAACTTGTAAGGATTCTTCCAGGGTGGTAATGTATTGAGTGGAATGTATGCGGTCCACCACTCTAATGCATTCACCAACCCCTTCCATGCACATGCATCCCCAAATCATACGATTTCCTGCTCCAAATTTTAATGTTGGTTTGATATGGCGATCGCTGATTGGCTCACCTGGCTTTTTCCAGATTCATTGGTGATCATCGGACTCAAGACGTTTAATTTTTGTTTCATCTAACCAAATTACCCTTGCCCAGTCATTAACACAATAATCCTTATATTTTTGGGAAAACTATAGTCTTAATTTCTTATGGCGGTCACTTAAAAGGGGCTTTTTAATTTGCGCGCGTACATAAAAACCGTTTCTACACAAAATTTTTCTTACAGTCTCAGTTGCTACATTAATCCCATCGTTTTGGTTTAATGCTTAATTAATCTAGACCGTATTTTCATATACGCCATATATAAAAATATCTAACAAATAATAATAATAATTTAAAATTGGTTTCTTTACAGACTTACTTCTTTCAGCGTCAGGCTTAAAATTTTTGCGTAATTGAACATCGATACAACTCCCACTGAAATTCGAAGTTTTCGAAAAATTCCTCGATGAGTTATCTTGAGAACAATTAGCCTTTCTATTTCTTTAATTTTAGAGATATCAAGTTCTTTCATCTACCATCAAATTTAAAACAATTAAAATGCCTATTTTAACTGAAATTTAAATTTACGCAACTGCGACAGTGTCAACATATTGATCACATGCGTTGCCTAAGAACTTTTACAATTTCTCATAAAATATCAGTGCATTTTTGTTTACTTTTCCTATGCTGATTCATAATCACTCCATTTATGTTGAATGAAAATTTAGTTGTTCTAACTCTTAAAGTTGAAGAGTTACAACTAAAAATTATACTTTGCTCTGATCATGTGATCAAAAAGTTGAGTCACTGTATATAATATACATATATGGTATATGGGGATTAAGAAATAAAAAATAAAAAAAAAATTCCCACCCGATTTATGGAAAATGTGGGGATAGAACTGAATTGTAAAAACGAAATATTGCGTATTTTTTCCGGGCACAACTGCCACAGCTGAATACAAAAGATAAAAGTTATGCGTGCACTACTATCGACAGGTGGCGATGTTATTCTCGCTTGGGACTCTAACTGCCGATACCGGGACTGGGGATGTATTCGGGCAAATATTTGGGGTAATTTGCTTTCGAACGTTTTGTCTCAATCTGTTTTCTCATTATGTTTTCCCCCAAATTATACACATGTACCTGCAGACATAAGGAAAAATCCCTCTGTCCTAGACATTTTCAAAACAAACCGTCCAAACTTTTTGTCACAACCCATTGCTGTTAATGATCTTTGCCCCATGTTTTGTATACTATATTGTACAAAAAATACCAATGAATCACAACACTATGATTTGAAAAATAAATGTTCAGCATTTCGCAGAAAAATTGAGTCAAGATTAAAAAACACACCATCCAATTTAACTACAATTGAAAATTAATCCGATGTGGATGTAATCGTTAATAACTTTATAATGTTGATGAATGAGAGTATTAATGAAAGCGTTCCAAAAAAGTCAAAATGGCCTACTTCAAAGGAGCTCCGCCCCTATATCTTGGAATACTTTAAGCTCAGAAATATGATTAGACGTCTTTGTCTAAGATATCGTTTACCGAATTATAAAGTTAAACTTACATTACTTAAGTTTTAGGTAGACTTATCTTTGAGTTTAGAAACTTTAGGTGGAAGATAAAATTAGTCAGTTAGTGAAAATTATAAGTTAGATAAAAATTCCAAGCCCTTCTGGAATATTGTGAAGGTAATTAAAAATAAAAGCAGGCAGATACCAGCACTGAAATATCAAAGTTCCAATTATTTTACAGATAAAGAGGAAGTTGATCTTATTGTATATCAGCTTTATTTTCCACAAATCACTTGGGTACTATAAACATGAGGCACATTGAAACTATCTTCGTTGTCAGTCACGTAATCCAATCGCTTGATTCTAACACTTATAGCACACCAATGAACGCTTTTGTATATAAAAACGCACTTAAGAAAATAATAGATAATATAAGTGCTAGAAAAAAGAGTGGTTTTGATGGGAACATAGAATAATTTACAAAACGCATACTTTTAATTACCTTATGTACCTGATTAAAATTATCCAAAGTTTCTTGTCGTCGCAAATGTAGGACCAACTTTGAATAACTTTTATACATCGGATTTCCCTATATTACCGGAATGCAATGCTGCAATTTTTGCGTGAATTTGCTCTTAATATTGAGAGGAACCTCATCAATGCTAGTGTGATACTGCGTAGTTATTGCAGTAAATGGAAAAAAAAGTTTAATAGTGAGAAAACTCAAGACTATTTTTTTCAGTAGGAAAAGAAAATCTTGTTATCTGCATGCTAATGAAGTAATGTGGAAACGTTCTGCTAAGTATCTCGGTATGTTCTTAGATACAAAGTTTACATTTAATGTATTGTAATATATATGTTCACAAACTTCGAAAAAAGTTAAAGTGACTTAATCAAAAATTCTATCTCCGCTGTTCTTTTGCTGAAAATTATCTAGTTCGAAATTTAGGTCTTGAGTTATACCAATTGAAAGTTTAGTTTAGTTATGTCTAAAAATAGTGAAATACTTTGATCAATAAATTAAAACAACAAGTTTATTTATATAAATCTATATTGTCCCCTTCAATCCCCATCGACTGCAATGCACTTATGCCAGCGCTTGATCCAATACTCGAAACATTTTTTTATATTCGGTATGTCCATCAGTGCTTTATGCGATTTTTCCATTACTTCCTCTCGGCTGCTAAAAGGCGTTCTCCGTAGTGGTTTTTTAACTCAATTGAACAGAAAGAAGTCTCAGGGAGTCAAATCACGTGAATTTGGTGGCTGTTGGATGGTATTTGTTGCATTTTTCATCAAAAAATTATGAATAATGATGGCACTGTGCAACGGAGCTTTATCATGGTACAAAATCCACGAGTTTTCTGCCCACAAACGTCTTATAACGACCAAATAATACTCTTTGTTTACTGTATGGCCTTCTGGCAAAAATTCATGATGCATTACACCGTTGTAATCCATGAAAACCGTGAGCATTGAGTTCTTTTTTGATTGAAAACGACGTGTTTTTTTTTTTTGTGTCGGCTCATTTGGTGAACGCCATTCATTTGCCTGATGTCTGAATTGTGTGTCATACTCATAAACCCACGTCTCTGGGTTAATTTGCTACCTCTCTTATGGTTAATTTGCGGTTATTGACCAACATTTCTTTTACTTCATCAATGTTTTTGCCGGTTTTAGATGTCGATGGTCTGCCACTGCGTTCATCACGACCACTTTTGAACCGCTCATGCCACTGGTAAATGTAGTATGAGGGTTCACTTTATTCGACTTACGATCCGTTTCATTCTAAAGCTAAATTACAACTGCCCACTCTCTACTGACAGGCTCTCATATAACATAGTGTAACCACTTTACAACTTTTATTCGTTGTTCAGTGCTACCAATTTATGTATATACATGCATTTTTTCTTTTAACTTACTACAATTCGACCGTTCTGACTTGCATTCACCCCGATTACACTTCTTAGTTTTGGCTCGGGCTCGACAAAAATTTCTTTTTCTTACATACGGTCTCATATTCGCTGCCTTCTAAGTGCCTTTATACGGCGGCTGACTAATTTGAAAGTTCTCTACGTCCGTCAGTTCGTATTATTGTATTCCTGCATCAGTACCTGCTTCCGAACAGCTTTTGCTCTCTTTACCTCTAAATCCGGTTCCTCCCCTAACGCAACTATTTCTTCCAAATTTTCTTTTAGACGATCGATTATCCTACCCCTCTGTCTCACACCGAATAGTAATTCACTTGAGGCCACCCCTACGCTTCTATGCACCGTATTATTTATGGTAAACTCTATATCCAACAACATGTTCTCTAAACTTATGTTTCCATCGTGACCCACCGGTTTCACTATCATGGATCCCAGGCTCCTATTTATTCGCTCTGCCTGCCCATTGACATGCGGCGACCCTGTAACTATCTTATACAATATAATTCTCCTATATAATATCTTTAAACTCATACAACGTAAAAGCACATCCCCTTTCCGATACTATGTTCTTGGGACGACTGTATGCAACGAAATACTTCCTCAAGAGCCCTAGAACCTACCGCGCGCCCGTGCTTTGAGTGGCGTATAATTTAACGTACTTGGTGAACGCATCCACCACTAGGAATACATAGTTCTTCTTAAATCTCTTCAATCCTATCGGGCCAAAATGATCGATATGTAACGTGTCGAACGGAACATTGACCTTTAGTACAATGGCGTTCCCAGAAGTACGCGGCCTGACCAAGACATGGCGGTAGTTGTTTGAAAATATATGTATTCTAAAGTACGCAGTCTATAAAGCATATGATTCAAGTTTGAAAGCGACACGTTGTTTAGTATTTGTTTGGCAGCCATCAATAGTGAACGTTGTCAGTGAATTTGTGAAAATGGAGAAAATTGGTCATCGTTATGTGATACAATACTTTTATTTGAAAGGCCTCAGCCCAACCAATAGAAAAGCTGAACTGGATTCTACTCTGTGTGAGTCTGCTCCTTCGTTTACAACAGTAAAATTTTGGGTTGTTGAGTTTAAACGAGGCCGTAGTAGCTGCAAGGAAGAGAATCGCAGTGGTCGACCAAATGAGGTGACGACTCCAGAAATGGTGAAAAAAATTCACAAAGCAGTACTGGATGATCGTCGACTGAAAGTGCGCTAGTTACCGGTTATTGTATGCATTTCAAAAAGTGCTGTGTGCAAGATGGGTGCCGCGTTTGCTCACACCCGATCAAAAACAGTGTCGTGAAGATGTTTCAATTAAGTGTTTAGCGAAGTTTCACAGCAACAAAGCAGCATTTTTGCACCGTTTCATAACAATGGATAAAACATTGGTCCATCACCTTACACCCGAGACCAAAGAACAATCAAAACAATGGTTTCAAAAGGGAGAACCGGTTCCAAAGAAGGCGACGACCGTTTCATCTGCAGGCAAGGTCATGGCGTCGAATTTTTGGGATACGTGTGAGATAATTTTCATTGACTATCTAAAAAAGGAAAAAGTATCAACGACCAGTATTATGCAAACTTATTACAACGAAGAAATCAAGCGAAAACGGGCGAAAGTGTTGTTTTATCAAGACAATGATCCAACTCATAAATCCGTTATTGCAATGGCCAAAATTAATGAATTAAAGTTTGAATTGCTACCACATGCAACCTATTGGCCAGAATTAGCCCCCTCGGATTATTTTCTGTTCCCAAACTTGAAAAAATGGCTCAGTAGCCAAAGATCTTCCAACGATGAAGAAGTAAAGTCGGCAGTTAATGGCTATTGTGAGTAGTAAGACAGTTCTTATTATAAAAAGGATATTTTGAACATCGCTGTGAAAAATGTATAGAGCTGAAAGGCGATTATGTTGAAAAATAAATAAATTTTTTTTAAAAATTTTTGTGTTTTCTTTGTTGGGTCGGGTACTTCTCGTATGTTACGTAAAAATCCCTCTTTCTTTCCATGCTTTTGAGAATATGCAACGCACGTAAAGCAACTCTCCAAATGACCCTTCATTTTGAGTCTCATACTGGGGAACCAGTATGTCTTCTGAATAGAGTCAATCGTCTTATCAATGCTCACATGTCCCATTTCGTCATGGTATTTATGTAAAACACTATGCTCCATTTCCTCGGGCACACAGAAAAGAATGCCGTCCTTTACTTTCCGATACACCAACCCATTATGCATCTCGTAAAAAGCATCTTCTTTCTCTTCTAACATTTTCCTCAACCCCCTGATCCGTTCGTCCCGCTCCTGACTAATTGATAGACTCTACTCGAAGATATTACCTTCTAGCACTAAAATTTCATGGCCCACCGAGCAATACGCGCGTTATTGTCCTTTTTGTTTAATGTAAGGGTCAGCGAGTTGCAGTCCGTCACTATTTTGAAAGGGACACCTTGCAAATATATACAAAAACGCTCCAAGGCATAGATAATTGCCAGAGTTTCTAACTTAAAACTGTGGTATTCTGTATTTCTTCTTGAAAAGAAAAACTCTGGATGTAGCTTTCCGTCCGATTTCTTCTGCAATAGTATAGAGCCGAACCCAATTGAACTAGCATCACAGTGTAGTTATTTCTCATCTTTCGGGTCATAGATTGACAAAAATGGAGCTTCCAGTAGCTTGTTATTGAGCAATTCAAAACACTCTAGTTCCTTTTTCTCAAACTTAAAATCAACCGACTCTTTATTAGATCATACAGAAGCTTTGCCAGTATCAAGAAATCCTTAATAAACCTCCTAAAATACGGACACAACCCCAAGAAGCTATGAATCGACTTGGAGTTCTGTGGTACTGGAAAATTTTCGACCGCGCTCATCCCTCTCTCATCGGGGCTGATACCCGCTTCCGAAATATTATACCCCAAATACTTAATACTCGAATATAAAAACTTACATTTGTCTATTTGTCTTAAGTACAACCTATTCTCCACTAGTCTACCTAAAACCCTCTTTAAAATCTCTAGATGTTTCGCCACATTCTCAGTCGCGATAATAATATCGTCCAGATAGACAGCTATCTCCGAATTTCTTATCATTTCTTCGAATACCTTGTTGATAGACCGCTGAAACGTCAACGGCGCATTCCTGAGGGCAAACGGCATACGCAAAAACTCGTATTGCCCCATTGGGGTTACAAACAACAAGTATCTTATACTCTTCTTCGACATCTTAACATGGTAAAAGGCATTCTTTAAGTCTAATGTCGTGAACACTTTCTTTTTTACCAACCGATCTAATAAATTATCTATTAGAGGTATAGGAAAATTATCCTTCTGGATGACCTTGTTTAATGTCCTATAATCTACACAAAACCTTATTTCGATAGTTTTCTTCCGTACTAGAACTATAGGAGAAGTATACTCCGAGTCACTAGGCCTAATCACACCCTGTTTTATAAGGTGGTCAAGTATCACATTCAATTCTTCCTTCTCATAGTAAGACAGACGGCGCGGAGGACAAGTGAAAGGCCTCCTATCAGAGAGATTTAACTTCATCTCGACACTCACCAAGGGTACGTCGGGGCAACTGTAATCAAGGTAATATTCATTAAATATGTCAAATACTTTTTTCTGTACAACAATTTTTAACTCTTCGTTTACAATAATACGTTCTTTACTCTCCTCTATATCTGTCATTTAAATAAATTTGATTTACAATATATTACAATTTTCCAATTCGGTCTTTTTATCTTTTCGTACCTTACCTATTTCCTCTGAACTTACGACTTCTTTCATTAATTTTATTATTATTATTATTATCAAGGGAATGATACAAATTAATTTGTAGGGTCCGGGATTTAACGCTGGGGTACTATGCCCATGTGGTGCGTTTTGTCAACAGCACGCGGAGTACTGAGTTCCCATGTGGTCCCCCACCTACGTACTTACCGCGCCCAACAGTGCTTGATTTCGGTGATCTAGTGGGACTTTCATTAATTTTAACTTGGCCTATCTAATAAAATCTCTGTCTAAGATCACTGGGACCGCCATCGTTTCATCCGGAACCATGTACAATACATGTCCAATTTAATTTCTTCGTTTTCAAAATTTACTAAACAACTAATTAATCCAATTACTTTCAATTTACATTTATTATTTCATAAAAATTATTTACACGGCCACAGTATTGTTTCCTTATATCAATTCTGTAAATTACTTGGTACTGTTGACGCCGCACGAAACTAATGGGTCTCCCTGTGTCAATTAGGCATTCTAAATAAGATACATAATTAATAATTTTACTTTTACAATAAAAACAAACAATTTTTAAATTTCTTACAAATCTTTCCTCATCGTCCGACTCCAGGTGATGAATTATTGGCTTTCTATTTGGACAGGCTGCAGCAAAATGCCCCATCTCGGCGCAAATGTGGCAGGCTCCCCTCTCTCTCTGCTGCTCCCTCTCAACAGCATTCCTCCTCTCATCAGCGCTTCTCCTCGTCGGCAATCTTATGGTCAGAACTGCCTCTAGAAGGTGGAGCTTGTCGGTAGAACTCTGAATGTGCCCGGAGATGAGTGTCCGGGATCCCTTCAATGATGCACTCGATCATTTCTTCACAGGGCTAAATCACTTTGTCGCGGAGACCACTTCCTGGCGTCAAACTGCCTGCTCCAAACGACTTGTCGGACCATTAAACAGCGATCTCATGTGGACTAAAATGTCCTCAGCCGACGCCGATGGATGGTCCGCCTTGGCATGGTACCAACGGAGTGCCTTGCCTTCAACTTGCTGGTCATTAACATTTTTAAGACATGGCCCTCTAGCCCGTAGGTGAGTTTGGTGGGCCTCCCATTGCTGGTAGTCTCCCCCGTCTCCTGAGAATTCATCCATCAGCTCCTTAGCCAACGCCTACTATTGTCCGAACTCTGGCTTAGCGCTGCCACAAGCCCCCAGAGGCTCTTTCAACCGCAAGCTCTCGTTTTCACTCCTCAGTTTTTCTATTTCCCTTTGTTGACGTACCACATGTCCCTTAAGCAATCTCAACTCTCTCATCATGATCATCAGTTTAACTCCCGCATCTTCCTGGTCCTCTTCCTTCTCGGCACTCTCTCTTTTATCGGCACTCTCTCTTTTATCGGCACTCTTTTGGAACTCCTTTGATTTACGCTCATTAGCAACATTCATCGGATCATTTGTCTGCTCAATCGATTTCACGACCGCCTTCGCCTTCTTGTGCCGGTTCCGCAACGGTAGTGTGTGTTTGGCTGTCCTTGAACACATCGCCACTGTCATCATCTTCGTCCGGCATATCTGCTGGCGAACTTGGGTATGCACCCCGTTCAGCAGCTGGTACATCAAATAGACGTTCAAACCTATTGCCTGACGTCTTCCCACACGGTGGTTATTCCGTTTTTTTTTATCAAGCTTGTTAGCGCCATCTATGCGGCTGCTCCTGCGCAAATGCTCTTGCGTTTAAAGCTTAATACTTTGAAGTTAGTGTAAGTTGAAAGTTTGCCTTCTATTTCACATTTGCTAGCATTTATTATTTTTATACCTTTTTTCGTTCCTTTGGTACACTCAATTGAGAAGCTTTTTTTTTTTTTTAATCCACAATTTTGATATAAATGGTAATACTCAATAAGGTAAATATCTAAGAAAAATAAGTGTCATTTGAATTAATAGAAAATATATTTCAGAATTTTTAAAAAAAAAGAAGAAAACTTGTTTTCATTGGGGCTCTAAAACTTAGCGCAACATTTCTTAAAAATTCTTAGTATTGCATTAATTGATTAATTGAGCACAATGTCAAAGCAAGGTTCCAAATCATCAGTATCGCTGAAGGTTCCAGACCACAATTGTAAGCTTTGTCCTCAGCCAGACACTGTAGAAATGGTGCAATGCGATATTTGTGACTCCTGGTTCATAAAACTTGATAAGGTTACAACTTTGTCTAGACGGCAAAGCACTGTCAGCGGTCAAGGATCACCTTCTGCTGCCCAACATGTTTCCTGACGTCATAAAAACTCTTCGCATGCTATACGGCCGTCCGGTACATATAATGCATTCTATGATCGCCAAGGCCAAGTCCCAATCACCTCTAAGAGCTGATAAAATGGAAACGCTTATCGATTATGCCCTGACTATTAGGAACGTAGTGGCCACTATGAAGGCGTCTCATATGACTGCACACCTAAACAACCCTATGTTGCTTCAGGAGTTCGTTGAGGATCCCACTTCACATTAACTGCTAAACTGGGCGACCTTTTCGAAGAGTTTGCCATCTGTCACCTTGCCTGTGTTTTCTGCATGGTTGTATGAGATCGCCGAAGTGGCTTGCTCTGACAACTTGGTCCATGCCAAATCCTACCGAAAAGCGGGTCAATCGACGTAACAACCAACTTTGTACTCATGAGACAGTTCCATCTTACGACGAGAAACTCAATCGCCCCTCAGTTCAGGCCAAAAAATGTTGTGTTTGCAAAGGTACTCACGGCGAGTGAGTATCTACACTTCCAATATATGAGTCGTCCCGAACGGTGGAACATCGTGCGACAGAATAACTTATGCCATACATGCTTGCAAAATCATCCCCATTCTCGATGTCCTTCTGTAGGTAATTGCGGGTAAGGGGGGTGTACATCAAAGCAATCAACTGCTACATAATTATGCAAAAGTTCCAAATAACAACAACACGGCGAGTTCATCAGTGAGTGATAGGGGCAAAAGTGGGATTATTTCAACTGTGGGGTACCATACAAATTCAGCGAGGAGCGGATTATCCTCCCATGTACTATTTCAAATCGTACCGGTAACGTTCTACGGCAAAGAAAAATCTGTTGAAACATTCGCATTTTTAATAATTTCGGGAAAAGAAAAGAGATGTAATGGTTATCGACTTCGAGACATTCGCACTGTGCGCAACTTAGGACTACCCACACAGACTTTGTGTAGCAAAGACCTCAAAAAAAGGTGCCCTTTTTTTGGCGAATCTACCTATACCCTCATACACAAATGCACAGCCAAAAATTCTTATCGGGATGAACTACTGGAAACTAGGCGTGCCATCTAAAATATTTGAAGGCAGTTGGTCACAACCTATGGCATTCAAAACCAGATTGGGATGTTCCGCGCATGGGACGGAGGAAGGATAGAAAATCGAGAGTGGTGGTAGCAATTATAGCGTTCACATTCACAGGGTTATTGCTGATCGAGATCTACACAAGCTCGTAGAGTCCTACTTTTCTATTGATGACATCGGAATACGCATTCCAACGCAATAACTTGTATCAATCGAAGAAAAAAGAGCAATGAGTATCTTGAGAAGCACATGCTCTCGTGTTGGCGAACGTTTTGAAATCGGGCTTCTGTGGAAGTGGAATGCATTTGTTATGCCCAACAGCTATCCAATAGCACTCCGTCGTTTTGAACATCTCGAACGAAGAATGAGCAACGATAACCAGCTTCGCGGTAGTCTAGATGCGAATATATCACATTTATTGCAAAAGGGATACGCAAAAAAGCTAATCGCGTATTGTATTTACCTGTATTAACAGTGAAAAACGCGAATAAACCTTTAAAGACGAAGCTAGTTTGAGACGCGGCTGTAAAGTACAAGGGATACTCGCTCAACGATTTCCTTTTAAAGGGACCTGATCAACTTGTTCCAATTACTATCGTGCTTTATGAATTTCGTTGCGAAAAGGTGGCCATCTGTGGCGATATCGCCGAGATGTTTCATCAAGTGCATATAAAAGAAACCGGTAGGCAAGCACAAAGATTTTTATGGAGTGAAGTCTTTGAAATACAGGTAATGACCTTTGGAACAACATGCTTTCCATGCACTGCTCATTATGTCAAAAACCACAATGCGATTAACTTCAGAAATACCAAACCCAGAGCTATTGAGGCGATAATAGACCACCATTACGTCGACGGTTTTATTGATAGTGTTGATATCGAGGAGGAGGCTATCCAGCTAGCTAGGGATGTAAAGCACATTCATCGAAATGCTGGTTTTCATATTCGGAAGTGGTTATCAAACTCGAATGCAGTGAAGAGAACTATGCAAGCAGAGGGAGAAGTGGCAGAAAGCAAAGCATTTGGTTTAAACGAGTTTGAATATCATTGCTACGGACAAAATTCTAGGAATGCATTGGTGCAAAGCTGCTGACGTATTCACCTCGTACTAAAGTTCCACCACGTCGATATAGACGTATTTTCGAACGTAGGGCCTTCCTACGAAACGGGAGCTTCTAAAGGTATTGATGTCGATCTACCTTCCAATGGGTTTTCTATCACATTTTCTGGTGTTTATTAAGATCCTTCTACAAGATGTTTGGAGAACCGAAATTGGTTGGGATGAATACTTACCTCTCAATCTCTTCAAGCAGTGGCAGCAATGGATAAAACTGTTGCCTAGAGTAACCGAAGTTAGAATTCCACGTTATCACTCTATTCTTAAGGGCGCCGGAGGCATCCATTCAAATTCATACCTTTGTTGTTGCAAGTGAGGATGCCTACGCAGCAGTGTCATACTTTCGTGTTATATAGATGGATAAGATAACCACAACGATAGTAGGTGCGAAGACTAAAGTGGCTCCCAGACGTCCTTTGTCCATACCAAGGCTAGAGCTTCAGGCAGAAGTTTTAGGGTTGAGGTTGACGAACTCTATTTGCGCCGCTCATAAGTTCCCACTTGATCAACGATTTCTATGGTCCGACAATAGAACCGTGCTGGCGTGGCTTCACACTGACCCAAGAGAATTTCAACAGTTTGTGATGCAGAGAGTTGGAAAAATTCTGGAGACGTCAAACCCTTCTGAGTGGAAATTGATCTCTTCAAAATTAAATGTTGCAGATAAGGCGACCAAATGGAAAACAGATGTCGACTGGCAGGAAACTGATGAATGGTTTACAGGTCCCTCATTCCTTCGAGAAACCCAAAGTAATTCTCCGAAAATGTCTTACAATTAATACGGACAGCAAAGAAGAATTCCGGCTCCATCTATTGCAAATAAGTAGTAAAAGCCATAAAGGTAATTGACGAAAACCGTTTCTCCACCTGGACAAAAATGCTTAGGACGCTAGCATGCGCTTTCATGCACGCGGACAAGTAAAGAGGAGTCAGAGAAACAAAAGAAAATCTGGGCAAAGGGGTTGTAGTGTCTTCATCAGCAATAGCACGGTCCGAAGTGCTTCTCTTCCGACAGCCTCAGTTGGAAGTCTATATTGTTAGTTTCTTTTTATTATTTAGGCTATAAATATCAACATGAATTATGTGTAAAGGTTTCTCTGGAATAACTTTTTTTTTTTCAAATTTTCCCCTTGAAGGGTTCATGCCGTATTTTATTATCTGACAGTTCTCACAGTTGTTGATAACTGGTATAAAGGTATGTATGAGTTTACTTTATGTTTGAAAAATATCCCTAATAAACACTTTAAACAATTCTAAATGTGCCATTGTCTGTATATATAGCGCAACGTTTGTTAGGAGGTAAGAATTGCTTAAAAATGTGTTATTTGGATATCGTTCGTCTTTGCTTATTTTCAAACAACATTTGAATTGGCAATGGTATATCTTTGTCAATTTTCTTGAGAGTTAAATATATATGGTCGTAAATTCTCGTCAGCTGAATGTATGGTAGAGCAGCTAGAGTTAGGGTTTGCATGATTATTACTTGTTGCTTCATTAGTTTTTATTTCGACTTCATTATTGGAGGGTTATATTATGATTCGACTAAGGGCGTTTGCATTTAAGTTAAATTTAGTTTTTTTTATACACTAGGTCATAGTCAAATTCTTCGAGTTTCATGCGCCATATCGGTTTGTCACTGCCTGTGGTGCCCTGCGATAAAACCGCGCCTAATGCGAAGTTACTCGCGTCGGTGGTTAAAACAAATGGTTTAGAGAAATCGGATAATGTAATATTGGTTCGTTGATCAGAATAGCTTTGTATAGCTCAAAGATTTGTTTGTACTCGTATTCTTCATCAAATTTTATTGCAAAACCCTTTTTAAGACATTATGTTAGGGGCTTGGTTAAATTTGTAAAGTCTCGGATAAATTTCCGATAGTACCCAAGGAGTCCTAAAAAGGATTTAATTTCCTTTTGGGTTCGTGGTATAGGAAAATCTTGTATAGACTTTATCTTATCAGGATTTGGCTTAATGCCTTGACTGGTAACCATATGTCCAAGCAGTGCTACTTCTTTGTGCAGAAATTTGGTCTTATCTAATTGAATTTTGAAGTTTGCGTGGCGTAATTTATCGAAAACTTTCTTTAGATTTTTAGCATGTCCCTGAAGAGATGTAAAAAAGATGAAAAGAAGATGGCCGAAGTGCATTAAGACTTACTCATAGTGTCCACCCTCTACTGTGAATGCAGTTTTTTTCTATTTCTGCCGGTTCATTTCAATCTGGTCTAAACCACTAGCGAGATGGAGTGTAGTAAAATATATGCTTTGCCATGTTTATTTAAAACGCCATTTATGTTAGGTAGGGGAAATTTGCCGCTAATTGTTTCTTCTTTCAATTTGTGGTAATCGATCATGAGTCGCCATTCTATTTTTCCACTGGTATCCTTTTTTTTTTTGGGACGATCCAGATTGGTGAGCTCCAAGGTGAGTAGCTCTGTCTAATAGCTTCTTGTTCTAACATTTGCTTTATTTGCGATTGGACTTCTTTGTGAATGTGGGGGTAACGATAAGGTTTTGAGTATACATATAGGACTATTCACTTCACTTCAATATTGGTGAAGGTTAATTTTTTCATAGATTGTAAATAACTTATTTCTCTTCAGTGTTGAGGTGAGATTTTCGAATAATATACTCTAGTGAGTATTTGATTTGAATTGGGGTTGTCACCATTAATTCCAAAGTTATTTAGTTCACAGATATATTGTTTACAAAATTTTTTATTGACTTTAGGTGATTGTTAAAGAAAGAGAATTTTGTTTGAATTTGATGCATTAATTACTACTAAGTTATTAATGCATTTGATTTTTTTATATATACTTTCAGGAATAAAGAGATAGGGTGTGATATATATTTATTTTGTTAATAAAAGTATCTCCTTCTTCGACATCAACTGGTAACTTTATATTGGTTTTTGAGTCTGCTGATAGAATATAATTTGGGGACATAAAGTTAAACTTTAATTCTAGGGGTAATTTAGAGTTTTGTTGTTGGCTAAATCAACTTTCGCTCCTAGTGCGGTGAGTGTATCAAGACCTAGCAAACCGTCGAAGTATCCGTGAAAGTGAAACACTAAGAATCTAGTTTCTCCAGGCTGATTGAATTCTACAAAATTGGGTAATCGAACTTCTTTGTTTATTTGATAGGTGTTTAATATAGCTTTTATAACATAATTGATAAATGAGGCTGAGGCTCCTGTGTCAACTAAGAATTTTAATGAACGCCCAAAGGGTGAATAAATGTTTATAAAGGGAAATTCAGTGTCGTGTTTATTTATGTCTATACATATAGGCTGTTGTTCTACCAAGCCAGGTGTTCGAAAATTTCCGTTATCTAGGTCGTGCATTACGTTTAGTAGCATAAGATCTCTTTGTTCGAAATTGTAGTCATAGTATGAGTCTAGCTGTTTATAATTGTTTGTGTCTGCTTTGTAGTTTACGTATTATCTATATTTGTATTATGTAATTCCTGGGTTGTGAATTTCGGAGATCTGTTTTGTCCAAAATTAGTAGGTTGCTGGCTTCTTCAAGTTTGTTTGGTGTTCCCAGAACAGAGTTCCATTGGTTCCACTGGTAGTGAGTTCCGATCTAATGGCGGGCTACAACTCAATATCTCCTCTACATTGTGTATGTATACGAAAATTCAAGGATTACCCGAGGTAAATTTAATAGCATCTGGCACTTTCAATGCCTGAAATACGTCTATTTAAGCATTTTGCTGTGGGACTGGAGGGTGTTGTTCTTGATTAAGAAACATTTTTGTTCCTACTATAATGTTTCATAAATCACTTATTGTATTTCTTTCGTTTCCTATTCTTAAATTATGAAGTGAGTTGCTAAGGCTGTTTAGATTATTATCTGAGTTACTTATCCTTAGGTCACCTAATGTATTATTTTCTTGTTCTAACTTATTTATTTTATCAATATTATATTTTAGTTGACTGACTGAATTGTCACTTAATTATACTTTCTCAATTGTATTTTGTTTAATTTTGATCTATTGGAAACTTGCAGATAGTAGATATAAAAAAATTAAAATTAAAATTAATTGATATAATTTAATATTGTAATAAAAAAACTGTATCTAATAAATACTCAAAACGTACACATATTACACAAATTACTTTTACAAAATAAAAACCTTGAAAAATGTGGAAATTTTCATCGCGTTCTGATCAGAAAGGTGTTCTGGAGCATATTCTTAAAGACCAATCCAACTTCAAAAATACTTGAGCATAACATCGACAGAAAGCTATCTGTCAGGTCGTCTTCTTGTTCTGGAAGTGAAGAACGCACTTGATCATAGTGAAGAACGCACTTGATCATCAAGCAAGGATTAGACGAGGAGATGTTGAAGAAGTTTTGGAAGAGGAAGATTTTGATGAAATTTTTAATCTGTTGTAAGGAAGATATTTAACTTACCAAGGTAAATTAGTTGACGCTATCGACAATGCAAACTCATCATCTAAGGAGATGATTGTGGAAAGTGTAAATCCACAGGTGCTTCTTGATATGAGTTTTCGTTACACCAAATTCAAATTCCGCATTTCAAGGGGTCGTACAGAAAATGGCGGACTTTTCATGATGTATTTTTGTCTTTAGTTCACACCAATAAACAGCTAGATGAAATTCAAAAACTTCACTACTTAAAATCCTCCCTTACATGTGAAGCTATTGATTTACATATTGGTATAAAAGTTGCCCGGTTTTACTCAGCGTTTGTGGTAGGAAAAGCTAGATAGTCCGAAGGAGTTGCCCATACTAACAAAATTTAAAGAGTTCCTTGAAACGCGATTTCGATCCTTGGAAGCAAAGCAGTAGCTGGAACGAGTGGATCGGTTCTTCCACACAAAGCTGTTTCTGTAGAGAAAAAAAATGCTATTTCACATCGGGAAGTAGCAGTTTGCATGTCGGTTATGTTGTAGAGGTCAACACTCTCTTAGGACTTGTCAAACGTTTCTTGACATGGAGATCTGAAAACGATCCAAGGCAGTAGATAGAATCGGAGTTTCTGGGAACTGTTAGGCATACAGTCACAAGACAGACCAATGTCAAAGCAGCGTGCGCTGCTATTACTGCATACAGATACACCATTCTCCGCTGTAAGTTAACACGTTATACTCCGTCGGACCATGCTATTTGTTTTAACGGAAAGATAGCATTAATAGATTCAGAGAAAACATTAAAAAAAAATTCCTATCGAACTGTTCACACGATCCTTCATAAGATTCCAGAATCCTTACCACTTCAAGCGACCCTTCATGGAATTCCAGAATCCTTATCTCATTATTCACATGACCTAGGCACAGTTTTATTTTCGTCATCACAGTGTAATCGTTTTAAGAAGTTTTAAGTATTTTTTAATAGACAAATAAAGTTTTTCTTAAAAGAAAGTTTAAAAACCGAATTATTAATTTTCATGTTAATAACAAAGGTCCAAACCTACAATTAATTATACAAACACAACTATAGGTGCACAAATTTTGCATCCAAAAATAATTACCAACCAACCTAAAGTTATCTCTTCTAAAGCTCAACAGCCAAGTTCTCTTTTGGCAACAAAAGTGGTTCGAGTCAGGTCTTCAAGTGGAAACTATTTTCATCTTAGAGCATTAGTCGATCATGAATCTGAAGCAACGATTACCTCCCAATCAGCTGTACAATTGCTAGGGTTTTATCAATGGCAAACGCTCATTAAAATATCTGAATTGGGAAAAATTATCAGTGGTTCATGTCAGCAGTATGTAAGTCTTACCTTTGGGTCGCTGGTTACGCCTTTCGAGACTAATACCCCAGCCTATGTGTCTAAGTCCCTGACTGGTCTTTTGCCGTCCAAGCTTTTAGCTCTTTAAAATTGAGAACACATCCAGGGTTTAAGGTTAGCTGATCCACAATTCGATAAGCCTACGATTACCCTGAATTTATTTTAGGATCCATTGAATCAACAGGAATCAAAGTTAGGTTGGCTTCTCCTCAGGAAAACAATTTCGCAAAATAGAGAACCTGTACATAGCTTCTTACATGTTCTCGATAATGACACTCAGCTGCGAAGGTCCTGGAAACTTGAGGAGTTGCCTTTTAACACTAAGAAACTACGAAAGACAAAACTGGTGAAAAGTATATTATAACACATTAAGAAGATTGGCTGATGGTCGATATGAGGTATCGTTTCTATTTAAAACCGGATGTAAGCCTGGGTTTGATGCTTTGAATGTTAATTGCCTTACGTAGGTTTCATCACGTGCAAGGAAGATTCTAGGAAAACGCCACACAGCACTAGGAGCATTCCAAGTGTTTAAAGCAAGGCAAGGAGCTTTGTCAGATGGCAAAAGTTGACGGAAAGAATACTGGGATACATCACACCATTTCTTTGTTCCTCACCATGCGGTATTTAATGAATCAATCAGAACTACGAAGCTTTGTCGCAGTATTGCGTACTGCAAACAGTTTGTACGAAATTGCCGGGCAACAGCTGGAAAAAGAGACAGAGGATCTACTAAATGTAGATCTAATCAGAAAAACAACAAAACTTGAGGAATTTCTCAAGGAGACACTGCCATGAAGAAGGTAAGTTACCTTGAGCGATGTAAGCGAATTCAATCGGTGACCAACTACTTCGTACGTGAGTGGAGCAAAGGATATATGTCCAAGATGAAACAGCGCCCGAAGTGAATAAGACGGAAGCCCGAAAAAGTTTCTATTTGCCATCAAATATCGCAAGCAAAAAGTAAGACATTTAAACGACACAACACAATTTAAATAAATAATAATAATAAAAACAACATAATACATCAGCTGCAAACAATTCATTCTCAACCGAAAGTAATAACAATATGCAGCCAACAGCAAACGAGTTAGCAGCAAGTCAAAAAGAAACCGAGGAGCTCACGCTACGAATGGTTTATCAAAAACTTGATACCGTGGAAAAATTAAACAATCAGTTCCTGCTTTTTATGACTGAACTGCGACGAGAAAACGGTGAGCTAAAATCTAGAGCTCTTGCATTCAAAAATATACTTAATTGGCAGCAACAACTTCAACTAAATAGCTGCATTGAAATAACTGGGGTGCCCGACGTCAATGACAAAAATGAGAAAGCCGAAACACAGCAAATTTTTAGTAATGCTTTGTCTATTGAGGTTCCATATGAAAAAATAGACAAATGTTACTTGAAAAAAGTGCAGAAAAAGAATTCAAATGTCGGCGATGGTCGAAGCTCTTCTAACGAATGAATATCGGTCATTTGTTTAAGCTTCTCTGATTCCTCTCTTAAGCAACGCATTATGAGGGAGAAGTCAAAGAAGAAGAGTATGTTTAATTCAAGTGTGCTTGGAAGTGGCAGCAGCGTCCCTGGGGGCAGCAGTGATGGTAGCAGCGGCAGCGACAAAATTAAGAAAACTGATGTTTATATTAATGATGCGCGCACAAAGTATACACGAGCGTTGTTCATGTTGGAAAAAGATGCGAAAAAACAGAAGGGGTTTAAGTACTACCTTGATCAAAAAAAAAAAAATAATAATAATAATAATAACCACCGTGTGGCGCTTCCATGTTCTGATTTGAGTTCTGTTTTTGTTGTTGGTACATCTGTTGTTGACATTCCCTCTAAATCTTAGCGTCATAGCTTGACATTTACAAAAGTTACGTGTTTCGGCAACGATTCTCTAAAGAAAACGGTCGTTTACCAGTGGCACGAGCGGTTCAAAAGTGGTCGTGTGTCAATCGAAGATGATAAACGCAGTGGCAGACCATCAACATCGAAAATAATGTTGAAGTAAAAGAAATGTTGGTCAATAACCGCAAATTAACCATCAGAGAGATATCGGAGGACTTGAACATTGCCTATGATTCCGTCCAAGACATTTTTGTTAATTTTTTGGGTTTCCGTCGTGTAGAAGCAGAGTTGGTGCAAAAAAGAGACCGTGTTGACGTCGCAAAAGAGATGATTTGCGAGGCTGAACCCGATCTCACATTCATCAAAAGGATCATTACTGTTTATAAGTAATTAATATTTATAAGTACGACACGCAATCCAGACATCAGGCAAGTGAATGGCGTTCACCAAATGAGCCGAGACCAAAAAAACCACGTCATTTTCAGTCAACAAAGAAAGTAATGCTCACGGTTTTCATGGATTACAACAACATGATAACGCTACGTCGCACAGTGCCATCATTATTCATAACTTTTTGACGAAAAATGCAACAAATACCATCCAACATTTGGCTCCATGTGACTTCTTTCTGTTCAATCGAGTTAAAAAACCACTACGGGGAACGCGTTTCAGCAGCCGAGAGCAAGTAATGGAAAAATTGCAGGAAGCTCTAATGGACATACCGAAAACCGAATATAAAAAATGTTTCGAGGATTGGATCAAGCGCTGGCATAAGTGTCGATGGGGTTTACTTTGAAGGGGACAATACAGATTTAGATGAATATACTTATACTTTTAATTTTCTGAATAAATTCCGAAATTTTGTGGATCAAGGTAGTATTTGTGGTATAGAAATAACCAAATATTAATGAGAAAGATTGAAGGTGGAAAAATAATTGCAACAAGATCATTTGATGATCTTGCACTACTTTAGTGCATTTTCTTTTTTTACTTTCCCTATTTTATAAATTACTTTTCATAAAGAGTTGATTGATTTTTCCACCTACAGTCTCAAAAACACAAATTGCGAAGAAATTTTTACTAACACATTGTTTTGCATAAGCAAATTCCTTTTCATTCAACAAAATATAAGTTTGAGAGAGAATTTTGCATCGCTTGTATCTCATCTAGTTTCTTTTCTGTGCATCCCTGATTTCGTTGTTATCTCCGAAATTTGGATTTACGATTTTGAGAAAAGAGACTACGAGTTACCGGGATTTAATGAGAATTACGATGCGGAAAGTGTTGGATGCTTTGTCAAGCAAGATTATGAGGTTTTCGATGTGTCGAAGCTAGATTTTCTGTGTGCAGATGTTTTAAACGTTTCTTTCAAAATCAAAGATGAGATCTATGTCATATTATATGTCAAAAGATTTGATAATTCTAGGCGTTTTTAATATCAATATCTTAGAATATAGTGATATTGTCTCGGATTATTTGGACATTCTAGCTAGTCATGGGTTGTTTTCTTTTATAACCGAAATTACTAGAAGTAAATCAGGAAAGTGCTTGGACCATATCTATGGACGTTTCGCGTCCTCATCTATCGGTTCCTTTGAAAAGGGTGTTTTCGATCTGGAGATCACTGACCATGCCATGATAAGTTTGCTAATTGACATTAGGAAAAATAACGAAATTTCAGATTCTGGTACTTTTAACTTAGCAAACATTTTAATATTCACAGTTAGTTCAAACAAATCTGAAAAACAAAATCCAAAAATCTTGGATTACGCTAAGTTTATTAAAAAAAAGTTAAGTTTAAAAACGAGTTAAGAATAAAATGTTCAAAGCACCCTAATAAACACCATCTAAAAACAAAAACCAAAAAAATTTGCTCCGAATTGATGAGGGAAGTCCCAGCTTGTCGAGAAAGTTATTTTAGTAACAAATTCAATCAAGCAAATGGCAATCTGAAATATGAATGGCAGTTAGTTAATAGCATTCTCAATAAAAAAAAAAAAAACCCAGCAAGTAAACATCAAACTGCGGTACGCGTTAATGATATATTGGTTCCGGACAAACTTGGCATTTGCTTACTCTTTTAACAACTATTATGCAACCATATCTGATAATATGCAAATGAATTCTACCTACTCTTGTTGCACACTTTGTAGTCCTGTTTGCAATCTTGTTGAACCCTCTCAGAGACAGAGCTTTTTATTTGAGCCGATAACTGGCCTTGAACTCTTAAAAACAATTGGTAAAATAAAAAATTCAAACTCTTCTGGGGCTGATGGTATATCAAAACTAGTTCTTAAAAATATTACATGCTTCTTAGTTGACGTGCTGGCGCATATTTTCAATAAAAGCGTTTTTTCTGAGGTATTTCCGAATGCACTTAAATGTGCGGATGTTTTACCTATCTTCAAAATTGGATCGACAATTGAAACGTGTAATTATAGGCCGATCTCACTCCTACCCTCAGTCAGCAAAATTTTTGAAAAAGTTATGAAAAATAGAATAGTGAGTTTTTTAAATAAAACGAAATTTTTTAGTGATGTTCAGTTTAGTTTTCAGAAAAAACAAATCTACAGAAGATGCCCTTTTACACTTCTATTCTCAAATATTTGCCAACATTGACAAAAGCAAAATATACCGCTGGGTTATTTGTTGTTATATCAAAAGTCCTTGATATGGTGAACCATGATATACTGCTAGGTAAGATTGAAAACTTGATTTTAGGGGTTTTGTATGTGATTGGTTCAGATCATACTTGAAAAACAGAAAAAAAAAGAGTGAAAATTGGTGATATCAGGAGCGAATTAAAAATTCGGTATCTAGGAGTTCCTCAGGGATTTGTTTGGCACCTATCCTCTTTTTAATTTACATCAATTTGTTGTTTAAATTGGATTTTAAGGGCTTGCTGACAGCTTTTAACGGGTGATGGTGGTTTTGCTTATGGTACAGATAGTATTTTGAACCTTTCCGCAGACATAAATTTGGATCTGTTTTTATTAAAAATATGGTTTGCAGAGCATAAGTTGGTTATAAGCTCTAAAACTAAAATTATGTTTTTTAATCTGTGAGATTTATACTCTCTTATTGCTCTTGCAAGCCCAGATCTTCCTCTCAGAGTTTAAATAGTTGTTTCGGTTGCAGCGGTAAATGTTTTCAAATTGAAATTGTGAATGATTTTAAATATTCGGGGCTTATCATTGATTCTAGGATAAGTTTTTATAACCACACATAATATTTGAGGCATTATTTTCGTGGCACACTAAGAAATTTTTATTTTCTGGGCAATGTTTGCTCTTTTAAACTGTTGAAAAAGATATATTATGGTATATTTAATTCGAGACTGCAATATGGAATTGCCTGTTGAGAGGTATATATATTTCAGCAAAAATAGCCTCTTTTGATACTCCAAAAACACATCTTTATGAAAATTAGCTATAAGCCCCGCTTTTATACCAGTTTTCGACTATTCAGAGACTTGAGGGTTCTTCCAGTCCGTCACTTGTACTGCTATAAAGTTCTAAAGATTTTTTATTTAACCTAAACTTCAGACAAATCGCCAATTGCAGTTTACGTCATAATTTATTAAATCAATTCACTGCACCCGTTTCTCGTACAACCGGGTTTCGTTTATAGTGTTTCATTCTGTCGGTTTTTTAACAAGCTTCCACATTTTATCCAAACGATTACTTCTCATCTTGTCTTTGTAAAATTTTGTAGAAAATTAGCTCTTTTCCCTTGATGTTGGGAGTGTTGAATCTCTGTTTAATATTCTTCTTTGATATTTTGGTGTAATGTTTAGTTTTCGGTTTTGTTTTCATGAAAATGTGTATAGACTAAATGTTAATTCTTGTTGTCACAATATGTATGATTAAATTTATGGGGCTACCCCACCCATTTTTTCTTTATTAAAGCTTTAATAAATAAATAATGTGATTATTATTTCGTTTAATGTAACTGGATTTTAAGAAATAAATAATAATAATAATAATAATAATAATAATAATAATGATAATAAATTCACATAAAAAATTAAGCTCATTTTTTTCTTATTAGAATGATTTATTAGTTTAATTAAATACAAATGATTAGAATTTGTTTATCCTAGATTTTCCTACACAGCACAACCCACATACTCAATCACACAAAATCATTCATCCAGGACAACGTTGCGGAGTTCCGAAATTCCAAAATGGCGACAGAATTGGAGAATCACAACCCCGACGGCATTTTTAGGTCCAGTAGCACTCAACGTTAGCCACTCAATTAACAACACAACACAATACTTTAACCTATCAACAGGTATAAATTTTTAAAGTATTCTAAAGTTTACAACCCGAAAATACAATAATATATTGTTAAAATATTTTGAACTAATTTACAATATAATCTTAATATGAATTCCATTTCTCGTGAAAAGAAATTGCAACAACCATTCAGAAGAAGGCAAGTTCATGGTTTTACCTAAAAGTACTTTGAAAGGGATTTCAGCCATCATTAAAAAAAAAAAAACAGTCTGGCCGCAGCCTTAAAGCTATACGCATCGACAGTCACATAGTGTATTTCGATTCGGTTACGACAGAATCTAAATATCGGCTTAAAATCCATAAACGATCGAGATCACTGTCCTGTACAAAAAAAGAGCTAAGTCTTTTCCGACAATGGCCAATACAAAAAAAAAAAAATTCTCGCTCTAACTACTGGAGCCCTCTCCAATGTCTTTCGGACAGTGACAATGAAACCGATCATATGGACGAAATTATATTGCCAAAGTAAAAAAAATAAATGTTTCTCCAATTAATGTGGTACAAAAAACTACTGAATATGTGCACCGTTTATTTATTGGGTCTATAACTTCGTGCAGTTAATAGATGGCGTAACTTGTATTATTTTATTGTTATTATTCCATTGGGACATACGTTGGAAAGCTACTGTCATTGTACGTCATTTCAGTATATGTCATTTATTTGAAGCGTAAACAACAATATTTTTTTTTCACTCAAATATGTCGAACTTTGTGCCTGAAGAAGTGTTTTTGCGGGGAGTTCTTCTTCATTACTTAAATATGAAGAAAACTGCTGCCGAAAGTCATCGTATTTTGGTGGAAGTTTATGGTGAACATGCGCTAGCTGAGCAAACGTGCCAAAAGTGGTTT
Source organism: Volucella inanis (assembly GCA_907269105.1). Taxonomy (NCBI): domain Eukaryota; kingdom Metazoa; phylum Arthropoda; class Insecta; order Diptera; family Syrphidae; genus Volucella; species Volucella inanis. The sequence goes on from OU026155.1 coordinate 62,121,427, forward strand.
TCACGATTTAAAAGTAGTGCTGGGCAGCCAAAAAAGTTTGAAGATGAAGAACTGGAAGCATTACTCTATGAAGATTGATGCCAAACATAAGAAGAGCTCGCAGAATCTGTGGGTGTCACTCAAGCAGCCATTTCAAAATGTTTAAAAGCAGCTGGATATATTCAAAAGCAAGGAAATTGGGTTCCACATGAGCTCAAGCCGAGAGAAGTCGAAAGGCAGTTTTGCATGTCCGAAATGCTGCTGGAACGCCACAAAAGGAAGTCAGTTTTGCATCGGATTGTTACTGGTGATGAAAAATGGATCCATTACAACTCCAAGCTCACAAAATTATATGTGAAATCCGGCCAACCAGCCAAATCAACGGCAAAGCCGAATATCCATGGCGGGAAGGTAATGCTCTGTATTTGGTGGGATCAGATGGGTGTGCTGTATTATGAGCTGCTAAAACCAGGTGAAACCATCAATGGACAACGCTACCAAACACAATTAATCCGTTTGAAGAGAGCAGTAGCCGAAAAACGCCCGGAATATGCGACCAGACACGAGGCAATAATTTTCCATCATGTAAACGCTCGGCCCCACGTTGCTATTCCGGTTAAGAGTTATTTGGAAAACAGTGGATGGGAAGTCTTACCCCACCCGCCTTATAGCCCAGACCTTGCCCCCTCTGACTACCATTTGTTCCGGTCGATGCAGAACGCCCTCACTGAAATACGGTTCACATCAGAGCAGAATATCAAAAATTGGGTTGATTCATTCTTGGCTGCCAAGCCGGCGCAATTCTTTTGGGATGGGATCCACAAGTTGCCAGAAAGATGGAAAAAAGGCATAGCTTTAGATGGACAATACTTTGAATAATACTATTGTACATGTTTTTCTTAAATAAACGTTCAAATTTTGGAAAAAAACCGTACGAATTAAAATATATACCCAATAGTTCACTTTGAATAATACTATTGTACATGTTTTTCTTAAATAAACGTTCAAATTTTGGAAAAAAACCGTACGAATTAAAATATATACCCAATAGTTCACTTAATATCTCTGATTATGCTATTAAAAAAATGACCATCGAAATAAAAATTATGTGTAACAGTATGGATTCATACAATAGTGTTCTAACTAAACTGCAAAAAGACAATTGTCAATTCTTTACACACGATATTAAAAGCGATAAAGTTTTTAAAGCTGTTTTATATGGCTTAGGTAATATTGATATTAAATCATTGAAAAGCGAATTAATAAAGCTCGGGCTTAAGTGCAAGGACTTAAAGCCAATAAGTAAAACCTACGATCATTATAAAGACACATTTTATATAATTTATTTTGAAAATGGCAATGTAAAGCTCAGTGATCTAAAGAAAAAATACAGAACTATTTTTCACATGCAAATGAACTGGAGCTATTACCGCAAAAACAATAATCGGGTGACACAATGCCGTAACTGCCAAATGTTTGGTCACGGCGAACACAACTGCCACATTAAAACATATTGTAGCATCTGTACTGGTCCACACAAGACTGTGGTATGTAACACTAACAACATTAAAGTGAAGTGCGCAATCTGCAAGGGGGAACATAAATCCACTGACAGTCCATGCAGAAGTAGAAATAAGTACTTGGAGATAAGACAAAAACACACAGCAAAAAACAATCGCTCTACATCACACACGTCGAAGTTGAACGAAAGCATGAGAAACACCAACTTTATTTCGCTTCAATCGATGAGTGATTTTCCTGCTCTTCCAAATGTAGTTGCTGCGAACCAGGTGGAATTAGAACGTTGCAATGTTTAGCAGCATTCTTGGCAGCATGTAGCTTCACCATCTCCTATAAACAACAACACTCAACACACCGCCAAGAATGATTTATTCTCAATAGAAGAATTGAACATTCTTGTTATGGAAATGATAAATAAATTAGGTGCTTGTAAAACTAAACAAGAACAATTTACTACCATCGCACAATTAACTACTAAGTTCCTGTACTCTAATGTTAAGTAATTTAGTAAATAGTAACTTAAATATTGTAACATGGAATGCAAGAGGTACAGGGTTTTCCAATAGGGACTTGACAACTTTGAATTTAATTTGTGAACGCACTCTTTCACTAATCATCAAACTGTCACTGTCAATTTATTCAGTAAACTCAACATGGTAAAGTACACTAACGAGCAACGTCTGCAAATTATAAAAATTTTCTACAGATATTCGGAGTCGCAAAATAATCTACAGTGACGAAGCTCATTTTTGGCTCAATGGATTCGTCAATAAACAAAATATGTGTTATTGGTCGGGTGAAAACCCACATGTGCTTCATGAATCACCACTTCATCCACAAAAAATAACTGTTTGGTGCGGTTTGCATGCCGGCGGCGTTATTGGGCCATATTTTTCCATCGACGATAAGGATCGTCACGTTACTGTGAATGGTCAGCGTTAACGCGCCATGATCAATGATTATTTTTGGCCCGAATTGGAAGATATGGACTTGGACGACATGTGGTTTCAACAGGATGGTGCCACAAGCCACACAGCACACGCAACAGTCGATTTATTGAGGAGTAAGTATGGTGAGCGTGTTATCTCAAGACATGGGCCAGTCGATTGGCCGCCTCGTTCGTGCGATTTAACGCCGCTTGACTATTTTCTGTGGGGCTACGTTAAGGTCATTGGTTTATGCCAACACGCCGACGACGTTGGAAGAGCTCAGAGCCAACATTGAACGCGAAATAGCGGCCGTTTCGGCCGAAATGTGTGGCCGAGTCGTTGAAAATTGGGTGCAACGAATCGACCACTGCAAACGTGCCCGAGGTGGCCATATGGACGAAGTCGAGTTCCATTCATTAATGTTTTGATTGTACTTCAAGCCAATAATAAAGTTTTTGAAATATATCAAATGGTTTACCTTTTATTTGAAAAAAAAAAATTGTCAATTCCATATAAGAAAACCCTATATTAGACAAAAACATGTTGAATTCCTCAATTTTCTAAATGTACACAATGTTGTTAGTCACAGTTAGACAGTTCTTATCGAATTTCATGGCCCTCCTATAAATGCTATCGAATAGATAGGGAAAATAGACGAGGAGGTGGTGTGGCGATTCTAATAAGGAAATCAATTCAACATAGTTTTCTAAGAAGTTTGAATACGCAATATGTCGAGAACATAGGTTTAGAAATAATGATAAGTAATGGATCACTTCTTAAAGTCTATTGTGTGTATTTCACAGGCGGAAATTCTAGGCCAGTTATTAAACAAAGATTACGATCGGATTTACGAAAATTATTCAATCTAAGCGGTGATTTTTTAATAGGTGGTGATCTCAATTGTAGACACAGAGATTGGGGTTGCATCCGAGCAAATTCTTGGGGGTGGTAACGTTTTGTGAGAACTGCTTACCCTTGTACCTGTCCGTGTTCTGTCACCATCTAGTCCAACTTATATCCCAGCTGATTCTCGTGGTGGTCCATCTGTTCTTGATTTATTTTTTACTAACTTATCTAGTCAATTCTAGATAAATCATTCAATAAATGATTTACCGTCCGATCACAGTTTTTCAACTCAGTTGTCAACTTCCGTGTTCCGTAAACAAAATTGTGCAATACTTCCTTGATATGAAGAATGCTAATTGGGCAGTTTATTGTAGAGCAATGAGACTTAAACTGGGAAATTTATCCACAGACTTAGAAACCATATCTAATACAGACGACATTGATATTATTGTTAACGAATTTTTTGACTACATTTTAAATTCTGCTGAGTGTAGCATACCAAAGATAAAAAAAATATTATTTTATGAAACTCCAAGACAATGTTTTAGAAATAATTAAGTTGAGAAATATGCATAGGAGAAATTGGCAGAGGTTTAGACAACCCATTTCGCAAAGGCTTTTAAAATACTTTAATAAACAAATAGCTGAGCTAATTTCAAATAAGCGCAATGAAGAATGGAACAAGAAACTGAGTTTACTTGACAAGGCTTCTAAACCTTTCTGGAATATTGCTATAGCAAACAAAACAAAAAATAAGCAAATCTCATCTCTAGTGGAAAATGGTAATGTTTCTGACACTGACACACAAAAAGCCAATGTTCAAATCATACTGTTTCGCAACACCTTAGTGATGCAAATACTGAATCAACTGTAGAAAGTTCCCTACAAAGTTTTGATTCTACTGCATGTGAAACTTCAGCAAGTGAACTTGTGAGCGAGGCAGATATAAAATATATAATACATAAACTAGCTATTAAGAAAGCCAGTGGATTAGACAATATAAAACATTTATATCTTAAAAACATGCCGAAAAGTGGGTATAAATATGTAAAGTTTTTAATAAATTGTTATCTGAAAATGCAATATTTCCCCAATTCCTGGAAAGAAGCCAAAATAGTTCCTATATTGAACGTCGGAAAACTTCCCGATAAACCAGAAAGTTATAGGCCTATTAGTTTGCTCAACGGCTTAAGCAAAATTTATGAAAGGGTATTAAAAATTAAATTGTTAAATATTATTGACGAACGAAAAATCTACCTTGATGAGCAGTTTGGATTTAGACGAAATCATAGCAATTGCCATCAGGTGCTCAGAATATGCAACAGTATCAATGAAAATCATCACAAGGGAAAATAATATAGGTCCGTACTTGGACTTATATTATGTAACTTGTATACATCAGATGTACCAGATTTACCTCAGTGTGAACTAGCTATGTATGCTGACGACACAGCGATTTTTTCGTCGCATTTGTTTGGTCTTAATATTAAAATCAATCTTCGAAATGCGATCTAAATCATAATTTGTTATTATAGTAAATGGAAGATAAAAGTAAACGCGTAAAAGGTTCAACCTATTTTTTTCACAAGGAAAAGAAAGAATTGTTTCTTGCCGTCCAATTAACTAGTCCTAAATGGTCATCAGGTTGACTGGGAGCAACATGTCAAATACTTAGGTGTTTACCTTGGTGCCAAATTAATCTTCAAGGAACATATAACAAAAACTTTAAATAAAATTAGTATTGGCATTAGGATGTTATATCCTTTTATTAACAGGAACTCCTTATTATCAGTTGAAAATAAAATATTGTTACATAAAGTAATCTTTCAGGCAATTCTGTTATATGGATGTCAAGTATGGGGTAAATGTGCTAATTGTCACATAAAAAAAATTACAAATTCAACAAAATAAGCTCCTTAAAATGATGCTGAATCTACCTTGGTATTACTCAACTTCCGATCCTCACGTGAAGGCCGATGTTGAATTGATTTCCTATAGAATACGCACGCTTGATGGAACGTTTACCACACGTTGTAATTTCTATAATAACTATTCAATAAATCAATTAAATGTTGCACTTCATGATTAGTTTCAACATGCTTATTTTAATGATTCAATAACGAAAAGTTTTGTTATGTCAATTTTCTATTTGTTCATTTATTAAAAATTTACTTTACATTTTTATTGCATTGTATCCGTTAATCAATTTCTGTTACAATAAATTTAAATATTTGTTCTTTATGTATTTATTAATTAATTTCTTTATTAATTTATATATTTATGTATTTATTTATTTATTTATTTATTTATTTAATTAATTATATATTTATTTAATCAATTATCTATTTATTTACTTAGCAGCGTGTAACTGTCACCCAAGCTTTGTAGACAAGCGAAAGGGCTTACCTTGAATATGTTCTTACAGCCATGTCTACCATAATGGGGAACCATGTACAATGTTTATGTTTTTCTCAATTGGAGCATACATCAGCAATTTTTCATTCAAAAGATCAAATATTGAGCGAATTGGCCATTTTGTCACCCTGAGGTAGGTTTTCATTGTCTGCGGCATGCAAATACCAAAACATTGGATAAAAGGACGTTGTGTGTATCCTCGTTCACTTCCCCATACATTTGGTAGTGGCGCATAACCACTCAAGATGAGGATTCCAATAAAACAATATATTTCGCCGGATGTTACAGAAAAACTAGTGTTGGTATGGTTACTTACTGCATATTTAACCCTATTGTTGACGATGTGCTGATCTACTTCCGAGGCCTTTACTTTATTGCTTTATGTTTACTTGTAAAGGGTTTTCCAATAGGGACTTGACAACTTTGAATTTATTTTGTGAACGCACTATTTCACTAATCATCAAACTGTCACTGTCAATTTATTCAGTAAACTCAACATTTTCATTATGGTAAAATACGCTAACGAGCAACGTCTGCAAATTATAAAAATTTTCTACAGATATTCGGAGTCGGTGACTGCAACTTTAAGAGCGTTAACTCCAATTTTCGGTCCTAATTCTCGCCCTAGTAGATAGGCAATAACAAGTTTAGTGCAAAAATTTGAGTCTACATATTCATTGTGAGATGTTGCCGTGTCAGTGAGACAACGGGTTGGTCGAAGTGTCGAAAATATCGCTGCCGTTCAGACGTCCGTAGCAAACGATTTAAATCAGTCAATTCCACGGCGTTCTCAAGAATTGGGCATCGCTCAGACCACATTTACTTATTTAGTTATTTATTTATTTATTTACTCATTTATCAAAACTTGTTTTTTTTTTTTGTTTTTTTTTTTTGTTATTTCCCTTCAACACTCAAAATTGTTTTAACATATATTTACTAAAGCCAATTAAATTATTACAGTTGAAAGATATAAATGTCATATCATATCACAGTATTGTAAATTGTGTGGTGACAAACCTTTGTAATATTATTAACGAATATAAAAAATCTATCTATCTATCTATCCATTAAAAAAAAAAAAACCGTTAGCGAAAATTATAAAATAACACCAAAAATTGGAATTTCTTATGAAAATAATTTTAATGATTTTTTTTGCATTTTCTCAATAATTTTTTTTTCTTTAAGCACTTGTACTCGAATATCACTTTCGCGAAAACAAAACACACGATGAATGTATATCAATATATACACACAAACATGAGGGTATTCGGTTTTGTAATCGCGCCGGTGTACACAATTCCATACGAAATATTATAGAATTTTCGGGAAGGCAAAAAAGATAAATTAAAAAAAAACAATTACCTTTTATTATTTAACATCACAACATCTAAAAAGAAGGGGGAAAATAAAAAACTCACAGAAACTGAACAACATTCGTGACGCACATTGACCTAATTTGGGTCTAATTTAAACCTAGATGTCAAACTCTACTAATACTTTTGCAAGCTCTTAACTCAGCTCACAGACTTACTGTGATTGAATTACCAACACTTTTACATCTCTATAACCTGCCAGAATTTGCTGGAATGAGAGCAATTTACAAGTAAAATTGCTAGAATGAGAACGATTTACGTGCGTGTGCGCAATGTGAATGACTTCTTTTGAGTAAAATGGGTGGGTTTTGTGTAAAATGGGTGGTAAATTGCTATTGATAAGTTAGTTAATCTACGGTTTGGGCTAACGATCAAAACAAACTATTGCACTATTGCACAACAAAGCAAATCATTTCATTTCATTGTTTCATCCCTTTGCTTTGTTATGTCACCACCCATGTCACCTACATGTAATGTTCCATATTATTAACTTACACGTTCTTGATTATTTACATGCAAATACTCACACAATCCACAACTCTTATGTCAAAAGAGGTACGGCATACTCCAACTGCAATTGGGTACAGTAAGATACATGATCGAAAACACTTGCGGATGAAAATCATCCACCGGGCAGAAGCATATTCGGAAATATAATATACGAGTACATTCCATTTTAAATAATTATTGTCCTTAGTAAAATTGTTATCTCTATTAAAACTAATTTCAAATATAACAACTTGATCCGAATGTAAACAAATAAACATAACGTAAGATTAAAGCTTTAAAATTAAAAATGGATGTAATTTCTGGAAGAATAAATTAACTCTCTTTGCTTTTACACCAAGTCGAAAAGACGTGTTTGCCTTAACCCATATATGCCCAGAACTATTTTTATATAAAAAAAAAAAACTTATCATTTTTGGTTATTGTAGTCTATTAGAATGTATAAATAACTATATAAAGTCTATTGTACGTTATTGTGTAAATATGGCTTCTATATGCATGAAATGAATTGAGGGAAAAAATATATGTATAAGAAAAAAATAAACAAGTGGAAGCAAATATATTTTTATTACAAATATTGCATATTATTTTAGGAATGGATTTCGACAAAACACTTTTCATGAATATGGACATTGCATTTTCCGCATATTTTGGTGGTTTTAATTTTGCAAACTACACATAGCCTGTAAAAATCAGATGATCCAATGATGTTTTACGAACGGAAGCAGAAACGGTTCTTTTAACATTTTGCACGGGTCCAGGTTGTGATCTTATTGTTCCGGAGTAAGAATCTGTAATTTGGTGACTAGAGGAAAGTTATTAATCGTAACGTCAATAAGCAAAATAATATAGGCATGTACAATTTCTTGTTCCTTATACCAATGCGATACGCTTCTACAATGGCATCAAGTCAGTCTACCCGCACATAAACTTATTATACTGCCTGATGACATTTGGTTGATCAATATCTATTCTTGCTTTAGCCGCCACCAAATATCTTTTGGGTTTTTGTACAGGATGACCACCATACTCATTTGACAACAGTGTCACCACACTATTATCATTCCACCTAACATATGTGCTATGTTGTCATTTGCGTCAAGCTTAAAATCATAAGAACCTCTTTGTTTTTTTTTTTTTTTTTTTTTTTTTTTTTGCAAAGTTTAACGTCCAAAAAGGGCAATTGTCAACTTAATGTTGCGAACTTTTATATTTTGTTCACTCAAGTTGCTAACAAGCATTGAAGATGTAAAAAAATTGTTGCAGAAAAATGAAAACTGAGTATCTGGAAACGTTTTCTGTATGATCCCAGTAAGATTTGTAACAACATGTTCACCGAGCCCTATTCCTGCATCCGTTCTTTCAGAGCGTAGCTGATACATATCTGCTTGTAGACAGTATCTTAGCAGCGTGTAACTGTCACCCAAGCTTTGTAGACAAGCGAAAGGGCTTACCTCGAATATGTTCTTACAGCCATGTCTATCATAATGGAAAACCATGTACAATGTTTATATTTTCCTCAATTGGAGGAAGGACGTTGTGTGTATCCTCGTTCACTTCCCAATACATTCGACGTCTTGGTAGTGGCACATAACCACTCAAGATGAGGATTCCAATAAAACAATATATTTCGCCGGATGTTACAGAAAAACTAGTGTTGGTATGGTTACTTACTGCATATTTAACCATATTGTTGACGATGTGCGTAATTATGTCTCCACCCATGAAATTGTTCAATTTCGTGTGTTGATTTATCATTGGTTTTTGATGGGAAAAAATGCAGCCGATGCAAAGAAATGACTTGATAAGTGTTACCCGGACTCTGCACCAGCCGAACCATTCGGAAGTGGATTGAAAAATTTAAATGTGTTCATGCAAGCACCGAAGATGATGCACGCAGTGGACGTCCAAAAGAGGCTGTTTCAGATGAAAACATCAAAAAAGTCCACAAAATGATTACGAATGACCGTAAAGTGAAGTTGATCGATATAGCTGAGGCTCTGAAGATATCAAAAGAGCGTGTTGGATATATCATACACGAATATTTGGACATGCGAAAGCTCTGTTCAAAGTGGGTGCCGCGTTTGCTCTCAGTCGACCAAAAACAACAACGAAATTTTGCGTCGGCATGTGACAATGGATGAAACATGGCTCCATCACTTCACACCAGAATCAAGTCGGCAGTCAGCTGAGTGGCGAGCAGGCGACGAACCTCCTCCAAAACGACCAAAAACTCAACAGTCGGCTGGCATTTTCATCGACTATCTCCAAATAGGACAGACTATCAACAGCGACTATTACATTGCGTTGTTGGAGCGTTTGATGAAAAAAATCCCAGAAAAACGACCGCATTTGAAGAAAAAGAAAATGCTGTTTCATCAAGACAATGCACCGTGTCACAAGTCGATGAAAACGATGTAGGTTTTCTTATGCTTACTCTACAACAAATTCTGTGGGAAAATGCATTTACTAATTCAAAATGAACAAAGTGTAACTGGATATTTATTTTATGCTTATTTTATATTACTTGAAACAAATTCTATGGGAAAATGCATTTATTAATTCAAGATGAACAACGTGTTATTGGATAAATTTAAATATGATAAATGAATTAATGCAAAGTAAACAGTATGTGGAAGTTGAGTCGTTAAGGATATGTAACTCGCGCGAGCTAAGGAAGATATTTAGGAAAACACAATCAAAATAACATCACCAAACAGTAAACAAAACACGTTAACCATCTGGTAAACAAAACTAGCCAAAACACTTCCGTCAAACAAAAGACTTTATCAGGCAACAAATAACAAATTAGTAGTCAGCCAGTGGATGAAGAGAAAAACAATCTTATCAGCCAACAAACAAACAACTCGATCAGACATCAATTAGTATAAATAGCACTAAGCATATAGTAGTAATGTAAGTCAATCTTAAATATGTATCAATAAAGGAAGCACGATTACGGTGCAGTGTAAAAAGGTAATTAATTAATTGTATAATCTTATTTTATAAGAGAACTTTAACCGATAGAATAAGGGCCGCTTGGAAGAATAGATGTCAACACCTGTGTACAGATAACTTGGAATGCGACGTTTACTGAAATAACTTGAACTTTTTGAGCTAAGTTTGAGAATTTGTTGACATTCACTAAACTATTAAATAAAAAAAAATATTCAAAGAAGAATTTTTTTTAGTCTCAATTTTTATTTAAGTCTATTTTGATTTTCAAATTAAACACTTTGACTTATTTTTATACAGACATTTATTCCAAATATAAAAACTATAAACAATTTAAGGTTGACAATAAAATAGTCTAACAATAAAACAGTCTAATTTCATATTTAATTACTGGTAATCTCTACTTTCTTAGCATTATCTTCTTTACTTGAAGGCCCTGTTTGTGTAATGGGAACTACACGTTCACTAGCTGGGGGTGGAAGCTTCTTGACTGGAGCTGTTATTGTCAATAATCCGTCTGAGGATAAGGAGGAAGCAACATTGTCGGGGTTAACGTCATCTAAAATAAAAAAATAAATCATTTCAGTAATAATCATACGTCAGTAATAAAATGTATCACTTAAAAACTGACTTGGTAGTAGATACCGCCGTGAAAACTGTCTAGCAACAAAGCCATGTTCGTCCTGCCTTTCCTCATGTTTTCCTTCAACTACAACAAATTTGTCTGTCACTTTAACGGTTATTTCGTTTGGTGAAAATTGCTGAACATCTAAGATAACTTCGAACTTTTCATTATCAATGTTGAGAGTTGATCCAGATTCTTGCTTCTGCAAATTTGTGCTTCGTCTCCATGGTCGAAGATATCCGTGTCGTAATACTGTTGGATTAGAACTCCACAGTGATGACAGAAGATCCTCACGCCTAAATTACAAACAAATACTTAATTTTATTATACTGCACTTGTAAATGACTTTCTTTTGCATATATGTAAATATATTTGATTACCTTAAACCAGTGCCAAAATGTTGGTCTAGCAAGCGTGAAGTGCGCAGTGGCATATCAAACTCATCCCACCAATCACGAAACATTAGAGGGACTACGGACATCTACAAAATGAATCAAAATTTAATGGAAATACACTGAATATAACCACTTAAATTTTGCAAAATAACCAAATAAGTTTATTATTTTGAAAAAAAATTTTTTTCTTTGAATACCTTTTGAATAACTAAATCGTTATAGATTAAACACTGCACTTGTTGAGGCTAGAGAAACGAATGACTGTATTATCTAAGTGATCACATTTTTATATCCATACTTTCTGTTTTAATCTAAAAATAAGAAAATATAAATATTTCTAATTTTAGAATCATCATATGGGAATATTATTCATCGATGTGTCTTGGGGCCTACCTTTCGATTTGGTGTGAAAATATTACAAAAATGTATGGTGTATCCAAAGCTGCATAAGCTACGAATTGAGCTTATTAATTATGCTATTTTTAATTCCATCACTCACATTAGAGTTTTCTACTCAGGCAGGTAAATAAAACGAAAACGGTTAATTTTAATTTTGTTCTGGATTCTTAAATTATGAATTCGTAAACAAAGGAGATGAGTGAGTCTGTTCTATCGCACAGTTTTAAAAATAGGGTACTTTTGCCTTTGTTAATCATAAGTTCGTAGAATAAGTTTACCACTAACTTTAATTCAAACAAATAAAATTGCCCAAATGCATTTAGGCACATGGACCTTTTTTGTAAATTATATTAATAGAAAAAATACTTTTGTAATTAAATTCAGTCTTATACAATATAATTAAAAGGTTGACCTCATAGTATGTACCATATATACGATTAAATGCACCATTCGTGCATTATTATGCAAAGTACATATGAATGTATATGCTCATACTAACTTCAAGCACTGAAGAGCAAAAAACAAAATCATTAATTGATAAATAACGATCTTTTTTAACGCTTCAGCGGAGTCATCTAATCGCTCAACGATATGATTAATGAGTGGTCCAAAATACAATTTTCTTTTTAAATCATATGTTATTTTGACACTGACAATTCTTATTTCAAAAGTTAGTGCTATGTTGCCCAAAAAGTGCGTTTATTCAAAATAAGTTTTTTTCCGAAATGAAGCACAAACCGCGCCTGCTTTAAGAAAGTTTGTGCAAAAATTTCCTAAGACTGTGTTGTTTACGGACAACACTCACGGTTGCCATCGTCGTACGGTACATACCGAAAGAGAATGTGTCTACTGTGGCCGAGAGTGTTCGACTCAATCTAGAAACATCGAGCCGCCATCGATCTAAACATCGATCAGGCCTGATGAGAATTACAAAATCCGACCATCATTATCCGATTATTATTATCACTTCTGAGTTACAGCAGCTCGAATTGAACGTCAAATTTGGCCGAAAAATCATTTTTCTGATGAAGCGCATTTTCATCATGAATCGATCTTTTGTGCGCTAAGTTTGGTAATCGTGTTATCAGCCGCCTTGGCGACGTCAATTGACCGCCTCGGACCTGCGATTTGATCCGGTTTGACTTTTTTTGGGGGATGCTCTTAAAAATCACTTCAAGCCCTTAAAGCGAATATAATCCGAGCCATTCGTGATGTCTTGGAATGTTGGGTTGACAGTTTGTGCAGCCAGCAGAAGAAGTTACAGATATGAATCAAATCGCACCCCATAACTAGTGGGAATGTTCGGAATGTAAAGTTATAACAGATTGAAAATAATTGATTTTTGCTCATTTCATTTCAATTTTAAAAAGAAACTCGTATTTGGACCAGCCTGTATACGCATATACGCGCACATTGCTTAGTGTACAACGAAACAACTTATTAAATTATATTAAATCATCAAACAATCCTACGGAAAAATTTAGTTCAAAATGAGATTTATTCACACTTTACAGGTTCAGTCAATTTCTGGTTTTATAAATTACTGTACGAAGATTGTTTTTTTTTTTTTTTTTTTATTTTTATTTTTTTTTTCAATACACAAATAAGAACATATCAGATGTTTATTGATTTTGAAATCAAATTTTATCTAATTTATCAAAATTTATCTAATTTTTAAGGTTTTCCAACTGACTAAACTAACAAATAATAGATGATTTATAGCTGTTTACAGGACTATTTTATTATCTGTAGTCCAAACCTAGTGCCAATTAGGTACAGAACTACTGATAACAGAATATTGACGGCCAAGCTTTTAGTGCAACACTGGCTCACAACTAACACGAAAGTGCGTTTTTAGTGCGCACTCTAATTATTTTTGGTTGCCAAAATTTAAATTCTGAGCGGTGAAAGAAGAAATAAAAATAAATAAGAAATACAAAAACAGAAACATATCAAACAATTATTTTTAGAAGCAATACGTCATCGGTGACTGTGTTTATAGCTAAAATATATCATACATTTGCTCATATGAAGGCAACCATTTCAAGCAGGTTCGTGGCTATGCATGCGTGGGAAAACGTATAGGATATTCCACAAAAAAAAAAAAAAATCCATCGAGTGCGGTGAGTAATGTTAAGATTTGGATTTGTGCACATATGTATGTAACTATTTTTAGAAGATTATCGAAAAACTTTCTTCGAAGTTATAAAATTTATAAAATGTTGAACTTTATTTTAATAAAATATATAAAACTAAAGGACTGGTCTGCTATTCAAATATAGATAACGCTGTTCACATGCAAACAGATATCATAATATTTTGCAATGTCGGCCTTTCGCCATTGACACGGTTTAAAATACATGAATACATTATATTCCTGTTTATTATACCCTAAGGAGCAATTGGATTTGTACAACAATTTATATCCATGCTAGATAAGATCAGGTCTAAGGCGATAAGTCTTTTATTATACAAAAAAATTTTATTAAATATTGCATATTGTTTAAGATGAATGGGCAATTTTTTCTAATTTTTTGTAATATTCTGATTTCGATTTTGTTCATTTCTTTGGGTAGCTTGTCTTGGCAGTGAGGTATTAAAAGTGTAAGATGCTAAGGTTCGCAAAAGTATTTATTAAACTCAACGGTAAACTTTCCTTAATTGTTCTAGGAGATGATCTAGGTTACTCGCAATACCGATAATCCACCGTCGGGGTACCAAACAGAATCAATGATTTATATACCATATACATAAATTATTCTAAGAAAATCCATATCGATCGGGGCGCTGACCCAAGATGAACTAAATTTTTTTCTACTCATTAAAGAGAGACTGCAGGTGCACTTGAAGGCGTAAGTGCTTGAGGCAACACGTTCCCAACAGCGATGGTAAAGAGAAACAGGGGAATAGAAGTAACACAAAATGAAATCGATCAAGCTAAAGAAAGAAGGCTTCAGGCACACCCATTGTTGATAGCTTTTCCCGGATGAAACCTATGCTGGAACCTGGAAGGCTTGAGTTACGGGTGTCAGGAATTTGTCGAAATATTCAAATCAATCGTCGAAAAGTTATATATACCTATAGTTCCGGGAAACGGAATAAATAATGAACTTTATTTAAATGGAAGGGTTTTCATATTTTGGTTCATCCAAAAATCGCTTTCCATTATTTACCTGATTTTTTGTTCACCTGTCTGTGAATGCATGGGAGTTCAACAACTGTAACAATATTGCTTAAAGTCAATGTGTAAAAGGGAAATTAAAATTTGTATGCACTAATAGAAATTGCATCCTATTAAGTTTACTTGTGGACGAAAGTCCATTGAAGAGTTTAATTCTATCTAGAGGAGCAACCCTAGTGGTAGCTCCTTCCTCCGAGAGAAAACGGGTTTTACTCTTACGGTGTCGCCACAATCTCTCTGAGGCTTCGTATCGGAAAACAAAGAAACGATAACAGTCTGAGTGACGTAAAGTGCTAACATTGCGGAGATCAACTTGCTAAAACAGAGAATTTTTGCATTCTAGTGGAGGTACACATAACACTTAAGTTGAAGCGGTCTTTGGAATAAGGTTTTTAACCACTGCAAATCTGTGTCAAAACCACTCCTTCACTGAGAACCGTAATTTTTGATATTTTGAGGCATCGGCACCTCAGAAAAAATGATATGCTGTCCCTTTTGCAATATAATAACCGTTGACCCTAATAATCACAAGTCTATTCTAAAAAGAATAGAGAGAATCGCGAAAACAAGGATGGTTTTTCTCTCAATGCGGGTTAAGGCAACGCTTTTGTCGAGACCATTGAGTCGAGAGAGTCATATCCAAATGAGAGTAAATGAAAGACAATTTCTCAAGTATTTATCTTTCGTAATTATTCGGATCGATATTTAATATTCCAAGATTACTGCATTCCTGTCATGCTTTCCTTATGTAACATAAAACCCCACATAATTCCGCATTCCACATCAAACCAGTTAAAGTATAACTACTCAAAAACTTTGACAGCATCGAAAATGCTTCAAAAATAGAGACTCTCAATCTCATGCTTGAAACTCACAATCCAGCTCACCAAAATATAACCAGCTCACAACTAACTCACAACAAGCTCCTGTCATTGGAACTGCAATTTAGTAATACATACCCCTAAATAAAAAATGTTGTGTTAGAACTAATACAAAAAGCTCTAGAATAGCAATTTTAAATTCCTTTGTTAAGTTCCCTAGACAGTTTATGATCTGAATGCTGAGTCCGTGCACGTATCCCGTATCACGTAGTTGCGGTTTTGATGTTCATCAATGCCAGGCGAAGGGCTTGCAGAACTATGGTCGTGGAACTCCTTCAGGTTCTTCCCTTCAACTGGACTGTCTCGTTGTGTTTCTTGATTATGTAGGAACGCGTAAAAGGCCTTGAAATGTTGTCTGATGTTAAATCGCCTTTAAAATTGGTGACGAAAATAGTGTCGTCCAGGATTTCTTTGGTATTTATTTGGAAGGTGCAGGTTGTGGGTCCCCCTTTGAGAATCCTCGCCACGCAGCTTTTCTCGGGAATTGTTTCTAGACCGTCGAGGTGTTAATTGATAGGCAATTAAATTTGACACCATATGTCAACCATATGTTGACCAGAACTTTCTTGAGTTTCAAATCAATCTGCTTTCCGTTTGTTATTGGTGGTCTTGTTATCAGTGAATTATACTCCTCTTTTCCTACTTTTGGCATTGAAATAACATACAACAACATGGTATTTAGTAATTTAGTAAAAATTGATAATGTGCCATATTCAATGGCCTCTTTTTCCATTAGCGTACGGAAGGATTTCCAGTTCGTTGATAACCTTGTTAATTTCCTCTGTTTCAAGGAGATTTGTATTATTCAATTTGACAATCTCGAATAATTTCATTTATTTCTCCTTTAATGACCAGTATTTCATTCAAAATATCCTGCTCAAATCTTTTAGAAATTGAGTTTTTAATACCGTTCTCGTATCTCCTTATAACTAAGCTCTGTGCGATTTCACGCATGATACCAAAGAGCCTCTCTTTGATCTTATATTTTTGGATACTGTTTTCAATTATAGCTTCTTCACTCTGAAGGATTTCGCTTCAGTCCATGGCATCGGGGTTGATAGCTACCTATTTCCAAGCAGTTCCCAACCAATTGATGGATCCTGCCTTCCTCGTAGGTTTGCCCTTCAGCGAAAAAAGACGACGTTTTACCTGTCGTAAATGAAATTCGATTATGCGTTATCTGTCTCCTATAGGTGACCCGTAATTGAGGATTAAATCCCTCGGTTACAGCTAAGGGAATTAAAAGGAACAAAAAGCACATATTCCAGTTCAGTTATATCGTGAGGTCCACCTAGATCACCGGTGTGATCTTATTAAATTTAAGTCTTATTACGGGATTCTTATTAGAGACAGATATGGCGGAAGGATCGTACTGTCCCCGTTTAGTTGATATATATAGTTGAAAACGTCGATTGGACGATTTCGGCACATACTAGGTAAAAGTAACCTCCTTGACTGCCAGAATGCGCTGCTACTGCAAAAAAGGTTATAGTTCCTTGAAGTCCGTTCATATTTAGACAGACATGCCAAATTTCAGTGCGATACTGTCTTTAGTTTTGTTTTGACAGCTGATTGTTGTTGACGTGTTTGGCATCATGTTGAGTATGGACAAAAACGATTTTCGTTCTCTCATAAAACATTATTTTTTGGAGAGGTAAAACGGCGAAAGAAACAAAAGAAAAGTTGGATAAACATTATGGGGCTAAGGCTCCGTCAGATTACACCGTCAAATATTGGTTTCGAGAGTTTCGTGGTGGCCGCAACTCCACTACCGATCAAGTCCGCAGCGGCAGGCCCTCCGATGCAGTTACAGAGGATAATGTCAAAAAAATACATGAGATGGTGTTGGCTGACCGGAGAGTGAAGGTGCGCGAGCTAGCAGATACCACAAAGATTAGTACTAAACATACACGCTATATTTTGTCCAATATTGAAAAAGTTATTCTGCCGCTGGGTGCCGCGCATACTCACTCTTGACCAAAAACACGAACTCGAAAGCACTTCGAAAGAGTGTTTGGACTTGCTGATGCAGAATCGGGCGGACTTTTGCCGTCGCTTGGTAACTGTTGAACACCAGAGAACAGAATGAGTGTCCGGAAATGGACTGAAGCCGGCACGAGTGCTCCGAAGCGGCCGAGGGAGGCTCGATGGGTCGGAAAGGTTATGGCGTCGGTTTTCTGGGATCGTCATAGCATACTCTTCGTGGACTACCGCGAAAAAGGAAAAACCATCAACAGCGAGTATTACTTTGCATTATTGGAGACATTAAAGGCCGAAATCGCTGCAAAACGGCCTCACATGAAGCGAAAAAAAATTTGTTTTTGCAAGACAATGCACCGGCGCACAAGAGCATCACAACTATGACTAAAATCTCTTCCCAAACCTCAAAGGATGGCTCATCAACAAAAAATTCAGCTCACGCGAGGAAATCATCGACGCTACGGAGGAGTATTTTGCAAACCTTCCGGAAAATTACTTTTCGGACGGGATCAAGAAGTTGGAAATTCGCTAGAATAAACTAAAGGGGGACTGAATAAAATAAAAAAGCTAATAAATAGATTTTTATTAAGACCAGAAAGGACGTTGCGTTCCCATGACAACAAATGCAATCACTCAATAGAGAGTAGGTACTGGTCTTTGCCCACTTTAGGACAGCCACAATTGCTCCGACAAAAAGGATATACTTCTTCTAAACCTGTCCTTGATCGGGCGCCAGTTAAAAAAATCCTTCAAGAGGGTTCCAAAAAAACGCGAACGTCAGCCCTTAGGGCCGACACACCTGTTCGATTTACTGAAATAAAACAATTTTCTAATAACATACAATGCAAATTACAATTTATTAAATAAGAATTAGCAATATACACGGTTGAAGTCCCGATAAAAAATGCCTGACCAATACACTCTCATCTAATTCCAAAGCTTGGCCTCTATCCAAATGTTCCCATGGATATCTCCTAAATCATCAAATTTGATATTTCGCATGCATCCCATCCGGTGTCATATATTGTAGCTTGCGCGTGCATAAACGTCCATGGAAATATCTGCAAGCAAATAATATGTTGACTCAGCTGGGAATTTGTCTGTGCGTGTCGAACCGAGTGCAAGGTGGTGCATATTGGATTGTGATAACTTTGAGTTACATTACTAAGCTTAGTGCCTTTTTCTAAT
Source organism: Volucella inanis (assembly GCA_907269105.1). Lineage (NCBI taxonomy): Eukaryota > Metazoa > Arthropoda > Insecta > Diptera > Syrphidae > Volucella > Volucella inanis. The sequence continues at coordinate 62,140,601 of OU026155.1, forward strand.
TTCTGTCTGATTGAATTGTTTGTTTGTTGGCTGATAAGACTGTTTTTCTCTTCCTCTGCTGGCTGATTAATTTGTTTTTCTCTTCTTTAGTTTGTTGGCTGATAAATTTGGGTTTCTTGTCTTTTGTTGCTGGAAAAATGTTTTGATTAGTTTTGTTTACCAGTTGATAAACATGGTTTGTTTACTGTTTGGTGATGTTATTTCGATTTTATTTTCCTATTTCGAAAAAAGTAGAATAATGAGATTCAAAGATACCTCTCCAAAAATGTTCTAAAAATTTAGCAAAAGGTAAACATTTAGTTTATATAGGTCTCTTCATTAATGATGTCTTTGTGCTGACAAAATACCAGAAATCCTACTCAGAAAATTCACGTGTTGCATCTTCGACCCAATACGATGTTCTAAGGCATAATCTAAGTTTTTTTAGTTCATGAGTCCATCTAAGGATTTATGTTCTTTTAATTCAATTTTGATCTTAAAGAATTGCAATCTGTAATTATTTTAAATGTCAAACCGTATAAATATTATCTAAGTTTCAAACCCAAAGCTGTAGTACTTTACCTCATAACTGGTTATTCTCTTGTTCTCAGACTTTTACTGCATTAAGATTACTTAAAATTCAACTTGAATCATTATGTAATTCTATATCATCTCAAGAATCATATATAGCCGGAATCAAAACTTGACATAATTTGTATTTTAAGTCTTTGAGATAACGAATTTCTTCCGTGTCGAACCTAAATTTCGCATCTTTCCTTTTAAAGTGTAAAATCTTTTACAAATCTTCAAAAAAAGAGACATACACAATCTAAAGAAACTATGAAACTGGTTTTATATTTTGTGGAACAAGAAAATTCAAAACAGATTCCATTTCTTCTCATTCTGATCTTATACCTTTTTTTTTAGAACTACGTACCCTAAATATCTTATTTCGTCCTCCATAAACCTACACTTGTCAAGCGTTAGCTCTCATTTATTTCTAACCTACCCTATCAAAAACTTATTTTAATAAATCATATTTAAATGTTCATCTACAGCAGCAGTAGCACGATATAGATTGCTAATTTTTGGCTCTAATTAAGTAATCGAACACAGAGTTAACGAGGCGCTGGAACGTTGATGGGGCGTTTTTCAATCCAAAGGGCTAGGTTAAGACTTCGTTTTGTCCCAAAGGGTAAACAAATGAATGAATTCTGTACTCATGTGAACATGGTAAAATGCACTTTTTAAATCTGATAATGAGAATATCGTTTCATTCGCTAACTTATCCAGTATATCATCATTGATGATATCAAAAAATTCGAAAATCAACGCAAAGGCAAATGTCGCCTGTCTCTCCCTAACTAGGACAACTGGTGAAGCGTACTCTGAACTGACTGAATTGACAAAATAAACTGACAGCCCTTTTTTGCTGTCGGAACAGAGCACTCAAACAAAGAACTAGTCCTTTGTACTCTTTCTAAGTTCCTTTTAATGAAATCTTTCAGTCTTACGAAGAAATTTGTGTAAACGCTTCAGTGATAAGGTGCCTTCAGTATAAGCCCCTACTACGTCAGCGTCTCCTGCAGCTTGATGCGAGCATAAGCCGGACATTCATAGAGATAGTGCTCCGCGGTGTCGTCATCACTTTCACAGCGAACATTGCAGGATGTTGTGTCACTTATGCCCAGCCCAGCACATTTAAGTGCTTTGCAAAAGTGTAGTGCCCTGTAACGACGCCAGTAATCAACCTGCAGTCTTTCTTTCTGAGGGACAACAGAAAGGTTGGTGACTTCCTAGGGACGTCGAGAAGCATTCATTTGGTCTGCCTGCATTTGTGAGAGCAGTTGTGCTCTCATGAGTCCCAACTCTCAGCCTTAACCGAGGGCGCAGACAGACCCAATGTAGGTTTGAATCCTGATAAACTCTCTCTGAACCTTGGCTCACAAATTCATCGCCGATTTCATTTCCCGCTATCCCATTGTGACCTGGTACCCAGATAAGGGTCACTGAATTTAACCTTCCGACTGCTTCAGTTATCTCTTGCATTCTTGAACTAGCTTGTAAGTCATAAGATTGTCCAGCTAGTTTTAGGCGCAGATTGACTGTTGCTATAGACGCAAATCCTTCAAACCCTCCACCTGTTCTCCGCAATATAGTTCGCTGCCATCAGGAATGCGAAAATCTCCGCTTGTAAGGCAGATGCGAACTTTCTTAACATGAAGTGAAATTTAACGTTGTCGTCCTCCATTCCGTCGTCGTCTTCATTCCTTTCCTGGCCTAGATACTGGCCGAAACCAGTCCCGAGCACATGGGCATTCGATTTCGAAATTTTTCCGCAACATGAGTTCTGGTGTCATCGCATCGAACGGCATGTCCATTAGACCAGAGTCAGAAGACAGCCGATAAGCAAGATCATCAAAGTTCCAGTGCGTGTTGTACCAAAGACTACTTCTTTGAAAGTGCAGCCTATGATATGGATATAAAGGAGGGGGGGGGGGGGGGGGAGATTCATCAATGCCTCTAGAGTGGAGCCAGAAGTACTAGGAAAAGCCCCAATGTATCTTAGATCAACCGTTCTTTTAAGTCTGGTAACATCAGCAATCACGTATTTTCGCGAGAGCTTGTTCCTTATCATAGCCATGTAGATCCAAAGGACCTTTATCGGTGACATCTCACTTCCAGAAGGCCGAAAGCGCCTTAACATGTTTTGTCCGGAGAAGTTTGTTATCCAGGATGAAGCCCAAATACTAAGCTTCTTTGGAGAATTGGATGGTGATGCCTTCAAGCACTAGATAAGTCAGAACAGGCAGCTTCCTCCTTCTCGTAAGGGAAACAACCTTGTCGCTAGACACGATTCAACACACACTATAGCTACATCATCCGCGTATGCTTGTGCATAGACTATTGAGAACTATTGAGCGCGTTGAGCAGTTAGTTAATCAACATGCACCATTGCTCGTCTTATCGACCGCGCCTTCAATTCCACCTGCCAGATTCTGAAGCGCACTCTCGTCTGTATCAAATAATGTTCCTAATAAAGTTTTTTAATTTAATTACATTTAACAAAATTAGCATCTAGATTTATTATATATGTCTAATTATATATATTATATATATATCTAATTTTCACACCTACCTATAATGCCATGTGGTTTTCAATGTTTGGTACTTGATAATTTACCTTGACTATGTGAAAATTTAAAGTCGGTAGCTCCCTCACAACTAGTCTTGAATTTTCTGTTCTCGTAGGTAAGAGTAGAACTAAACTGGAATACAGAAATCGTGTCAGTCATCAGACCTATTTAAAGTATTGTGCATCAAATGGCAATAGGAAAATAATACTTCTAAAACTTTACACTAAAGTCGGCATGTAACATTCGCATTGGGCTATTTAATGTAAAACGATGTGAAAAAAAATTTATGTATTACGGATATCGGCAGATGTATCAAAACATCAAAGATGGACTAAACGGGATATACATATATTACATGAGACATCTAGACTTAACACATGGGCTGAAAATTCAGTGCCGTTTTATAGTGAAACACCAAATTTTTGCAAAATTCAACTTTATTTATTAATATAGTTGCATTCGAGAGCGATATACTGATTGAAACAATTTTTCAATCTTTCGATACCAGTTTTGTAGTACAATTTCGGTTTAACCTCAAAATAGGCCTCTGTTTCTGCGATTACTTCTTCCTCGGTCTTAAATCTCTTTCCGGCGAGCATTCTTTTGAGGTCTGCGAACAGGAAATAGTCGCTGGGGGCCAAATCTGGTGGGGAAGCAATTCGTAGTCGAATTCATTCAATTTTGCCATCGTTTTCATCGACTTGTAACACGGTGCATTGTCTTGATGAAAAAGCACTTTCTTTTTCTTCAAATGGGGCCGTTTTTCTGCGATTTCGTCTTTCAAACGCTCCAACAACGCTGTTGCCCCTTTTGGAGATAGTCAATGAAAATTATTCCATGTGTATCCCAAAATACGGATGCCATAACCTTGCCAGCCGGCTGTTGAGTTTTTGGTCGTTTTGGACGAGGTTCGTCGCCTGCTCGCCACTCAGCTGACTGCCGACTTAACTCTGGTTTGAAACGAAGGAGCCAGTTTCATCCATTGTAACATACCGACGCAAAAATTCGGCTTTATTGCGGTTGAACAGCTTTAAACACTCCTCTAAATCTTCAACACGTTGTTGTTTTTGGTCGACTGAGAGCAAACGCGGCACCTACTTTGGACAGAGCTTTCGCATGTCCAAATATTCGTGTATGATACATCCAACACGCTCTTTTGATATCTTCAGAGCCTCAGCTATCTCGATCAACTTCACTTTACGATCATTCGTAATGATTTTGTGGACTTTTTTGATGTTTTCATCTGAAATAGCCTCTTCTGGACGTCCACGGCGTGCATCATCTTGCGAATGGTCCGTTCGGCTTTGCATCGGCTGCATTTTTTTCCATCAAAAAGCAATGATAAATCAACACACGAAATTGCTTTGAATCCATTTTTTTTTTCACAATAACAAAAGTTGCTTCACTTACAACGCTATATTTCGAGAACTAATCGTCCGATAGCTGTCAAACTTATACACGTATCTTTTGAAGGTTGGTACTACCTGAATGGTATAGATTTAATTCAAGTGGTGCCCTCTCTTACAAATGGCACTGACTTTTCAGCCCATGTATTATATGGCTTATTCTTGATCCAAAACAATCAAGATACCCGATCAATACACACTCAAATACTATTACATTGCATTGTACCATTTGAAGACACGCCCAGCAATTTTTACAGGACCTACAGAGATGAAAAGAAATAGAAATCTCTGTCGTATATACTTTGCAACTCCCTTGCTCTACACGCATCAGAATGCAATCAATAGTCACCTATTTCGAGATCTGAATGATTTGTGCTCTATGAAAGAAATTTCTATAGTCCCATGATTAACTAGAGGTATCACAACGGAGAAACATGACATAACAATACCAACTGATGGACTCAACTTGGATTTTTCCAAATAATGCATTTTTTAGTTTAGTACACCTGCTGAAAACTTTATCAAATTCATTTCCATCCCTGTCATCAGCCATTGAATTTCTTGCACGGTTTTCTTCGTTTACATCCAATTTTAAAAAATATTATTGACCCAATACGCTATGGTCACAGCGCCTCCTCTGGATATCGTTTTCTTTGTATCCTTGTTGTTTTTTTTTTTTATATTCTAACCCGCTACTTCCATTATACTTGGAATATTCTCAACCTTATTTTATATATGTAGATACAGACATAGTATAGATAATATAACACTTTTTCTTCAAAAATAAATTTTATTTATAAAAAAATATTTTTTGCAAATTTTGATGTGTATCAAAATTTACAGCTTTGTCATCAATGTCTTACTGAAGTAAAAAACTTCTACTTTAGATAAAATTGAACTTAACAATAAAAAACATTGCAACTAATGCAGCTGCTAAAGTGTATACTCTAAAAAATTAAAACCTCATTCTGTATTCCATTGGGCTTGGAAAATGTTCAGATTTCAGATAAGTTTATACAAGACTATTAGTAATTTATCTTTATCGTATGGTCTTAAAAGCCGTTTCGCAGTCAATTTCGAACCAAATTGAGAGCAAAAGCTCATGCAGTTGAGCTGCGCCCTTATTTTCAACAATTATCGTTGATGCATGCATGCATGCACATTTGAAAATTCAAACTTATATTGGAATACGAGTATGGCAAAACATTTTGGTTTTTATTTTCAATAATTTTTTGCATGATTGGACTTTTCAAAAAGATACACTCAACTTCCCCACTTTGCTTGAAAGAAAACTCTCGCAACTTGAAGCTATTAACTGTTTTTTTTTTTTTTTCTTAAACTTTACCAAACCCTTAGAACTTCTCACCACGAATTCTATACAAATGTTAACTAGCTCCTTGCTTTCTTTCAGGGCTTCCAATGACGTAAAGATGGTCTCCACAACGGCCAACTAACACGATATAAACAAACGACTCAACACATAAAAGAATTATGCTTGAAGAGAACTGGCTCACCGCACAAGGTGAAAGTATTCTGGAACGAAATTAAGTAGTGCAGGACATACATCGTATCGAAATACTCAACGCAATGAAGAAGGTAACTGCAATAATTCGAATTTTAAAGTACGAGTACATTTGGATTTTATCTATCCTAGATTTTTTTAACTATTTTCACATGCACTGTGATGATTAACACGGCGCATTCGAGAATAACAAAGCGAAGTTATTCTGACCAAAGCGTTCACGGTTACATGACAGAGGTGTACAGACTTTTTTTCTATTTTTGCTTTTATAAACAAAAAATTATACTAACAAATCAATTTTGTGTTTAATTATAGCGTACCTGCTGGTGGAATGAAGTGTGTAAAGAGGAATTTCAAAACATGTTTCGCTGCAAATGTCCGCAATGGTCATATTGTCGGTATGTAAGAGAGTAACATCGTGTAATGTTTTAAGCAGTCACCCATTTTGTTAATAGGTCACCGGGTCGTTATTACAACGCCTACTGCTCCATGACCAACACCGGTTACATATGGACGCAACCAACGTGGGATTGGGGTCCATAAGAAACCAAGCACACCGTTCTCGTTAAACTTAAGCAAACAAATATGCTACATGCTTATATTTCTCTAATGTGTTCTCCGATGTTCCAAAGAAATTCTAGTGTTCAATTTTACTAGATTTCTAAGAAAAATAAAACTTCCATATGAAGGCATTATCTTCCCAATAAACATAATTAGGTAATCATCAACAAGATTTTTATTTTGGCGCGGAGATACGATATTTCGGGTTTGGGGAAAGCAACATGTTGGAAAATCGATAGACTTAGCAAGTTAACTTTTCATAGCGCCTCATAGAAAGAAACCGGTTAACGTTTCTCTTAGTCGCTTATACGCAAACTCACCAAAGTATTATCTACAATTTCAATCGAGATATGCCAATTGAATTTTCATTTTTACTTATATCTACTGTTGATTTCATCGAAGACATCGTTTCAGAATTCAAGAACAAAATCAATATGGGACCGATAAAATGGTTAACAAATATTTTTTTCCTCTGGTCCTGGCTACACATTGTCAACTGTGACGTTTTGTCCTTAAATGACCAATTTTTCAATGATGTACGATCTCTGATAAAAAGACGTCTTACGGAAAACGTAAGTTACTTGTGCACCTACATATGGGCAATATATACGAGTATATGTGCATGTATATATGATACTAATTTATGTAAACATTTTTTTTTAGAAAGGTGCTTCCGAACTAACATCTGATGAGGAGCTAATACAGAAAGTGCCCACTCCAATCCTTGTAGAAAATTGGCCACAAGTAAAGCATTCTTTTGGTCAAGTAACAGCAGTTTCTATTGATCCACATGGTAATCCAGTAGTTTTTCATCGTGGCGATAGATACTGGGACGCTAAGTATTTTTATTAGTAATTTATTTATTAAATTTTATTATCGGTCCTTTTGCTTTTTATTAGTACATTTAACGACAGTAATATATTTTACCTAATTGAGTATGGACCAATCAAGGACAACACCATATACGTACTTGATTCAAAGACTGGAAGCATTCAATTAGGATGGGGTGCATCTTTGTTTTATATGCCACACGGCATGACAATTGACACATATGGAAATTATTGGGTAACAGATGTTGCGATGCATCAAGTGTTTAAGGTATTTCCATAATTATTACGATTATTTTGTTATTTAATAAATTAAATTAAATTTTTTATAGTTTAAGCCATACGAAGAAATACCTCAAATTGTTATTGGCAAACGATTTAAGCCAGGTTCTTCCTTAAATCACCTATGCAAGCCAACTGATGTAGCCGTTTCCAGTACTGGCGAGGTAGATAGTCTTGTAAAACTAAACTATGCGTCTTAAACTAAATATATTTTGTTTATTTAATTTACAGTTTTTCGTTGCTGACGGATATTGCAATCAAAGAATCCTAAAATTCAATGCAGCTGGTCGTCTTTTGCGTACAATTCCACAACCTCCAGGTAAATGAATTAACCTTACTATTTTTTCTTATAATATTTCCAACACATACTATATTTAACATTTACGCATTATAATTATGTATGTGAGCTTCAATGTTAAAAACGCGTTTTGATATCAATTGATACATACCTATATATTTACATATATAATAAAAAACTAATAATATCAAATTAAATATTAAAAACAAAAAACAAAACACATTATTGGAAATTTTATTTTATATTGTACCTACGTACGAGTATGTATGTACATTTGAAATACAGGAAGTTTTATTTTTCAGAATTTATGTCACTACAAGTACCACATGGTATAACGCTCCTCGAGCAGTTGGATTTGCTCTGTATTGCTGATAGAGAAAACATGCGTGTCGTGTGCCCAAAGTAACGACCTTTTGTAATATATTTATAATGAAATGAATAAAAAAATGCAGGCTTATTTTAATTTTGCAGAGCTGGGTTGCAGTCTTCATTTGGCGAAGGTCAGCCTGCTGCCACAATTCAGGAGCCAGATTTGGGCCGCGTATTTGATGTTGCAGCATATGGGAATATTGTTTATGCTGTTAACGGTCCTACATCAATGTTGCCAGTGCGTGGTTTTACTATTGATCCAGGTTCAGAAACTATTATCGGGCATTGGGGAGATTTTAAAAATCCTCATTCCCTGGCAGTTTGTCCGAACGGAACAGCTCTCTATGTCACTGAAATCGGGGACAGTCCAGCTACAAATAAAGTTTACAAGTTTATTTTAGTATAAACAAATGAGCTTACAATAGAAATATACCATAAATAGCCATTTTAACATACCCATATCAAGAGGTTTAAAACAATTTTATAAAAATATAAACTAATGCTTAGAAAAAAACACTTTATGATTTATTTTACGATTTGCAAAAGAAAATTTATATTACTTATTCCAAAATTGAATAAGAGTTTAGCGAAATCAAAATGTAAGCTACATAAGCTTATAACGATATAAATATAAACAAATACATAATAATAAAATTATAGCACATCTATCTTATAAGTGCATATATGTTAAAACAAAGCTATATTCGATGTTAATATTGTGGTTAATTATTTTCAAATAAACCGTATTTATTTTAAAGAAAGTTATATGAGATATTATTTTAAAAAAACATATAAACTTGCCTTGAAGTGCTAAAAACCAAACAAATAAAAAAAAAATAATAAACTTAATCCATTATAATATTAATATAAAATATTGATTAATATTTAATGAATCATTTTAAGCAAAACATAATCGCAAAATTTTGATCACATTGAATAAAAATGCTTGATCACCAAGAAGAGAACAACTAACAAGTTAAACTCAAACGAAAATATATCGTAATATATCAATAGGGGAAGAATAATATTCGTAAATTAAAACACCGGGTACAGTGTACCAAGAATGTAAGGGGGAGTAAAGGAAAGAAACTAGAAGTTATTGGGTGCTTAAAAAGAAAGAGTGTGAATATTCTATCACTGACAGAAACTAAAAAAGGTAAAGCAAGTAAACAACAAGACAATGACGACCTTAGGATGTACGAATACGATTGGATGGAGCAAGGAACAAATGCAAGTGGTAGATAAAAAAATACAAGCAACAATATTAGGGTTGGATCTAGAACGATTTGCGAACATCGAAGCTAATCCTTTAAGTGGCGCTCAGCCAAATCTCTATTTAACGCGGTCTTACGCTAATCACCTTGTCCTTTCGGTACGCATTCGAAAACATTCGTATGGTCAACATAACTTAGCCATCGAATCCGATGAAATCTGGCCCTTCTGCGAAATTCAATGTCGTTGTATAGCCGATATAGTTCGTTGTCATATTATCTTATTCTCCAAATTCCGCTTATGCAGATGATACCGAAAATCAATAGAAAGTTTTCTTTTGAGGCAAATGTCCCTTTTGGGGCAATGGTTTTTTGAAAGCTGCCTCCAATTGGTTTAGGTCCCCTTCCACTTGTGTGGGCCACCTAAGATGGGGCGTACTCTACTAAGTTGTTCCTCTGGGCTGAAGTGGAAAACTTTCCGGGCCTTAGCGTTGGTGTTCATGCGTTTAAGGTAACTTAGCCATTTAAACCTTTTTGGACGAGGTTGACATCACTCTACAGACCATACAGCTTGCTGTTGAAACGTATCCTTCATTCCCCATTGATGAAAATGGGTCTGAAAATTGCCAGAAGAATCATTTTCACCCGTTTTCTTTAGTTTCTAAGCTTTTGCACCATAAAGGAAAATGCTTGAGAGTGAATAGACGTTTGTTTTAACTTCCTTCGGCAAAACTATTTTAAGGGGCACACCTAGTATAATATATAAATTTTTTTTTTAAAGAAAACTACGGCATCAAATGTTTTAAAATTTGGAGGATATACTTATACATAAATAATAAAATAAATTTTCAGCGAGTTATTCGGTATCTTCCAAGTCACAAACAAAAAGTTCTACACTGCTGCAGTGATTGCGGCCTTCACCGTGACTGAAATCAAAACAAAACAAAAAGGATTATTAAACTAGAAGGTTTGAAATTTTAGAATGTTATTTTTAATGGCATAGATTATCGAAAAATGATAGTAAAATGAAAACTCTAAGTGAAATTAGTTGTGTGCCCCTGATATGCGAGCATTTTTTAAGCCATTTTAATTATACCATGCGGTTACAAACCACCAGTGCTCGTTTTTTGCTCAAATAGCAAATACATTAACCGAACAATAATATAAGTTTACACAGTGAGGTTTGCCGTCATTGTCCACAACCATATACAAATTTATAAAATATTTGCACGATGTTACGCTCTGTTTAATCAACACCAGGTCAACCCAAGTCCAAAACCAAACGTTTAGACAATATGGCGGAAACTTCTGACAAAAAGTAGATTAAGCAGAAAAAACAAGAGATCGAAACCCTGCAGCAATGCAACTCACGCTCACAACCTACTTCATTACAACTACACTATTTTGAAAAAAATGTAAGGGGAATAACCGAATTGAAACGTTTCTGTATTGCACACCGCATCTCTGGTTCAAATAACATACTTATTATTATCCACGACGTTCATTACTCAACGATCTAACTAATAATGATAAAATGGAATAGGGACGGAACATTTCGGTTGTGTAATGTGGCTTTTCTTGATTTTTATATTTTCATTGTGACTTTAGCCCTCTCTTTAGCCTACTCGTAAAATATGTAATATAAGTAGTTCACTTACAATGGATTGAAGTTTAAGGGTTTGCAAAAATATTAGAAGAGTTCGATATCTAAGCTAGTTCTTCTATACTCATGAGACTTACTTTTTTCCTCTTCTTTACACTGCTTTGTTTATCAACGATCAAAACTATAATAAAAAAAACATATCAGAATGGAATAATATGAGAAAAAATGTCGTGCTTCACCCGAAAATCCAGTTCAGAAATTGATTTTCGGTGCAAGTGACCCTTTTTCAATGTAAACAGGTACATTCAAATGAAGCGTTTTTTGTGTTTATCCACTGTGTTCATTAGTGTTGGGAACTAGTTAGTAACTGAATGTTTTTAACAATCGAATAATTTCATTCATTCAATCATTGATATTCATGCATTCCAACATTTTGCCAAACGCACATGGGGGTTATGTCTTATATCTTATGCACAATACACACATTAATATTAATTTCAAACATATTCAAATCCGATAGTCCAAAACCCAACAAGTGAAAAAATCATTAATTCATATGAAAAATATTCGAATATTTTGGCTTTTTTTTAACCGAACCGGTAGTTCAAAGTCCAACGAGTGAAAAAATCATTCATTCATATGAAAAACTTTCAAACTTTTTTCCAACCCCGATAATCCAAGATAAAAAAAATCATTCATCGGTATGAGAGCATTACTCCCATCCCAATCGTCCACACTTCATACGAGTGAAAAAACCATTGGTATGAAAAACCATCGAACATTTGAATGTTTTTTTTTTTATTCGACTGATTTGAATGAATGTGGCCGTTGGCATAGATGAACTAACTTATATTATTGTAGATGGCAAGTGGTAGTGGACTGGCTTCCAAATCGAAAGATTCGGTGTACAAATCCCAACCGCGCCCGAAAGACATTCATTTTTTCAGCTAACAAAAATCAGTTAAGATGATTAGTTAGCTGGAAATCTCGCTAGTCTCGCCATTAAATGCTGTATGCCACCCACGAAGCGTAATAAATACTTGAGTGTTAAGTTCTTTTTTAAAAAAATAATGAGCAATTTACAAGTAAAGTTCCTAGAATGAGAGCAATTTGCACGTGAAATGCATTGGTTTTTGTATAATAATGTGGATGACGATTTGGATAAAATGGGCGGGTTTTGTGTAAAATAAAAGGGAAATTGACATTGATGACAATTCACACGTGCTCATACGATCAATGGAAAGCGGGTTTTGGATGACTCCGCTGATTTCTCTGATATAATCTAACCCAAATATTTTGCTTCCGGATGGAACAGAGCGCACTTTTCTGGGTTCAGTTTCATGAAGCTTCGCAGCCTCTCAAACACTTTTTTTTAGATTTTTGCGATGCTCCTCGAACGTTTTAACTATAACGCTAAAATCGTCCGATGTAGGTTTACCACGTGAGGCCTTGCAATCTTCGTTCCTTTAATCGCTCAAAAGTGGCCGCAGTATTGCACAGAGCAAACGGCATCACCGTAACGTGCAAAACACACCTTGCAGGTTGACGGTTTGATCGGGCATCTCCGGTTACAATGTGGTGTTGAACAAGAAGCGTACGTCCATATCCATATCCTTCGTCCATATCTTTACAAGTTATAATGAATAGGAAGTAGAGAGCTCGGCAGGGCATTCCGTAAGCGAGCTATACGGCTTATGAACGAATCACGATATTTCAGAGTACGTCCGAAAGTGGACTTGAAAGTATAATGATGAGCATTCATAGAGAGACGATAAAACAAAGTGAGACAGGAGACATTGCGTCAGCGTTCAAAGGTGTCAATTGACTCACTGATATTAGTATCACCTATGAATTTAATCGCATGGGTTTGAATTCTATTAACCAGGTGCAATGATGTTTTAGAAGCACTTGACCAGATGTGGGTATTGTACTCCAATTTTGGGCGGGTGAATGACTAATATATTGAGGCCAGATCAGAGAGGATGAAATATTTCTTACATTTTTTGAGGAAAACTATACATTTCGCAGCATTTTTGGCGACGTCGAATATGTGGTCATTCCAACGTAGGTTGTCACTGACACACATACCGAGAATGGAAAGGTTTTCGGTTTCAACGATTTAAGAGATGACTACGTATTTATATTTCACTTTAATGACAGCAGACAGCAATGAGTTTTGGAAGCATTAAATTCCACTCTGTTGATAGTTCCCCAGTTGGTTATGCTGTCAATATCGGAATTTAATGAGCTTAATATACACTGCTGTTCCCGTTCTACAGCCGGAGAACAGAGACGTGACGTCCGGGTACCAATACGAAAAGCAGAGAGTACTGTCATCAACAAAGGAATAGATTTAAAAGTAGCAGATAAGAGATCTTTAATGAAAATTAAAAAAATTTCAATTATAGCAATAATAGCAATTATTTTGTGAACATCAGACTTGAAACCATTCAAGACAACTTGAATTGAACGTTCCGAAAGGTAATTTCTAATCCATTAAAGAAGAGAATCATCGATCCTAAAATTGCGCATTTTCGTCAAAAGAGCCTCATACCAAACTTCATCAAATGCTTTAGAAATATCAAGTGCAACTATTTTGCTTCCACCAAATTGATGTACTCTTTGGTTTCACTTCTCGGTGAGACATGCCGTCAAATCACCAGGGGACCTGTTAACACGAAAACCATATTGAAGGTCATTGAAAACTTTTCGCGTTTCAAAATATTTCACGAGCTGACGGTTTATACAAGCTACAAGCTACAAGTTTACTACAAGCTTACGCAGTAGTTTTGCCAGCGAGGAAGAACACCTACCATATACCATTTGGACCAGCAGATTTGTGTATATTGAGATCTGTAAGTACTCTTGATAAACACGAGTGCGGAAGTGAATTCGTCCCATTGAAGATTCGACGCATTCAAATATAGGCGGGGGCAAAGCACAATCTGGAAGTCTTGAACTGGCCCCAAAATGTGCAGCAAGCAGATTGGCCTTGTCCAAAGAGCTGAAAACTTGAATATCAATGTAAATGAGTATTGGGATGGAGTATGTAGTTTTTGCCTCAGTTTTTTTTCGTATGGGAACTTAACATGCTTAAGAAAGGCGTTGTTTGAACTTTTTTCGGTTTTCTTCAGTACGGTTAGTCTTGTAGGACCGAAAAGATATATCTCTAACCCTAACAGCCTTTTTTACAACTCGAGTCGTACCATGCCTTTAGGGGATAGCACATTGACCTTGTATTTATCAGGGAGAAGTTAAAAACAAGTCCAGGGTGTTGGCGGTATGTCTATCAACGTCTGGTATTCGTGTGGCCTCATATGCAATCTTGGTCAAGTTAATTTCCGCAGCGAAGATCTCAACATACCGTTCTTCGGGTGTTATCTATCTAGAATGTCGAAGACACTCAGAATTGTGTATGTTGAAATTACCCGTAGTAACGATTTCAGTATGAGAATACTGAATACTGGATACAATTCTTTGAAAGGAGACAGACAGCGCATCAAACTCGTTATAGACTGAATTGCTATCTAGTTTGGGGCTTCTGTAACTAATGCAGTAATGGATAAGTAGTAAAAATAATCGAGAGCACTTTGTGTGCACGATCACGGCGGTCAGCCGACTTGTTCCACTTGTTCCACTAATGTCTTTCTTATTTTGTGGTTCCATCAAATAGAATCTGTGGCTACTAGGACCACTTTACACTTTTTTCCAAACAATTACTTCTGAAGAAGGCTCTTAAATCTGATTTCGGCAGATGACGACCCTTAAGACGGAAGTGTTGTTGTTTCCTGATACCATTGATATATTTATGTTTTCGTATTTCTAAGTTTATTCCCTCAAGTCGACTACTAGTCCATGTTCCCTCATGAAGTCTGTAGCAATGGTGCACTCGTCACATATGTTGCCACCAGAAACACGTGAGAGAATGTTATTCCACCCAGCTGATTTTTATGCGGATTTCACCATGTGTTTAAAAAGTAAGGTGATTTTTTTAAATTTCGCGGGCAACGTATATTTAATTATCGATTTTTTTTTATTTGCTCTGTTAGTACACATATCCCGAACATATGTTCACAGTTTCAAGTCTATAGCATACTTAGTTTTTTTTTTTTGAAAGATAGAAAGGTTAGGCATGTTTTCGTGTGCTCGGCGGTTTTAAAATATTATAAAAAATGGAGCAAAGAATTTTCATCAAATTTTGTATAAAATTGGATTCAATTGCTTTAAAACACTTGAAATATTGACAATGGCATATGTTGAGTCTGTTCTAACAAAAAATAATACTTGCAAGTGGTACAAATTCTTCCAAAATTGCCTAAAAGATGCCAATAACGAACCTCGCTCTGTGAAGAAAATTGTTATGGAAAATCGTCGAATTACCATAAGAAAAGTTGCTGAGGAAGTTGGTATATCGGTCGACTCGTGTCATGCAATTTTTTCGAATGTTTTGGGCATAAGACATGTGTCAGCGAAGTTTGTTCCCGAAACTTCATAATTTTAATCAGAAGAACCGTCGCATGAGCCTCCCTCAAGAGCTCTTGAATGCCGTCAATGATGATCTTGACTTGCTCAAAAGGGTTATAACTATTGACGAATCATGGTTGTATATAGTTTATGACGTCGAAACCACAGCCCATTTGTCCCAATGAACGCACCAAGGACAGCCAATACCGACAAAATAACGCTAAGTTCGATCATATGTCAAAGTTTTGAACACTCTTTTTTTCGATTACCATGGCGTAGTGCATCAGGAGTTTTTACCACAAGTTCAATTAAGAGTATTACCTTGGAGTAATGCGCCGTTTGCGAAAAGCAATACGAAAAAAACCTCCGGAATTGTGGAAAAACATCACGATAATGCACCTGCTCATTCATCATTACTTGTAAGAGATTTTTTTTGTCAAAAAGAACACGACAATCATGCCTCAGCTACCATATTCACCTGATTTGGCCCCATGCGATTTTTTCCTGTTTCCAAAACTGAAGAGACCTTTTAGAGGTAGGAGATTTACAACGATACAGCTCAATGCTATCCAAAAAAGTGCTTCTGAGAAGTGCTTCAAGGATTGGAAAAAGCGTTGGCACACGTGTATTATATCTGAGCGGATTTACTTTGTAGGGGACAAAATTAGTGTTGATGAATATATAAATATTTTTTTATAAAAATATAAAGTCACTTTGCTTTTTAAGCACACCTCGTTGCTTCCGTATTTTATCACAGTTCTAGTAGCGAATTCTTCATCTTTCCATGGAATATCTCGTTCCTCGGCTCTAAGTCTTGCGCAGTAGCATTCAACGGGTGCTACTTCCCTGACGAAATGAGTTCCTTTGGAAGCCTGATTGGCTGCTACAATCGCCAGAGTAAAGGCAAGTGATTCGGAAAGGGTTATTTTTCCGGCCATCCTTACTGTTAACTGTAGCTTAAAATCTGTTATTCCCCTGATGAATAAGTCCTTTACCATTTCGTCGATTATTTCCTATCCTGCGGTGGGGTATGATAAATGTGCCGGTCTGCTTTTAGCTGATGCAGTGTTTCTGCTTATTGCTGCATTCGGCTTTGCAATTAGATCTTGTGTATCTGCATGTGGCTACCCCGAAACCGTTTCCAGATAGTCTCTTCTGAAGCCACTTAATATTTATGCTTTTCAATGTCCATTGCTCGCAACAATATTGCTGCAGAGCCATGCAAGGGCATTATTAGTGCAAAGCACTTCTAATTGTCCCATTTTTTGCACAGACAGCCATTTCAAACTGCTTCTTATAAGTAGATCATGGGGTCTGGCTATCGAGTAAGGGAGACTTCAACTCTTTTCTGCATGAACATTCTTACAGTTTCTATTTTCGTATTTTGTCGAGCTCTTTTGCCACTTGCTCGACTTTACTTTCCTATTCCTTTAAATTTAGCATCAATTTTTTCGAGCTTTGTGTTCACTTTATTCAATATATTGACGAACTTGGCAGCACTGGCTAATTTGCGACCTCAGGAATTAAAACACTCCATTTTGACAAGATAGTCCAAGCACAAGAGTTGAAAAACATTAGAAAAATTGAATAAAATAACTTCAAAAGAAGTCACAAATTAAGATTATAGCCTATATCCAAAGGCATAAGATTAAATAAAAATAAAAATTAAATAAATTCCGGCTCAAAATTTGAATTAAACAACTCTAAAATTCCAATTTTAGTAATTCATCACAATCCACCTACGCCATATCTTCACTATTCCCCCGAACATCGGTGAGTAAGTTTTCTAAAACCAACATTATGTTGCGTACACCCCCACCACCAATTGATCGAAATAAAAAAGTGTCCATAACCCTAAATGTGTATCGTACTCTCCCTTGAATCAACTACAAACACTTCCATACTTGACATCGAATTCACAGTCACATCAGATAAAAAGGGCAGCACGTTCAATATGCCAAATAAAAAATTTATAACATAACGCAACATAACCTAAACTTAAGCAAAACGTGGATGGGTATGAGGTTTATAAATGAACAAAATCCACGTGATAGCGTTGAACTTTCCAAATCAGTACCGAATCCAATTAGTAGTCCTGTGCCTAATGGAACGCTTAAAGCTCCAATTGAGCAAATACCAGGATTTTCGACAGTGGATATTGAATGCCCAAAATTAATGAACAATCATATGGCTGCACGACAGGCACTACCAAAGGAATTACCGATTTTCAGTGGATACCCAGAGGAATGGCCACTATTTATTAGCTTATTCGAAAGCAGCACAGGACGTGTGGTTTACGGAAGATGAGAATTTGGTTCGCCTCCAAACAAGCCTCAAAGGGAAAGCACTAGATACTGTAAGGTGTCGTTTATTACATCCACGTCAAGTTCCTCACATTGCGATTGCTTTTTGGTAAACCTGAAATGAATAAATTCACTTTTTATTAAAATTCGCCAAGACCCTGAGTCCAAGGCAGAAAAATCAGAATCAATAGTAAAATACGCCATATCTGTTGAAAATCTGTGCGCAGTAATGAAAATGTCCGAACTTATGTTATCGGTGTAGTAATATGTAATATGTAGTAATATTTCTTCCTCCCTAAATTTCCTTCGCCCGCGCTGTGTACGAACATTTTAAGGGAAAGGTTGCTTTCACAAATTAAGCTCAATTGGGGAATTATAAAACAAAGACTTATTACGATCGATCTTCTAGCTACCGAAGTAATACCGTTTTGTGCAGCAACTGACAACAGAGTAGAGAGAGGTGTGAAAAGACACGATCATCTAGTGCTTAATATGCATAAAACTTGTTTAGTCTACGAAAAAAAACTGTCCATCCGCAGATCGATGTGTGATTTTCACCGATCGCAGTGTGGGGGAAAGATGGGATATGGTAAAAAGAAAACTGCTTTGCCGAACTTGCTCGCGGAAACATAAAAAACGATGCTTATCAGAGCAGCTATGTGGAGAAAACGGTTGTACATATCATAGACTCTTATGGTACACAAGAATAGAGATAAAATAATACACCATCAACTGTATTAACTTCTCCGATTCATCATACATCAGATACTGGAAGCGACGTTCTCTTCAAAATCGTGCCGGTAATCATACAAAGTGGACAAAAGGCCATTAAAACCTATGTCCTTTTAGATGAGGGGTCATCTGTTACATTTATAGAAGAACAATTGGTGAAAGAATTAAAAGTCGGAGGTGACAATTCTCCGCTACATTTAAAATGGGCATCGAATACTGTTCGCACGGAGCATAAGTTTGGATTATAAGGTTGGTATAATCATTAAGGGTTTTAGAAAACAAACATTTGTGATATCTGGGGTCCGAACTGTAAAGTCATTAGCATTGCCTACGCAGCCGATCGACGTTGGATACCTTTCGAAGTGATTTAAACACCTGGATGAGCTACCACTAATTTCATATAAAAATGCCCAACTAAAAATATTGATTTGTCTGCAGCATTGGAAATTAGGTTTACCATTAAAAATAAGCAAAGGCAAAACCAATGAGCCAATTGCGACAAGTACTAGGCTGGGATGGGGGTGTGTTCGTGTTCCACAGCAAGAATATAGCTACCATTTTCACGTTTACGAATGTAACCAGGAAGACCAGATGATACATAAATTGGTCAAGCAATATTTTGCGGTGGAGAATATTGGTATAAAGAAAATGAGTTTATTATCTTTAGAGGAAGACCAGGCGGAAAAGCTTCTCGATATGAAAGTTCGAAGAATCGGTCCAAGATTTGTACTTTCACTCTTATCGAAATATGCAAATGTTCAGATTCCATACAGCAAAGGGAATGCAGAACGTCGTCTCCTGTGTCTTGAGAAGAAAATGGATAGAGATTTGCACCTTCGAAACTTATATTTGAATTAATACAGCTATACTTAGAAAAAGGCTAGGCGCAGAAAATCGATAATAATGAACTTTCTTCTAATGATAAAGTATGGTACCCGTTTTTAATGCAAATAAGCCCAATAAACTAAAAATTGTCTGAGATGAAGCATCCATAGTTGGCGGTGTTTCACTTATTGCGCTCTTACTCAGTGGACCAGATATAAGTTCTCCGTTACTTGGAATTCTTTTTAGGTTTCAAGAAAGAAGAATCGGCATCTCTGCCGATATTAAGGAAATGTTTCATCAAGTTCGTATAGCAGAAGAGGACCAAAATGCACAGCACTTTTTATTGCGAAGCAACATTACGAAGAAAATCGAAATATACAAACTCGTGGTGATGTTATTTGAAGCCACCTGTTCGCCATACTGTGTTCAGTTTTTAAAAATAGAAACGCGAAAGATTATATGCACGAATATTCAGAAGCTGCAAACGCCATAATCCGCAAAAATTTGACTTTAACACAATACATTTACAATTTACAATTCAATCGCTTTTCTCAACCCCTTTTACTTTACTTTATCTTTTAATTAAAACATTACAAATTCCACTTTAGAACTGACTTGAATATCGGTATAAGTTCCTTTATTTTAATGTATGGTTTGATTGCTTCGCTGCATTTTTATTTTGATTTTGACCAAGCAATAAATTACACTGTTCAACAAAAATCATATTTCCAAGAAAATCTGTCACAATAGTTTTAAAAGCTCTCCAAGCTCTTAGTTCAACATCAGTTGGCATGTTGTCAAATTCACTATTTTTCAAAAGTTTCCGTATTTATAGTCCAACAAATATCCCCTCTTTAATTTTGCGTCACTAACTTTTGGAAATTCCTATTTTCATTTCGATATGGAGCTGTGGTAGAAATACGTATTTAGGATCAAACAGGAGTTCATTAGCAATTTTTTTTTACACCCGGATTTAGTGCTCGACATAGAGGACATAGTAGCACGACTTGTATTATTCACACAGAAAACAGCAGTGTTTCGTATACCCCTGCTGGAGTCCAACAAGAAGCCAATTGCTTAGTTCATGTTTCTGTCGTAACGCATCAAATAAGTTATCAACATTCATGCTGTAAGCCAAAGTCCCTTCTTGAGCGAAACAATGTACGTTTCACGTGTTCGGAAGTCATTTATATGTACGTCACCTCCGAGGAGATACCATTCTTTTAATCTCTAACCAAATCATTCAGTTCAGCGTTTGAAATTAAATGCGGCTTTGTTAAACATACTGGTGTTTGTCGATTTCCTGTT
This sequence comes from Volucella inanis, assembly GCA_907269105.1. Classification (NCBI taxonomy): domain Eukaryota; kingdom Metazoa; phylum Arthropoda; class Insecta; order Diptera; family Syrphidae; genus Volucella; species Volucella inanis. Next base: position 62,161,428 of record OU026155.1, read on the forward strand.
CGAATTGCATATCATAATTAGTTGAATCACTGACATACTCATGCTCTTCGTCCAAACTCTACAATTCTGGTGGTTTTGGAATAGGAGATTTTTTATTATGTTTGGCCGTATGACGGCCGTAGAGCTGATGGTATATTGGGATACTGTATAATATGCTTAAACTTCGAGCCGATGCCTTGTACGTTAGTGAGACAAAATTAATAATCTGTGACATGGCCTTTCGGTTCTCTCCACACCGAATACGATAAGTTTGTCAAATCACGTAGAGTGATGCAATATTTATTCATTTACATAAACAACTCTATCCAACATGTTGCATACATATAAATATATTGGGTCTATAACTTAATTCATGCGGTTTGTTAAGAGATGGCGTAACTTGTATTATTCAATTGTTATTATTCCATTGGAACATGCGTTGGATAGCTACTGTCATTGTACGTCATTTCAGTATATGTCAATCATTTGAAGCGAAAACAACAATAATTTTTTTTCACTCAAATATGTCGAACTTTGTGCCTAAAAATTGTTTTTGCGGGGAGGTCTTCTTCAGGAAAAAAACTGCTGCCGAAAGTCATCGTATTTTGGTGGAAGTTTATGGTGAACATGTACTAGCTGAGCGAACGTGCCAAAAGTGATTTGCACGGTTTAAAAGTGGTGATTTAAAGTTTGAAGATGAAGAACTGGAAGCATCACTCTGTGAAGATTGTTGCCAAACACAAGAAGAGCTCGCAGAATCTTTGGGTGTCACTCAAGCTATTTCAAAACGTTTAAAAGCAGCTGGATATATTCAAAAGCAAGGAAATGGGGTTCCACATGAACTCAAGCTGAGAGACGTCGAAAGACGGTTTTGCATGTCCGAAATGCTTCTGGAACGCCACAAAAGGAAGTCATTTTTGCATCGGATTGTTACTGGTGATGAAAAATGGATCCATTACAACGACCCCAAGCGCAAAAAATCATATGTGAAACCCCGCCAACCAGCCAAATCAACGGCAAAGCCGAATATCCATGGCGTGAAGGTATTGCTCTGTATTTGGTGGGATCAGATGGGTGTGCTGTATTATGAGCTGCTTAAACTGGGTAAAACCATCAATGTAGCCGAAAAACGCCCGGAAGATTAGACCAGACACGAAGCAATAATTTTCCATCATGACAAGGCTCGGCCCCACGTTGCTATTCCGGTTAAGAACTATTTGAAAAACAGTGGATGGGAAGTCTTACCCCACCCGCCTTATAGCCAAGACCTTGCCCCTTCTGACTACCATTTGTTCCGGTCGATGCAGAACGCCCTCACTGAAATATGGTTCACATCAGAGCAGAATATCAAAAATTGGCTTGATTCATTCTTGGCTGCCAAGAAAGATGGGACGTCCACGTAGTTGTTCACCTCCTTAGGCTCCGTAGGTGGGGATCCAAATTTTGTTTCACTTGACAACCGGACTGTTGTTGGTATGTGTCCACGTTTCGGGAGGCCATTAAGAAGAGTGGTATGTGTCGATCCCAGTCCCGCTGGCAGTTGCTGATGACCTTAGACAGATGCTCATTCAATCAAATTGAGGTTGTAGTGGTGTTGTCCATATCTTCCTTATTCCCAGATATTGACACACTTTCTGGAAGACTTTTGGTTCAAAGTTTCGTCCTTGATCGAAGTGTAGCTCCATTGGGACCCTAAATCTGCTCACCCAGTTGTTGACGATCTCTTCTGATACGGTCTTACACTCTTGATTTGAAATGGCAAAAACTTCCGGCCACCCAATGAAGTAGTTCATGACCACGAGAGTGTATGGAAATGCTTATGGAAATGCTTCGTAGCCAGAATTAAAGCCAGCAGCTCGCGCTGAGTTACGCAGTAGTTTCTTTCTGATCTGGAGTGTACCTTGCTGTAATATGCGACCACCTTCTCTTGACCATCAAGAACTTGTGAGATCACAGTTCCGACTCCAACATTACTAGCGTCTGCGTCCACTATGAACATTTTTTGGGGTGTTGGGTAACCCAAAATGGGGGCATTGCACAGCTGCCGCTTGAGTTCTTCAAATGCTTTTTTACACTCTCCAGATCAATTGAACTCTAGGCCTTTTTCCGTGTTAATGGTGTTTATCTGATTTTGTCAGGATCCGTCCTTACTTCCTACTTACTTACTTACTTCCGGATGGAACTAGGAAAACTCAAACACTTCTTTTAGATTTTCGCGATGTTCCTCGAACGTCTTGCCTATGACGATAACGTCGTTCGTCATCGCCGCGCAGGAGTGCAAGTAAGTGTTCTAAATGCAAACCTTTGATTTAAACGCACCCTAAAACTTGCCTCCGGAGATCTTGAAGGAAACAGAATAGGCCATTCACACGCCGTTCACGAATTTTTATATTAGCGATATAACTAATCATTTCAAGATTACAAGTTCGAAATCAAAATAAGAGCTAAGATGAGACAAGACTGTCCGAACATACCTGAAGATATCAATGATGACGGCGGATATGCTAGTGTCAATAAGACTGATGACAAAGAGGGAAAGGCTTTGAATAATAATGTCAGGATGTGATAATTTAGTTTTTCTTTTAAATTTCCCGGTCGATCTTTTGTCAATTCTTTTACACAGCCATTGAAGAGTGGAATTGGCTGGAACGAGCCGCTTGCACCACTACAATAGTGGCAACTTTGAGGGGCTGATCTTAGTCAAATTTGTGATTTAAGCTCAATCGCTGCAATTCATAGAAATTTCCCACGGCCAACACTAATATTTTTACTGATGCCAGTGAAAGTAATGTATCGTGTCTTCTTGTAATTCTGCAAAAGGGAGTTAATTTTGCTTTCATTGTTGCAAACCCAGATGTACATCGCAGATTGCGATATCAGTTCTTCAGCAGCAATTGCAAGTCGCAATATTGAGAAGCCTCTTGCAGCGACTTCTTAAGTAAACATTACTATTCGACCAGCAAATTTTCAACTAGGCCCAAATTCTTTAGCCAACCTGAACAGAATCTTGTAGACGCAGTCCCAGTGAATATTTTGCATACGACTAAGAAAATAAAAAGACAGAACCAAATAAACATTAACAATTCTATCCATCAGAATATTACTATGTATATTTATACCTATGAATGAAAGAAATTAATACTTTAAGTTTGATTTCAATTGTGCAGATCATATCACTATTAATAATTTTCCGCTGTGGCTTACATTATGCCTACCCGCAACAAAACACCTTTTTTTAATGTAAAATGGGATTCTAAACAAAAGTTAAAGTTATTTTGTTAGTTAGTTAGGTTAGGTTATGTAAGAGTGGCTGTTGGAAAAACCAACCCACTTAATACTATTGTCACACAGTTAAAATGTGAAAGACCACCAGAATCAAGCACTTTGAAGGTGAATTTGATACTTCGACTCATCAATATATAACATATATTGGCTCATATAAAAAGTCTCCGCGGTTTTTTGTCACTAGATGGTATTGGTCCATTTATCTGGAAACACTAATCTAATTGTGTCAAACGAACACGTGTTTGAAAGGTGACATGTCAGGCTACATTTTTTGTGACGACAGCTGTGTAATTCGTTGCTCGTGTTAAAAGTTATACTGATTTGATTATGAGTGAAATATCTGAAGAAATACGTGATGCTTTGATATGTGATGCTTTTTTACTATAAAAAAGGGAAAAACGCTGCAAAAACATGCCGAAAAATTTGTGCGGTTAACGGTGAGTGAACGCCGGAACTAAGAGTGGTTTGATCGATTCCGTTCCGGAAATGTCGATGTAAAAGATGCTCCTCACACTGGTCGGCCCGTCACTGAAAAAAACGATGAAATTTTACAACTGATGGTGCAAGACCAACACGGAAGCTCTCTGGAGATAGCGGAGGCACTAAACATCAACCGTATGATAGTTTGGAATTATCAAAAATGATCAGGCTACTCAAAAAAGCTCGATGTTTGGGTGCCACATTAATTAACGCAAAGAAATTTAATTGACCGAATAACCATCAGTGAAATGCTGCTGAAACGCGAAATGGAAACCTTTTTGAAGCGATTCATTACGGGCGATGAAAATGAATTAAGTACGAGAGTATCCAATGCAAAGGATCATGGTCAAAGGCCGGTGACCGACCACAAAGGACTTCAAAGCCTGGATTGACGGCAAACAAGGTTATGTTGAGTGTTTGGTATGATTGGAAGGGTATTGTCTATTGTGATGTGATAAAACGTAGCGAAACGGTCAATTCGATCCTCTACTGTGCATAACTCAACCGATTGAATGAAGCTTTCAAGAAAGAGCGACCAGAATTGGCCAACAGAAAGGCGATTGTTTTCCATCATGACAATGCTAGGCCACACTCATCTTTGATGGCCCGGAACAAATTGACGGAGCTTGGTTGGGAAGTTTTTATATATCAACCATATAGCTCGGACCTTGCACCCTCCGATTACCATTTGTTTCGGTCTTTGCAAAGCTCTCTTGATGGCAAAAAATTGACCGACCGAAGAGCTGCTAAAAATAACTTGGCCAAGTTTTTCGCTGATAAACCACAGAAGTTCTACACCGATGGAATTATGAAGCTAGTCGTAAAATGGAAAAAGATCATAGATAATAATGGACAATATGTACTTGATTGAAATTAATTTTGAATAAAGAATTTTTTTTTTAAAAATATACCAAAAAACTACGGAGACTTTTTATATGACCCGATATTATTATTACAGTCCTGTTTAAATATTGTAAATAGTTACAATTCGACAAATAAACAACATTTTATGTACCGCTTTGCAAGTTCGTAACGATTTTATCCTTTTTTGCACGGCTTATCTACTCACGCAACTTCTTCACTTCGCTAAGGGTACATTAACGACTGTCAGACAGGCTCCATGTTGTAAAAGTTAAATTGTTTTCCGCTTTTCGCAACCATAATTTGCAGTTCCAGCACAGTTTTTATACTTTTTTTGAAGGCCTTTGAAACCATGCGCACTCAATCCAATCGATGTGAAAAGAATAATCAAAAAGTATGAACACTACCCTGATAATTTCTACTTAATATCACTTGAAAATGGTTCAATTAGGTTTTTTCGATTTAAAGAAGAAATATTGTTCAATATTGCACACGCAAGTAAATTGGGGCTTGCAGAAAAAACTCCGTGAAAAATTAACTCAATGTCATAACTGCTAGATGTATGGTTATGGCGAACGAAATTGTTTCATAAAAACTTAATGTGGTACCTGTGTTGGGTCACACAAAACTGATGATTGTAATGAACCCGATGTGATTAAATGTGCAAAATGCAAAAATTCTCATAGAGCTTCCGATCCCTCTTGCATCAGCAGAAAAAATGTAGTGCTCCTTCCTCGGTTCCACAACTATCACGAGCACAAGCTTCTGCTCATAAAATACATGAGCATCCGGTTTCAATTCACTCTGTCAATGAGTTTCCTCTGCTCTCACAACCTCGTCATCAACGAAAAGTTCCAGTTAAGGGTGCCAATCCAGCTGATAATATATGGGAGAACCCTTCTCTCACAGCAGCTGATGCTATCATCAACAATGGAGGTCACCTCAGCAATGTTGATAGAAACACTAGCAATATGATCAATTTAAGTAAATTTGTGTACAGTAGTAACAACTAATTATGGACAACACATGTATTAATATTGTTAATTGAAATGCCAGAGGGATTCGAAGCAAAACTGTAGAGTTTACAAGCTTTTTAAATACAAGCAAACTTGATATTGCTTTTTTTACTGAGACTGGTCTTAATTACAACAGCAAGAAAAAGATTAAAAACATCTGTTTTTAAATGCTATCGAAATGATCGAGTCGACCGCAGAGGTGGGGAGAGAAAATGTAGGTATTGAAATAAATTTAATAAATAACAAATTTTTTAAACTCTACTGTGTCTATTTTCCTGGTGGTGCTACATCAGTTGGAAAAAGAGCAAGTCTTAAGAACGACTTTTTTACAATAAATGATGACTTCCTGATAGCGGGAGATTTAAATTGCCATCATAGAGATTGGGGCTGTGTCAAAGCAAAAACTTGGAGAAATATTCTTTCAAGTCTTTCTGTTTTGTTGCCTGTTTCCGTTCTGTTTCCTCCTTGTCCCACCTACTTTCCTGCCGGCTATTGTGGTAGTTCTTCTGTTCTTGACCTATTTATTACAAATGTGAATAGTTTAATTACTCCACAATTTCCAAAAAATGAGAATAGTTCTGACCATAAACCCGTATTTTGTCTGCTTCTTCGGTCAGGAGAGAAAAGTGTGCATATCGAAGAGATTTTAAAAACACCAACTGGGCACGCTTTCGTTCCGGATTTAATTAAAAAGTTTTTAGCGCTTCGAAGAATTTAGACAGCATAAAGTCTAAAGAAGATATTGATTCAATTGTTGATAGTTTTTCCCAAACTATTTTAAGCTCCGTTAAGGAAGCCGTTCCGAAAATACCAATACGAAACCAATTGAAAAAATTTCCTTCCAATATTTTGGAGTAAATAAAGCTGCGAAATATTTGCAAAAAGTATTGGCAAAAATATCGTGAGCCAACAGGCTCTGCCTCAAAAAACTGGTTTCGAAAGAAATATTACAGTACAAGAACACAGAGTGCAATGTCAAATCAAAATATTAAGATAAAAATGCAAAACCGTTCTGGAACATTGTGAAGGTAATCAAAACTAAAAATAGACAGTTACCATGTTTTAAAGCGACTTCTTGCTCTTATTTCACCGACAGTGCAAAATCTTGCAAGTAGTTTTGCAAGTAATCATTTAGTATCTCAACACTTGGGCGATGCTGATACGAAAAGTCTGGTGAATAACACTTTTCATGCATTCAATGCAGATAGTCTCAACTCTCAAAAAAATCTTTTTGTGAACGAAGAAGATGTTAAATATTTTATAAAGGGTCTGTGAATTAAAAAGGTAGGTGGTGTGGACCTCATAAAAAACACATTTTTAAAACAACTTCCAAAGGCAGTGATATTATACATAGTTTATATTATAAATGCATGTCTGAAATTACAAAACTTTCCTGATGCTTCGTGGTGCCAATTTTAAAATCTGGAAAGCCACCAGAAAATCCAGGAAACTTTAGACCAATCACCTTACTCAGCAATATAGGAAAAATTTTTGAAAAAATTATTAAAGAGAAAATGTTAGCATTTATCTATGATAATAATATTTAACCTAAAGAACAATTTGGATTGCAAAGAAATCATAGTTCTTCACATCAGGTGCTTAGAATTTGTACTTTAATATTTGTACTTGTACTTAATAATATTTACTATTTTCTTTAATTTTCATTAATTATTAACTTATTATTTATTTATTTATTTATTCGTATATTTAGTTATCCAATGATTTATTTATTTAATAGATATGTAATTTAATTCGTGCGGTTTTTTTTTTTTCAAAATTTGAACTTTTATTTAAGAAAAACATGTGAAATGGTATTATTCAAAGTATTGCCCATCTGAAGCTGACTTCTTCCCATCTTTCTGGCAATGAATCAAGCCAATTTTTGATATTCTGCTCTGATGTGAACCGTATTTCAGTGAGGGCGTTCCGCATCGACCGGAACAAATGGTAGTTAGAAGAGGCAAGGTCTGGGCTATAAGGCGGGTGGGGTAAGACTTCTCATCCACTGTTTTCCAAATAGTTCCTAACCGGAATAGCAACGTGGGGCCGAGCGTTGTCATGATGAAAAATTATTGCCTCGTACCTGGTCGCATATTCCGGGCGTTTTTCGGCTACTGCTCCCTTCAAACGGATTAATTGTGTTCGGTAGCGTTGTCCATTGATGGTTTCACCCGGTTTTAGCAGCTCATAATACAGCACACCCATCTGATCCACCATTTATGACCAGTAACAATCCGATGCAAAAATGACTTCCTTTTGTGGCGTTCCAGCAGCATATCGGACATGCAAAACCGCTTTTCGACGTCTTTCGGCTGTAACCCGATTTCCTTGCGTTTGAATATATCCAGCTGCTTTTAAACGTTTTGAAATGGCTTCTTGAGTGACACCCAAAGATTCTGCGAGCTCTTCTTGTGTTTGGCAACAATCTTCATAGAGTAATGCTTCTAGTTCTTCATCTTCAAACTTTTTTGGCTGCCCAGGACGTTCATCGTCTTCCAAGCCAAAATCACCACTTTTAAATCGTGCAAACCACTTTTGGCACGTGTTCACCATAAACTTTCACCAAAATACGATGACTTTCGGCAGCAGTTTTCTTCATATTAAAGTAATGAAGAAGAACTCCCCGCAAAAACACTTTTTCAGGCGCAAAGTTCGACATATTTGAGTGAAAAAAAATTATTGTTTTTTACGCTTCAAATGAATGACATATACTGAAATGACGTACAATGACAGTAGCTTTCCAACGCATATTCCAATGGAATAATAACAATGGAATAATACAAGTTACGCCATCTCTTAGCAAACGAATTAAGTTATATACCCAATATTTATTTATTTATTTATATAAGATTTATTTATTACTTATGTATTAAGAGAACAATCTAGTCAAGTATAAGGGGTGATTCATCGTGAGGTTTAATTTTCAATAGGCTTTTTTTTACAGATCACGGGTAGACACCCGTCACCTATCCAACTGCTTTGTCATTTTTGTTCAGTATCGTTTGGCAAGTCATCATGGAAAGGCTCACATCCCAGCAGCGTCTCCAAATTGTTATTACGAAAACCAGCGTTCTGTGAAAAAAGTTTTTCGTGCGATTCGATTAACTTACGGTGCGCATAATCGACCTACTGAAACCACTATTGCCAATACAAATACTGTTCGTAAATTTGAGTCCCAGTTTACATTAGTGGAATATGTTCGACCGGTTAGACCACATCCAGCACGTAGTAAAGAGACTATAGCAGCTTTAGGTCAGAGTGTACGCGAAGACCGTGACGAATCGATTCGTCGTCGTTCTCAGCAGCTTGGCTTGGCGTATTCTACAACTTGGTGTATTTTACGTGAGGATCTCGGCCTAAAAGCGTACAAAATTCAACTTGTGCAAGAATTGAAGCCAGGTGACTTGAATTTGCATCATATTTTTAGTGAATGGGCTCTGGAAAAACTCAATGAAAATCCGGTGTTTTATCGTGAAATATTGTTCAGTGATGAATCCTATTTCTGGCTCAACGGACACGTTAATAAACAAAATTGCCGTATCTGGGCTGATGAACAACCCGAAGAGTACCAAGAGTTACCATTACCTCCATTAAAAACAACGATATGGTATTGCTTATGGGCCGATGGAATCATTGGTTTATATTTCTTCAAAAATAAGGTAAATCAGATTGTTACCGTCAATGGTAACCGTTATCACGCCATGTTAACAGATTATATGCTTCCTGAAATTCAAGACAAGACGGCGCTACGAGCCATATATCACGTGAAACAATGGACTTGTTGAGAAATCATTTTGGTGAGCACTTGATTTCACGTTTTGCTACGGTAAATTGGCCGCCTAGATCCTGTGATATCATACCTTTGGACTATTTCCTCTGGGGATATATAAAATTTCAGGTCTTCAGGAATAAGCCAGCTACGATTGACGCTTTGGAAGTCAACATTACTCGTGTTATTCGCAAGTGTTCGCTATGCTCGAACGGGTCGCCCAAAATTGAACCTTCCGAATGGACCACCTCAGACGTAGTCATGGCCAACATTTACTTGATATCATTTTTAAAAAGTAAATGCCATGAATTGTTCTTTTAACCGATAAAAAAATTTTAAGTTCACTTTTAAATTTATGTGTTTTATTTTACATTATAAATCAAACCTCACGATGAATCAGCCATTATGTATATGTTATAAATTATTTTTTTATTTATTTTCCCTTTTCTTTCTTTTTCGTTTGGATTGGTGTTTTTTTCGTGTTTTCCTTCAAAAATTTTGTTAATTTTCACGAAATTATTTGTAATTAATTAACCATATTTCAATAGAAAGATATTTTATCTTTATCGAATTATTGTACTATAATATGTGCGGTTACTATGTAATTTTTTTTTTAATTTACGAAATAAAATAAATATAATAAAAAAAAATTCAGAATATCTCTGAATACCGTTATGAAATTTTTGTTGTTTATTCCAATAGATAGGGTTATTCTTTACATTGTTACGGGAATTTGTTTTAATCAGACGTGTTTTAAGTGCTCAATATCCTTTTTCTTTTAAATGGAGGATAAGAAAGTGCATTTTCGGCATTTTTTTGGTGTAGAAGTTTTCGAAACTCAGGTGTTAGGTTTCGATATTTTTCCAGAGGTGGTTGTCAAACTGGAGCCAGCGCATTCTCAACCAGTGGGTCTTAGAACGTCCTGGTTGTTAGTTCGTTACATTTAACCCAGCCACCCCTCCAACATCAGTGTTATGCCTTCATGTCAGAGTTGACGCCGACGGGATTTACATATAACTACATACAAATCCCATGAAATGGCTTTTTCAGCGAATTGCCTCGCAGGGGATTCGAACCCTCTGCTTGAGGAGTCTATGCATATACCACTACACCACGGCCACCTGCAAAGCTTGAGGCTTTACTGAAAAGTATTTACGGGAGACAAAAAAGGGGTGGTTTACAACATTCGGCGTAAGAGGTCATGGTGCGCTTCTAGCGAAACACCGCAATCGGTCGTTAAACAAGATTTGCATCCCAAAAAGGTCATGTTGAACATTTGGTGGGACTGGCAAGGTGTCCTTTACTTTGAGTTGCTTCCACGCATTCAGACAATAAATGACGTTAAATGGAAGAAAAACGGCCAGTGTTGGCGAACAGAAAGGGCGTTCTTTTCCATCATAACAACGAAAAACCACACCCAGTTTTAGTGACAAAACAAAAGCTGAACTCATTTGGCTGGGAAGTTATGCAACACCAACCGTACTCTCCAGACCTTGCGCCTTCTGACTAGCATCTGTTGCGCTCTCTCCAGAACAATTTAAACGGAAGACAGTTCAATTCCGAAGATGAGATCAAAACGTACCTGGAAAACTTTTTTACCCATAAGTCTGCTGACTTTTATAAGAGGCATTGTGTCTCTTCCAGAAAGTTGGAAGAAAGTAATAAACCACGATGGACAACATCGATGGATTATATATACCAAAAATGTGTTTAACTTTAACCCTAAAAAAAAACAACAAAAATACAAAGAACTTGTTGAACAATATCTAACCAAACTAAATAATAAAGGAAGTAATCGAGAAAACTCTTGCGCTTAAGTAACAAAATATTTGTAAGTTCGAAATCGCGAGAAAAAATAGAAAAAGACGTAAACTAACAGAGCCACAACAGCACAAGATTGGAGGTCAATTTTCTGGGATTTGTCTAAATAACTTAACCTAAATATGCCGATAGACATTGGAACGTAATTACGAGTATTTTGTTGATTATTCTTTGGACATGTGTTTGTATATAATCTTTAGAAAAAGAATAGTTCTTTTGGGAAACTCGACCTTATTAAAGATGAAATCTGTTGATATTAAGTTTACATGCTATACAAGCTATTATGCATACAGTGTATTTTGAATGAAAAGTTTACTGCTAGAGCATGTTTTCTTTTTTCGTTATCCATGTTACTTTCAAGAAAATTAATGAGATAAACGTATATGTATTAATGCAATTAAAAGAAAATATGTTAATGTTATTTGAGATAGTACACCTAACATAGATTCATTTTAAAATACACAACTTTCCAATTGCTATCCAATTCAATGTATGTAAATAAATGATACACATAATATTTAGGAATGTTGAGAAATTTAATTTTCATTTTATAACAGCGTTGAAAAATAACAAATAACAAAATATATGAGCATAAAATACACAAAAATTGTTTTTTTTTATAACTATTATTGCACAGCAAATTCATTTCATCCAACCAGCAATGAAATCTAACACTTCATTTAAGGCGTTTATCCAACAATTGAGATCGTTTTGACTATCGCCTGCGAAATAAAATTTTGAACGTATTCCCGCTTCCTCGATTTCCAAGCAAAAGGATTTAGTCCTAGCGCATATTTCTCTTGATGCACATTGAATGGGAGTAGATACACACTTGCACAGGTCTATTATATAAGTCGGTATGCTTATTGATACATCATTTGGACTAGTCCATATATTTAGTTTCATGAAGTCTAATTCACACCATCTGAGATTCCAATTGTGTTGTTTTCCAATATCTTGAATGTTCAAAAACCCGGTTTTACGAATTTTTTTAAACATCATTTCCACTTCACATGATAATTGTATTTCGTTCTGTAGATTTGTACTTCGCGTCAACGGAACTATAGGAAATTTACAACTATTAGAAGCATGTAAACATACATAGTTTTCACTTCCATTTCTAGAGTTTTCAATCAGATGATAAGGCACAAAATCACTCGGTCGCACATCAAAAGATGCATGGGGTTGAAATCTAGACAAAATTTCTTCACTGGATGTTGATGCTGAAGCTGAAACATTTTTCTAAAAGAATAGACAACAAAAATTTTAAGGTAATTTTTAAATTAATAATCAACTTACCTTTCTCTTTGATGAGGACAATTTGGTATTTATTACCTTCTTTAATCTTAACATAAATATGTCACAGTGGATTTCTGATTCACTTTTGGCACGTGTTCACCATAAACTTTCACCAAAATACGATGACTTTCGGCAGCAGTTTTCTTCATATTAAAGTAATGAAGAAGAACTCCCCGCAAAAACACTTTTTCAGGCGCAAAGTTCGACATATTTGAGTGAAAAAAAATTATTGTTTTTTACGCTTCAAATGAATGACATATACTGAAATGACGTACAATGACAGTAGCTTTCCAACGCATATTCCAATGGAATAATAACAATGGAATAATACAAGTTACGCCATCTCTTAGCAAACGAATTAAGTTATATACCCAATATTTATTTATTTATTTATATAAGATTTATTTATTACTTATGTATTAAGAGAACAATCTAGTCAAGTATAAGGGGTGATTCATCGTGAGGTTTAATTTTCAATAGGCTTTTTTTTACAGATCACGGGTAGACACCCGTCACCTATCCAACTGCTTTGTCATTTTTGTTCAGTATCGTTTGGCAAGTCATCATGGAAAGGCTCACATCCCAGCAGCGTCTCCAAATTGTTATTACGAAAACCAGCGTTCTGTGAAAAAAGTTTTTCGTGCGATTCGATTAACTTACGGTGCGCATAATCGACCTACTGAAACCACTATTGCCAATACAAATACTGTTCGTAAATTTGAGTCCCAGTTTACATTAGTGGAATATGTTCGACCGGTTAGACCACATCCAGCACGTAGTAAAGAGACTATAGCAGCTTTAGGTCAGAGTGTACGCGAAGACCGTGACGAATCGATTCGTCGTCGTTCTCAGCAGCTTGGCTTGGCGTATTCTACAACTTGGTGTATTTTACGTGAGGATCTCGGCCTAAAAGCGTACAAAATTCAACTTGTGCAAGAATTGAAGCCAGGTGACTTGAATTTGCATCATATTTTTAGTGAATGGGCTCTGGAAAAACTCAATGAAAATCCGGTGTTTTATCGTGAAATATTGTTCAGTGATGAATCCTATTTCTGGCTCAACGGACACGTTAATAAACAAAATTGCCGTATCTGGGCTGATGAACAACCCGAAGAGTACCAAGAGTTACCATTACCTCCATTAAAAACAACGATATGGTATTGCTTATGGGCCGATGGAATCATTGGTTTATATTTCTTCAAAAATAAGGTAAATCAGATTGTTACCGTCAATGGTAACCGTTATCACGCCATGTTAACAGATTATATGCTTCCTGAAATTCAAGACAAGACGGCGCTACGAGCCATATATCACGTGAAACAATGGACTTGTTGAGAAATCATTTTGGTGAGCACTTGATTTCACGTTTTGCTACGGTAAATTGGCCGCCTAGATCCTGTGATATCATACCTTTGGACTATTTCCTCTGGGGATATATAAAATTTCAGGTCTTCAGGAATAAGCCAGCTACGATTGACGCTTTGGAAGTCAACATTACTCGTGTTATTCGCAAGTGTTCGCTATGCTCGAACGGGTCGCCCAAAATTGAACCTTCCGAATGGACCACCTCAGACGTAGTCATGGCCAACATTTACTTGATATCATTTTTAAAAAGTAAATGCCATGAATTGTTCTTTTAACCGATAAAAAAATTTTAAGTTCACTTTTAAATTTATGTGTTTTATTTTACATTATAAATCAAACCTCACGATGAATCAGCCATTATGTATATGTTATAAATTATTTTTTTATTTATTTTCCCTTTTCTTTCTTTTTCGTTTGGATTTGTGTTTTTTTCGTGTTTTCCTTCAAAAATTTTGTTATTTTTCACGAAATTATTTGTAATTAATTAACCATATTTCAATAGAAAGATATTTTATCTTTATCGAATTATTGTACTATAATATGTGCGGTTACTATGTAATTTTTTTTTTAATTTACGAAATAAAATAAATATAATAAAAAAAAATTCAGAATATCTCTGAATACCGTTATGAAATTTTTGTTGTTTATTCCAATAGATAGGGTTATTCTTTACATTGTTACGGGAATTTGTTTTAATCAGACGTGTTTTAAGTGCTCAATATCCTTTTTCTTTTAAATGGAGGATAAGAAAGTGCATTTTCGGCATTTTTTTGGTGTAGAAGTTTTCGAAACTCAGGTGTTAGGTTTCGATATTTTTCCAGAGGTGGTTGTCAAACTGGAGCCAGCGCATTCTCAACCAGTGGGTCTTAGAACGTCCTGGTTGTTAGTTCGTTACATTTAACCCAGCCACCCCTCCAACATCAGTGTTATGCCTTCATGTCAGAGTTGACGCCGACGGGATTTACATATAACTACATACAAATCCCATGAAATGGCTTTTTCAGCGAATTGCCTCGCACGGGATTCGAACCCTCTGCTTGAGGAGTCTATGCATATACCACTACACCACGGCCACCTGCAAAGCTTGAGGCTTTACTGAAAAGTATTTACGGGAGACAAAAAAGGGGTGGTTTACAACATTCGGCGTAAGAGGTCATGGTGCGCTTCTAGCGAAACACCGCAATCGGTCGTTAAACAAGATTTGCATCCCAAAAAGGTCATGTTGAACATTTGGTGGGACTGGCAAGGTGTCCTTTACTTTGAGTTGCTTCCACGCATTCAGACAATAAATGACGTTAAATGGAAGAAAAACGGCCAGTGTTGGCGAACAGAAAGGGCGTTCTTTTCCATCATAACAACGAAAAACCACACCCAGTTTTAGTGACAAAACAAAAGCTGAACTCATTTGGCTGGGAAGTTATGCAACACCAACCGTACTCTCCAGACCTTGCGCCTTCTGACTAGCATCTGTTGCGCTCTCTCCAGAACAATTTAAACGGAAGACAGTTCAATTCCGAAGATGAGATCAAAACGTACCTGGAAAACTTTTTTACCCATAAGTCTACTGACTTTTATAAGAGGCATTGTGTCTCTTCCAGAAAGTTGGAAGAAAGTAATAAACCACGATGGACAACATCGATGGATTATATATACCAAAAATGTGTTTAACTTTAACCCTAAAAAAAAACAACAAAAATACAAAGAACTTGTTGAACAATATCTAACCAAACTAAATAATAAAGGAAGTAATCGAGAAAACTCTTGCGCTTAAGTAACAAAATATTTGTAAGTTCGAAATCGCGAGAAAAAATAGAAAAAGACGTAAACTAACAGAGCCACAACAGCACAAGATTGGAGGTCAATTTTCTGGGATTTGTCTAAATAACTTAACCTAAATATGCCGATAGACATTGGAACGTAATTACGAGTATTTTGTTGATTATTCTTTGGACATGTGTTTGTATATAATCTTTAGAAAAAGAATAGTTCTTTTGGGAAACTCGACCTTATTAAAGATGAAATCTGTTGATATTAAGTTTACATGCTATACAAGCTATTATGCATACAGTGTATTTTGAATGAAAAGTTTACTGCTAGAGTATGTTTTCTTTTTTCGTTATCCATGTTACTTTCAAGAAAATTAATGAGATAAACGTATATGTATTAATGCAATTAAAAGAAAATATGTTAATGTTATTTGAGATAGTACACCTAACATAGATTCATTTTAAAATACACAACTTTCCAATTGCTATCCAATTCAATGTATGTAAATAAATGATACACATAATATTTAGGAATGTTGAGAAATTTAATTTTCATTTTATAACAGCGTTGAAAAATAACAAATAACAAAATATATGAGCATAAAATACACAAAAATTGTTTTTTTTTATAACTACTATTGCACAGCAAATTCATTTCATCCAACCAGCAATGAAATCTAACACTTCATTTAAGGCGTTTATCCAACAATTGAGATCGTTTTGACTATCGCCTGCGAAATAAAATTTTGAACGTATTCCCGCTTCCTCGATTTCCAAGCAAAAGGATTTAGTCCTAGCGCATATTTCTCTTGATGCACATTGAATGGGAGTAGATACACACTTGCACAGGTCTATTATATAAGTCGGTATGCTTATTGATACATCATTTGGACTAGTCCATATATTTAGTTTCATGAAGTCTAATTCACACCATCTGAGATTCCAATTGTGTTGTTTTCCAATATCTTGAATGTTCAAAAACCCGGTTTTACGAATTTTTTTAAACATCATTTCCACTTCACATGATAATTGTATTTCGTTCTGTAGATTTGTACTTCGCGTCAACGGAACTATAGGAAATTTACAACTATTAGAAGCATGTAAACATACATAGTTTTCACTTCCATTTCTAGAGTTTTCAATCAGATGATAAGGCACAAAATCACTCGGTCGCACATCAAAAGATGCATGGGGTTGAAATCTAGACAAAATTTCTTCACTGGATGTTGATGCTGAAGCTGAAACATTTTTCTAAAAGAATAGACAACAAAAATTTTAAGGTAATTTTTAAATTAATAATCAACTTACCTTTCTCTTTGATGAGGACAATTTGGTATTTATTACCTTCTTTAATCTTAACATAAATATGTCACAGTGGATTTCTGATTCAGCGCCTAAATTATCAAAAGAGATGTTAAAGTTTCTAAATATTGCCTCTCCGTTACAGCATTCTGCCGTTTGGGTTGATTTTATCAGTTTCCCGTCGGAAAACACTCCAATATAGTAATAGTTAAAAAATAGCTCCTGCTCATTGTTCATTTTTATTGGTAAGCGTAACGAGTTTAACGTTATAGCACCCTTTGAATCATTTTCTTTAGAACATATAGTTTTAGTCGACTTTTTTTCATCATTTTTAAGAGTTGAAACTAACAAAAGGCGTTCAGCCTCAATCATTTCGGGAGAGGCTTCTAAATCAGGAATAAGCCTACACAAACCCACAGCTTGTGTTAATTGATCTTTTACTGATGTCTGATCTTCCATTGAAAATAAGTTTTTAATGCATAAAGATGACTCATCCCAAGATTTATACATGTGCAATGATCTTGGCAAATACGATACGCTCGGCATTCGTTTTTTCTCGTTTTTAAGTAAACATCTACCCTTACGAATTGATTTGTGGAATTTATTTTTGATGGTTTGATATTTCCATAAACTTGAGCTAGTAGCTCTTTGACTGATGGCAGTAGATCCCTCACATAAACTCAATGATTCATCAGCTGGAGTTACATGGTGTGAATCATTTGACAACCATCCTGGTGTCGCCGGACAACTAGTTGTTTGACCAAACGCATCGTCACTCGTCACTTTCATATCAAACTATATAAATGAAATATATTTCATAGAAAACAACATAACAGTAGAACCACAATTTTTAATTTGAAATAATAGTAACCAATTTATTTATTTACAAAGTGATACAAAACAAAAAGCTGATTTTATAGATTTTGTTAATAAATGCAATGAAGGGAAATAGAAGAAGTCATACAGAGTTGTTAGTATGAATCAATATAAAATTCTACCTTAGACAAGTGTAGAGTCTTCTTTGGTGTACTATTTCTCGGTTCATATGTGGTCTCGGTCATACTGTCCGCATTTATTGTATAGATATTGCTGTCCGGCAGTTCGTATGATACAACATCAGACTCTTTTGCAAGCGATTTTCTAAAACTATCAACTGATGCATATGAATTATCAGGAATATTCTGAAAAAAAAATGAGAGAATAAATTTTAACATAATATTTACATAAGTCCGAATGCAATTGGCAAAATTCTATTATCTATAGCAGAACAACAAACTGGCAAATACATAATGACCCATTATGTATATTAAATTCAAGTTCTCACGAGAATTTGTAACAATTTGTAAAAGAGAATTGTTTGCTTAAATTTGAGGAGTAGGAATAAATTCTCTCTTAAACCCAAAATCTCGCGGGAACACGTTTTCCTAAACTGTGTTTCAACCGTTAAGAGTAACAAGTAAAAACAAAACAAAAAATAAATTGCATAGAAAAAGGAAGGTTTTTAGATTGGATATTACTACTATTTTGTTGATGTAATACATGGTACGTTTAATGAGATCTATTGTATTAGGCGAACAATTCGCTTCAATATGGCGCTCCACTTTGCTCATATCCAAGACTTTTTTTGAGTTATTTTTCATAAAATTGTCGAAATTCACGTTAATTTAAACTTTTACAAATTTGACAGTTCTTTTCAAATTTAATTGATTTGACGTTTTTTACAATTCCAAGCCAAAGAAAAATCTTGTGTAGAAATTTGTAAGAATTGCCAGGGTGGGAAAATGAATTACTCTCTCAAATGCGTTCTCTTTTAGAAATTTTTACTCTCGGGAATAGGAATTTTTACGAATTTGTACAAATTTGCAGTCCTGAAACAGACCTAACATTTATCTATAAAAACGTATCTACGTTTACATACCAACAATTAAACTGTATGTCATTGATGCTTATAGACATAGTCATAACTCGTATTTTATTTAAATGGTAGATTATTTAAGCAACAAAGTCCCAAGGAATCGCCGAAGCATTACATAACAAAAATAGGAATATAAAAATAAAAAATAAAAATTATTGGCGTCTCTAGTCCCGTTTTCTTTCTGCAATCCTACCATATGAAAATCTTCAAAATAACCTCAATTATGTATATGCTTCAATGATGAAGCCATCAGAGCGGGATTAGAAGAAATGAAGAGTTGCACGGTAGTTTACAGGCAACTACAATCATCAAACTTTATGCTTACGCCTTCGCAGTTATCCTCTTTGAAAATTCTAAAGAAAAACTACAAAGAGACATAACAGTATGGAAAGATGTAGTAGCTGCAAGTTAACGCAAACAACATTCCAGTAAACGTCAAAAACATTCCATCATGCGCCCAACGCATGATACAGTTCCCACGAGCAGCAACATCAGCTTCAAGCGTGATCGACTGCAACGAATTCTCAAGGAGAAACCTGAGCTATCAATGGACATCCGCTGCTGTACTGGAATCTGGCTGCATTGACATGCACCTAGGTTTTTATACTAAATTTTTTTAATTAGCTTTAATTTTTAATTGTTTAATTTGCACAAAGTCTACAATTAATTCAAAAAAAAAAAACAAGAGGTGCGACACAGAAGAAGAGCTTAAAACTAGAATCCTGGTGCCAAATGTTTCTCCATAGAAGAGAGAATTGGGTGCTAACAGAAACAGAAAAAAATATCCAAGCGATGGAGGTGAAATATTTCAGAAGAAAATTACCAATTAGTAAAATAGAAAGAAAACTAAACAAGGGAATAAGAAATGAGCTCAGATTAGAACTAACAAGAAAAACGTTAGATATAAAATGCTAAAATGGTGGGGTCACCTAACCAGGATATAAAATAGCAGACAACTGAAAAGGATCTGAGAGCCAAAAGCTGAAGGGAAAAACCAAAGAGGAAGACCTTGGAACAACACAATTCTAGAAACAGTCGGGAAGACCTAAAGCACTGCAAAACCAATAGCAAGAGAGAGAACCAGATGGAGAAAATTCGTAAAGGAAAAAACATGAGGAACAACAGAAGCATCGAGGTTTGGGCAAAAATACGTATGCATTTTTTTTTTTAAATTTCTTAGAAGATTCATATTTACAACAAAGGCGTTTATAAATTCTATGTTAATGTTGCCGTAGTTATAAAACCAATGAAAAATAAGACGTACCTGCCTTAAGCGGTGACTAACATTCAAAAGGTAAAAACTTTTGACTGTGACTGACAAATTTATACGGTTTATTTGTACTATTCCTTTCGGTAGAATCTGTACTAATAAGCAACAAAATTAAAATTTTCACAGAAAAGTCAAAACTTATATTGACTATCGGAGAAAAAAAAAAAAAGGTGTCAAATAATGTAAAAGTCACAAGAGCAAATGCTACGAAAAGAACAGAAAAGCCCATGTCAAAATAAACAATTTTAAAACCAAGTGAAATGCAAACCAGAAAATAGCTTAAAGAATTTTGTATGAGTCTACGAGGCAACAGGAAATGCACAGTGTCAGTACAGCAAAGCCAAAAAACTGGACCAGAATTTTAAACTGGCGAGAAAGAACTTGTGCTTGAAAGAAAGCAACGAAAACTTCCTAAAGTAAATTTTGACAACAACCGAAGAAAAAGTAATGAGTGTAAAGAAAGTAGTAACACTAAAGACGAAAAATGAAGGAATAAATAAATGACAATAACTTACAAAATTAAATAAAATGATACTATTATTTTATATTTTCATTTCTTTTAATGTTGTACCGAAAACAGTTTCTTTTCTGAAAATAGATGTACAAATATGCATTTATACTCTGCATATTGTATAATAGATTTATAAATGATATATACAGTTTATATACAGTGAAACTCGCATGGATGTAAAGATACAAGTAGTAGCCAAAGAGCTCAATTCAATATGCTATGCAAAAGAATTCATCTAAGCCTTGATTTGAAAATAAATTCAAGCCCTGAAAGGAGACACCAATTTTATAAAAAACAACGATATAATTAAAAATTCCAACGAAGAATCAATGATAATGCATTATTTATGCGATAAAAACAGTGTCGAAAAGAATTACCACATGAATCAATACTCAGTATAAAATAAAATTAAATCACTTCGTCGACCAATACTTTTCTACTATTCTTGTCAAACATTTGTATTATACATATGTACATAAAAATAATACAACGTTCACTTGTATTATCATTACATCACATTATTTGGTAAAACATGTTTATTAAAAGTAAAATAAAAAAAAACATGTACGAGTAATTGAAAATTATTTTCCGAATAAAAAACAAAAAACGAAACGCCAGTCATCCGCAACTATCCTGCAAACTAAAAAGAATATCTAGTCTCAAAAAGGATTCAAAAATACAAAAGGTAGAAAGCAGCGGTTTGTTATAAACCTAAAAAAGCTTCGACCCTTTAGTTTTTTTACTTTCTGAAAAAAGAGGAGTACCATGAATCCTATTTTAAGAAAGATTTTAATGTAGCAACAATATACTGGCCACCGAGATGTTCGCCAACTGAAGAAGATTAAGCCAGATTTCCCCAATTTTCTAGGACATAACTTTCTTGTTGGTATAATATTCAATTCCCACTGTGAATGAAAGTTAACACCCAAATACAAAATACTATTTGAGAAAAGCCTCAACTATAGCTGTGAGTTATTTTGTTCTGGCTCTGCTACTTACTGGTCATTATACCTTATTGGGTTCTTTACATCAAAATTTAATAAACGAAATCATAATCATTACGACTTATAGTCACATCATAGTCGAGTTATCGAGTTGTCATTGGATTGGATTAATTGGATCAATTGGATTAAATTTAGAGAAAAACAAAAAAATATTAAACTGAGATTCACTATGGAAATAAGTAAGCAAACTGATCTTAAAGTTTATAAAAACTCATTGTTGATACTTAAGAGCAAGTAAGTAAGAGCTCATATTTAAGAGCAAACAAATAATTTTAACAGGAGACAAAGAGAAGTCATATACTCTTTTAAAATAAAGGAGTTGATATTAGTAGAAAGTTGCAAACCGCAGACCAAACCCAGATAACAATATATTTAACCGTTTTAAAAATGAACTTAAAAAACTAGTCTGAGAATTCAAAAATTAATCAATTAGAAGATTCCTTAACCATTTATTTTGTGCGATGGAAAACAAGCTCACCTATTATTAACCAAGTATATAGTATATTATCAAGAAGAACAGCATCGACAGAACGATAACAATTAAAATTGATAATAACATCTCAATAAAAAATCAGCCCAAGACTTAAGTGAGAACTATATTCAACATTCGCCCGCATATCTACACATATGCAAGCCTACGATTACTCAGGAACTTAGTGCCGGTCTATGTTACATTTGTCTACCCATTAACACAGTGGCTACACACAAAAGACGCTTCTTTGGAACGAAAGCAATTTTGACAGATTGTGAACGCTGAAATCTAAAACATAATATAAGATATCGTTGAAGTGGTAAGTTAACATGGATAAACTTTTTTTTAGGTTAAAAAGAAATAATGACGCTTTACTAGCAGTTTAATCACAAAATCTACCACTCAACAACAGTGACATAACGTCTTGTTTTAATCAAAAATCGATTTGCTACTGTAGATCTAATTCTACAGTAATTTTTCTTCAATCTCCCTCGCACTCTAATTTTCAACTTACGCACACTATTCACCCTGCTAAGATCAGTAAAAAATGAAGAAAATCTATGACGGAAAACGCAAAGAAAACAGAACACTCATAAGTACCTCTACAGAGAATTATATGTGCCTTTTCACATTGGCGTGGGCAAGATCGTTGATAAACAAAGAAGTGTAAAGAAGACGAAGAAAGGTATGTCTGCTATTACACGATGGCTCTTGAGTCACGACACTCCTTATTCTATTTTGAACATTCATTCTCTTAGGCTCGTGCTATTATATGTTGACTCTTTTCCATGCATCTAATTACTTTTTCTTTCTCCTTTTTTTATTCTTATTTTTATTTATTCTCTTTATTATTTCTACTTTCGGCTGTGTTATTCTTGTTCTTTTTCTCTTAACAAGTATTTCAATTTATCCTATTAACAGTAAATTACTTCCGCCATTTTTTGCCAACTGCCCTTTATGGCCAAAGTAAAGAAATAAAACAAAATAAAAAAATAACGAACAAGGGTAAGGAAAAACGTCAAAAAAGAGTCACCGAAATTCTACCCATGACTCACCGGGTTGCTATTTTGCTATCTAATTTTTTTCTCTTCTGCGCTTATGTGATTTCTAAAGAGTCATCGTGTAATAGCAGTTTAAGTTGCAGGCCAACTCCTCAATTAAAACTGGTCTGATTTAAATGTTCCACGTGTCAAAAAGTCCTTCATCCCCATGAAAATGTAAATACGACGTTCATGGGCAGAACTTTCCTGTTTACGCCAATGTGAACAAGTACTATTTTTGAGTCTTCCTTTCGGAGTAAACCCTCCGATGGTCGAGAAATATAAAAAAAATTATGTGTCAGAAACGAAACGCTTTGAGAAAAAAAAACATTCGGTGGATTCTAGGTGCAATCCTCCCTTTTTACCCTCTACCCGTCTCGTGCGACACGACTATCAATCCCATGACCCTGTTTATATGATGACTCGTGAGTCTGCCATATCATAAGTATTATGGTGAGAAGAGTGAGGAGTAAAGAAAGGGGCACGAAGAAAAAATAGAAATCGAAGGAAGTCGTGTTCCACAACGGAAATATTCCGCCCCTATAACATTTCATCATTATTAGATGAATCGTTGAATAGAGAACTTCGCGGATAATAATGAATATTTGAACGGGGTCCATGATAATGTAGACAGGCACTTATAACAGCACATACCATAATAAGCCCAAAGTTGATTCATTTAATTTTCGTTCTTGCATGCTTAAGTAAACATTAGAGAGAACGAACTTAGTCGCTCATTGCATATGTTAATTTGACAGATGCAGGCATTCAGTGATGAACAGGGAAAATTTGTAACTAAAAACTCATCCTATTCTAATCATATATCTATTAAAAATGCACCTATTTCTTCCTACAATTTCGATAAGGAGACGAACAAATTCATACTCTGACATTTTCCAGCAATGTTTTTACAAAAATATCTCACCTGTCAAATTTGCATATGCAATGAGCGAGACAGAGTTTGCTCTCACTTATGTTTGCTTATGTTTGCAAAAGTGAACGAAAACTGAACGAATCGACTCTGGGATTATTATGTGTTGTCTCATAAGTTCATGTGCAATCGCACGTTTGCATATGCGTGCATATGCGGGCGAAAGTTGATTATATTGTAGTTCTCACTTAAGTACACGCATCGGAAATAACTGTAAATTATTTTGTTTTCAATGTATTATAATTGTTAAAAATATTAGCTATAATCTCGAAAATAACACCTGGAAGGATGCCCATCAAATAACGCGTTCTAAGATTGTTGCACCGCTCAAGTCATTTAAGCGGTCAGGTCATTTTTTGTTTTATCGCTATTTCCACCACCAGTGCTCCATTGAAATCGCCAGTATCATTCCGCCCATTCAAACTTTCAACCGTAACACCCGTCTCGCTATGAATGCTCATCAGTATACCCTGAAGCCCATTTTCGGACGTACTCTAAAATATCGTGATTCTTTCCTAAGCCGTACAACTCGCTTATGGAATGCCCTGTCGACCTCTATTTCCTGGTCGTTATAACTTGCAAACATTTAAAAACAATGTACATCGGTACCTGTCTTTTCTTCCTCTCTAAATTTCCTTCGCCCGCGCTGTGTACGAACATTTTAAGGGTACAAAAACCCCTTGAGTGCGCGCCGATTATAAAAAAAAAGCAGGTCACCCGATAAAAAAACAAAAAAACATTTATCACGTTTAGAATTTGACTTCAGGAAAACGAGGATTCCACATTTTGTAACGGTGTTCTTCTCAGTAATGAGAGCAAATTTAATTTGTTTGAAGACAATGGGAAGTAAGGAATATGGAGAAAACCCAATACAAGCTTTAACAAAGAATAGTTATTGGGTTGTTTAATCAGTTATGGGGTTTTTTCTTGGAAGTATAGTTTATTGTTTCAGAAAATCTCTGTGTATACCGTTATAAATTTTTTTTTGTTTATTCCAAAAGAGAAGGTTATTCTTTACATTGTTACGGGAATTTCTTTTGATCGGACGTGTTTTAAGTGTTCAATACATATGTATTTTTTTTAAATTGAGGATAAGGAAGTACATTTTCGGTACTTTTTGCTTTTTTCCTTTAAAAAAAGGAGTCAACGTGACGGAGACGGAACAGAAGATTTGCAGCGTGTATGGAAATTTGGTTATTAGCGCTGACACTTGTCGTTGATTTACACGCTTTCGTTTAGGAAATACAGACCTTGCTGATGCTGTTTGCTCTCCACCCATCACAGACGACAATCAAATCTTGGCTGCAGTTACCGTTGACAGATATATAACATCGCCAATACAACCGTTTCGATGAGACTAAAACCTTGGAATGTCGAAAAAGGTGGACTTTTGGGTCTTTTGCGAACTCAATGAGAGCCTTTGTTGAGATGGAACATACTTGAGGCTTTCCTGAAAAGAGTGGTTACGGTAGATGAAAAATGGGTGGTATACAACATCCAAAGGTCATGTTGAGCATTTAGTGGAAAATAACTTCATTCACCATCCCAATCGTCTGATCACAATCCCAAAGAGCACCTGTGAGATTATCTGCAATGGCAAATTAGAAAACATAAATTAAGTAACAAAATAGATCTCACAGCAGTGGTAGCAAATTCCAACAGAAGTTACCCAAAACCTAGTTAATTCAATGCCTGCAACTGTTGCTCCAACTAAGTACTAAAGTGACAAGTAAGTTATTATATTAAAAGGTGAATTTTATTTATTACGGGTGACCAGAAAGCAATTATCGTTTCCTAATTATTATGTTTCAGCAGCTGTCAAAATATTCAGTAAGGTTTGCCATTTCGTCGAACGGGTTTGCTTGTCGAACGTGCAGAAATTATTAAAAAATATTCAAAATTTCGGCTCAGTTGCATATTAAAAGCAAAGCGATTTTCGTTGAGTTCGGTCATCATGGTTTCAGTATGCGCAACGAACGCCGTGACTTCGCTAATTGGGCGATAAAAATGTTGACCGAAGATCCGAATTTTGGCCAAAAAATCATCTTCTCAGACGATGTCCTTTTTTGGCTCAGCCGCTATGTCAACAAGCAGAATTGCCGTTATTCATCATTGCATCAATGTATCCACAAAGATTGACTGTTTGGTCCGATTTATGGCATGGCGGCATCATCGAACCTTATTTCTTTCGAAACGAAAGGTTGAAAGCGTTTCTTCATGGCTTTGTTGAAAGTGTGGTGTGTACGTAAATGTACCTTCTGATCAAAATGTAATTTTTCAATAAAATGAAAACTGTTTAATTATTTATCGATATTCATTTCATTCACACAAAAGTGTGAACGCTGTTTTTGATCAAATAGCCGCATAAAAGACGCGATGTTTTATGCCCAAAACGTCGCGCATGAACCGATCCAAGTGAGACACCGAGATTGGCTGCCATCTCCTTGATGTTCACACGATGATCTGCGAGGATAATTTTCTTAACTTTTTAGATGTTAATGTAAGTCATGCTGGTGGATGGACAACCGGAAATCATCAACCACAGTACGGCCCGCTTTAAAATCTTTGTAACACTCGAATGCTTGTGTCTTCGACATTGTCCAGTCTTTGTAGGTTACCGTTAATATGTTCAACGCTTTCGCCCATGACATTTTATTAGAAACACACAAAATTTTAGGCAACTAAATTTGGCATTGCGAAATTCGCAGAACACAACAAACACTGACTTGTTTACGAAGCTATAACGCAAGAACTACCGACAAATGGCGCTCAAACAGGGTGCACAACGGTGTGATCCCAGGATGAATAGAAATATTCGTGCCAAAGCTTGACGATTTCTGGAGGCAAACAATATGAATTCAGAAATAAATTATTATAGTTTAAATTATCAAACGTTTCAAACGTAAAACCGATATAATATGCATTCAAACGAAAGCGTACAAAATGTATTATTTTGCAACGGAACAAAATAAAAATTGAGTTCACAACGAAGTAACCAGCGGGGCTACTAGATAAAATCGTAAGTGTATGGTACATATTAAAAATTAGTGACCGACTAATGGCAATAAAACTTATAATAATTGAACACTAAATAAGAATATTGTTAGCGTTCGGAAATCTGCAAATGAAATATATATTTTGAAGCGATTTCGTCGATGGAATATTAAGATAAGAAATACTCTTCATCGGATACGAATACGAGGACTGCCATGGAGGAAACGATTTCGTAAAGGGAAACTAAGCGGGAGAGGATATACTTAACTCATACAAATCACGTGACATTACTATACTAAATAGCTATTTATTAGACAGAGTGGCACTTAATAACATACTGCAGCAGTGGAAACCAAACTCAGAAATATTACTATGAGTATACACCCTGACTGACTCGAACTGCAACCAACTTCACACTGCTATAATTTCACATGACAGATAAATTTATTATTTACAATCCTTTTAAACGATTTGCGTCTCAATTGTGTTGAAAATTTTTTATCTGCGGTGGAGTTCAAACGTGGTAGTGTGATTGCTTTATATTTGACTATATAGCTATAGCAAGTAGCTATCGTTAGAGCCCTCCAGCACCTCAACGTGAATAAATCATTTGTGTCTCGAACCATAGCTCGTTACCGTGATACTGGCAGCGTTGCAGTGTCATGGAGGTGGTCATAAAAGACAGTAACATCGGCAGAAATGGTTCGGAAAGTGGAGGCTCAAATTGAGCGAAATCCGCGTCGAAGTGGAAGAAAAATGGCTCGTGAGCTCAACATATCATTGGAACGCATGCAACACATACTGAAAAATGAGCTTGGGCTCAAGCCATTGAAGTTCCAAAAAACACACGATCTTATACCGCAACAGAAAAAAGTTAGAGTCGAAAGAGCAAAGGAGTTGCTACGCTTGCACGAAAGTGGTGAGTTGCCGAATTTGTTTTTTTCCGATGAGTCGCTACTTGTTATAGAGCAATATGTCAACAAACAAAATGACCGAGTTTACTTGCCAGGCACTAAAAAATACCAAAGTTTGGACCACCTCAAACAAGCAATTAGCCATGAATGGGCCAAAATACGGCAGAGCCACTTGCGTGCAGCATCCAAAGGTGGACATATTGAAAACTACTGATACAATTTGAAAATTGATGTATTTTCCAACATTTTTTGCTTTGGTACAATAAAATTTAACAAAAAATAAAAAAATTATAGCATTTTAAAAAGTTGCAGTTCGAGTCAGTCACCCTGTATATGCTGGAATAACTCGAAAAGGCGAGTAAACGATTCTAAAGTGATCTCCGGCGAACCATCCTTAGTTAGTCAACACCAAATTTTACTGAAAAAAAATCTGCGAAAACCGGCATCAGTTGCAAAGAAAGTAACACAACTTAAACAAGGAAAGAGGTCAACACTGGGACCTAAATTTTGCAAAAATGGCTCCAAAATGCTATAAACCAAGTGGAACAACTTCGAAGAAAAATGTAAGAGTAGTGCAAAAACTCTCCTCGGTATTTTAAAAAAGGTCGGGTCCACATAAATACAGAAATGTGTTGGCGGCAAAGAACAAAAGGCAAACCTTGAAGAGTGGACTAAGTATAGCGGAAATTTGCGTCTTAAGTTAGACTATGAATGTTGCAAAACAAAGGCAAAAAAAAGTAAAATTGGAAAGATGTTCTCCACTTGTAAACACCAGCGAATGCACATGCAAGGATGTTAGAAGTTCCAATATATCTAACCATTATACACCGTGTAAATCCTTTTTTGTATCGAGTTATCACCTCCAATGAAAAGCGCACGCGTTCAGGGAAATGGTCAGACTTGAATGATCCTCCCGGGAGACTTTCCAAGGCAAAACTACACACTAAAGAGGAGTTAAACTTTGTTCGCTTTTGATAGGCGCAGAATTAATTAAAGCAGACATACAGCTTTCACTGGCATAGTCGTATCCTGCTAAATGAAAATGCAACACCGCATACAGTTAACACTACTGTAGCTTCGAAGGTTGGGATATAAAATTTTTGCTCATCCACCCACTAAACTGTCCCCTAACGACTATCACCTTTTCCGATGGCAAAATAACATAAGAACTTCTTTAAAACGGTACATATGTTTTGGTGGAACACTGAAAATATTATAGTTAATATAAATAAAAATTATTTTATGTTCGAAACTTTCAATTTTTTAAAATAACATTGTTTATTTTTCTACAAGAGAATCGGATATTTCAAATGTAGCGACGTAATATGTATGCTCTTATATTCAAGGAATATACTAGGTGGAGTGAAAAGTAACCTTTTTGACCGCCAGAATGCGCTGCTACTGTTAAAAAGGTTATGGTGCCTTGAAGTCCGTTTATATTTAGGCAGACATGCCAAATTTCAGTGCGACACTGTTTTTAGTTTTGTTTTGACAGCTGATTGTTGTTGAAGTGTTTGGCATCATGTTGAGTATGGACAAAAACGATTTTCGACATGCCAAATTTCAGTGCGACACTGTTTTTAGTTTTGTTTTGACAGCTGATTGTTGGTGAAGTGTTTGGCATCATGTTGAGTATGGACAAAAACGATTTTCGTTCTCTCATAAAACATTATATTTTAAGAGGCAAAACGGCGAAGGAAACAAAAGAAAAGTTGGATAAATATTATGGGGCTAAAGCTCCGTCAGATTTCGTGGTGGCCGCAACTCCACTACCGATCAAGTCCGCAGCGGCAGGCCCTCCGATCCGGTTACAGAGGACAATGTCAAAAAAATACATGAAATGGTGTTGGCTGACCGGAAAGTGAAGGTGCGCGAAGTAGCACATACCACAAAGATTAGTACTGAGCGCGCACGCCATAATTTGGGCAATATTCTGCATATGAAAAAGTTATCCTGCCGCGGAGTGCCGCGCATACCCATTCCTGACCAAAAACACTAACGCGAGAGCAAAGAGTGTTTGGACTTGCTGATGCGGAATCGGTCGGACTTTTGGCGTCGATTGGTAACTGTTACACACCAGAAAACAGAATGAGTGCCCGGCAATGGACTGAAGCCGGCACGAGTGCTTCGAAGTGGCCGAGGGAGGCTCGATGGGTCGGAAAGGTTATGGCGTCGGTTTTCTGGGATTGTCATGACATACTCTTCGTGGACTCCCTCGTAAAAGGAAAAACCATCAACAGCGAGTATTACTGTGCATTATTGGAGCGATTGAAGGCCGAAATCGCTGCAAAACGGCCTCACATGAAGCGAAAAAAAAATTTGTTTTTGCAAGACAATGCACCGGCGCACAAGAGCATCGCTAACTACGGCTAAAATCAAAGACTTACGGCTCCAATTGCTGTCGCATCCACCGTATTCGCCTGATTTGGCTCCCTCGGACTATTATCTCTTCCCAAACCTCAAAAGATTTGACTCATCAATAAAAAATTCAGCTCACGCTGAAAATTAAAAAAAATTTCGGACGAGAGCAAGAAGTTGGAAAATCGCTGGAATAAGTGTATCAAACTAAAAGAAGACTATATTGAATAAAATAAAAAAACATTTAAAAACAAATTTTTTTTCATTCCCAAGGAGGTTACTTTTCACCCCATCTAGTACATATACGAGCATACATACGTTCATGCACATATAAATGATTTGTAGTTATTTTACTTACCTCTTCGCTGTATGATTTTTCTTCTTGTTGAATATTGTGCATTTTACCCACTTTATCTATTAAATGGTTAGGCGATACATTATTTTCTGATGTTAAATTCTCCAAGAAAATTTCGCTTTGAACTGATAAATCTGTTTTACTCATATTTCTTAGTTTGGGTGGGCTATTCTGTTCCATCACATTATTAAATGAGTTCGAAAATGATTTAGTTGTTTTTTGCGTTTTCTTCACTTTTGCATATATAGCTGCTGGATTATTCTCCACAAAGAAATGTTCTATGCCATTTGTGTTTTCGGTTATAGGACTGCCAGTTACCAAAATACTGTCTTCCTCGATTTCAGAATATGAAGGTTCTATTTCATTGTGAACATCTGCTTGAGCAGACGTATGGTAGACCATCTGGTAGTTGTATCCATCGACACAGTCATAGCTTAAAGCAGCCGATGCTGCTTCTTTTTGTTGAATATCACAAAATGTTCCCACCGCACGATCATCGCTTGCCTCTAATCGGTTTCTAATATTGCTAAGTACTTGACCCATTTTACTAAGGGTTAAATCCTTGTCCAACTCAGAGTTGTACGACTGATATGTTTGATTTAATTGCTTGTCGGCATTTGCCTTTTGAGCAGGACTATCCCTTAATATATTACGAATAGGAAAAATAAGCTTTCTTTGAGGAGCTTTATCTCTTTTTGGAGAGTGAACTGTCCTTGAAAAATCAAATTCTGTCTGAGAGCTTTTCGATGTTTTCGTAGGAGTATTCGAAAAATAACTTCCAGGTGGCGACTGAGCATTAAACAGCTTTTCCCTGCTTCCTTGTATATTGGTTGCTGATGGTGTAATTGTTTGCACTCCTATCGATCTAGTTTTTGAAGTAGAAGGCGATTTGTTCGCCACAAATCGTAGTAACTTTGTTTTTGATGCATTTAAGAACGAATTTTGTTTTTCTTTCGATTTTTTTGCCCACGGAGAATTGGAAACAAAACTCTTCAATTGTTCGGATAATATAAACTTTTGACTCTCGGCTTTGTTACTAAATATTTCGGTCTTAATTGGTGTACTTTTTGCCTCCATGTTGGCGACTAAATTGTGATACCCTCCATCAACTGTGTCGATATCGAGTTTTTGAGGTAACTTCCACCCAACTTGGGGACCACACTCAGGCTTGTATGATAGAAATTGTTTGGACTTCACATCGGTGTTAAGCATTTCTTTGATTTTTGGGTCTTCCCAATAGAGTTCTGGTTCTTTTATTAATCCATAACTTTTATTAGATTTTTCTTTAGAAAGTGATTCAATTTCACTCAACGACGGGCAAGATGGCAGTGGTTTCTTAAAAACAGAACTTTCAACCTCTTCAGTCGGTAAACTTTTGGATAATGGATATGACTTACGTTTACTTTTAGGTGTTAAAACTTTTTGGGGAACCGAAATACCTTTTTGACGAAGGAAAACATCAAGAATATTTTCTGCATCGCGCAATGATGGCGTAGTACTCGATGTAGTATATTCACTGCTAGCAACTGTAATATTGCGAGGGGGTTTTCTCGGTGGAGTTGATAAATTTCTTGTTTTGTATTCCAGTTTTGAGCCACTTAGTCGTTTTTGCAATAAACGACCACCATTCTTATCACCACTTCGAGAACAGGTGTTCAGGGAGGAGTGTTTAAAATTTTCCGCAAGACTATCTATTTCGCTAACGTGATCAACATATGCAAAAGAATTTAGATCAATAGGAGTCTCTAACTGTAAATTAGGAACTTGCTCCCCAGTTACAGTTTGACTTTTTACTGGTGAACTATTTTGAGGTATTTTATGCTTGTTGATGCGTACCTCTGACACTACGCAATTTCCACGTATTTCTTGAATTATTTGAATTAATGGTCCTTTGGAATTTAAACTCGAGTCCTCCAATTTACTTATTGCTGTAACCTTACGTGACTGACCATTCTTCAAATTATTTCGTTTCCTTGGGTTTAATGGAAAAGTTTCTCTCC
Organism: Volucella inanis; assembly: GCA_907269105.1. Classification (NCBI taxonomy): domain Eukaryota; kingdom Metazoa; phylum Arthropoda; class Insecta; order Diptera; family Syrphidae; genus Volucella; species Volucella inanis. Next base: position 62,194,135 of record OU026155.1, read on the forward strand.
GTCTTACTTTATGATTTACCTTAGGTACATCAGAAATCTTTAAATATAAATATTATACATCGTTTATTAAAAAAATAATAACTAGCTAAATATATATTTAAAAAAAAAAATACGAAATTAAAAAAAAATATATTTTACGTATATAATCTCTAATAAAAAAAAAGTACAATTGAAATTTGTATTACTATTATACATACTACATCCGTGCCCGCGAAATTTTTGTAACAATTTGTAAAAGCGAATTGTTTGCTTAGGTTTATGGAGTAGGAATAAATTCTCTCTTAAAGCCAAAATCTCGCGGGAACACGTTTTTGTAAAATGTGTCTCGAATGTTAACATCAACAAGTAAAAAAAAAAAAAAAAATTGCAAAGCAAGGGGAATATTTTTAAATTGGTTATTATTACTATTTTATTTAAGTAATATGCGTTTAATGAGTTCTATTTAATTAGGCGAACAATTCGTTTCAAAATGAAGTTCTATTTGTCCTCTTTATCCATGTTCAAGTCATCTTTTGAATTAATTTGCATAAAATTGTCGCAATTCACAAAAATTTAAACTTTTACGAATTTGACAGTTTTTTTTTTAAATTTAATTGATTTGACGTTTTTACAATTCCTGCCTAAAGAAAAATCTCGTGCAGAAATTTTTAAGATTTGGCAAGGTGGAGAAATGAATTACTTTGTCAAATGCGTTCTATTTTACAAATTTTTTCTCGCGGGAACAGGTTTTTGTATAAATTTGTATAAATTGGGAGTCCTGGAATATTCCTATTATACGAGTAGTTGTTGTAGTATTGTACAATAATTAATCGATCCCTCTGAAAGTATGCTTTGCAACAACAAATTGAAATATTGTATTAGAGACATAAATTTCCGTCGTCCGAATGAAAACAAAGAGCGGGTAGAAATGTTCATCAAAATCGCTTTAAAAATGAATACCTTCACAACATTGACCTGACAGGCGATTGATCGGGAAACTGCTATCTGTTCTATAACCTGGATTGCAAGTGCGTGCTTGAGCAGTAGAACAATACTAACCTACGTGATAGGACTCACAACCTTATACGGAAAGTATAAACATGAAGCTAGGAGCCTGTGCTAGTGACGGGTTCACTGGAACATGATTAAAGAAGAACTTAAAAAACAAGTGTTGAGCTTCATGCATGATCTTACCAAGATTGATTCTACGAGCTCCTAGACAAAACCTACTGACAACGCCTCAAATATAACGTGAAAATTGACCTTGGCCATTTGAAGCCATGATAGGAACGAAGTGCATATTTGGTAATACGGTCTGTAAGGACAGGCTTTACGGTATCACCTCTGGAAACGGACACATGCCTATTGATTTTTGTGGACGGACGTATTGTATATAAAAAGTGATTTTGGTTGACTGGAAAACGAGTCTTTTTGAAGCAGAAGCAGATTGAAGCAGAAGCGGCGAAAAGTAGATTAATTATGAATGAGGATAAAACCGAGTTTACATTTTCAATAAAAGCACACATCAAAGAATCAGACATAATATATAACTACAACTTAGATGTAGCAATGAAGATATCCTCGGTCATTTTGAATGCTATACTCACCGAATGATTCCCGGACCGCCTTGAGGCGTTTAAGAGAGGAAGATTAAACGAACAACTCTACAACCAACGTATTACTGGTTGACACCCAGATGTACACATGCTTTGGGGCAGAGTAAAAGTATGTTACGGGATATAAACTAATCGTTTCCTCTAACGAAAAGAAATATATAGGGTTTTCTAATAACGACTTGACAAATTTTTTTTTAAATAAAAGGCAAACCATTTGAGATATTTCAAAAACTTTATTATTGGCTTGAAGTACAATCAAAACATTTATGAATGGAACTCGACTTCGTTCATATGGCCACCGCGGGCACGTTTGCAGCGGTCGATTGTTTGGACCCAATTTTCAACGACTCGGCCACACATTTCGGCCGAAACGGCCGCTATTTCGCGTTCAATGTTGGCTCTGAGCTCTTCCAACGTCGTCCGCGTGTTGGCATAAACCAATGACTTAACGTAGCCCCACAGAAAATAGTCAAGCGGCGTTAAATCGCACGAACGAGGCGGCCAATCGACTGGCCCATGTCTTGAGATAACACGCTCACTATACTTACTCTTCAATATATCGATTGTAGCGTGTGGCTTGTGGCACCATCCTGTTGAAACCACATGTCGTCCAAGTCCATATCTTCCAATACGGGCCAAAAATAATCGGTGATCATTGCGCGATAACGCTGACCATTCACAATAACGTGACGATCGTTATCGTCGACGAAAAAATATGGCCCAATGGCCGGCATGCAAACCGCACCAAACAGTTATTTTTTGTGGATGAAGTGGTGATTCATGATTCATGTGGGTTTTCACCCGATCAATAACGCATATTTTGCTTATTGACGAACCCATTGAGCCAAAAATGAGCTTCGTCACTGAAGATGATTTTGCGATGAAATTCATCATCTTGGCGTATCTTCTCCAAAACACAATGAGAACATACGTCGCTTCAAATGGTCCATCGGCTTAAATTCTTGAGTCAGCTTGATCTTGTATCCTTACGCAAAATACGCCATAATGTGGTCTGAGCGATGCCCAATTCTTGAGAACGCAGTTTAATTGACTGATTTGGATCGTTTGCTACGGACGTCTGAACGGCAGCGATATTTTCGACACTTCGATCAACCCGTTGTTTCACTGACACACATCACACAACGAATATGTAGACTCAAATTTTTGCACTAAACTTGTTATTGCCTGTCTACTAGGGCGAGAATTAAGACCGAAAATTGCGCTTAAAGTTGCAGTCACCGACTCCGAACATCTGTAGAAAATTTTTATAATTTACAGACGTTGCTCGTTAGTGTACTTTACCGTGATGAAAATGTTGAGTTTACTGAATAAATTGACAGTGACAGTTTGATGATTAGTGAAAGAGTGCATTCACAAATTAAATTCAAATTTGTCAAGTCCCTATTGGAAAACCCTACATATGCATATGTTTTGCAGATATGCAGTAAGAAAAAATGTTGATTTTCTTTCAGAGTTTACAGCAATGAACATTTAAATAGCAGTACTTCACTTCGTACTATCACTGTATCCATTTCCTTTTGTTTTATCTGCAGCATCTGTAAATGAATTTGTTTACATTTGTTTACAAGTCTGATCAAAAGATACTGTTAGCGCTTAAAACATCTGGATGCACCCATCAGACTAATCTAATCTAACTGACAATTAGTCTAGGCGCGCGATAAGGAAAAAGAGCAGAAACAAAAAAAACAACGTGGACGTGCCATAACCAAAAAAGGGAGATACTAAAAGAATTTTTTAATACATAATTGTTCATTAGTTGAATTTAAAATATACTTAAAAAGAAAAACTTAATTGTTAATTTGGCCACAATTGCTGCATGTTCAAAGGTTATAAGATCCCCAAAGAGTACTAGGTCGTCACGAAAGCCCGCTAAGTCAAGTTGCCAGTTGTTCACAGAAGCCGATAATAAACACATGGTTATAAGCGACGACTGCGACAAATGGTTTCATTTTTCCTGCCTTGGAGTAACCAATGACGCCGAAAAACATGACTGGAGTTGCGAAAATTGTAACGCTACAAGTGCGAGTGTAAGTACACTTGCCAACAAAGTGCCTGCCTTCAATGCAGTACCTTCGATGGCTTCTTCTCGTCCCAGGTCTTCATAGTCATAAGTTTCGTCTACTCGCCGACTTCAAATCGAACTTCAACGACTGGAGGAAGAACATACTCTGCAAGACAAAGAAGAACAGCAGCAGCAAGAGAGACGTCAAGAAAAGCTGAAGCTGCTACAACAACAAGCAGAAGAAACCTATTCTGTCGTCGGCGACGAAGCAGACACCGAAGATGTCCAAAAAACCGCAGTATTGCTTTAATTGGAGGACACACGCTACTCGACACAAAAACACTCGACCGAATGTGTTCAGAGTTCGTCGAATACTGTTTTAACTCACATAACCTACAATCTTCAGGATCAAACACAAAACGTTTGATAATGATCTACAACAAATGGTATAAGATTTCTTTGCCTTAGAAAGTCTTGGTACTGCTCAATCGCAAAACGTCCTCGTTTCCCGTGATGATCAACGTGCTCAGGATCTACTTCATCTTACAACTGAGCGCTTTTAGACAGTCTTCTCTGGCGGTTCGATGACAACCAACTTCCTGACAGCCGAGAGATGGCTATGCGACGATTAGTGTGCATTGAAAAAAGAATGATGCGCGATTTAGGACTGAGATCTATACTTGATGCAAAAATTGGCTACTACCTGTCCATTGGCTAAATCCGAAAATTTACAACCTATGAGGCAAGATGACGCAGCCCGCGTACTTGGTATCTCCCAGTGTTTCTCGTTATAAACTCAAAAAAACCAGGAAAGGTAAAGTAGTATGGGATGCCGGAACGCAAACGCACTTTAGCATCTTTAAATTTTTTCATACTTAAAGGACCCGACCAACTGACATCACTTATATCAGTGCTTGCTAGATTTCGGGGAAGAAAATTTGCCATTTGCGGGGACATTCGCGAGATGTTCCACCAGGTCTTGATCTGTGAAGCCGATCAGGACTCAGCGGTTTCTCTGGCACAACGAGCCATCACAGAACCAGATGAATATGTGATGACTGTGATGACATTCGGTGCCACATGCTCTCTCAATAGTGCTCAGTACGTTAAAAATCTGAAGGCTGAACAATTTGCTGGAAAATTCCCTAGAGCAGCGGTAGCTATCACCCGAAGCCATTACATCGATGATTTCCTGGACAGCGTTGAAACCGAAGGTAAAGCAATCAAACTAACAAAGGATGTCAAAGAGATTCACTCAAAAGCTGGATTCGAAATACGAAACTGGATGCCTAACTCAAGGGCTGTTATCAGCGCTACGGAAGAGAACGCCAAAAACGAGGTTAATTTGAACATCGGTGCGGTTGAGGTTGAGAAGGTACTGGGTATGTGATGGTGCACATCAACCGACAAATTTACATACAAAATAGAGTTGAACGCTCAAAAGAATTTGTTGTCCGGAGGTAGACGACCAACGAAGCGAGAACTATTTCGTACACTGAAGACAATTTTTGACCCCTTGGGACTACTCGCGAACTTCTACATTTACTTACGTGAAAATTATACCACAAGACGTATGACGATCAGGTGTAGAATGGGACGACGGTATGTGGAGTGGAGTATGCGATGTGGAGTTCCAAAAATGGCTTACTTGGATAAAAGTTCTTCCGAGTTTAAAAACTGTACAGATACCGAGGTATTACCTAAGGATCACGTCCGTCGGAGATTTCAGTGAGATTGAACTGCATGTTTGTTGATGGTATGTTGATGGTATGATGGTAGCCGCTATAGCGCGTGTAGCGCCTTTAAAGCAGCTCTCTATGTCGCGAATGGAGCTACAAGCCGAGGGAACAAAATGGCATCCGCGTCCTGATTTTTCCATCACCAGTCGACGACTAAAAGGACTAGCATTTCTGCTAGAAAGAGAAAAGAATTGGCCAAAATTCGAAGATCCATATCTCGGAAAAAATACTTCAGAAGAGATCAACGTAAACCATTCATATCACCACACCGAAATGCGCTCTGAAGAAGATATGCGTCGAGGGCAAATACCACATCCAGAGCACAGGTTGGATTTTGCGGTATGTTAACAATCTTAAGGCTAAAGCGGCAGGCAGGCCGTTTCAGACCGGATTCATAAATCAGCGTGATATTGACAGGGCTCAAAACTATTTATATCGTCAAGCACACCATTATGTATACCCCGATGAGTTAGCTGCCATTGAAAGGAATCAACAACGCATAAAAAAGAGCAGCCCTCTTTACAAACTCTCACCGTATATTGATGGCGCTTAAAAAATGCCAGCAGTACAAGAATCAACGGACTCAACTGCATCCTCCAATAATGAGAGAACTCCCGCAACCCCGACCCTTCTCATACGTGAGTATTGATTACTTGGATCAATCATCGTTGCTGTTGAAAGGCGAACTAAAAAAAGATGGGGTGTTTTAATCACCTGTATGACTTTTCGCGCAGTTTACATCGATGTGGCCCCCACGCTTGCCTCCGACCCGTATATAATAGCTATTCACAACTTCATCGCCCGGCGAGGCATTCCGATTGAGATATTCAACGATCAAGGAACTAACTTCAAGGAAGCAAGTAAAAAGCTCAGCGAAATGCTTCAGAGTATGGACCAAAATAAAACCAAGGATTTTACCAAACTACTGCCGATACCAAATGGACATTTATACCATCACTGTCTCCGCACATGGCCGGTATCTAGAAGAGACTGGTTCAGTCTGTGAAGAAGGCACTCGCTCAAACCTCGTTACCCAGGAATCCCACGGATGAAGTTCTAACGAAGATGTAGCAACGATTCGGCGAAATTGGCTTGTTTCGCAGAGGTATGCTGATGTCTTCTGGAAGCGATGGGTGCAGGAGTACGTTCCTACTCCGACCAAACGTTCTAAGTGATTTGAACCAAGAAATCTGATCAAAGTAGGAGACGTATTCGCCATCGTGGACCCAGGTAATCCCCATAACTGCTAGCCTAAAGGGAAGGTTATAGCAACAAATATCGCGAAAGATGGACAGGTTCGTTGGGCTACTGTGAGAACATCTTATGGTGTCTATGAGCGAACTACGGTACGGTGTTAGCGCTAAAAACATCTGGGTGCACCCATCACACGTGATGACGTGCACATCAAATTGACAATTAGTCTAAGCGCGCGATAAGAAAAAATAGGAGCAGAAACAAAAAGAACAACGTGGGCGAGCCATAACCAAAAAGGGAGATGCTAAAAGAATTTTTTGATACATAACTATATATTGTTCATTAGTTGAATAAAAACAAACCTGAATTGTTTAATTTGGCCGCCACAGATACCATGTGAAAATTTGTCAGCGAACATGCTAGAGGGAAGTTTAATCATTTGCGTAGTGATTTTGAGTGGACAATTCAATATCAGTGCGTTAATAGTTTGTGATATTATTTCGTCTCATATTAAATTTATTTAAGTGGGTCGAGCTAAGCATGCACAAATAAGAAACAGTAGCTGATAATCAGACTAAGAAAAGAAGGAAAGTCCTACTAAGAAATTCAGCAACTCTTGTCCTCCTCTGCAAAAATGGTGTGAAATTCTATTAAGTTTGTGGGAAAAGCGGAGAAAAGGAACATACACAACAACGCCTCAAAATGACCGCAAAGTTGTCTGAATCGCCAACAGCATGCAGAAGGAGATGAACTTGCCTGTGAGTGATATAACGATGCAGGGGAGTTTCTTAGGAAACCATTTAATATACTACGCGTAGCCCAGAAAAAAGCCACTGCTTACAAAACAGCTTAAGGAACGACGCATCTACTTTGCAAAAAATTACGTTGGCAATTTACGTGTATTAAACTGTGTTACATGGCGGTATTTGTTCTTGCCAAAATGTCCGTCCTCCACCGAATACGGAATACGACAAAGCCAGGTAAGCATGATGGTTCTACACTATAGAAAGGGGCTACTTTTCCTACTAAGGCATAGGTCCAGTACATAAGATTGATTACATTATGGACCAACATATTTATGTCAACATTCTAGAATATTACCCTAATGTGGTGAGGAAAAGCCGCTTAAATGGGTCTCCCAACAAAATAATGAAGCAAAAGGTACAAGCAAGAAGGCAAAAGAATGGTTTTGTGTCAATGAAGTAAGTAATGAACTGGCATGAATCCTATTGGAAATTAATGGGCAGATATAGAAAGCCGTTTATGACGCAAAACCACCCCGTTGCGCCCAACATTGGCAGTGGTTCAAAGTTGCTCGCTATACCAGATCAGCGATGTCAGCGATTAGTGGATCTCATGCCGCGGCATTATAAGGCAGCCATTCAAAATTTTGGTAATGCAACAAAATGTTCGGTATACAACACCATTACATTTTAATAGGCAACAGGAAATCATTATTTACTTTAAAATTTGTAACAAAAATCGATTATTTTTTTTTAATGTTCAAAGCTGTACGTGCATTATCTTATAGTTTACAGCATCTTCAATTGCAGTGTTAACCCATCTGCCAGCGGTTTTAGCTTGTTTGTTTCTGCATGTTCTTAGGAACCCAAATATCCAATCAAACACACGTGGCATTCGAATCCAGCTACCAAAATATTCACAAACAATTTTTCTTTAAAATCATCTCCGCCAGCATTGTTGCTTCGAGATTCACCTCAGGAATGTTTTGACGATAGGGACGACGACGAAATCTTTAAGCCAGTCCAGAACGTGAGCCCACAGTAAAGACGCCCGAAGTTTATCTCCAGTTATAAGCCTCGTCGTCAGGTCAGTCGTGTTATCCTTTTCAGAACAATAATATTATTGTTCGATAGCTCGACTTTGAATATATGGCCAAAAAACCTAAGGTAGGGTTATCTTCTAATCATTTCAAAGGAAGAACTCTCTCTTTGGAATCTTTTGAGAGTACCTCAAATATGCACACATTCACGCAGCTATTAAAGCCGAGGTCGTTCTAACTTAGGAAGCGTTAATTCATCCGATCCGTCAATCTTTAATGGTGCTATACGACATTTTGCGCCTTCTCCAAAAGAAACGACATCCGTCGAGCATTATAAAACAGCGCTAAAAGCGTTTGTACTGTTTCCATGGGCTTAAAAAAGAAACATTTTAATAACCATTGGACATAAAATACTTAGTAGATCAGATATGTCAGATTCCAAAAGGCTTTGAATGAATTCTAACGGTACCTCCAACTCATCACTCAGCGGTAGCTATGGTAAACCCAAAACCTTTTAAACAATTGGAGAATCTTACGAACAGCAATTCGAACTCTAACACTATTTGAACGCCAGTTCCTCAGATTCATTGAAGCTGCTTTCGTGATTCCCACATGCTCCTTATACTATAGATTCGAACAGCTTTATCTCCTGTATCTGCGCTCACAATAAAATCGTCCATATAAAAATAGGTTATCATAACGTCGCACGTCTCGGAAAATTGATACTCTTGCTTCTTGAAATGTTCTTAAATGGTTACCGAAAGAATAAATGGGCTACTTTTATTTTTAAAGGTCACAATTGTCATACGAAACTCTCGAAAAACTAAATTTTCAACAACTGCATGGGCCGAGTAAGCCCAGATGAATCTATGTGAATCTAGGTCATTTACATTTTGAGCTATTTGTAAAAATGTCTCTTTGATATTAGCCACCAATCCGATACACCCAAGTCGAAACTTCAGTAGCATCATCAGAATTTCCGTTTACAGGTTAGTTTCGATAAAGATGATGACAGAATGTCATCACTGCATGCAGGCATCGAATATAATGCACAACTTTGTCGTGGTACTTTGCTATTTGTAAACTGGTCGATGTAGGAGATAAAATACTCTCTTTGAAAACGTATAATGAGGAAAACCGGTTCAGCAAAACCATCTTTGATTTATTGAAACATCGCGTCATCATATTCCTTTAATTTTGCTGGATTTCTGGACAACTGACGAATGAGTAATTTTAAATGACATACTACTTGACTTTTAACGTTTTCGAATAATGCATCCCGATCTTTCCATGGCAGAGTACTTTCATATCGGGGTCCCACTTCCGAATGCATTGTTGTGTAAATTCTTAAGTCTATGAATTATTTTCGTACTTTTCGGTGCTTACACATGCGGTTCACATATTTGTAGTATTATCGCCAACTACATGCGAAACTGCAAGCAAGTGTAAAATGTATGTGTCAGATCCACTTCTCATTCTTTCGGAGTTGGAATGATAATGACACCCTTGAATTGCCTAACCGAAAATGATCTCCGGAGCTCTCAAACGTTTGGTAATTTTCATTTGTGCTTACATATTCCAATAATAATCAGCTCCAATCAATACAGTTAAACCTTTTCTTAAAACACTGTTTTCGATATGATGGCGACAAAGTTTTGGAGCGCTATGTTTGCGAATATACCCAAAACAGCAATGAGAGCTTTAACCAACTTATTTGGAAGTAAGCTTCAAAATCGATGAACAACCGGTTCAAAATCGTTAACATTGCTGTATTTCTTGCAACATGCAAGTTCAACAATGGTGTCACCTCATTGTTGGAAGTCATGAACGTGTTAGGAATATCGGTCGGATCGGATGCGAAAGCCGAGCTGCAAGCGCAAGAACAGACGAAAGGAGGTCGATTACGGCGCCGACAACAAAATCTAAAAGCTATGAACATTGCGTCGACCGTTTGGGCCTGGTATTGATGATTAGATGTAAGTTGACAAATTCCATGATTAATTCACTTTTATATTTTCAAAAGCGTTTTTCTCAAAACCACGTCAGTCAAGTCAGTACACAAGGAGCACACCAGATCGATATTTTTACAAATCATTAGTGCCATTATAAACTTGGATGTTGTCACTAAATGCACCTAGACTTTTGGTTTTTGTAAAACAAAATATGTACCTTTTCAGAAAAAATTAAAAAAAAAAAAACGTCTTTTTTCGTCCTTGCAACTGCGTAAAACTTCTAAACTGAGCTTCTTTCAATGTGAACTGAGCATATTTCGAAAATATACAATATACCATTACAACTTAAACGTAATCTAACGCAATATACAATTTTTTTCATATCTATACAATATAACCAAAAATGTTGAAAATTCAATTTAGTATAATCGATAGCTACATTTTTGATCCTTTTGAAGTTGTATTTATTTTATATATTGTGTCGAAGAGAGTTATACAATTGGCAATCTTTATATATGATACTATTTTAAATAATATCTTCCAAATATGAAGGCAATCTCAAATCTTCTCTGCTTCTCAAATTACATGGTTGCGAATCTCTTACATATCGTAGGTACTTCTTTAAATAATTTGATAATAAATCATGTTTAATTTTAAAAATAAAATTCAGAACATTCAAAGTCATTCTTTGTTCTACATTTTAACATCTTAAAGCATTTAACATTAATCTGATTGATGTGTATCGATTACATTTTAAAACTCATAATACTGTTCTGTATACATTGTTCAATAGTTTCGTAATCCAAATACAATCGTACTTCTTTTTTGCTTTTTTACTGACTACATATTCTAAATGCGGGCTAAACGTTCACTTCGCGTCAATGATTACTCCTAGGTACTTTATTTGTTTAACCTCTTCCGCTAACTCATTTTTAATGATAATACATATTTATATTTACTCGAGATTTTAACACCATACACTTAAATTTACTGATATTCGATTTTCGATATTCGATCTTTACACTCAATTCTGAAAAAGGACCTTGGTTTTAAGTTTATTAGGCGTAAAAAAAGAAATTTGCTTCTAGAAAGAAAACACTTGGAGGCGAAAATATTTACAAGAAATATAAAATTAAGGAGAAGGGAGAGGGGCAAATTCAGAAAAAGATATGCACGCACCCAGCCATCATAACACCACTACAGGCATTTAAGGCAGGATTATCAACTGGTCTCTAGTCACCATACGGAAAAGGAAAGAGACACATAATTACCCACACCGGAATCTTGACAGGATTTGTTAAGGAAGGATTTTTATGACTTTTAAATGAGATTCGCCTGTAAATGACAGTTCTGTCTGCTATTACACTGCATCTTCACTAGCTATAAACGCATAGCATACAGCAATAATAGAAGCACAAAGCAGGGCAGCTGTCAAATTTTTTTTTTCTGGTGGGCATTTCAAACCATACTTATTTAGTCAAAATGACTATTGCAAATAGCCAAAAAATGAGATTTGCCTACATATAACATACAACAGTTCTGCGCGCTATTATCGCATACTATAAAAAAGTAAGCGATAAAGGCATCAAGACCGCTATGGCGTCTCCATCAGCTATAAATATATCATGCTAGTGAAGACACCACAGGCAAATTGTCATTTAAATGTGTTTATCCCTAAGCGATATCATTTTGATTAAAAAAGTATGCTGTAAAATACCCACCAAAGAAAATTTCAAAATTGCTTTACTTTGTGCTCTACTACACTGATGCTTCTGCTATTCTGATGGATGCCATAAGTGATGGTTATTCTGGACAAGACTTACATAAGCAGTAAGGCTCCTTGCTGGTTTTGTTTTACAAACACTGTCAGTATTTCATGTGACGTGTTATTAGAATCGGTAGTGGCAGGGAATTTAGTGAGATATTTCACAAAACGTGTTTTTTTTTATTGGGACAGTAGGTTACTTACGTTATCTCTTTCTCTGTATCTACCAGTGGCGAGGCGTCCATATAAATCGATTTTTACCGAGTTACCTTTTAAAATTCTACTTTTCAACAATGTATCAATATAACAAGCAACAACTTGAATCTTAATATGTGCATATAAACATAATATTTGTATGTTTCCTACACTTGCACATGCAAGCGACAAATTCTACCAACCCACAAACCCACAACCTGCTAGTCATCCGCTTTCATATCGTTCTATTGCTCTACGCACACACATCCACACATCTTTGCATGCTTATTCTCCAACATCACATACTCTATTGCTCATAAGAAAGACAACCAAAAAACGATAGCAAAAAAAAGCATAGTAACCCGAAAAATGTCGGTTAATAAAATATCTCTCTGGTTAGAACAAATTGGTTTTCTTTCCTTGTTTTCCCTTTACCGTTCGCTGTGTTTGACTCCTCTCTGTTTAATAAATTGTGATATTTTCAGATAGATTCAGCTAATTTCAAATAATTATAAGGAGAAAATGGCATTATTAACTGTAAACTGTTGTGTGGTATGGTAGATTTGCTTTTGTAAGTTAAATTTGCCTAAAAAAAAAAGGTATATAGGACGTTCTACTCCTTCTATGAAAATAGATTATAGCATTTCAATGCACAATCCACATACTTGGTTGACTCTGGTAAACTTAAGAAAATATTTTGTTTTCCTTGTCTTCTTTTTTTAAAATCCCCTAGCGTTTGAAACCGTACGGGCTACGCTGACATAAACAATTTAGTTAATTCGGCAAAAAAAAAACATGTCAACATGGAAAAACATATTCGTAGCTGATTATCTTTGCACGAATTCGGGATTAATCGCATTGAAACCTCCTTAGGTAATTCCTTTGTAGCTCACAACAAAAAAGTTGATAGATCCCGTAAATTAATGGAACGTTTTATTGATACAGTAGTTCTTTTAGGCAAACAGGAACAAGCATTTCTGGGTCACAATGAAAAGCCAGATTTTAATAATCCTGGCAATTATGTTGAAACAATTTTATACTTATCTAAGTATGACACATTAATAGACTCCCATTTAGAACAGTGCCCAAGTGCACATAATCCAGTTTTTTCGGATTTTTTCAAATGACATACAAAACGATTTGATATATAGTATCGCTGCAGTAATTAAAGATGAAATTAAAGTAGAAATAAGTGAAACGGATTTTGTGTCCATTATGATCGATGAAACACCAGACGTGAGCCATAGGGAACAACTATGGTAAGTGCCGTATTACGTTACTTATCGGAGGAAAGAATAGAAGAAAAGTTTCTTGGTTTTTTTTGACGTGACTGAGAGTCGAAATGCAGATGAGCTCTCAAAACACGGTGTTAAAAAAAAGTCCTCGATGCATGTCCAATGGATAATTTTATTCCTTGCTAGGCACATGTTTTAAATTTGATGTGATCCCGATTACTAGAAAATATACCTCAGCTAAAAGTTTTTTTTTGACAATATAAACACTGTAGATTTAATTTTATTTATTTTTTTTTTTTTGGATTTACTCAATAAATCAAAATACAGTCATTTAGCGCTATCAAGCCCAGATGATAAAATATTTTCTCTGATTAATTTTTTTCCTGAAATTTTCGTTTTACAGTTCCCTACTTATCATTAACATTTTCTATTTTTAACTTTGTTAAATAATTATTTTTAAATATCTTTTTGTATATACCTAATTTGTAAATATTATTTATTATTTATTATCATTTGTAAAGCTCCCTTTTTTATTACTTATTATCAATTTTCTTCAAGGTATCGCATCTGCATCTGCCAAAAAAGGTTTCTTTCGAAGCCTTATACTTTGGGTTCATTTTAAATTTAACCTTTAGTGGCTTAAAGTATAAAAAATTGGCTTGGATTCTACTAACTAATATCTACTCACGTTTGATCCATATATAACCTATGTTTCATTTTTTTTTTTTTGATTTCATGCTTCTTGTTTTTAGACTAGAAAACCGTTCTCGCACTTTTTTATTATTATTTCATTATTAATACTCAGTCCATTATCATTATTTTGAATATCTACTTTCCTCAATAAATTGACATTAATTTGACCACTATGATGCGATCTTTCATTCCCGCCTGGGTAAGCTTTTTGTGATTTAACTGTTTATTGAGAACTTAAGTTGGTATAATATTGGATATTCTATTTAATTTCTAATTATCTTCTGCGTTGTATATGTCGGCGGTTAACAGGTGTACAACGGGAGAACGAGCGAAAGTTAATTCGTGTAATTGCTGGAATTCGAGCAGTGGAATATGACTTCTTCCTCTTTTATGGTTCCTAAACCAAAAACACATATTGCCACTTTAGTGTTCAAATTGTCCATTATGACAACGATAAAATTCAGAGTACTATATAATACACAACTTTCGGGTAATGGAAGACATTTATCACTTCTTGCGAATCTGCATTACTCTTAAAGAAGTCATACTAAGTTCTGACCGTAAATGAAAGTGAATCCATTTTAAAAGACCAATATGGGATAACTATATATACAATATATGATAGGTGCATTAAAATCTGTTGAGCAAAATGAACTTCTTGTATTTTACGTAATCCTTTCAATCTATTGCTGTTTTGAAAAATAATAAAATCACATAACATTAATATAAACTAAATGTACTTAGTTTTATAGCTTTTTTTGTGGTAGGGGTTTTTGGGGTCACTATATAATTACAACACAATAAAGCTAATAAAAATAACTAAATGAACGAATTGCAAAACAAATAAAATAAATAAATTAACCACTTGCGTAAAAATAAGATAAGATGTGAAAAAGTAAACAACATCTACTTATTAGAAAGCCAAAACATAAAAGAACATAAAGTTATCAGAAATTAGATTCGCAACTAAAATCTGTAAATAAAAATCTCTATTATTATATGTATACTGTGGAGGGGGCTACAAACTCATGCACTAGGACTACACCACGGTCTCGCTTATAGTATAGAAGTTTGATGGGTTGCACTTAAGAAAACTAACATCAACCCGTTATAAGAAAAAACGAAACGAGCCACCTGCGTAAGCTCCCAACAGCGACTCTTCAAACGTTTCTTCATTTAATACCTATGGATTTCTTTAGCATATAGATTAAAATTAACTAATATAGGAGATACCAAACAATTGAAGGAGCTAAGTAAGTAAGAAGACGACACGAAGTTTTCCTAGTAAACCAATTTCCGTTTTCCGAGACGGCTTTAAGACAGCCGACGATGTTGGCGCAGGGGATTACATTATTTACAAGTCACACCTATTGATCAAATCCTGGCTTGGCTGAGCATTAGTCCAATACCCCCATCGGATATTGCAATATCCACAGACAGTCAGTTAGCGATCAGATCCCTAATTTCGAGCACCTGGAACTCAAAGAGTTAAAGACTGTTGGGCTTTGAGACACTCAAACCTCCCAGCAAACCGAGTCGCTAATAAACTGCCTGGCCCAGATTCCTCAAAACATATATCAAACAATTTGACAATGCCATACGTCAAACAAATGATACATACACAATAGAACTGATCAAAGGCTAGAGAAGAGACATCTCTAAACACACAACTTTATTCGCAGGACACACGCGCAGACATGAAGAGGAAGAAGTCTTTGGCGTACTTCCTTCGAATATGAAATAAGCAAGGCAATCGTTCCATGTAACGATCACATGGTCAACCAGAAAATCGTAAAACTTATGCAAAATGGGAAAAATACAACAAAAATATTGTGATTACTGCGATAAGCGTTTTCGAAATTAAAAAAAAAATATAATAATATTCTTTTTAGTTTTAAATTCCACAATTTTTTTAGCAACTTCAAATACTAAAACTTACTTTTTCATTAGTTGTGTCCGATCTGCCATATCTGCTTCTTCCAGCTACCCCTTTATTTCTGAATTCGTCGCTATCGCTTGTAAAACAATAGCAAAAACCACCTTTGCACGGATTTCTAATTCTTTCATTTTGTTTATTCGATTTATTTTGATTTATCAGATCATCGTCAGTATTTTGATAGCTTTGAGAAGAACGATGGACTTTTCTCGCTCTAAACTCGTCTATGCATTCCTGTAGACTAAATGAGGAACTTGATGTACGAGACATTCCAGTTTTCTGGGACGCCAACGATTCATCTGTAATTTTAGATGTAGTTAATAGTTTATTCATATTTAAATAACTTAGATGTAAACCTTCATTACTATTTTGAGCTTGAGCTGGTCCACGAGATGCACTCGGGCATATTTGCGGAGTTCGCATAGCTGATATCGAATATTCATCCAACCCTACAAAATTTATTTTTATTTATTATTATATAATAATAACAATAACTTTAAATTTTGAACAGGAATTGCAGTGAGCACTGTTCAACAAACCAAATTGGAAATATCAACCGATCATACTCTTGATTTATTTGACATTTAAAAATTACTATTTGAAGTATGTGAAAGAATGAGTTTTCCTTGGTGCTGCCAAGTCGAATTCTGAATCGGTAGCCCATTACGATATCCAAATAAAAAATATGTTATGTCTATTTATACTTTTGATAGCTTGTGTCAAAATAAACATAACTGTTTATTGCCGGTCATATGTTTTGTCAATACCTTGTATGGGCTTCTCGGATATGTTGGAAGGAATAACTATGGTGACACAAACATCTAGGACCTTTTGTCCAAGGGCTCCAATAAAGCACGTGGCTTATAAATTTGAAGGCAGATGTTTACTGATTGTCCCAAATTTGACTGCGAATACGAGTACGTGTGAATTATCAACAAC
This sequence comes from Volucella inanis, assembly GCA_907269105.1. Taxonomy (NCBI): domain Eukaryota; kingdom Metazoa; phylum Arthropoda; class Insecta; order Diptera; family Syrphidae; genus Volucella; species Volucella inanis. The sequence goes on from OU026155.1 coordinate 62,211,184, forward strand.
ACAAATACTTTGTCATACAACACTAATTCAACTGCGAGTGATCTATTTTACATGCATGGAACATTTTGTTCATGCGAGCATTTCTGGCCACTTGTTGAAATAATTGATGGAAAAAACGGTGTAGCAAGTGCCATTTCTGTTTCGAGAAACAGGCAACATTGATGGCATAATTTTCTACAAATCGTGCACCTATGTACATATATTGCTGCATCTTATCTATCAAGGGTATTAGTTGAACTTCACTAAATAACTTTTTCGATTCTTTCGCAAGCTGTAATATCTGGTATTGTGTAGCCAGGATTTTGCACGTTTTTCTAATTATGGTTTCACACATTTTTCCACGCCGGTGAATTTTTATTGCACACTTTGTGTGAATTACGACAATTTTATGCAAATTAACTCAAAAGATGACTTGGGCATAGACAAACTGCAGAAAAAAGAGCTTCATATTGAAGTAAATGATTTCCCTAATACAATTGAACTCCTTATACGCATATTACATCAATAAAATAGTAATAATAACCAATTCGTCGTCCTGTTTTGCAACTTGTTTTTTCTTTTGTTTTTATTTGTTACTATTGACGTTTGAACAACATTTTACAAAAACGCATTACTGCGAGATTTTGGGTTTAAGAGAGAATTTATTCCTACTACCCAAACTTAAACTAAAATTTCTCTTTTACAAATTGTTACAAAAATCTTCCGAAAGCAGACCTATTGTCTGCCAACCCTCATTTTTTCTCAGCCCGTTGACAGAGCATTCTCAATTTTATGTACTGATACTACTAGCCGATCCAAGGACTACAAAATTATTGTACGATAAGCAAGTCTGACCGCTTGGTGAAAAAATTTACTTTTTATGTTTTCGTAGAGAAATTCACATCGAAACAACTATGGAAATTGTGGATTCTGTGGGCCCTTTTTGGTTGTGTTAGAACGAAGTCCGGCAGCGGACAGCGAGTAATAAAACGAGTATGTCAACGAGTTGGTTGTACAAGAGAAAGGAAGCGCTAAGACTTAGCTTTTATTGGTATTTATAATACTAAAATTGGTATAAATGATAACAAAAATTAATAATAAAAAATAGGGCGGCTCCAAATGCTTAGGCACCAAATTCAAAAAATGAACGAAATTTAGTACAATGAAGATTTCTAAGAATTCACAATTTAACATTTTAATATAAAATTAACAATTCAAGATTAGGTAACAGTGTAAAAAATATTGTGGAATTATAATGCTCCAACATTACGTCCCAACATAGAGTCCCTCTTAAACAGGAAGAATAGCAAGCTTACGAATTGGAGGTCTTATAATGCCTTTTGCCGTCCGGATGTCAACAATTCTCACCTGAAATGGTAAGGTTATCCTCATGGACGATGACTATTGCATCGGCTTCCAGATTCTGTTGAGGGGTTGAGCAGGTAACTGATGTCAGATACGTCATCTGGTGGTTTGGGAATGGCCTTTAGTGCTGCTCCGATGAGAAGGTGTCAAGGCTTCTAAATCTTTGGGATCGTTCGATAGCGAAGATATTGGCCAGGAATTCATCACGCTTCGATTTCTACCAGTGCCGTTGAGAGCTCTTCAAATGTCAGCTTAGCACTGTGAAGACTTCGATAGGCTTTTGTAACCTTGACGGCAGCCACCCAAATCCCTCTAAAATGTGGAGTACTAGGTTGGATAATACGAAAATTAATACTGTCACTGGAACAAAAGTGATTATTGGAACAACATTTTGCGGAATTCTTTAAGTTTTAAGTCGGCCCCTACAAAATTTGTAGCGTTATCGCAAAAAATTTCATGTGGTAGACCTCGACGACCAATCATGCGCTTTAAAGCCGCAATGAATGCGTTTGCAGATAAATCTCATACAGCTTTAAGGTTGACAGCCTTTGATGCAAAGCAGACAAAAATTGCTACATACGTCTTACAGGGAACCTTGTCACGAATCCTACAGAAAGTATAGATTTGTCCACAAATATCCACGCCACAACGACAGAAAGGCCGAGAAGAAATAAATCTTTCAGCAGGTATATCACCCATAACTTGCTGAAGTAGATTAGGATAGTACAAGCTATGCACTTTTTGACTACTTTTCTAGCAATATCTCTTGTGTTGACGATCGAGAATCGTTATCTAATTAGTGCAACAAGAGTTTTAGGTCCTGCATGAAAATTTGATATGTGTATATCCCTAACCATTGATAGAAAGGGATGTTTCTGCTCCTCTGGAATGTTCGCTTCCTACTTTTAACAATTTAATTCCATTCCATTGGGGTAAAAAATCTAACATTTTTCGCCGAACGCTTTCTCATACTATTGAAAATTCGTAACACGTATGCGAAAATGCGTACTGTCCTTTTGTAAGAGCTATACCATATTTATTAACGATATTCAATAAATACGGTGGATCCTTCGAATGTTTTTTACTAAGCAATAAGGCTTTTCTCTTCCGAAGTTCCGAAGAAAGTTCTTCATTTAAGTGTAGGGGCCATTTTTCAGCGCCTTCTAACAAAACCGAAGGTCCTGAAAACCATATCGAGTCCCGAAGCCCCTGGATTGTACAGCCTTGTGTCACAATATCGGCGGGGTTTTCTTTTGTGTGAGTGAATGTCGTGAGTTTTGAACAATGTGTTGAAATCCAATGCAACAATGTTAGAATCTGTCGAAAAAAAGATTTTCGAGTACGATTTATTGAAGATTGGTTCAATTTGTAACCACAATTTTGAGAGAAGTTGAACCACCTTAGACTTGGGCCACCAAAAGTTTGACAAATACAGACCCTGAAGTATCAGTAATTCTGGTGTAAATGCAACATCCATATGCGTCACAAAATCCACGAATTTGTATTTCCTGCTTATTTGCAAATAAATCGAACCTTGGAACAGAAATTTGTTTGAGAGAGCATAAATAAACCATAAATTGACACCGCTCTGTCTCAGTATTATGCGGAGCTATCGTATCCCAGTCTAATTTTTCAATCCAGACCTTTTGCAGAAGGATTTTTGCAATAATGATTATTGGGTTTAGTAACCCCATTGCATCTATCAGAGCAGATGATACTGATAACAAAGATCTTTTCGTACAACTGGAATATGTGCAATTATTTTTGTGGGTATACGAAAAATGGTCGTTATTGGGATCACAAGTGATCCCCAATGTACTCGTAAGACTTGAGTCTGCTACGTTTATATCCTTGTTTTTCGGAATCTGTTGTTCAACTTCTAATTCATTGCAATGCCACTTTGAGAGTTCGAGGCCTGCTGTGTTCAAAATTGCTTGATGAGGGAGGAAATAATGAGATTCCTTAAAGTTAGGACTCTCTACCAAGGACATATGCCTGAGACCCTTATATTCCTGCAGGCAGATTTTTAACATAATCAGATTTGAGTTAAGGATCTTTCGAAAACCTGCGCTCCGATGACAAAAATCTCCTCAAGGTTATGTCGTAAAAATTTCCTATGCATCCAGGATCTTGTTTAAAGGAAAGTTGAACCATTAGTCTCCCACTAGATAGTTCTTCAGTAGTTTTTCGAAGTGTTCTTCACAATCTGTCTGCTCTTCTGTTAACTTGGACTTGCATCCATCCACTGCTTCCAGCTCCCAAAACCAGCTCCCAGCTGGCTCCTAAATGTCCCAGATATAATTCACCCTAAGTACATATTTTGTATACTTTATATACTTGTATTCAAGGTTTCAGCTCCGATCAACATATCGATCGGCGATGATTGGTTGAAGTGCTCATCTGCAAGTTGAATGTCGTTGGGTAGGTTCCGGTCATTTACCTTAAGTTCTGAGTCAGGTAGGTATCCTATAATAGCTGGTGTTACGAGGAATTCCACAGAAAGTTCAAAACTATTGAGTCTTTAGCGGATGGTTGTTTGAGTAAGGAATCTGATATTGGTTTCGGTTGATCCGATTCCGACTATTTCCACATTTTTTCTTCGCCTATCCAAATTTAAGGAATTGGCGGCTTACTCCTTTATAAAATTAACTTGTGAGCCAGTATCTAACAAAACGCGCCCTATTTGGAAACTTCCAAGGCTATCTTTGACCAAAACCAATGCAGTAGCTAGAATCATCTGTACTGTCCTATAAGCGGTTCTTTTTCCAACGCAGAATGGGAAGTGCAGAGCTAGTAGAAGTCACTGTAGGCTGTTGTTGAATTGAATTCCATGTCTCGCCTTTGCGGACAGCTCGTCTTATATCCGACTGCAGTCAAAAACATGAGAAAAACGCTTCGCTTCTTGGTTGGCACCGATGAAGTTTTTCCATTGTCGCTGCGAATTCTTAGAGGCACACATCAGCGATTAATAAGGTTACGGATGACCATAATGCACGCATCCGTCGACAGGTCATGTGCCACTTCCAAGTGAATGGCCCTTACTGTCAGACAAGTAAACAGCCCAATCCACCGCCTTTCAATGCGACGCCCAACTGTCCCTATGACTGGTCCAAAATAGTCGAGACCAGTATACGAGAATCGCCTCAAGTACGGTATGACACGATCCTCCGGCAAGGGACCCATAATTGGTGAAATAGGCGTGATCTTGTGAAGTCGTCAAATCCTACAGTTGGAGATGACTTTACGCATGACCTGGCGCAGGCGAGGCTCCCAACGTAGAACCTCACAAATCGCAGCTTCGGTATTCTGATGCATGCTTTTGTCGTGGTAATGGGCGACCATGAGCATTGTGAGACGATGAACGGATGGCATGATAATAGGTCTTCTGGCGGCATACGTCAACCAAGAGGCACCGTCAATTCGACCACATACTCATATCTTCATCTAGATACGGCATGAGCCTGAAGATTTCGTCTTTATCTGGTACTGGTAAGCCACGCTGAATAAGGCTTATTTCCGTGCAAACGCTTCAAGTTGAGCTTGGCGACAAAGCTGCTTTTCTGCGACATCCAGCTCGGCAGCTGTTAGAGCGTCATCTTGATTGCGGTTAAAAACATGAAGTACCCAGGCCATTTTTCTGATAAGCCTTCTAAAAGAAGAAAAACGATTCCAATCGCTCAAGTTACTACTTACCACTCCAAGAGAGTATTTTGGACGAAGTTCTTGCTCTGGACCATTTAACCACCTAGATGATGGACCAAAGTCAACATTACTTTTAGCCCTCGTGGCATCATCTGCTAGGTTCTCGGTTGTGGGCACCCATCTCCAACTTCTCTGCTCCGTGGCGTCCAAAATTTCAGCGATCCTATGGGCTACGAACAGCTTATATCTCCGGTTTTCACTGTGGATTAATTTGATCACAGTCGAAGAATCGCTCCAAATGATTTTTTGGGTGACAGCAACCGAATGTCCTTCAAGTATGGTCTTCATGAGTCGTGAGCGCAGGACAGCGGCCTGAAGCTCAATACGAGGTACGGTCATCGGCTTAAGTGGCGAACATTTGGTTTTAGCGCATATGAATGAGGTCTCAACCAAATAGTGCTGGTTCACTGCCCTCAAATACGTGACTGCAACAAAGGCATCCTCGCTTCCGTCGACAAAAACGTGGAGCTGCAGATTTTTGGGGACACCGGCGATGAAGTAAAAACGGGGAACTGCCATAGCGATCGTGTTAGGTAACTGCAGGCGCCATTTGTTCCAAAGCATTCAGATATTTTCAGGAAATTCTTCATCCCAAAGAAGGTTCCATCGCCAAACCTCACGCATCATTAACTTCGCGGCTACCACAAAGGGCTCAAGAATCCCAGTGGATCAAACACCGACATGACTATGCTGAGCAGCTCTCGTTTTGTGGGGCGTCCTTACTCACTCGGTGAAACTGTAGCTTGTACTGGAATCTGTCGCTTTCTGGATGCCAGAACATGCCCAGAATCTTTTCGGCTAGCAGAAGAATCTCTTCGTTGACTGGCTTGGAACATTCTAAGGCTCTGAGTTGGAAGTGAAGTTCCGCAATTCAAAACCGGCTGCTTTGTGAATCGTCTTTACTTTTGTGGATATTAAGGTTGCTTGTTCAATGGATCCGAAGCTATCGACAAAATCATCAACGTAATGAAATTCGGTAATGGCTTTGATGGCACGGGGTTCGACGGTACTGCTGTGGTCTAAGGCGTTCTGATGTTTAACGTATTGAGCAATACTAGGAGAGCAGGCAGCACCAAACGTCATTACCTGCATCTCATATGTGTCAGGCGGATTGCTGTCATCTCCATCACGCCACAAGAACCGTTGGGCACATCTGTCTTCTGGACGAATTTGGATTTGGTGGAACATCTCCCTGATATTTCCACACACGGCGATGGCTCCTTCCCGGAAGTTGAAGAATACAGATGGCAATTTGCCAGTCATCCTGAGGACCCTTCAGGAGGAAGGTGTAGAGTGACACTCCATTCACCTCGGCGGCGGTGTCGGAAACTAGGCGGAGTTTCTGAGGCTTATTTGGATTGACTACCCCGAAATGAGGCAAATACCATGTACCTTGGTCCTAAGCTTCTGCTGGCTGCAGCTTACGGGCATCGCATTTTTCCATATAACCTCGCACGACAGACTTATAAACAGCGGCGAAATCTTCGTTCCTTTTCATCTTACGTTCTACACCCACCAAATGCTTCATTGCCATGGAAAAGCTGGGTGGCAAGACAACATCGTCAACTTTCCACAGCAAACCCACCTCGAACCTTCCATTTATCTTCCTCGTTGTTAAATCAAGGATACTTTTGGCACGAGGGTCCTCTGGTTATTCAACTGGCGTGAATGCTCGTACTCCAAAGCTATCTGTTCGGAAATACTCGTTTACCAGATCATGCGAAAAAACATGATTGCATCGGGAAGGCCTTTAGGCGACTTGAAATAGTACTCAGTTCTGAATCCATGAGACTTTGAGTTGGCAAGTTGAGGTCTGAAACACCATATACATGTCGAAGAGAGTATTTTTTCTTCATACCTGCTCCGCTTACCTAAAGATCTACAACTAACGATGGCTCCTGTGCTTGTTTTCCGGCAACCCATTGCATACTGAGCTGTCGTGGGCTAAACTTCACGCCCATTTCCTTAATCAGAACAACATCGAGAATGGAAATCGAAGATCCATCATCAAAAAGCGCATACGTGTTCATTGCTTTGTTCGGGCCGTACATCGTACATCGGCAATTTCCATAGTAGCTAGGATACCAGCGGCATTGGAACATCCAGGAGCTTGTTGATTAGCTGGCATCTCGTTCGACGGAGTAAACTTAGGTTCTTCGTGCAGGGCTTATGGTATCGAATCGTTCCGCAGCATGCAATATAGGCAGACGTCGCTTCGGCTAATTGTCTTCGCTAAAGTTGACAATCGTTGGATAGTGCTGAATCATTGTTGCGTATCTCGCCCATTCCATTCGCTTATTCATAGGCAGTTTGCAAACTAGCTCTTTAAGCAGTGATGGGTTCGCAATGTGCTGCTGGCCGTTGACAGATTACAAAAACACTGCCAGATTCCTCATCTTTGTTGCGAATGTAACAAGACGAGCCATATTGGAGTCACTGACTGGCTGTATCTCATGAACTTGATACAGCTGGCTATTGATAAGTTGTTCCGACCAAAGCGAAAGCGTAATTTTTCGAGAACATTTCCTACATTGTCCGGATGAATTAAGAGGGATTTGACGGCTTCTTTTGCTTCACCTTGGAGAGATTTTTGAAGCCTCTGGTTGTTTTCCAAGTTTGTGTAATTAAAGGCGGCATTTGTTTGCATGAAAAACATAGGATTATCCTGCACCTTACGTTGCGTCAACGTGTATACACTGGTCCCAGACAACTGGCTCGGAGCATTGCCAAAATTGTGCGGCTGTATGTTCAAATGCGGCGACGGCCGTTGCGTATGCAAGTGTGACGACGATACATATGTGTTTGGAATCATGTTAACGGATACACAACTAGATGCAGTGCATACGTGACTGGCGGCTGCACATGCGGAGCTGGCTGCGGTGCGTGTAAGACTGACGACGACATCGGTGTATGCGTGAATAGTGGCTGCACATGCGGGGATGGCTGCGGCGTACGTGATAATAACAATGACATCGGTGTATACGTAGGTAAGGGTGGCGTTACATACGCGGTTGGCTGTTCATGCAGGGCTGACTGCGATACATTTGTGATTGCTTGCATGGCATACTGCAGTGCTACTTTTAGTATGTTGCACTGCGAATCGCTGCCCCATAACTGGACTTGCATAGCTTTGAGCTGTCCTTCTAATGCAGCAACCTGTTCCTGTAAAGACTTAATGTACATTTGCTCCACGTGGACAGCTCCAACGCCTCCTGTAGTGTTTGTAGCGGAAAATGTAGTACACACAGCAGGCGTTGGGTGCACAAGTAGTTTGCTAGTGGCAGGTGAAGAAATCGAAGTTAGAACTGTGTTGGCTGAATCAGTTCGTGTCCCGCTCGTTTCTGAAGATATCAGCGATTCACTGCCAGACACTGTGCACTCTGAAGTCTGGATGGTGATTGGCGAAGTCGATTCAAGACCCATTGTAGCTGGAGGCGCAATGTACCCAGGAGTCTCACTCATGGCGAAGATGCTGACTGCGGCTAGTGCAGCTCTTTCAGATGTTCCTGCGGTGTCGGCACTACTTACAATGGCTGAGCAAGTAGTTGACTTGATTGATTCCATGCCCTGGTTGCGTGGACTACGTCGAGGTGGCGGTGTACGATTCAGCATTTTGTGGGCAGATTAAAACCACGCGAAATAAAGGTGTTCTTAAACGGGGAAATGAAAAGGAGCACGCTCAAACTTTGCTGATAATTCTGTCGTTTATTTCGCGGTTTGCACCTCTTCCTGTGGCTTCAAGAACAAAATGAAAGATGGCTGATCAGCCGGAAATTAACTTAACTGCCAATGACTGATCATGGAAAGGAGTGCAAACCGCGGCCAAAGGAGTAATGCCAAATCACGTGCAATATGCGGTGATACTATTGAGAAGTAGATGGCGTGGACGGATAATTAATTTACACACACTTCTTCAAGAATAATTTTTATTTCAACACTTTGGTAGTTTTAACATTTTGAAAACGTGTTCTCCGAAAACAGAATGTAGAAAGACACAATGTAGATTTACACATACACCCGAAGTGTACAATTTCTAAAACTTCAACTCTTCAATGGAGACTTTTTTAGTCAACCGAGTTTCTATTAAATAATTGTAGGTGGCCGTGGCTCAAGTAATGGAAGACTTCATTTGCTCTTCATTGCCCAAATGTTCATTCTGCCTGAAAGTTTTTTCTGTCATTTAATAGTCTGCATAAGTTGTTTTTCCATACACTAACCTTGCTAACTTCTTGCTCATCTTTATAGATACATATCTGTTTTGGTTTTGTTGACACGATCCTGTTACCATTTCGTAGCACCGCTTGATAGGCCGGTTATATGCGTCACATCAAAAGGCCTCATAGGCATGATCTGGTAAAACCCAGCACAAAAGTAACGCTATTTCTGATGGTTTTTTGCGTTCAAGGTCACTGATTTTTAGGACTTTTAGAATTGATATTAGATTGATGTATGAAGATTGAAGATGATTGGTCAAGGTTCTGGTGTTTTTTTCAAGTTACGGTCATTTATTATGGCGTCTAACGTAAAACATAGAACTCGTAGGGCTTCCTGGAAGATTTTTAATTCAAAGTTTCGCCCTTAATCGGAGTGTAACTCCATTGCGACCCCAAATCTACTCACCCAGTTGTTGACTATCTCTTCTGCTATGGTCTTAGCCTCTTGATTTGGGATGGCAAACACTTTCTTCCACTTACTGAAGTAATTCATAACCACGAGGGTGTATCGGTTGTCATTAAAGGTTTCGGGAAACGGCCCAGCGATATCGTTGGCTATTCGTTCGAATGTTGCTCCAGCATTGTATTGTTGCATTCTTACCTGTGACTTTCCTTTTAGGCCCTTGGTAGCCGAAAACCTTACGCACTTTTTTATCAATTTTAGACATCTAGTTTAGCCCTTAACCAGTAAAAACACTGCCTTACCTTTTCGAACGCCATGTTTATTTCAAATTCGTCTACTGAGATACCGTCATTTATTTCATGGGGCACTTGGCTGACCCTGGACCATGGCACGATAAGATGTATACGAGATATTGTTCCAAATGCACTTTCCCATTTTATCTTCAGCTAATCATCTTGCACACAAAGCGAGTCCCACTCTGGCTCCGGTCTAATATTTGCTGGCAGCTTGGTCTCTCTTCGTGTTCTTTCCAGGCCAATATTGGTTCGATATCATTACCTGCCTTTTGGGAGGAACGGATTTCGTTTGTATTCCAACCTTCTATTGGTCCAGTCCTGATGATACATATCTGTTTTGGTTTTGTTGACACGATCCTGTTACCATTTCGTAGCACCGCTTGATAGGCCGGTTATATGCGTCACATCAAAAGGCCTCATAGGCATGATCTGGTAAAACCCAGCACAAAAGTAACGCTATTTCTGATGGTTTTTTGCGTTCAAGGTCACTGATTTTTAGGACTTTTAGAATTGATATTAGATTGATGTATGAAGATTGAAGATGATTGGTCAAGGTTCTGGTGTTTTTTTCAAGTTACGGTCATTTATTATGGCGTCTAACGTAAAACATAGAACTCGTAGGGCTTCCTGGAAGATTTTTAATTCAAAGTTTCGCCCTTAATCGGAGTGTAACTCCATTGCGACCCCAAATCTACTCACCCAGTTGTTGACTATCTCTTCTGCTATGGTCTTAGCCTCTTGATTTGGGATGGCAAACACTTTCTTCCACTTACTGAAGTAATTCATAACCACGAGGGTGTATCGGTTGTCATTAAAGGTTTCGGGAAACGGCCCAGCGATATCGTTGGCTATTCGTTCGAATGTTGCTCCAGCATTGTATTGTTGCATTCTTACCTGTGACTTTCCTTTTAGGCCCTTGGTAGCCGAAAACCTTACGCACTTTTTTATCAATTTTAGACATCTAGTTTAGCCCTTAACCAGTAAAAACACTGCCTTACCTTTTCGAACGCCATGTTTATTTCAAATTCGTCTACTGAGATACCGTCATTTATTTCATGGGGCACTTGGCTGACCCTGGACCATGGCACGATAAGATGTATACGAGATATTGTTCCAAATGCACTTTCCCATTTTATCTTCAGCTAATCATCTTGCACACAAAGCGAGTCCCACTCTGGCTCCGGTCTAATATTTGCTGGCAGCTTGGTCTCTCTTCGTGTTCTTTCCAGGCCAATATTGGTTCGATATCATTACCTGCCTTTTGGGAGGAACGGATTTCGTTTGTATTCCAACCTTCTATTGGTCCAGTCCTGATGATACATATCTGTTTTGGTTTTGTTGACACGATCCTGTTACCATTTCGTAGCACCGCTTGATAGGCCGGTTATATGCGTCACATCAAAAGGCCTCATAGGCATGATCTGGTAAAACCCAGCACAAAAGTAACGCTATTTCTGATGGTTTTTTGCGTTCAAGGTCACTGATTTTTAGGACTTTTAGAATTGATATTAGATTGATGTATGAAGATTGAAGATGATTGGTCAAGGTTCTGGTGTTTTTTTCAAGTTACGGTCATTTATTATGGCGTCTAACGTAAAACATAGAACTCGTAGGGCTTCCTGGAAGATTTTTAATTCAAAGTTTCGCCCTTAATCGGAGTGTAACTCCATTGCGACCCCAAATCTACTCACCCAGTTGTTGACTATCTCTTCTGCTATGGTCTTAGCCTCTTGATTTGGGATGGCAAACACTTTCTTCCACTTACTGAAGTAATTCATAACCACGAGGGTGTATCGGTTGTCATTAAAGGTTTCGGGAAACGGCCCAGCGATATCGTTGGCTATTCGTTCGAATGTTGCTCCAGCATTGTATTGTTGCATTCTTACCTGTGACTTTCCTTTTAGGCCCTTGGTAGCCGAAAACCTTACGCACTTTTTTATCAATTTTAGACATCTAGTTTAGCCCTTAACCAGTAAAAACACTGCCTTACCTTTTCGAACGCCATGTTTATTTCAAATTCGTCTACTGAGATACCGTCATTTATTTCATGGGGCACTTGGCTGACCCTGGACCATGGCACGATAAGATGTATACGAGATATTGTTCCAAATGCACTTTCCCATTTTATCTTCAGCTAATCATCTGGCTCCGGTCTAATATTTGCTGGCAGCTTGGTCTCTCTTCGTGTTCTTTCCAGGCCAATATTGGTTCGATATCATTACCTGCCTTTTGGGAGGAACGGATTTCGTTTGTATTCCAACCTTCTATTGGTCCAGTCCTGATGATTTGAATAGTGGCCTGTCCTACGGTTAGAGTGTCCACATTTAATTCCGCACGGTCGACGAGAGAGAGCATCAGGATTTTTTCCCTTGCGGTGTTACACTTCAAAGTCGTAGCCCTGCAACTGCTAGATTTATCTCGCAACTTGGCTTTCAGGATTTTTTAATTGTAGTAGCCATTTCAGAGCTGCGAAATCTATCCGAAGAATAAACTTTTGTTCCTAGAGGTACTTATGGAAATGCTTCGTAGCCAGAATTAAAGCCACGATGAACATTTTTCCATATATGGGGAAACCAAAAATGGGCTATTGCACAGCTACTGCTTGAGTTCTTCAAATGCATTTTCACACTCTTCAACAAGACCTCGTGCTGTCGTCTTTATTCTTCATGAGGACCACTGGAGATGACCACGGACTCTGCGATTCTTCAATCAACCCTTCAACTTTCATCTTTAACACAATTTCGGCAATTTCTGTTTGTTTTGCTAATAGAAGATGCCTTGCAGCTTGACGGATTGGCCGAGCATTTCCGGTGTCAGGTTGCCTACGTCCATATTCTTCGACTTGTGTAGCGAACATTGAATCTTGATCCAGATTACAAAGGCTGAGAATTTTGTTTGTGGTTTTCATGCACTGAACTGTTGCGACCGGTGTTGCATGACTTATTTCCGTTGTAATCGATATTTTTTTTATATATTATATTATTTTATATATTATTTTATTTTTCCCACTATCTCTCCCTTCTTCACCTTCACACTGAAGTTTTTTGGATTTAGAATTCTTACAGGAACCATGTTATTCTTTTGCTCCACTAAGGTTTTTCGACTATGAGTCCCTCCTATTTTGTGGCTCCATCAAATAAAACCGGTAACTACCAGAACAACCTTCCATTTTTTAAGATGACGTTTTTTAAGACGTTTCCGTATATCATTGGTTTCTCCATGTTTCCGTATTTCAGGGTTTGTGCCCCAAAGTCCATATTTTTTAATGAAATTTTATGATGATGGCATATCTCGGCTCGTGTCTTGCAATTTTTACGGATATTTGGGCATGAGACGTGTGTAAGCGAAGTTTATTCCGAAACTTCTTCATTTTGATCAGAAGAACCGCCACATAAGCATCGCTCAGGCGCTCTTAAATGACGTCAATAATGATACCGACTTTCTCAAAAAGGTCACACCCGTTGACGAATCATGGATATATGGTTATGACGTCGAAACCAAAACCCAATCGTCCCAATCGAGGCACCCAAGAGAGCCAATGTCGAAAAAAGCACGCTAGTTCGATCAAGTGTCAACGTTTTGATCATTGGTTTTTTGTATTACCGTGGCGTAGTGCATCAGGAGTTTTTACCTCAAGGTCGTAAGGTCAAGAAGGAGTATTACCTTGAAGTTATGCGCCTTTTGCGAGAAGCAATACAAAAAAAGCGTCCGGAATTGTGGAAAAACAATCCATGGTTACATGTGGAAGATTTTTTGGCCAAAAACAAGACGACAACCATGCCTCAGCCACCATATTCACCGGACTTGGCGCAATGCAAGTCCATTCCCATGTTAAGAGACCTATGAAAGGACGGAGATTTGCAACGATTGAGGAAGTAAAAACGGCATAGCTGAAGGAGCTCAATGCTATACCAAAAAGTACTTCGAGGATTGGAAAAAGCATTTGCAAAAGTGTATAATATCTGAGGGGGATTACTTTGAAGGAGATTACATTAATGTTGATGAATAAATAATTTTTTTTTAAATATGAAGTCACCTTACTTTTTGAATATACTTTATACATACTGTGATATCCATTTGAATGTGAGCCCCGTCATCTATGCTTCCATAGCAGAAGATTTCGATAGAGAAAGCATCAACCAATGCTGAGTGGAGAGTAGAATCTAATTTTCAAGCAAAATAGAAAATTGTATGTAATCCTGGATGGCGGGGATTGGCATTGGGGAAATATGTCATTCGAATATAAATATCAGGAAGCTTTGAGCAACGAGAGACATGATCCAGATAAATACTTCTCTGACGTTGACGAGGAAAATCCAATGAGTACTGACAGCAACATGGCAGCGATGATGCAACTCCTCCTGTCGAAAATGGACGAACAAGAAAATAGTCGCGAATAAAAACCCGAAGAATGGATTTATCGAACAAAGGAAAAATCTAGACGAACAAAAGAACAGTCTCAAACAAAAGCTGGACGAACAAAAGAATAGTCTAGAACAAAAACTAGAAGAATAAAATAACGTTTTCCAGCAAAATAGAAGGAATGTTGATGAAAAATTCGAACAAATGGACAGTACAATTGAACAACTGGCAAGAGCTCGACACGGTGCTAAAACAGACTCCGAGAATGTTCTTTAAGCGGTTCAAGAAAAAAAGAGTTGAAGCCTTATATATGGTATACTTATGGTATATGAAACAGTTTGAAATGACCTTCTGTGCAAACGACTGAGATAATAGGGAAAAGTGCTTTGCCCTAATAAAGGCATTGCACGGTCCTGCAGCAAAATTGTGGCTCTAGTACAGGCTATCGAGAAACGATATTGGGAAACCAATTCCGGAATTCAGAAAATTAAAAATACAAGTTTATTCATCTAAATATAAATTGTCCTCTTTAAAGTAATCCCCATCGACTGCAACACACTTATGCTAGCGCTTGATCCAATCCTCCAAACATTTTTTTATATTCGGTTTTCGGTATATCATTCAGTGCTTCCTACGATTTTTCCATTACTTCCGGCTGTTGAAACGCGTTCCCCGTAGTGCTTTTCAACTCGATTGAACAGAAGAAGTCACAGGGAGCCAAATCAGGTAAATTCGATGTCTATTGGATGGTATTTGTTGCATTTTTCGTCAAAAAATTACGAATATGTAATGATGGCACTGTGCGAGGGTGCGTTATCATGGTGCAAAATCCACGAGTTTTCTGCCCACAATTCTGGTCTCTTTCACACAAACGCCCAAATAATACTATTTTTTTTACCATTTTTTCCTTCTGGCAAAAATTCATGATGCACTACACCGTTGTAATCCATGAAAACCGTGAGCATTGCCTTCTTTTTTGACTGAAAAAGACGAGGTTTTTTTGGTTTCGGCTCATTTGGTGAACGCTTTTCACTTACCTGATGTCTGGATTGCGTGTCGTACTCAAAAACCCACGTCTTGTCTCCAGTAATGATCCTTTTGATGAATGTGGGATCGGATTCAGCATCGCAAATCATATCTTTTGCAACGTAAACACGGTCCCTTTCTGCATGAAATTGAGGTCCTCTGGCACCAACTTTGCTGCTACACGACGGAAACCCAAATCATTAAAAAAAATGTCTTGTCCTCCGCCATTTCTCTGATGGTTAATTTGCGGTTATTGACCATTATTTCTTTTACTTCATCAATGTTTTCGTCGGTTTTCGATGTCGATGTTCTGCTAATGCGTTCATCATCTTCGATTGACTAACGACCAACTTTTGAACCGCTCTTGCCACTGGTAAACGACCGCTTTCTTTATCGTTGCCGAAACACTTTTCATAAAAAACCGGAACGACGAAAAGGTTTCTCTCACTATTGTAACAAGCAAATGGAAGAAGAAACCGGCAGAAACGGCTATCAAGAAGCCGGTCAACCTTCCCGAAGCAATCAGACGGCAAATACTTAAGCACCAACTTTGCGGGGCAGAAGTTGGTACGAGGACTCGATGGCCCAAACTAGCAAAACGATGCAAGAAATCGTTCTAGTAGAAGTAGTCAGCGGAAAGGAGAAATGGATAGCAACAATAGACACCGATGCCACGGCCTCATATATCAGGAGAGATTTGGCGCAGAAATCTTGGTTGCACAACACCAACAGCTACACTTTGAGAACAGCTACAGGAATAACAGGTAAGTTATAAGGTGAAGTCCGCATAAAAATCTCCCTGGCCGAAATAGTCTTCTCTTACGTTTTTCTCGTCTTTGACATACAAGGTGTGTTCATAAAGTAAGGTGACTTTATATTTTTATAAAAAAAAAATTATTTATTCATCAATATTAATGTTATTCTCTTCTAACTAATCCCCCTTTAGATATAATACACTTTTGTAAACGCTTTTTTCAATCCTAGAAGCACTTCTCTTGAGCACTTTTTGGTATATCCTTGAGCTCTTCCAACGATGCCGTTTTTATTTCCTCGATCGTTGCAAATCTTCGTCCTTTCATAGGTGTTTTCCCACAATTCCGAACGCTTTTTTCGTTTAGCTTCTGACAAATGGCGCATAGCTTCAAGGTAATACTTCTTAAAGAAATAGAAAAAACCAATGATCAAAACGTTGACACTTGATCGAATTAGCGTGCTCTCTTGGGTGCCTCGATTGGGACGATTGGGTTTTGGTTTCGACGTCATAACCATATATCCACGATTCGTCAACGGTTGTGACCTTTTTGAGAAAGTCAGTATCATCATTGACGTCATTTAAGAGCGCCTGAGCGATGCTCATACGACGGCTCTTCTGATCAAAATGAAGATTTGAAACAAACATCGCTGACACACGTCTCATGCCCAAAATATCCGAAAAACTTGCATGACACGAGCCAACCGATATGCCAATATCCTCAGCAACTTTTCTTGTGGAAAGTCAACGATTTTCCAAAACAATTTTCTGCACAGCCTACACGTTAACATCTTCTAGGTCATCTTGAAGGAGCTTGTACCACTTGTAAACATTTTTTTACTTAAAGCAGACTCACCGTATGCCACTGTCAACATTTCAAATATTTTAGAGCAGTTGATTACATTTTTTTACACAAAATTTGATGCAAATTTTTTGTTCCATTATTTATAATAATTGAAAATCGCCGAACACATTAAAATACGTCTAACCTATTTATCTGTCAAAAAACGAACTAAGTTTGATAAATATGGTACTTAAAACTATGAACATATATTCCGGACAGGTGTACCAACACAGCAAAACAAAATGTATAATCGAATGTACGTTGTCCGCGAAATATCAAAGTCATCTTATTTTTTGAACACACCTAGTATAATTCGTCTAACAAGCAAAAACAATAACCACAAACTGAGCGTTCCTGTGTCCCGTGTCATTGTTTTTGTTGCGCAAGACCCCGACGCATAGAATCCGTCGATCCATCAATCAACGTAAACGCAGAATAAATGAGCAGGTTTCTTTAAGCTAATAATCAGTATAACAATATATATGTCATTGTCTTGTTTTGACAAAAAAGTATCAAATAAAAATGTGTTTACATATCTATCACAGTTTCCTGTATCAGGGAGCCCACACCACTATAAGTGGGAAACTTGGTTAAAAAAGATTTCAGCCCCTTGAACTCGCTTATTCACTGTATAATGTTTCCCTTATACTATGCTGTCTACTGGCTTAGAGCGAAAAACAAACATTAAGCCATTGTCCAAAGATTGGTCTTGCCTTTACTGAAAAACTGAAACAATGACAGCCTACGTTGGTATGGCCACGTATACGATGTTGCAAAAATCCAACATCTAGATTTCTTCGCGTACTTTTTGGACTAAGTATGCAAAAACTGCAAAATCCGGAATAAGGATAAAATTCTCTTTTCTTTCTTGTTGAAAGAAATTTTTTTATACAGAAAAATGTCAACCGTCTTTATTATGTACAACTTTTTTCTAAAAATAAGAAAATTTAAATCTTGAACTTCAGAGCGAAGATTATTAAAACCTAGACACGACTGAATGAGTTGAAATTATTTTTTCCGGAAATTTATCTAAAGGGTGGACAAAATACAAGTTTACTTTAAAAATAAAATAAAATGAAAAAAATCAATGATTTTCTATAAGTTATAGGTTTATTAGAAAAGCGAAAATTCTCATTAGGTACAGAATATGGTTTCATTTATATTGCTGTTTCTACTGGCTTCGCAGTAGCGCATCCGGTCAACCCAATTTTCCAAGACCTTGTTAACTGTTTTGCTCTATTTCACGAAAGGCTCGAACGAATGGCCTGAATCGTTTCTGGATTGTCCGCATAGCATCAATCTTAAAGGCACTCTATCTACAGTATCAAAATGACATATGATTCAAAAAGAAACATGTATATGGAACACCCTCTATATGCCATTTGTTGATCACTGAAGGTTTTTTTTGGAGCACTTATATGGCTTTTCATATAATTTGTCCATAAGCACTTTCTAAAAACACCTTTGCGTTTGAAATTTCTATTCTATTCAAATCTCACTTATTTTCAGCAAAACAAAGTAAAAAAATGTTCCATTTCGAAATAAAACCAAGCCTAATGGAATAAAAAAAAAACCAATGATATATTGGAGAAAAAAAAAAAAAAAAACAGTTTGACCGTTTTAAAAATTTTTCGAACAAATTTATTAGACTAAAATAACAAAAAAATACGAGTAGACGAACGGTTTTTGGACTGTTGGATTCACCTTGCACTCGCTAGGTAGAATTTTAAATCGTTCGATAGGGCTAGAAGGTGACACCAATATTGTACAACCAATTAACACTGTCCAAGATCGACATAATGCTTTTGACCTTAACTTCTTCCACCGACAGTTCTATTGCCAGTAACATTCTGCTCCTTTAAGTCTTCAATCGTAACAACTGTCTCGCTTTGAATGCTCATTAGCTTTACCTTAAGCCAAATTTGGGACGTACTGTGTAATTCTCTGTCGTACTCTTTATGTTTTAATTATTGTATTATAACTTTCAAACATTTAAGACCAACATGTATATTATATTGGTTCTTCATTTTTCTTTTCCTCCCTAATTCTACTTATCACGCAGTGTGCAAAAATTATAAAACTGTTTATAATTTTGAATGCGCGCTAATTATAGAAATATATATATATATTTTAAGCGCTTTAAATAATGTGTCGTATTTAATTTAAATTTATTTTTTCTTTGGTTTGTTTAAATTTATATATTTTTGTCTTAAATGTGAAAACACGTAAACATCAAATGTGTGGTAGCTAAAACCACATTTTATATTCACCACAAACTCGGCTGCGACAACAGATTTTGGTATTATTATGAATTTTTGACAGTATTTTGACATTTATTTTTTTATTTTCTTTTTTATTTTTTTTTTAGTTCTTCATAGAACGTGCACAGACGTATTAATTATTAAAATTTATTGAAACTTACTATACTGCCAGCGGTCTTTAAAAGTTATTTTCTACACATTTTTTTGTTCTTGAATTTAATATAAAAAAATGTCTAATAGTCATTTATTTATGAAATCTGGTTTTCCAAGAGCTCCTTTGCAAAATGGGGTAGGCAGATATGTCTGCCAGTTGCAAAGAATAACTCTAAAGTTTTGTAAAAATAATGGTTCCAGTAAGGGCATGAGGTAACCCAATTTTGATATTACCCAACTTCTATGATAAAATGTGGTTTTACAGAGAGTTTCTCGAAGAAAATCTTGTTGATTTCGCAAAAGAGAACCCTGGTATTGTGGTTTATGTAAAACCTAGGCGTCATAGGACACCTGTCATAGTTGGCGAATATCGTAAGTAATTTAATATAAACTACGTATTCTTTGAAATTGCAATACTTTGCAAAACATTTTTGTGTGTTCATCTACGTATGTGATAGGGTTTTTCTTTAATTTTAGTTTAACTACCCTGATCAATGTTCATAAAGTTATTTGTTTTTTTTTTTTAATTGATCTTGAACATTATTTTCTATGATATATTATATATAAAAATTAGTATTTAAACATTTTGTTTACTCAATTGTACTGACACTCGATGCCAGCCTTGTTAAATTGATGAATAGAGAGCATAGAAACTTATTGTTGACAGAATAATTCCCACTACATAATTAGTTTATTTGTTTGAATTGGTTTCATTTTTTATTTTTTATTTTTATTTTTTTTTTTTTTTTTTTGATTAATGCGAAGTCATGATGATAACTTTGAAGTAAGGAGAATTCCCCAAAATTATATTTATATATTTTTACACATTTTTTATACATATAACAACCTTGCCTGTCTTAGGAATTGATCCACAGCATTCCTTCGTTCGGCATAAGCTAATGAGTCACGTGCATTAAAGTACAACCTTGCATTCACGTATTAATTTTTGGCGTATCTTTTCTAAATAAAATAAAAACGCTGCAAAATTGACCCTTTGGGAACTTCTACATATTTTGATTTCTATTACACATGTTAGTGTACATGTACAACATGTTAGTGTAGACTGGTTTCATGAATTCCTAAATTATAATATTAATCATATATTCAATTGCGATTCTTATTATTAGTTCACTTTTTCCGATTTTATTCTCAACTGGATAGTTTGTCCCTTGTATAATATCTCAACATATGTTTTAATTCTCCATATTGTTTCAGCACTACGGTTTTTATACATTTCAACTTTTTAAGGGGGTATTCTAGTCCAGAAGCATGGATTTTGGGCGGGTTTTGAAACTCTGTACAAACGAAACAAATACTTAACTTAAAAAAAAAAACTCAAAATTCACAAAGCTATGAGCTGGCAAATGCTTTTTTTTAACAATTCCAAATTTTTAAAAATAGTAAAATAAAAAAATTTTATCTGAGCGTGCTTGAGGCGATAGAGGAATGTCTAAATTTTAAATAAATCGGTTCATTAAAACTTGAGATATCGTGCACGACAACCCGAAAAAAAGTAGTTTCGAGAAAAACGCGTTTATTTGTTCATTTGTTCCGGTCAGACCGGAGCTGATGCCGCGTCACAAAAATGGCTGTAGTTCATAAAATAATTGAAATTTTGAAAATGTATATTCTTGAATGTCTAAACTTTGGAAATATAAAAATAATCTATTTTTTTTTTTTTTTTTTTTCAAATTTGTAGACCCCCTTAAATTGGTATTTTGCTTCAATAATTTTAAACGTTCAATGGTTTCTTGCAGTTTTGTATTCACCTCAGCGTTTTTTATCATTTAGAATTATTTCATGGGGTATCTATCTTTGGTACATTCTTGTTTTTTTAGTTTAGCTTAGTTTAACCTTGTGTCAAGCGTTCTTGTTCCAAAAATGTTTTTTTTAGATTTCTTCCCCAGTTCATCGTATTGTTGCTTAGACTCAGTCACCCCTGATGCTGTATGAACTTTGTCTTAAGCAAAATCAATACTGAGAATATGTCTGATAGTAGCACCTTTTTAACTTTCATCTTACCTTTAAGGTTTTCGCTGAAAAAAAAAAAAAAATGTTTTCCAGTGAAAAAAAAAGCTGACCGCTTAGGATCGTTTTCGGCCACAAACAAAAAAGAAAACTGCTACATTTTCTGTGTTGTGGGCATGTTCTCGAAATTTATCTGGATCTATCAATGTAAGTCTACTTACCATTGGAAGTAATCGCGAAGCTCGATTTGCAGGAAGGAATTTTTGGAAACCCGTGGAGTTTTTAGGAGTATTGTGAGAGAGAGGGTGCTGGTGTCCCTCGTGCCAATGCGTAAGTCGAGCGCATTAGTAGAGTTATTATCTCTACTCACTCTCTACAGATGTTAAATTTAATATATTAACGATATATATAACGAAACGTAGTCCTTTTGAGGTTTTGGTTGGGGTAAAAAATGAAAGCTAAAAAAGATATAACAAAAGCCGAAAGTAGATGAAAAGATAAGAAAATCTTTTGGTGTAAAACGAGAACTAATTCGAAAAGTGTAGCGACAAAATATCGATAGTTGTCAAGAGAAAACTATACACATGTTACAAAAAATAAGCTAATAAATATCAAATTAATGATTAAGTAGCGATAAAGCGTACCCTATTCACGACTAATAGTAAACTTCTCCCTAAGTTTTTAATTCCCTCCCTAAGAGTTATCAATATTTTTCCAAATAACAGATACGAAGTACGTAAGATTAGAATCAAGAAGGTCCCCGTACAACGACTGGTGCCAGTTATATAAAGCTGTGGAATACCGATTAAACTGATGAAGATGAACAGACTTCCCTAGACGAAGAAACTAGCTAAGACAGAAACCTGATACGATGACAATCTCTGCTAAGTAAGGAAACCAGCTAAGACAGAAAGCTGCTATGACGATGAAACCTGTTAAACCTAAGAAGGAAAAACGTCATGAATATGATGATGTAAACAAGCTAAGACGACAATATTATCATGGTAAGACGATAAAATTTACGACGATACCGAATAAGATTTCACCCGCTTAACCGAAGAACCTGCTACGAAAAAGAACTAGGAGTATGACCTAGGAATAACCTAAGAATTATATTCACCAATCTTAATGGGCTTTGTTTTAAAGAATCATTAACAATCCCACATGTACATACAGTGAAACTTCAGTCAACCGTCACTTCAGTTCACCGACCTTCAGCGCAGTCGGTTAAATTTTTTCATTTTCTTTTAGGTTCTTTTGATTTGGTTTATAGAATTACATGTAGTTTGTATTTTTAATTTGACACCAGTCATCGACTGCTTTCTTTTGTGTGAAATTTCTATTTATTCCGTTTCTTTAACCGTTTTTTCGTTTTTTCTACTCGTGGTGTACTGTACTTTTTCGTCTAGTGGTATGGCCCCTGGGCCTAAACTGAAACCGGTTAATTGGTTTAGCGGGATTACCGAAGTCTCTCTTTCTGAACAACGCATAAAAAAAAATAATAATAATAATAATAATAAACGACCATTTACGACTCTCGCAGAATTCCTTGAATTCCTTAAACCATCCTCATACAAAAACCAAAAATTATCCTAATAGCGCCCCATAGTGTTAATAAACCTCTAACATCAGAAACCTTAAGTAAAGCAATTGATGTTATCAGAACTGAATATGAGCAAATAACCCAACTAAGGAACGGCAAACTTCCTATTTTGGTAAAAATCAAAACATTGCTGTTAGAAAAGAAAGGATAATGTCTCATGTAAAACATAGACATCTAATATAGGGAAATTATTTCAGAAATGAAATCGCAAAAGGTAACTGATGTTAATAAGTTCACCAAACAATACGAACTCAAAAGGTTTTATGCTTTGCCATATTCAGCGAACGTCGTCGGGAAATCCATTCTAAAAATTAGTAAAGGCTAATTCCAGTCGAAAAGACGTCGAAAGAAAAAATAATTGCATCACTCAAATGCAAAAACATCAGCGTCAGAAATAATAATGTCAATGGACAGTAAATTAATAATAATAATAATTCTAAGGTCCGCAAATTAAGCCAAACCCCACAAGTGGCGCAATAGGATACAGATATGTGGGACAAATACAGGGTGTCACAGTTAAACCTAGAAAAACTAGAGAAACGATTGTGTACATTTTGGAAAACCAATTTAACAATGCACGTTGACAAACAACAGTGCATCATAAGATTCTGGTTTAATGAATCTTGTAATTAAACTAACATTTCGCCAGCGGCAGTCAAATCCATCAGAAAACAATTTAGAGTCATATCATCTGATATTCATTCTTATTTGTTAATAATGACCACTTTGGTTTTTTTTTTTTTAATAATACATGGTACGTTTCAGAGCGATTTTGCTTGCTATCTTTTTTATTTTTTAGACTCGATAAAAATTTAGTACAGAACATCTAAAGCCGCAAGGGCTAATAAATAAATTAGTTCAATAATTATTCAACAGGTGAAGAAAAGCACGCTTTTCTGTGCATGGCGTCGATAAGATGCATCAATATTCAGGGGTTATTGTACAAAATTCCGAGAATTTTTCTCATTTCCCTAAAAGAGATATCGGCAACAAATTTCGAATGAGGGAAACAAATTGCCTGGAAAAATTTGGTACGTGAGTAAAATTCTCCGCGTAATTTGGACGTTTTTTCCTCGAAATTTTTCCATTGCTTTACAGCAGGTGGAATTGTGAAATTAAAAGTAGAAATAAGATGACGGTCGCAAAGGCAAATTGAAAATTTATTTTAATTAAATTAAGGTTCTGCTTAATAAATAAGAAACAGTATGTGGACTATGATATATTTCAAGAAAATCGAGACATTGGTTTTACAAAAAATAGAAGCAAAGAAAATTTTAAACAATTTTGCTTCAAAAATTGATAGGACATGAAAAAATGCCTCCGAAATGACGAATGTGCTATTCAATTTCCACTCCTTTGCATTGCGACATTGCAAAGAATCGAAGGCATGCGCTTAGTTTCACTATGGGTGAAACAGCAAAAATAACTTTTTTGAAAGATTGTCTGAGAGCAAATCCAACAAATATTTAAACATATCTTTATTGAGCCCATACCAGTTGCAAAAGCATATAATAAAATATTGTTTTGCAATGCTATTTCCATTGACTCACAAAGCTCGATTTAGCTCGAACGGGTATTTTTTTTTTTCTAGCTTGTTCTGCTCCTCGGCAAGGAATTTCGCTTAATCCATAATAATATTATTATTGTATAATAATAATATAATAATATATTTATATTATAATTATTTCACTTATGTTCAAAATTTCAATTCGTTTTACAAATTTATTTATTTTATGCAACTCTTCTTTATTTTTTGTATTGCCTCATCATTTTTGTCGTTAGGTTAAGAATTTTGGCTACCACGAAAACCAGATTTGACAAAACTTATAATATTACTTACAGATATTTCTTTCGATGTTTTTACTAAAAAAATATCTTTATATTTTATAAATTCGCTTAACAGTAAACGGTGAAAGAGAGTGGCTTAACTGCAGAAATTCGACCAAGGACGAAATATCTAAATGGATTCAGTTACTGAGGACACAAAATGGATCATCTAGTTCTCTACGACTTAGAAAGATGTGGCACACAGATATGCCCTCAATTCAAGGATCATGGACACCATTTTTGCTAAGGTCGCCTGATTCCAACTTAGTTGTCTATCCGAATGAAACTGCTTCCAAGCCATTAGATATAGAAAAATCTGCAAGTGAAAAACTCTTAGAAATATTTAGAAGCGAGCGGGATACTTTAAAAGAAAAGAGAGCAGAATAAGCATAATTCTTTTATGTTGTTAAAAATATAATAAAACATACATTTATTCAAAAAAAAAAGTCCACTTGATTTGATAACATTTTGTTTTTTAATTCTCAGTTAAGTACATAATATGTTCATTTAAATAATAGAACGCAAAATGTGCTTCACAACATATAATCTTGACATTTTTGGCAATATTGAGAAAAAAAAAAAAAAAAAAAATACGCCAGTGCCATATACAAGTTGACATTATAAATATAAATTAATAAAACCTTTCCAGATATTTAAAATTTAAACTAACAACATCTAGTCGCACAACTGTACGGCAGTTCAACTTATAAATAAAAAAAACATTATATATAATGTTTGTACTTAATTAAGAAAGAGTGTAAATCGACAATAGTAATTAAAAATATAAAATACAATTGTACAATGATAAAAAAAACTTGTGCATATTAACATATTGTCACTTGGATATGTTTAGCTTGGTATTGCCCACATTCATGTAAGTATCCAAAACAAACGGCATATACAATTTTCGTGAAACTTAA
Source organism: Volucella inanis (assembly GCA_907269105.1). NCBI lineage: Eukaryota > Metazoa > Arthropoda > Insecta > Diptera > Syrphidae > Volucella > Volucella inanis. The sequence continues at coordinate 62,236,858 of OU026155.1, forward strand.
CAGCGTAACACAAAAAAGGAATGTAGGCTTTCACATAAATATATGCAGGTATGTAAGTTTTTTAAAATGTGAATACTATATATATAATTAATAAGTATATAAAAATTGAATTTGTGAATAGTTTTTAATATCATTTTTTTTTTTTTCGTTTAATATCAAAGCATACATAAGTACTCAGATCTTTTTTGCTGTTTTTTTTTTTTTTTTAATTTTTACCCATTTGGTCCGCATTTTTATGTGTTGATATTTTTTTTTACATTCAAGAAAAATTACTATGTAGTATGAAAATTGGTAAAAATCTTTGCGGTTATATTTCGTTCATTTGAAAGGTAGAAATTTGTAATGCGGTTCGATATGATTAAATTTTTGAATTTCGATATTTTTTAGTATAAAAACAGTCATACATATATATATATATATATATATGAAACATAAAATACTTTACGAAAATCAATTGCAGACATGTTAATTTATACATATGTATATGTATATACGCTTACAATAAAGATAATTATTGCTGTTACATACAACAAATATAACAAAACATGTTAAACTGTAATATGTGTTATCAAAGACTGTTTAATTTTATTTTTTGTTGTCGTTTGTCTTGTAAAAATTGGTTTCTAAAAACGGGACGTTTCAAATATCACCTCTAAAATTATATTTCTTTTTTTATGAAAAAAAAAAATCATTACACCAATATGGTTTGGTTTTCAGCACCAAATTTGTTATTATATGTCACCGGTATCCATAGCTTGATTAATATCGGCAACGATTTTTCCCATTATCTCGCGGTACGGCGAATCTGATTTAAATGCAGTTTCTAGAAGTTTTGCGTCGCTAAAAAAATCAAATATCTCATTGATTCGGTTAAGTGACTTATCAGTTAAATGTGCTTGAACAATTGACTTAAGCGCAGTGTGAGACTCTGCAAATGATTTTTGCAAGTACGGCAAATCGAAGCTAAAATCCACTTCGTAAAATGAAATCACAGCAAGTTGAGTATTCTAAAAAGAAAAAGCATACCCAATATTTTTATATTGTTTATATACAATGTTGATTATAAATAATAAAATTATTAATATAATTTTTGTAGTAATACTAATGCGGCTGTCACAACCAATTAATCTTAACAAATGAGATGTACTATAAGAGGGAAGTAATTTTTTGAAGTAATAATGAATGTACTTTCACCTTATATCATAGATAAAATATTAGCTACTTGTTTACTCTAAGTTTTTTAATAATCGTTCTTTAGTAAGAGAACGATCGAAGAAGGCTACGATTTATTGGGTAAGTGTAGTGCTCACATACTGAAGGCTTTTCAATAAGAATCATAAGTTCCATAACTGTTATGTTTTCTTTTATGTTTAAGATTAATGATAATTATCAAAGCTTAACGGGTAAATTCAACAAAGGACATGCATAACTTAGATGAGCCATAAGATTGTCTGCAATGTAACCATTCTGTTTCCTTAAATATTTCAAATTCATCCTCATATTCAACCGTGATATTTTGATTTCAGGTTTGTCAACATGGCCATAAGAATATCTTTGAGATATCGCACACTTTTTTTTGCTAAGATTAGCTAAGATAGCCCGTATGGATTCAAAAACTTAAAATAAAATAAAATACTCAACGCATTTAATTTGAACCATGTTGAAGAAAATGAAGATGATTTGGGACAATTTGTTCGCCTATTATTCTGAAAAAGAATGAGAATAACCAATTTTGTCTACGTCGACTGTGCCGAGGCTCTGACACTCTCCCTGTGTTGCTTGTCTTTGCGTTTTGGGCACACAGAAAGGGGATCTACGATCTTACACAACCAGGAGGTCATGACACTGAAAAATACAGAGCATCTGTAAATTTGTATTTTTTCTAAAAACAATCCGAATATGATCCCGAAAATAAACGAAATATTTCGGAGGAAAGAGAAAAACTACCTTTCATGTCTAAACCTCGTCCGAACGGCGTACGATTAAAAAAAAAAAAAAAATACTGATAACAGCATGCATACTCGTATATCCAAAAGAAGCTGTATATGATGACAATTTCTTTGTGATCGAACATCCGCAGTAGAAGATAGAGGTCATAGAAACGATTTTTCATGAAGTATACAAAGCAAATGCTGTCATTGGTCCAAACCAGTCCAACCAGTTAGAAAAGCAGGTCCTTTTGAACAATTTCTATCTTCGAAGTGGTATACAGCACTGGCGATTGAAGAACTGAATTCCTAAGTTCAATGACGATAATATGGCAAATATAAAGCTAGCCTGTTCAGCTAGGTAAATCACTGTTGTATATTTTTTTGATATGCTCACCAGTACATAGTTCATCATGAAGAATGGCGATGCGACTTCTGATGCAACATTTGACATTAAAAATGGTCTGCAACAAGGTGAGATTAATGCGCCGATTCTATTTAATATCTACACAAGTGATCGATCTTGTGAGTTCACTTCACCATGCTTTAGCGTACGCTAATGATTTGATCGCGTATAGATCGGGTTCAAAAATCGAGGTATCTTTATGTTCTTGCAAAGTGATTTCTATAAAATTAAACATTACGATGACTGAAGATCAATTTTTTGAAGTCAGAAATCATTCTTTTTAGGTAGCCTTTGTCTGGAGTCTGCGGACACCAGAAAGAACCGGCGAAAATTTTCGTTCTTGAGACAAGGTCAACCACTTGTTTGTTGAAATTTGGTGCGATACCTTGGAATTTGGCTAGATCAAAATCAAGATGTTACTCTGGCACGAGCAAAAGGTGCTTTTCCCCTTACAAAGGGACTCTTAAACAGCTTACTCGTTGCGAGTGCAAGGAAAATCTGCTACATAGCCCTTATCCGACCTGTGCTTGTATTTGGATATTTCGAACAAAAGAGTCGAATTACGTAAGACATCATCATAACGAGGCCTTGTACAACAGGGCGAACTTAATAAGAATAGACAAATTTTACTCGTATTCCACAAACGTAGAACAGTATCTACAATAAATTTGCTCGACTAAAACATTCGCGCGAATTTAAATTCCAAATTCTCCTGTATTGTTTTGTTTTGTTCGTAGGTTGCTGCAACTATGAAAAAGTAACACAAACAAAACAAAGTACGTACGAGGGTGGGTCAATAAGTCCCTGAAAATTGAAATAAGGAACACTCTTTTCGGCAGAAAAAAAAAAGTTTTATTTTTCAGCAAAATCTCCTTTTAGCTCGATACACTTCGTCCAACGTGCCTCCAATTTTTTGTTGCTCTCCAAATAATACGATTTCTTCGCTCAAAATAGGCGTTAATTTCATCGATGACTTCTTCATTTGACAAAATCTTATCGCCAAGCCATTTCTCCATGTTTAGAAACAGGAAATAGTTGCAGGGGCTAAGTCTGGAAAATACCATATGCTGGGTGAAGGAGCAATTCGTAATCTAATTCATGCAATTTTGCCATTGAGACTGCGGACTTGTGCGGCGGTGCGTTGTTTTGGTGGAAGATAACTTTCGCCACTGTCTAGTCTGTCTGAAAATTTTTGTTTTTTTGAATGACAAGCAAAATGTTGGATTTCGAGTGGCAACGCCATGTATTTTAATTTTCAGGAACTTATTGACCCACTTTTATATTTAGTTACGTAACATAGTTTAAGACAATTTAAGAATTATTTTGCAAGTATTTTTAAGTTTTATATAATACATACAACTAAAATGTACTTTTACTAAGTTTTTATCAAAACAATTTATATTTTCTTAGTTTTAAGTATATTCGTACATAAAACAATGAACTAAAAAAATTAAATCCGTTATGTTACATCGAAACGCATAGTTTAAGTGGAAACACACTGGATCAGATAAAGCGTTTTTTTATTGCCTAATAAAACAACAATCTATATATTCGTATGAACCAACACACACCAAAGCAAGCAAGAAAAATAAAAAACATGTTTTTGACTTGATGTGTCATGAAGAATGATTGTCGAAAATACAGGGTGACTGACTCGAACTGCAACTTTTTAAAATGCTATAATTTTTTTATTTTTAAATAAATTTGATTGTGCCAAGGCAAAAAAATGTTGGAAAATACATAAATTTTCAAACTGTATCAGTAGTTTTCAATATGTCCACCTTTGGCGCGAATAATGGCCTTGAGACGGCCGAAGAAAGCATCGCACGCTGCACGCAAGTGACTCTGGAGTATTTTGGTCCATTCCCGGCGAAGTGCTTGTTTGAGGTGGTCTAAACTTTGGTATTTTTTAGTGCCAACATTCGCCTTCAAAATACCCCAGAAAGAGAAATCCAACAGATTTGCATCAGGAGAATTTGCAATCCATTGTGTCGAAGAAATGAAGTGTGGAACATTATTTTTTAACCAATCTTGGTTGATGCGAGCTTTGTGAGACGGTGCCGAGTCTTGTTGAAATGTCTACGGTCTCCAACAAATGATTGCTTGCCCAAGGCTTCAATACTGTCTCTAAGACAGTTTCACGGTATACGATCGCATTAATTTTGACGCCATGGTCCAAAAATACGAACACGTCGGTGCTGCCTGCTTTCTGGTGGCCGTCCGAAGGTGTAATTTTTCGAAGGACCTCTCTGGCAAGTAAACTCGGTCATTTTGTTTGTTGATATATTACTCTACAACAAATGGCGACCCATCGGAAAAAAACAAATTCGACAACTCACCACTTTCGTGCAAGCGTAGCAACTCCTTCGCTCCTACGACTCTAACTTTTTTCTGTTGCGGTGTAAGATCGTGTGTTTTTTGGAACTTCAATGGCTTGAGCCCAAGCTCATTTTTTTAGTATGTGTTGCATCCGTTCCAACGATATGTTGAGCTCACGATCCATTTTTCTTCCACTTCGACGCGGATTTCGCTCAATTCGAGCCTTCACTTTTCGAACCATTTCTGCCGATGCTGTTTTTTTTTGTTATGACCACCTCCATGGCGTTTTGCAACACTGCCAATATCACGGTAACGAGCTATGGTTCGAGACACAAATGATTTATTCACGTTGAAGTACTGGAGGGGTCTAACGATAGCTACTTGTGGTTTTCCAGCCAAACATAAAGCAATCACACTATCACGTTTAAATTCCATCGCGGATAAAAATTTTTTAAACACAACTGAGACGCAAATCGTTTAAAAGGCTTATAAATAATAAAATTATCTGTCATGTGTCAAAATTTAAGCTCACAGTAATGAACGCTTTGGAAATTATAGCAGTCTGAAGTTGGTTGCAGTTCGAGTCATACGATTTGCATACGACCAAACCATACCTTATGGAACGAATATGTTTTAAACCTGTGTCGCTGTCGACTATTGCACACTTGCTTATTTCGCAGCACACACCGTATGCAATAAAAAAAAATAAATAAATAAAAAATGTTTTGTTGTCGATATAGCTGGAAAGTTGTTTTCAAGAAACATAATTTCGTTGTTTTTGCACTCGCGTTCATTAGAATTTTCCTTGAAAATGTGTGACAAACTTCACAATAAATAAGTCGCAAACTCAGTTTTGCCTTTTCTTATCGCACACTAAACGGAATAGGAAAACGAAATGATTTGTTTTGTTACTGTGTTTACTGTTCGTGTGTGTTGAAATAAAAAAACGTTTTGTTGACTGTGAAACAAAAAATGTTTTTGTTTTTAAAAAGAACTTAACACTCAAGAGGTTTACTACTCTTAAAATGCTGGAGCACGTGTTAAGTTTTTCGGAAAATTGAATAGAGAGGAGAGAGAAAAGAAAGGCTCAGTGGTTATTTCACTCCATGTGGTGGCATCCAACATTTAATGGGGACACAAATTATTAGTGGAAGTTGGCTTATTGTTGATTTCTATTTAACTACTCATCCTACTTGATTTTTGTTAACTGAAAAAACCGAATGCCTTTCGGGCGGGGCTGGGATTCGATCACCGAACCTCCCGGTTCGGCCATCTTCCCACACAGCCATGGTTGTGTTTAATCCGATGTGTTTTCAGCCTAAGTTTTAGGTTTAGTTATAGGGTCAGTGAGTAAAAAAATTGAAACTTATCAAATTTGTTTTTAAAGGTTTTTTTGTTTAGCATGTAAGAATTAATAAATAAAATTCAATAAAATATATGAAAGAAATAAGTCATAAGGTTTCGCAGAAAAAGAAATAAAAATAATGTTAATGGTATCTGTTAAAAAAAAAAATTATAGCGATAGAAATAAAAATGTTGCGAATGTTAGCGGGCGTAACAAAATGTAATCTTATAAGTAGGCGCGGAAGTGTCCAAATAAAGAAATCGATAGTGGACAAATATCAGGCTGAGAAAAATCTGTTGGTTTTGCAATATTCAATGAAGTTCGCCGGAAAATCTGGTTAAAGCAGTAGAAGATTAATAATACGACCAAAGGTAAAAAATACTACAATGTCCCAAAAGTAGTAAACATTTTTGGCCGTTCGCCAAAAACATTAAAAATGCGGCCTCATCCTCTATCCCAACGTTCATTTACAATCATTTTCCAGCTGTCAGCTCTTCGAACAAAGCCAACCTTCTTACTGGATACTGCATGCAGCCAGTTCAAAACTTCCAGATTGTGCCTAAACTTGAGTTCGCCGAATCTTCAATGGGACGAATCCACTGTCACACTCATGTTTTTTTTTTTAGTTTAGCAGTTTTATTTTATTTCACATCAATTTCTTACAAAGTTAGATTTCCCGCGAAGGCTTTTCTGGAGATTGCATTTCTAAAAAAAATTTTTTTAGGACGAGTTTAATGTTTTAGCTTTAAATTAATACTATTGAGCAATTTTAAACAAAATGCTAATGGACTTAGGACAACAGAAATTATTTAATAGGCTTTTTTATAGTTTTAAAATTTACAATATTTTTTAAGTCTTGCGAAAGTTCATTCAAAATTGACGGAACACTATGTTCAAGTTTTCTTTAGCCATATATGTTGTACGGTATTGGTGTTCTAAGCATACCCTGAGCTTGTCTTCTTGTCCTATGGTCATGATTAATGGCCATCTTAAAACGATCGTCGTCATAGTATTCCAGTAATACTGTCATCTTGAAATTGCTTGGACATTAAGTACTTTCAATATATTCATTCTAAAGAAAGTGACTGTCGACAGTTACTCTCAGATATTTATAACTTTCGACAAATTTTATTGTTGGATTAGCCGGTGCACTTGAACAAGCATTATTCTGCATTTGTATCATTGGCTGTGTTCTTATTATATGTGATCCACGAATGTGCATCATTTTTTCTTGGTTGTGTTGATTATAAGTCCATTGTCGTGGCACCACTTCACTGCTTCATTAAATTCGTTTTGCATGATTGACGTAGCCATGTCCAGGGACCTATGACGGACGACTATGGCTGTATCATTTGCATACGCAAATGGGATGCTGTATTTGAACACTCGAACCAGTTCATTTGCATACAGGACAAATAGTATTGGGTCCAATTTAGAGCCCTGTGGAACTCCGTATTGAATCCTTCTTTCGTACCTATAAGCGTCCTGAATTCTCACTCGAAAAGTCCTACAGGAAAGACAAACCTTAATCCAATCAGCAAGAATTTCTCGCATTCCAAATTATTCTAGAGCTTCCATCAGTTTTTATTGGTTTAGTGTGTCGAAAGCTTTACTGAAATCCATAAATAGGACCAGCACGTGATGGTTTTTATTCAGACTTTCGTTAACACAGTTTGCAAACTCTCCCATAAGTCTACCAATGCTATTATTTTTTTTGGAATCCATACTGCTAGTTATGAATAAGTGAGTGCTTTTGAGTAAAAGGTCTCATTATAACTTCTTCCAGACATTTTTCAATTACAGGTAGGATCAATATTGGTGTATAGTTAATGATGTCGTTTTTTTTCCTGCTTTGTATATGAGTCGTATCACTACTGTTTTTAGCGCTTGAGGGGTCTTAGCTTGTCTCAGAATTATGTTAATAATTTGAGATATAATAGGTGCAAATATGTCCGCGTGTGCTTTTATATCGGGCGCTCAGATGCCATCGAAACCTGGAGACTTGTTTACAGTTAAGGAATGAATAATGTTTTGCCCCTCTGCCACGTTTGTTTCTTGAATATAAATGGTATTAGGTATTGAAAACCTTATGTGACTAGTTGATGGCACTGCAGTGATGAATAATACGTAGAGTGTGATCCGCAAATTTTTCTGCATATTCATTTGAAAGTGACGATAAGCATTTATCCGCGGAAATTTTTTAATAATATCATCACCCACGTTTCGCTTTCGCTTTCCTATAATTTCGTGGGACTTGCTCACATAGAAGTTACTTTTCTGGATTGTTATTTTGTTGTTTAATTTTTTACGGAACCTTTTATAGTCGATTTCATAAATTTTACACAATCTACAATATTATTCTTCCACTTTCGTAAGAGCTTATCCCGTCTTTTACATTCTTCAAGTAAGTTTACCGACATCCAAGGGTTATGTTTATATTTAGTTTGAGGACTATTCGAAACATAAGAGTTTCTAAATATATCATGCATTTTAGTTGTAAAGTTCTCATACAAACTATCAACATCAGTTTCTATTAGTAGTGTCTCCCAATTTGTTTCACGAAAAGTTCATTCACTGTTCTTCTATATTTGGTGCATATGAATAACACAAGGGAGGATAATGATAGGAAATAGTACATTCCACGATTGCCGCGTACATTTAATTACTCGATATTTTAACTAATATGTACAATACCATAATCAACCAATGTAGAAGAACATGTGTTAGGGTCATCTCTCGTATTTTCCGTGATTATATTAATTAGTCCGTGATACGCTAACATTTCATTATAATCCCTAACGTAATTCAAGTGGGAGTTTCGAATTTTGATATTCATTTCACCCATTGAAATTACATCCTTCGCGATTTTTGTTTCTCCTAGATTATTATACACTTCTACAATAACATCGTTTATTTTGAAACCGGTGGTCTATAAATTCCACCTTGATCAAAAAGTTCCCGGTGGCGTCACCGTGTGGCCCTCCCATTGTTCCGATTTGTGTTCTGTTTTTTATTAAGTTGGTACATCTGTTGTTGACATTCCCTTCAAATCTTAGCGTCATTGCTTGACATTTGCAAAAGTTACGTAGCCAAGAATACATCTATCTCTGTGTGTGTTGGCGATTTTTTACAATTTTAGAAATGGATTTAAATTTGAAACAACGAACTTGTATTAAATTTTGCGTAAAAAAAGAGAGATATCGGAGGACTTGAACATTGCCTATGATTCCGTCCAAGACATTTTGGTTAGTGGTTTGGGTTTCCGTCGTGTAGCAGCAGAGTTGGTGCAAAAAAGAGACCGTGTTGACGTCGCAAAAGAGATGATTTGCGAGGCTGAACCCGATCCCACATTTATTAAAAGGATCATTACTGGACACGAGACGTGGGTTTATGAGTATGACATGCGATCCAGACATCAGGCAAGTGAATGGCGTTCACCAAATGAGCCGAGACCAAAAAAACTCGTCGTTTTAAGTCAAAAAAGGCAATGCTTTTTCATGAATTACAACGGTGTAGTGCATCATGAATTTTTGCCAGAAGGCCAGACAGTAAACAAATAATATTATTTGGGCGTTATGAGACGTTTGCGTGAAGCAATTCGCCGAAAGAGAGCAGAATTGTGGGCAGAAAACTCGTGGATTTTGCACCATGATAACGCACCGTTGCACAGTGCCATCATTATTCGTAATTTTTTTAACGAAAAATGCAACAAATACCATTTAACAGCCACATAATTCACCTGATTTTACTCCCTGCGACTTCATTCTGTTCAATCGAGTTAAAAAACCACCACGGGGAACGCGTTTCAGCAGTCGAGAAGAAGTAATGTAAAAATCGTAGAAAGCACTGAAACCGAAAACCGAATATAAAAAATGTTTCGAGGATTGGATCAAACACTAGCATAAGTGTGTTGCAGTCGATGGGGATTACTTTAAAGGGGACGATATAGATTTAGATGAATAAACTTGTATTTTTAATGTTCTAAATGAATTCTGGGAACTTTTTAGGTAGTATGTCGTTTTTGACCAACATGGCAATGCCACCAGATGCAAGAGAGCAAAATGTATTCCAATTCTTTCGCATTGATCTAATATTCAAGCATAAACAACTAATATTCAATTTTTTTATTTCATTGTAACTAAAGCCGCCAAAGTCATGCAAATTTCTGTTTCATAAAGTGTTTGTTTCCCTTTGTCAGCTGATTATTAATATCAACAATCACATCGGGCATAGATGCATTGGTGATCATTCCGCTTTTTCCCTGACTTTGTAGAATGAGTGGTACGGAAATGTTTTAAAAACTAATGTTTACGGATTGTCGAAATGAATGTGCAATTGTTGATTTCGCAAAAACTCTCGCTGTCGTTCTGTTAACGTCAGTGATTTTGTTGTCATTTATGCTGCAGTTAACAGTTTTACCTACTACTTTAAGGATTTTTAAGGATTTGTTGTTCTTAAGTGTTGATTTGTATTTGCATGCTTCCAATTTGGTCATCTTTCTTTTTGTTGGTTTGTCTTAGTTCTTCTATTTCCTTAAATAAAGACTCCATTAGTTATTGTTTTTTATTATGTTTACATTTATTTCATCGTATTTAGCAGCAGTGAAATCACAACTAGTGACTATCTCTTTTATTTCATCTCTTAATAATTTGAGTTCTGCCAAGAGAGTTAAGTTGTTGGTTTCTAGCATCACTGCTGAAATTTGGGTAACAACCGGGCTATTGTTGCTTGCAACCCGAGTTTTTTTGAAGTTTGCGATTGCCTTGTGCATATCAGCTATTTCGGGGATTTACCCCGTATTCCTGCAGAATTGGCATTTCCATACTTTTTTTCTTGCTACGCCCATTGTAATCCATGATCTTTCCGTAAGTGTAATGCATTTAAAATGCAGTTTACGGTTACATTTCGTACAAACCGCATAGTCGCCTTCAAGAGGCGAATATGGACAAAGAGCAAAAATTTGCAAATTAGGAGCTAAAAATAAAATGAAAAATGTTCACTTAAAACTTTCACTTTATATTATTTAAGGCTATGGTTTTGCTAAGGTCGCGATCTTGTAGTTGTTTAAATAAAACTGGGATAAAGTTTAATAGAAAGAACTCAATATAAAGAAGAGCCGTAGTATGCGTGTCAAACAGTATACTAAACTACTACTTAGTAGTAGTAGTACTAGTATTAGGAGGAGTAGCAGTAGTAGTAGTCGCAGGAGTAGCAGCAGTAGTAGAAGTAGTAGTAGTAGTAGTAATAGTAGTAGTAGAAGTAAGAGGAGGAATAGCAGTAGCAGTAGTCGTAGGAGTAGCAGCATCAGCAGTGGTAGTAGTAGGAGTAGTAGTAGTAGTAGTAGTAGTAGTAGTAGTAGTAGTAGTAGTAGTAGTAGTAGTAATAGTATTAGAAGTAGTAGTAGCAGTAGTAATAGTAGTAGAAGTAGTACTAGCAGTAGTAGTAGTAGTTAATCAATTCATCCTGGATGGGACTCACCTATCATTGGTAAACCAATAAATTAGGCTCTGTGGATTCTAAGACTAGGCTCTAGCCCATCAGAATAGAGTAAATTAATACGTTAAAATAACTTCACAATATTGTAATTTTAACATTAATACAAATAAATAATTATCACCAATCATAAAATTCTCTGGAAACACGAAATTTCTCAAAAACCGGTACCACGGTTTTCGGAGCAACTGGTTCACTTGTGATTTTGTGTCCCACCGAAAAGTGGAACCAAAGCGTACATCAATCATAGATAGTTGCTCTTGATATTTTTAAGTCATTTGAAAGGGTTTGGCATCAGCTTCTTTTGTCGAAAATGCGTGCATCTGGGTTCGACGACTCTCCTCTTCAATTGTTTAGAAACTACCTTTCGGATAGTTTAATTTAAGTTATCTTGGATAGTTTCAAGTCTGATATTCACAAAATAAATGCCACTTCTAATCCAATATATTTCTTTATTTAGCTTTTTAGTTAGTTAATTACATTTATTTAGCATATCTTGCTATTCAATATCAATAATACAATATATATATATACATATTCAAACTTAACCTAATGTGCAAAATTAATAATTAATATTTACTGCATCTAATACAAGTTTTTATATATGTGGAAAAGTGAATCTTATATATGTAATTAGCTGTTAATTGCTTGAATCTTCTAAAGTTAATTTCGTTTTTCAAGTTCAATGGTAGTAAGTTAAACAGTTGACAACCTCTATATACAATGCTGTTTTGTGCAACAACTTCCCGATAAACGGGGAACCTGAAATCATCACCACTTCTTAAATTATAGAGTTGCGAGTCCCTTACATATCGCAAATATTTTTTTAAATAATTTGGTAAGATATGCTTAATTTTGAAAATAAAATTTTTTAAATTTTTTAAAATTATTCGCATGACCCTATTTTGCATACGTTGTAACTTAATAATCATAGTGTCGCATAAGATATGCAAAACTGATTAGCAATATTCGAAGTGAGGTTTGATCATGACATTATATACCATCTGTGCACTCGTTAAGGATATCTTACATCTAATTCTAGCAAAGAAACCTACTTTTGTCGCTATTTTTTTAACAGTGTATATATATGTAGACTTAATGTTAAATTCAAGTTAATGACTACTCCTAGTTATTTTATATTTTCTACCTGTTCAACTATATTATTTTCTATAGCATTTAGCCATACACTTGCATTCGTCGTTCACATTCCTCCATGCTCTTTCCAGTTATGAATAAGAGAGAATCATCGGCAAATAAGGCTATCAGCGCGTATTTTAGCTCTTGATTTATGTCGTTGTTGTCTATTATGAAAAGCAGGGCCCCAAGAATTGATCCTTGGGGCACTCCTAAAGTTGTTTTAATGTTTCTCGATGATACTCCATTAACCATTGTTCTCTGACACCTTTTACTTAGAAATGATTTAAACCATTCTAATCCTTTGCCTCCTTTGCCTCACCGTATCTTTGAAGTTTAGACATAAATGTACTTATGTCGATCGTTTTGAATGCCCTCTTAAAGTTTTTTCCTGCAAGCTCCTCTTTCCAGCATATCAAAACGCTATTTAGCGCTGTCTCGCAGGAATGCTTTTTCCGAAATCCCGATTGGTTTTCGAGAAATAGGTTATCCGTTTTGAAATATTTCTCTAGTTGAATTTGAACAATTTAAACTCCAACCAGATGTATTACCTGGTTATTGTTCGTGATTTTTAACATTAGCATATATGTAGATATGATTACGCAGGATAACTTGTTCAATGAATGCAAAGCCCATCTGTGTGTCTTGACTCGCTATTACATCGAATAGGGGAGTGATATCCCTCCAACAAAATCTTATTTTTACCTATTTCACGGGTAACGTATGTTTCAGAAAATATGATAAAGTCTGAAGTTTTGTTTTGCCTCTATTAAGTTGACTGTTAGCCCTTGAATATTGCAATAAACACCTGTAATTTTGTTTGGTTGCTAAACCTCAAATTGTAGAAGCTTTTTATATACCGCTCAGTTAATGTCGCGACTGTCGTGGTTTATTTCGAGATTTAGAGAGTACTTTTCATTATAACGTGCACAATTTATGCATTTCAAATCGATTACCTTACATCCTCTGGTATCATGCATTCTACCGCACTTTGCGCATTTGGTTTCATTTTGCATATTTTTGGGCTATGATGAAATCCATAGCAGTTTTAACACCTAAACACATCAAAATGTTCAAATACCCTTCACTTTTCCCATCCTAAATTGATTCTCCGATTTGTGATCGCAGTCCTCTAGCTCAATAATTACATAATACGCCTTTTTTTTTTTTTTTTTGATGTCTTTTACGCATTTTATTGGTCGAGCAAAGTTGCTTTGCTTTTTTACTGATTCTTCTAGTTCTTTTTCACTCCACTTTTCACTTATAACCGTTATCATTAATTTTGGAAGTTTCTTACTAAAAATTTTAACATCATACTTTTCACCTAACTTTTGCTTTACCTCTGTTTCTATTTTTTTGCACTGTTTCTTCACCTCTGCAATTGATTGTTATTGCGCTCTATCTTCTTAATGTAAATTGCCTGTTTCAGCTGATCAGCATAATTAAGATTGTCCTCTTCCTTCTTTGATCCATTCATTTCCTTCACTCCTATTTGGACTTTATTTTTCATTTCGTTTACTTCACGCTATTACTAATTAGTTCACTCTGCTTTTGAAATGATTCTGCGAATTCTCTCATTTTTTGCACTTCTTTCACTTCATTCTTTCGCATGTTTCTTGGGCTTTTAATATAGCTTTCAGTCGCTCGTTGTACCTTCTTTCGATGGCTTCCAGCAATATTTTTATTTCTGTTTCGTTTTTTTTTAACGATTCTTCGAATTTTCCTTTGTACTTCTTTAAGTGCATTCCATTCGATTTTACTTGCTCTTATATGTCTTTTATGCCTAGGTCTACGTTGTGTATATATGTAATGCCTTCATTTCACATGTACTTCACAAAAGCGTTTATATTGATAATGTTGCTGCTGTATGTGCCCAACCCGCTACATTTTACTGTGTGTGAAAGGCCGCACAGCTGATCTCAGTTTCACCGCAAATTGAAATTTTGCATTTAGCGCAGTCCTGCATAATGTTGAAAATATTTTACAAATCGGTGCACAACCACACTTCACACCTTATCGGCTTGCGCCAGAATTAAATTAAAGCTAGTTTGTTTCCTTTTCTTTGTTTCAGCTAAGTTCAAAATTTGAACTATTAGTATGCCGACTATCTCGTCACAAAGTCACATTCCTGACGACAGTACTCTCTGCTTTTCATATTCCTTCCCGGACTTACGTTACTTCAGCTGTAGAACGGAGACGGCAGCATATGTTTAGCACATTCAATTACGATATTAGCAGCATAACTAATCGGGGAACTATCAACGGGGTGAATTTAGTGCTTCTAAATTGAAATACAATACCCAGATCTGGTCAGGTAACCCTAAGACCTTTTTGCCCTTGTTAGATAGGATCTAAAACCGTGCGATAAAACTCATAGATGATGCCAATATTACACAGTCATTTGACACTCTCTTAAACCGGTGTACCGTCTCCTGTCTCAACTTGTATCGCTATTTTTACAACCCGTGCTCCTCCGAAATTGCCAGTAGTATTCCGCCCCTTCAAACTTTTAACCGTAACACCCGTCCGCTATGAAAGCTCATCAGTACACCCTCAAGCCCACCTTTTGACGTACTCTTAAATGTCGAAAAACTTTCCTAAGCCATACAACTCGCTTATGGAATACCCCGCCGAGCTCTTTATTTCCTAGTCACTATAAATCGCAAACATTTAAAACCCAGCTACATCAGTATCTCTCTTTTTTTCCCTCACCCGCGCTATGTGCAAGCATTTAAGGATAAACAAAATCCCTTATGCGTGCGCCGGTTATAAAAAAAAGTTTCAATGGCCTTTCGAAGGACCAAAAAAAAGTAAATGAATCACTAAACTGCAAGAAAAAAAAAATAATAATTTTTTGCTCTCTTTTTCATTGCTCTTAAAATGGCACTAAGGTCAGCAAACTTATTCAATCCCACAAGCAACGCAGTAGTTATGCGAGACAAATTTATAATATTAGATTTTAAAATGGTTGATAAAAGAAAAATAATGTGGTTAAGGTTGCTCGATTTAACATCTGCACTCCATTAGAATCAGAGTTGTGCGTTCAACCTCCAACATGTCTGCAAATTTATAGGTGGTAGTCGTTTGTTAACTTGAAATAACTCAAGGAAAATATAGGTATAGCCAAATCAATTGCAATTATATGATTATAAACATATATTTCAAATTTGATAGTAAATGCTTGATGGTAGAAGTAGAAAATTTGCAACAATTCTCCTACTTCTGAAGGGAAAGCAGATAAACCCCTAAGCATGTACGACTATATTCTTTTTTCACATCAAACTATTTTCCATTTAAACTATGTTCTACGTAAATATTTATCATATTTAGTAAACACTATTACCACTAATATAAGCAATTCGAGCTCTTAGGACATCCATATAATATCAACATACTACATTACGTCTTTTCCACTTTTCAGCTATCGCAAAACCATTAATAGATTTCTGGTTTTAAGCATCAAATCTCCATTTTGGGAAGACTAGTATCTCAACTGGCAAAGAACTTGGTAGGAGCATTAAGTGTGTATAATTTTTAGTTGTGCTGCTGTACAAACACTAACGCACATGATTTTTTTAAATACTATCCCTTAACTTACCTTATTAAATTCGCAAACGAATCTACATGCGCATATATTATAAGAATTTATAAAAATAAAATAGATTCGTAGTTTCGGCTATTGTTATTCGTAATACTTACTTGAAATTTTCGTTTAAATTGCTCCGCAGCTCGCTGTTCTTCCATACTAAATTGATTATTTCTGTGCAAAACACCGATTTTGATAACAATTTTGATAATATTTTTGATGAGTTTTTCCGCTTCTTTTTTATTACCAGTCTATTGGCGAATTTAAAGTACTTATTAATGCAATATAAATTGTAGTTTCAAATGCCTTACATGAATTTTGCAAAGCTTGTATAGATTATCGAGCAGCGACGCTGTAGTGCCATCAATAAAAGTTTTTGCAATATTCTTCGTTGCCATGCGAGAAAGGATTTTCTTCTGAGCCCTCAGGCCTATGTCACGAGACTTGAAGTTGTTATCTGTCATAACTATACAAATTAAACATTATTAATAATATCCCTATTTAATATCAGTATATAGGTAAATCAAATATATGACTTAAATAATAAAACACATAGGTGGATCGGTACCTACTAACTCAAGAGGTTACGAAATGAAATGTAAATAAGAGGCCAATACAAATAACTATAACGAAAAATAATCATGAAAAGTAAACATGTATATAAAAAATAAACAAAAATATCATCAAACTTTCTAAATTATCGAAATGTGGTAGCTACCTTCTAAATTCCAATAGTCCACACTCCACAGTAATAAACACTGTCTGAAGCCAGCTGAAGTCATTTTTATTCGTTATGTACGAAAATAATAAATCTGCTGATAGTAAAGAATGCATTAGTACGGCCGTTGTAATATTTCAATTACGGTGCACAAATAACTATACAATAACGAAACATCATAACAAGGTAAAGCAGCGACTAACATCTTTTCAGTACATAACCTTGTACTAGTTCTTAGAATAAGGAATGATATTCAAAGTTGATTACAATGAGTAATTTAATAAAGATAGTGTTATCAGCACTTTCGCGCGTTCATTTAATATGAGTAAGTATCCAGACAATGTTGTGCATAAAACATTCATTCAGTAAACGTAGTCCCCAACTTATGTCCACATCACGTTAGAAGTACAAGACTGCTCGTCTGTCCATGTAGGGTTAAAAAACAAAAACATGGATATACAAGCAATATCTAACTTTAACCTTACAACTAAAGGAAACCAAGTTCCGATAGAATAATCGCAGTAAATGAATTATACTTAAATATTGATTTTGCCAATATTTGCTTAACAAATAAATCCTCCTAAATATACGTCAAGAGCAATAGTTATTGATATGGTCTTTTACTTACCGTTGTAAAAGTAAGTTACAATTTCGAAAAACTGTTTAACATATTATAAATTTAACTAATATTTTGTTATATTGTGGAAATACTTCCCAATTAAAATCCTCGTCTAATGAAAATAAAGCTACACTAATTCGAACACAAATTATTACGATCGGACAGATGACAGCTGTTATTCTTCTCCCGTTCTTTTTAGTGCTGCCAAGTTTCATAATATACTTTGGTATAACTTAATCTAATAGAAAAATCAATGGATTCTAACATTGTTTATCTATTCGTTAAAAGTAACAAAAGCAATACAATACACAATAGGTACAAAACATCGCAATTTATAGCGGAATAGTATCAGATCAACTCCAAAACATTACTGATCAGTACTGTGTTCTTTATACAATAATATGTATGCTGTTTAGAAAAAGAAAAAATAAAAGTAAAAAATTATCTCTAAAAATTCATATCTTTAACTAACTCATACAATTACATAGCACATCTATTTTGAATGTATTGGTTAAAAAAATTAAAAAAGTATTAGTCTCATTCCTATTTTTCTTGCTTTTTCTATTCTTATATTCATCATAACCAACGTTTCGGGAATGATAATGAATGAATGATAACGATACTGCAAAGCATTTTCTTATTGTGAATGTCTATCTAATGCCCGTATTAGGCTGCATGTACTTAACGCTGATATAGTGGGTGCGGGTATTGAAAGCATTTCAGCACTTAAGCGATTGCTCATATTTCTGCGATTGAGAAATCACATCCAAATGAACAAAAAGCAGTACAATGAACTATCTATTTGTTTTAGTGATCTGTTCCAACAGAAACAGAAGAGATTTTTTTTATAATTAGCGCTCGCTCAAGATATTTGTGTCCCCCTAAAATGTTTGTACATATGGCGAATAATGTATGTACTATCATATTCAACGATTGGTCAAAAATATTTACATACATACTCCAATATTGCTAATAATAGATTTTAACTCCTAGAGTCAACTTTGAAGATCATTGATTGGTAAAGTGACTGAAGAAAAATGATTGAAATGGAAAAATATCAGGAAAGTATACATACACTTTTACAATCACTAATACATACACTAAATGATGAATTCTCCCAAACTTACATTGTTTGTTACACTGAAACATAGAATCACCAACAATTTTAATCAGAACTTGCTTAACACTTTATACTTCGGACTGGAGCGCGCATATTACATTGGTGTCAAAAGTTTGATAAAATTCACTACGTACAGAAAAACAATGTTTAAACTTGTGATAACAGCAAATGACTTGAGAGCAATGTTGCAACAATTTCATCGTTCCACGTGATGAAAGAAAGCAAGCAAATCTGAATAGCAAGTTTAAGTAAATTGATAAAAAAATCCGAAAAATAGAGAAGAATGCCAATGAAATATTTAAAGAATTGGATAACAAAATTGAGCAACCAACAAAAGAGCCTGACGCTGTGCGAAAGCACGAGAATTCTAGGATGTTCTAACAATAGCCCAGGGTAAAAGCAATCTTCCCTCGTATGCTGGTCAAACAACATAGCCAACATAGATGAAGTAATCCGAATGGATGCATGAGCAAATAACTGAGACATTAAAAAGAAACTCCTTACGTTCACAATGCCTTTATAAGTCCCTACTACAGAACATTGTAATTATTATTACACAAGAAATTGCGAAAATAACATAATAAAAGCGTACAACATCCAGCTGCAAAGCAGAAAGCCGCAACCGTGAGCAGAAATCGACACGCTGGCATATTTATCGTGCCCAGACACAGGATAAGAGAAGGAAATAAATGCATTGAGAAGGAGAATTGCCGAATAAAATATACAATTAGCTGTGGGATGAGAAAAAAAGTGTTATTGAAAAATTTACCTTCTCTTTAGGAAAGAGGTAGCTAATCAAGCAAAGGGATAAATGCAATCCTAAAGGGAACAAAATTCTACGCGGAATAGTTAGAATATTTCCCATTTTCGAAAAATATGTATTGCATATTCGTTGTGGAAACCCAAAACAAAAAGAAATGTTCTAGAACAAAAAATTTCGGGTGAAATACTTAAATATGAATGTTTCAATTTTAATAAACAAAACAAACGTCTCTAAAATGCGACAGAGCCTCGAAGTCTGTTTTCGAATGTCAGTTAACGTAATTTTCTTCCGGACTCAAATGAATAAGACGAATATATTTATTTTTTTTCATTGATTTGCGATTTTGTTGATCTTGTGCATATTTTTGTAAAAATAAAACTCTTAAATATGTAAATAAATGAAAAAGCAACAAATCTCAAAAATTAAGCAAAGAAATTTACTGCATCCTTAAAATAAATTTTGTTGACAAACGTTTGTCTTTCGCGATTGATTTGTGGAAGTTTTATTTTTTTCCTAATTAGTGTTACGAATTGAGAATACTTATGATAATTAAACTAAAAATTAAACGGCCAATAGGAAAGAGTAAAAATATAGTAAATACTTAAACTTTTTATAGAAATATATAAAACAAAAAATGAATCCAAATTGTAATACTGTCGTCGAGGGTAATGGCCTGAATAATTTGAGTAACAGTAATTTAGGAAATGTCTGCAATGGAAACACAAATATAACATCAAAGAATCGAATATGTCGTGATTTCGTAAGGGGTGTGTGTCGACGAAAACATTGCCGCTATCCGCATGTAGTATCACCAGATTTGGTAGTTTTCTGTCATGATTACCAGAATTCAACATGCGCCAGGCCAAATTGCAAATTTTTACATTATACAATACAGGAAGAAGAATACTACAAGGTTAATGGTGAATTTCCATTGGAGATGCCTGAGGATAATCAATTACCCTGTAAAGATTATGCAATGTTTGGACGATGTCGTCATAAAGATTGCTATATAGTAAACTCGGTACAATCACCTGCGTCAATTCGAGTTGAGCGAATGGAACGTCAACAACCTACATGGAATCATACAGAATACAGAGATGTAATTGGCCGACAAGGTGTTCTCGTAAATGGATACAGAAATGACTGTGAGGACTTTCCTTCTTTAAAACGTCCCTCAAAGGTTGATACTCTCGAAAGCTCGGCGGCATATAAACGAATTCGTGATGACATCGATCGTATTGATATTTTAGCTTTAGTACGTCGCTTTGAAGAAGAACAAGTAATGCTCAGGCGACGCGTTGAAGCAAATGAGATTAAAATTGCAGAACTGCGTGCGTCAAATGAGTATTTGCTTGCTCAAAACGCCCAATTACGACTTACAAATGTTCAGTGTTCTACGGTGGTGAACCCTGTTACTGTGACCCAAACTACTTCACAGCCGCAAACACAACTTATCGGTGGTGTTTCTATTGCTCCAGTACAAGTGCAAGCGACGCCTATTGTCAGCATTGCAACACCACAGACACAAATAATAGCAAGTAGCGCCACACCATTAGCTATAGCAGCAAACACATCACAAGGACAACAGTTGGCGATCTCTCAACAAAATATTACATCATTATCAAATACAACACAGCAATTAGCGCCAACACATGCTCAGCAAATTCTAGGGACATCCCAAATTACACTTACACCAGCCTTGGCCCAGGGTCTGACTATCAATACCTCACAGGCTTTAGCAATGTCGAACGCAACGCAACCTATTATATCATATCCGATTATGACACATAGTATATTACCACACTAGATAATCGGGCAATTTGATAGTTGATAAAAATGGCCCTTAGCCATTACATTTTAAGGTTATTTAATATATCCACTTTTATTTTTTATTTTATTGCCACATGAACTTTAATTTAGTTAATATTGGTTAATACACATTTTTTGAATATTCTCATGCACAATAGCATTAGCATTATGTGAAAATCTTTTTTCATTTACAAATACATAAAGCCAAAACTTGATGTAGAACAAAATTAATATAATAAATAAATACTTGAAAAGTACTAGTTCTTATATATTTCTTCTCAAATTAGGATTGAAGGGAATTGAGTGTGTGTGTGTGTTCAGGACGCTTTGCACAACGAGAGACATGATCTACATACATACTTCTTTGAAGTTAAACGAGGAAGAACAAATTAATACCGGTACGGATATGGCTGCGGTGATGCAATTCCTCTTGTCGAAAATAGATGAACAAAAAATTGGACGAACAGAGGGGTAGTCTCGGCGAAAAAAAGAAAAATCTGGAAGAACAGAAGAATAGTCTCGAACAAAAGAACATTCGACGGAAGAATAGCTTCGAACAAAAGAAAAATCTAGAAGAATAAAAAAGCATTCTATAGCGAAAGTTCGAAAGAAAAATTCGAACAAATGATCATTAAAGTTGAGAAAGTGGCAAAAGAGCTCGACACAGTGTGAAATTAGAAAATGCTAGAGTGTCCTTTAAATGGTTTAAGAAGGTCTGTGTATAAGAAGCAATTCAAAATGGCTACCTGTGTGAACAACTAGGACAATGAGAAGTGTTTTGCCCTTAGGTTCTGAAGAAGGATATTTACAAGTAATTAACATCGAAAAGCATAAAGATTATATGGCTTTAGTGTAGGCTATCGAGGAAAGGTTGAAAGACATCAGCAGACTGGCACATTTGTCATACGGCACCGCGGGCCAAGAAATAATTGACGAAATGGCAAAAAACGCATTCGGCAGAGAAATCGCGGATTCGAAGCTATATACAGAAGTAAGGATAGCCGGGAAAAGAATCCTCGTTGAAGAACTTGGCTTCGCTCTGACGACGGAAGCAATAGCAGCAACTGTTGAATGCTCCTGCGCAAGACTAAGTGCCTAGCAATCCAATACTCCGCACGAGAGACTGTTAAAACATATTAATGGTAGCACTACCATCTGTATTTATTAAACTATATCTATCCTTTTCTAAGTCATTTTGAGTCACACCTCTTGCTTTGACTCTATTACCATTTTGTATTTTCCCGCGAGAAAAAAATTGTAAAAAAGAACGCATTTGTAAAAGTAATTCATTTCCCCAACTTGCCAATTCTTACAAATTTCTAAACCCAAATTCTCGCGGGAACACTTTGTAAAATTTGTTTCAAGCGTCAAAAGTACAAGTAAAAATAAATCAAAAAAGAAATTGAAGGGGAAGATTTTTAGGTTGGTACTATTTTATTGATGTAATATGCGTTTAATGAGTTCTATTATATTAGGCGAACAATTCGCTTCAATATGTAGTTCTGTTTTCTCCTTTTTGTCCATGTCCAACTCATCTTTTCAGTTAATTTGCATACAATTGTCGCAATTCCCACAAATTGAAACTTTTACGAATTTGACAGTTCTTTTCAAATTTAACTCATTTGACGTTTTTTACAATTCCTGCCCAAAGAAAAATCTTGTGCAGGAAATTGTAAGAATTGGCATCTCGAATTTCAAATTTTTTCTCGCGAGTACAGGACTTTGTACAAATTTTCACAAATTTTGGGTCCTGAAACAAACCTTATGCAACCACACTATCGGGACGAAAGATTAAGACACCCGAATGGTATAAAAAATATAAAATGTACATGGCCTATTGTTTATTGACACAAGATTCTTATCAAATTATCCATGAAGAAGCGATGAGGGATAATGAATGAAAAGATGCAATTGTAAATGAGTTGAATGCTTTACATTAGCCTAAAACTTGGACTGATATTGAACTACCACCAGGACGAAAAGCTATAAATACAAATTGGGTATTTTGAACAAAAGAAGATGGCACTGAAAGTCAAAACCTTTAGCTAGGTTTTCAGTTAAAAGAATATGATAAATTTTGTTCTACATACCTACGCCCCTATGGCCTGATTATCGTAAATAAGAATGATTTTTCTAAAGCTGTTCAAAAGGATTAAGTAATTAGACAACTTGATGGAAATATAGAAACGGAAGTATACGAGTACATCAAAATAACTCAAGGACTGAGATTCAGGAAAGAGAGCCTCTCAAAATTAAATAGATATCTATACGGACTTAAGAAATCTTCAAAATGTTGGAACAACAGATTTAACCAATTGTCTATAGATAATATATTTAAAGTATCACTTTATGATTTCTGCTTATACTTTTCAAAAGTCTGCTGGATGCTGTTATACGTGGACGATATTATTTTTATTGAGGACTGTCATAAATTTGTCAATTCTCTACGAAAAGAATTTAACGTAAAGGATCAATTACTTTCGAGATTAAACATGCAGGACAATAAGGGAAAGTTAACTACTTAACTGATAAGGAAATAATTGGTGTACATTATCGTGAATTGACAGGAATTCTGATGTACTTGGCAACCACAACGAGACCAGATTTGATGAACTCAATTCCCTATTTAAGAAGAGCACTGAATAAACCTATAGAACAACTTTGGGAAGCAGGTGAAAGGAACTTAAAATATTTAAAACCAACGCAACATATAGAATCTACAAAAATAAAAAAAAAGATTATTCAATGGAAGGATATTCGGACTCAGATTGAGGTGGTGATAAGAACAGAAAAAGTGTGAGCGATTCTATAGTTTTCTTTGCTGGAAATCCTTTATCATGTCATTCGAAGAAGCAAAATTTTATACCTATATCTCCATCTGAAGCCGAATACATCGCCGCTCCTGCAGCTGCATAAGACTTGGTAAATTTAAAAGGAGTTATGACGGATTTGGAAGTTAAGCGAAACACAAAAATCTACGTTGATAATAAAGGAGCTACATGTATAATAAAATCTAAACCTGGTAAACTTATCGATATCAAAATGCATTTTAATAAGAAATAAAATTATTGATATAAAATATATTTGTTCAGAAGAAAATGTCGCAGATATTATGACAAAAGCCTCAGGCAAAGAAAAATTGGTAAGACATAGAAATAATATTTTGATGTGTTAAAATTAATTCTAACATATTTTTGTTTGTGTATTGAAAAAATATTTCAATTAAGGAGTAGTGTTAAAACATGTAAATGGTAGCACTGCCATATATACTTATCAAACTATATCTATCCTTTCCTTAGTCATTTTGAGCCAAACCTTCTGCTTCAACTCAATTATCGTGGGTGGCCGTGGCTCAAGTGGTAGTGGACTGGCTTCCAAATCAGGAGTTTCGGTGTTTGAATTCCCAGCTTAGACCGATACCGATATTCGTTTTCTTCATTTAACAAAACTCAAGTAAGATGAGTAGTTGACCAGAAATCAACGCAAGCCAACTTCCACTAATAACTTAGTCTCCCCATTAAATGTTGAGCGAATTAACCAACTGAGCTCAAACATCTCTCTCTCTCTCTCTCTCTCTTTCTATACAATTTTCTGAAAAACTTAACACGTGCTTCAGCATTTTAAGAGTTTCAACTTAAAACTCTCTTGAGTGTTAAAATCTTTAAAAAAAAAAAAAAACATTTTGTACACATTTTCAACGGTCAAGGTTATATATCTAGTATAAAAAATTAATGTCTTGTAAGTATAAAGAAAGTTGCGTTTTAAATAAAATATAAATAATAATAAGAGACGAAAGATGCGCTGCTGTGGAATTCCGATAAAAAAGGACATCTTCAAGGGCACTGAAAAGAACCGCTATGGCTGCCTTCACTGGGATAACAAGCAAATGAAAGAAAAAATTGGCTACAAAGCGTCCAGTCAAACTTCCCGATACCATCAATCGGGAAATACTTACTCGCATGACAGAAGTCGATAGAAGTGGTCAATCGTTAGGAAGTGAAAGAACAGGCCGCAACCTAAAGAAACAGAACTAAGCCAGTAAAGGATTTGAGTAAAATGGCATCAAACCAATATTGGCCTGGAAGGAACACGAGAAAAGGCCAAGCTGACAGAGATGACATATCGAACCGGAGCCAAACTTTGAAGGCATATTTGACACAGTGGGAATCGCTTTGTGTGCAAGGTGGTTTGCTATAGAGAAAAGAAAGTAAGGGGACGTTTCTATTGGTTAAGTCCAAAACAAGATTGTAACGTTTAGACTGGGGTAACAACCATACGGAGCCAAGTACTCCTTGAAATACATGACTGGATCTCAGGAGACCATTTGTTTGGGAATAAACAAAACGTTGGAAAAGGTAGGGGAATTATTCTATTGGCTAAGTGCTAAACATGATGTCGAGAAATGGTGCAAAAAGTGCATAAAGTAGGCGGCTACCAAGGGCTCAAAAGTAAAGCCACAGTGACAATTGCAACGATACGATATCGGAGCACCATTCGAAGGAATTGCCATCGACTTCGCTGGGCCATTTCCCGAAACATTTAATAGCAACCGATACACTCTCGTGGTCATGGATTGCTTCAGTAAGTGGCCGGAAGTGTTTGCCATCCCAAATCAAGAAGCCAACACCTTCTTTACTTTAGCTGCCTTGTCGTGGCACGAGGGCTTAAGACTCAATGATCCTAAGGTTCTGAAAATAACCCATGTGAGATTTCGAACTAAGCGCCAAGGACATCTTAACTAGACGTAAAAAAGTTAACAGTATGGAGGTGACCCAACATGATTATACTCCAGGTGGTACTCGCAATGGCGAGAATCCATCTGTAGTCTTTTCGACTACGGCCGGGGCACGGATTCTGGAGGCCCCAGGCGCGAGTGAAAAAAGTCACACTCTCCCAGCTGCGACAGAGAAGAGAAACAAGTCTGTGTAGGTGACACCCACTGAAAACAATCAAACTCTCAGATCTATAGCTGTGCCCTCTTCTTCTGTCCGAAACAGGGCCAAGAAGAAGAAAGTTTCCGACATTCCCATCGATGGGTCTCTCCACGCACAATGCATGGATGAAACTGGTCCTGCAACCAGCAAAGGCCACAGCTTTGGTGGACGGAAATCACCTGAAGAGGTCACACGCACGCGACGCCCGGACGAGGTCAGTGCTACAACCCGCAAAGGTCGTAGCTCTGATCGACGGAAGTCGGTCCCAGCGGTGAAATCAACCTGGTGGTGGGTTTCCTAGCGCACAAGACCCGGTTGAAACCGGTGTTGCAATCAACAAAAGTTACAGTTCTGGTAAACGGAACTTGGATGTCGTTGGAAAAGTTAACACCAACAAAACCCCGAAACGTCAAAGGGAACGAGACAGGCGCACCTAGAAGAACGCTGCTATCTTCTCTCTGTTGCTTCCAATCAGGAATTCCGGCAATAACAACAGTTTGAACGATCCTGATGCAAACATTGTGTCGATTAATTGTTGGAGCTAGCCAAACAGAGAATGTTTGCATTCAAGCAGAAGACTAAGGTATGGATAGTAAGCAATCCTGCAGATAGCCTGTTTCTTGGTGAAACGCTGACCTTCAGCGTGTTCATAAAGAATCCAGAAAACTTCTAAACAGGTCCCTTAAGACTAATTTGAAGAAAGATTGGAGTCTTTACAAAACTTTAAGAAGCTTATTCGGACTTCGAAGAACGCCTCTTACAAAACTTTTTAAAAGATCGAAACTATCGGTGAAACCAGTAGGCTGATCAAAGCACTCAAAAGGGGGAGATCAACCAGGCTGGAACCACTCAGAAAATCTAGCGGTACCTATGCCGAGTTGAAAGCAGAGACTCTCCGTCTCATGCTTGTGCCTCACTTCTCAGGTAACCTGATCGAAATCAGCTCACAGCCAACTCCTATCAACGAAGCTGGTAGTGAGCTGAACAACACAACAATCCGTAGCTGGTATATTTCATCAGTTGTGGTGACGGGTGGGGCCACGTAACATGCTGTTGCTTCCTTTGATGGCTTCAAGTCACCTGACACTGATGGTATCTACCCACTTCTGCTACGAAAAGCTGCTGGCAGCTCTGAAGATAATTTTCACTGTTAGCCTGGCACTGGCATACATACCGAATCCCTGGCGAACAGTGAAAAAAGCCTTTATACCAAAAATCGGAAAGGAGGACTACTTGGTCGCCAAGAGTTTCGGATCTATAAATCTGACCTCCTTCCTGCTGAAACATCGAAAGAATGATCGAGATCCATGTGCGCAAAACCGCCTTGGAAATGCACCCTCTTTTGGCGAAGCAAGACGGCTACCAACATGGAAGATCCTGCGAGAGTGCGCTTCAGAAACTGGTAAGCAGAATTGAAGACGCACTTGACAAGAAGGTATACGCCTTGGGCATTTTCATCGACATTGAGGGTACTTTTGACAACGCAACTTTTGATGGCATGTGCAACTCGGCCAGACAACAGGGCGTAGACGATACACTGGTCTTGTGTATAAAAGCAATGCTGGTGTATAGAACATTGATTACGGATGCTGGCCGCGACTAATATTTATTGGCGGGTGTAAACAGGAGCGGCTCGCAAGGCGGCGTTCTGTCTCCACTGCTATGATGCATGCTTGTGTTGGATGCATAGGGGCTTTCCCTAGCACTCCTGCTCCGCTCTAGATGCATTGATGAATCTCTCTCTCCTTGATATTTATATCAGGGGCTGCACCCTCAAAGCCATCTTCCGATAAAAGAGAAGTAGTCTTTGGTACAACACGCACTGGAACTTCAATGACCTTGCGCGCAGGCTATCTTATGATTACGGTCCTATGGACATGCCGTCCGATGCAATGACACCGGAACTTCTGTTGCTTCGGCCAGAATCTGAGCGAGGAAAGGAATGCAGTCGGGTTTTCACGGACGGTTTCGGACGGACCAATATAGGATGGAAGGCTCGATTCAGTGACCCTTGTCTGGATCCCAGGTCACAATGGGATCACGAAAAATAAAATCGTCGATGAAGTTGTCAGGTACGGTTCAGAGGAAAGTTGTTCAGGATCCGAACCTACGTTGGGTCTGCCTGCATCCTCGGTTAAGACTTTTATTGACAGTTGGGTTTCATATGAGCACAACTGCAGATGGCGCAGCTCCGGGAGATGCAGGCAGACCAAACGAATACTTCCCGACGTCTCTAGGAATTTAGCGGCCTTTCTACTGTCTCTCAGCCGGAAAGACTGCAGGTTGGCTCCTGGCGTCGTAACAGGGCATTACGCTTTTGCAAAGCACTTAAATGTGCTGAGTATAAGTGACGCAACAACAACGCAACGCGATGCTTGCTGCGAATGTGATGAAGACGCTCTGGAACACTATCTCTGTGAATGTCCGGCTTACGCTCGAATCAGGCTGCAGGTATTTGGCTCTGATGTGATGGGTGCTTATACTGTATGCACTTTATCACTGAAAATCTCACTCATCTTTCTTCGCAAAACTGAAAGACTTCATTAAATGGAACTTTACAAGGAGTACAATGGAGTTTGTCTGAGTGCTCTGTTCCGACATTTTAAAAAAAAATAGGCTAAGACCGTGGCAGAAGAGTTAGTCAACGACTGGGTAAGTAGATTTTTGCTCCTAATTGAGCTACACTCCGATTAAGGGCGAAACTTTGAATCAAAAATTAAAAAATGTTTTGGCTGTATAATCCTGTTCCGTAAGAAAGAAAATTCACTACAATTGTAACAGGATTGGAAAGGCCCGCAGTAATGACGTTGTCTACGGTATCCATTTGCATAGGGAGCAGTGTGATAACCATTTCAATGTAAGCAGCGTCATCTATATTTCCATAGCAGAAGATTTCCTTATTTGAGTAGCAGAAACATAGACCATTTGTGAATGAAGAATGAAATCGAATCGAATTTTCTAACGAAATAGAAAATTGTATGGAACTCTACATGACACAGATTGTTCGGGGGTGCATAAATATCAGCATCCCAAAATTTGAAGTGTGAATTAAGAGATGTATCAAGCTTTACTTAAAAAAATTACTTAAAAAATAAGAAAAGTGTAAGTATTTTAATTTCTTATAAATTGTGAATTTTAATTCTATTGAATAAAGCGATTGTATTGAAAGGAATGAGTTTTATCATTTGTACCATAACAAATACTATAAATTAGTTATTCTTAATAAAGCATCAACAAGTTTTAAGTAAAGTTGAAAGTAAATATCCAATTACTTTATTTTATTAAATTATTTTATTTTTATTAACCAGCGAAGTCGTTTTGCATAAAACTTTTTGAGGATTTTGGATAAGGGATATGGGATGATACCCATATGTATATATGTTTCTGCCGTAAGAGGCAGATTTTTTAACATCGAATATGAAATTGGTCACAACCAGGAATTTGACCTTGGACACATTATAAACAGCAATCAAATTCTGTGAGAGAAATTGTGTCTTCTAATTGCAATGTCTCTAAATTAATATTGTATTGTAGTATTAGGAGGAATGAGGTTTAAAACTTTTCGATTATTTAAGTCGAAGATAGTAGGAAAATGTTTATTATCTTATCTATTATCAAAGGGGCGACTTCGTGCAAAATCGTTACTGATTTCTTGAAGAAAAAACATGAAGCCCGCTGGCGTATTAATAAATTTTATTGCCTGCTTGACATAATCCTCAGTCAAACAATGTATGTTATGCCAAATTTGTTCGATTTGTTAATAGAAGAGGTGAATTTGTTGAAGTAGTCTACGGAAGGCAGCGTTTACTTTCTTATACGCGATAAGGTTGATTTGGTGAAGATTTTTTTAAATGCTTTCCATGCAGTTACTTTGTTCCCTCTTAAAATAGATAATTTTGAATTCCACCATGAGGCGGTGTGTTTCCATTTATCTTGTGAAGACTGGGTGATTGAAAGGCCATGTATCGTTTTACGCTTTATTGCAGAAGTTTGAGAGCCGTTATATTCTTATAATAAATAAGAGAGCCAGCATGATCTGCTGAGCACTCTGTCATGAGAGCAGTCTGAAATGACCTTGCAGAAGTGCAATGTCTGAGTTAGTATGTCAATGCAATCAGAATTCTTTCCTGAAGAGGTTCACTTTGTTAATTTTTGAAATTAATTCGCCTGAGGATTACGAATCTGTGCTCATGAATTGGGTGACTGAAGAAGTATTGGTTTGCTGATGTAATATGGTAGTGAAGGAGTTCGATATTGATTTGTTACTGATCAAATCATTTGAAACTTGGAAATTTGTCCTCTTTTGTTTTATTGTGCTCGAATCGGTTGATCCGATATGAATAAATGGAGCAGAAGGAGTAGATGTTGTGGTACTATTTACGTTAATTAAGATATCTTAGTGCTTGCTATATTTTTTTCGAGTCAAGTTGAAGTTTTCGCAACTGAGGCATAAGACACTTTGGTAGGAAGGTTTGGATTTAGTACTCTTACTATTTGTTTGGCTTCTGTCATACTACATTTCTGAATGGTTCTTATTTTTATGAAGCGCTCGCAATATTTAAGGGGTTAGGCCACTCTAGATGCCGTAAAAATAGGGTTTTTTGTGTTTTGTATTTTTTTTTCCAGGAAATAAGTATATAAAATAAATCGAATATACAAAGGTAGAAAATTATTATACTGTAAAACATAATTTTTATAGAATCATTTATTTTAAAATTTCGCCTATGCAGCGTTTCTCAGATGATCTTTCTTTTTTGGAAGGTGTAGCGTCAGCCTTTTAAATAAATAAAAAAATAAATAAATAAATACATTTATTGGTGGTGTTCATATTTGTGTCACTGTTCCAAGTCCAATAAATTGACCCCTTCTCTTGAGACCATCTTCCCCACCCCCCCCCCCTTTCAAAACATTCAATCACACTCTTTCCAACCCTTCACAGAACCTGATCCTATTAATCGACACTCTATTTTTGAATTCCCTCAATCCACCTTCTTCGTAGGCTCCATCTCTCTCTGTGCTCTTGATCATATGGTGAATTTGTCTCTTTTGTCCTAAAGTGTTGAGAAGTTCTAATTCTGGAAAAAGAGGTGGAAAGTCTTGCTAAAGGTTACAGATCGTGTTGGGGTAATTTATATACTGTGATAACCATCTTAATGCGAGCAGCGTCTTCTATGTTTCCATAGGAGAAGATTTCGAAAGTAGAAGCATCAACCATTATTGACTCAACAGTAGAATCGAATTTTCTAGCAAATTGGAAAAAGTATGGAATGCTAGATGGCGTAGATTCTTCTCAAAATATGTCATTGGAGTATAATAATCAGCATCCCCGAGGTATGCAAATCAGTTCATCATTTGAATTTAAAATGTGAATTAATAAAGTAATAAAGTGGTTTAAGAAAAAGGTAAATACAAGTGAAAAGGTTAATATCAGCAATTAGATTATGAATTCTAATTGGATTGAATAAAGAGATGGAATTGAAAGTAATAAGTTCTATCATTTGTACCCACGCAAACATTTAACATTTTGTCAGAAGTTGGATAGGACTTAACATATTGTGTGTAAAAAAAGGGTTTTGTGATTGTTTGAAAAAGCTATAATGGGTCGAGAATTATTGCAATTGAGCCTCGTCCAACTCAAATCCGAGTGGAACAGGAGAAACCACAGCGCTAGTGGAGGAAAAAGTAGCTTGGTGATCCGACTTAAGGAAGCTTTGAACAACGAGGGACATGATCCGGATACATACTCCGTTGACGTTGACGAGGAAGATCAAATGAGTACTGGCAATGACATGGCTGCGATGATGTAACTCCTCCTGTCAAAAAATGGACGACGACAGAACAGCCTCGATGAGTAAAAAAAAAATCTAAATGAACAGAAGAACAACATCGCCCGAAAATTCAACGAACAAAAGAATTGTCTAGAACAAAAACTGGAAGAACAAAAGAACGTTCTACAGCAAAAGTTTGAAGAAATCGATGACAAATTTGGAAGAATAGATAAGAATGTTGACGACAAATTTGAACAAATGAACAGCAAAGTTGAGCAATTGGCAAAAGAGCTCGACAGAGTGTGAAAACAGAAACTCAGAGAGTGTTCTTTAAGCGGTTCAAGGAGAAAAGAGTTGAAGCCTCCCTCATTCGATGGCCAGACCTCATGGCTGCTTGTGCGAATGACTGTAACAATGAGGAGAAGTATTTTGCCCTAGCAATAATCTTGCACGGCTCTGCAGCAGAATTGTTACAAACAATAGACATCGAAAAGCATAAAGATTTTGTGACTTACATGCAGGAGGTTTACAAGGTCCAATTGCAAAGCCGAGTTCAGAAACGAGAAGAAACACTGCAGCAGTTCCAAGCAGACGTCAGTAGACTGGAACATTTGCCATACCTCACCGTTGGCCAGAAAATTATCGACGAAATGGCAAATGGAACGAGATACTCCACGGGATAGACGAAGAATGCGCTGCTGGAACTGCAATAAAATAGGTAATTTTCAAAGACAGTGCAAAAAACCGGTGCGACTTAAAACCTTCCCTCACTGTGGTAACAAGCAATTAGAGGAAGAAACCGGCAGAAACGCCTATCAAGAAGCTGGTCTAACTTCCCGAAGCCATCAGTTGAGAAACGCCTATCAAGAACCTGGTCTAACTTCCCGAAGCCATCAGTTGAGAAATGCTTAAGCACCAACTTCGTGGGGCAGAAGTTGGTAGCAGGAATCGACGGCCCCAGGACCATCATCCAAGTCTCATTTTCAAAACGATGCAAGGAAAGCCTTTAAGTAGAAGTAGTCAGTGTAAAGGAAAAATGGATGGCAACAATAGACACTGGTGCTACGTCCTCAATCATCAGGAGGGATCTGGTGCAAAAATCGTGGTTGCATAACACTAGCCGTTACAGCTTGAGAACAGCTAAGGGAGAAACAGCTAAGGTAATTGGTGAAGTTCGTATAAAAATCCACCGGGACGGAATAGCCTTCTCTCACGTTTTTCTGGTGGCTGACATATACGACGAGTGTATTATTGGTACAGATTTCATGGGAGAACATGACTAGTTGTGGACTTTAGGGCACAAACCCTGAAATACGAAAACATTAAGATACCAATGATATACGGAAACACTAATATGTTACTTCAGTCTTAAAAGTGTCATCTGCAGAGCCTTCGTCGGAAGCAATTGTTTGGGCAAAAGTGGTGGCCACCGATTCAATTTGATGGAGCCAATAAATAGGAGAGACTTCATGGTAGGAAAAGCCTTAGTGAAACCAAGGAACAACATGGTCCCTGGAAGGATTCTAAATCCAAAGACGTTCAGTGTAAAGGTGAAAAAAGGAGAAATATGGTATATCAACGCAAGTTATGCAATTTACTTAACACAACATTGATACCGGAGCCGCCCGGCGAATCCGTGAACCTGCGAGGCGTCTTCAATTGGCAAAGCAAACAAAAGTTCCCCAAATGGTGTCGAAGATGAGGGACTGATTGAAGAATCGCAGAGTATGTGGGCATCTCTAGTCGTCCTCGTGAAGAAGAAAGACGGCAGCACGATGTAACTAAAAGGGACAGCTACCTACTTCCGAGAATCGATGAAATTTGAATACACTTTTGGAGCGAAATGGTTTTCAAATCTTGACTTGAAGAGCAGATACTGGCAGGTAGAGATAAATCGTACGGATCGTGAGAAAACGGCTTTCACTACAGGAAGCAGTAGTTAACAGTGATACAACGCTCCGGCACAGCACTCCTGCGTAACTCGGCGCGAGCTTCTGACCTTAATTCTGGCTACGAAGCATTTCCATAAGTACGGACAAAAGTGCGTTCTTCGGACAGACCACACAGCTCTGAAATGGCTACTTCAATTTAAGAACCCTGAAGGCCAAGTTGCGAGATGGATCTAACAATTGCAGCGCTACGACTTTGAAGTGCAACACCGCAAGGGAAAACTCTACTCAAGTGCTGATGCGATCGCTCGTCGACAGTGTGGAGATAAATGCGAACACTGCAACCTTCTCTACGAAAGAACAGGCCACTATCTGCATGATCAGGATCGAGCCCATAGAGGGTTGGAGTACAGATGAAATTCGTTCTTGCCAACAGGCAGATAATACCATCGAACCAATATTGGCCGGAGCCAAACTCTGAAAGCATATTTGGCACAGAGGGACTCGCTTTGTGTGCAAGATGGTTTGCTGAAGAGAAAATGAGAAAGTGCAGAGGGAACAACATCTCGTATGCAGCTAATCGTGCGGCGGTACAGAGTCACCCAAGTACTCCATGAAATGAACGTTTCTATTGGCTAAGTGCTAAACAAGATGTCGAGAATTTGTGCAAAAAGTGCCTAAAAAGTGCTACCAAAGGCCCCAAAGTATAGCCACAGAGACGAATGCAACAATACAATGTCGGAGCACCATTCGAACGAATAGCCATCGAAACCGCTGTGCCATTTCCGGAAACCTTTAATGGCAACCGATTCACACTCGTCGTCATGGATTACTTTAGTAAGTGGCCGGAAGTGTTTGCCATCCCAAATCAAGAAGCCAAGACCGTTGAAGAGATAGTTAATAACTGGGTGAGCAGTTTTGTGATCCCAATAGAGCTGCACTCCGATCAAGGGCGGAACTTTGAATCAAAAGTCTTATAGGAATTGTGCCAATATCTGGGAATAAGGAAAACAAGGACAACGCCACTACACCCTCAATCTGATGGAATGGTCAAGCGATTCAATCGGACCTTGAATGAGCATCTGTCAAAGGTCATTAGCAACTGTAAGTGGGACTGGGATCGTCTCATACCCCTCTTCTAATGGCCTACAGAAATACGGTCCATAGTTCAACAGGACACACACCATCCGAGATCTTATTTGGTCAGTTAGATTTGGTCGAGATCTTATTTACAGTTAGCTTATCAAACGAAATAAAATTCGGATACCAACCTACGGAGCCCAAGGAGGCGAACGACTATGTAGACGAGTTGTGCAGCGGGATTCGTAAATTGCATGAAAACAACTGGTGTGGCTGTAAATACTCTGCGTAAGAAAGAAAAATTACCAAAATTGCAACAGGATTGGGAAGGACCATACAAGATGATAACAAGAATTAATGATGTTGTCCACCGTATCCAGCGTGGGGATCGAGGAAAATTTAAGCTGATCCATTTGCATAGAACGTGTCATTTCAACGGGATGCTGAATGACGTAGTTGTACAAGGCGAATAACTTTAAGAAAGGAGCGGTGTGATATCCATTTGAATGGGAGCAGCATCATATATGTTTCCATAGGAGAAGATTTTGATAGCAGAAGTATCAATCATTATTGACTGGAGAGTAGAATCGAATTTTCTAGCAAATTGGAAGAGGTATGGAATGCTAGATGGCGCAGATTCATCTCGAAATATGTTAGTTTAGTTTAGTTTTAAATGCATTTTATTTTCTTAAACACTAACTCTTACATACTAACAAAAAATGCTTAAATGCTAGCTTACAATTACTTAACAATCTTATACTAACTTACTGGCCCCACACAGGCATTCTAAGCTAATCTAAATTCTTATATGTATGTCTTTCGACTTTATTTACATTTTATTTAAAATTTTTTATTTTGTATACTTAGGGCTAAGAAAAAATATTTAACAAAAAACTTAGCCTATGGATGTAATTTTTTATTTTTTATAAAAACTTAATATCTAACTTAAAATAAACCTTAATCTACCTAATCCTACATACACAATACACACATAAACACACATAGACATTACACAATTTCTTAAGTGCTAACCTAAACCTATGCAAGCTGGCCATCGCTATTTACAGGGCAAATAGATTGGTCAGCTCTGCCTCATTAGTGAGGCTGGTCCGTACTTGACGGAAATGACGACGAAACATTTCTCCATCATTCAACCACCAGAAATGCTGGTGCTGCCGAACGACATCCCTCTTATCGCGATTTCCCACCGCCCTACTGAACCTGAGACGATCCACACTTCTATGTGCGACGTCTCTGTTGTAGTTGAGTCGCCTGTCCCCAGCTCTCCGAGCGACATGGAAGATTAACGGAACTGCTGATCTATCCTGGATCAACCCTATTTGATCTAAGTAGAGGAATGCTTCCGGTTGAACGAAGCCGTCAGAGCGCACACTCTCGTGGTAACGGTAATTGGGATAGTAAGCCCCAGATATCAGGTTATTCGTCGAGGCCATTGCTCTTGCAATGTGCCTTCGAGTCAGCTTAATTACGAAGTTGTCCACTCGTATTAGGTTCGCTCTGTTGTACAGGACCTCATTACGATAAAATTTTTTGTACTCCGACTCTGGTGTTCTGTACAAGCTAAGGCAAGCCCTAAGGCAAGCCCTAAGGCAAGCCCTCTCAAACACCCGAATCTTTTCCATTAAGCTTGCTCGCACATTGAACCACACGGGACACCCAAATACCAACATGGGCCTGATAAGGGCCATGTAGCAGATTACCTTTACCCTCGCATCGAGTTGGCTGCTATAAAACAGTCTCTTTGTAAGGGCAAAAGCGCCTTTAGCTCTGACCAGAGCAGCATCTACGTTTTTGTCAAAATACAGAAACTGATCTAGCCAGATCCCAAGGTATCTGACTACCTTTCGACAGGCAAGAGGCTGTCCGTGTTGTCCAATGATCGAGAACGTTCGCCAATTTTTTCTGGTATCTCTAGAGGCTCTAGACAATGGCGTCCTAAAGAGAATGGTTTCCGACTTCTGAAAGTTGATTTTTAACTTCCAGTCATCGCAAAATCGTCTTATCTTATCGAAGTCACACTGCAAGAGAGTATTGATGACCTCGATATATATTATAAAGAATGTACAAGAGTGGTTT
Source organism: Volucella inanis (assembly GCA_907269105.1). Taxonomy (NCBI): domain Eukaryota; kingdom Metazoa; phylum Arthropoda; class Insecta; order Diptera; family Syrphidae; genus Volucella; species Volucella inanis. Next base: position 62,273,866 of record OU026155.1, read on the forward strand.
ACTGATCCCCAGCCTAGTCAGCTTATAGAAAAGACCCTCTAACCATAAGGTGTCGAAGGCCTTCTCCAAGTCAACAAGGCAGGCACCGGTACATTGGTTTTTGCCTTTATTCCATTGGATATCGGACACCAGTTTAGACGCGGCATGTGAGATATCATGTCCCGCCTTAAAACCGAATTAATTATCCGGAACTATATGTTTGTCCTCAACCTATCTAGACAGAGCTCTATTGATTACCTTTTCAAACACCTTACTGATATTCGGAAGGAGACTTATCGATCGGAGATTCGCTGGATTGGATATATCCTTTCCCTTTTTGGGGATAGGTTGAACCACCGCCGTTTTCCAATGCGCTGGATAATGTGCATTATTCATTGCATTATTAAACAGGGTGGCGTAAATGTCCACCGCTTCTAAAGGAAGATGTCGAAGCACGATGTTCGGAATACCATCGATCCCCACTAATTTCTTACTCCTGATTGTGTCGAAGATCTCATGGAGTTCTTCCTTCGAAATGAACGGGGGTAATTCACCCCCTCTGGTAATGACATTATTTGCCATGTTTTCGTCGCTGAACCGGGTGAAACCAGAGCCCTCGGTTCGCCAGTTCTCTACTTCATTTCGAATGTAGAAGTCGTGCACCAAGACGCGATCGTCCAGGTCATAATTAGGGCCAATGGTATCATTGGCCTTGTATACTTCCTGGAAAGTCGCCCCTATGGTCTCAACCTTCTCCTGTGGATCCTCGATCACAAAGAAGTCGTCATCATCAGCGGCCTCATTTGGATCAATTCCTGCTGTTGTCAGTAACCGTTCGTTGTCTGATGTCCGGGCTAGTATAAGACACTGAAGGTCATTTTGATTTTTTCTTCGAAATAGTTTATTTATTTGCGGAAACATATTCGGGTTACTGGTGTTTACAGCCCGAATCTTGTTGTTCCAATACAAACTTACAGAAATTCTGTAATTCTCTTTTATTAACGTTGGCAGATTTTTAATCGACGACTTCAGTGTCCTGATCTCCGGGTGTTGTCTGTCAGTAAACTGTCTGTACAAGTTTTTGAGCCTTGACAGAAGTCTACTTTTCTGTCGGTGCAGTGCGTCAATAGTAGGATTGCGGAACAGGTCTTCATTAGTCGGTATTGTATTGTCCATAGTTTGTTTAATTGTCTCGTCCATTTGTTTTAGGTAATTGTCGATCTCCTCGTTTGACAAATTCCTATTGGACTGTGGGTGGAGCGTGTTCGAGTAGAGCGCTCTTGTCAAGGTTGCGGAGAAGCGTGTCCATCGAGCCTTACTGTAGTTGTAAGAATATCTTTGGATAAACTCCTCCAATTCCGCAATTTCGTTGGGAACTGTTATTTCGGTGCTAAACCCGTAATGGTCACTGTCATACACGAAAGTGCGCAGACAGTTTAGCGTTTGTAAATTCGTGCCTGTTAGTCGTATACGTTCGTCGTACAGCAGTAGATCCAAATAAGACCCGCCTCTGGGAAACGATGGGTTATCCGTCGCTTTAATACCGAGTCTGTACATGACATCGTGCTGACCCCACCAATCGCGTAGTAGGTTCCCTCTAGTATTTGGCAACTGATTTCCCCAATCTCTGTGTTTAGCGTTGAAATCTCCGCCGATTATAAAATAATTCTCCCCCGATTCCATCCTCAGAAGTCGAAAAAGCGTGTCGAGCTCTATAATGAATAAAGTGGATTGTGAAGCCTCAGGTGCATAAACAGAGGCCAAGTACAGCCGCTTTCCACTACGGAGCGGGATGTAAATGACCACAGCTTCTAACACCCGGAACCTGCGCAACACGCCCATGTACACTCTGTGAAATTTTATGCCCTCTTTAATGAAGATCGCGACACCACCTCCACGTTTGGATCTGGGCCGGTTTCTTCTTCTAACAATATAATTATTGTACTCCAGTTTGTGATTATCGGTTAGCTTGGTTTCGCTAGTGAAAAGCACATCAGGGGTTTGGTCTTGTAGCAATTTAAACATCGCGGCTCTTCGTTCGATCCTAATCAGTGAATTAACATTCACCGCAAGGACCTTCAAAGTCTGCTCCACCATGTGCGTACCCATTACGACATATGTTGCGTTAGGCCAGGCAGCAGCGCGTAGATCTGGTCCACCCGCTTGGCCTGTTCTTGCACCTGATTTTGCAGCTGAGCCATCTGCCCTTGGATTGCGAGCAAGATGGCCAGCATGTTAGGTGCAGCTTCCGTTGTTCTCGTCATTGGCGCCGGAGAAGCAACAGTCGCTTGCTGTACCGTAGCCCCCTACCTGCCGCTATTTGGGCGTAGGAAATTTGGGACGTGACGGCTGGTGTTTGATACCTAACAGGTGAACGTTTGACCTCCACCTTCTGTTGCCGAGCCAGTTTTGCTTTCTTAATGTCGGCGAACTTAGGACAACCCCGATAGTTTGCGGTGTGTCCAACGTTTCCACATAACACGCACGAGAGCTGCGACCTATCGGATGCTCCGTCAACACCCAGAGCACACTCCTCGGAACTGTGGTTCTTAGCGCACTTCACGCATCGATTCTGCATTTGGCAGTTCGACGCTGCGTGCCCGAACCTCTGGCAGCGAACGCATTGTATAACGCCTTCGCTCCTTTTTAATTTTTCCCAGTGAACCACCTGGTAGTCTAGGACATTGATACTCCTTAGACTATCCAGACGGCTTTCGGGACTGAGCTGCACCAGGAAGAACGGCAGATTCCGCCTCTCCCGCCTGGCTCTAGCTGTGGTAAATGGCTTTACCCCCACAAACTTGGGTCCTTCGCACTCCTTCTCTTTGAGCAGTGCCAGGATCTCCTCAGGATCAGAAGACGGTTCCAACCCCTTTAGCAGCATCGATTGCCGCTTTTCACACTTCGGTGTGAATGAGAAGTGCTCTTTCACTTTCGCGTAGCCCTCCACTGTATTACAATGGGTGGCATGACGATCGTTCCCCAATCTCTTAATGCTAAAATTGTTACCAATGACAAACTTACACAGGTCCTTGGTTGCACTTACCTCTAATTTATAGGTATTGATGGGTGGCACCTTCTCCTTCTTCTTCTGCTGCTGCTGCTGTTGATGTTGTTGCTGCTGTTGCTGTTGTTGTTGTTTCTGCTGCTGCTGTTGTTTCTGCTGTTGCTGTTGTTTTTGCTGCTGCTGTTGTTTCTGCTGCTGCTGTTTTGTTTGCTGCTGCTGGTTTTGTTGTTAGGAGCTCGCTGCTTCCAATTGCTCCCTCTGCCTGCGTGCTTCTTGTTTTTGCTTAATAGCAAGCGCTTTTTCTTCCAGCTTTTGTATGCTGCTGTTTATGTCGGTGATTTCTTCATCCTCATCTTCCGACTCGGATGCCGCTAGAGAGTCAAAGTTGTTATTGCCCCCTCATAATGGACCACATCAGCCGTTAAAACGGCATTTAATTTCTTTTTAAGATTAGGAGGGGTTTTCAGACTCCTCCTCCTTTTAATGGCTTTCGCCGCGCCACCCGCAACATTATTGTTGCCTATTCCCACTCCCGTTATGGGAAGAGCAGAGCGCTCTCCACCATCCATCACGTGATTTGATTATTTTCTTTTTATTGTCAAAGAACACTTTGAGTGGGGAAAAAAAAATATATAAAAAAGTTCCAAGTTTGGGGCTGGACTCGAACCCGCGTCCTACTTTTCAACGACCGACGCCGCTAATCGCACGACCACCGAGTCAACGAATTAAGTATCAACTAATTGTGTTGGGGACGAAACTGTTTTACTATTTTACTTTATGTAAAGCCGAATCACATCCGTTCTCTGCTGAGATCTGCGAACGACTGATCTCGAAATATGTCATTGGAGTATAAATATCAGCATCCCTGAGGTATGCATTTCATCATTTGAATTTAAAGTGTGAATTAATACAGTGGGCTAAGTGGCTTAAGCAAAAGATAAATACAAGTGAAAAGGTTAAGATCAGCGATTAAATTGTGAATTCTAATTGGATTGAATAAAGAGATTGAATTGAAAGTAATAAGTTCTATCATTTGTACCCAACAAACATTTTACAATACGAATGTTTATATGTAGGTTATGTACACTGATGAGGAATTTGGTCAGCTGATTGGCTCAGCAGACAGGTTGTTTTTGGGGTGTCTGATGAGATAGCGGCAAGGTCGATTGAACTGGAGTCGCTGTTGGATTTGATAGTGAAGTTTTTATTGGATTCGAGACGTCATCCAGCAAGGACGTGGCATTTAGTTGTTTTTATTCTTTAAACAGTCGGCGCGAAAGAAAAAGTTTTCTTGAGTTCACTTTTGATATACGCATAGATACTTTGATTTTTCGATACGACATACGGTGTACGAGTACATCGAGCTCTCAAATTTTTTTTTTTGTGGATGAAAATACAATAAAAGAAAAATGCCAGCAGTCGGGGGAATATTCTACCCCGACAAATCTAAACAAAAAATAAATAAAAAAATTATCTAACCCCATCCCCCATTACACCCAAGCCTACAAATGATATCGGCATAATAAACCTCACGCGAGATACACCCCAATTAAACCTGGTGTTTAAGAAGTGTCATATTTTTACAAGTTGGCTACATACCATACATAGCTACAACTTGGTGATCCTCGGCTTTCATAAGTAGCTACATCGCCTAAGAGAGGCGAAAATGAAAAACAGTAAATTTTACAAACATGTACACATATAACAAGGAGTGAATTTAAGAACCAAAAAAAAAAAAAAAACTGGGAGAACATTTGTGTATAGAAAAACAAGGAGAGTGAATTCTAATAGACAGTGTAGTATCTATTGGCGACAATAAATTAAGATTCAAATAAAATAATAATGTGTAAAGTAAGGTTAGTTTTAAGTGTAAGTAATTTTGCGTTTCAATTTTATTTTATTTCCCTCCTATATGTACATCGACAGAACTACGAAAACAATTTGCCAAATTTACGTGGGTTTTCATGAAAATTTTAATATTACTCCAACTGTTGTTGCGAATGATCTTTTCTCCTAAGCATCCCACGTAAGTTTGTAAGTTCGTAAGAACGCGTTGTAATTTTAATTATTACTATCGTTCCTAACCCATCCAATAATTTTGGGCTCGCTCCATAGAAACCTCATATAAGATTTTTTAAATCTTTAACCACCTCTGTATTACCAAAACGTAAGGAGGCTACAAATCAAAACCTCTGCAGTTTATCTTAACTCTCAAGTTCTTCCATATGAAATTTCTCCCCTTACTACTATGATATTGTAAAATATTTGTGTGATGTCATAAATAATGATAGAACTTATTACTCGCAATACAATACTCGTAGCTTTATTAAATACAATTACAATTCACAATTTAATCGCTTATCTCAACATTTTTACTTTTCTTAACCTTTTACTTAAACACTTAATCACTCTCGTAATACACAATTCAAATAAAACTGATAAGCTGGTACTGCTTGGGGATGCTGATATTTATACTCCAATCACATATTTCGAGAACAATCAGTGCCATCTAGAGGTTCATATAATTTTCCATTTTGCCAAAAAATTCGATTCCATTCTTCATTCACCAATGGTTGGTACTTCTACTTTCGAAAAATAGATGACGCTGCTCACATTCGAATGTGAGTGATATCCGATTCAATCTAAATAGCGTCATTAACGAGGTGTGTTCAAAAAGGTGACTTTTGAAATTTCGCGGACAACGTACATTCGATTATAATTTTTTTTTTTTACTGATAGCAGTTCACTGCTATATAGCATACTTGCTTTTTTTTTTGACAGATAGAAATGTAAGACGTGTTTTGGTGTGTTCGGCGATTTTTAATTATTATAAAAAATGGAGCACAGAATTTGCTTCAAATTGTTTGTAAAAAATGGAACCAAGTGCTCTTAAACACTTGAAATGTTGACAGTGGCATACGGTGTGTTAGCTCTAAGTAAAAAAAATGTTTGCAAATTTTATAAGCTCTTTCAAGATGGCCATGAAGATGCCAGTGACGAAGCTCGCTCTGGACGCCCCAGCACATCAACAAAAGATGATAACTTCGAAGCTGTGAAGAAAATTGTTTTAGAAAATCTTCGAATTACCATAAGAGAAGTCCCTAAGGATATTGGCATATCGGTCACCTTACTTATAGTTGAATAGCAAAAGATTTGCACATTTGAAGATTCAACCATTGTAGGGTGGAGAATGGAAACTGTTAGCGAATATTTTAGTAAAATGGAAAGTTTAAGGGAATACTGGATAGTGCAGAACGTTCTCGAAAGATGTCAAAGGAGTATAAATATCAGCTACCCACAAGAAGTGCAAGTAACTTATTTATTCACTCGTCATTAGTTGGTCGTTTGAAGTTAAATTCACAGCCCAATAAATTTGCAGTTTATATTCTGTAAAATAGCCGCCATTGCTACTGTTATGTTATTCAGCCATAAGATTTATACTGAGCTAAGCCAACTATAGGTTAACAAATGCAACGCACATTTTCAAGAAGTTGCTGACAACATCTCCCCTAAAAAAATCTACATGGGCAAAAAAAAAATTTATTGCGTTGGATGTAGTTAGATCCACTGAAAACCAAGTAAGTACCATGAATACTACTAATCTCGCAACATTAGCTACCGCTTCCACGACGACTGTCTTCACGTCGTGCACCGCAGCACAGTATCTATCAAGGCCGCCCCTGCCGGCGCGGCACAAACCTTTAAGTACCATCAGCTCAGTTATTACCGGTTCGCCAATTAATCTTCAAACAATGTCATACAAGTTTCAACAAAGACAAAGTCCCTACAGTAGCATACATACGCAGACAGCAACCACAATACCACCGGTAGGCTACGGATATTTAAACGCAACTGTAGGGGACTTATGGTTTGCTCGCACGTCAAATCACATCTATATTCAGCCGCCGATTTAGATTCATACCGTCATACTTGAACAACTTGCTAGCAATTCAGTGTCTTCCCCACACACTAGGGTTTCTCGAAAAATCCAGCATCTTCCAGCGTATGGTGGGCAGCCAGAGGACTGGCCATTATTTTTTACCTCATTCGCTAACAGGTGAAGAGGAAAGACTGTAAAATCTTCTACTTCGTCCTAATAATGTAAATGCCATCATCGATCAATTTCGTGTTCAATTCGGCCGTCCAGAATCAGGTACGTGCGATTGCTCCAATCAGTGAAAGCATAGTTACTCTTCTAATTCCATTTGCCACAAAAGTAAAAAAATCCTGTCGTGTTTCTCCAATCAGTGAGTGGTCAATAGCAAATACAAAATCCAACAGCATTAGTAGAACTTCTTTTCAAACTTCCAATGACAAAGAGACAGGTATAGGCTAGGTGCGCTGGACAAATGCATTCTTGTGCCAATGGACAATTTAATTTGCATAGTGCAAAGCGCCCAAGAAACATATACCGATCCTATGCTTCACATATCTGATACCTGGGCATACAATACGTAATTGTCACAGCAAAGGCCGTTGCTCCATTGATAGTTGGCAGTGACGATATCAGGAGCTACTCCATTAAATCTTAACCGAACCGATCTGAAACCGATTTAGTTTCATCATATGATTGCGGAGTACTTTGAAACAGAGAGCTTTGGAGTAAAACCATCATCTCCAATCGAGACCAAAGCTGACGCACGAACTAGAGATATTCTTCTATCAACGACGAAAAGAGTGAATAAAAGATTCCAAACCGGACTGTTGCAGAAGACAAATAACGTGAAGCTGCCTGACAGATATTCCTCGGCAGTGCATCGCCTCTGTGGAATAGATCGAAAGATGGAACTAGACGAAAACTTTGCCGCCGCCTACAGTTCTATCATCGAATTTTACATCGAAAAAAGCTACGCCCGTAAATAACTGCTATTGGAAGCCGCCATAGTTGTGGTATCTGCTACATTTTAAAGTAGTAAACGCTTATAAGCCATCCAAATTAAGTCTTGTTGCCATCGATATTATTCCACTTTCGCGAAGGAGCTGTCGCCATGTGTGAAGACATACATAGACAAATACTAATTTAGAAGGAGGATACTTGTGGGTAAAGATTTTTTTGGCGTGATGGTGACGACTCAAAACATGCTAATGTTTATGAAATGGTTGTCATGAATTTTGAAGCTGCGTGTTCGCCTTGTGTGGCCCAATATGTAAAGACGAACAACGCTCTGAAGCACCAAGGCCAACATCTATGGGCCGTAAATGCTGTCACTATGTAGATGACTTTGTGGATAGCTTCGACTTCATTGAACAGGACATCGTAATATCGTTAAAGGTAAGGGAAATTCACAAGGATGCTGGTTTCGAACTAAGGAACTTCACCTCGAATTCGCGAGAAGTTCTAGACGCTTTACAAGGTCATGATGCTGCCGTGCCAGAGAGCTATAAAGAAATCCTTGAGACGGAGATAATATTCAGCTGTTTCGGAAACCAGCCAGTGACACCAGCCGTAAGTGAGTTCGATACATCAACTCTCACCTTATATCGGTAGTTCCGGAATCCTTTGAGCCAATGGTAGAGTCGATGCAGCAAGTTTGCTCACTTATGCCGCTAAACTACCACCGCCGCCTTCTCATAGACTTGCAGAGTGAGTGATTGCCGACAAACACTACAAGATGAAACACCAAAATACCGAACAAAAATCTGTGAGATCAGTCGAAAATACTGGATTGCTCGCTCACGTCAAACTATTCGTAAGGTCGTCGCTAATTGCCCGAAGTACAGCAGTCCAAAGTCAAGCCAATAATGGGCGCCCTGCCTGAAAACCAATTAATTCCATTTGTGAGCCCATTTCCTTACACAGACTTGGGATTTTTTTTGGGCCGTTTGCCGTTTTGATTGGACGCCGCGCTGAGTAGCAGTAGGATTTATCGATCGATGCATGCATTCTGGCGAACCGCAATTTCATCAATCGCCGTATTGTCCCAGTAAAAATTCTTTCTAATAATGGAATTGGTGCTAGCCAGGAAACAAAACGATTTTCCTAAGTGTGATCGCGTGCAACACGAACTGTTCGCTAAGGGAATTACGTTCAGCTGCCCACCGAATCCATTGGCAGGTGGAATGTAAAGCGAGTGCTACTGTGGTAAGGATTAAGACTGCGGTAAGAACTAATATATTCGAATACTTTTTAAATATTGTAACTTGCAATTCTTTTATAGAAATAAACATTCATTCGTCACTTATTCATTCATTCGCTACATATTGATTCAATTCAGTCATTTTTTCATTCATTCTTCATTTATTCATTCATTCATCAGAAGTCAGTTGTTTGAAGTTAAATTTGCATTCCTTCAAGTCGCCGAACGCGACATTGGCCCTTCTTGTTGACAGCATATGGCTCTTTATAGCTTGGTATCCCAAAATTTACACAAGATTTGAATTTTGCGCCATTTGTGCTTAAAGTGTTGCCACCAAAAAAAAAAAAAAAAAAAAAACAGAATGAGCTGTACACGAAAGAATAACGCGTTTTAATTTTTGAGCAATATTTTAAAATTAATGGACGTTTAGTAACTACATATAGTTCGAAATTTTCTTACAAAATATGGTCAGATTAGTGATTTAACTTTATCAACTGTGAATGTTTATGGCTTTGTTAATCGTCAAAGTTATCGAATTTGGGATTCAGAAAATCCACAAGTGGATTGAATGCATGAAGTGGTGATTCATGAAGCACATGTGGGTTTTCACCCGATCAATAACGCATATTTTGCTTATTGGCGAGCCCATTGAGCCAAAAATGAGGTTCGTCACTGAAGATGATTTTGCAATGAAATTTATCATATTGGCGCATCTTCTCCATAATCCAATTGGAGAACGTAGTTCGTTAGTGTACTTTACCATGATGAAAATGTTGAGCTTACTGAATAAATTGATAGTGACAGTTTGATGATTAGTAAAAGAGTGCGTTCACAAATTAAATTCAAAGTTGTCCAGTCCCTATTGGAAAACCCTATATGTGCAGTCAAAATTGAAAAAGTTTATGTTGAAAATTGCAGAGAAAGTTCTCTCTGTTACTATTGATAATGATGAAGATAATTTCTTAGAGGAATATTTCCTAGGGAAAATAAAAGAAAATTTCATTGAAAACTACAAGCAAAGACACCAAACTTGTTTAGTTGTCTTTACTTTCAAGAGAATGGAGCTTCGAAAAAATTAAAGAAGAGTTTCCAGGATCGACAAGCTATATGATCAAGAAATTTAGAAAACTTGCACAAGAAATGCCAACATTTTAAGAAAATTATTTATTTTTCCGATGGATCTGCTGCGCAGTACAAAAACAAAAAGAATTTTTTTAATTTAACATTACATGAATTGGCTGCCAGAGCTAGCCTAGAAAGACCGTATAGGGAACCCATAACAACTCCCTTACAATAATATAACTGTGCAACTGAAAATACAAAGAATATGGATTTCTCCTACGTGACCACACAGGAGTATAGTGAAGAAAAATTATTGATGGAATCGGGATTTTCTAATTAAAGAGTTGTGCTGGAAGCAAACTTCATCATATTTCGCAAGGAGTAATTAAAGGAAAATTTTTTTCCTTTTCATCGAAAGAATATGTACAATATATACTCTAAAAAGATAATAAATATTGATTTTTTTTAGTTTTTAAGGCCTTGGGACACAAAAGCCCAATGTGACTTTTTTTGTTTAAATGAAAATATTTATTACAGAATATTTAGCCGATTATAACAAATTATTTTGGCCGAACCCATAGAGATCGCAATTTGAAATGGAAATAGAGGACGAATGTCTCTAGGATATATACAAAAAAAAAGAAAAAAAACATTTTTTGAGTTATTCAAGGATATATGTAAAAAGGATATTCTGGGATATCCTACGTATTTGAAAATAAAAATTATTCCAAATCTTTGAAAGTTCACCTTTTCCTGAATTCGACAAGGTATATTTTATCAAATTCTGATGAGCAGAGCCAAAGTTATGATTTTATTATTGTACCCACACCAACATTTTACAGTATTGAAGTAATAAGTTAACAAATGGCACAGTCTTTAAGCAAGCTCTTACAATTAATTATGGGTATGCTAATTATGTATGTACTAAAGTGCGAGGAAATAACTTCACTCAACTGGGATATAAATGCACTATTAAAATGTGAAGCTATTTCTCCCTCAAAGTGGGAACTATAGGGTGATTCATCGTGAGGTTTGATTTTCAATATACTTTTTTTGACAGATTGCGCATGACTCCTATCAAAGTGTTTCATCGCTTTTGTTCAGTATCGTTTGATAAGTCATCATGGAAAGACACACATCACAACAGCGTCTCCAAATTGTTCAGTAAAAAAATGTTTTTCGTGCTATTCGAGGAACTTAAGGTGCACATAATCGACATACTGTAACCACTATTGCCATCTAGCATGAATTTGCGTCATTTTTTCAGTGAATGTGCTCTGGAAAAACTCAATGAAAATCCGGTGTTTTATCGTGAAATTTTGTTCAGAGATGAAGCCCATTTCTGGCTCAACGGATACATTAATAAACAAAATTTCCGTATTTGGGCTGATGAGCAATCCAAAGAATAACAAGAGCTACCATAACATCCATCAAGAACAACGGCATGGTGTGGTTTATGGGCTGGTGGAATGATTGGTCCATATTTCTTCAAAAATGAAGCAAATCAGAATGTTACCGTCAATGTTAACTCATATCGCTCCATGTTAATGGACTATGTGCTTCCTAAAATTCAAGCACATGGTCTCGGTGAACTCTGGTTTCAACAAAACGGCGCTACGAGCCATACAGCGTGTAAAACAATGGGCTTGTTGAGAAATCATTTTGGTGAGCACTTAATTTCACATTTTGCTACGGTAAATTGGCCGCCTAGATCCTGCGATATCACACCTATCTATTTTCTCTGGGGATATGTAAAGTTTCAGGTCTTCAGGAATAAGCCAGATACGATTGACGCTTTGGAAGTCCACATAACTTGTGTTATCCGCGAGATACCAGTCGCTATGCTCGAACGGGTCGCCCAAAATTTGACCTTGCGAATGGACCACCTCAGACGTAGTCGTGGGCATTATAATTTTCTGTTTTTATTGCTTACATATATATAGGGTCCCATATATGTACATATACAAACTTAAACAGTGAGCTAGGTATTAGTGATATGCTGTTGGATTTGGAGTAGGTGCGAGGTTATTTTAACTTTATTTACAGATAGAATTTATTTTTATGTGTTAGATAAAGACAATGCTTTGGTTGACAAGAAATAAGATTCTGATGACTTATCAAATTGCAATACCCAGGCAAATCATTGGAATCAATTATTTATACTGTTTTGTAAAATATGTTGCCTAAACTTAAAATCAATTCTTCTTTTAGATAGCTTTTAAACATCATAAATAATGTTCTGCTTGTTTTTAAAAAAAATTTAAACAAATTATACGAAATGTAATGTTGTGATACTCTGTCCATTATGCAAGTTAACAAGATCGGCTGTTCACCTGCCGATAAAAAATGCATACGCTGCAATTCATTCATGCACGCGCATCCGTTATGCGCTTCACGACGAACGGTGTCAACTTGCGCACTCCGGTTGCGAGATAATGCGAATGGGTCTGCGTGGGAACCAAGGTCAACCGAAGTTAGGTTTTTGGTATTGAGAAATATTGTGTTAGTTCAATTCTGGAAGTGAATAAAGTATAACCTATTTTATAACGTTAACGGGTTTTTTATTTGAACGATCCAGTGGCGCACGATAACGTCGTGCGGAATTAAATTTTTTTATTATCGACAGGATAAAAATCCTTTACTGGCGCCCGAGCAGGGACCCTGATTTAAAAAGATAATAAGACAGAGTCAGTGTACTATAAAAATGTAATTAAGCATTAAAAACTAAAGTGAAATAAAAGTGCAATAATTGTAAATCTGTGCAAAGCGAAATGCTACGAACATCAAGAAACAATAAGTGAAAATCTGTGTGAAGTAAAAGCGCAAGAAGCTAAGAAACGACAAGTTGAACTCTGTGTAAAGACCAAGCGACACCGCAATAAATTTCCCGAGGTGAATTGCAACTGCCTACAGAGAAGGAAGACATACATAGTAGCCGTATCCAAAGAAGGAGCAAATTGGAGACATACAAGGATGAAGAAGTCACTGACAGTTACAGGATTGTAGTAAGATTTAGCCTAAGAAACAATTAAATTATAATCTAAGAATTATACACTGCTTGTGCAGTCACTCATGTACTTACGAGTATCTACTTACTTAACTTGAAATTTATATTTATAACATCTATGCCTAGGGGCGAAATCTCTTGAAAAAAGGGGCCAAATCGTTGAAAATTAAATCTAATTATCCGTGTGAAGTCCCTTGTATCCTAGTAGGTCGCTGCAGAAACATGCATTAACGACTAAAACGGACGCATACAAGCCTTCCGAGAGGACGGCGACTACCCCGAAATCTTAAAACAGAGAGCGCTTAGCTTAGATACCTAAGAAACATTCAAATTTATCTAAAGAAGGAAAAATCCACACTTTAAGGACATAGAGGGATCTAAGAAAATATATAAAAAAAAAAATAAAAAAAAATATTCCCTGTCCTACCTATATTAAGCAATAAGTTTTAATTAATAAATCTTAAAGATAAAAAGAAAAAGAAGAAATCAACTTATATAAACATTTTTATATCAAAAAGATTCCAATGAAATTAAGACATTCGTTTTTAACATACTGTTGCTCTGAACATACCGTTAAGTCCAATTTTGTATTTAGCCAATTAATAAAGTAACGAAATTAATGAAACTATATTACAGTCTAGCTTTCTTGGTTCCTGTGCGGCTCCTGCACATTTTCGAGTACAAATCACCAATCGTGACCATTAAGGAGGGCAACGCATGGGTGATAAATGGCTACTTCAAGCTGATGCATGTCATTGACCTGAGCAAATACAGCGCTCTCATTGAACGTTCCGAACAACTGGCCGCAAAGCACGTGGCAGATCAGGAAATGCAGCTGGTATTAACCTATCATCTGAACCAGGTAAGGGTTCGACTAAGGGAACTTGGTGAACCAAAGATGAGACGGGCTCGATCTATCGACTGGATAGGTAGTGCCTGGAAATGGCTGGCAGGTTCCCCCGATGCAACTGACTGGGACAAACTCTTACAAACGCAAGCAGACATAATAGACAACAACAACGACCAATACAAAATTAACGAAAGACTCTTCGAGGCGACGCACGAGGCTATGAACAAGATTAACAGAATGATTGATGGCTATAATAACGCCGTACAGGAGGGGGAAGCGGAAAGACTAAGACACGACTTACTTAACAAAGTACTTATACTAAAAGAAGGATAAAAATCCTTTACTTGCAGTTTGGACTAATTTTGGTTATTTCTTTCTGAAATTATTCAATATTTTAGTTCATTTACTCAACTTAATCCAAAATGCGTTATTTTTTATTTTCATTATTGAACACTGAATTTGATGATCTAGCTTATGGTTACATAATTATGAATATACGAGTATATGATAAATTATTTCGAAATATATCTAATTTTGTTATAATAAAACAAGTTTGTGTGTAATTTTGAGAAGCTTTATTTCTACAAGTTGCATGATTTAGGGGTGATGTAACAAATGTAAGCTAATGCAAGTTTGAGACTCTTGGTTTATCAATTTATTCATATATCTTAGGACCATATACATATATAATCCAAATTATTGAGACTGCTGTATTTCACTAAGTCCAATGAGAACTAAGTCCATTTTCTAAAACGAACTAGCACCATGACTTTAGTTCTTATTTAAAAGTGAAATAAGGCCATAAATGGATTATGGCGTTAATTCGCATTGAAAATAAAACAACATCATTACGGCGCTAGTTCGTATGGCCTTAGTTTTCTGCAACGTTTTAAATACTTCGCCTCGCAAGCCGTCAGGTTCAGCTACTTCACTGAATTTCGGCTTGGATACAGGTATATTTTGGCTATCATTATCGTCGAATGGTCTTTCCTACCCGACGGCGTAATGTTGGGCTTCATCGCCGTTATACAATCCCCAGAACAAGTTTTCCAATATTTTCAGAACGCTATAACTTTACGAAAAAGTTTCCTTCATCATCTCTTCTTGTCTTGACACGTTCTTTTACCTGTTGGTAAAATTTCCTTACGTGCTATCTTCTCTTCCTCTGGAGAAACCGATGTTCTTCCCGTCTCTTTTGTTCGTAGAGCTCTCGTCCTTCGTTGCAGTGCCGCTTTGTATGCTTCTTGTACGAAATTTTACATCAAATCATGGATTTTATAGTAGTGCTTGGGTGAAACCTAGCACAACAGTTGCGGCGTCTCTGATGGCATATTGGCAACGTCGCCACTAGTCTTCGGTTGACATTTCCTGGTACTCGTTCTGCAAAGATTCTGGAAGTCTCTAGCAATTGCAGCTTTTCTACGTTTTATCTTCTCATAGTAATTTTTCTTTGTAGTGGTGCTTGGGAGATCCACATTCGAGCCTTGGCTGCAACAAAGTAGTGATCCGAGTCAATCTTGGTTGCCCTGAAGGTTCGTTGCCAGATATGGTGTCGTATAGGCTATGCTTAACATGAAATGCTTAACCAAACAGATCCTCATTTCCTAGCCTAGCATCCCAATAAGCATTATTTCTGTTCCCTATAGCAATCACCATAGTAGATATGACATATCCCCCTTCTGCATGGCCCGTCGCACTTGTTGGAGGATAGTGATATCAGTCAAGGGACTGATGTTAAGGATGGCATGTTAAGGGTCCGAATATTAACCCAAAATAATTGAAAAAAAAATCGCACAACATTTCTCTTTTGGACTCCAAGCGGAGTGCACAGGTAGATCCTAAATAATTCATCGATTCGTCACCGTGCGCAAGAACTTGACCAATGTCCATTGACTTTGTAGAAGATTTAGTACAAATATCTTGGTTTACAATACAACGCGTTACATGAAAAAATACTTTGTTAGGGAGTTTTAAAAATAACTACTTTACCTTTGGTAGGGAAACATTTATCGCCTGGAGGGCCAGTAAGTAGGAATACATCAAATAAATTATGTTAGGCTAGTTTCTAAGCATTTTTTTTCTGTAAGCATGTAGGTATAGTAAGTTTAAGAAGAATAAAATAAAATGAACGTAAAATAATGGGCAGTCGTTTACACTCGTATAGGTTGGACATCAATTTGACTTTGAAATTAATTCTGGCTTTATTAAAGTACTCGAAATTTTTATAATTTATTGATTGCTTATTCTATGTTTAAAGTACTTTAACTGGGCCATCGATTTTAGCCGATGTGAGAGTTTGGGGTCTCGTACTGACTGCAGCCTAGTAGGTGAGTCATCATTTTGGTGGAGTTTATTTACTTCGAAAACGATTCATAAACATATTAGTTTTGTGGATCAAAGTAATGCGGGTTAATAGGAAACACATCGCAGATGCTGACTGGTGGTAAGGGTATACAGGGGTTTCCCGCACGGCTTCGTTTTTTCTTCACTACCTATGGTGTATGTTGATCGACGCACTGCTCAACGCACCCAGTAGTTCTGACGTCTATGCATAAGCATACGCGGCTGATGCAGCTAAATCGCAGGCATTCCTAAATGTGAACGACGATTGGTGCACTAGAAATGGGCTTTTAGTCAAACTTCTTAAAATTGAGATTGTTCTTTTAACGAGAAAGAGAAAGCTGACTCATCTAGTGCTTGAATGCAACACTATCCATTTCTCAAAAGAAGCTAAGGGTGTCATCCTTACGCGGCTGATGCAGCTAAATCGCAGGCATTCCTAAATGTGAACGACGATTGGTGCACTAGAAATGGGCTTTTAGTCAAACTTCTTAAAATTGAGATTGTTCTTTTAACGAGAAAGAGAAAGCTGACTCATCTAGTGCTTGAATGCAACACTATCCATTTCTCAAAAGAAGCTAAGGGTGTCATCCTGGTTAACTAACTTCTCTGGACTAAACATGTTACATTGAAAGCATCTAAGGTGCTGTCGGCCTTCTGGCAGGGCAGAGGAGCTATCGGCAAGACATAGAAAGCCAGGAAAGAATGTAGTCGGGACTTCACGGATGGCTCCAAAACCGATTTGGGATGCGGTGCTGGTGTTTTCCTGGAGGACAACTTAAGATTTCGATTCTTCATTAGGAAAACCAGCGTCTGTCTTGCAAGCGGAGATATAAGTAATCCTCATGGCAACGAATTACATATATTGTGAAAAACAAACTAGTTTTTTTTTTCTGAGTACTCAGACAGGAAAAAAAGAAAGTGGGGAAAATCTAAAGGCGATCCATCAGATAGCTGACGGCATCATGATGCTGTACTTCTTCAAAAATTTCTTCAATGTCACTGTCAATGACATTGAATATAGTCTGCAACTCATTGGAAGCGGGGGACATTTACATAATGTCTATTATCCAGACGGCGGTGGTGCACCCTATTACCAAAAAGAATGGACACGTCCAATCCGGCGAATCATCGGTCGAAAAGTCTCCTTTCAAATATCAAAAAGGTTTTCGAATTTGTGTTCAATAGAGACTTGACAATGTGGGTTGAGGACAAGATTATAATTCCGGATGACTAACTGAATTCCAAACGAGGCATGCTATCTCACATGTCACATGTGAACTGGTATATAATATATAATGGAATAAAAACTAGAAACAATGCAGATTGTTTGACTTAGAAAAGACCTTTAATATCGATCAGACATCTTAGAATCTGGAAACATCAATATCTATATTTTTACTAACTTGTGGATGTTGCTCTGGTTAAAATCGGATGTGTCTTTAACCTTACAAAGACACGAAGAGTGGACAATTTCATTATTAAGCTGATTCGAAGGTATTCTTAAATTCTATTAAATGTATCATTTCAAGAATGAAATTTAGAGGAGAATTAACTGTAGCCCGGAAAAATTTGGTAATTCACATATCGATAGGAATTTCAACATGAACATTAGCCCATTAGCATAAAAAAAAAAACAAAAAGTTTTTTCGATCTATGTATTCACACTTTGCTCCTTAAACTTCTGTTAATATATATAAAAAAAAAACTAAAAGGATAATAAGCTATTTAAGAGTGAAACAATTAAATTTTAGTTAACAAATTATGAAAAACAAAAAAAATTGATTTAAACGATAACTGTTATCTGACGAATTCGATGTTGTTAATGTTATGTCGTGTTAAAAAAAAATATTCCAAATTGCACATTGGTTCATCTTATAAATAGATGGAATTTGACAGATAAATAATAAATTGCCCCATTATATTAGATCACTATTCTATTCACACATTTTATTTGTTTTAATTTTTTTCACAAATAAAACAACATTTTGCCATGTACAATCCTTTTAATTGCTTTAAGATTTTCGTTTATTAAAGATTTAATTCGGAAAGCAAAATTAATATAAGTGGTATTAATATTTTTTTTATATGTTTGTAAAATAGTTACAATCAATTGGAGCTGTAAGGCTGAATTAAATTTTCGGAAAACTTCTTTATATTTTCAGCTCCTCGCACTTCTT
Source organism: Volucella inanis (assembly GCA_907269105.1). Taxonomy (NCBI): domain Eukaryota; kingdom Metazoa; phylum Arthropoda; class Insecta; order Diptera; family Syrphidae; genus Volucella; species Volucella inanis. The sequence goes on from OU026155.1 coordinate 62,292,368, forward strand.
TTTCCAATAATGGCAATTTAATCACATGGAAGTCTTCGTATAGGTCTACAATTTGATCCAAATATTTTTCTTGTATCTGAAATATATATAATTTAGAAGTTAAACAAAACATAAGTAAAACGAATAGAATAATGTTTTCTTACTAACGTCAAATTATGATTTTTGGATTATGTACAGATCGAAAATAACTCGCAAGCGTAATATCACACTTTTATAACCAAATATTTTTGGTTATTTTGGCTGACAGAAACTAATTTGCTTTAATTATATGTATCTTTTCATGAGTGTTTTTTTTTTTTTTAAAGAGAACTATACAGTTATACAATATATTATTATTATTATTATTATTATTATCATCAAGGGAACGATACAAATTAATTTGTAGGGTCCGTTTTGTCAACAGCACGCGGAGTACTGAGTTCCCATGTGGTCGGTCCCCCATTAATACATTTGTATTAAGATATAGTGTTCATTTAACAAAGATAAATAATTTGCAATTGTTTTGGTTTATTTAAAAGCTTTTGAAGGTTCTGTAATTTATAAACAACTTCTGACTACAATATACGTGCTTTGGATAGTTTTATGCTAGTATATGGCTGTATAGACTCAAATACAACAGCAAATTTAAACAAACGCAACTCAAAAGTTTATAAGGCAATAAGTTTAATCCTTTCAAGAGTACACTCCTCAAAAACAAAACCGAAACAGGACAGAATTTCATCAGAAGATACACGAAGATCGTAGAAATGCATTGATTGTTCTGGTGTGGAGAAATTATGGCTAAAACAACCCTTTATTGATCAGTATATGAAATAAATTGTTTTGGATACCAATATAACATCGTACCAAATAAATTTTAATTATTTAGAAGAATTCAATTATACCATAAGTTAGCTGGTTGGCCAGAACATCAAATTCCAGTTACTTGGTCGGTCCTAAATTTAGGCCTCCGGTTAGCCAAGATGCGTTACGAGTAGAACATGAAGAAAATAATTGGGTAGTGATCGCCTGCAAATAGACTGTCTAAGATTTGTCATTTAGAACTGAAAGCTAGCTTCGGGGAACCGAAAGTGAGGTCGACGTTTGTGAAGGTGTGATGTGTGCTAAAGTGAGTATTTAGCTATTATATTACCACGAGGGTTGTTCGTTTGCGAGACTTACATTCTATTCTAGCCATTAAAGTCGGCTGTTATCAGACTTGGTTGGTGAAAGTGATTAAATACTTTTTTAAAATTTGTAATGTTGAAGTATTTTGCTGGGTTTATGTAAGCAGTTAATATGTTGAATTTTATTTTGAATGGTAAATTCTATTGCTTCTATATCTTGGTTCAGAGTAATAGGATGGTGCTGGATTGAGTCGTGGATAAGTAAGGATATTCCGCCGTATGAATTTTGTAGTGTATTTTAGGAGTACATTTTATAGTTGATGGTGGTCGGGTACATCGTTGCAGAGGAGATATGAGTTTCTTGTAGTGCGATTATTTTAGGGATATACCTTTTTATAAGGATTAAAAGTTCATTGTAATAACAATATTTGTGTAGCTTTCTCGATCCAGTGCTAGGATTGTCCGGGCTCCGAGAAGAGCCAGGGTCACTTCATTTTCTTAACCCTGACATCTTCTTTATAGGTCGAGCCGTAACAGGCCTTTTCTTTTCGTTTGGTAATCTTTATCCAATGAGGGATAAACTGTGTGAACAGTGTTCGAGAAATTAGCTGATATCACACAAAAGACCGACGAGTCTAGAGGAGTAAGTACATCAACGATTTAATTATGAGGATATATTGATATTTTGGATGAGTTTAAAATAAATCCATGATTTTTGGCTCGGTGACTATCAACGTCTGGCATTACAGTGAGTTCATTTACAGTCTAGCTTGTATAGTCGCGGTCGTATATACGAGTACCTCCTCTTAAACAATGCTTTTTTCCTTTCTTTCTTAAGAACACTATTTATCTTTCTAACAGTTCCCATAACCCATTTACAACTGAAGCCTACTATTCGGTGTGAAAACGTCCCCGTTGACGGGGACTCACGGGTGAAGTTGAGTTAAAAAATAACTCAACTCAGAGGTGGTAGCATATTGCTACTGGTAAAAGACGAAAGAGTAGCCAATAGATTTTTAACAATCAACACACTTGCAAACATATGCCCTTTAACAATCAAATTACATGAACGCCTCAATAGCACCAAAGATATAGTATATTCCCCACGCTTAATCGTTGTCAAGACAGAGATAGTCTCAGAGATGAAATCACAAGGCATTGCAGCAGTATATAAATTTACAAAAAAAAAAAAAAAAAAAAAAACGTAACAGAAAAAATAATACAACTATACTCATGTTGTTTACTTTCGACCGATATCAACCACCGGAAACAATTAAATAGGATGGTACAAAGCAAAAGTTACAGAATACATTCCTGACTACTACTCGGACATACAACAGGCAGGTGAACAGGCAGTCCAACATGTGAAAAATGCAACTTATAATCCCATCAACCAAACACACGCTCCCCTCATCACTCCTCTCATAAAGCTTGCCCGAAATATATCCAAATGAAAGAAATACTATCAAAACCAAAAACAAATGTATCATGTCTGAAGCCAAACGCATACACAACGAAAAACACTCCATCCATCTCAATTCAAATACACCATCATATGCAAAAATAGTAAGCCCCTTAAGTTATTTGACAGATAAAAACATTGAGACAATACCAAATTCGAGTGAACCAACAAGTAACAAAAATATATCTACTGATAAAATAGCCAAAATTTACCAAAACACTTCATAAATAATATGAATCAACTTCTCACCTCACCACGAAAACCAACACCACAATCACAATCACTCTTACACAAACACAAATAAAATAGAACAATTATTATCCTCACCAAAATAACTTAAACACAATTATCTCCCTCAACCGACACACAAAACAACTTACAACTTAAGTTCCTTACAACCTCAAAATAATCCCTAGATAATTGCACTCAATTAACACCCCCATCACAAGCTATTCCACAAGCAAATTTAACAGCCAATCAACCTCAAGCCCACCAATTCACCACAAAATAAATGTTAACAACACACCTAACTTTCCCATATTTAACGTTACACAACACCACAGTCCTAACTCTGTCATTCTGGGACAAAGTGACCCTGGCTCATCTCGGAGCTCGGACAATCCTAGCACTGGAAAGCTACACAAATATTGTAATTACAATGAACTTCTTATCCTAATAAAAAGATATATCCCTAAAATAATCGCACTACAAAAAACTTATATCTGCTCTGCAACAATGTACCCGACCCCCATCAACTATAAAATGTACTCCCAAAATACACTACAAAATTCATACGGCGAAATATCCTTATCAATCCAGCACCATCCTATTACTCTGAACCAAGATATAGAAGCAATAGAATTTACCATTCAAAATAAAATTCAACATATTAACTGCTTACATAAACCCAGCAAAATACTTCAACATTACAAATTTTAAAAAAGTAATCACTCTCACCAACCAAGTCTGATAACAGCCGACTTTAATGGCTGGAATAGAATGTAAGGCTCGCAAACGAACAACCCTCGTGGTAATATAATAGCTACATACTCACTTTAGCACACATCACACCTTCACAAACGTCGACCTCACTTTCGGTTCCCCGAACCTAGCTATCAATACTAAATGACAAGTCTTAGACAGTCTATTTGCAGGCGATCACTACCCAATTACTTTCTTCACGCATCTTGGCTAAACGGAGTCCCAAATTTAGGACCGACCAAGTAACTGGAATTTATATGCCGAACTCGCTGAAAGCTACAACCTGAAATGCCAAACCCAGCAACAACATTAACCAAGAAGTTGCCCACATGCACAGAATTATACTGCAAAGTGCGAACTATTCCACACCCCAATCGCATAACAATACATATACGCACAATATTCCTTGGTGGAACGAGTTGCAAACACTAAAAAAAAAAAAAAATTTTTAAGAAGAAACATCTCAACTGAAAATATTATTAACTATAAAACAGCGAATGCCCTGTTTGAAAGAAAGATAAAATTTTGGAAAAAAGATTCCATCGAGAAATTCACTGCCGAATTAAATCCATCAACCCACACTACTAAAATATGGTCAAACATTTGAAGACCACATATCTCAAACCATACAATAATATTCTATCAGCTCCTAACACACCCCCAATGAAATTATAATCGAACTAGAGCTAATAGCACCCGAATTCACAAGATACTGGTTTCAGCAATCTCAAGATACAACCTTCCAAGACATCTTCTCTTAAAAAAAGATATCTTCGATCTCTTCTATTAACTACATTCCGTGCAATTCAGCTTTACAACTAAAAAAAGAAATTAGTTACTTAGAACTCTCTTCTGCTCTTAACAAACTCCATGGAAAAACCCCGGGAGAGAACAGAATATCATACTCTTTAATTTAAACCTTGCCGGCTCGCTGCAAACAAATCGTTTACGTTAAATTCCACAATCCTACAAGGTGAGCACAGTTATCCCGATATTAAAACCAAACTTGGACAAAACTCAAATCAAGTCGTACGGACCAATATTCTTTAATCGCTGCTATTCAAAATTACTAGATAAAATTATTTACAATAGACTATGGTGGTTTGTTTCAGCCAACAAGCTGATAAGTAGTCATCAAATGGGTTTCCGAAAAGGCAAATCAGTAACCGATGTTCTTCTATACCTAGATCATCGGATTACTAACTCGTATCATTTCTCTCAATTTCGCCAAAGCTTCTGATAGAATAGGAGCACATACAATTATAGACCAGCTAAAAACATTGAAATTAGGACCATATTATTAATTATATTCATCACTTTATGACACAGCCAGCCCACATCCCATTTACAACAGAATACCGCAAGGATTCCCTATCTCAATAATTTTGTTCCTAATTGCCTACCACAAACTAACTGAAATATTAACAACTCACAGAAAAATCGCCTTCTGTGCATATATTGATGATTTTAACATAATTAAGCATCTTAATAAGAACAAATGCAGCAACATTGACTTCGGCTTCCTTTTCAACCAAATTGCAAAATGGTGTAGATACTCGGACGCTTAGCTCTCAATCGACAAATGCAAGCACTTAAACATATGCCATAAAAAACAATGCACAACCAATACTCTCTTTGGTACCATATCTATCCCAAGAGTTCAATCATAAAGGATTTTGGGCGTCTATTTTAACGCCAAATATAAATGGAACACGCACATTGAATATCTTCTTCCGGCGCTATCCAGACGATTAAACATTGTTAAATGTCTGTCTAGTAAAAAATTTAGCTGTAACCCACTTTCAACACTATAATATACTTATTAAATATTATATACGTCATTTACTCAATTCTTACATCTAAAATAGAATTTGGACTATTTCTCTATTTCTCTATAAAATTAAAACAATTTACAACAAAGCTATTAGGAGCATACCCAACCACGAAAATCAACAACCTTTCAACGGTCAAGCTGTTTAAATCGCTTTTGTTTAGACTGATACTCCTCTTCCAAACATAATAAAAAAAAAAAACAATAAAGAGAAAACGACCAGAAAAATTTCTCTCAATTATAACTCAAATAATTACACTCTGCAAATCTCACAATATCCCGTACAGGCCGATTAAACGCCCGTTTCCTAAAAATGCCCCCTGATCATTTAACACAAATGCAATAGATACTTCAATTCGCAAATTTATCGAGCATTCTACGCTTCCGGAAATACACCACGCAAAATTTATGGAACTAAAGGACAAATTCAAAGACCACATATTTATATATACTGACGGATCTAAAACGAATAACACAGGCTTCAGTTTCACAACTTAAAAAAAAAAATAATAATAATTAGAAACTCTATCCTTCTAATATATAGCTTCTTAAATAATAGCTATTTTCGCCGCCGTAAACCAAGCAAAATCTTCTAGAAATCTGCACTGGCCCATTCTCATCCGTAGAAGCTATAGCCAACATTAGCATTACAGACTACTATCCAACGCTTGCGAGAAACACCATTTCGGATAACCACCCAAAAATAAAACATATATCCTGAGTCACGTTCAAATCCCAGAAAATGACTTTGCAGACCATGTTGCAAAAAACGAGCCTAATTAACCTCTAATTTGCACTCAAAATAACAACACTCACGACATAAAAATTTTTTGAACCTTCATCACAAAACTAAACAACAACCACAGTGGTTTAATTCTTCGGAATGGTACAAAAATGCAAACAAATAAAAACTCAACATTAAAGACTACCTGATTAAAACAAAGCTATGTAAAGTTATTAGACTCAGACTGGGATACAGTAAACTTTTCTATCAACATAACATCGATACAATATCTTCAGCTTAATACTACTGCAATCATTCAACGATCTCCATCGGGCATACTCTTCACATATGCTCCTATTTTGGAGAAATCAGGAAACACATATTTGAGCACATAGACCCATTAAACTTACTTTCCAATCCTAGCCCCCGAAATATCAACACAGTTTTAAATTTCCTCAAACAATGTTAATTATACCATCTAATAAAAAAAAAAAAAAAAAACTATTTGTAACCCCAACAGCTTAAGGCCTTTGTTGCTATACCATAGCTCTAGTCTAACTTTTACTTTTATATTATAAGTCAGTCTTTTAAATAAATACATAAATAATACAAATACCTCAGTTACATAAAACATGGGTAGTATCAGAAGCCTGACCAGCTTTCTATTGTGGTCTAAGATGTGATAACTTACAAAAAATGGAATTTTCTCCTGAAATTGTGTAGTGACTCTGTTCAAAGGTTGGCCTGTTATTATGCAAGTCTCTACCACTAAAGGACTCGTATCATTTTCAAGAATATTGTAACTCCTGAGGATAAGCTCTCGAGTAGTGACCTTCTTAAATTATTTCATAAAGCTAAAAGGTCTTCTACGTCATCTAAGTCTTCTGGAACAAAAAATTCGTTTTCGTAGCATACAAACTAAAAAAAGAACCGCACGGGCTAAAGAGTAAAATAAATTCTCGAAAGTTATCCACTTTAATATTGATAGAATTCAATGAGAAAAGATCCTATATATCTTTTTTTTTTAAATTAAGGCAATATTTGAGTAACAGAAATCAACAAAAAACGCTTTGTTTTAAATATAAAACTTGAGCTTGTTATTTCAGAATACAGAAGCAACGAACACATAACATTTTCAATAACTATAATTTACCAATAACCAACAAAATTTTGTGCGTTATTTTTTTTTTTTTTTATTAAATGCTTAACGAGAGCATTGTATAACTTATGTTACGTTTAGATAATTTAAGAACTCAAGAAGTAATTATCGATAATCTATCGGGTTGAAGGTTGAGCGGTATGCTTTTCTACTTACTTTATATCGAGAAGCACACATAGAGCAGGGTTGTTGATCTGATTTCTTGAAAAGTAGCTGATTAACAATGATGTTGTGTGTATCTATACCACATTTAGTGAGCTCTTGCACAAGCCGTTCAGTTTCATATAACGATAAAAATTCGGCAATACATACACATACGAATGTTGTTCGGTTCTAAATAAAAAAAAAAAAAAGATAACCATTTGCTTTTACAAGTCTAAATTTTCCGCATCAAAGTATACCGGATCTCTAAACTGTTCGTTAACTTGTCTTATTACTGTTAACATTTCATCAAGTTTAACTGTTAGTGCATCAGCGCTAAAATCTTGCAAGCCGAGTAAAGTTCCGAATTGAGATATAAAAGGAGCTATTTTCATTTTTAAACGCATTAACTTTCCTAAGCCCTTTTCCACGACCTGAAATAAATTATAGAGTATTACAGCTTATATATATCATATTATACTACAATTTATAGTCTATTACTTACTTGTGGGAACGAAAGCAATCTCAAAGTGTGGCCTGTGGGAGCAGTATCGAAAACAACAACCGAAAAGTTCATTGCTTTAACCAGCCTTAAATTAATAAAAGAAACAAAACACATAAACTTTGTATGTCCTTGTATATTTCAAAATATTTGTTAAGAATTTTTACCCAAAGTATATTATGATAATGACACTATCCGTCTTGGCTATTACAGCAGACAATTAAGAACGAATGAGTAAATACACATTGGGAAAACCAACAACGCTGAAAGATTTTGTTGAAATTTGCAGCAAATACATATCGAAGTAAAAATGATATAAGATAAAAATAATATAAGATAATCAGAAAATCTGATGGAATCTACTAAAAGCAGGGATTTTCTATCTCATGTTTGAGACTAACTTCGCAGGGAATCCAACCAGAATCGGCTCACAACCAGCTCTTATCGGTGAAGTTGCGAGTGACCTAAGTATTACAACCCAGCATAGCTGGTATCTATCATCGGTTGTAGTAACGAAAGAGGCCTATAAAGTAAGCTTTTGCTTCTCTCTAGCACCTTTAACAAGGAATTTCATTGCTACCCTGGTACTGGCATTCATACTGACACCCGGTGTATAGTTTAAGCAGCCTTTATAATGAAAATTGGAAAATATGGCTGTACGCCCGCCAAGAGCTTCAGATTAATTAGTCTAATTTCCTTCATGTTGAAAAGAATAAATAAAATGGTTGAGCTTCTTCTACTACTACTTCACGTATGTGCTCTCTGTTAAAGATGCAAAATGTCTACCAATGATTATAGGTAATACGATTAACTGATGGATAGTGAGTTGTGAGTGAGAATGTTGTTGGTGAACTGTTTCATATTATTGCAAGGGCATAACACCTACAACAATTTGATTCAGTAAACCAACGTCAGAATTTTCACTTCGCACATTTGCTTAACATCGTCAGTGTTTTTTTTTTTTTTTTTTTTTTGACTCGGGAATTTAGAGAGGATAAAGCAAACATACGCGGGCTAACAAGTAATCACTTTGATTACAGACCAGTTGTGTTGGAACTTAGTGAAACTCAGGTAGATCCCCGCCCACACCTGTCAGATCACGCTGATCTGAAGCTGCCTGGTTACGAACTAGTGTAATTATTCTCACCGGGGTCTCGCCATTTTCGAGCGTGGTGATGTTGTTTACAAAGCTCCACTACAATGTAATCCCTGTTCTAATCAACCCGGAATTCAACTTTATGTAATTAAATTCCATCTCTGAAAGTAAATTATTTATTATTGCTTTATCTACAAAAAGCTCCTGTCCAGTTTGGAGCTGGACCTTTGGACCTTTCATGAGTTTGATGCGCTGTCTGACTTCATACAAAGAATTGTACGAGGGCTGTTTGATGAAAACCCGGATTGGAAAATATATGGCGCTACTAAGTCAAAATGAGTAACCATCATTTAGTATAACCCATTTTAGCCCACCTGTCAAAATTTTGTGAGAATCCGATGCTTAGTTTTGTTTTTACACCCATTTCAAAACATCGTGTTAGTATTTTTTGCAATCATGGAAAAGGAGCAGTATCGCTCCGAGATCTGATTTTTGTTTTTGAGTGTCCAAACCTACGAGGAGATCAAGCCTATTTTCAATGGTGTGTATGGAAACCTTTTACCTTCCCGTACAACGGTTTACCATTGGTTCGCAGAGTTTCGCCGTGACCGCACGTCGGTTTTGATGAACCGCACACAGGTGACCCAAAAATGGTTACCACAGAGAAAACCGTTGATAAAACTCATGATGAACTCTGCTGAGTGAAAATTTGCGAGTTGGCTGAGATAGCAGGCATCACAACTGAACGCCATATCCTGCACGAGAAAGCTGGCCGTGCGGTAGGTGTCGCGTTTGCTCACACCGAAGAACAAGTACAATCGCGAGATCACTTCAAAGACGTCCTTGGCCCTCTTTAATCGAAATCCGTAGAAGTTCCTGTATCGTTTCGTGACAGTCGATGAGACATAAATTAATTGGTACACATCAGAGACCAAAAAACAATCGAAACAATGGGTTTTACCCGGTAAACGTACTCCAAAGAAGGCTAATAACTAAGGTATCACCTAAAGCTAAGGTGATGGCTACCGTTTTTTGGAACGCAAGAGGTGTGATCCACTTTTACTATTTGGAGAAGGGAAAAACAATCACAGGAGTATTGGGCCGATTCAAGGCCGATTTAAAGAAAATCTTCCACCACAATAACGCACCCGGCTAACACCTCCGCAGTCGCCTCAGCCAAATTGGTTGAATTGCATTACGAATTGCTCCCTTATCATCCGGATTTGACTCCCTGCGACTTTCTCAGCCGGATAAATACACTATTGATGTGCTTTCTCCTCTAGGCTCGTCGGACCATTGTATCATATCAGCTAACCACCACACAATTAGAGATAGAACCGTATGGCAAAACGAGAAAGCCAATTGGAGCGAACTTAACATCTTTTTTTAGAAATTTTATTGGGTATATATTTTAATTCGTGCGGTTTTCTTTTTTCAAAATTTGAACGATTATTTAAGAAAAACATGTACAATAGTATTATTCAAAGTATTGCCCATCTGAAGCTATGACTTTTTCACATCTTTCTGGCAATTTGTGGACCCCATCCCAAAAGAACTGCGCCGGCTTGGCAGCCAAGAATGAAATAAGCCAATTTTTGATATTCTGCTCTGATGTGAACCGTATTTCAGTGAGGGCGTTCTGCATCGACCGGAATAAATGGTAGTCAGAAGGGGCAAGGTCTGGGCTATAAGGCGGGTGGGGTAAGACTTCCCATCCACTGTTTTCCAAATAGTTCTTAACTCTTCAAACGGATTAATTGTGTTCGGTAGCAATTGATGGTTTCACCCGGTTTTAGCAGCTCATAATACAGCACACCCATCTGATCCCACCAAATACAGAGCATTACCTTCGCGCCATGGATATTCGGCTTTGCCGTTGATTTGGTTGGTTGGCCGGGTTTCACATATGATTTTTTGCGCTTGGGGTTGTCGAAATGGATCCATTTTTCATCACCAGTAACAATCTGATGCAAAAATGGCTTCCTTTTGTTTCGTTCCAGCAGCATTTCGGACATGCAAAACCGCCTTTCGACGTCCTTGCTTTTGAATAAAACCAGCTGCTTTTAAACGTTTTGAAATGGCTGCTTGAGTAACACCCAAAGATTCTGCGAGCTCTTCTTGTGTTTGGCAACAATCTTCATAGAGTAATGCTTCCAGTTCTTCATCTTCAAACTTTTTTGGCTGCCCAGGACGTTCATCGTCTTCTAAACCAAAATCACCACTTTTAAATCGTGCAAACCACTTTTGGCACGTTCGCTCAGCTAGCGCATGTTCACCATAAACTTCCACCAAAATACGATGACTTTCGGCAGCAGTTTTCTTCATATTAAAATAATGAAGAAGAACTCCCCGCAAAAGCACTTTTTCAGGCACAAAGTTCGACATATTTGAGTGAAAAAAAATTATTGTTGTTTACGCTACAAATGAATGACATATACTAAAATGACGTACAATGACGGTAGCTTTCCAACGCATGTTTCAATGGAATAACAACAATTGAATAATACAATTACGCCAGCTGTTAGCAAACCGCACGAATGCAATTATAGACCAATATTTGTGTGGAATAGCACATCAGTAAAATGGATACATCAACTTTGCTTGCAGTGCCTCAAGCGCTCGGTCCAATTTTTGATGACACGGTCCAATATGTGCGGCGTTATACCGGCAATAGCGTGTCGAATGTTGGCCTCGAGCTTGTCAAAAGTTGTTGACTTGTTAGCGTAGACTAAGGACTTGACGTAACCCCAGAGAAAATAATCGATGAATTGATTAATTGATGAACGCTCGCCGAGAGACGACTCAATTGCCAAATTTCTCCTTCACAACTTCGAGCTTTGCGTCGCTTGTAACGTCGTTTTGTTGGAACCACAGTTCGAATGTTGTCCAGCTCTGATCACAGAAAGTGGGTTAACATCGCTCTATACCTGAGATCATTGACGGCAACGGTATCTCCTTCCTCATTTCGAAAGAAAAATGTCCGATGATGCCGCCATGTCATAAACCGCACCAAACAGTCAAACTTTATGGATGCATTGATTCTCGGCCGAACGCTTGTGGATTGTGTTCGCTCTAATAACGGCAATTTTGCTTGTTGACAAAACCGCTGAGCCAAAAATGGGCCTAGTCCGAAAAGATGATCTTTCGACCAAAACCCGGATCTCTGGCCAACATTTCCAGCGCCCGATTAGCGAACTATTGTCTATTGTCGTTCAGCTTCAATTTCTGCGTCAGCACAATCTTATACGGATGTAGGTCCAAACCCAAGTGCAAAATAAGCCAGGTTGACTCCGGCAATGCCAAACTCAGCTGATCGGCGCCGCATCAACATTTCTGGGTCTTTTTTGATACTGGCCGTTACGCCGATTATGATTTCTTCATTTCGCACTAATCTCTGTCTAGTAGGTGGATTTAGATCCAAAAGAGTGTACTCATGTTCAAACTTTTCTACAGTGTGACGAATTCCTGCACACTGAAGCCATGATGACGACCGACTTCACGATGAAATGTGTATTTACAACTGAGTTGGAATTTCGATATTTTTTTATTATGATGCATGATGAATGGTTTGCACTTTACTGAATATTTTGACAGTTGCTGAAATACAACAATTGGAAAAACTATCATTGCTATCTGGTCATCCGTTATATTATCGTATGTCCCACGATTTAATTTTTGGAAGCTAAAAATCTAATAATATTAAGTTTTGTGGGTAGTTTATTTTTTTTTAAAATCTAAACAATGTTTCTTAAAGTTCAACTTATCATCAAATAATGTTCCTAGAATGTTTAAAGTATAAGTAAAGTATATTATAGACCCAATAACTTGTCCTTATGTTACCTCGATAACGAGGTGGATGCCACTGCTGATATAATCACGGACATTATTCTCTTTGGAATGAGATCCTTTACCTCTCATCGGATGAAGAGCAGCAAACCAGAGTACTTAAAGATCTCAACATACATAAATCCGCTGGTCCAGATGGTATATCTCCCCTTCTTCTGAAAAGGTGTTCTTACACGTTAGCAAAACCACTTTCCTTCTTTCCAATATCATGGAAACGGTGATAAATCATCAGGTCATGAAATATCTCGTAACACGAAAACTTCTCAACGACCGGCAGAACGGTTTTCGTAGTAACAGGTCCACTGGTGATTTGATGTCATGTCTTACCGACATGTGGAACCAAAGCATACATCAATCTGGCGAAAGCAAAATAGTTTCACTTAATATTTCTAAGGCGTTTATCAGAGTTTGCATTCAGGATCTTTTGTCGAAAATGCGTGTATTTGCGACCGACGACTCACTTCTTCAATGGATTAGAAACTAACTTTCGGAACAATTCAAGTTGTTTTGGATGGTTTCAAGTCTAATATTCACAAAATAAATGCTGTTGGCCACATGGTTCCATTCTGTGTCCGACACTCTTTTTAATCTTCATCAATGCTTCTTCTAATGCAATATATTTCTTTGCTGATGTCAGTATTCTCTGCTTTTCATATTCGTTCCCAGACTCACGTGCTTGCTTTTCGGCCGTAGAACGGGAACGACAGAGTATATTAAGCTCATTAAATTCCGATATTAACAGCATAACCAATTGGAGAACTACCAACAGAGTGGACTTCAATGCTTCTAAAACACAATGCTGTCGTTAAAGCGAAATATAAACACCCAGCCATTATCAATGAATGTCATTTGCCTCGTCGAAACTGAAAAACTTTCCATTTTTGGTATGTGCGTCAATGACAACTAACGTTTTAATGACCACATATTCGATGTCGCCAAAAATGCTGCGAAATGTTTAAGTTTCCTCAAGCGATGTAGGAAATACTTTTCCCTTTCTGATTTGGCTTCAATATATAGGGTTTTTCTATAGGGACTTGACAACTTTGAATTTAATAGTGAACGCACTCTTTCACTAATCATCAAACTGTCACTTTCAATTTATTCAGTAAACTCATGGTAAGGTACACTAATGAGCAACGTCTGCAAATTATAAAAATTTTCTACAGATATTCGGAGTCGCAAAATCATCTTCAGTGACGAAGCTCATTTTTGGCTGAATGGGTTCGTCAATAAGCAAAATATGCGTTATTGGTCGATTGAAAACCCACATGTTCTTCATGAATCACCACTTCATCCACAAAAAATAACTGTTTGGTGCGGTTTGCATGCCGGCGGCGTTATTGGGCCATATTTTTTCGTCGACGATAACGATCGTCACGTTACTGTGAAAGGTCAGAGTTATCACGCCATGATTAACGATTATTTTTGACTCGAATTGGAAGATATGAACTTGGACGACATGTGGTTTCAACAGGATGGTGCCACAAGCCACACAGCACACGCTACAATCGATTTATTGAAGAGTAAGTATGGTGAGCGTGTTATCTCAAGACATGGGCCAGTCGAATGGCCGCCCCGTTCGTGCGATTTAACGCCGCTTGACTATTTTCCATGGGGCCATGGACGACGTTGGAAGAGCTCAGAGCCAACATCGAAGGCGAAATAGTGGCCGCTTCGACCGAAATGTGTGGCAGTGTCGTTGAAAATTGTGTCCAACGAATCGACCGCTGCAAACGTGCCCGCGGTGGCCATATGAACGAAGTCGATTTCCATTCATAAATGTTTTGATTGTACTTCAAGCCAATAATAAATTTTTTGAAATATCTCAAATGGTTTGCCTTTTATTTAAAAACAAAGTTGTCAAGTCGTTATTAGAAAACCTTATATATTAAATAATGAGGATATGCCCTACAATAATGTGATAGAGGCAATTGAATTTTCGAAAGTTGTAGCTTCGAATAACAACTTATTATTATATATTGTAATTTTAACAACCACTACTAAAGAATCATGTCAAAAAATGCTTATAAGAGCCATAAAAAGGAAGTCATTTTGAGTGTGAAACTAAACTAAACGGAATAAAAGAAAAATGTAAAACCTTTAACAAGCTATCTATTTGTAACTACGATGTAATAGATATAAGTAACGATAAGTGTATTAGTTGACTACTTTCAAGCCGGCCACCAACATGCACACAAATTAATAATCAACATGTTTCCACGATAGAAAAATAAATCACTGGAATAATCCTGCTTAACCAGTACAACGGTGGAATCAAGATAGACGAAAAAACAGTCCACATATCGTCGTTCCAAACACGAAGTGGCCTATGTTCAAAATCTTAACTTTACAACAGAGCCAAAACAAAAATTACCGAAATTTGGTTTTTTTATTTTTATTTTTTTTTTCCTTTAACTGAAAACGTTCAACAAAGCTAACCATTATTTCCAGGAAGTGGTTATTATAATGGGTTAAAATTGTTTCTTCATAAACATTTACTATTTTTGAGTAAATTCCATCTAAGAGAAAAAGATTTAGATACGTCACCTCGTGTTTTTGAAAAATCACTTAAAAAGTGCAGAAACGCCTCTTCGTGTAAGATAATATAATGTATATAATGTATATAACACATTTAATGTCGAAACTTTCTTTTAGCAAAAATATATACAATATATTTTTACGAAACAAATTCAATTCATATTTAATTCAAAAAAAATAAAAAAATAATAATAAAAATAAATGAATTCTCTTAAAAAAAAAAACAGGTATGGTTAATAATGAAAATTTAATTCAGTGCAGAAGGGATTTTTAATAATTCACAAACTCTGCCGTGGGGATGGAAGCGGTCCTTCACAGAGGGACACCAGATCTTTATATTTATCCACAGAATTTTTTTGTTGTTGGATGTTTAATACTTTTTAGGGATTTATTAAACCCTGGTGACTACTTCTCCTATTTCTCTTCGATAGAGATCTAAAATTAAAATCAAAATGACTTGTTTTAAAATAATATAACCTCATGATTGTTCTTATTGAATTCCCATTGGAACATTTCTGGCCACGAAATTTATTCCTCAGTTTCGTTGTCCTTCCTTATTGTCAAGATCCGGTGTTCATTAGAAAGGTCATTGAAATCAAAAAAGTCGTCTATTTCCTCCATTTGGTGAACTTTATATGGTTTCTTCCTTCTTGCAAATGCTATAATTGGGTGTAGCTGCGAGAGCACAAACAAATCTCCAGCTTGGGAGATGACTTGCCCGATTACGCTGTTAGCCGAAACCCCCTCGCTTTGCTCATGATTGGGCTCAATATTCCCTTCAATATTTGTTGTGTTATTCACAACATACATGAACATAGAGGCAACAATGCTATTTTTATTTTGCCCTGGGCATCCATCGCAAAATAGATTTACCTTCTTGAATCCTTGACCATCATAATTTTTAATTTATGACGCTATTTCACTGGCACCCCGCTTACTTATACTTTCGTTCCACGTATAACAATAGCTCTCTTCAGTTTTTTTGTTTCTCAGCTACATTTTTTTCCAACAATCTTTCTTTTGTGCATGTTTTAAAGACCATGTACAGTGTGCATTGGTCCTTTTTAGGACTATGGAAACTTTAATTTAGCCTTTTAAATACCATATTTTTCGATAGCTTTCAATACTTCCGTTTTTCAGATTTTCTTCTTGCACATCTGAAACATTTTCTTAATATTTAAATCTGGGTGTAAATATTCTCTGGTTGTTGTCGACCGATAATAATGAGATCCTATACGTGGAAATCGAGAAATATGAGACACGTTGCACGTTGCGCGTGCAGCAACGGAGGCTTGTCTGGCACCTCTCCTCTCTGGTTTTTTTCAAAGCTGTTCACTGGTTCTCTCACTGATTTCAAGCGTGTTGAGGAAAACTTGTTTACACACCAGCTCAGTTTTTCCAGCAACAGTTAAGCTACCATATATGAATATGTTTTTTGTCTGCGAGAAATAGCTTTATCAGTAGTTTGTCTTTTTTATCGTCTTTTTTCATATGTCTAGCAAAAAATTCACGCTGCATTTTTAGATCACCAAGTTACTAGTACGCTGAGAAAACTTCTTTTCTCTGTTCTTCTGATATACTTTTGCATGATTCCCCTAGATTAACACAAGTATCTCGTTTGCATCGCTGTTGCATTGATCGGGGTACAAATATGTTCATAGATTTTTCTTGGGTGTAGGGTGAACCCGTACTGCTCATCCTTTTCCGTGCTTTTTGTTGATTTTTTTTTTTTTAGATGAATTTTATGATTCCCTCATTGATCCTTCCACTGTAAAGCTTTCTGGACGTCGGACTTCTTGCATTCTTTTATATAATACCTGCTGTTTATCCCCTTCCCTTCTGCTGACGTCGTTCTTCTTTTTGCATTATTTCATCTACCTGCAGATGATCTTCCTGGTGTAATTTTTTCTTTCTATTATTCCTTCTTTTTATAAGTTTTTTCTCTTCAAAATCACTTTTAAATCTGGCTTTCTCGTGCCTTCAATTCATAATACGTTTTGTACATAGCAATAATCCTCATTTACGAGACATGGTCTTAAAAATTGTCTTCTATAAAAATGTCTTTAAAAAAAATTTATTTCTATATTATTAAAACCTGGAGAAATCAAATCTGACCCCTTACCACTGGTGGGGGGGGGGGGGGTGACTGCAATGTGAACTACCTTGAACTGTCTTTGATCTATCTTGGTATTTATACCAAGATCGTGGTGAAATTCGTATTGTTTATCTATTTGTGCATATATGAAATTTTTTAATATTATCTAAAAGAATATGCGCATCCAAATGATAGTGAGTTTAGTGCACAAAGATAATATTATCTGAAAATGCACATCTGTGTAAACAAAGGCTGAGTCAATATCGATAGTCTTTAAGAAATGGATCTATTTCATAGATCGTCAAAGGGATGATGACTCATCATCTCTTAATATGTCGCTGCCGTAACTATACATTACATTCAGTTACGCCAGTTCGTGATTATAATCACGAAAAAAAAAAATCAAAAACGAACTGGCGTATGTATAGATAAGTCTTTTCGTACCTTGCGTAAAACATATAAAATCATTTACGTCAAAACTGAAAGTATTGAGATACAGATACCCCACTTCGTGTGATGATAAATAACGATCGGTAGTTAATATACGCCAAATATCTCAAAATGTCAATTTTTGCAGATACGCCACTTTGTGTTTGGAACAACGATATGTCATCCAATACCATAACGCTACCAAAACACGCCAGCTAACCTTAAGAGCAACCGAGGTCGCTGACCATAAACCTTTGCAAAAAAAAAAAAAAAAGAACGACTATAGAAGAACGTCTTTCATTAGAAATGATTAGGAAAATAAACTTCAATACCCCATACATTAAAAAATTGGAAATAAGTAATCGTCAAAAAAACTTTATCGTATTTTGAATTTTAACTCTAACATTCTTCTTTATATGAAATATTGTAACGAAATCTGCAAAATCCTGTGGCAAAACATTCTCAGAACAGCCGATAGAGAACATACCTACAGAAGAATCAGTAGCCGCAACATCTCATCCAACCATCGGTTCAATGACCAAAACCTCCGAAATCCAAGTACCCATTCATTTAACTAGAATAAGTCAAATTCTTCTGTTTTGAAGAATCAAACGTGGACGTTTGAATTTAAGGGTAGAGGATTTAACGACAAAAATATTAAAAGACAATGTCTTGTCACATGCTCCCACTCGTGTAAAACATACGTAATGAAATGCACTAAACAGCAAGTGGTTTCCGGTGACCCAGTTGTAGATGTAGCAGAATGCAACCGGAAAAATGTGGGAACCACATGATAATGGGGTGAAGGAAAGTTTATGCTATTTTTAAGAAATCATTTCATATTAATCTAAATCTTGCTGCGAAGGCAAATAAACCTTTTTTTAACAAAAAAATAAAAATATAATTTATTTTACATCATACATGAAATTAGCTAATTGGAAACTATCAAACCACGTATCTATGCTTTTATTTTTGGAAATAAAACAAATTTGTGCTTTTCATTATTTTCTATGTGGAAAACAATTCATTTTTATACGTTTGTTATGGCATGAATGTGCTTTGCTATGGGGTCTTCATTTTGCATTCCGAAGAGAAAAAGTTCCATTGGCTTCTTCTTCCTCAGAAGTAAAATTTTTCTATTTTGTTAACCAGACATTTAGCGTATTTTGTACATAACTGACCAACATATGTATGTATAGAAGCTTGTTCAAGAGGAATAACATATTACTTTTCCCAATTAAGATACAAACTTAAACTTTTTAAGCGGTTCAAGCAATTTTACAAATCTTACTTTAAAACCGCCAAATTAAGGCTATAGGTTATTATTAGTGGTTGATTTGGGCTTTCTGAGAACTTTTATTATTTTTTTCTCCTGTCAGTGAAACTTGAAAGAGTAAAACGTAATGATAAAACCAGAATTATTCAAGGGCCAAGTTAAGATATATGGAACACTGTTTTCAAACATTCAAAAGAATATAATATGTATGTACATTCCTACATAAGTTTTAACAATGTTTCTAGTTACTTATACGTCATGATGGAAAGTAAGAACCTATTTGTTTTTCTTAATTCGTTTATAATCAAACAAATATACGTAGATATATACATATATTTGTTTTACGTCTACTAAAATTTATACTCACTTCATAACTTCAGCATAGCTCATTGCTTCATCTATACCAGGTAGAGCCCCTATAAATTCATGTAGCACACTTTTGCTTAGCTTTAGAGCTTCATTTTCACCTTCGAAATATTCATCTGGAAGTTCATTTAACCCCACATTGGGATCAATTTCCATTGCATACAAATTGTTAAAACCATTAACCTATAAATAATTGCAGAAAGAGATGAAAGTTCAAAATTTTACATGTCAGTCATATTGTCTACCTTTGTCGGAACTTTTGTAAACTTTTGGTTGAATGCATCTGAAATGTTATGGGCTGGATCAGTCGATATAATCAGAACTGATTCTCGTACCTTCGAAAGCTGCACAGCTAAACTGCAACTAAATTACAAATCAGGATGATTATTATTTTGTTTCTTAACTATTGGCAAAGATACATACCTACAAGTCGTTTTGCCAACACCGCCCTTACCGCCGACAAATATCCACTTAAGTGAAGTTTGCTCGATTATATTCTTCAAGCTAGGCTCTAAGGGTTCAAATTCGTCACTCATTATGTAGTAAGTAAAATGATATTTAATGCCACAAAAAGAACTAAGCCCGAGAGTCCTTTATATGAAAATAAACAGGCAGATTACTAAAAAAATTTAAGAAATGTAAATGCCAAAGTGTCAAAACATAAAAAGTATTGTTCGATTAGAACAATGTCTTGAGCATAGATGAACTAACCTAGATGTCAAACTCTACCAATTTTTTTTTCGGGATTTTATTTCAGTACTCACCAGCCAAAAAAAAACTAAACATAGATGGCAAACTTTCCAGATATTGGAAAATCAAAACCGGTTTTCTCCTGATCGCCCCTATCCAAGTGAACAAGTCCGGGAATAGGTGTGAATTGTCAACAATGTCAAAATTTAAGAAGTGACGTCTCCAATATAATGCTTTTGCCAGGAGAGGATGTTCCGATAAAATGTAAATTACAATTCATGAATAAACTAGATTATTATATTAAATGGAAAGTACATAATATATATGTATTATAATTCAATTGTTGTATTAATTTTTCTTAAGAAGTAATTGATAAGAATTAATGATTGTTTTGATTGTTTTTATTTGTGAAAATATAATTTTACATTAACCTTTTGCAAAATTGAATTTAAAATATTGGTAATAGCAACAAACAAAATAATAAACAAAGTGAAAAAATATTGTGCTTCATAAGTCTATTTGGTACAACAGAGAATTGACTAATTCTTTTTTAAAAAAATATGGGTGTGACTGGACACATTTAGCTCAGAATAAATTTCCGAAAAATTGCCTACGGTCAACGATTTTAATTCCCTTCGACAAAACTAAATTAAGTTTGGATATCAAAAGTCTTGCTGCACATTGTATGTTGGCTATTCTGAGATTTTTTTTTAACAAAAAAAAGCCATTAAAATACCACTCTTTTGTACTTCATAGTGTGTAAAAAGAAAACATTTAGGAAATTTTTGGAAAACCTTTAAATTCAATGAAAAATACAAATGTTTTCCTAAAAAACTAAAAATGATCAAAAACGTTAATTTATTAGTTATTAGTATTATTTAATTAATTTTTTTACTTAACACTTTTTTTTACTTAGCTAAAAGAACAGGGAAATTGAATTTAAAAAATGCCCTTAATTAACAATCCTTTTCATTGATGTCCAGAGTCCAAAGTTTGTGCCTAAAGTGAAAAATGCTAATGCACAGGATTGACAAGCTTAACAAATAATTTCGGAGTAATAAATATCGGGGCTTGACGGGATATGTGGTTTGTATTGATCGATTTTTTTTCGATTTTACTTTTTTCAACCGGCCCAGCAAAACATATATAAAAAAATGCTTTATAAAACACAATATATACGTGGCAGCAAGGGATTTTCAGAGCTACGAAACTTCGACAACAAAGGTTTTTAATAACGCTGACGTGACTAATAAGACATTAGGTCTGTTCAATCAAGAATTTGTAAAAGAGAAAAAAAGTAAAAAGAATAAAGAAAAAAATTAGTATATGACATCTGAAATGACAATCAAACGCATGGATAGCATAATTGAAAGATTGAGGCGGAGAATTTGAATACTATACGTTTTGCAACTGCCATCATTGTGAGTTTAAATTTTTCTCGGGTATTTTCGTGCCTTTTACGAATTCTGCTGCATTAGTCATCCGCATAGTTGCTCACCTCCTTAGGATAAGAATTTCATTTTATTTGGCAACGGAGCTGTTCGATCAAATAGGATCTCGAAGAGTTTGTGTTCTGTTGAACTATGAACTGCGTTTTGTTAGAATTATAGAAGCATACGAAGTAACGTATGTGACGATCTCAGTCCCGCTCGCATTGGGCCACGATCTTAGACAGATGAATCACAACCTTAGACAAAGATTAACTCAAAGAATCACTCGACCATTCCGTCACACTTTCTGGAAGACTTTTGATTCAAAGTTACGTCCTTGACCAGAGTGTAGCTCAAAAGGGACCCTAATTCTGCTCATCCAGTTGTTGACTATTTGTTCTGGTACGTTCTTAGCTTCTCGATTTACGATTGCGAATATCGGTTGCGATAAAAGATTTCGTGAAACAGGCCAGCGATGAAAATTGCTCCCCTGACCTCTTTCGAGAATACTCTTTACCATCCAGCATGCCATACAAATTTCCATTTTGCTAGAGAATTCGATTCCATTCTCAATTAACCAATGGTTATGTCTTTTGCTTTTCAAATAAGGAAATCTTCTGATATGGAAATATATGGAAATATATATATGCTATGAGTCGGGAAATACATGAGCACTAACTTCGCGGGACAGAAGTTGGTAGCAGGAGTCGACGGACCCAAGACAATAATCCAAGTCTTTTTAGCAAAACGATGCAATAGAGCCTTTTACTATACTATAAGTAGTCAGTGGAAAGGAAAAAATGGATGGAAACAATAGTTGGCTTGTCCTAAAAGATAAACACCATTTGAGAAGCTTTTTATGACTTACCATATACTACAGAGGTCTCGTTAAGAATTTTGCCAGTATCGCAAAAAGTCTCCACCAACTTACGGAAAAAGGCCGACAGTGAAAATGGTTGCATATTACGGCAGACCTGAACTCTCCAGACCTGAACGGAACTTCTTCGGGTTTTAATTCTGGCTACGAAGCATTTTCATAAGTACCGTTGGAATGGGCAAAAGCTTATTC
Source organism: Volucella inanis (assembly GCA_907269105.1). Lineage (NCBI taxonomy): Eukaryota > Metazoa > Arthropoda > Insecta > Diptera > Syrphidae > Volucella > Volucella inanis. Next base: position 62,315,109 of record OU026155.1, read on the forward strand.
TTCGCACGGACCGCGTAGCTCTGCAATGAATACTACAATTTAAGAACCCAAATTTAATAAACAAATGTGAACACTGTTACCGTAAAGAAGCAAAATAACAGACTACTCTCCAAATGATCAGGACTGAGCCAATAGAGGGTTGGAGTACATATGAAATCTGTTCCTTCCAACAGGCAAATAATGACATCGAACCAATACTGGCCTGGAAGACCAAACTAGCAGGAGATGTGGGATCAGAGCCAAACTCTGAAAGCATATTGGGCACAGTGAGATTCGCTTTGTGTGCAAGATGGTTTGCTGAGGAGAACATGGTAAAGTGCAGATGGAATAATATCTCGTATGCAGCTTACCATGCCACAGTACAGAGTCAACCAACTTCTCCATTGAATATATTATATGACGGAATTTCATGAGGTCATTTGGGAATAAACAAGATGTAGAAGAAGTTCAGGGAACGTTTCTATTGGCAAGGCGCAAAACAAGATGTCGAGAATGGATGCAAAGAGTGTATAAATATTTTATAATATTAATATGTATACAGACTTCTTTTAAAAAATAAAATAAAGTTAACAAAAATCAATTGTTGTCATTATGTTATGGCTTTATTGGCTTCGTGGGCTGGTTTCGTAGTACCGCATCCTGTCAAGCTTTAAGACCTTATGACTATTTCTAGCTCTATCTAAGGAATGACTCGAATGATGCTCGTTTCTGGTTTGTGCATACATTTTAAATTTAATTTAAGAGAACCTCATAAAAAAAGTCCAACAAGCAAGCAAGCCAGTCCCATGAACTTTTTGCACAAACTTACGTACGGGAACGTCATCACGGCCAAAACTTATTTTCAATAACGCACTGTTTTGACAACATAGCACTTACTTTTGAATAAGTTTGTATTATTTCCCAAAGTTGTTTAAGCCCTAAGCGATTCATTTCGTTCGGCCATGATATGATATTGACGGTCTGTCATGCTGACTGATTTCCAGCGAGAAAGAGTAGTCAGTGTCAAAATAATATATGATTCAAAAGGAAACTTGTATTGGGATCACCATTTCTTAAAACTTGTTTTCTGTGGGAAATAAAGGGTGACAAGGTAAGAATGATAGGAAAAAAAATTTAAGTAAAACAATAACGGTGTGAGACATTAACATGATTCTGGCTTTATTTTGAAGCTACGTTCATGCCATTATGTGTGGAATAGCACATCATTCAAATGGTCGCCTCGGCTTCGCTGTCAGTGATCGGTCTAATTTTTTATGACCTTGTCTTCGTCCAAAGTGGTTGGCTTGTTTCGCCAGAGAAAATTATCTTGTGGTGTCAAATTTATGCGGCGGCCAATTGATGAACGCTCGTTGTGAGATAACTCAGTCGCCAAATATCTCCTTCACAACGTCGGGCGTTGGATCATTTGTATGGTATGTAGCGCCGTCTTGTTGGAACCACAACAATCGACATTTCTGGGTCTCCTTCGATACCGGCTGCCACGGCGGCTATGTTTTTTTCATTTCGCACCAATCTCTGTCCGGTTGGTGACTTAAGATCCAAAAGAGTGTACTCATGCTCAAATTGAACCATAATTTCGATAGTAATTTTTAATAATTTCCGCATGTTCGTGATGCATGATGAAATGACAAACTTTATTGAATATTTTGATAGCTGGATGTCAGTGGTAACTTTAAAAGCTGCTGAAACGTAACAGTTTGAAAAACTATCATTGTTATCTGGTCTACCGTTAGAAAGGACGAGATAAGTTTGGGGGGATATTCCTTGACAAATTGTGGAGCAAAAATCGTATTTGTGTGGGATCAAGCACCTTTCACATTTATGTGTGTATGGTAACATAATGGTAACGACATGAAAAACGGAAGTTTTAGAGTTAATGTTTTTTGATGGAACGAAGATCCGCAGCGTCTTCGTAAAAAAAAAAAAAACAGAAAACTTATAAACAGGTTACTTAAGACTAATCTGGAGGAAGACTGTAGTCTTTAGAGATCAAAGCAAAAGGAATATAAAAAGCTTATTCAGATTTCGAAATGTGTATCTTTAAAAACACTTTTGTGGAAAGGTCGAAGCTGTCGATGAAACCAGTAGATTAGTTACAGTCCTCAAAAGGGAAAATCAACCAGGCTGGAATCACTTAGGAAATCTGGTGGCATTTACACTGAGTCGAAGGTAGAGAACTCTCAGTCACATGCTTGAGGCTCACTTGCCAGGTAACCTAATCAGAACCAGTTCACAACCGGCTCATACTTACGAAGCTCCAACAACAACGGCGAGATTGCTTGGCGTAAAAGAATTACTAGTTTTGTGGATGAAAGAAATGCTAGTGAATAGAACACTGATTGCGGATGCTGACTGCGGCCAATATGTGATGGCGAACGTAAACAGTGATTGTCCGCAAGGCGGCGTTCTGTCTCCACTGTTGTATGGAAGTGCTCTACTCACTGCTCAATAGCCCTGACGTCTATGCACAAGAATACGCGGATGATCTAGCTGTGCTCTCTATTGGATCGTGAATAGCGATTGTCTGCTCTACAGCGCAGGCAGGAAAATGGAGCTGTCGGCAAAACATGGAGCCTGTCACCGAGAATAGTCCTCTGGATCTGGATCAACACGGCTATGCTAAGGCCATTTAAATTCTTTGAGTCGGATGTTTGGTGGAAGGAACTCTAACGAAAATACTTCATTATTCCTTTTACTAGATTCCAAAAAATGGGGTCGGCTGCATGGAGGCTTTTTCTCGCATGCCTGGCTTCGCTCTAGACGTATTGATGAATCTCTAAGCGGTTTCTGTACAACACGCACTGGATCTTGGACGACTTTATGAACCGGCTGCCTTTTAACTCCAGTCTTATGCAATGACACAAGATCTCCTGCAGCAAAAAAAAATCGAAATTTACTTTTCTTGTGCCCAACACTGGCAAGGAAAGGAATGTAGTTGGGTCTTAACGGATGATTCGAAAACAGATATAGGATATGGAGCCGGTGTCCTTCTGGAGGACGACAACATTATATTTCACACCTCGTTAGGACAACTGGCGTCTGTCTTTCAAGCCGAGATACCCGAAATCCTAATGGCAATAAACTATATTGTGTAGAACCGGTCGAGGGAGTAAAGCATTTGCATAGGTTTGTATCGACAGCCAAACTGCGCTTGTTAACCCTCTTACAACTTCCAAGCTAGTTCGAGGATTCAATATCGTTGAATGCGGTCGGAAGGCTAAATTCACAGATTTTTTTTCTTGGTATCAGGTCACAGTCATCGGGAAATAAAATCGCCAGACAAGACTCAAAGGAGAGTATCTCAGGAACTACACCTACGTTGGTTAGATCACGTTAGGTGATAAACAGCTGGGATTCATGTAAACACAACTGTAGATGCCATATCTTTCCAAGTTGCAGGCAGAGCAAACGAATGCTTCCCGACATCTTTAAGAAGTCAGCAGCCTTCCTATTATCCCTCAGCAGGAAGGGATGCAGGCTGCTTACGCGTGACGTGGCACTACACTTTTGCTAAGCATTCAAATGTGCTGGGCATAAGTGATACAACATCCTGCGGCGTTTGCTGTGAGAGTGGTGACAACACCGCAAAGCACTACCTCTGTGGACCTTCGTAACTCCCATTTTTTTGCAACTTTGAAACATGTACCTAGGATGTGTGTATCTCGACGGTTTCCGCGTTGTTCCTGTCTCCCTCAACCTGAAAAATGTTCTAAGTGCCTGTCTATAGTTGGATCTTAACAGATGATTCGAAAACTGATATAGGATATGGAGCCGGTGTCCTTCTGGAGGACGACAACATTATATTTCACACCTCGTTAGGACAACTGGCGTCTGTCTTTCAAGCCGAGATACCCGAAATCCTAATGGCAATAAACTATATTGTGTAGAACCGGTCGAGGGGTAAAGCATTTGCATAGGTTTGTATCGACAGCCAAACTGCGCTTGTTAACCCTCTTACAACTTCCAAGCTAGTTCGAGGATTCAATATCGTTGAATGCGGTCGGAAGGCTAAATTCACAGATTTTTTTTCTTGGTATCAGGTCACAGTCATCGGGAAATAAAATCGCCAGACAAGACTCAAAGGAGAGTATCTCAGGACCTACACCTACGTTGGTTAGATCACGTTAGGTGATAAACAGCTGGGATTCATGTAAACACAACTGTAGATGCCATATCTTTCCAAGTTGCAGGCAGAGCAAACGAATGCTTCCCGACATCTTTAAGAAGTCAGCAGCCTTCCTATTATCCCTCAGCAGGAAGGGATGCACATTTTGCTAAGCATTCAAATGTGCTGGGCATAAGTGATACAACATCCTGCGGCGTTTGCTGTGAGAGTGGTGACAACACCGCAAAGCACTACCTGTGTGGACCTCCGTAACTCCCATTTTTTTGCAACTTTGAAACATGATGTGTGTATCTCGACGGTTTCCGCGTTGTTCCTGTCTCCCTCAACATGAAAAATGTTCTAAGTGCCTGTCTATAGTCGCCTACCCATATGCAACACGCCTGGTAATCAGGAATCTATTTCCTCCTGTAGATATAATTTGCTTTTTTCGTTCAATAGATGAACTAACTTAGATGGTATCTAAGACGATACCTTGAAACGACTGACCTAAATGAAAGTCGTATCGCGTGAGACGGATATATTCTATGTGAGTGTATATAGAGTGGTCGATTGCACCAAAAATCTACCGAAAGTTCACTTCAAAATATATTTCTCGGTGTAAGAATGAATTTTCCTTTCTCAAAGTGTTTCGTTTCTGACTTTTTTTTTCTTTTTTTTTTATTATTATTACCGTCGGAGACATAGATGATCTAACGTGGATGGAAATCCAAAACTCGCTTCCCATTTATTCTTTCTATCCGTGTGACCCTGTTGTGAATACATGTAAATGGTCATCAATGGCAATTACTTTTATATTTTACACAAAATCCTCCCATTTTTCTCAAAAAACTTCATCTACTTTACACACACGTGCTAATCACTCGCATTCTAGCAAATTCTGTCAGATTATAGAGCTGTACAATGTGTTGGTAATTCACATACAGTTTGCCTGTGCGAAGGTTAAAGGTTTGCCAAAGGATTAGTAGAGTTAGTTCATCTAATACATATATGTTCAGTACTGAATGAGATATTCGGCCAGCATCGCATATCGTGGCAGCTATTCCAGGGGAGGCTACTGCAACAGCAATATCTTTATAGTTCCAAATTGGGGCTAAGACCAAATTTAAAAGTAAAGTCTTGCCAATTCATTTGTTGAGAATCTAAAAAGAACAAACAACTCAACACTCTTAATTTGTTGAATACTTTTGTTAAAAACTATTCTTTGTTCTGGATTCAAATGCGTGAAGTATTTAGAGAATTGTTGTTGCAATTAAATTGTAACATAACTTATTTGTAGTACTAAATCACGACGAGAAATAACAATCCCAGTTCTAATTGGTCTACTCAATCCAAAGTTTAATAAATGTATTCCAGATATTCCACTTCGTTGTAGATAAAATAAATAAAAAATGCACAATAAAATTTCTGCCATGTCAATTTCGTAATTTTCCCAATTTTATTGTGTATTTGCAAGCCCACAGATTACTATTACTATATATGCCTGGCGAAAATACAGCGTCGCTATTGAAGAAGCCATTGTGTATTCGCCTTTAAGCCACCTTAAATCCCTCTAGAAACTAATCAAAGAGGAAATCCGAGAGGAAATCTTTGTAGCTGTCAAACACTAAAAGCGCTAATTTCTTCATAGCGTTGTGTATTTCGTCGCCATTAAGTCGCAATTTAAGAAAGCACATGCACTAATTTGATAACTACGATGAGTTTATCACCGAATAAATCGAAAAAGAGGGACGATAGCCCTCGACGTTCAAGACAGAGTTCATCGTCGTCGAGCATTTCATCATTCGAGTACGAACAGATGGATTCACCACCACCTAATAAACGGAAGACAGAGTTAAGATCTGGCGAACAGACATCTATAGATCAGCGGCTCGGTGAACTAACAAAGCAAGTGAAGTATTTGTACCAGTGTATGGGTATGTTTATTCCACAGGAAGATGAAGCACTCCATCTCCAAGGGATGCAGATGCAAATTGGGACTACAGTCAATAATTGACTGGGCGTTTAAATCATCGGATGGCTTAAACCCGAATTCTCTGTTCGACAAATTTACCAATTTGTTTGGAACGTCCTCTGATTCTTATAAGAACACAGAACTAGCTTTGCAAGTCCTATGCGGCAAGAGAAGTGAATGTATTGAGGTGAGTCGTGAGAGATTGTTTTCTGCGATTTTAAATAAGAACTTTCAGGCAGCGCTTCGAAGCATTCATCCAAGTTCAGAGCTTCTTTTCGATAAAAATGCACTTCAGGGAAGTGGGAGGGAGGGAAAATCATTTCAGAATCGGTGATCTTTAAACAACATTAAAGTGAGTGCAGGTATAATTATAAGAGATCTGCGCATAGAAACAATTACAGGAGAGACAGGCAAATAAGAAGCAAGACAAACAGATCATGTCTTCCTTTCGCTCGAAAGATAACAACAAATGACCTACAAATGTTCGGGGGGTGGGGCATGGTAGGCAACTAAAGTTTTTCATAGACAGGTGGCAGAGTCTGAATGCCAGCCCCTTCATTTTAAAAAGCGTTACAGGAGCAAGAATACCTTTTCGGTACAGACCACCTCTAGTTTGCCCAAAAGCAGATATTTAAAAAAAAAAAATGCAACAAACCCATATTAAAAAATGGATGTTCAAGTGAAAGAGATTAAGTAAGTAGCGATTCTAGAGCCCCCCTTACAGTCCAGTTCAAGTTTCATTTCAAAGATGTATTCGACCTCAGAGCATTGAACGACTATGAAATACATAGAAAGATCCTTCAAATTGATTTATCACGCCTCGGTCCCAGACTTTATACAAGCCAACGATAGGATAAAAAAAATAGATAAAACACGGGCTTACTTTCATGTGCCAATATTGGAAAGCCGCAGACCTTTTCTGAGAGTGGTATACAGAGGCGAACTCATACAACTCACATGCCTCTCATTTGGTCATCTCATAGCCTCTCATCTCCCAGGCTATTCTCAGCCATAACATGTTGGATTGCGAAAATCCTTCGAAGCAGTGGCATAAGTATCTTAGTTTACCTGGGCGATTTTCTGTTAGTGGACCAAGAGGTCTCGAAGCTTACAGTTCAGGTTGCGGAGACCGTAAAACTTTTGCAGGCCCTTTGATGGATGATAAATTTCAAAAAATCTTTTCTAACACTGAAGCAGGTAATAGAGTTTTTAGGTACTCAGTGGAATTCAAAAGAAAACATTATGAGTATCACAGAGGCAAAGAAGGAGAAGATCGGAATTTCTCTACGCGCGATGGCGCAAAAACAATTTTGCAACCTGCGACACCTCCAGAAAGTATTAGGGCAGTTGAATTTTTCAAGCTTCGTGATCCTAAGAGGAAGATTAAACTGTCGTTGCCTATAGATATTTCTTCGAAAGTTCAGTAGACGCGCAAGACAGAAACTCCCAATCCCCAGGAGGGCGTTGGAGGAGATCAATTGGTGGCTCAGAGCCACAGATATGGTCACACCAATGCACAAATTGGCAGTAACCTATTTCTTAGTCACAGATGCGTCAGCCTTTGGATTCAGCTAAACGAGCTAGCTAGTTAAGATGGCACTCCAATATGAAGGAGATGTATGCGGTATACAGAGCTTAAGTGGCCGAGCAGATCATCTACGGGGGTCACTCATCTTGTTTCAGATTGATAACCGTAGTCTTGTGGCTTACATGGAACCAGGTCAATCGGCCTATTAGATCTGACTTATCAGATTCTTCACTTGGTCGATCAGAAAAATATTACCATATCTATTTTCTACCTTCCGAGAAGGCACAATGGCATAGCAGACCGATACCAATACCCGAATGACACATTCTACCGACAGAAAGGGTTTCCATCTTCGAAAGGTGGGGAATACCCGCCACGGATCTATTTGCTTGAAGAAGAGCAGCTGTTGTCAGGAGATATGTTTCTATAGATTGTACAGGTCGTGCAGCAGAATTCTTCGATGCATTCAGTCGCGATTGGAACTATCGGCTGGGCTGGGTATTCTCGCCACCAAACCTTAAACCGAAAGTGTTGTGTACGTACTTGCCTGCTATCAGAGCGTGGATCGCATGGCGCAGAGTAAACAATTTTAGTTGTAATTCTCCAACAGGTACGAGTGTATCGAATTACTTGGCTCACTTATTTTTGAAAGGGAATTATTCTGCGATTTCAACCTTTTGTGGATCGAATGCGGTTGAAAACCTTTCTTCACACTTTTTAGTTAAACAGACTGTAAAGGCAGTAGCATTAGCAAAACCCCCTCACCAGAAAACTATATACTTGGGACCCACGAATAGTAGTTGATTGGTTGACAACTGCAAATAGCAAAGAGAACTTGTTAGAAGCTTCCGGAAGAGCAGCGAATATCTTGCTGCTTGCATATGGACGAAGAGTTCACGATTTAACATTGCCTACCTACCAGGTGGGGTGAAAAGTAACCTTCGGAATGAAAAAAAAATTTTTTTTTAATGTTTTTTTTTATTTTATTCAATATAGTCTCCTTTTAGTTTGATACACTTATTCTAGCGATTTTTCAACTTCTTGATCCTGTCCGAAAAGTAAAGTTCCGGAAGGTCTGCAAAATACTCCTCCGTGGTGTGGATGATTTCCTCGCGTGAGCTGAATTTTTTATTGATGAGCCATCTTTTAAGGTTTGAGAAGAGATAATAGTTCGAGGGAGCCAAATCGGGCGAATACGGTGGATACGACAGCAATTATAGCCGTAAGTCATTGATTTTAGTCATGGTTGCGATGCTCTTGTGCGCCGGTGCATTGTCTTGCAAAAAGAAAATTTTTTCGCTTCATGTGGCCGTTTTGAAGCGATTTCGGTCTTCAATCGCTCCAATAATGCACAGCAATACTCGCTGTTGATGGTTTTCCTTTTTTGAGGTAGTCCACGAAGAATATGCCATGACAATCCCAGAAAACCGACGCCATAACCTTTCCGACCCATCGAGCTTCTCTCGGTCTGTTTGGAGCAATCGTGCCGGCTTTTTCATTGTCGGGCACTCATTCTGTTCTCTGGTGCTCAACAGTTACCAATCGACGCCAAAAGTCCGCCCGATTCCGCATCAGCAAGTCCAAACATTCTTTCGAAGTGCTCTCGCGTTCGTGTTTTTGGTCAGGAGTGGGTATGAGCGGCATCCAGCGGTAGGATAACTTTTTCATTTGCAGGATATTGCCCAAAATATGGCGTGTGCGCTCAGTACTAATCTTTGTGGTATCTTCTAGCTCGCACACCTTTACTTTCCGGTCAACCAACACCATTTCATGTATTTCATGTAGTGGAGTTACGGCCACCACGATACTTTCAAAACCAATATTTGACGGTGTAATCTGACTGAGTATTAGCCCCATAATAATTATCCAACTTTTCTTTTGTTTCTTTCGCCATTTTGCCTCTCAAAAAATAATGCTTTATGAGAGAATGAAAATCGTTTTTGTCCTTACTCAACATGATGCGAAACACGTCAACAACAATCAGCTGGCAAAACAAAACTAAAGACAGTCTCGCACTGAAATTTGACATGTCTGCCTAAATATGAATGGACTTTAAGACATCATAACCTTTTATGCAGTAGCATCGCATTCTGGAGTTCAAGGAGGTTATTTTCCACCTAGTAAAGGAAGATGAAGGAGAGATTATATTGCATCCAACATTTGGTTTCAAGACCGACCGAACATCCAAATAAAAGTATTTGACCTGTATTTTGGATAAGTTGGCTAGTAAAGCTATCTCAAAAAAGAAGAGCTCAGGTAAATAATCTTGATAGTCTATTCATAAGTGTTAATAGACCAGTGAAACCAGCATCAAGAACAATAATTGGTGGTTGGATACGCTCGGCGGGAAGAGAGGCTACAACTGGCAGTGTGTGGCATCCTTAGGCTGGCTACAGAATCAACTTGTTGATGAAATTCTTTCAAGATTAAATTAGAAGGCGGAAAAGACTTTTAGAAAACACTACTGCAGGGAGATAGATTCGAATATTTCTGCTAAAAAAAACAACATTTTTAAGAATTTCAAGCCAGTATAGTTTCATGAAATTATTGTATTCTTTTACGAAGAGATTATGAATTATAAGATATTTGTATTTCCAATACAGTTCAACAAATTTAATACGTGGATATAAAATCAGGACTAGCTATCAGCTTTCTAATCATATCGTTGACAAATTATGCAAAATATTCGGGTTAAACATGGGTCTGGGGGTAGTTGTGGTGTAGTGCTTTATGCATAGACTCCTCAAGCAGAGGATTGCGGGTTCGAATCCCGTTCGAGGCAATTCTCTGAAAAAAAGTCTTTTCATAGAATTTGTATGTAGTTATATGAAAATCTCGTCGGCGTCAACTCTGACATGAAAGCATTACACTGATGTTGGAGTGGTTGCTGGTTGGGCTAAATGTAACGAACTAATAACTAGCACGTACTAAGACCCCACTGGTTCCAGTTTGACAACCACCTCTGGGAAAAATATCGAAACCTAATACACCTGAGTTTCAAACTACTACACCACCCGCCCGCGCCCTGGAGAAAAGCCAATAAAAGGGTATTCATATCCCCTTGGTGCGCGCGCGGGATTATAAAAAAAAAATACTCGGATTTCAAAAAAAATTTACGCTGGTGTGCCACAAGGAAGAGTTCTTAGTCCTTATTCCTACTATACACAAGAGATATACCTCATAATGAAGAGAGCAAATATCCACGTTCGCGGACGATGAGGTTATTCTTGTGTTGCATCTCCCTGCAAAGAAATTTTTTTTTTAAAAATAAGAAAACATCATAAACGTAAACTTACCAAATCATTTTCCTTCATATTCAAAATAAACAACTGTCAGGCATAAAAGAATTTCGATCTTCGAAGAAGAATATAAAGGTGGTGCCAAGCCTGCTAAGCTTAGAACCAAAAAATGTTTTTTTAAAGGGTAAGGAACTGATGGCTTAAATCAGCTATTATGCTATTCAGCATGAGAAAACGACTACGGCCAGTAGTGGGGTTAGCTACTGTATTAGCAGAGGAATTAACAGAGAAAAACGATGGTATCAAGGCAGGCAAGTGCATCACTCCAGATTAAACTGGACAGTGGCGTGATAAAGTATCAAGTGGCAGCAAGTGAGATAGATGTGCACATAAAAATAAAATAAAAATAAAAAATTAAATAAGAGAAAAAATAATATAAATTAAACAAATTGCCAAAATATACAATAAACAAAAAAAAAGAAGGAAATTTAGGTTAAGTGCTAGAAGCGATAAGCAGAAAAAAATAACACAGGAAAGAGAAAACTAGGCGATGACGATTAAAATTGTCGTGATAGCCACCCTTTTCCATTTCCAAAAAAAGGGGGGGGGGAAAGGCCAGCGCTGATTAACACCACAGCGCCCCTCGGTATCGTAAGTTCCGTCCATTTTATTTTGTTTTGTGTTAATATTGGTTTGTAAAGATTTGTCGGCATGGTATGTGTTTTTGTAGCAGTAGGTCCCGTCAAAGAGTGAGAACAAGAACCAGCCCCATCCGGCGAGCACAGCCGTGCCTCGCAAGCATGCCACGTTCCTCACTCAGAGACATCCTTTACTTTCCTTTCCCAGTCCAGTCCACATCCTAGTTTCCGGTCCTCTTGCCAACTCCAACGCCCTATAAGATCCCCCAATCCCTTCTGGTATTCCTTTACCTTCCTTACCTGTCCTATACCCCACTTATTATTACACTTGCCACAGGAAGAGGAAATTGAAGATTTTGTGACAGCATTCGAGTCAACACAACTCGCTTCAAGTATTCTGAAGGGAAGCAGTATTTCCAACCCAACCACTTCCGCAGAGGTTAATCAGATAAACAATACATACCATGAGAACAGGAACACAAACAAGTACAATAACATTTCAAATATAAGAAAATCGTGTTCAGGTTGCTTCATCCAACACCAGAGGAGCGTGTGTAAGCACCTTGAATCGATATGTGATCTTTGCAGTCGTCATGGCCATATCAGCTACGTTTGTTCATCAGACAAAAATGCCCACAACACATTGCAAACATACCTTCGCTGAACTAAAAGCAAAAAAAAAAGCAAGATATGGTAACTCCAATAGACACGATGCAGACTCAATTTCAGCCAACCGCTGCAGACATTCATATCGAGCAAATTCCATTAACGAAGTTGTAAATAACATTGTGTCAGACAAAGAAGTGGAAATGGTATTATCAGCGTAAAAGCGTAAACAAGATTTTAGTACCACTCACAGTCAATCACGGCCAATTAGATTTTCAATTAGATAATGGTGCAACTTGCCCTTATAAGTCTCCCGGGTTACAACAGTTGTACAGTGGAAGCAACAAATTCGCATTTTATCACTTTTAGTTTATGATTAATCTCGAGATGCAAACATTATGGGTTTAGACTGGTTCCATGATTTTGGCCTTCAAGTAAATAAGTTAAATGTAAATCCAGTGTTCCAACTTAGTGCTAGTTCGCAAGACCAGTTGCTATCAGACGCTTTAGCATTGCCTAAAAAGCACGAAACAGTTTTCAGACCTGGATTGGGCTGCAATAAATTCTCCATTGCGCATCTTACATGAAAACCTAATACTCAACCAGTTTCTTTCGCAATAAAAGAGGCCGTTCGTTGTGAACTCGATCTTTTACGTGAAATAAACATTTTACCTCCTGTTGAAACAAGCCAATGGGCAACACCCATAGTGGTTGTAAAAATGGCTAATGCAGCGTTGCGCATACCTTATGTGGCGACCTTAAAACAACAATCAAGCCCCACTTGGAAATTGATCGGCACCCAGTCTCACGAATACGAGAACTATGGTATTTCACAAGCTGCAAGGAAGGCAGTATTTCACGAAAATTGATTTGTCCGACGCTTATTTGCAAATAAGTTTGGGCGAAGTATCGAAGAAGTGTTGTGTTATCAGCACAGAATTTGAACTTTTCGAGTACCAAAGGCTACCGTTTGGAACTTCCAGCTCCACTGGAATTTTTCAGAGGTATATGGAACAGTTAACAGCCGACTAAGAAGTTTGTGTATCATACTTAGACGACGTAATCATGTCTGGACAGACAAACCAAGAACACTTAAATAACCTAAAAATGTTTTTAAAACGATGAGTTGTTGTTTAGAAAAATGTAATTTTTTTAAAGTCCAAAATTGAATATCTAAGCCATATCATCGATAAAAATAGCATACGTCCATCAGACACACGAGTCAAAGTTATAATTGATATGCCCAAACCGAATAATTTTAAAGATCCCGAAGTTTTTATTGGTAAGGAACGAATCTTACGCGTATCAAGATTGGTGCACTTTTAAGATGATTTGCGTCGAACGAAGTATGGGAGCGCCTTCACATAGATTTTGATGGACCATTTCAGAAGGCTATGTGGCTGATTGACGTGGACTCGAAATCGAAATTGCTTTTCGTGGTCAAAATGTCATCCACTAGCATCCACATAGCAGGCAGCTATCCACGCCTTGCAAACTATTTTTGCTCAAGAAGGACTTCCGAGAGTCATCGTTTCGGACAACGACAGCCAATTCATGTCGAGGCAATTCCAAGAGTTTTGTCGTTATAATTCAACTTATCACATGTCGACAGCCCCCTTCAATTCCAAGTCGAATGGTTTGAATGTCAAATAAACCCTATTTCTATATTCAAAACCTTTACTATTTTATATTATATTATGGCATTCAAACGTCATCATTGACATAAAGTCATTCCTTTTTTCCGCGGTTTTCTGTATATATAAATCGCTTGTAATGTGAATTCTCGCTTCCATTATTGTACACTATACCATACCACAGAGTGGCCGTGGTGTAGTGGTACATGCATAGACTCTTCAAACAGAGGGTCGCGGGTTCGAATCCCATGCGAGGTAATTCTTTGAAAAACACTTTTCATACAATTTGTATGTAGTTATATGAAAATCCGGTCGGCGTCAGCTCTGACATGAAAGCATAACTCTGATGTTGGAGTGGTTGCTGGCTGGGCTAAATGTAACGAACTAACAACTAGCACGTACTAAGACCCACAGGGTGAGGATGCACTGGATCGTCCCGCCTAGTTTGATAACCACCTCTGGGAAAAATATCGAAACCAAACTCACCTGAGTTTCAATCTAGTACACCACCACCCGCGCCCTGGAGAAATGCCAGTAAAAGGGTATTCGTATTCCCTTGGTGTGCGCGCGGTATTTAAAAAAAAAATATATATATATATATATATATATATATATAAGAATAAAGTTACTAATTTGAAGTCTGAATATTAAGTCTAAAGACCGTTCGACTTAGCGCCGTAAGGACAAACCGTATGAATTAACGGAAATAATAGGTGCCTTCGCTGGAAGGCTATCTTAAAAAATGTGAACATTTTACAGAAGATAGAGTTACTATACTTGTTTATAAAACTTAGTCGTATTCTGGAAGAAAATGGGAGGTTTTTTAGTAAGTAGGAATCTTACACTACCATGAGCCCGTGCTATGCTATGCTACTGTATTAAGCAGCAGGTGTTTGTGCTCATGTGCCTGCACATTTTTACCTACCCTCGGAAAAAAAATAATAAAAATCACAGCGTCGTGTTCAAACACCAGCAGATAATAAACACGTCTTCAAGAGCGACGCTGTGTTTTCGCCAGGCATATAATATAACGGTTTTGCACTAAAATAAAACCGATATTATTTGTCGACAGAAAACACAGCGTCGCAGTAAGAAATAAAGAAATTAAAACGCGTTTAGCTATTGCAGTGTTTGATAGTTGGACAGATTCCCTCTCGGCATCAATTTGATTAGTTTCTAGGGGGATTTAAGGTTAACACGTAAGGCTTAAAGGCGAATACACAATGACATCTTCAACAGGTACTCTGTGTTTTCTGTCGGCAAATAATATTGGTTTTACTTAGAATATGAACAGCGCCATCTGTATTTGAATACCAGTTCATTTCAATATTTGAATAGCTGAAGACTCAACCATAAAAGAATGGAAGCTTCCAGCGAATATTCTAGTACAATGGAAAGATGTGTTGAGGTGAAATCTAACTCTGTTCAATTCTGTAAAATAATGTGATATCCGTGATATCCGAATGAAAACAGCGCCATCTGTGATATATTTGAAATGCAGAAGATTTCCATATTTAAATTGCAGAAGACTCAACCATTATGGAATGGTGACTTATCGAATATTCTAGCAAAATAGAAATTTGTATGGAACGCTGGACGTAACAGAATATTCTGGAAAGATTTCACTGTAGAATAAATATCATCATCCCCCTAGATATGCAAGTTAGTAAGGTAAGGAAGTACGAGTAGAGATAAAGAGGTTTCGGTAATAATAATCTGGAAGAACTAAAGAACATTTTCTAGCACAAGTTCGAAGAAGTCGATTTCAAATTTGAAAGAATATAGAAGAATGTTAACGAAAAATTCGAACAAACGGACAACAAATTCGAGCAACTGGCGCAAAAGAGCTCGACACAGACACAGTGCGAAAACAGAAACTTCGAGAATGTTCTTTAAGCGGTTCAAGTAGAAAGGAGCTTACTAATTCGATGACCAGACCTGCTTGTGCGAACCATTGCGACAATGAATAGGCAAATGCTTTGCCCTAGTAATGAACTTAGACGGCTCTTCAGCAGAATTGTTACAAACAATCGATATGGAAAACCATAAACACTATATGGCTTTAGTGTGTGCTATCAAGAAACGATTTGGGGATAGCCACATGCGGGAGCATTAAAGGTTAAACTGAAAAGCCGAATGCAACAACGAGGGGAAACACTGAAACAGCTCCAAGCCGACGTTAGTAGACTGGCACATTTCTCATATCCAACATCAGGCCAAGAAATAATCTACGAAACGGCAAAGGACGCATTCATAAGCCAGAAGTTGGTAATAGAATTCGGCGGTCCCATGGTAATTATCTAAGTTTTGCATGCGAAACAATCTAATGAAAATCTCCTGGCAGAAGAAGTCAGTGGTAAGGAAGTAAAAGAAAAGGCCGCAATCCAAATGATCTAAACTGAACTAGTAGAGGGTTGGAATACTGGAGTACAAACGAAATTAGTTCTTCCGAATAGCCAGATAAAGACATCGAACCAATATTGGCATGGAAGAAATACGAAAAAACACCAAGTTGGCATGAGATATCGGATCTGAGCCAAACTTTGAGGGTATATTGGGCACAATGGGACACGCTTTGTGTGCAAGATGGTTTTCTGAAGAGAAAATGTGACAATGCAGATAGAACAACATCTCGTTTGCAGCTCATTGTACCACGGTCCAGAATCAGCCAAGTGCTCCATAAAATACATGGCGTCATCTCAGGAGGTCACATCAAAACGAAATCTTCCGGCTTCCTCTGTATACTGTGGCTGTATAATCCTCTGCGTAAGAAAGGCAAATCACCAAAATTGCAAGAGAATTGAAAAGGTCGATATAAGGTAGTACCCCGCATTAATGGCATTGTCGATCGGATCCAGAACGGTGTGAGTATCGATGAAAATTAAAGTTGGTCCATTTGGATAGAATGTGTAATATCAAAGGGACGATTAATAACGTTGATGAATGATGAACAACTTTAGGGAGGGGGAGGGTAATATCCGTCTGAATGTGAACAACGTCAGCTATATTTGAGATGCAGAAGATTTTCATATTTAAATAGCAGAAGAATAAACCGTTGGAGAATGGAGAATTTTGTTGAATTTTCTAACAAAGTGGAAATTTATGGTATATGGAGCGCTGGAGGGTACAGAATATTCTCAAAATATTTCATAGGAGAATTTATATGAGTGTGAATGGCGTCATCTATATTTGAATAGCAGAAGATTTCAATATTTAAATAGCAGAAGACTCAACCATTGGAGAATGGAGACCTTTATGGAATTTTCTAGTAATATGTACATTTGTACGGAACGCTGGACAATACAGAATATTCTCGAAAGATGCCAAGGAGTATAAATATAAGTATCGCCCAAGATATACAAGTCAGTTCTAAAGTGGAATTTGAAATTTAATTTTTGGGTAGTGATAAAGTAGTTTAAGTAAGAGATAACGAAAAGTAAAAGTGATTGAGACAAACCATTGAATTGTAAATTGTAACTATATTATATTAAATAATTCTAGAATTCTAGAATTTGTACCCATACAAACATTTTACAATAATTTTGTTTGCTGATGAAACTTTGATTTACATAAGTAGAAAGAATGTTGAGAGTACATGTGTATGAGAATGCGAACTTGGAAAATTTAAATGGCTTAAAATGGACAAGTTGAAATTAAATGTAAAAAGACAAAATGTATGCAATTTAAATTTATTGATTATGTGTGTGAGATGTATTAAATACTTGGTGTGGATATAGACTCTAATTTGAAATATGAGGGGCATGTTGATTATATATGTGGTAAGATTGCAAAAAAAGTTGGTTTTCTAGAAAGAATAGGAAGGGTATTAATGTATGAAAGTGCGATTCTATAATATATAATCATTATTTTACCACATTTAAACTACTGCACGAGACTTTTGTATACATGTAAGCAGAGAAAAAAAGATCGGCTTCAAATTCTGAAAAGTAAAGCTATAAGCCATTGCAATATTTATACTTCGGTTCAAATAATGCTAGTTGCTTTACAGTAGATAACAAAAGAACAGTTAATTCTCAGTGCAATGACTTTTATATTTAAAATTAAAAATAAAAAGTTACTCGAGTACTTAGAAACCAATATTGTGAATGTTCGTGATATTTAACTAAACGATTTTATTAATGTCAACAACATGAAGTCCAATTGATGTAACAGCAACAGAGCTCGCTAATAATGGCACAGCGAGGTGTTTAAGCCTCTTAAATGGTCTTCCAAGTGGAATTAAATCTGATTCAAGATTTGTTGTGTTTAAAAATAAGTTAGTTCAGGTTTTAAAAAATAATTATTACTGCTGTTTATATTGTATATACGAGTGCATTAATTTAATTTTAAGTTATGCTTTTATATTAATACCATTTGTATTAATTTTAAAATTGTAGTTTGTTATTGTAAAATTATTTTAACTAATTAATTTACTCCACTCCGAAGGGCTAGAACCTGGTCTCAGCTTCCAAAGAGCCTAATTTCTTGGTTTACCAGGGTGAGTTTCATCTGAAATGAAATGAGTAAATCTATAAAAAAAAAATTAATTCGAAATGTGAATTCCGAGTAGTATAGAGTGATTTAAGGAAAAGATAAAGAAAACCTAAAATAAATATACATAAAATAAATAAATATTATAAGAAATGGGTAATCTGATTATTGTTTTAAATGGAATCATGTATACTGACGAAGAAAGAAATCGAATAAGTTGTAGTCCGGTTTGGATTGGCAAATTTTGGCAAATTCTGAGCAATTACGAATACACTATGTATACATATAATTTTTGAAAACTATGGCTTTTGTTTTTTTATTATCTTTATTTGTTTATTTCTTCTAAATAGTTATTTAAAATGTTTTACATTCAAAACAAAGAATATGCGTTTTGCTTATACTTCTTTTAGGGACTGCAATTTTTAATAACTTTGTTTATAATAGTTTCCTCGTCTCCTCATTTTCGTTTTTAGGGGGCCATTTTATATTAAAAAAAATTTTTATCAATTTTTTTCCCGAATAGGCCATATTGGAAAGTGGCTGCAAAATTTTATAATATTTCATACTTGCGACAAAGTTAATTGCCGACTGCTATTTGAAGTTGATAGATATGTTTAATTATATTCTTCCTTCCAAATTTCAACAAAATCGGTTCAACGGTCTAGCCGTTAAAACGTAAAAGACAGGTATCTTTGTATTGTTCATTAAAATTTAATTTGTAGGTTCTTTTAGGTGTTTGGGAAACATTTTATTTCAGTGCCTGCTCTATAATATATGTTGTCTTTAAACATTTTCTAAAATTTTCTTTCTGTCTGAACTTTTTATTATTATTTAATTTTAGAGTTTTTTATAAGGAAATAATTTTTTTCTTCCTAATATTTAAGTTTTAAGAGCACATCTAAGTTGAGTTGTTGCAAATTTAATATTGAAACGCAGCGCTCGAAGTTGTGAAGGAGAAATTTGGCGACTGTGGCGACAATTTAACATCACTCGATTATATTCCGCGGAGCTATTTTAAGTCCTTAATCGACGGTAGCAAGCCAATCGCATTGGATGAGCGCGATGCCAACATTCGGCAAGCTTTTGCCGAAATAAGGCCGCACATAATGGACCAGTCATAAAAAATTTTACCGACCACTGACAGTGAAGCCGAGGCGGCCATTTGAATGATTTGCTATTCCACACATAATGACATGAAAGCCAGAATTAATTTGGTATCTCACATCGTTGTTATTTTTTATTTAAATTTGTTTTCCTATCGTGATACAAAAGTAAAAGCTATTTTCAAAATGTCAACTCCTAATTCTGTTGTAAGGCGAGATTTCTCGGAATGGTGATATACTAGATTTATTCCAAATTTGTTAACCATTACAACACTGAACGAGATTTCTCGGAATGGTGACGTACTAGATTTATTCCAAATTTGTCAACAATTACAACACCATTCCGGTAAAACTTACATAAAAATTCGAAATTCAAATGGCTCGTCTAGTCTCCAGATACATTCAACACACTCAAAAATTTAATTGCTGGTGATCGAGTGCTTATGGCATATAACCCAGTATTACCAATTCAATTTACTAAATATCGCACGTACGATTATATTTCATCAAAATTAAAAAAATTCACAGATGCCTTTAGCTCGTTTACAACGTTACACAGCATTCTTAACTGGATATAATTATGAAGTGATTTCAAAAAGCGCCGAAAATATCAGTGCAGATTGTTTTTCCAGGGCCTCAATAAATCTAAAATTTAACATAGGAAATTATATCGATGAGAAAGTACATCTTATTTGCGCTGCTACTATCAATCAAATTTTATTCATCAATAATTGATTTTAAAGCAATCCGATTCAAAACTCAAAAAGGATTGAGTTTTAACAGCCTCTGTTAAAAGCAATTCACCACAGCTATTCTTCACACATGGGAAACCAATTGGCATCGTATTCACATTGATTATGAGGTTCCATATCAAAGATATTATTTTCTTGTAGTCATTGATGCCAGGTCGAAATGAGCAAAAGTAGGAGTATGTACAACAGCACCATCTTCATTATTAACAAAAGAAATATTGCTTTTTATATTTTCAACGCAACTATTTTTTTAAAGTGAAGAGCTTACAACTTTTTGTCCAGACAATGTTATTTTTCAAAAATTCGTTGCTCCAGGTCTAAAAATATCGAGCAACACCTCTTAAAAACAGGAAATCATCATCAGAGCAATTTTAAGAAAGATGAAATTCAATAAAGCTTCCACTCCATACATACCATCATGATGATGAAACGTGAGAGGGAGAGTTTAAGCTCGTATTACCCTGCTATTGGTATGAGGACGAGGTGTGGTAGTTAAAATAAAAAATAGACCATTCCATTGTACAATTTGGTAACGGATATAAGGTCAAAAGACATAAACTATTTACGTGCAAAAAACGTTCAAAATGGATTCCGTTCGCATACTCATATTTTCGTTTTTCGCAGATAAAAGCAAAATGAAAGAGGAATTACCTTACCCAATTTTGTCGATTTTACTACAAAAATGTGTTTGGGCAAATTTGTAAAAACTGTCAAACTGTTTTTTTTTTTTTTTCATTTGGAACTGTCATTAGGTTTGTTTTTATTTCAAAATAGAACATTTTTTAATTTCCTCTGCCAAAAAAGGAGATTTTAATTGAAGATTAATTAATAATTAAGGTTTTAAAAGAAAAATGTCTTAAGAAAGTATATTGGAAAGCAGATAAATTAAGTGGAAGCGCTCCCCCAAACACCTTCAGGCATATAGACGAACAACACATATAAATTATCGGAAGAATTCATCTCAGCGGACATGCCTAGGCTTAAATAGTCTTCGTCCTGAAGTTTAAGATTTCAAATAAAAAAAATACTAAATTGATTAAAAATTGTTTTTTATTTATTTATTTATTCTTCTTTTTTTTTTTTTTTGTTTAAAAGAAAAAACCCGAAATAAAGACAGTTGACATTTGTCTGTACAAGTCAGTTCGCTTACTTTTTAACAAGTTTTCTCTGAGAAAATATAATCTTCCTCTTGATTTGACAGTTTTTACATATGCAGTATACGACGTTCGCGAACGGACCTAATAAAACCCACCTAAATCCTCATGCGATACAAATCAAACAATCCTTTTTTATGTCAGAAAATATTTTCGTGTGAGTGAGAGTACGCCACCCAAGCCACTTGTTGATTTGTTTTAATAAAATAATGCCTTGATTATTGCAATCTTTTTCTTATCTACTGCAACAGTTTGATGCCGTTTTTTCCGGTGGTAGACGATCAAATGCATGTGTAATCGATTTTACTTGATTACCAACAATAGTTTTACATTGTTTACATCCATTTCTTGAAATTTGTAAGAAATATTATCTATTATGATTTTTGTCAGCAAGCGCCAATGTTAATGGCGTTTTCGTTTGGGCCTTTTTCCGTGCTCCGGAGAAGAAAAGTGATGTAAAACCATTTATAACCTTATTTCCTCAGAAACAGAATTTTGTTGTTCGTTTTCATTTGAAAATCAAAATTGCTTTTCTGGATTTTATCTCAAAATGTTTAAACGTCAAAAAGTATTGTGTGTCAAACTAGATTTCTGTGTGCAATCGGCTGTTTTTGGGCAATTTATTATCTTTATGTGTGCAAATTGATTCACAAGCAAATATATTTGAAAAATAAAAGAAAATGTAAGCACAATTAATAAATATTTAACTATCCTCATCGAAGATAATAAAAATAATAACAATTCGGAAGAAGTTTTTAGTGTTGGTTTGGAAATGAAATCGGAGTACACAAAAACAGGCTTCTGACTGCCCAAACGAAAACACCATAAATCTGTTTTCGCAGATTTAATTTTGGTGGAGACACATAGCGCTTTCGATTGATACTTCGCTCGAAGTTAGGCAATTGGGACTCCAAAGGACCACTAACAACTTTTTTTGACTTTGAAGTCAAACACAGTCGATTGAACGAAAACAATAATCTGGTTTGACACACAATGCTATTTGACGTTTATATTTATATGGGTTAGTACATTCCAACATAAAGTCCGGAGACACATTTTGCTTCTGAAATGAAAACTAGAAGCAAAATTTTTCGTCTAAAAATGTGAAAAAAGTGGCAATGCATGCAACAGAGTATGTAATTTTTTTCTCAGGAGTGCAAAAAGAAAACAAATAGCATAAAAAATTTTTATTCTCACTTCTCCGGATTTGACAGTACTACACATTTTTTCCAAAAAATATGCGAACGGACCTAGTGCTTAAATCTGTTTCTTCCCTTACACTTCTATGTACTTATTACAGGAGATCCGATAGAGTTCCAGAACACATACAAAATCAACAGACCCGCGAAAGTAAAGCAGAAAAACATATAGTATATAATAGTAAAGTACAATAAATACCCTCTCAATTAAGTTAGAATGGCTTGTACGAATATTTTAATATAATAAGTCCTATTATGTGTTGCTACTGAACAAAAATATGTTGTGCCGAACCGTGAGTTTTACTATTAGTTGATTTTTTCACTTTGTCACTATATCTTTCATTTTTAGAAATTCTTTTTATCCAGAAATTTTGCTAACACTTCTAGAACACAAATTCCGTACAGAAATATAAATAATAAACTACGTAAATCATACTTAAAATTAGTCTCTGGAACTTGTATAGGTTCATTTATTGGGTACGACTACATTGTTAATGAATTTACATATTGTGGAGCAGTCGTTCGGTTTTTACGATCCTTGAAAGTTGCAGCCCAAATCTCTGTCGACTACTTGTTGCTGGAGCGAAAAGAAGGCTGTAAGGATTATGAAAAATTAGCTAGTAAAGTTCATTTGAAAAGCGCAAATAGGTTACTATATGCTTGTTTGCAAAATGGTGGACTCTATATAAAAGTTGGACAAGGAGTTGCTGCAATAAATCACATTTTGCCGATTGAATATACCGGAACATTATGTAAATTACAGGATCAGTGTCTGCCGTCAAAGAAAAAAGATGTGCAAAAGGTATTCCAAAACGATTTTGGCAGTTTACCTGAAGAAATATTTAAAGATTTTGACTACAAACCAATTGCATCAGCGAGTCTAGCCCAAGTTTTCCGGGCAAAGTTAAAAAGTGGAGAAGATGTAGCAGTAAAGGTAAATTGGTAAATCTTGTAAAATTATTAACCATAAACGTTGCAAAGAATATTTCTATTACAGTAAGAAGTTACACTCGTCAACATTTTTATTATTTTTTCCCATCTTTTCATAAATGTCGGCTCATACATACTTTCCATTGATTCAAAGTTTTTTATGACCTCTTTATAAAGGCTGAACTGCTTCAATGAATAGTAATATTATTTACAGCATATGTGTAAGGAAGACATTTGATGCTATTCAGGTAGCAAGTTCCGTAGAACATTTGGGCACAGTCCATCTTGTTTTTATTTTAAAAGATTTCGGGCCCGAGAAAAAATAAAAAAAAAAAACTGACAAAGGACTCAAAATGTATGGAAAGCTCTTAAAATTATTTTTTTGGAAATTCTAGGAAACGTTAAAAGAATTCAGATAATATGAAAATCAAAAAGTTACATACGTCTTGATGGCTTACATACGTTTAAATCCAAAGTCAATGAAACAGAATCATTTTGATATAAACAAACATTTCTCAAACTTTCAAGAAGTTTAGAAGTTTGATCGAGAGCCTTTTGCAAACATTTTGTGTGAGATCTTACGAAAACACTGGCTGTCAGTACCATTTATTTATATATACATGTTTATGAACACATATGTATATCTAAGTGTTAAGATAAATTATATGTTGTCTATGTGCAGATTGAACTGCAACCTGACCAGATTGTTTAAAATAAGGTAGATCCTGCTCCAGGTTTTCTTTGTTTTTGTGCCATGTTTCATTTGCTATAAGATTGGTAATAGTTTGCAGTCTCTTAGGTCGCTGTTGTCTTTTTACAGTAGAACAAGAAGCTTTTCTTGCACTAGTAAGCGTTCCAATCGCATCACAAAATAATAATAAACAAAATTAATTTAAATCGATGATAACCGTTTGCCGTCCATATATCGGGAAGTACTTGATCCAGTCCGATTCGACGTTCCGGGTCATTCATTTTATCGCTTTACTGACTTCGGCTTCAGTAAAATCCATTGTTTCCTCTTTCTCCGCGCAGTTTAGGGAATGTTACTTTGCGTTAACATTATTTTTTCCATCTACTTAAAAATAAGTTGTTCCTCCTTAGTAAGAATCTTATCCTGAATATATTTCGGAGGTCGAACCTCTCACTGATATATATATATTTTTTTTTTTTCATTGTGTCGCTATCTTAAACTAGATCGTTTGCATGTGCTTCGATATTGCACTCATTGAGACTTGATGTTAAATTCCTTTAGAAAAATTTATCCATCAAATGCAATGCACATTATTTAATTTTGAAATGAATTACAACACACAGTTCTGTATTATTTTTAAAAGAAATTTGAAATGATTTAAATGCCATCTAAATTATAAGGATAACGCTAAAAGGGTTTGTTGTTATTGATTGTAATACTCAAACAAAATTTTCCTTTTAGGTTCAATATGGTGACTTACAAAAGCGCTTTACT
Source organism: Volucella inanis (assembly GCA_907269105.1). Taxonomy (NCBI): domain Eukaryota; kingdom Metazoa; phylum Arthropoda; class Insecta; order Diptera; family Syrphidae; genus Volucella; species Volucella inanis. Next base: position 62,339,925 of record OU026155.1, read on the forward strand.
AGTGACTTGGGTACTATAATTTTCCTCCAAGATATAGTTGAATTTTTTTTTAAAAGCTATAACTTTGGTTGGATTTTGCGTGATTTGAGAAAAAATCTTACTCAGGAGCTAGATTTTATCCAAGAAGGAAAAAATTCTGAGCGATGTGCCAAAGACCTTAAAAAATTTAAGTTTTTACAAATACCAAAAGTTTACTGGGAATATACAAAACAGGTATTTTGTGTTTTAGTAACATGATATAACATACATGGTCCTATTCAATTAAAATTTCTAGAGGGTTCTAACATTAGAATGGATAGACGGTATCAAAATCACAAACAATGAGGAGCTAAAAGCTAATAAACTTCATTTAAAAGAAATTGATACGAAGCTGTTTACAATATTTTCTGAGCAGATATTCAGCTCTGGCTTCGTGCATGCTGATCCACATCCAGGAAACAGTAATTTATAACCAAACACTGTGTTTGATAACTAATTATTAGATAACATATTTATATATTTTTTTTTATTAGTTTTTGTTCGTAAGTGTAAAAAAGGCAAAACAGCAGAGCTGATTTTGCTTGATCACGGTTTATACGAAACTGTGCCAGAGGCTATACGTCGGCCATTATGCGAATTTTGGGAAGCAACGATTTTAAGAAACGAAAAACAAATGAAAGAAAGTGCCTTAAAATTAAATATTAATGGATATAAAGATTTTGCGCAAGTTTTGTTTCAAGTTCCATTCGAAATAAATGCAGGGAGGATTAAAGCAAAGTTATCTGATAGTGATATAAAGTATATGCAACAAATTGCTAAGCAAAATTTTGATAGAATCATGGAAACTCTTCGTGAAATGCCCAAAAATATGCTGTTTGTAGTCAGGTATGATATCATTTTACAATGCATTTTCACATTTATATTTGTTGCCGTAATTATAGAAATCTTAATACTATTCGGGCTATAGGCCGCCATCATGGAGATGTAGTGAACCGACCAAATGTCATTGCGCGCCACGCACAAAGATGCCTTTATACTAAGTACAATTCGTTAGTAAGTTATTTGCATTGGATTTGCAAGAGAATGCAGTTTGAAATTTGTCTAATGTAAGTTATGTGTGACGATTATTATAGGTAGATATTCAATGAAATGTTTTTCTCTTTTAGAAGAAATTCCTTCGAAATGTCGGTTTTTAATCTGTACATAAATATTTTGTATAAATTAGGACGATCAAAAATTAATTCAACACAAATACTCCGTACTAACTGAACTATCAAGATGTGACAATCGATCTTTAGCTTTTAAGGTTATTGAAGAATTTTTTTGTATTAAAGATACTATAACTTTATTTGTTTTAATTTTAATTTGCTGTAAAATGTTACGTTGTGTTTTACTCGTGTGCATTATATAACTGCATTACATTAAAAGTTTCAATAAAATAAAATGTAAAACTAAATATAGTATACGGGTACAAACTAGATGGGGTGAAAGTAACCCCAGACCGGCAGAATGCGCTCCTACTGCAAAAGAGGTTATGATGCCTTGAAGTCCGTTCATATTTAGGCAGGCATGCCAAATTTCAGTGTGATACTGTCTTTAGTTTTGTTTTGACAGCTGATTGTAGTTGACGTGTTTGGTATCATGTTGAGTATGGACAAAAACGATTTTCGTTCTCTCATAAAACATTATTTTTTGAGAGGCAAAACGGCGAAGGAAACAAGAAAAGTTGTATAAATATTATGGGGCTAATGCTCCGTCTGATTACACCGTCAAATATTGGTTTCGAGAGTTTCGTGGTGGCCGCAACTCCACTACCGATGAAATCCGCAGCGGCAGGCCCTCCGATGCGGTTACAGAGGACAGTGTCAAAAAAATATAGGGTTTTCCAATAGGAACTTGAAAACTTTGAATTTAATTTGTGAACGCAAACTAATCATCAAACTGTCACTGTCAATTTATTCAGTAAACTTAACATTTTCATTATGGTAATGAACACTAACGAGCAACGTCTGCAAATTATAAAAATTTTCTACAGACATTTGGAGTCACAAAATCATCTTCAGTGACGAAGCTCATTTTTGGCTCAATGGGTTCGTTAATAAGTAAAATATGCGTCATTGATCGGATGAAAACCCACATGTGCTTCATGAATCACCACTTCATCCACAAAAAATAACTGTTTGGTACGGTTTGCATACCGGCGGCGTTATTGCGCCATATTTTTTCGTCGACGATAACGATCGTCACGTTACTGTGAATGGTCAGCGTTGTCGCGCAATGATCACCGATTATTTTGACCCGAATTGGAAGATATGGACTTGGACGACATGTGGTTTCAACAGGATGGTGCCACAAGCCACACAGCACACGCTTCAATCGATTTATTGAAAAGTAAGTATATGAAAAAGTTATCCTCCCGCGTGTGCCGCGCATGCTCACTGCTGACCAAAAACACGAACGCAAGAGCACTTCGAAAGAGTGTTTGGACTTGCTGATACGGAATCGGGCGAACTTTTGGCGTCGATTGGTAGCTGTTGATGAAACTTGGATCCACTATTACACACCAAAGAACAGAATGAGTGCCCAGCAATGGACTGAAGCCGGCACGAGTGCTCCGAAGCGTCCGAGGGAGGTTCGATGGGTCGGAAAGTTTATGGCGTCGGTTTTCTGGGATTGTCATAGAATACTCTTCGTGGACTACTTCGAAAACGGAAAAACCACCAACAGCGAGTATTGCTGTGCATTATTGGAGTTATTGAAGGCTGAAATCGCTGCAAAACGGCCTCACATGAAGCGAAAAAAATCTTGTTTTGCAAGACAATGCACCGGCGCATTACGTATAGCAAAGCAATTGGTATCATGAATGATTGGCTAAGAGAAAAGCGCTTAAAACTTTTGAATAAACAATCGATCAAAAACCTTCCCAATACAAGGTAAACAAGTTTTTTTTCTCGATAATTCATTAAATTCATTCATTGAATTAAAAATTGCTTCTAGTTTTATTTAAATGGTTCTTTGTGAAATTTTAAAACTATTCACCATAAACAAAAAAGAAGCTATTTATGAAAATATATATATTTATACAAACAACTCGTCAGCAGTTACAGGCTTTTGTGAATTTAATGAAGTGGAATCCAGACATCATCAAAAACCTCATCAAAAAAGATTCGGAGTTTGTCTAAAAGTTTGAATAGTTTGGGATCTCCTTGGGAGGAAATATCGGAGTGGACGAAGATTTTATAAAAATTCAACTCTTAGATGGCTGACCTTTTCTTAAAGTCTTAGGCTGAGCGATTGAGCGTCGGGTGGCCATTTACTGAGCTTCATCGCTGAGTGATTAGTTGCGAAAATGCCATTGTCAAGTGCGGTTCGTTGTAGTCTTAGTTGAAAGTCGCGTTCATATTTATAGAGGTATTGTAAGAACGAGATTTGGTGTACACCCCATAAATCGAGATATCCAGACTGATTTTGGCAATACTGTCGTATGTCAGAACCATCTTTTCATTTATAATCTTTGTGGCTTTCCTGGCTGTGACGGCTTAGGATATCTGAGATCAAACTTTCCGCGCTTATTTTCTCCATAGACTTACTTCGTCGCTCAACGATGGACTAAAAATTTAAAACAGATTTGATTACAGAGCGACGTCGCTCAGGGCCTACGTGGCCACCGGTATACGATTTCATATGTTTTAATTTTTTTGCGTCGCTCGCTGAAGTATTAGTACATGCAGTATGAGCTCAGGTGTTTGAATTAAATTATTGTCAAAAGCTTTTTTTAGTAAATTTATTTAACGTTAACTAAGCATATATGCGATTAAGTGTAGTCTGTAGACGTTACTGAGTACTTTGTTTAATGCATGTTCTATTGATGTGATTAAAATTGTTCTTCATGATATGTCTTAGAGACTGTTTTGATACTTTGCCTCAAACTAGAAGTTTTAGTGTACCAATATCGAACGTGTCTTTTATCTCCACGGCGGCGTTAGAGGATTTCGAGACCGGCAGGCAATATCTTACGAAAAAAAAAAAAAATTACCCTAACATGCCTGGTATTCACGTACGTAATTTTATTTGTTTAACGTACTTCGACAAATTTATGTGCATATTTTTCATTATTAATTTGGCGTACTTCGACACATTCAAGTGCATATGTTACGCGATTAATTTACATAATTACTAAGGCATAATATAATTAATCTAATCACACAATACGTAAAGTCGGCACAATTGCTATGTCACCAATAAGATGGTCCGATTTAGATCGCAGAACGCGACATGCAGTATCTCAAGCAAACTATCAAATTCCAGAGCAATGCAAAGAACGAAGTGAAATTTAACGGTTACGAATATCACGTGGAGAACCACCTGTTGCGTTCAATACTCATCGAGCTGCATTTCATTACAACGTGGGAATTGATTAATGTGCTCATAAATCCCTTGTCATTGGATCAATGAATTTTTAAGTGTCCCTATTGTAAAGCGCTTAAATGTAAAACTGAAGCACCAGGATTGTGCTGCGCCAGTGGCACTGTGTTCATTAGTTTCCGGAGCAGAAAACAGATTCCATACATTTCTTTACTCATATCCAATAATTAAACAATTGCTTCCAAATGACAATATTTGGTGCAACGAATGTCATTGGGATAGTTTTATACCTACTTTTAAGGTACCTTATTAAAAACAGTAAACTTCTATATCATTCAGTCATTAAACACTTAACAGGCAATTAACTGTACTATATTTATATTTGCCTTTACAGATTCAAGGTCAAATATACCATCGAACAGGTTCGTTTTAATGCGCCAACAATTGATGAAGTCGTTGTTCTACAACGACGGTTCGGTTCCTTCTGTATATGTTCCTATTCTGTATATTCTTTTCAATATGCTCACAGATAAACAGTTCATCGGTCTGCAACAAGGTGCGGTAAATTCGCCGATCCTATTCAACACTTACACAAGTGGTCTGACGCAGACGACTTAATCGCGCACAGATCAGGTCCAAAGATTGAGGTCATTAATATACTTTCGCAACGTGAAAATGTGAAACAACGAGACACCAGAAAGAATTGTCGAAAGTTTTCGATCATGGGCCAGCACGGGCAGCCACTTGTTTGACGAAATGTAGTTAGATAACTTGGGATCTGGCTACATTAATATCTGTATTTTAACAAACATATAGATGTTGCTCAGGCCAGAGCCAAAGGTGATTTTGCACTTACAAAGAGACTGTATATAACAGCCAACTCGATGCGAGGGTGAAGGTGATCTGCTAAATGGCCCTTATAAGGCCCATGCTTGTATTTGGATGTCCCGTGTGGTTCAACGTGAGAGCAAGTTTATTGGAAAAGATTCGGGTGTTTGAGAGGGCTTGTCTTAGGACTTGTCTTCGCTTATACAGAACATCAGAGTCTGAGTATATAAAATTCTATCCTAATGAGGTCTTGTACAATAGGGCGAACCTAATAATTAAGTTGATTCGAAGGCACATTGCAAGGGCAATGACCTCGTCGAATAACCTGAACTCCGCGGCTTACTACCCCAATTATATGTATCACGAGAGAGTTCGCTTTGACGGCGTTATTCCTCTAGAAGCGTTCCTCTACCTAGATGAAATTATCTGATCCAGAATAGATTAGCGGTGCCGTTAATCTTCCACGTCGCTCGAACAGCTGCAGACAGGCGACTCGACTACAACAGAGACATCGCACACGGCAGTGCGGAGCGTCTCCGGTTCAGTAGGTCGGTGGGGAGTCGCGACATAAGGGATGTAAGATTTTGGTGGGTTGTTGAAGGAGGGAAATCTACGTCGCCGAATTCCTCTAGTGCAGGGTAGCTCCATTAAGGAGCAGAGTTGGTCAGGCTATTTTTTATCCGTGTACGCCTTGCATAGCTTTAGGTAGAATTAAGTTAGATTTAAGGAAAAAAAAATTAAAAAATCAAAAAAAAAAAGAACAAAAGAGATGGAAACTTCTGTTTTTAAAATAAGGAGTACCTGTACAAGAAAACCAAAAAATATGATAATCTAAAGGTAGTTAAAGTAGGCTGAGTAGGCTAAGATTTATTTATTTATATTTTTTCCTTAAGGTAGTTTGTAAGTTTTTAATTTTTAGTTTCAGTTTAAGTTTTAACTAAATAACAAAAAGAAGATCCATGTACTAAGCTTCTTTTTTAAACAAAATTTTTTCTTAGTTTTAATTAATTAATATTAAATTTAACAATATGAAGTAAATATGTACTGTTACGTCGAAAAACATAGGTTAAAATATGTTTAACTTAAAGTGATCGCATGGGGCGAGTAAGTTATAATAAGATAATTTTAAGTTACTTAAGCTAATTTTTAAGCATGGGAACTCAGTACCTGTCCACAGTCGGAACACATGGTGTACAATGGACAACAATTTTGAGTCTGCGTGCTACCGAAAAAGATGTTGCGAATTTATCTTTATCTTTTAAATAAAAAAAAATATATATATATATGTCGGAAGTTCGTAACATATGCACGAATATGCTCAGGATACCATTTCATATGTTTGGCATTATGGCACACCAGATTTGTTTATTACGTTTGCGTGCAATCCGCATGTGCAGAAATTTGACGAGAATTATTCCCTGGTCAATCACCCATCGATCTCCATGACATTATTGCAAGAATTTTCGAACAAAAATTTAAATCACTTATGGATTTCATTGTTAAACATTGCATGTTTGGTAAGCGCGCTGCTGGATGCATTCGATAGAGTGGCAAAAACTCGGATTGCCGCATGCGTATGTACTCATTGGGTTAGTTTACAAGATCAAACCAAATGAAATTGATGATGTCATAGCGGAAATTCCCGATAATGAAGGAAGTCCAGTGTTGCATGATGTAGTTAAAAAAAAAACATAATTCATGGTCCTTTTGAAACATTTAATCCCAATGATCCATGTATGGTCGACGAAAAATGTTTAAAACGCTAACCACGCAAATCAGTAGCAGAAACCATTACTGGAAATGATGGTTATCCACTGTACTGCCGCCGATCGACTGCAGTCAATGGGAGATCAACTATTGTCAAAGTGAATCAACAGGATATTGTAGTTCATAATAGTTGGGTGGCTCCATTTTGCCCATTACTCTCAAAGACATTTACAGTGCACATAAATGTTGAATATTGCCACTTAATAAAATCCTTTAAATTTATTTGCAAGTATGTCAACAAAGGTTGTGACATGGCTGTGTTTGAATTTAGTGCAACAAATTCCACTGATGGAGTCACTCAATTACAAATGGGTCGCTATGTTAGCAGTAACGAAGCAATGCGGCGCATTTATTTATTTGCCATACATGAAAGACATCAAACTGTTGTTCACTTGGCTGTACATTTGGAAAATCTTCAAAGAGTACATTTAACTGCAGAAAACGCAATTTAACTTGTTGACAGGCCGCCATCTACAATATTGACCAGCATTTTTGAATTGTGCCAGAATGATGACTTTGCTTAGACACTGCTTTACTCCGAAACGCCAAAATATTATACCTGGAATCAATCGTCCACGAAATTCCAACGACGGAACTCAGGAAAACTCAGTTTTAGGTTAACCACAAGTATTTTCCACTGATGCACTGGGGCTCCTTTACGCAGTCCATCCGAGCAAAGACGAATGTTTTTATTTGAGCTTACTGTTAGTCAATGATCGTGGCCCAACATCATTCAAACATCTACCAACTGTTAATGGTGAATTGTGTGGCACATATATATAGGGTTTTCTAATAACGACTTGAGAACTTTTTTTTTTAAATAAAAGGCAAACCATTTGAGATATTTCAAAAACTTTATTATTGGCTTGAAGTACAATCAAAACATTTATGAATGGAACTCGACTTCGTTCATATGGCCACAGCGGGCACGTTTGCAGCGTGATTCTTTCGACCCAATTTTAAACGACTTGTCCACACATTTCGGCCGAAACGGCCGCTATTTCGCGTTTAATGTTAGCTCTGAGCTCTTCCAACGTCGTTGGCGTATTGACTTAAGCCAATGATTTAATGTAGCCCCACAGAAAATAGTCAAGACTGGCCCACGTCTTGAGATAACACGCTCACCATACTTATTCTTCAATAAATCGTGTGCTGTGTGGCTTGTGGCACCATCCTGTTGAAACCACATGTCGTCCAAGTTCATATCTTCCAATTCGGGCCAAAAATAATCGGTGATCATGGCGCGATAACCCTGACCATTCACAGTAACGTGACGATCGTTATCGTCGACGAAAAAATATGGCGCAATAAGGCCGGCTTGCAAACCGCACCAAAAAGTTATTTCTTATGGATGAAGTGGTGATTCATGAAGCACATGTGGATTTTCACCCGATCAATGACGTATATTTTGCTTATTAACGAACTCATTGAGCCAAAAATGAGCACCGTCACTGAAGATGATTTTGTGACTCCGAATATCTGTAGAAAATATTATAATTTGCAGACGTTGCTCGTTAGTGTACTTTACCATGATGAAAATGTTGAGCTTACTGAATAAATTGCCAGTGACAGTTTGATGATTAGTGAAAGAGTGCGTTCACAAATTAAATTCAAAGTTGTCAAGTCCCTATTGGAAAGCCTTATAGAAGCCTGTCAACGTTTGGGATTGCTAGAGAATGACAGTCATTGGGATCAGACGTTCAGAGACGCTGTCATTTCGTCAAATGCTAAATAAATGCGAACGTTGTTTTCAATAATCCTTTCCACATGCTTTCCATCAACGCCCATTGATTTGTGAAACCAATACATATATCGCATGTCTGATTAAATTTCAAATAAGATGCATATTAGAACATCAAATCCAGGTATAGAAATGAGCGAGGAAATTCACAATAAAGCATTAATTTAAATTGAGGACATGTTTTTAATGCTTACCAACAAAGTATTAATTCAATTAGGAATGACAGCATCAATCGCCCAATGCACAACACACTTGATCAAGATTTGAAACGCGAAACAATACAATTTGGAGGCATTGACAGAAGCAGTTCATATATGTTCCTCTGTTGAATCAGAAACAGAAATATGCGTACGATATGCTCTTGAAACGATGGTGAGCGATGGAACTTGAGGAATTTTGTTCTTGAATGCTACCGGAGGAACTGGAAAAACATTTTTGATATCATTGATTTTGTCAACGAATCGATCGCAAAATGGAATTGGTAGATTACGCTCTGTTTACCGTGCTTTCCACGTTCAAAAATCTGGAGAAGAGTATGCGAGGGAGAGAAAGAAAACGACTTTTGTTTAAAACGTTATAATAATTTTCATTCAATTTCATATAGTTAAAGGCCAGCTGTGTTACCAAGGATTGCGACCTTTACTATTTCGTTTTTTTGTATTTGATTATTTAAAGACTTTATAGTACAATAAAAACCGTTGTGTAACCAAGGGCTGTGACCTTTATTGTTTGGAGTAATTGTCAATCTCTGATTTTGTCCTTCCTAACCACTACCTTTTATACTTTGCCTTTTATATAATTTATATAAATTATAGGCAGTAGCATCAGTACAAAATAATTCCCACTTTATTTTTCTTTATTAATTTAGATTACCGGTTCGATCGTCCCAAGTGTCCCAGTTAGTCACCCTTTCGCTCGTACGATCGGTTGGTAATTTGATCTATTTAGGCATGCTGCGTAAGGTCAACGATACTTTTTGTCTGCACTCCTTCGGAGTAAATACATTTGAAGTGGTTATAAGTGTTTGTCATTGTGGAGTCGGCATTTTGTCTTTGACCTGTATTGCGCGCTTCGGGGTGAATGCATGCAAAGTAGATTCTCCACTGGTTATAACGTTGGTATGGAAATCACTTGTTCTGGACTTTGTGACTCGTTTCTGGGTATGAATTATGATTCACTTATGTGTTTCGATTATGGGTATGAATTATAATGTACTTGTTGCTATTGGAAGATGCAAGTGTTGCTTATGGGGTGGGAATATAGTAGTCTAGCGGAGTACTACACCCCATACACCTAATATAAAGAAAATAACTACCTTGAAAAGGTTAATTTTCTGAAAAAGTAGCAGTGGGTGTGAAGGTTTACAAAAGTTTTTCTTAGTTCCTAGCATTACATTATTGGATTACATGTTCCATTTGAGATTTAAGTCTCTAGCATTAGATTACATGATTCACTTGATTGATTCGATTTCTTTTTTTTATGTACATTAATGTCATTTAATACCATATATTGGATAGATTTTTGTGAGTTTCTAGTATTTACATAATTGAATATTTTAATTACTATACATGATAAGATTTTTTTTTTTTGATTTGATTTAATAGATTTTTCTTAGTTTCTACCATTGAACATTTTAGTTACATTTATTTGGTTAGATTTTTTATTTTTATTTTTACATTGATTTGATTTAATACATTGGATTGATTGAATATTTTAATTACATGATAAGGTTTGTTTTAATTTTTTTTTTCATTTACATTAGGTAATTTGCTATCATTGGCGATATATATATATATATATATATGAATTATATATATATTTCTTTTAGGGAGGAAAAATTGTTTGATTCTCTTTTTTTTTTAATCTGAGAATAGGATAAAGGTTGGTACTTCGTTAATTGAATTTTTATTATTGATTTTGATAGTTCTTTCGTTTGACTCATGTTTGAGTTTGTATGATTTGTATTGTTTGCGGAAGGCCATTGTTAATATTATTGCAATTATTGATTAGATTAGGATGTAGTGGTGAGCATTGTTTTTGTCTATGGGAAAATGATTTGATTCTTCTATTTTTAGTTATTTTATTAAGCTGGAGACGAGCAATAACTCATTTTGGCTTGAGTACCTTACTATTGCTGTTTTCGAGAAGTTCAAGGGGTTAATGGACAAGTTGGGTAGGAATTTTGAGATGTTCAGGAGAGAAATGAAGCAGTTTTAAATAATTAACGTAGTAACAACGTCCTGACAATATTATTATTGCAGGTTCTTGGAGGGTGTAAACGGTCATATTATTTTGGTACATTTCGTTTGCCACATGTGGTTCAAATGACGAAAATAACCATCTTTTAGGTTGATGCATTTGTATCCATACGGTAGTTACATTTGCTTGATTGATTATACACGATTTGTGAAGGTTGGTCTTTCCAATAAAGAGTTGGACTTCACATAAAGGATTAGATGTGTAAATGTCGAATAAAGGGTGTGTTATGGGACATAGGAAGTTATCGTTCTAGTTTTTACAGGTATTAAGTTCGTTTAGGCTCAATGGGGAAAAATTTTTTCTTTTATGATCAATAATAATGCACTTGTTTGTGGGCTGTAGGTATAAAAATTGCTTTGGTATTTCATTTGAAAATTTGGAAATTGTCTATTAGAGACAGAGGTATCTTGAACTGAGGAGATTTGGATTTCAGGATCTCCACGTCAGGTGAGTCTATTAAGGGCAATACTATGACCTGTTCGTGCAGGACGAGACTGGAAAGAACTGGAAAGAACGAGACTGGTGGGTTAAGGCATATAACTTGCGAAGATTCACCGTTTTTGTTTTGGCTACGGATAGTTACAAGTACAGTGTGTTGCTCTACACTTTCTTGCCCGATTGGTAGGCGACTTAATGCGTGTGCGTTTGAATTGCTTTTTCCCGCTTTGTAAATAATTTGATACTCGTATTCGTCGAGTAGAATTCCCCAGCGCGTCAGTCTTGACATTGGATCTTTAAGATTCATAAGCTACTGCAAGGGCTTGTGGTCTCTACAGATTTTAAACTTGCGCCTGTGTATATATGGACGGAACTGTTTGACGGCGTTTACTATTACTATTGTAGAGAAGTTTTTGATGAATCTCCTGTAGTAACCTACGAATCCTAAGAACGATTTTATTCCCTTTACAGACTTAGGTATGGGGAATGTTTTGGTCGCTTTTATTTATTCGGGATCTGGTTTGAGGTCATGTTCTGAGATGATATGACCCAAATACATCGATTCTTTCTTTAAGAAGTTATATTTGTTGGGCTGGAGGTTTAAATTATTTTGACTTAAACGATTAAAGACTCGAATTAATTTGGCGTTGTGATCTTCCAAATCGTAACCGTACAAAACGATGTCGCCGACATACACAAAACAGTCGAATCCTTGTAGACCCGTCTGTACAGTACTCATAAGTGATTAAGCTCAGACGTACTTAAATTTCGCTCCGCTTATTTATTTTCATTTAATTTGTTCCTGCCTAACTTGCAATAATTTGCACAAGCTATTTCTCGGTCATTGCCTTTGTTGTTGTATTCTGCCTAATAACCCAATTCTCATTCACCGCCCTTTGTGTACATTTTCAACTATTTTGCTGACTCGATTTGTTTATTGAGTAAAAGTGCCTAATAATATCAAAGTTAACCCAATTCTCATTCACCACCTTTTGCGTAAATTTTCAACTGACCTACCCTAACTTCGTCGTCATCATGTCTGAATTATGTGGAAGTGCAAATTGCTTCTTAGCAAATGATCCAAATGTTGTTATGGTGATCTGCAGCGGTCTTTGTTGCAAGTCGTTTCACGCCCTATGCATTGGCTTGAGTAAGAGATCCATCGCGTATTTAAAGGACTTTAAAAACAACTTTTTGTTCTATTGTGATGAGTGCAAGGACATCACTCCGTCCCACATCTTGCTTGCTATTAAGTGTCTCAGTGATTCGGTCAACAATTTTACGGCGGAAAACAACCAAATCGATTCAAAATCAATTCACCAATTCATATGATGACATTTTAAAAACAGGCGAAGACTTATCAATTTCCCTCGAACAATCTGCAAGCTATAATAAGAGTCAATTTAGAAACTTATGTATGCAGTTGGCTCAAAATAGTGATTTAATTAAACGAAATGATAAACACGAAATTAGTGAAGATTTAAAAAATTGTATATCCCATAGTGTTAAATCCATAATTAAATCGTACATCCCCACAATAACAGACTCTTTAAGTTCTCTACGGTCTTCCCTTGATTTTCATCTCCAAAGTACGTCCCGAGGCAGCGTTCCCTCTCCGCCAAATAATGATCAGTTGCTCATAAACATCATGTACCAAATGAGTGATTTAAGCAACGAGATAACCGAATCACGCGCGCTTTTAAACGAAATTGCTGATCACATCAGGATAGCTTCCAGTAAAATCGACGATATACCGGTACAATCCCAGGCTCTACCGACTGCATCATACAACACCTCGATTCTGACTTAGATGCTTGAATCTGTAATAATGGAACCTCCAAGAACTCCTGAGTCATCATCTCCTCCACCTCAACCCGCTCCGGAAATTGATCCAACTACACCAACTCCTGAACCTACAATCACACGATTAGGCACCTTATGGACACTTTCGGAGTGGAACAAGAGAATCAAAAAGTTGAACAATTCCACCAAAGCCGAATCGGTTGCCTTTGTAATAAGAGGTACACATCTCGATCGAGCTAGGCTAACTAGTCTCTTCAAATCTAAATTTAAAATTGATGTCATCAACTGCCGTAAGATCTCCACCAACACCCTCAAAGTAAGAATTCCATTAAAATATGAATGGATGTTCATCAACCCTGCTTCCGACGTTATCAATCTAGGTGGAATAACCATGGAAAGATTAAAACCAAATAGAGGAAACAACAAACATTGTAAGGATACTACCTTTAAGTCCAGTAATTCAAATTCCACTTAACCTAGAAAACAGCAGTCTAACCCTTTACCGAAGCCCAACTCACACAAAAAAAAATCCGAAGCCTAACAAAAAAGCTCCTGATCCAGACATACCCTAACTTTACTCGCTCCCATATTTTAAATCCCTTCCCATCTTCTAAGCTAGAATCCCACCCTCATACCACACCACCTTCTTTTTTAGACCCCATACTTCCTCCAAAGGCAAAGTTAACCAAGCACCTTATCGATTCAAGGGAAGATGGCCGGTATGTTCGTTTATATATCGTATAGATGGTATAACGAAAACCAATGCAATCGTTTCCATTCTGCAAGAAGGCCTTCCCACTAATCACAATGATCAGCGGCAACTTTTTATACATTATCCTGATGACGTGGCTAATGATCTCTCTTCTTTTGCGTCTCACGTAAGTTCCAAACGCATACTATACCTCCAAATGTGAGAGGATTACGAACTAAGATATCTGCTATATATCTTAATTCGCAGATACTGCCCTACGAAATTTTTGCACTCACAGAAACCAATCTCACCCCTAATATTAAGAATAATGAATTATTTTCCCAAGACTTTGATTTACACCGTGACGATGGTCTAGATAAAGAGGAAAATTTATATGGCAGTGGGGTATTTCTAGCTATACACTCTCGTCTCGAGTCTAAACCCTTTAAAAAATCGTCCACTGCGTTCTTTTAATTTGTTTGCGCTAGAATTCCTATTCGCAAGCGCAACCTATATATTTGCTGCTGCTATATTCGCCCCTCTCAACCAATTCAAGGTTACCAGCTAGCTGTTGATGCAATCGACAGCATTTTTAATGTTGATGATCCCAACGACGTAGTTGGGTACAGACTCTGGTCTGTATTAATTAAGTGGTGTCACCAATAACATAATAGCATCGTTTTAGAAAGCAGACATCTTCTTTCAAAGTTGGATAGTTACCACCCTCCCCTTTCACTTACGTTGGCGTATGGCAACGGTCTTAATCGCGTTTCTTATGATTATTCTTACAGTTTTAGTTTTCAGAGGGCTAACTACGCCAAACTGAATAACTTCATCAGTATGGCCAATTTTGACTTTCTTTACGATAATCCCAACCTCACGGTTAAATATGCTTTCGCATCCTTTTATACCGAAATTTTCAAATATCTCTCCCAATCTGTGCCTTTTTTACAAAAAAAGAATCCCTCATTATCACCACCCTGGTATAATAAAGAACTGCGATCTCTTCGTAATAAGAGAAATAAGCTCTGGCGTACTTAATTAATATCGCGATCCGACATCGATTTCTATTACTACCAGTCTGCTTAAATAAATTTCTCTGTACTTTGTCAAACTCTATATGACAACTATTTAAACCAAATGGACCACACACTCATTTCCGACCCCAAGCGATTTTTTCAGTTCATCAAAACTAAAAGTAAATCGGATAACTACCCATCATCTTTGAATTTTTTAGATAAGTCCTCGGGCGATCCCCAAATTATGACAAATATCTTCGCAATTTTTTTTAGCCAAGCGTTCACCACCCATTCCAAAGAGCCAGACCACTCTTACTTTTCCTACTTAAATAGCTGCCCACAAACAACTTTGGAATCTGTGTCTATAAATTTAGAGCATAGATCTTCCCCCTATATTTTTAAAGAAATGTGAAATGCACCTAGCCCAACCTCATACAGCTCTCTTTCAGCTTTCTATCACCCAGGGATTATTTCCTTTGACCTGTAAAAGGTCATTTATTATTCCCCTATATAAAAAAGGCCGTAAAGATGATATTTCCAACCATCGACCAATTGCTAAGCTGTCCTGCATACCTAAGCTTTTCGAGAGCATCATTTATGACATAATGCTTTTCCATTGTTTCCCAAAACCAGCACGGATTTCTCAAAAGTAGATCTACGACCACCAACTTAACGGAATTCGTATCAAGCACTTTATGTGCACTGGAATCTGGAAATGAAGTTGATGTGATTGCCACCGATTTCAGCAAAGCCTTTGATAGGATTTCACATGATATAATCCTTCTGAAATTAAAAGCTCTTGGTTTCCAAATAAACTTTATAACATGGGTTCAATCATATTTAAATCAAAGACAGCACTATGTTTTATTTAGGTCCATGATTTCTGATCCAATTAAAGCCTCCTCTGGTGTCCCTAAAGGCAGCCACCTTGGCCCCTTACTATTTATTTTGGCCATTAATGATGTTAATTGCATTATTAAAAATTCATTCATATCTGTTTACGCAGACGATATAAAAATCTTTGGATATATATCCTCTTCCTCAGACAGCCTACCACTGCAGGAAGATCTTGATAGATTTTGTATATGGTGTCAGAAGAATTTTCTTGAGCTTAACGTCAATAAGTGTCAGGCTATAACGTATTCCCGTAAGCGGTCCCCTTCTTCACCTCGCTCTTATCTAATCTTTAATCTGCATGTTCCCTTAGTGAATGAGTTACGTGATTGAGGTGTTATCTGTGATAAGGAACTCAATTTCCGTTGTCACATTGATAACATAATAAAGAAAGCCTACTCTGTCATTGGCGCTGGTCTAAGGAGTTTTCCAATCCTTATGTTACCAAATCTCTTTACATAACCTTTGTTAGGCCTCTTCTTGAATATGCAAGCTAAGTTTCGTCACCTTACTACAGAACACACATCCTCTGGATAGAAGCTGTTCAACGCAGGTTTTTACGATTCGCTTTACGTCGACTTCCCTGGGATGATAGCCAAAACTTACAACCTTATACTGCTGAAACTTATAAATTAACAACCCTTTTCTATACGTCGAAAAGTTGCCGACATTCTCTTTATTCATCAAATTTTAGTTGGTAATATCGATTGTCCTTCTTTACTTCGACTTTTTTCTTTTAATACCAACCCACGCAATTTTAGGTCTGTGCCACTTTTCCGGCTCAATCTTCACCGAACGAATTACGAACACTTGGAGCCAATGTCTAGAATGCCTTATGAAGTTAACGATATTCTGCCTCTCTTCGACTACCATCTCACCAAACTCTCTCTTAAAAACACTCTTCTTTCCACCTATGCCTCACGTCCTAAATTTTTTTTAACCGCTCCCACCCTTTACTTTTTATCTTTAGTTTTAATTGAAAAATTGTTAGTTCTAAGAATAAGTTTGCAACAAGCGTTAATAAATTAAATTAAAATTAATAAATTCATCAGACGTTAAAAGGTTGCTAGGGCGTTTCTCAGGCCAAATGGCATACGATTGTACTCGTAATGTCCATAAGGGGTACTGAATGCCGTTTTACTCCTATCTTCTTCGTTCATATGGATTTGATGAAATTCGTTTGCCCTGCCAAGTTGGTCCAGTATATCCGTGATATTGGGTAGTGGGTATGCATCGACAATCGTCAATTCGTTTAGGCTTCGAAAATCAACCACTACTCTCCAACGCTTGTTGCCTTCCTTGTCCGGTTTCTTGGGAACCAGAAGCAAAGGAGAGTTCCACGGGCTTGCATTAGGCTGGATTATTCCTTCCTGTAGCATTTCCTTTACCTGTCTATGGATATCGTGCAGGTTTCACGTATAATGGGGACTTGTATTGGTCAGTTATGATTCTATGACTTAAGGCTTTTGTAAACGAGAGTTTTTCGTTATTGAGAGTTATTGAACTTTCTGAAAGTTTTGAACACCGTTTCTTTTTCTTCCCGGTTTCAATGATCCAGGTCTATGACTGACTTGAGTTTGTCTAGTCTGCCTTTGATCTTGTCGTTGGGTTTATCAGTTACCAAGCTAAAATTGGCCAGGGTGTCCCACTCGATATTAATGTCTTCCGTGTTTAGAAGTATTTCCTTGTCTAAGGCATTCATCATTAAAACTTTAATGTTCGCATTGTTGGCTCGGGTCAGGCTCTCGCCGAGATAAATGCCTAGAAGAACTTGCTTTTTATGAATTAATACGTCCCTTTGGTTTATATTATTGAAATGAATTTTTATTTTTTGTTGAGACCGGAGTTTCAGCCTCATTGTTCGACTGGTAACCCTGTGTTTTCGTTACGGGTATCCCACCGCTGCCACTAATTGTAAGTGGCGTTCAAAAATCCGGAGAAGAGTATACGAGAGGAGAGAAAGAAAAAGACATTTGTTTAAAATGTTATAATAATGTTCATTTATTTTCATATAGTTAAAAGCCCGCTGTGTTACTAAGGGCTGCGACCTTTACTATTTCGATTTTTTTTATTTGATTATTTAAAGAATTTATAGTACAATAAAGGCCCGATGTGTAACCAAGAGTTGCGACCTTGGTCCCAGTTAGTTACCCTTTCGTTCGTAAGTTCGGTTGGTAATTTGATCTATTTATTGTACAACTGCACGCTGTTTAAGTGCAACGACACTTACTGCCTGCATGAATGTATGAAATATGATGTACTTGTTGCTTTTGTAGGGGAGTACTATAGGATTGCACTTGCCCTTGCTTCTTCAGGAATTGCAGTTACATTCTTGAAAGATGGTCGAAAAGCTTATTCGGCACTCAAGTTGCTATTGAACATGCAAATAAATGAAACTAAAACTTGCAACATTTCGAAGAACTCTGCAATGGCCAAAGTGTTACAGCAATGCAAATTGATTATTTGGGATGAATGTACAATGGCTCATAAAAAATCCTTGGAGACATTAGACGATGCAAGATTTATGAAACAATCAAAACCGGTTTGATGGTGCAATGATTCTTTTGGCAGGTGATTTTCGTCAAACATTACCTATGTTTCAAGGATCAACGCCAGCCGATGAATTTAATGCAAATCTAAAGTCATCCATTTTACGGAAATATGTTAAAACACTCAAATTAACTATGAATATGCGTGTTGAGATGCAGAAAGACCAATCTGGAGAAGATTTTTTTTTTTTCAAAACAATTGCTTTACATTGGCAATGGCAAAATCTCTGTTGACACTTCGTATGGATGTATTACATCAGTGTCGATTTTTGTCACTTCACCAAATGAAAGACTGAACTCATCGAGAAGGTGTTCCCTAACATTGCTCAAAATTACAAGAATCATGTTTGGTTGAGCGAACGTGCTATATTGGCTGCAATAAACGTTGATGTCAACGAAACGAATTTCCAAATTCAAAATAAAATTCCTGACGTACTGGTTACCTCTAAATAAGTTGATTCCGTTACCAGCCAAGATGATGTCGTTCACTATTAAACGGAATTTTTTAACTAACTGGAATTGCCCAAATAACCGTCTCAAATTAGATCGGCAGTCATTATTTTGCAAAATGTCAACCAACCACGTCTTTGTAATGGTAATCGGCTTGAGGTGAAGAAACTAATGTACAACGTCATCGAAGCTACAATTCTTAAGGGGAAATTCTTAGAGGGAAATACAAAGGACAAGGTGTTTTAATGCCACGCATTCCGATGATTTCAACCAACATGCCATTTGACTTGAAACGGTTGAAATTTCCAGTGCGACTTGGATTCGCAATGTCGATAAATAAAACGCAAGGCCAGTCGTTTAGTGTTTGTGGCATTAATCTGGAAAATCCATGCTTTTACATCGTCAATTATATGTCGCATATTCCCGTGTCGGAAAATCATCACAATTATTTCTTTTCGCGCCAAACAACAAAACAAAAAATGTTGCCTACAAATAGACAAAATGGTAACATTCAAGGAGTAAATAAATTTTTTTTTCATAGTTGAGTTATTGTATTGTAACTTCAGATTTTAATTATTGACCGACAGAATATTGATTCATTTTTATATATTCCAGAAAGATACATTTGCTTAACATAACATTTTCACTTAATTTTAAAAATTTACCTTTTTTCTTCTTCATATCTCATCCAACTGAACAGTCTTGACTAGACAGAACAAAGTCTGTCGGTCAGCTAGTATTCAATAAAAAAGAGCAAGAAGCTACTGGAGGACGACCGTTCAAACGAAACGTTTTAACTGAAAGCGATGAAGCAGTATTAAGATTTCTTACTTTAAATGCTGAAAAAGTATTTGGATCCTGTCAAGCGATGCAAATGGCGACACAAAATCCCTATACTTCATCATCCATACATTCTTCAAATGAAACAATGAATAAAACAGCATCAACATCAAATAAGAAAACTTCAGATTAATTATATTTTATTGGATTCCTGTTCATCACCGTCATCATTACTAGCTTTGAATCCAATAAAATGCCAAGTACTTCCGATATCAAACAAGTCTTTTCAGATAAGCCTAGTTCCTGATGTTTGCTTAGCCAGTAGTAAGATTAGGTTAGTTGAGGCGGCTACACGTCTTGGTATCACCATAAACCGAAAGCTTTCTGGGTATAACCATGTTAATATCGTTTTTCGTCGCGTATACGGATGCTTAAGTAAATTTTGGATTTCAGCCAGCTATACCCCCTGGAATACTCGCCGGAGACTAGTGCTCACTCTCATAATTCCCATTATTTCATATGCCGCAGCTGTCTACAGTGACCTTGACTCACTATCTTTTCGCAAGCTCCAGGTTGCTTATAATAACGCTGTTCGGTATGTTTATGTAAGACAACGATACGATAGAATCTCGGTATTCTCATGTCAGTTTCTTGGCTGTACATTGAGAAAATATCTTGATTTCAGAAATTGCATATTTCTACATCAAATTATAAACACAAAGCAACCCCCTTACCTTTACTCTAAATTGGAATTTTCCCTTTCCAGAAGAACTTTCAACATTAGCACTCAGCATTGCAAATACCTCAATTCATCGTGTTTATTTTTCATTTAAGCTATTAGACTATGGAATAACTAACCGTCTCATATAAAGTACTTGTCAAATACTGCTAGCTTCAAAACTGTCTTGTATGTGTACTTTTCCTCTTAACTTATCTTTTTGCTATCAACTCTATCTCAGTCTTTCTCCAATTTCTCAACTATTTCATTTCCTCTCCCTTCCTTTAGTATTTTACTTTATTATTATCATTATAATTGCTATTAAAATTTATCATTTTTTAATTTGTTTGTTATACTTTTTCTCTTTCCTGTTAAAAATTAACATTTATTTATTACATAGTACTATAAGAGACAATGTCTTAATGTACAAATTGGTTATTGTAATAAATTGAATTGAATTGAATTGAATTCCTATCTTGTCCATAGCAGAAGCTACCAATCGCAATGACTGGTAAGTCGAGTCATTTAATCGCGTTTTTGTTTGGGATTTTTTTGTGTTCCAGAGCACAAGAGGGACAAAACCTTTTCCTCACATTTTCTTTAGAAACAAAATTTTGCTTCATGTTTACATTTCAGAATTAAAATTTTCTCCTGGATTTTATGTCAAAATGTAAATACTAACTAAATGTACTGGATTTATGTTTTCGTGCAATCGGCTGTGCTTAGCCAATTTATTATTCTGAGTATTCAAATTGATTTACAAGCAAATATATTTAAAAAATAAAAGTCCTAGGAAGTTTTTTGTGTTCTACTGGAATCAAAATTGCAGTAAAAAAAGAGTCTTCGAGCAGCCCAAACGAAAACACCAACGAAATTTTAACGACTTTGGTAATAGGGTAAATAAACGTTGAAGAAATTAAGTGGTTAAATATCGGAAAAATGCCCGCTATTTGAAAGTGCAGACGAAAGCGTACAAAATGTATTACTACGGAACGGAACAAAATTAGTTGAACTCCTAGATAAAATCTTAAACGCATCAACAATTCAGAGGTCACAGGGAAAACCGCCTAAGTCGACTTTCCTTACTTTTTCAAGAGACGTGTTTGAAATTTTAAATGGATGTATTGAGTTACGAGATTGCGTTTATGGCGAAGCGACTACGCGTTCTTAAGCGGCACCGCTCACAGCGATTGAGTGTTTATGACCAAGCTATTTCGCCTAATTTCATTTGTGTTTAGACCCTGACAAAGTGCTAAATGAGGTTCTTATTTTTATAGAAAAGCAATTATGTACTACATTAAGTACATTTGAAGACCTCAGAAATATGGACCGGATTTCAAGGGTATCTAATTAATAAAGAAATTAAAAAAATATTGTCATATTATCGCATGTACAGAGGAACTTTAAATTACCTTGGAAATGATATTTACACAGATACAAAAGAACTAGGCCTTTACGAAAGAAAAAATAATTTCCTTACTTTTCCTCTAAAACCCATTTTCATTGAACTTGCTCCCAAATTGTCTAACTAATATTTTATTGTGGCATACAGAATGACAAAGATTCTACAAACTTTATTTTTCGCACACAATTTCTTTGCATTTATCCGTAATGTACTAGGAATTCGCCAAACTGATTTGAAATAATTTAATTGCGCCTCTTAACACTTCTATATGTATGCATGTATTTAAATATTTAAATCGCTGGTATTGAAACGCATCACGTCGGGTGATGCGAATTCGGTTCGCTGTAAGCGCAACCTTAATTATTAATTAATTTCCTACGAATGTTAGCGACAAAAAAATTTAGTGCATATAGATTTTGATATCCTAAATGTAATCAACAATGTGAGTTGATGTAGCGATTTTTAATTGTGACCACAAAATTAGCGACCGACTAATGAACAGAATATTTCCATCGACCGTGAGTAATCGAAAAAATAAATATTTTTGCTTGCGTCAACGACATTTTAAAAGGTAAAGGTCAGTTAAAATCTTCAAAAAATTTCTTGTAATACAACAATCTGTAAAAGTTTCTAGTCGACCAATATTTTAAAAGTATTCAAGAATAACCAATCGACCTTTTACTATTGCATTTCATGTCTATCTGTTCCTGCCAGATGTTTGTAACAATTTGTAAAAGAGAATATTTTACTTAAATTTGAGAAGGATGAATTCTCTCCTAAACCCAAAAATCTCGGGGGAATGTTTTTTTTTTTTTTGTATAATATGTTTAAAACGTCAAAAATAACAATTAAAACAAAAAAGGGATTGCAAAGCAATATCAATATATCTGCTTTATAGATATAATATGTTTAAAATGAGTTCTCTTTTATGACGCCTACTAAAATTCTCTTCAATATGAAGCTCTTTTTTGTTCATATCCAAGTCTTCTTTTCAGTTAATTTCTATGAAATTGTTGTAATCCACGACAAATTTACACATTTACAAGTTTGACAGTTCTTTCAAAATTTAATTGATTTGTTGATTTTTTGCACAAAGCAAAACCTCGTGTAGAAAATTGCAACAATTTGTAGCGTGGAAAAACGAATTATTTTTCACGAGAACAAGTTTTTTTTTATAAATTTGCATATTAAAAAAGTCATCAAAATAAAAACATCAAAACTTTTCAGAACTTTTTTCCAATTTCAAAATATGCGGTCATAATGGGACACCCTTTAAAATAAAACTCATTAAACGAATATTACATCAATAAAGTAGTAATAATTACCAATCAAATAAAAATCACTTTTGAAATTTTACATACATTTTCCAGCGAGATTTTGGTTTTAAGGGAATATTTATCTCTACATCTCAAACTTAACCAAGGAATTATCTTTTACAATTTGTTGCAAAAATCTATCGGGAACTGACCAAATGTCATCGCCTGTATTCTGTGAGCGTATGTATCTAGGTATGCGACTTCTATACGGTTGTAATATTTACGTTTATAGAAGAGCATAGAAAGGATAAGATATCAGAATACCGAAACAAACAAAACTAATAAAAGGAAAGAACGGATCGTGGGTATGGATATTTGGAGGTAAATGGAATAGAAAGAGAAGGAATAGCCGAGTGCGAGGAGCCTGTCATGTACCCGATGCGCGGCTTAGTTCGCTGTATGGAATCATTCTTACCCCCACTTTCAACTGTACTACTACCATAGGGTTTTCTAATAACGACTTGACAACTTTTTTCTGAAGTAAAAGACAAACCATTTGAGATATTTCAAAAACTTTATTATTGGCTTGAAGTACAATCAAAACATTTATGAATGGAACTCGACTTCGTTCATATGGCCACCGCGGGCACGTTTGCAGCGTAATTCTTTGGACCCAATTTTCAACGACTCGGCCACACCTTTCGACCGAAGCGGCCGCTATTTCGAGTTCAATGTTGGCTCTGAGCACTTCCAACGTCGTCGGCGTGTTGGCATAAACCAATGGCTTAACGTAGCCCCACAGAAAATAGTCAAGCGGCGTTAAATCGCACGAACGGGGCTGCCAATCGACTGGCCCATGTCTTGAAAGAACACGCTCACCATACTTACTCTTCAATAAATCGATTGAAGCGTGTGCTGTGTGGCTTGTGGCACCATCCTGTTGAAACCACATGTCGTCCAAGTCCATATCTTCCAATTCGGGCCAAAAATAATCGGTGATCATGGCCCAATAACGCCGCTGGCATGCAAACGGCACCAAATAGTTATTTTTTGTGGATGAAGTGGTGATTCATGAAGCATATGAGGGTTTTCACCAATGACGCATATTTTGCTTATTGACGAACCCATTGAGCCAAAAATGAGCTTCGTCACTGAAGATGATTTTGCGACTCCGAATATCTATAGAAAATTTTTATAATTTGCAGACGTTGCACGTTAGTGTACTTTACCATGAAAATATTGAGTTTACTGAATAAATTGACAGTGACAGTTCGATGATTAGTGAAAGAGTGCGTTCACAAATTAAATTCAAAGTTGTCAAGTCCCTATTGGAAAACCCTATACAAAAAAAAAAAAAAAATCATTCTGTGTTACATACCATTTTTCTCTGGTGTTATAGGCATATTGAGGATATTTGGCTGGTGTTGATTCAGCAATGTTTATTCGTGAGGATCTAAAACGATTTTCTGGAGTTCCCCTAACCAGATGTTGGACGTTGTCACCGGGACATGAGTCCCTGAGTGGGACTCAGCTTCTGATTCGACCAACCTAACCTACCTCTGAAAATTAAAAAAAACTAACACATATCTAGGCGAATGTGCATCTCAAAAATAATCAATAGATAACACCAATGTGGTTGTTCTTAAGTGCCCAATAAAGCCATTTGGCTTCAAGATTATTATTTTGGTCCCGTACCACGGGCCATCACGAAATGGCCCCAAAATCGCGAAATTCACATACTATAATTTTACACAGCATTATAAAACATAATTTTATTTTAGAAATCCATAATTTTGAAGTAGTCGATATTTACTCTCGTCTATATGCTGATTTTGCTGAACGCATTCATTGAAAAATTCGACATATCAAATCGACTGACAATAGCATATGCAGATGTCTCTCTCTTTATCCGTCTCTCTCTTTACATGTCTCATATTTAACTCAGCGGTCAGGATCAAATTGTTTAGTTATTTTTTCTGAAATTTACAAGGGATGATAACAATATAAAAAATTGCTGTTGTCTCCTACCGGGATTTGATCACAGGGAGGATGACTTGACAGAACAGTGGCCAACCATCAGGCCATCGCCACCATCTACAGTTTTATTAGATTATTTTATTGAATACGGAAAAAACAAATGGCCCCAACAAAGTTAAAATGGCCCCAACCTTTTTTTTCTCATGAACAACGCAGAACACCGTACACATTTCACTGTAAAATCTTTGTGTGGGTACAAATGATAGAACTTATTCCTTTCAATACACTCTCTTTATCCAATTTAATTACAATTACGAATTTAATCGCTTATCTAAACCACATTTGCTTTAATTTATCTTTTATTTCAACCACTTAATCACTTCTATTAGTTCACACTTCAAATCAAAGATAAATTAAACTTCAACTAATCCATTTGCAAACCCGGAACATTCGCACAGACACACTGTAAGTGAGTTACCAACATTCTCCATTTCAAGAACCTGTCAGATTGGCCAAAATGACATAAAATTTCACGTAATGTTCACTAGGTGTATATAATAAAAGCAAAAGTAAAAAGAAAAATATTTTTGCTGGTTAATATATATTTCAACGTGGTGAAAAAGTGAAGATAATAGAATATATGGAAAGAAACCTCTTTTTTTGTATCAAGTGTATAAAAAGGGGATAGTATCGGAATAAAATTAAAAAAGGAACCTAAGAACCTTTCATTTGAAGATATAAATGGATTGCAACTACTAGAATTTTGAAATCAAACTTAAGTTTGTATTGTTAATCATTTGTATTAGCATTTTTCACGTTTAGGCACAAACTTTGGACTCTAGACATCAATGAAAAGGATTGTTAATTAAGGGAATTTTTTAAATCCAATTTCCCTGTTTGATTATTTTTAGTTTTATAGGAAAACATTTGTAGTTTTCATTGAATTTAAAAATTTTCCAAAAATTTCCAAAATCTTTTCTTTTCACACATTATAGAGTACAAAAGGAGTAGTATTTTAATGGCTTTATTGTTAAAAAAAAATCCCAGAATAGCCAACATACAATGTTCAGCCAGACTTTTGTTATTTTGATAGTTATATAATACTAATAATTAATAAATTAACATTTTTGATCATTTTTAGTTTTATAAAAAAACATTTGTATTTTTCATTGAATTTAAAAGTTTTTCAAGAATTTCCAGAATGGTTTCTTTTCACACATTATAAAGTACAAAAGGAGTAGTATTTTCATGGCTTTATTGTTAAAAAAAAATCCCAGAATAGCCAACATACAAAATTCAGCCCGACTTTTGATATCCAAACTTAATTTAGTTTTGTCGAAGAGAATTAAGTTTATAATTGTTTTCAAAAGTTCTGTTACTTTACAAGTTATCCATGTTTATTTTTACCTCCTTAGAGACATAAACAAAAACAGTAATATTTCGTTCAGAAAAAAAAATAATATAGGAATAAAAACGTTTCGATGCATGCAAAATAACACAGCTAAATTGTTGATACCCTTAATGAAAAGCGTTTATTATATCTTAATTTTGCAGAAAAGAACTTACCTTATATTTTGTTGAGTACCCTTTAAGCCTTTTAACTTCTTTAAGCCGCTCTGGCATGGAATGCGTCAAATTTTACATATATTCATTTGTTATTTCTTACCATTCCACTGAAAATAAGGCTTTTAACTAAGGCTTTGATGTAATGACGTATTTTTGTAAGATCTTCTCTAAATAATTTCAAAGACGTTCTTTTGGATTAAGATCAGGGCTTTGTGGTGGTGTAAGTAGGAAGTGCGGGACTTTATGTATCAACCACATCTTCATCATTTGTGCGACATGCTTGTAATCATTGTCCTGTTGGAAGTAATTATCTTTCGCGATAACCATTTTTTGTGTACTTTGAAGAAAATTTTCCTGCAAATTTTTGTTAAATATACTTTTTTCATGATCTCAATAACTATGACTAAATTACCGATCCCAAAAGTGGACATTTGGCCCCACTTCATAAAACCACCATATCCACGCTTTACTTGTTTCCTTGTGTTTTTGAATTCAAAGCTTCATTTGGTAGTCTTCAAGCTTTCGAAGGCCTATTTAGTCCAGAAATGTCAAGTCAATGCTTACTTGAATCTTCTTCTTCGTCAATATTTTATTGAAGAAGGATCAAATATGTAAGTAAGAAAAAGTCTATTTTTTTAATTCAGTAAAACTAAATGGAGTAAACAAAAAAATGTTTATTCTAAAACGTACATACATCTACAATATAACGCCAAGGATGTGAGGAAGCCAGGTAAGTTTGTATTATGCATAGAACAAGTTTCCTTCAGTGAGCCAACTTTAAAAAAAAACTGCTGTCAGTTTTTGTGAAACAATTTTTTTTTCTTCATTTTTTATAATGCAGAATGGGTGCAATAGGCTTACAGGGGAAACCGAACACCCAGTAAAAAAAATCGGTTAACGCGCCACGATTCACACCTCAAAGGTGGTGCGAAATTGCATAATCAAAGAAAAAAAAAATTTATTATATTTATTTTATTTATTGAATAAATAAATCAAAACAAAAATTGAAAAAAGCCATTAAGAATTTATCTATATTAAACGTATAGCTAATATGCAGTAAAAAGAATGCATTCTGTAGTTGTAGTACAAACAAAAATATGTATTATCAAACAAAAATGTATGATTCTTACTCACATGTTTTCAGCTAGTATAATTTATCCACATTTCTTCAAGCTCTTGAGTATTACATTTACATTTATTGTTCGTACTGTAAAAAAGAAGTAAAATAAATTATTTTGAAACTAACATGTTTTTACTTACTCACAAGAAAATGTTAACAAACAATTGGAAATGCTTTAGCCACATTCCCGTCATTCGCGTCATTTTTATATGGGAGACGTCACTTTTCGAATTTTGACATTGTTGACAATTCACACGTATTCACGGGCATGCTCACACGGATGGTGCCGATCAGGAGAAAAAGTGTTTCGATATTCCAATATCTGGAAAGTTTGCCATCTATGTTTAGTTTATTTATGCATCAAATTCAACTGATAAACCGATTCTGACATTTTGGAAGATGCTAATATTTATATTACCATGACCTTTTTCGAGAATATTCTTTATTATTCAGCGTGCCATACAAATTTCCAATTTGATAGAAAGTTCGATTCATTCTCCATTTAACAGTGGTTGAGTCTTTTGCTATTTAAATAAGGAAAACTTCTGCTATGGAACATAGATGACGCTGCTCACATTCAAATGGATATCACACTGCTCCCTCCCTAAGCTTGTTTATCCTAAGCAATGTCATTCATCGTGCCATTGAAATGAAACATTCTACCTAAATAGACCGCATTCAATTTTCCTCAATCCCAGCGATGGATACGGTAGACAACGTCATTAATGCGGGTTATTATTTTGTATTGAACTTCCCAAACCTGTTGCAATTTTGTTGATTTTCCTTTCTTACGCAGAGGATTCTCCCGTAAGTTGGCAATCCGAATTTTGTTTCATTTGGCAACCGATCTGTTTGACCAAATAAGATTTCGGATGGTGTGTATCCTGTTGAACTATGAACCGCATTTACGTTGGCCATTAAGAAGAGGGGTATGTGTCGATCCCAGTCCCGCTGGAAGTTGCTGATGAACTTTGACAGATGCTGATTTAAATTTCGATTGAATCGCTAGACCATTCCATCAGATTGAGGTTGTAGTGGCGTTGTCCTTGTCTTCCTTATTCCCAAATATTAACCCACTTCCTGGAAGACTTTTGATTCAAATTTTCGCCTTGATCGGATTGTAGCTCCATTGGGACCCTAAATCTAATCACCCAGTTGTTGACTATGCCTCCTGCTACCACTTTAGCCTTTTCATCCGGGATGGCAAACACTTCAAGCCATTTACTGAAGTAATCCATGACCACGAGGGTGTATCAGTTTCCATTAAAGGTTTCGGGAAACGGACCGACATTGTATTATTGCATTCGTCTCTGTGGCTTTACTTTTGTGCCCTTGGTATCCGCACACTTTAAAT
Organism: Volucella inanis; assembly: GCA_907269105.1. Lineage (NCBI taxonomy): Eukaryota > Metazoa > Arthropoda > Insecta > Diptera > Syrphidae > Volucella > Volucella inanis. Next base: position 62,368,884 of record OU026155.1, read on the forward strand.
TTTGCACCAATTCTGGACATCTGGTGCCACAGCTTCAAACATCAGGAATGACCTTGTGCAGAAATCCTGGTTGCATAACACCAGCAGTTACAGCTTGAGAGAGAGAGCTACGGTAGAAACGACTAGGGTACATGGTGAAATCGTCATGGTAGTTTTGAAACTCAGGTATTAGTTTTCGATATTTGTCCAGAGGTGGTTATCAAACTGAAGCCAGTGCATCCTAAACCAGTGGGTCTTAGAAGTTGTTAGTTCATTACATTTAGCCCAGCCAGCAACCACTCCAACATCAGTGTTATGCCATTATGTCAGAGTTGACGCAGACGGGATTTACATATAACTAAATACAAATTCTATGAAAAGACTTTTCAGAGAATTGCCTGGCACGGGATTCGAACCCGCGACCTTCTGCTTGAGCAGTCTATGCATATACCACTACACCACGGCCACCCCGTTAATGCAAGCACATACGCGTGTGCTGAATTCACACAATTATCGCAATAACTCCTCCTTCCATAAATGACGCGCAGGTCAAAAATTCAGCTTTATAGGTTGAGGGAAGAGATCTTTGATTTCGGGTAATTGAACCTGAACAGATTCCTTTTTTGTTAAATTCCTAAATTTTTGCATTATGACTAAGATAAATATAATGATTATTAAGTACGAGTATACAAATGTATTTGACATTAATAATAATTGATTAACAATTGAAAATTTCTTAAATTTCTTAATGGTGCTTAATTGTAAATCGTGCAAGAATTCTAAATCTAATATAATTGCATCTTGTTCGAAAATTATTTTCGGTTGTATTATAGTATAAGAGGCAAAATCTGGAAGGTTCTAATTTATCGGTTGGCATTGTTTTTATTGCTGATGGCTATTACATCGTTATTAAATTGTACTACAAACGTTCCACCCAGCATCTTAGTTTCATTTCCATATTTCCATCATGCGCATATTTTCGACTAGGCTCTGTGTTATTCTAATCTTTAGAAAAAAAATTGCCTCAGGAATCTTAACTTCATTTACCACATTCGGATTTAGTTTCTCCTTTAGGGCCTTGATAAAGGTTTCCCTAGTTATTTTCCCGAAGCGGAAAAATCTCCCAAAGGTTGGATGTGGTTCCTCTATGCGAACAATTCTCGTCCTTCTGAAGTAACCAGCTGATTTCTAAAAACATTTAAACGAGCTTCAGATTGTGGTATTAGATCTGACCTATCCTCCTCAATACTGTGCATGGTCTGTGAATCGGATGTTGACAGAATATTGGTATCTGACTTGAGTCTGGATAAGGCGTCGAGATTTGTTTTCTCTGGCTTGTAGACTAATTCATAGTTGTATTCTTCTATCTTTTCCTATCCTTTTCTATCCGTTTCCCATCTCTTAAGCTTGGCATTTGTATTATGGTTGCTCAAAGCAAAAGTCAGTGGCTGATTATCTGTCAAAATTCGTATTTGTTTTGCTCCATAGAAATAGTTCCGCAGGTTATCGAGAGCCCAAACAATTGCCAGCATCTCCTTCTCGTTAGTGACATAGTTTTCCTCAGCCTTACTAAGCGATCTGTCTCTTCCGAGTTCACCCAGTGAACAATGAAGCATCCGTTGTCAATATAAAGGGCTTCTCAAATTCAGGAAATGCCAGAGTTTCGGAAGATGTTAAGATTTTCCTCAGCATTTACCTGGATTTCAAGCTTTTTTGACGCATTGGCCTTTACCTTGGCCCTCTCCCCTCTTGTAAGATTCGTCAAAAGCTTTGCAATCCTGGCAAAGTCCTTTATGAATCGTCTGTAGTAGGAGGTAAGCTCAAGAAGTCCTTTTAGTTCTTTGAGGTTTTCGGGTGGTTCTAGTTTGCGGATAGCTTCCACTGCCTTTCTATCGGGTTTTACACCTTTATTATTTATAAGGTACCAAAAAAATCGGTTTCCCGTTTAAGAAGTTGTGTTTTCTCCAGATTCACTCTGATGTTTGCCGCTTCCAACGCGGGTAACACAAGGTGCTCGTCTTCATTTTTGCCAAATTTTATTATGTAGTCGATGTAGACATAACATATAAGGCCAATGTAAGGTTTCAGAACGTCATCTATAGTTCTTTTGAAGATAGCCGGTGCGTTTTTAAGCCCGAATGGGAGCCTAGTAAACTCATACTTCCCATTCATCGTAGTTGACTTCGAGATGTCTGCTTCGTTTATTCGTATTTGGTGGAAGTCCGAGATTAGCTTCAGGGTTGTAAAAAACTCAGCTTCTCGTGTTGTTTATATCAGGAATAGAGTATGTGTCTAATACTGTGGCTGTGTTTATTCTCTTGAAGTCTATTACCATTTATATTTCTTCTCATCAGTGGCGTCTGACTTCTTGGGTACTATCCATAGCGGAGAATTATACGAGCTCTTTGATGGCGTTCTAATTCCATCTTGCAACATGTTTCGAATCTGCGCTTCCACTTCCAGGCCTCAGATTTACTGGATACGGATAGGATTTCGTATAGGTATATAGCCTCAATTGTCGTCGTTTCGATATCTGCTTTTATGGTGGTATCTATGAGGTCATCATCGCTGATTGCGCTGATTATGTTTTAAAGAAGTTTCTTTGTTCCATTGGATAGATAATCGTTCTTAAATTCGGTGTTATTGACTTAAACCGATTTTTTTTCCTCCAGAGGGATTTTGATACCTGGTTTGTGTCATTTCCTACATTCTTGAAAAATGGACCAGAGATTTTACTTTCAACTCGAGTTTCACCTCCGGCTGATTGAATTTTAAATGCTTTGTTAACCGGTTTTGTGTTGGTAGCAAGTCCGGATCTCACAAAATTTTTGTTGGCTCCTGTGTCGATTAGAAATTTTAAAATGGAACCATCTTTGGTGAAATAGTTCATGTAGGGTATGCTGGATAGGCAACTGTCATAAAATTTACTTCAGTGATCCCTTCCTCCAGTTGTTCTGTCATGTCTTCAAGTACAGGATCCGTTTCCTCGACTTCTTGTTCATATTCCTCGAATTACTCTTCTATTTCCTGTGTTTCCGTGTTGAACAGTCTTTGCTGCTTGGGCAGCGAGCGAATCTGGTTATGTGCTTGGTTATTTCCATCTGTTTTCAGATTTGGCCGATTATTTTAATTGGCCTGTTTCGTTTGCATATACAGGTCAACGGACATTAGTGTTGCGCGTTTTGGCGTGGTTCAGCCCTGTGGTTGAGGATAATTCCCTAGTGGTCCTGGGGATTGATTTTGACTTTGATGATGTGGATTTTTTCGAAATTGAGTTTGACGATGTTGATTTTGTTGATGCGGATTATGCTGGATGTTATATGTAGCAATTTTTTGTGGCAGTGACAGTGGTGTGGTGGTGGTGTTTTATAACGCTGTAGTCTGGATGATATTGGTATGTGGTTCATGGGGACTTTCATGCATAAGTAATTTCTCCTGTGTATGGCCATGCTTCTATAGTTCAAATTTTGGACCTCTAAGTATGAGGCGAATGCTTTGGGTAAAGTTTTGTGGCTTCTGGATGATGAGTATTTTTGATAATTCACCATTTAGTCCTTTTATGAAGACATCGAGAGCCCGATTTCGATAGTTTTCAATAAGTACGTTGATCGTCTCAGCATTGTTATCTTCAGCCTTAGTTTTGTTTATGATAAGGGAGAATTGGTAATTTACAATGGCATAGTACTCGTCTATGATTGAGCTTCCTTGTATAAGTGAACTTAGCTGGTGTTCCAGAGTTCTAACGTCTCTCTTGTCTGCATAGTGCATTGAGGTATTTTTTGATGGCAGACTAGTTGTAAGAAATGAGGGCAGCGTCAGCTCCAACATGTATTTTCTGCCTTATACTCTGGAGTATGGCTCGATAGATTGACTTATCTCTCACTATCTTATAGCATTTCAGAATAGATTCAACGTCATGAATTCAAGAAACGTATTGTCCCAGATTTCCGTCAAACGTTTGTAAGTACTTCAGACTATCAGTTAATCTGCTGATTTCCTGCTTTTGCTCTGTTGGAGCCTGCAATGAAGGATTGTTTAAATCAACTTTAGTGGACTTTACTGCCACCGATATCAAAATACACTCTAATTCTCTGATCTTTTCGATCTGGGCAGTGATAGCTCTCGTAAAGCTGTGTGATAGCGGCTTGAATCGCTTCCATATTTGCTTCTGAATTATTTATTTACGAGTATATTGGATTATTTTATAAAAGCATTATCTCTTTCTTCGTTCTTCGTTCTTTATTTTTTATTTATTTTATTACAACTATTATGTGTACGTACTTATTCACTATGGGTCATTCCATGAAGAATCGACCGACGTTCTGAATGATATCCCTCCGATTTGGCTTAAAAATATGCATTCTACTTAGTAGAAATACTCATTGGAGTGGTACGAATCATAAGGCAAAAAAAGTTGCAGAATTCGATATAGTTTGCGTGTAACGGAACTTCAAAAATTGGCAAAAAATCCAAATTTATGCTTTCTTCTATATTTTAAAAAAATCATAACTTTGGCTCTGCTCATCAGAATTTGATAAAATATATAATTCCTGTTGAATTTAGGAAAATATGAACTTTCAAAGATTTGAAATAATTTTTATTTTCAAGGACGAAGGATACTCCAGAATATCCTTTTTACATATATCCTTGAATAACTCAAAAAATGGTGTTTTGTTTTTTTTATTTTTATTTTTTTATATATTAAAGAGAAACTTGTCCTCTATTTCCATTTCAAATTTCAAGTTGAGATCTCTATGGGTTCGGTCAAAATAATATTTTATAGGCGGCTAAGTATTCTGTAATAATTATTTTCATGTAAAAAAAATGTCACACTGGGGCCTTTGTATCCCAAGGCCTTAAAAACTAAAAAAATAATTATTTATTATCTTTTAAGAGTATATACACATTCTTCCGATGAAAGGAAAAATTATTTCCTTTAATTACTCCTTATGAATATGATGAAGTTTTCGTCTTTCCGGCACAATTCTTAAATTAGAAAATCTCGATTCCATCAATAATTTTTTTCATTATACTCCTGTGTGGTCACGTAGGAGAAATCCATATTCTTTATATTTTCAGTTGCCCAGTAAGGGAGTTGTTATGTGTTCCCTATACGTTCTTTGTAGGCTGCTGACTGGCAGCCAGTCTTCTTATTGTACCACCAAGTCCATTGCATGCGCTTTTACCAAGAAAGGTCGGGAAGAAGAGCCATTCAGCATTTACTCAAAAATCCTGTTCATGCAATGCTAAATTAAAAAACTCTTTTTGTTTTTATACTGCGCAGCAGATCCATCGGAAAAATAAATAATTTTCTTAAAATGTTGGCATTTCATTTCATTTAATATCATCCATCTGGTTCCGGTAATAAATTGCGAAAGGGTGAATCGTCGCCTGTTCGTTAGTCCAGTGGTATCCCTGCACTGCATCTTGCACGACAAAACCATAATTTTCGGAAAAGTCCAGTAAAAAAAGTATGTCCGTTTTCGTTAAGAGAGAGTTTTGACTTCCTTCATGTACCTGTTTTGTTGATCAGTTATAAAAACATGAAGAATGAAAACACCAAGCCGTTTCCAAAAGCTCTGAATAAAATCCTCAGATTTTGCAATTCTCATTTCAAATTTTGATCGGCCTGAGTGGTACACTGAAAGTATGTTACGTCTTCTATGAAGTGATTACTAAAAGCAGTGTCAAATATTCTCTTTAATTTGGGCAATTAAAGCACTTGCCCAAGTAACAATTTATATCAGCAAAGCAGGCTCTGCTGTCATTGAGATGCTTATCTTCGTTTTCTATCAGCCTTGATATATTGCTACCCTCAAACATGAGTTTGATATTTTGATGGATGGTGCAAACACACACGGAATGAGTTCCTGATGCCCCAGCCAAAATGCAGTTCTTTGGTCTTTCTTTGGTCGAATTTGGAAAATTCAATCTTAACATTATTGGATTATTAACTTAAGTTGATGCAACGCTTTGATCTTCTTGAAGTTTTCTAGATTTCTTGATCATCCTGGAAAATGTCGATCCTGGAAAATCTTCTATAATTTTGTCGACAATGCATTCTCTTAAAAGTAAAGACAACAAAACAAGTTTGGTGTCTTTGCTTGTAGTTTTATGGAAATTTTCTTTTATTTTCCCTACGAAATATTTTTCCTCCCTGGATTTATCTTCATCATTATTTATAGTAACAGTGAAAACTTTCTCTGCAATTTTTAACACAGACTTTTTCAATTTTGACTGCACATATTTTAAGTCACTAAGTCTTCTCTTGTCGAATGTATCTCTCTAATATACTGTATGCATTCATTAATCAAATTGAATGCAATGCCTTTATCGAATCAATCAACTTCAAATTGATCTTCAAACCTCTAGCAATGATGGCGTCGTATCAGAATTTCGTATCAAAATTCGGACTCAATTTTTTCCTACACGTAGAGCGAATTACCAACTTTGTATTGAATTTTGGTTGCATCGTAACTGACCATGGTCGTACAGGCACTGGGTGTATGAGGTGGTAAATCCAGAGGATTGCAGCACGTTTTTCACACAAAAGCACTCGTTATAAATTTTTATTACTCACAACTCTTATTACGATACAATCTAAAATAAATCCCGAGCTCACGACAGATTGACATCAAGTGAGTGCAAATCAATTAAGCCTAACTTCTAAAATCCTCAAAAACAGGAAATGTGCAGTTACTAGTCATTGAAGGAATAAAACAAGCAGAGTGACTTTGTTTGTTCTAAAAAAACCAATCTTTGAGTTATTCAAGGATAGATGTAAAAAGGATATTCGGGAATATCCTTTTTCCTTGAAAATAAAAAGTATTCCAAATCTTTGAAAGTTCACCTTTTCCTAAATTCAACAAGGCATATTTTATCAAATTCTGATAAACAGAGCCAAAGTTATGATTTTTTTAAATATAGATTTAATATATTAAATATAAATTTGGATTTTTTGCCAATTTTTGAAGTTCCGTTACACGCAAACTATATCGAATTCTGCAAACTTTTTTTGCCTTATGATTCGTACCACTCCAATGAGTATTTCTACCACTTCTCAGCCAAATTGGAGGGAGGTCGTTCAGAGCTCCCCATATAGCTTCGGCGATTTATTGTGAAATGACCCCTATGCGTATATTAGTTATTTCACAATATTTTCAAAAATGTAAAGATATAAAAATATAATAGTTTTTTTCATTAAAATTCTTCTCTGTGCTTTTGGCTTTCTGGTTTACTTTATTTATATCTACAATTTTTTGTTTTTCTTGCAGTTATTGGTATACCTTATTCTCTAATAATATCTCGACTTTAATTCATGTTTTTTTTCACAAAAAGTTTTTAATTTTTAGTTAGCTTAAAATACTGAGAAAAAATTTGAACTGACAATATTAAGATGATGCTTAGCATCATCTTGTGGTTTGGAATGCTGGAATTCCTCGTTGTTGAGTATGTTTGCAAGGCTGTATTTGCTGCTTCAATTAAGTTGCGGCGTGGCTGAAAGGTTCGTATTTCTCCTTTTTAGCTGCTTTGCAAAATCTTCTATTGTAGCGGCTTACTGCGGTACGGTTTTCCTTCGTTAATACTTTACTATTATATTTCAACCCCAAGTTGGGCGCCAATAAAATACTTTTTAAGGAGCATTTTTTGGGCGAAATTGAAATTTGGTCCTGGCAGCCACCGATTCGTCATGGTGGGAAAGCCCTTAGTGGAACCAAAGAACAACATGGTTGCTTTAAACCATTGACGCTTTAATGAAAACTATGAATTATATTTCACATATTTCTTAGTTAGAATTGGAAAAAAAATTAAAAACAGGAAGTTTTTGGGGTGTACTTTTTATAGTACAGTGGATACTAAGGAATGAAAATTTGTTGTTGTTGTGTCCATTGTTAGTTGGGCTCGGACTCGCAATTGCCGAGCCAAATGGGCGGTTTTTATTGCTTTTACGCAGGTGAAGATAATGTCGAGCTACATATTTATTAAAAGCCAGTTGGTCGAAGCGTTTAGAGCTACTCAAAGCGTGTATACGCCAAGCATAAGCTAAGCACATCTCAAGCAAGTATGTTAAAATACTTGCCATACCACCATTTTTTTCCACAAATACTCACGCGATACAATGATATAGATCCATCCATCTCATCTACGCCGCACATTCCTTTGTTGTAATTTTGGTATAAATATGGAATATTTACGTCCACCTTTTGTCTACTCTGTGAACATCAGCCTTTTACTTTTCCAACAGCTTAAACGATATCAAAATTTGTACCTATAGTACATATGCTATTGTCTTTCCAACTTACAAGCAAAATTTCATTATTTGTGTCGAACATATAGTCAAACTCAGCTCATGCTAATTTTCTCATATTTTTTACAGGGCATAGCGGGCATTTTTTTGTCCGGTTATCGCGTATAATTCCCGTGGCCTTAACGCCTTCAGTTCTTTGAGTAAATCACAACTTGTAAAAAAGGTGTCAAAATTTATTTATCTTTATCTTCCGAGCTAACTTCGCTTCGCAAGTTTTTTTTTTTGAAAGATGTTGCGAATTATGGGCGGATGATTTAACATGCGGTCCTCCATCTTGGTACTTACAGCGCCCAACACTGCTTGATTTCGGTGATTTGATGGGAACCGATACTTTTTTTTCAGTTTAAAGCCATTTTTATTTAAATTAATTCATTAATTCTTACATGCTAGACAAAGAACGCTTAAAAATTAGCTTAAATTACTAAAAAAAACTATCTTATTCTAACTTACTAGCTCCATGCGGACACTCTTAGTTAAACCTAATAATTAAATTTTGTCTTTCGACGTGCCGTACAGATATTTTTTATTTTGCATTAAATAAAATAAAAAGTAAATACTTTTTTTTAAATTTAAAAACATAGGAAATTAACATTTTTTGATGTAATATAAAACTTAAGTCTAATAACTAAACACTACCTAAAATAAATCTTAATCTACTTATCCTACTTAAACTACCTTCTTCTAGGTATTATTCCTATTTTTTTGTAGAAAGTTACCCACCTCCGTTTTTTTAATTTTTTTTTTTTTTTTTGTATTTTTATTTTTATATATATATATACATATACATTTTTTTTGGTTTTTTAATTTTTTGTTCTTAATCACTATCTTAAGCCTACCTAAAGCTATGTAAGCTGCCCACAGTTAAAAAATTAGGCTGACCATCTCTGCTCCTTAATGGAGCTATCCTGCACTAGAAGAATTCGACGAAGTAGATTCCTCTCCTTCAACAAGCCATCAAAATTGTTGGTGCTGCTGAGCAACATCCCTCATGTCGCGAATCCCTACCGCCTTAATGAACAGGAGACGTTCCGCACTGCCGTGTGCGACGTCTCTGTCGTAGTTAAGTCGCCTGTCCGCAGCTGTTCGAGCGACGTGGAAGATTAACGGCACCATTAATCTATCCTGGATCAGACCTTTTTTTATTTAGGCAGAGGAACGCTTCTTGAGGAATAAAGCTGTCAAAGCGTACTCTCTCGTGATACATATATTTGGGGTAGTAAGCTTCGGAGATCAGGTTATTCGACGAAGTCATTGCTCTTGCAATGTGCCTTCGAATCAACTTAATGACAAAATTGTGCACTATTGTACAAGACCTCGTTAGGATAGAATTTTATGTACTCAGACTCTGGTGTTCTGTACAAGGGAAGACAAGCCTTCTTAAATACACGAAACTTTTCCAATAAACTTAGTCTCACGTTGAGCCACACGGGACATCCAACTACATTTCGACAAGCAAATGTTGTCCCACGATCTGAAACTTTCGCCAATTCTTTCTGGTATCCGCAGAGGCACCAGACAAAGGCTTCCTACAATGAATGGTTTCCGACTTTAGAAAGTTGATCTTCAACTTCCAATCGTCGCAATATCGTTTAATTTCATCGAAGTCACGTTGCAAAAGATTATTTATAACCTCAAATTTTGGACCTGATCTGTACGCGATTAAGTCGTCTGCGTACGCTATGGCATGGTGAAATGAATCTATCAGATCACTTGTGTTAATATTGAAAAGGATCGGCGAATTGACCGCACCTTGTTGCAGACCATTTTTTAATGTGAAATGTGCCAGTAGAAGTCACATCGCCATTTTTCACGATAAACTGTCTACCTCTGAGCGTATTAAAAAGAATATACAGCAGTGGCTTATTAATGCGCAATCTTTTCAGCTCGTAGAAGAGTCCCTCTAACCATACGGTATCGAAGGCCTTCTCTAAGTCAATCAGGCAGGCACCCGTGCACTGTTTCTTGGATTTGTTGCATTGGAAACTGAAACTTGAATCTCTGTCCTCAACCCACTTAGTCAGGACTCTATTGATTACCTTTTCGAAAACCTTACTTTCATATTTGACATATTCTCGTCACTGAGCTGGGTGAAACCCGAGTTCTCGATTCGCCAGTTCACTATTTCATTTCGAAGGTAGAAATTGTGCACAAGGACTCGATTTTCCAGGTCGTGGCTTAGACCAATGATGTCATTCGTCTTGTACATTTCCTAGAAAGGACTCGATTTTCCAGGTCGTGGTTTAGACCAATGGTGTCATTCGTCTTGTACATTTCCTATAGCCTCCTCTCCTGCGGATCCTCGATCACAAAGAAGTTGTCATCATTAACAGCCTCATTTTGATATATACCTGCTGTTGAAAGTATGCGTTCATTGTCAGTCGTTCGGGCGATTTTAAGCCATGAAAGGTCGTTTTGATTTTTTCTCCGAAATATTTTATTTATTTGCGGGAACATATTCGCGTTGTTGGTGTTTACAGCCCGAATTTTATTGTTCCAATACAAACTTACAGAAGCCCTGTAATTTTCTTTTATTAATGTTTGGAAGTTCTTTGTGACGACTTTAATGTCATGATCTCCGAGTTATGTCTGCCAGTAAACTGTCTGTACAAGGTTTTTATTCTTGGCAGTGCGGTGCAGTGCGTCTATAGTTGAATTGCGGAACAAGTTTTCGCTGTCAGTGTATTGATACCGAGGTAACGTTTTGTCCATTGTTCGTTTAATTGTCTCGTCCATTACTTTTTGATATCTGTCAATCTCCTCGTTTGACAGATTTCTGTTGGACGGTGGATAGAGCGAATTCGAGGAGAGTGCTGTAGTCATTGTCCTGGAAAAGTGTGTCCAACGCACCTTACTATAGTTGTAGGAATGCCTTTGAAAATACTCATCCAATTCCGCATTTTCGTTCGGAATGGTTATTTCGGTGCTAAGACCGCAATGAACACTGTCATACACAAAAGTGGAGTTGGGTCGATTTCTTCGTATTATTTTATACCAACTGCCTCATTTTGTGTCTTTTGGTTAGCTTAGTTTCGCTAACCAAAAGCACATCTGGGGCTTGGTCTTTAAGCAACTTGAATAGTGCAGCTCTTCGCTCGATCCTAATCAGTGAATTAACATTCACTGCAATGACCTTCAGGGTTTGCTCCGCCATGTACGTATAGATTACGACTGGAAGTACGACTGTATATTTTTTGTTTTTTAGTCTCGCTTGTTTTTGATGGTTGCTTCGAGATCAAGTGCTGTTGATGTTGCTCTATCTCTCTTCGTGCCATTAAATTGACTGCACTTTTTTTATAGCTCTTTGATTCTTTCGTTAAGAGCTTGAACTTCCTCCTTTTCGTCCTCTGACTCGGAAGCCGCCAGTGATACGAAGCTATTTTCTCCTCCCATACAGCGGCCTTCCCCACCATCAGACACGTATGGGTATTCATACTGTTCTGACTCAGCTGCTGCCATTTTTGAAGTGTTGGCGCCTCTTGCCTTACTTTACCAGGCCATTTTTCGGTAGAAGTAAAAAAGTGAAATGCACTTTACGAGGTTTGGAATTGGCCTTAGCTTTCTTCTCCTTTTTGTTGTAGCTGCTGTTGTTGTTGTCGACGTCGTACTCATCTTGGGGCCTGGTTTTGCGGTTTCATCGTCCGATGACAATATGCCACCTTCTGATCCCGCTATAGGAATAGCGGACCACCCACTACCACTCATGTTCCGAAGAAAAAAACACTTTTTTTTTTGATTTTTAAACACTACACTTTCTCGGGAATCGAGCCCACGACCCCTGGCTTTTGGTTAACAACCACTGCGTTGGCCGGTTCTCTACCACCCCGGCTACCGAACTCTTGAAAAATTATCTTTTTTTTTTTGCACACTTGTTACTTTTTTACACTTGTAAAGCCGAAACACGAAATACGTTTGATCTCCGCGGAGGTCTGTGAACGACTGATGGGAACCGATACTTTCAGTGCGGCGAGGCCGTTGACGCCACAAGGGGTACTGCCAGATAATCATAGCTTCAATAGATAAGTTCTCTTGGGAGCTTATGGTATCCAGATATAATAAGCACTCCAAGAAAACTTCAAAGATCATCTTTGTCTTCAAACCCATGCCTATTATTCTGGCCTGCATATAATAGCGTATTGCTTCCGATGAGATCAAAAAACTCTTCATCGAATATTTTTTCCAAAAATTTGTACTGGTGACAAGCCTTTTACTTCATTTATTATCTGACTTTTTCGTGACGAACATGTATTTTTAGGTAATTGCGAAGACGGGCTGAGTAAGATGGTGCACATTGTCTCCATTTAGGAGTTATATCATGAGAATATGGGCGACTTCTTTAACTAAACAAAAGTTCATCATCACTGTCATGATTAACAGTTTCTTATTCTTTACGATTAGTTTATTATTCTGTAACAGGGGATTTAAATTGTATATCTTTGAATGTTTTAAATGATAAAGGTTGAGTTATATTAAAAGGTATATTAGGGTTAACATTTATAAGAATTATTGGTGGTAGAATATTAAGATGATTAATTTTTTAAACACCAGATATAATTTTTTTACCTTATTATTTAAAATCATGAAGTCGACGCATCACCTCCAATGTTCTTGCCACGTCTCAAAATTAAATTAATCCGATGTCTGCATGTCATCTTCACCTTCTTCTCCATCGGTAACAAAGGCCGCATCTGGCAGTATAATCACTACATCATATTCATTTTTGCTTTCTTCGTCTGCTATAGCATTTACGGCTTCTTCGAGGCTAATCAAATTTTTAGAAGCTTGGAAAATTGACATTTTTTATCAGATCTGAATAAAAACAAAGAATTTTTTTATTGTACTTGTGCCCATTGTACCAAAAAGACGACAGTAAACTAAATACTTAGATAAATCTCATACCATATTTGGTCAGTATATTATTATTTTATTTACGATAGTATATAATCTAATCGTTAGATTAGAAAAATTAGAAATTTTCTTAAATATTGTAAATAAATAAAATACGTTAATTATGCCTGTTAAATAGAAAAAATGATGTTGCCAAATATCAAACAATGGCGGTAACTTTATTGTGAAAACCATTTTTATAATTTAAAATAGAAGTGTAGTGATATCTATTGATAAATACACGTAATAGTTAATTGATTATTGTAAAAGATTTTTCGTAATGATAAGTTAAAGAGGTGTTGTTTTAGTATAGAAGGCGCAAATGGATTAAAGATTTTAAATCCAAAGACATTCTGGGTAAAGTTGAAAACGGGAGAGATAGAGGGAAAATGTGCACCTATTGATGTTATATCTAGCACAATGGAAACAAATCGTGTAATACCGACCGCAACGGTTCAGAGAATGAAAACTAAAAACGAAATCCTCAGCCTCTGTAACTTGGATCAAGAGCAATGTGTACCGGCAAAAAGATTAACAGTGAGTACGCTGATATATTTGGTACAAAAGACGAAGAATATGAACGTCGCAACTTGTTCAACACCACATTACCACCGGAGACGCCCGACCAATACCTCAACCTGCAAAACGTCTTTCATTAGCAAAACAAACAGAAGTTGCCGAAATGGTATCGAAGATGAAAGTTGAGGGACTGATTGAAGAATCGAAAAGTCCGTGGGCACTTTCAGTGGTCCTAGTGAAGAAGAAAGATAGCAGCACGAGATTTTGTGTAAACTACCGACATGCCGGCCGCATTTCAGTAGGTCTTTAAGAAGAGGGTGTGTGTCGATCCAAGACACGTTGGCTGTTGGTAGTCGCACATCTTATGAACGTTTTGCACCAATTTTCGATATCTTGTTTAGCTCTTAGCCAATATAAACGTTTCCTTACCTTTTCGTCATGTATTTCATGGAGCACTTGGCTGACCATGGACCGTGGCACGATTAGTTGCATACGAGCTGTTATTCCATCGGCACTTTCCCAATTTCTCATCAGCAAACCAAACAGAGCAAGTTCCACTGTGCCCAATATGCCCTCTGAGTTTATCTGCGATCCGATATCCGACAATATTGGTTCGATGTCATTTTCTGCATGTTGGGAAGATCGGATTTCAAATGTACTTTAACCCCCTACTAGCTCAAACCTGATTATGTGAAGGTACTTATGGAAATGCTCAGTGCAAACGGCATCACTGTAAATTTTCACAGGCCGCTTCCTGTAGTGAAGGCAATTTTCTCACGATCCTTATGATTAATTTCTACCGTTCTTCAAGTCAAGAGTTGTAGACCATTTCACTCCAGAAAGCGTATCCGAAGTGTCACCAATTCTTGAAAGTGGGTAGCTGTCCTTTTATGTACTTCTTATGTTTTAAGTGATAGCACCTTGAATTTTTTTAAAAATATATTATTGAATGTATATTACATGCTTTTTAATGAAATTAGTTTCAGGTGATAGCGAACGAGAGAGAATGAAAAATGGATGAAACTTGTTAGTCGATGCATGTACAAAGAATCTCAATGCGCGTTTTACTTAATTTTGGTAGGTTAATTTACATTTAGAAAAAAATTTAAAATTTAAATTTTAAATGGTAGCATTTACTGCGATTCCAGGTGATATTGATATAGTATTATATATAGCCGTTTTATCAATTCTTCGTCAACTCCAGTAATATTGACTGAACAATGATAGATGGAAAGGAATATTCGCGCAGTATTTTCATCATTACTGTTACCAGCTCCTTGTCGGGGTTTGTCAATATGGAGGCCAATTTTTTTTCGGAATATGCTTTGCACATATTTTTTTCTTTTCTTCCTTACCTGTTTTATTTTCTGGAGTTGTTGCTGACCATTTCTCGAACGAAAGATTCTAAGAAATATGCAGAATGGTTTCAGTACATCAAATCCAGGCATGAAGAGTTGAAATGAAATATTGGAAAGCATCTTCGTTTTCGGGCTTGGAAGTAACTTTCTTCAAATCATTTATCTCCTTAGATCTAGCTATACATATAGTACACACAGCACTAGATTATGTATCCGTTAATACTTGAGAAACTTTTCCGTCAATCATCGTCAAGAATATTTCATGTTTGATCTCAACTACAGTGCCATTTTTTCTAACCTATGATGAAGTAAGTTCGTCAATTTGACGCTTTATATTGTATTATCAACCTTCTTTAATCTACTGTGGAGTTTCTTTGACAAATTTTATAGAGATATGTCGGCAATACCGAACAGAAGAGCACGTAGTATTTTGCAAGATTACAAGTCATTGATTAGTTGATAAGTCAAGTAGTTTTATAGGTACAAGGGAAGCAATGAATAAATTGGCGTCTGATATTAACTGGGTCTCACCTGGTAATAGCTGTTTATATTCACTTTGCCCAGATGAACCATCACAGCCCCATTTTACGTATAATTTCAAATTTCTGTGCCCGGATTTATATACCGAATTAATTTGAAGGATACTAACTGCAGTATGATCTATTAGTTCCTGTAGGTTTATAGAAGCTCCAATGTCATTAATCTCGATGCTTGATTTTGGGGGATAGCACATTTTCCTTGCGTCCATAATCACAGTGTATGACGGAAAAACAAACCAATTTTTTCATATAACCGAGACCTTAATAATCGGTATTGATATTTTGTTAAACCCGTATCAATAAATATACTCAGGGCTTCATCTTTTGAATAATAAGTGATTAACCTTATATCTTCTTAAGGACTTGTTTTTGTCTTTTTTAGGTGAAGTTCGAATAATACTCACAATAGATGCTTAATCTTCTTCGCCAATAGAACGCAAATATTAGACATAAGCGCGGTGTATAAATTCAAAGCGCGGTGTATAAATTCAAATCCATTGCACAAATTCCATGTTATTGCGTTTTTTTTTGTATTCTCTAACGATTCTTCATATGGTTTGAAGGTCGTTCACGTTCGCCAGAAAAAGTTTTAGGAGTATTATATTCAAATGTTACCTTTATTTTCACCGTCCAACCACGCACTGTAACTGTTTTCAAAACGATCTTCTATTTTTCTCGCTTTTTACCATCGAACTTTAAATTTGGAAAGAAAGTTTTTTTGAACACTTGCTACAACTATATCAGCTCTAGCTGATGGTAGTGTAAAAGTGTACTTTAAATATTTTTTTAGGTCAGTATAATTTGCGCCAGAGTTTATAAATAAGTTACACAAAATCCTACGAGCACAAATTTTATAATATAAAATTATTGACACAGCTTTTCTGGTGAACACAAGATTTACAGTAAGAAAAATTGTGCTTTTGTGAAACGTAAAATTGCGCGTGAAAGTTAACAGTGCATGCGAAAGAAAATATATTTATTATTTGATTACCATTAAAATTCTTACTCATAGTTCATACCACTAAATTAATTGTTTTAAGTTACATTTTATTTTAAATGATCAATTAGAAAGCAAACTCATATTAAATATTACTTTTATTAAGGGTTTATGTTGGGAATGTAATCAGATACAAATAATGCAATAAATGGTAAATTTTACTTTGCGTTTCTTGTGTCTGACAAAAAAAGGTAAAAAAGGAGCAAAGAATTTTGATCCTCGTGCAATTAAGACTAATTAAATATTTTAATCAGACAAGCAACTAGGCAGCGGCAAACAGCGCTAACCGTCAAATGATTGTTTGAATATAAAAGAAACATCTAAGAAAGGGCAGATTAAAGCAAGATATATCCCCTATTTATTATACAACACTATTAAACTTGTATATTTTGTAAATACTTGAAACTCTTTCCAAAAATGTATAACACCTATAAATGTAGTTCTAAATGAAACGCTTTCGAAAAGTTTGTACCAGTAATTTAGTCAAATCTGCACTGCACTTCGGTGATTGATTTTACTAATTCCTTTATAAATAAAAAATTAATTAATATCAAAAGTTAATTATATGTTAATTTAACTATCGATTTTAATCAAAATAATTCGGGGAACGGGAGATGGCGTTGTATGTAGAGCTTCCACTGTGCGGCAGTTCAACAGGACATACACAATTCCAGCTCTAATTTGGTCAAATAATTCGGTTGGCAAGTGAAACGAAATTTGGGTCTTGACCTACAGAGGCCAAGGAGGTAACGCAGCAGCCTGAAAACAGTCAGTTCTAAAGTGAATTTGAAGTGTGAATTACGAGCTAGTAAAAGTGGTTGAGAAGAACGATCGGATTGTGAATTGTAACTGTATTAAATATGGTAAGGTTATTGTTTTGAAAAGAAATTCTATCATTTGAAGGTACCCACACAAACATTTTACGGTATTTTACAGCAAAAGGAAGGAACATCGAGCACTTTTATATTTCCACCAAAAATATGACTTTCAACAAATCAAGTTAGGATTCGACAAAACAAGGGAGATGATGTTCATCAGAATGTGGGCAAAGATGCAACGAAGTCTTTATTGCGCTGCCGATACTAATGATTTCTTAAAATTTGAAAGAAGAGTGATTAGACAAGACGCACTTTAGTAAAATGAGCTTTATCCTGCAGCACTTCTACATAGAGTTTTAAGACGAGAGGATTGAAATTGAAAAAAATAAAAAATAAAAATTGAAGTTTCATCGTCAATGAGTATAAGTCTTAGGCGTTTTTTAAATTGGACAGATTCGAATGTGCTATTAAGACCATTGTCATAGATGAACTCACTTACCTGACAATATCTACTAACACTTTTGCGCAGACACAAGTGAATTACCAAACATTGTACATCTCTATTACCTCCCAGAATTTGTTAGAATTAGAGCAATTTACAAATGAAGTTGTTAGAATGAGTACGATCTGCACGTATGTTCGTTATGTATGTGCAATGTGGATGACGTTTTGTGAGTAAAGGCGGGTTTTGTATAAAATGTGAGGGAAATTGATTTACACGTATTCACCGACCAGTCACACGATAAGGGCGATCAGTGGAAAGCTGGTTTTGGTTTTCCAATATCTGAAAATTTTGCCAACTTTCGGGAGGGAGCGGTGTGATAACCATTTGAATGCAAGCGGCGTCATCTATGTTTCCATAGCTGAAGATTTCGATAGCAGAAGCATCAACCATTATTAAGTGGTGAGTAGAATTTTCTATCAAATTGGAAAATGTATGGAATGCTGAATAGCGCAGATTCTGCTCGAAATATGTCATTGAACTATTAGTATCAGCATCCCCAAGGTGTGCAAATCAGTTCATCAATTGAATTTAAAGTGTGAACTAATACAGTGATTAAGTGGTTTAAGAAAAAGATAAGTAAAAGTGAAAAGGTTAAGATAAGCGAATCAACTGTGAATTCTAATTTGATTGAATAAAGAGATTATATTGAAAATAATAAGTTCTATCAATTGTACCCACACAAATATTTTACAATATTTACACTTGTGTAAAAAGAAATTTTTCGAAAAAGCTTATGCTGAATAAAAAGATGCGACGGGTGAAAACCAAGGTGATGAAAGTTGTCAAAAATTAATATTGGGTCTATAACTTAATTCGTATTATGTATTTAATATATTGGGTCTATAACTTCGTGCGGTTTGCTAAGAGATGGCGTAACTTGTATTATTCCATTGGAACATGCGTTGGAAAGCTACTGTCATTGTACGTCATTTCAGTATATGTCATTCATTTGAAGCGTAAACAACAATAACTTTTTTCACTCAAATATGTCGAACTTTGTGCCTGAAAAAGTATTTTTGCGGGGAGTTCTTGATTACTGAATCAGATGGGTGTGCTGTATTATGAGCTGGTAAAACCGGCTGAAACCATCAATGAACAACGCTATCGAACACAGTTAATCCGTTTGAAGAGAGCAGTATCCGAAAAACGCCCGGAATATGCGACCAGAAACGAGGCAACAATTTTCCATCATGACAACGCTCAGCCCAACGTTGCTATTCCGGTTAAGAACTATTTGGAAAACAGTGGATGGGAAGTCCTTATAGCCCAGACCTTGCCCCTTCTGACTACCATTTGTTCCGGTCGATGCAGAACGCCCTCACTGAAATACGGTTCACATCAGAGCAGAATATTAAATATTAGCTTGATTCATTCTTGGCTGCCAAGCCGGCGCAGTTCTTTTGGGATGGGATCCACAACTTGCCAGAAAGATGGGAAAAGGTCATAGCTTTAGATGGGCAATACTTTGAATAATACTATTGTACATGTTTTTCTTAAATAAACTTTCAAATTTTGAAAAAAAGAACCGCACGAAATAAATTACATACCCAATAGTATCTGGCGATG
Source organism: Volucella inanis (assembly GCA_907269105.1). NCBI lineage: Eukaryota > Metazoa > Arthropoda > Insecta > Diptera > Syrphidae > Volucella > Volucella inanis. Next base: position 62,388,357 of record OU026155.1, read on the forward strand.
GAATCTGGAAAAAGCGAGGGTACATTTCCTTATACGGAGCAACATCATATTTGGTTATTATTAAAGGGAAACTACAGATATACTTATAAAAAGTTCGTACTGCAAACAATGCTGCGTAAAACAACTTGACGCAGACCAGACGTTGATACCGCCAACACCCTAGCTTTATATGTTAATTCTCACCCTGATAAGTACACCGTTGATATGCTCTCCCCTCTATGCTGTTCGGGCCATTGTGTTATATTAGCTAATTTCTCGTACCCACAACCCAAAATTAGAAAAAAATTTCTAAAAGAACTGTATGACAATATGAGGAAGCTAATTGGAGCGGTCTTAACACCTTCTTTAAGAATTTTAACTGTCGTTATGTTTCCTCGATAACGACGTGGATGCCGCTGCTTGTATGGTCATAGATATTATTTTCTTTGAAATGAGATTCTTTATCCCTCATCGGATGAAGAGTATCAAGACTATTTCAATACGACCAAAAGCTGAGGCAAAAGATACTACAATGTCCTAAAGGTAGTAAAAATTTTTAGTCGTTTGTCAAAAATATTAGAAATTCTGTCTCATCCTCCATCCCAACGCTCATTTACAATGACATTCCAGCTGTCAGCTCTCTGAACAAGGTTAATCTGCTTGCCGCACACTTTGGGGCCAGTTCATCACTCCCAGATTGTGCTTTGTCTACACAGATCTCCGTTCTGTCTCCGACACTCTTTTTAATTTTCATCAACGATCTCATGTCTGCTACTTCTAATCCAATATATTCCTTTGCTGACTTCCTGTCTCACGTGTTCTTCGACTGTACAACGGGAACGGCAGTGTATGTTAAGCTCATTAAATTATGATTTTAACAGCATAACTAATTGGGGAACAACTAACAGAGTAGAATTTAATGCGTTCAGAACATATTGCTGTCTTCTGTCGTTGAAGCTAAGTTTAAACATCCGGTCGTTATCTATGAATGACACTTGCATTCACAAACCGAAAAACTTTCCATTCTTGGTATGTGCGTCAATATAAGGATGTCTTAAGCGATGTTAGAAATACTTTACCCACTCTAATCTGGCCTCAATATATAAGGAATTTATCCGCCCGAAATTAGAGTACAATGTCCACATATGGTCGGGGACGCCCAAAACCGTGCATCTAGGTGATAATAATATCTCCCAGACAATGGACATCCTTGAACACCGACGTAATGTCTCGTGCCTCGTTCTGTTTTATCGCTTTTTCCACTACCAGTGCTCCATTGAAATCGCCAGTAAGGTTTTAAACGTAACATCCGTCTCGCTATGAATGCTTATCAGTATACTCTCAACCCCCCCTTTTGGATGTATTCTAAAATATCGTGATTCGTTCCTACCTAGCTCTTTATTTATTAGTTATTGAAACTTTCAATAATTTAAAACCAATGTTCATCGGCAGCTCTCTTTCCATCCTCCCTGATTTTCCTTCGAACGCGCTGTGTACAAGCATTTTAAGGGTACTCAAATCTTTTGAGCGCGCGCAAATTATAAAATAAATATGCGAAAAAGAAAATGAATACTGAAGAGTACAACGATTGGCTAGAAGATCACAAAGATTGTTCTGCAAATCATAATGGCTCTTCAGGAAAAATTTAAGTCGATGCAATTGTTGAAATGATGGTAAGACCAAAACATTCTCTGGGATTTTAAAAGCTAAGCCTTACGGTGATATTGCAGCTCTCAAAAATAATGTATTGGACATGTTTAAGAGATAAGATAAGTTGACAGTTTATTATGGCTTGGCAATCAAGAAACACTCTGATTATGTTGAAAATATTTATAATGCAATATGTGCAACTTGTTATCATTATTGTTCAACTGATGAAAATCTTCAACACGAAAGGTGGCAGGTCGGGGAAGATTCATGGTGTTGTTGGCAGTGAGCGCGAGCTTCAAACACTTTATCTTCTTATAAACATGATTATTTGTCTTTACCATCTGGTGTTGTTGAAGCTATTTTTATAATTTATATAAATCTCAGCGATAAAAGAATTATTGGAAAGATGTGGTGGTGGTTTAATGCAAAATAACAATGAGAGTTACAATCAGTTGGTATGGAAAATAGCTCCAAAAATCGTTCCGTATGGCTCAAGAATTGTTGAAATAGCAATTTACCTCACTGTCGGGATCTTCAATGAAGGTACAACTTCAATTCCATATTACATGAATGCAATGGGAATATCAACTGGGCCCAATGCCCATGCCTACTTTTATATCGAGTAAGAGGATGCAGAGCGCGTCATGATCTCCCACTTGAGAGCGCATGGGAGTACGCAAGAGTACGTAGACAAAATCAACTAGAAGGTACTAGAAGCTGCTGATGCTACGGAGGGTCCATCTTATGGTCCTTTCTATTTTTTTTTTAATTTAACCTGGAAATTTTATTCAAAAATTCGAATCTTTTTTACGAAGCAGCCATTTTATGAAAAATCAAAATTTCGATTATTCCTTCTATTAATCGAGTTTTATCTCTCTACTAAAAGAATCATTTAGGTTCTTTTTACTTCAGATGAACTAAACCGGAGATACTGTGATCACCGCCGAATACTTGAATTTATATGTATGTTTTGTGCATGGTAAGAATATAAAAGTTATTTAAGTTTGTAAGAATTGACTACCCTAACCATTCTTGTTACATAAGGAATAATCTTATTGGCTGTGCTTTGTAAAATATGTACCCCGTCGTTCTAAGTTTATTAGTTCGAGCACTAATATTTTCGAGAGGAAAAAAAAAACAAATTCTTCCTTTTTAATCTGCTCTTTATTCAATAAATTACGATCCAACCTGCTTACATAGCTTATTTTGCTATGAGCTACGAGCTTACATAGCTAACTTTGTTAAGATAATAATCGAACGAAGTTCTACTGCATTACTTGACATACATAGGTGAACCAGCGCTTCTACGAATTGTCACAAATGTAGCAGATATACAGCCAGACACTTATCATGTGCTTTCATGGAATTCGTGAAATGTTAGGAGCTGTGTCAGTGAACATAAATTACATGATATTTGTTTTACTCGTGAGAAGGATTGAGATTGTAACTAAGTAAGTTTTTATATAAATAAACATTTTGTCTTCATCGCCTTTCTCTTGGGCCTTCTCCATATCCATAGGTCATAGGTATTGTTGGCCTATTTGGTGAATCTGGTGGATACCGTTATTGTTTGTCGAAAGAATAATCTTTATGGGCAGAGAAAACTCAAAATGTATATGGTTTTAAACGAACTTCTTATAGAAAAAGTGATTTTAATGTTAATTTTGATCACTGTAAATATATTACAACAAATTTTTTATTCGTGATTCACTTGATTTGAGTTGACATTAATTGCTTTTTATCTGAGAGGTGTTCTTATAAATTTGAAATTTTTCGAAATTGAAAGTCATCAAAAATGTCATCAAAACCCAAAAAATTAATTTTGTGGTAGGGATATGTATGTGAACAAGGTGTAATCTTGTATTCTTTTATTCGTCCATGTGAAAAACTCAATGAAAATCCGGTGTTTTATCGTGAAATTTTGTTCAGTGATGAAGCATATTTCTGGCTTAATGGATCCGTTAATAAACAAAATTGTAGTATTTGGGCTGATGAGCAACCCGAAGAGTACCAAGAGCTACAATTACATCCATTAAAAACAACGGTATGGTGTGGTTTATTAGCTGGTGGAATCATTGGTCCATATTTCTTCAAAAATGAGGCAATGAGGCACGCCATGTTAACGGACTATGTGCTTCCTGAAATTCAAGCACATGCTCTCGGTGAATTCTGGTTTCAAAAAGACGGCGCTACGAGCCATACAGCGCGTTCTACAAAGGACTTGTTGAGAAATCATTTTGGTGAGCACTTAATTTCACGTTTTGCTACGGTAAATTGGCCGCCTAGATCGTGCGATATCACATCTTTGGACTATTTTCTCTGGGGATATGTAAAGTTTCAGGTCTTCAAAAATAAGCCAACATTACTCGTGCTATCCGCGAGATACCAGTCGCTATGCTCGAACGAGTCGCCCAAAATTGGACCTTCCAAATGGACCACCTCAGACGTAGTCGTGGATAACATTTACATGATATCATTTTCAAAAGATAAATGCCATGAATTGTTCTTTTAACCAATAATAAAAATTTTAAGTTCACTTTCAAATCTATGTGTCTTATTTTATATTATAAATCAAACCTCACGATCAAATTGTTGAACAATCGATGTTAAAATCCCGCCGTAAAAACAAACCATTCCATCGGCGAATACTCGTACAGTATACACGCATTCGAACAAAACTAGTTGTTAATGTAATGATAACTTAAACAAACCATTCTTTCTTAAACTACCATAGCTGTCAAACTAAAGAAAGTATTTACTTAGTTATTATTTTTTGAGGAACTGAAGTACAATAAAATGGTAACTACAGATATAAATATGCAAGAGACTGAAAAGACCAAAAGGCCAGAAATAAAGGATACATGGGCGGTAGGTGTAGTGTCGGTATGGATATGCTTTTCATTTAAACCTGAAATTGTATAGATTCGACCGTGTGAAATGTACAAGGAAGAATATAACGATTGCACAAGCATCAAAGCAAGATTTCATCAGTACTTTATTCATGGGGAAACGATAGACTGCAGCCAATGGCAAACAGACTACAAAAATTGTGTTCTGTACGAAGATTCAAATGGAAACAATGTTCTCGCTGGCAAGTCGGTTATAAAAAGTGAAGAGGAGCGCAGAAACAAGCGCTTAGGAGCGCATTATGCTAATACAACGTGGAAAAAACGTCAAAATCCTCCTGAAGATTGGTCTAAACCCTTACCTGAATGGTTAGTCAAAAGAAATGAAAACACCTATTTAGAACTTAAAGCGAATGAAATATCTGGTGCGATACCCGAAGAGGCAGGGAAGCACTTTTGTTCTATTATGTAGACAACGGATACATATGTATGATAGGTAAAATATTGACATCTTACTGTTTTGTTCTATTTAGAAATACATATGAAAACATTTGGATTTATGAAATGAGAAATATTTTATTTTAAAAGACAAAATGTAAATTTTCTGTTGCGTTAATCAGCTTAAATTTGTTATTCATCTTCTAATTTATACACATTTAGTTACATAAACCATAAATAAAGACTGATGAAAAATTATTAATCTTCTACAATTGCGATTTGATACAATTTGAGAATTGAGTGCGAACTGTCTCAAATTATGCGATTATTTGTCTACAAATACGTGTGAAGTGTCAACATTAGTCATCTTTTCTTCCTATTTTTTTTAAAGTGGCGCTATAGTGGGTCTTCGCCTCAAGTAATAGCCCTCCATTCAGCGCTCTTCGCTAATCGCTTACAGTTCCGCTAACCTTCATCGCGCGACTTAATTCGGTGTTTTATTTTACTGCGTTGTCACTTCGGAATGGATTTGAAGACAATGGGCAGAAGCATTGGTGTTCATTCGCTCAGCTTGACCAAGCCATCTAAGCGGATGGACTTTAGCTCTTCTGAAAATATCCATGCTACCTTTCTTCGTTCTATTACAATTTCTGTTTATGCAAATGGGACTAAAAAATCAATTGAAGAACTTATCCCTAGAAACGTCCAATGGTATTTCCATCCGGTTTTGATAAAATTAATGCCTTTGTGTCATACAGAGGGACTGGGATGATGAGGATTTTATACAGTGTTTTCTTTGTTGTTCATGAAAGGTAAATATTTTTGAGTTGTTGAGGCAATAGGGATTATTCGCTTGATATCTGCGATTGTTTCATACACTTACACCGGAATCCAGGTAAACAAAATCCTTTACCACGTCGAATGTATAATTTTTCTCTTGTGAAGTGCTATCCAAGTCGTTGATATTAAGTATCCTTCCTAGTAGGCAGCGTATATTTTGTTTTATCTTCATATCCCACGAAACTCGTCTTTGCCGCTTTTAAAACCCATAACACGACAATGACAGCTCGTTGATTTCCTCCAATAACGTCCATGCTGTCAGCGTATGCGAGCAGTTGTGCAGACTTTTGAAATATTAAGCCTGCGATATTTGCCTGTTTTTCTGAGTTTTTGGAAAAAAATATTTTGAATGAAGCAAATATGTTTATATTAAAATATTCGTAAAATATAATCTTTATTTCATTAGCCTAAGAAAGCAACTGATTAATAAGGCATTGTCAAAAAACTCCAAGAAGAGTATACTTAAGACCGTTATTGTTGCAGCCAACGCTTCTGCATAACATCCTGAACAAAACTTTTGAGTTTCCCACCTATAAAAATATAAATTTGAATATTTCTTTATGTAAAACTTGAACGTTAACCCATACTGTAAACTTCCAAAAAGAATAAACTCCCTACACCCAGTTTTCTTCCTTTTCGCGTTCATACAATTTGCTTACTGAATCACTAAATTTTCAACCATTAAAGCGAATCGTTCGTTAAAATTTTAAATAAATAAAAACACTTTACAACGTTTTGAAAAGTGGATGTGGATTTTATCTTTTTCTTTACAATTCATCTGGAATTTTATAGTTATTATTCCAGTCCTACCTTATGTTGCACGAATCTTCAAATGATTTCTGGTACCTTTTACCTTGGGGAACTATTGCAAATCTCATTGTGCCCGTTAGTAGGTTTCGTTGCTCGTCTTCAATATATTTTGGCGATTGAATCTCTTGTGAGGCTTTGTGGATTATTCGTGCCTCGACGTTACACTACCTCCACTACTTGGCAACTTCTTTTAGGTTGCCTCGTAATTATTGAGCCACATGCTACAGTTTTTCTGCTTCATTTTTGCAACGTTCACAGCCTAACTTTAGTACTTAGTCCACATTTCAACCATTTCAACGACCATGGCGGTCGTTTCTCGGTTCCACCACCACGTTTCTTAATTATTAGGAGCCGGCCTATTGAAATACTGAAGAGTTTCCGCAACGTTCTTATATTTTTCTTCGAACTATTGTATAATTTATTAATAAGGTTTGTCATATATGTATACTTATGCAACACCGCATCGAAAACCGAGTTTTCGCAAAAACTCTCGCAGTCTTAAAACAGAAAACAGGTTTGCTCAGAATTTGGTACACCTAAAAGAAAAAGGGGTTATAGGTTTGTCGGTCGGTGTATCTAAGGCTATGTGAGTCAATATTCACGAGTTTACAAGCGTATGTCGTATGTCTTATTGTAAAGTGTATATCCCATGGCGCGTTTTACACTGGGCATTAAGCGCTGCCAGTACCTGCCTGCATGAAGGTTTAAGGGACAGTTAAAAACCTACTTGATTTTCAAATTCGCGAGCGCATTTCCAATAGTCCCGTGATCCAAATGACGTTGCTCCTGCTGCAGCTCGACATTCCCCCCGACGAAGTTCGTGGCATTATCTGACAAAATTATGTAAGGTCTCTTGCTATCTCTAGATGCACTGCTCTAACGGTAAGGCATTTGAAGAGGGATATCCATCTCTTCTCGGTGCGACGCCCAGATGTGACGAAAAACGGACACATGTAGTACAATCCGAAGTAAGAAAACGACCTTATAAATGGGGTCATTTTCTCAACTGGCAGCTGTCAATGGGTGGATTATCCGGTTATACACGTTCCCTCTTACATACTCGACATACAACCACTGCTGCGACAACCCACTGTTTGTTATTCAACCGTGTGAATGTGTGGGATCCAAAACCGGCGACGTATCTCAGCTGTAATGGTACCTTGGTTTTGGTGTTTCCAGTCGTGGTGATACAAATCCACCAGTAACGCTGTCACTTGATGGTGTTGAGGCAATATTATCGCTGTACATGCATTAGCTGGGTCAATTCCTCCATGCATCTTGTTTACACCATCTTTGTCCAATAACGGAGAAAGCTTCAACAACCTACTTGTGCGTTCTAGGACTCTACCTAAATGAATGGAACGGTAGCCATCTTCATATGCTGCCATCTGTACCACACGGCAAATCACCAGTTCCGTTACCTTTAGGACTCCGTATTCTCTTTTCGCTGGATCATTTGAGCAATTACTGAAGAACCCTAATATCCAACCCAGTACTCTTTTAAGACGTTTAAAATCAGAAAACTTATCAAACATTTCACTGATATTTACGAAAAGGAAAATTAATACGAAATTCTTCTACAGTCATTTTAATCAGATCAGGGTGGTTTCATCCCAGTCTATTTGCTCTCGCCACGCGGACTGGAGTGCTATCTTGCCCATAAAAGTGTATTCCGTCATTATGCTAAACGGATCAAACACCGACATGACAATACTTAACATTTCTCTTTTCGTTAGTCTTTAAACCCGGTCAGTAACGCTGGATTAATCTTCTCAAATGTCGTGACAAATTTAGAGGTGTCTTGATTTGTGTCCCAATGTAGTTCTAGTATTTTTTGCAAACTTCCGCTCTTATCGAGATTTAAAATAGTAGACCGTGCTTCGGGTTCCATAAATTTATTTGCAATTACCTTAGAGTTCGATATGAATCACTTGGTTTCAAAACCCTCTTTTTTGTGTATCAATACAACTTTCTCTACCACACGCAAAGCCTCATGATCCGTCTTCCTTCGCATTTTGATTCTTCACGACCAACTTGCCGCAACATTTTACAAAACATATCCCGCTTGTCCGGGAAGCGAATATAACCAGCGGATTATTCCACAATCATACCATTGACCAATCCGGTGTCAATTAAACTACCATAAGGATGCCATCAAAAAAGCAAACGATCCAGCAAGCCTTCAGTGTATCGAAGAAAACTTTGCGAGAATAGTACTGTTCGTGTGACTCAACCACCGAGGTCTAGAAGCTCAACTAGTTCAAGATCATCCAAGTTGTCTGCCAAACGTATGCAGATCGTGTTGCAAAGGGTCGAGGAAGAACTCCTACTCCGAAAAGAGAGAGATGCCGAGTATTTAAATAAAAAGTATTTTATTCTTAGTCAGGCTATAGATTCATCGGGCGACGAGGATGAAGGCGTCCCAGAGGCGGAGACCACAAACACTACACAAACGAATGTAGACAATTGGGTTGACGGAATACCAGAATGGAATTGCCTGTACTCTACAACGGGTGTTCGTTTACACCCACCAGCCTTTGTGCCACAGTCCGATCAACACACCTTCCGCCCCTGGGATTGTGCGCTTATGGAACCACCCTTGGGCAACCTCCCACCGCTATCTCAATCAGGCAGAACCGTCGCAGAACCTCGGCAAAGCCCAAGTAAACTTCCAGTCGCCGTCACACAATACTTCAACTAATCGTTAGCCTACAGTACAGAGTTCGCAACCTTGAAACACACTCCATACGAGTACACATGAGCTTCAAAATAAAAACCTGACCAAAAACCATCTAGCGGCACGGCACTTAATGTCACGGGATTTATCTAGCTTTGACGAAAATCCTGCGAAGTGGTTGATTTTTATCGCCAGTTTGAATAGGAGTACAAGTTTAGGTGGTTTTGTGGATGAGGAAAACCTTATATGATTGCATAAGGCTCTGAAGGGCGATGCGTTAGAAGCAGTAAGAAGCATTACAAAATCTCACGACATCAGATTTACCCAACAGTATTTTTGGTCGGACTCAAAAACGGTTTTATGTTGGCTACGATCCGACCAACGACGGTATCGGCAGTACGCAGCTTTCTGAAATCAAGGACTGGCAATGGAGTCCTACCAAGATCAATGTGGCTGACGACGCCACAAAATGGCAAAGACATCCCGAATTAAAATCGATAGTGGTGAACGCTCTACGCCCAAAATTCTACATTGCCTAAATGCGGTCCGCCCTCAAAATGGTCAAAGATGTAAGAATGCCCGTGCTCAACCACGTTCACCAATCATTTTTCAACTTCCACCTGCCCGATTTGCCTCGTTCAGGCGACTATTTTCATACGTTGGGGTCGACAATTTCGGCCCGATGACCGTCATTGTAGGTCGAAGAACGGGAAAACGCTGGGGGGTTCTCTTTACATGTCTGACCACGAGAGCCGTCCACATAGAAGTTGCGGCTGGTGGACTTAAACCTCTAATAGAATTCAATGACGACGTTAGAGAACTCCGAAATAATTGGCATATCTCACAGCAGTTTTCGGGCCGCTTCTGGAAACGTTGGGTATCAGAATACTTACCCACTCTTACCAGGCGTGCAAAATGGTTTACACCAGTAAAACCCTTGGAAGTTGAAGACATTGTACTAATCATAGACCCAAATATTCGCAGAAACTGCTGGCCGAATAATAGAGGTCAAGCGATCACAAGATGGGCAAGTTCGCAGCGCCTATGTACAGACGCAGAGCAGAATCTACGAACGGCCTGTAGTTAAGTTAGCGGTACTTAACGTCCAGGGCCCAGAACATATCAGTCCTCCAGTGAAACTACCGCAAGGGAGTGTTGGCGAAAATGCCAACGCATAAAGTAGTAGCTTCACCTAATGACTTGTAGATGGATTTGCTAACTGACAGATGAATTTTCTCTCTGATTCTTGCTGATTAGGTTAGGACCCAATTTGAGAAAACTAGGAATTTAATTAAGTTAAACAAAAAAAGGAGACTAAGTAAGTTACTCTCTAAGTGAATTTAACTATGTTTTTTAATATACCTTATTATTATTATTGAATAACTTTTTATAACTTGGCAAAAAAGGCAGTTCCTTTCACTTGCCAGGTAGTTGACAGAAAGGTTTCCGGTTGCGATCAACTTGCCGTAACAACAGCCGTTGGACTTCTTCATCCATCTGTGATAACCTTACGTGGAACTCCTAAATTGGAATTGTTTAATGTGGCGATATATAAACCTGGTACCTCCTTATTCACTCGACTAATTGGTTCGGTAATGGTATTTTTTACAAACCATTGCATGGTCAAACTTTCTTCAGGTCGCTTCAAACCGAAGAGAAATGCCAGGCACTTGTTTACTAGAGAAATGGCAGATCCTTCATCGTTAAAGGCATAGCAATTGATTACTCTTGCGTTTCCATGGAACTGCACAAGTAGGATCTTAAACAGCAGCTTTGCCTGACGGGATGTAGGACCTTACTTATGAACGCTTGTGGTGGCTCTTTACTTGCATGCGATTGACTTGTTGTTTTACTCAACGAAGTATGTAATAATTTTTGGATTTTTTTCGCACAGCCCGCTAGATAACAATTGCGAGGCTGCGTACAGCTATTTGTTCGGTGTGCACCTTCCAAGCAATTGATGCATGTTTATTTTTTGTCGATAGCCCTTGTCAACAAATAGTTAACATTTTAGATCTTGTGTCTCTCCCCGCACAACGTACATCCCTTATCACTTACACCTTTCGCCAAACAAAACTGCTTCCGTTTTCTACGTCTATCTTTGCCTTGTTGATGTTCGTTTAAATCCGTGCACGCTATATTAACCATATTTGCCAGCTCTTGTTACCATTCACTGAATTTTTCTATTGTTGGTGTCGACACATACCTCGCCCACTCTAGCCTCCTTTACACCGACAATTTTAGCAGCATCTTCTCCGTGAGTGCTGGATTGGCAATATGGTGCTCGCATTTTGTGACCTTAGGAAATTACGAAAGATTTTGGACTCTAGTCGCGAATGGGACAAGTTGTTCTATGCTGTCATCCGTGATTGGTTTTACCTCTCTTATCCTTGCTTTTTGACTTTTTACTAACTGCTCCGGTCTTCTAAATCGTCTTCTGAGCGTGTCCATGATTCTTGATACGTTGCTAATATGAATAAGCAGAGACTCCACAGCTTCCCTCGTTTTACATTTTAATGCTGTCTTCAGTTCTAGCGCTCGCTGTATACATACTCATCGGTGGTGATTTGAAATGACTCATTCAACATAGGCCAATCCTCTGTTTGTTTGTTTGTTTTGTTTCCATCTCTGAAATCTTGTCCGCATTTGTATCTTGCTCACGCGTAGTAATGGCATGCTCATCCTGACTGTCGCTTTCACTTCTCTGGTTATGTACGACTTGTCCCCCTAAACACCGCGTTGACCTGGTCTTCGGCATTGCTCTTTTTAATGTTTAACTTTTTTACTATAGGTGTCAAGGAGTGACACTTCTGGTCGGATGTCGTCGCATCGATTTTGATGTTATAAATTGAAACGCTGAAATTACTTTTTGGAATAACACAGGACAGTTGTGTCCCTGTGCAATCCTTGTGATAGTTAAATTTCCCCCAATAGTGAAATAAAAACTGTTGACACCGGAACGAACACAATAAAATATAACGTCGCCTTCTTTTGGCTTTTCTTTTATTTTATTTTTTTTGTGAAAAGGTTATAATATTTAATTAGTTAGAATGGGATTTTTAATTACATACACTTTTTGCTCAATCGTCCTCTCGAATGGCGTCAATGGAAATAATCAAGTCGAAAATGCCGGACACCAGGAGGACAACCATTTTGGCAATTCTAGAGTCGGACCACATAGTACTTACAATTTCTTTTTAAGTACCAAAAAGCAGACACACATTTGAAAATATTCAGCACATTCAGCAAAAGAGCTGACAAAGTAGTTGTCAAAACAAAATTTAAAAACTTCAGATCTAAAAAAAAAAAAAAATGGATTGTCTCACGGATTCATGGTAAGTTTTTTATGCTTTTATCTATAAATAATTCAATGTTAAATAATATATATATTTTTCAAAATGAAATACAGTTAAAAAGAATATGTAAAAAAAAAAATCGAATTAAAAATCCTTGTCTACAAAAAATTTCTTTGTCAAACAAAAACTAGTCTGTGTACGATATGAACGCTTCAATGGTGTTTTGTAAATATTTTATCGTAAACTCGGTTTTGGACATGGTGTGAAAGGGATATTCGTTCATTTATGAGTATGTGAATATATTATACAATATATCAATTCTTCGTTATAACACACGAAGTTATTCGTAAAAAAAAAAAAAAAACTGGAGGTCAACTAATATCGTTTTAGCAAACATACCAAAGCAAAACTTAAAGCAAACGTGTCTAGAAAACCATTATTTAACGTGAAACGTCAATTTGGAACTAATCTGTAGTTGACGAATCGGGTTAGAAAACGGTGCCGTCTAATCGTCTGTAAGCATTCTTCTTTAAATTTAAATAACAAATTTTACATGTATAGACATGTTGGTAAAATATCGCGATCTACAAATGATTTAATTTCTGTACAGAAATTATTTCTTTAGCATATTTGCCAACATTGTAATTCATAAGTTTTCTTTCGAAAATTCTTTTCGTTGCTTTTGATGTGATTCACAGTGGCTCATATTCGGAATATGAGAAAAACATTCCAATTGTTGATATGTCAATTTTTTGTTTATAGATTTGCATAGCTAAAAAAAATAGATATCAAGACGAGGTGGAGTTCTAAATGAAAAAGGAGTGGAATTCTAATGATTCCACTTAAAACGAGAAGAATGAGCACAAACTACAATGACATTCCTTTTGGCATCAGGACTATAGTAAAGATATCCCGAAAATGCTGTCCCCGAATGATGTTCCCTAGATTTGTCTTGTAAGTTAATTTGCATTATTTACATTACTATGCTAACAAAATCAGAAACTAAAATAATTGAAATTCTAAAGTAATAGAGATAACTTATCATACGTATATTATCGTATGTTGGGAGTGTTTACATACATTGGTTCAATTTTGTGTATAATACATATTTACGGATGCATAATCTTCAAAGTTTGTTGACAAATGTATTGTGTTAAACTAATAAAGTAAATATCTAATTAGTAGAGTATATAGGTATAACTATCTGAACAAACAACAAATTTTCCAGATTGTAAATTTACTTTATTAACCGCTGATACATAAAAGCATCGGAAGAACATTCTTATTCATCTTTTTTTTTTTTAAAACAGTGTACTAGTGAAAATGTGAACTCATTAAAACAAATGTAAACAATGGTGAACCGCAAAGGCTCCCAAAATTTAAGGTAATAAGTATGTTTATTACTATCATATCATCCTATTAATGCACTGCAAAATGAGAACTAACTTTTATGAATAAACAAAAGAAAGGATTCATTAAAGAAAAGGATAGAAAGAGAGAAAGATGTTTGCACTCAGGGGTCATTTTGCTACATGAATGGGGATACTAAGTTATTAGTGTAAATTTACTTGTTATATTTTATGCAGCATTGTGCATTTATTTCACGAGATTTTAGTACGCCCTTTGAGCACGGCTTTTATTAAACTCCGAACGGTCCGATTGGGAAGCCAATACACTACACTACTACTTGAGCCACGGCCACCCATTAACTCAATTACTGTTTTCCCCTTTAGTCGTCTAAGTGCCTTCATTTAATTTTGATCAACCCTTTCTTCTCCAGCTTATTCCAATCCTTTATTTAAGCTTTCAATTGATTCATTTTTGTCATCATCAATTTCATCGCTCTGTTCAATTTCATGTCTCTCAGACCTGTCATCTTCATTTAATTTCAGTGCAGTTAACAATGTGCACTCAACATAACAAGATAAATATTTGAATTTCGTCTTACAAACCTGAGGATTCAAATTATGAAAATCAACCATTCATCCATCCAAAGATTTCATTTCCGCACTCCATTTTTCTTTCAAGGCGATTATTGGAATATTTAATAAAGATCTTCATTATTTCCCAAAATATTCAAACTATTTTTCCAGCATTCAGCTAAAGTTTCTGTGCTGACTCGATTTCATGTAGTTTCTACAGTGTAACAGCATAGAGTCAGTTAGAATGTTTTGCCGATATTGAAGCCAAAAGACTATTTCTGATAATTATATCCCCATCCTCTGTTCTCAATTCCATTTCCCTTGGATGAGAGGGTGCATTGTCTATTAGAATAAGGGCTTTCATTGGCAACTCCTTTTTCTCAGAATGGCTTTAACTTTAAGATACAAAAATAAATTTAAGATTACATTTGTTTGAGGTACAAATGATTGGTGAAAGCAATCTTTAAAAATTGTAGAAGTCATCCAGGCTGATTTGAAACTTTTGTAATCTATGGATTTTTAGAGTTTCCAAAACCAAAAGCTCTAGTCTAGAAACGTGATTCACTGCTTTTATGACTTTGCGTCTGGAGCAGTTTTTCCTAGTGGTTAAACGTACGTTATTTATGGCAAAAGCTTTCAGAATAACCCAAACTCTTTAGTATTATACTAGAACTGAACTGTGCTTAATCCCAATTCGTAAATTTTTTGGTTTTAGCTTTATTTTAAATGAGTTCACTAACTTTGGTTGCGAAGAATGTTTATCTCTGGATAATTTAATTATCTGAACGCCTTATTTTTTTTTTTAAGCCGCTGCAGCCATCCATCATGAACCCACATTCGTTTTCTTTAAATTGTGATTGCCTTTTCTTTTAACATTAATCCACTTATAGGCCAGTTTTCGCTTCGCATTAGGATGAACCAACGGAAAGAGATTTTTTCATTATGGGCGGTTCTGGCGATCTCAATGTTTTTCTTTTTTCCGATCCAGAAAATGTCTTATTAACACATATTATTGACTAAGCTTTATAGTTCCAATGCAATTAATTAATAATAATTATATGAAACACATAAAAAGGAATTCATTTTTTTTTACATTACAATTTGTTTCTTGGGGTTGGAAAAAATAATAGGTTTGATTCCTAAAATAAGCAAAAAATCGAAACTATAGTAAATTATAAAAGAAATCTGTACATAACTCACTTTTAGACTAATATTTAATATCTTCAGCTTTTATACCGTCTGGTAACGCCTTTGCGAAGATTCCGCCAGAATTTGGCACTTTTACAGTGGTATTCGTTCCCAAGCTTTCTTGATGCAAACTCATAATGCAGTCTTATTTCGCATTTTTTAAGCCCACTCTTTCTCGACTTCAGCCCACAAGTTTTCGATCAGATTTAGATTGGACGACTGATCTGGCCAATCGAAAACCGACATTTTTTTCACTTGAAACCAGGCTTTTGGTATTTTCGGTGTGTGCTTGATTCGTTATCTTGTTGGAACTTCCAAAACATACTGTTGCTCAATAATCTTCGTTATAAAGCGTATTTAAGCGTTTTCTACATATTTTTTCTGAGTCATGATCTCTTTAATCGAAAATAATGGTCCCACATCATACCAGGAAAACCAGCTCCATATATTTATATTCAAACGTGGTTAATGTTTTTGTATTTGGTATTTGGGTTGAGTGCATTACTAGGAGGTCGTCTTACATAAAAAGTGCCTACTATCCAAACCAAACACATTGAATTTTGTTTCGACACTCCAGAAAATACTTTTAAAGTTCTGTATGCCCCTTTCGTTAAATTCCATTAGCTGGTCTTCTATAAATTGTTTTCTTTTTTTCTTACACAAATGACGTCTTCCTAACGGAGCGAGAACGGAAATTAACTGTTAAAAAACTATTTCTAGCAGTTCTTGTTGTCGGTTAGGTTTAGTGTCTTCTTAATTTCTGAAGAAGTAACGAGAGGGTTATCTTTAGTTATTCGCACTATTTGTCTATCCATACAATCAGACGATTCTTGTTCCTTTCTCTATTTTTTTTTCTCTTCAATAGCGCGCGCTCAAGGGGTTAATGAACCCTTAAAATGTTTGCACACTTCTTTCGCTTTATTGCATTCGTTATCATATTCTGACCACAACAACGTTGTCGCAATGAATTTATATGTTACGAAACTTCCCAATAACCAGCTTTTGTAACAACAGTTCCATTGGTGATTTGATGACATGTCTCACCGAAAAGTGGAACAAATCAAATCAAGATTTGATATATCTTAAGCATTTCCGAGAGTTTAGCATCAGGCTCTTTTGTCTAAAATGTGTGCAATTGAGATCGAAGGATCTCTTTTGCAATGATTTTGAAATTACCTTTCGGGCAGTTTTAATTCTGATATATGCAAAATAAATGCTGGTATTCCCCATGACTCTGTTCTGTTTCCGACACTCTTTTCTC
Organism: Volucella inanis; assembly: GCA_907269105.1. Classification (NCBI taxonomy): domain Eukaryota; kingdom Metazoa; phylum Arthropoda; class Insecta; order Diptera; family Syrphidae; genus Volucella; species Volucella inanis. The sequence goes on from OU026155.1 coordinate 62,405,264, forward strand.
CTTTACTGATGACAGTACTCCATACTTTTCAAAGTCGTTCCGGAACTCACGGGAATGCTCTTTGGCTGTATAATGGGGACGGCCGAGTATGTCAAACTCATTAAATTCCGATATTAACTGCATTTTCCATTAAGAGAATGAAATTTAATGCTTCCAAAACACAATGCTGTTTGTTGTTAAAGCGAAATCTAAACACCTAGACGTTATTCATGAATGGCGCTTGTATCATCTAAATCAAAAAACTTTTCATTCTGGGTATGTGTGTCAATGAAAATTTACGTTGGAATGACCCCATATTCGATGACGTCAAAAATGATGCGAGATGTCCTCGAGCGGTGTAGGAAATACTTTTCCCTCCTGATTTGGCCTCTTTATGTTATATGTATGTATAGGGAATTTATCCGCCCGATATTGAAGTACAATGTCCACATCTGATCAGATGCCCCGAAGATCTCCTTGCATTTGTTAGACAGGACACACCCGTCTCACTATGAATGCTCATCAGTATACCCTCATCAGCCCCTATCAGACATACACTGAAATATCGTGATTCTTACCTAAGTCGTGCAACTCGGGGTTATGGAATGCTCTACCAACCCATTTATTTCCTAGTTAGTATAACTTGCAAACATTTAAGACCGATGTACATAGATATTTCTCTTTTTTCCCTCTTAACTTTCCTTGGTCGCGCTGTGTCAAACATTTTAAGGGAACTAAAAATCCCTTGAGCGAGCGCTAATTGTAAAAAAGTAAAAAAAAAAAAAAAACGACATGAGGACTCATCATCGTATGTCAAGAATAAGATCCTGCTGCAAAAAACAGGGCAGTATAACTTTAAGAGTTAAAGACATAATAAATCATTTTGAAAAAAAAAAAATTTTATTGAATAAATTTGCGTTAGCCTAAATATAAATTGAAAATATATACCTCCTTATTCGCCTCACTTCTTTAGCGGCAACAAATCTCTCGACTATTGTACATTGTACTATTAAAAACTTATCTCCCTTCACTCGCATGTCTTGAGGTCCAAACGATTTAGACTCACAGAACTTAGGGCCTATGACGATAGTAGTCATGAAATAAACCTCCAATAAACCTATCACAGAAGTCTTTAAATGAGTGTTAATACATGTTGCTAATAGAAAAACGAAACGGGAACTTAACAACGGGCTATTCACAATTTTTGTCCGCTTACTGTTGAGCAAGATGTTAAAGAAAAAGCATGTGAACCGGATCTTGGTGGTCGTGACACTTGTCATAAAAGTTAATAACTTAGAAGAAATTAACTAAGAAAGTTAGTAAAAGGCTTTTTTGCCAATGATGCCTAATTTGTTAAACGGCAAAATTAAAATAATGTAATGCAAGCTTACTTCAATAAGCTTTTAATTAATTCATTTGATTATCGTAATTTATATCGTTTCATATTTATAAGACAAAAAGTATTTTTATCGATCGATTTGACCTCAGTTGACCGTAATTGAATCGAAGATTATTTTATGTATTGAATGACTAAAAGTGTTTATTAAATTAAGATCCATTCCTCTCGTCAGGGATAAATCATTTTACTGAAAGTCTGAAACTAACGCTTTTCTTCGTAAACCCGCCGAATTAATATACCCCAAATACAATATTTTAAATCGGGTTTCCATTTCGAGAACATGCTGACCAATCCATTACATCAATGAAATGTTTCTTAAACCCCTTGTTAGCACTTGTGTGAATCGAAAATTATCTTGCTAAAAAAAAAACCCGCGTTTTTCACGACTTTGTTCCAGTAATAGTAAAAGATTCGCTAGAAGAACATTTGTATAGTTGGAGCCCTTCATTGAATGTAAATGTAAATTGTAAATCTTAGTATACCGTATACGACAACGCTCCTTAAGTTTTAACAGAGCCTTCTCCAGAGTTTAATTTAGAAAAATACTGAGGATCTTTTCTTAAATCTCCACAATATGGCTGGAATATCTCCAGATCATCTAAATTCCGTTTTGTTATTTATTTACTTTTTTCATAAAAGAAAATAAAAATATGTATGAGCCAAAATATTTTTGATTTTTTTTTTTTTTTTTTTGACTCGCTAGACTCCAATACTTGGTGGTCATATGAATCCTGGCATATTCCAGCCCGGGTATTTCATTTCGCACAAGAAGGCGAGTTGCAAATTTAATAGTGGCCCTGACGATGAAAGAGTTCCACTGTAAGTTTCTCCAAACTGTTGTTTTTGCAACGCTTATTGGAATTACTTTTTGCTTTAAGAATTTTCCTTTATTTCTCTCAGGGAACTTCTTTTTTCTTGCAGACCTTTTTATTCTGTAATTTTTTATTTATTTTTTTTTTTCGTAAAAAAAAACAACGCTCAAGTGTGTGTACCAGGTGTACAGGTATGAAGTTAGCGTTTTTTTTTTTTTGTGTGAAAATAAAACACTAATTTTTAATGGGAAGGTAATAAACATTTTATTCAAAGTATTGGCCGTTGCTAGCCACACATTTTTCCCATCTTTCAAGCAATTTATGGATTCCACGTCAATAAAACTGTTCGTCTTTTGAAGCAAACCAAAAAGTTACCCAATTTTCGACTTCCTCGTAGGATTCGAAAGTCCTGCTCAGCTAATGCGTGTCCCATCGATGAAAACAAATGGTAGTCGGAAGGAGCCAAGTCTGGTGAATATGGCAGGTGGCGTAGCAGCTCCCAGCCAAGTGCTTTGGTTGTATCCTGATCCAGTGATCATTTGTTGTCGGTAGCGATCTGTATTAACATTTCACAGGATCTTAGGAGCTCGTGGTATACCACACCTTTCAGGTTTTCTTGCCGAATCGATCTGGTTTTGCAATCGAAGTTGATGGTTGTCCCGGATTAACCCATAATTTTTCCGTTTAGGATTCTGAAAAGAAATCCATTTTTCATCGCCAGTAATAACTTGATGCAAAACTGATTGTTTATCGTGTCTTTGAAGCAAAATTTCACAAGTTGTTTTTCGGTATACCATCTGTCTTTTATTCAATTAATGTGGCACCCATTTTTCCAGACTTTTGGATCTTTCCATAGGTTTTAAACGATCAGAAATTGTTATCTCTGAACCGTTTTGCATGTTCCTTCCGGTAGAGCATGATCACCATATGCCTCGACAAGCATTCGATGCGACTCTGCAGCACTTTTCTTCAAATAAAAATAAAAAATTAATGCTTTCCGCAAGTCATCATTTACTGGTACAAAATTCGACATTTTTCACACGATGAAAAAACATGATGTTGTTTGCTCAATGACTTGATGTATACTTAGTATGTTTGACAGATGCCATAGCAATCAAACAAAGAAAAAAGATTACGAGTGACTTCTATCAAACTGCTTTGTCATTTTTGTTCAGTATCGTTTGGCAAGTCATCATGGTAAGACTCACACCACAACAGCGTCTCAAAATTGTTCAGCTGTATTACGAAAATCAGCGTTCTGTGAGAAATGTTTTTCGTCCGATTAAACGAATTTATAGTGCGCATAATCGACTTACTAAAACCACTATTGCCAATACCATTCGCAAATTTGAGTTCCAGTTTAATTTAGTGGATGATACCCGAACGCCCGAACGGTTAGATCAAATCCAGCACGTAGTGAGGAGACTATAGCAGCTGTACCTGAGAGTGTATGCGAAGACCGTGACGAATTGATTCGTCGTCGTTCTCAGCAGCTTGGCTTGGCGTATTCGACAACTTGGCGTATTATACGTGAGGATCTCGGCCTAAAAGCGTAAAAACTCAACTTGTGCAAGAATTGAAGCCAGGCGACTTGAATTTGCGTCATATTTTCCGTGAATGGGCTCTGGAAAAAGTAAATGAAAATCTTGTTTTTTATCGTGAAATTTTATTCAGTGATGAAGCCCATTTCTGGCTCAATGGATACGTTAATAAACAAAATTGACATATTTAAGCTGATGGGCAACACGAAGAGTACCAAGAGCTACCATTACATCCATTAAAAACAACGGTATGGTGTGGTTTATGGGCTGGTGTAATCATTGGTCCATATTTCTTCAAATATGAGGCAAATCAGAATATTACCGTCAATTTTAACCGCGCCATGTTAACGGACTATGTGCATCCTGAAATTCAAGCACATGGTCACGGTGAGCTCTGATTTCAACAAGATGACTCTACGAGCCATACAGCGTGTGAAACAATGGACTTGTTGAAAAATCATTTTGATGATCACTTAATTTCACGTTTTTCTACGGTAAATTGGCCGCCTAGATCATGCGTTATTACACCTTTGGTTTATTTTCTTTGGGGATATGTAAAGTCTCAGGTCTCCAGGAATAAGCCAGCTACGATTGATGCTTTGGAAGCCAACATTACTCGTTATGGACCTTCCGAATGGACCACCTCAGACGTAGTCGTGGCAAACTTTTACATGATATCATTTTCAAAAAGTAAATGCCATAAATTGTTCTTTTAACCGATAATAAACATTTTAAGTTCACTTTCAAATTTATGTTATATTTTACATTATACTTTATACATTATATTGCTTGAACTCAGTTACTGCCCGTGCTGTATGACAATGTAATGTAACATGCAATGTACTATATGTAGTGTATGTAACAACCGATGTCCAATGGGTTGTGAGTACGAATTTTTGTTGGTATGCTGTTTCTTATTGTATGGAAATTTAGAGTGGATATAGTAAATATTCGCGGACTAAAAAGTAATCAATTTTCTGCATACGTCCACGTCTCTGCCACCAGCTGTTTTAGCACTTAGTGAAACACAGGTAGATCCCCGCTCATACCTCTCAGATCACTCTGATATGAAGCTACCTGGCTACGAAATAGTGGCATTATTTTTCTCTCACCGCGGTCTCGTCATTTACGTGCGTAGTGATGTAGCTTACCAAACTCCACCACAATGTGATCCGTGTTCCAATCCGGAATTTTACTTTTTGTGGCTAAAATTTCATCTCCGTAAGCAAATTATGCGCTACTGCTTTATTTACAGAAGCTCCAAACTGGACAGCAATTCGACCTTTAATTAGTTCGATGCGCTGTCTTACCCCATTCAAAGAGTTGTATCCCTGTATCCTCATACTGAAATCGTTATGATGGGCGATTTAAATATATACAATTCTGTCTGGCTTCGACATACTGGACAGACAATACCCGAAGGATGTAAATGAGCTTGTAAATGAGACAACACGTATACAAGACGTTGATAGTCATATAGCCAACACCCTGGCTATGATCACAGACACAATTCTCTTTGGAATGATATGCTTTATCCTTCATCGGATGAAAAGTATCAAACCAAAAGAAAAAGGAATGGTACGACTTGAGCTGTAAAAAGGTGTCAGGGTAAGAGAAATGTTTTTTCGGTCCTACAAAACCAACCTGACAGAAGAAAACCGGAAGAAGTTCAAACGAGCCATGAATGACTGCGGCGTCTTTCTTAAGCGTGTGAAATTCCAATACAACCAAAAACTGAGACAAAAATTACTATAATGGTAGTGTAAAATTTTTTGGTCGTTCGTCAGACATATTAAAAATTCTACCTCATTCTCTATTCATTTACAATAACATTTAAGCTGTCAGCTCTTTGGACAAGGCCAATCTGCTTGCTGCACACTTTGCGTTCAGCTCAACACTTCCAGATTGTGCTTTGTCTCCCCCTTCACTTAGTGCGTCGAATCTTCAATGGGACAAATCCATTTTCGCACTCGTGTAGTAGCAAGCGTTCTTAAAGATCTTAGTATTCACAAATCTCCCCTTGTTCTGAAGACGTGTTCTTACTCGCTGGCAAAACTACTATGTAAGCTTTTTCATCAATCCTACTCTTTAGGACTCTTTCCGAGCAGATGGAAAATAGCATTTGTCCAGCCTGTCCCTAACAATGGCGAATCTTCTGTCTCCTCCTACAGACCCATTGCACTTACGTCCTTCCCAAGGTCATGGAAACGCTGATAAACCGTTAGCTCATGAAATATCTCGAAACACGAAAACTTCACAATGACCGGTAGTACGGTTTTCGTTGCATCAGGACCACAGGTGATTTGATGGCATGGCTCACCGAAAAGCGGAACCAAAGCATACATCAATCTGGCGAAAGCAAGATAGTTGCACTTGATTTTTCTAAAGCATTTGAAAGAGTTTGGCATCCGTCTCTTTTGTCGAAAATGCTTGCTTTTGGGATCGATGACTCTCTTTTTCAATGGATTAGAAATTTCCTTTCGGAACGTTTAATTCAATTTGTTTTTAATTTTCTGTCTGTTCTGTCTCCGAAAGTCTTTTTAATTTTCATCAACGATCTTCTGTCAGCTACTTCTAATCTAATATATTCCTTTGCTGACGACAGTACTCTCTGCTTTTCATATTCGATCCCAGGCTCATCTCCGTGCTCTTCGGTTGTAGAACGGGAACGGCAGCGTATGTTAAGCTTATTAAATTCTGATATTAACAGCATAACTAATTAAGGAACTACTAAAAGAGTAGAATTTAATGCTTCCAAACACAATGCTGTCTGTTGTCGTTAAAGCCAAATTTATACATCCAGCCCATTGTTCATGAATGGCACTTGTATCGTCGAAACCGAAAAACTTTCCATTTTCAGTATATGTGTCAACGACAACTTACGTTGACCACATATTCGGTGTCATCAAAAATGCTGTGATGTAAGATCTTATCTGGGTCAATATATTGTATTAGATATTAATTTTAGGGAAATTGAAGTACAATTCCCACATCTAGTCGGATGCGCCCAAGACATCTCTCCACCTGCTAGATAGGATTCAAAATCGTGCATAAAATTCATAGGTGATAATAATATCACCCAGACATTGGACACCCTTGAACACTGACGTAATGTCTCGTTTCTCACTCTGTTTTATCTATATTTCCATCACCAGTGCTCCATAAAAATCGCCAGCAGCATTCCGCCCCTTCAAACCTTTAACCGTAACACCCGTCTCGATATGAATGCTCATCAGTGTACCCTCAAGCCCACTTTCGGACGTACTCTAAAATATCGTGATTTGTTCCTAAGCCACAAAACTCGCTTATGAAATGACCAGTCTTGCTCTTTATTTCCTAGTCATTATAACATTCTCACATTTAAAACCAACGTTCATCAGCACCTCTCTTTCCATCCTCCCTGATTTTTCTTCGCCCGCCCTGTGTGCAAACATATTAAGGGTATACATATTATTAAATTATAATAAAAAAAAAGACTAAATTTTTTGTGGAAGTTGGCTTGTTGATTTCTAGTACGCTACTCATCTTCCTTGGTTTTCGTTAACTGGTTAAGTTGAGATTCGAACGCCAAAACTTCCGATTTAGAAGGTAGTCCACTACCACTTGAGCCCTGGCCGAGCAGTTTCGTACTACACAACGACTTCACCTAACATTTTTTGAAATATCGCTCAAATATAACTTTTCGTTTGAATAGACAATATTCTGCATTTTCCAACGTCTGTTAATACTTTTGCGCGAGGCATTTTACTATAATCCGTATATAAACCGCGCAATTGGAAAGCTGCGCAAAGAGAGCCGGGAAGCGCATTCTACTCATCTGCTCACTGGAAAATGATATGAAATGGAATGTCTTGGACTGATGGAAGTACGGAAGGACTAAAAAAAGCCTATTGGAAAAGGATCTTGACTTATAATTGCACACGCTGGTGTCTCAAATGGATTTGTCAAAAACGGTCTTCTTTAAATCTTTAAATCTGGATCGAAGTCGGGTGACTATCATGAATTTCCAAAATGGTTAAGAGATCAGGTACTGGACTAGCTAAAAGAACCGTCGGTTATTGTAATGGATATGGCCTCCTATCACAATAAATTAAAAAACCGATCCCCAACTTCATGAGCAACGAAACTGAAGTTAGTTAATTGGCTAGTAGAAAATAATTTTGCGCATAGCTCTTCAATGCTGAAGATTGAACTGTATGATTTAGTTCGACAAAACAAGACATCCCTCAGCATCAAATAGATGACTTGATTAGTACCATAAGGTACTCAGGCCATCATACCACCATACCATCCGGACTTGAACCCCAATGAGAATAAATGGGATATTGTAAAATCAAGAGTGGATTTTAAGCTGGATGACATAAATAAAATTGCAGAAGGTGAGTTTGCAAAAATTGCTGTCGAGGAATGGCAAAAAACATGCGATAAGACCATAAGGACAGAAGAAAGTTATTTGAGCTATGAACTAAGTTAGGATACCTTCACCGAGAGAATTGTTATCATACCCGGCAAAGATTCATCAACTGAAATTGAAAGCGACGGCGAGGATAATGATACCACTGATGATGATTAAGTGCATTGATAATTGATTAATGCTGGATCACACAATACACCATAAAAAAATAAACACTTAACTCCAATTTATTCAACTTTTACACCCTGAATGATTCGAACTGCAACTAACTTCAGACTGCTATAATTTCCAAACCGTTCATTACTGTGAGCTCAAATTTTGACACATGACAAGCAAGCCTTTTAAACGATTTGCGTCTCAGTTGTGTTGAAAAATTTTTATCCGCGATGGAATTCAAACGTGATAGTGTGATTGCATTATATTTGGCTGGAAAACTACAAGTAGCTATCGTTAGAGCCCTCTAGCACCTCAACGTGAATAAATCATTTGTGTCTCGAACCATAGCTCGTTACCGTGATACTGGCAGCGTTGCAAAACGCCATGGAGGTGGTCATAAAAAAACAGCAGCATCGGCAGAAATGGTTCGGAAAGAGAAGGCACGAATTGAGCGAAATCCGCGTTGAAGTGGAAGAAAAATGGCTCGTGAGCTCAACATATCGTTGGAACGGATGCAACACATACTGAAGTTCCAAAAAACACACGGTCTTACACCGCAACAGAAAAAAGTTAGAGTCGAAAGAGCGAAGGAGTTGCTACGCTTGCCAAAAGTGGTGAGTTGCCGAATTTGTTTTTTTCCGATGAGTCGCCATTTGTTATCGAGCAATATGTCAACAAACAAAATGACCGAGTTTACTTTCCAGAGAGGTCCTTCGAAAATTTACACCTTCGGACGGCCACCAGAAAGCAGGCAGCACCGACGGTGATGGTTTGGGTTCTCTGCTCGTATTTTTGGACAATGGCGTCAAAATTAATGCGATCGTATACCGTGAAACTGTCTTAGAGACATTATTGAAGTCTTGGGCAAACAATCATTTCGGTCGGAGACCATTTACATTTCAACAAGTCTCGGCACCGTCTCACAAAGCGCGCGTCAACCAAGATTGGTTAAAAAACAATGTTTCACATTTCATTTCTTCGAAACAATGGATTGCAAATCCGTTGGATTTCTCTGTCTGGGGTATTTTGAAGGCGAATGTTGGCACTAAAAAATACCAAAGTTTGGACCACCTCAAACAAGCACTTCGCCGGGAATGGGCCAAAATACCGCAGAGCCACTTGCGTGCAGCGTGCGATGCTTTCTTCGGCCGTCTAAAGGCCATTATTCGCTCCAAAAGTGGACATATTGAAAACTACTGATACAATTTGAAAATTGATGTATTTTCCAAACTTTTTACTTTGTCACAATAAAATTTATCAAAAAATAAAAAAATTATAGCATTTTAAAAAGTTGCAGTTCGAGTCAGTCACCCTGTATATTCATATTTTAAGTCAAATTCAAATTAGCAAAACATTTCTTCTTTTCAACACAATAATTGTGAAGAGAGTGCATAAAATCGTCATTGCCAACTCCACTGAAAAAATATGCAATGGACACGCCTTCCACATCCATGCATTCTCTCTACACTTTCGCATCTGTCAATACCGGTTTATCTTTTTCACAATACATTATCCAATGCCATTCAAGCAGATAATCAGTACGCGCTGAGACTCAGTCGTAGATGAACTAACATACAATAGATGGCAAACTTTCGAGATATTGGAAAAATCAACCGGTTTACTACTGTTGTCTCTATCCGTATGACCCTGTCTGTGAATAGGTGTAAATTGTCATCCACACGCGTGCAAAGCACTTTCATTCTAACAACTTTACTTTTAAATTACACTCATTCTAGCAAATTTTGACAGGTTATAGAATGTACAAAATATTGGTACTTTTTTTGAGAGATCACGCATTAGTCCTATCAAACCGCTTTGTCATTTTTCTTCAGTGTCGTTTGGCAAGTCTTCATGGAAAGACTCACATCATTTCATTTGAATATTCTGTCCACAATTCTGGTTTCTTTCGGCGAATTGTTTTACGCAAACGTCTTATAACGCCCAAATAATATTCTTTGTTTACTGTCTGGCCTTTTGGCAAAAATTAATGATGCACTACACCGTTGTAATCCATAAAAACCGTGAGCATTGCCTTCTTTTTTGACTGAAAACGACTTATTTTTTTTGGTCTCAGTTCATTTTTTGAAAGCCATTCACTTGTCTAGATTGCGTGTCGTACTCATAAACCCACGTCTCGTCTCCGGTAATGATCCTTTTGCGACGTTAACACGGTCTCTTTTTTGCATGAAATTGAGGTCTTTTAGCACCAACTTTGCTGCTACACGACGGAAACCCAAATCATTAACCAAAATGTCTTGGATGTCCATAGGCAATGTTCAAGTCCTCCGCTATCTCTCTGATGATTAATTTGCGGTTATTGACCAACATTTCTTTTACTTCATCAATGTTTTCGTCGGTTTTCAATATCGATGGTCTGCCACTGCGTTCATCATCTTTAATTGACTCACGACCACTTTTGAACCGCTCATGCCACTGGTAAACGACCGTTTTCTTTAGAGAATCGTTGCCGAAACACTTTTCCAACATTTCCAACGTTCGCGCACCATTAAATCCGTTTTTTACGCAAAATTTAATACAAGTTCGTTGTTGCAAATTTAAATCCATTTCTAAAATTGTAAAAAATTGCACATAGGTTGGTTGTCTATTGTCTAATAATGTAGACACTTGTCGAGGTCTTGGCCTTGCCCAAGAAGTACCAGAAATGACTTGGTCCTTTAAGAGCAAGCTGTATTTAGGGTTAACTAACCAAGCTATCGCTGGTGGCCCTGCCAAACAAAAAAGGATAACAACGTTCGGATGTTAATGGAATGTATAAATCTGAACAAATAGCTGAGATGCTATAAAGCAGATAACGGTGACATAAGATATACGCCATTCAAAAAATAATGACATATACAAAGAAGTTACCACAGAAGGAGTGTCTAAATAAATTTGCTGTAACTGGCAGATTTAGACATTAAGTTTTAGCTCTCGACACATGTCGGAAAAAAAAAATTGTTAAATTCATACTGTGTAATCACTTAGAAAAACTTGTTTTTTAAGAATGACGTTAAAATTGTTTTAGGTAATTAATGCAAAAACATGAGTAGAAAAGTGACACGAAACTAGGTCGCCTGGAAACGATCTTAAGCTAATTGATTAAATTTTACTTTAACTACCACATAATTTCCCAATCAATAAACCGCCAACTAAATTGATCATGTTGTGATCGATAGAACTCACTCCTCTAGTATTATAGATACCCATTATTCCGATCGGCCTCTATAGACTATGAACACGGCTACTAACACTAGTTGCAACAACGACGGTTGCAAATGCAACCAAATACCAGTTGTTTTTTTCCATTCGCGTATCACTCAATTTCTCGACAAATCCTATGCTACCAGCGTCAAATGATGAAGGCCAGTGGTCGACAGTCAAGAAACTATCAGAATTTAGTAAAACAGCGCTACATAAAAAACTTCGTATTGCGCTATAAAGACATTAATCTTGTTAACGTTACGAATTGTCAGCAGCTTTTGACCTCGCAAATCTATAACTGACACACATTTTTGTCAATTTTAAGGCGTCAGATTGTGCAGATTGATTTTATTTTTTAGTTATTATTATTAATTTTATTTCTTTATATTTTCGTTTTTGATGCCACATAATATAGGAATCAGTTAATTTGAAATTCTTATTATTATTTTTTTTTCCCATTTTACTTTAATAACTTTTTTGCTTTTTAGGAGTTTAACACTGAGGTAAAAAGAGAAAGAAAGATGTTTGGGCTCAGTGGTTATTTCCTTTCATGGGTGACATCCAACATTTAATGGTTAGACTAAATTATAAGTGTAATTGGACTTATTGTTGTAAAGGGTGACCAGATAAAAAATATAGGAAAAAAAAATCAATAATACAACAACGGTGTAAGACATAAAATTAATTCTGACTTTATTTTGAAGCTACGTTTATTCTATTTGTGTGGAATAGCACATCAGTAAAATGGATAAATCAACTTTACTTGCAGTGCTTCAAGCGGTCGGTCCAATTTTTGATGACACGGTCCAATATGTGCGGCGTTATTCCGGCAATAGCGTGTCGAATGTTGACCTCGAGCGCGTCAAAAGTTGTTGGCTTGTTAGCGTAGACTAAGGACTTGACGTAATCCCAGAGAAAATATTCGATGAATTGATTAATTGATGAACGCTCGCCGAGAGACGACTCAATTGCCAAATTTCTCCTTCACAACTTCGAGCCTTGCGTCGCTTGTAGCGTCATTTTGTTGGAACCACAGTTCGAATGTTGTCCAGCTCTGATCACAGAAAGTGGGTTAAAATTGCTCTATACCTGAGATCGTTGACGGCAACGTTTCATTGACAACAATGTTTCTTAAAGTTCAACTTATCATCAAATGTTCCTAGAATGTTTAAAGTATTTACAAGCATGCGAGCAGGGATATGAGTCTATAACCGTTTATAAGTCAGGAGTTTTTCCTTTCACCGCACCTAGTCAATTACTTAACCAGCTAATTCTAGCTGGTTTATTAATTTTTCGATTAATTTTGATAAAGAGCTTATAGGATTTGAATATATGAGAGTAGTGCTATTTATTGTTTGGTTTCAAAGAAGTCGGGGGAAAAATTCCAATTCTGGAGTAGTCAGACCAGATTTCACAAGATATTCATAAATTTCATTTGGGTCGGTGATAGTTTGAGAGTCAGTGCAAAGGGTTTTGATTAGGTAAGGTGTAAAATGTCAGTGTTTTAATATCATTCAACATTTGTCTACCTGTTGAACCTGGGTCTATGTTGGCTGTATATTTTTGGTAGCTTTCGTTTTTTTTTTTAGAGATTTTCATTTTTTTTGCAAAAAAAACTTTACGGTAACTAAAGAGGTTAGCTTTTTTAAACAGCTTCCAGCGGTTTTGTTTGTTTTTTTGTAGTATGTTTATTTCAGAATTCCTCCATGGAACAAATTTGTGTAGTACATAGAATGTTTTTTGATTGAGTAATTGAAAGTTTAGCAGCAAAACAAAAAGCTTTAATTATCATAGCGGTTTCTCTGTTGACAATTGGACTTTGTTAGTTATTGTTTCAAAATAATGTTATATTGCGTTGCTAGATACTCCAATCTTCGCGATCGGTAATCAATTTATTGATTAGATGTGTTCTTTTGATTCTGTGTCCATTGGGCTGCCGTCATTCGTAACCGAAAGCTTCAAATTTGTTAGAAAATTCTCGACTTCCTTGCATCTGTTATTATACACAGGTGATTCCCAGAGTAGGTTCCAGGTGTTAAAATCGCCTGTTAGTAGTATGGGTGTGGAATAAATTGACTATATTGTAAATGCTTGAGGCAGTAAATGGTTGGGAAAGGTGGATGTAAAGAGAAACGATAGTCTTAGTCTTAGACACAGATTTTTGAATAAGTAAGACGGTACCTTGCTTAGGTAGCTAAATTGTTTGTAGTTAAGTTATGGAAGTTTGCAGCGTAATGTTTAGGAGAATTTGTAGTAATATTGGGTTGAAAGTGGGTTGTTGAGCCGTTAGGCTTCCGTGAGGAACCCGAACCATTCAGCATCCAAACGGCAGAGTCAATGTGTTGATTACCATTATCGTGGTTAGTTGCTATCATCATACATTTCTAATAGTTTTTAGAGTTATTGATCGTAATTTATGAGAGATTAAGTGACGGTTGAAAACGACGGTGTTGGTTTCTGTTATGTTCATGTTATTTTTTTCTTGGAGTCTTGGTAAATTTGATCCGGTTGTGTTTATTCGGTGAGTTGGAGGGTGGCGTGGTACCACTTACAACAAATGTTTTTTTTTTTCAAGGTTGTGCTTGCATTGGATTTTTTGCAACTGTAGAATATGAAAAGCTAAAAGAAGACAGTGGATTCCGTTCTTTGTAAATTTCTATAAGTTAATGAGGCAGGGATACTACCATTGGATATGTTCAATTTTGTGTGAAGAGCTACATTGATATGGCAGAGATTGCAGAGAGATTTTTTTTGTTAAGAAAAGATAGGCTCTTTTGGTGATTTTACCAGGATTAGTATGTTTCATCACGCAATTGAGTTATACAGCTGTAGTCAGTACTTATTTTGTCGATTGCTTTTTTAAGCAATATAATTAGAATTAGAATTATTTGGGCTCGAGTTGTAGTCATAATTAACTACAAATTGTGGGAGGGTGGTAGGTTTTTTTTTTATGTTTGGGTTTGATTAGCGACTCTGCGTCGAGCCCCCGCTCATTTGATTTCCCGAAAGAACACGTAGCCCGTCGGCAATGATGTGCACGTTTTCTTCACGCTCTATGCAGTATGTGTATATTACACTCAAAGCAAGGTGAAAAGTGAAATGGAGTCCGAGGATATAGCTATATAAAAATAGCGGAAAAACGTACCAACGACAACAGCGGGCAGAGCGAACTCGGATATATGTATATAGGTACACGATGTTGCTGGCTTGAAGGTTAATCGGTGACTGCATGTATATATTTTTAAAAATCTTTTATACAAAGAAAACCCATTACCTTGAAGATTTTATGCGCCTACATACAAGTTTTATAGCCATGTTTAGTTCAAGGTTTAAGGTTTAAGGTTACTTCATAGTTTCATAATAAACTATGTAAAGGAAATTTTTAGCTAAGTGTAAATGAGTTGGTAAAAAAAATTGTGTATTGTCATGGTGACGGCTTTATAAATGCGCAAATGTATATAAAATTTAATTTTTTGTTTAAAGAAAAGTCATATTAACACAGTTATTGAATTATATATATATATTTTTTTTTAATTTAGGTACAAATCATCAATTTTGGGACTGACATATCTCGCATATACATGTTACCATATGACAAGGAAACCAATATCTGTAGTGAAATCTGTTTTGCACACAAATTGCACAAATTTAGATAACTCGACTACCGAGGGTGGATACCCTCCATTTGGTAAACAAACACAGTATTGAAAAATAAATATTAATTATTTAGTTAGCATTTTATTTATTATTATTTTTTTATTAGATGGACATGACGCTCAGACTCTTTTTGGAACCTTAGATTCTGCCTTCCTATTTTCTTATGCAATAGCAATGTTCGCATCAGGTTTTGTTGCAGAACGCGTATCATTGCGGTATTTTATTTCATTCGGAATGATTTTGTCTGGAGTTTTCTCGTACCTCTTTGGCATTGCAAAACCGTATAACATTCATAATTTGTGGTATTTTTTGGCAGTTCAAGCCTGCGCTGGTGTTGTGCAAACAACTGGTTGGCCCGGAGTTGTGACAGTTGTAGGACGATGGTTTGGAAAGTCAAAACGCGGTTTAATATTTGGAATCTGGAATAGCCACACATCAATCGGCAACATATTGGGCTCGTTGATTGCAGCCCACTATGTCGAAAAGGATTGGTCTATGTCGTTTATTATGCCTGGTATTATAATGGCTGTGATGGGCTTCATAATTTTTTTATTTCTTGTTGATTCACCTGAGCTTGTGGGATTTCACCCGAGACTCTTTAATGAGCGACGTATATCAAATTCCTCTGATGTTGAAGACGGTATCACTGACTTTCGAGACGCAGTAAGTTTATTTTTCTTATGAATATATGTATTGTACATGATCGTACATACATATACTTTTATATATATTTTTGTTGTTAGGCTGGTAGTGGCGAACTACCAAGTATAAGCAATGTAAGTGCTATTACGTTTACACACACATATTTGATATGTGTATTTTTAAGTGTCTTATATTTTACACATAAAACCTTTAAGGCTTGATTAAAGACTTAAGACTTAAGCTACATATTTTTTGGGTACTTTTTGCACAATAGAGTGA
Organism: Volucella inanis; assembly: GCA_907269105.1. Lineage (NCBI taxonomy): Eukaryota > Metazoa > Arthropoda > Insecta > Diptera > Syrphidae > Volucella > Volucella inanis. The sequence goes on from OU026155.1 coordinate 62,421,344, forward strand.
ATTGTATATTTCTGATACATTTGGAATACAATACATACATATGTTTATCTAAAAAAAACTAGTGTAGTGACAGAAATATATGTTCAAAATACTATATTCAATATTCAAATTGTTTTCACATAAGCTCAATAACAGTAACTGTGAAAATATTATTTGTTTACAATAAAGCGTGATAAAAATTGAACCAAAATTTGAATATTGTAATAAAAGAGGTGGTGCACGCTGTTCACCAAGTAAGCTATAGAACAAACAAAATATAAAGACAAAATATTACTCTGTATAAAGAACGGCAGAAGGAATTGTACTGAAAGTAAATGCCTCCATCTACCTTAACTTTTCAAAGAACAAACTGGTCTTTTGCCATGAATAAAATAATAAAAGTATGTCTGATATTTCATGAAAGCTTGTTTTTTTTGCACGCATGTGAGCGATTATCACAAGAAAATTACCCATCTGCGCTTTAGAGTTTATTGTAAAAACTTGGCAGTTTATCTGTAGGTTGGTAAACAAATTCAAATTGTTTTTAAAAAAATGTTGTTGGTAAATGTTTGACATTTCTGGAAAAGTAAATGAGAACTGTTATATTACAGGCATGGAAAAAAGTCAAATTTAATATCACGAGCTAGACAATGAAAGTTCAAAATAAAAAAAAATAATGACTCAAGATTCACCGTGTAAATGCGACGTTGTCTACCCGATTTAAAATTAAATTAAATAAAGTCGGCTGACAACGCAATATAGTTGATGTGCCATCATTCTAAAACCCAAAATACCTTTCCAGTCCGTTGATATCGGCATCAAACGAAAGGGTTGACTAAACTAAACACACATAAAAGGACATTTCAATATAAAAATTCTAGATGAAGAAGTATAAAATAAATAAAGAAAAAAGAAGTAAAAGCTCCACGAATATGTTAAAGCAACACCAAATTTATTGGCACCAACGAGAAACAAATTTGACCTCTAAGAAAAGGCCCGTAACGTAAACGTCGTTTGAATTATGGTATATAATAAATTGGATTGCCTCCTCAAAGCAATCTTGGCATCGAATTTCAAAGGTTGTCACTGCGCAACTATATAAGGAATATTGATGTTATAGACGCTAATAGTTATCAAACAGTGTCTTCAGAATTAATTAACAAAAGATCTAATGTTACTTTTACAAAAACACTTCGGGTAGTTGCTAGAGGACCCAATAAAAAATCAGAATAACTTCCAAACTTAACGCCTTGGAATTTTTGGTGCCACAAATATTATCAATAAGGATAACCATCAAAAGGAACAATATCAGTAATGGAAAGTTACTAAGGTCACAACGATTCCAAAAGCTGGAAAGTATCCAAATTACAGAAAATTGTAGAGCCCCGTGGTGCACTGTTGATAATATCTAGTGTTAAAAAAAAAAAAAAACAATTTTAATCGCCTACAATAGCTAATTAAAGAAAGACATTAGACTTCTAAGCATGAATTGCAATTAACGAGATTCATATTGTAGAATAACTATGAGGAGAAGTGCTTTGCCCTAACAATGGCCTTGCAGGGTCCTGCAGCAGAATTGTTGCAAACAATAGATATAGAAAAGCATTCATCAGGAGAATTGCAGATTCAAAGCTACAGTCAGCAGTAATGATGGCCGGGAAAAGAATCCTTGCTGAAACACTTGCATTCGCTCTGGGGTGGAAGTTGCCAATCAGGCTTCTAAGAGAACACATTTCGCCAGGGATGAAAGAAAATAGGAGAGACTTTATGGTGGCCAAGACCTTAGTGCAACCAAAGAACAACATAGTTCCGGTGAGGATTCTAAATCAAAAATAATTAAGTGTAAAGGTGAAAGAGGGCCTATATCGACCACCACAACGCGAGTGTCCAGAACATGAAAATCAAAAACAAAATTTTCAGCCTCTAATTTGGTACAAGAGCAGTGTATCCTGGCAGACAAATAAATCGGAGAGTACGCTGATTTATTTGCTACACAAGACGGAGAATATGGACGCACGCAGCTTGTTCAACACCACATTGGTACCGGAGACGCCAGACCAATCCCCCAACCTGCAATGCATCTTCCATTGACAAAGCAAACAGAAGTCACCGAAGTGGTGTCGAAGATGAAAGTTGAGGGGCTGATTGAAGAATCGCAGCGTCCGTGGGCATCTCCAGTGGTCCTCGTGATGAAGAAAGACGGCAGCACAGGGTTTTATGTACACTGCCGACGCCTCAATAATGTTACCAAAAAGGACAGCTACCCACTTCTTAGAATTGATGACACTTTGAATACGCTTTCTGAAACGAAGAGCGGTTACTGGCAGGTGAAGATAAATTGTAACGATCGTGAGGAAACTGCCTTAAATACATAAAGCGTCTTTGGTAGTTTACAGTGATGCCTCACCAGGAAAACCTATCTAGTGTATCTGGATGACGTTTATTTCATAGGTTAGACAAAAATGTATAAGGTATGCGACTATCAAGGTCACAAAAGCATAGCCACTGGGACGAATAGAGCAATACAATGTCGGAGCACCATTCGCACGAATAGCCATCGACTTCGTTGGGCCGTTTCCCGAAATCTTTAATAGCAACCGATACACCCTCGTGATCATGGATTACTTCAATACGTAAGTGTTCGAAAGTGTTTGTCATATCAAATCAACAGGCTAAATCCGTAGCAGAAAAGATAGTCAACAACCGGGTGAGCGGATTTGGGGTGCCAATGGAGCTACACTATGATCAAAAGCGAAATTTTGAATCAAATGTCTTCCAGGATATGTGCCAATATCTGGGAACAAGGAAGACTGGACAACGCCACTACACCCTCAATCTGATGAAATGGTCGAGCGATTCAATCGGACCTTGAATGAGAATCTGTCTAAGGTCGTCAGCAAACGCCAACGGGACATACTTCTTAACATACCCTTCTTAATGGCCTACAGAAACCGGGTCCATAGTTCAACAGAACATACACCATCCGAGTTTTATTTGGTCAAACAGTCCGATTGCCAAGTGAAACGAAATTCAGATCTCCGTCTACAGAGGCCAAGGAGGTGAACTGACTACGTGGATGACTTACGGAGCAAGATTTGTGAATTGCATGAAAACACCCGAGAAAAGATGAAACTATAATCCTCTGGGTAAGAAAGGCAAATCACCGGTGATATCTCACATTAATGACTTTGTCTACCGAATCCAGTGTGGGGATCGAGGAAAAATTAAGGTGGTCCATTTGGATAGAATGCGTAATTTCAAGGAAACGTTAAATGACGAAGTAGTTCGGGATGAACAACTTTAGGGAGGGAACAGTGTGATATCCATTTTAATGTGAGCAGCGTTATCTATGTTTCCATAGCAGATTTCGATAGCAGAAGCCTCAACTATCGGTGAATGAAGAATGGAATCAAGTTTTCTAGCACAGATTTTTCTCGAAAGATGTCAGGGGAGTATAAATATCAGCATAACTCAAGGTATACAATTCAGTTCCAAAGTGAATTTTAAGGAGTGAATTAGTAGTGATTAGGTAGTTTAAGTAAAAGGTAAAGAAAAGTAAAAGGGTTGAGATAAGCGATTGAATTGTGAATTATAACTGTATTGAATAAAGTGATTTTGTTGATTGGAATAAGTTCTATCATTTGTACCCATACAAACATTTTACAATATTCTGATAAAAAACTATTCTTAATTTATAACACTTAAAACTTAATAAAATAAAAATCGCCTAATTAGTACGCTCGTACTTCTGTTTTATATTAATGTTTTTTAAATTTGGATATTAAAAATAACTTATATGTATGTATATAAATGACTGTCATACAATATATTAAATTTGTGTTATGTTTTTCTTTTTTGATTTATATTTTTTGCACGAAAATCTTGAAATATAATTTTCTGTGTAGGAAGTAAGTCACCGCCCAACAGAAAGAACTCCTATTTTGGAGAGACCAGAATCTCTATCACAGGATAGGAGGCCAATTGGACTTATAGGTGCTCTATGTATACCGGGAGTTGTTGATTTTGCCCTATGTTTGTTTTTTTCAAAACTTGTAAGCTATACATTCCTTTATTGGTTACCTTTGTACATTCAATCTTCCAGTAAGTAAAATAAAAGAACAATCTTTTTATATTTTATGAGGCTTAACTTATTATAGCTACATTGGGAGCAAGTCTAAGTGCAGATTTATCGACGTTATTTGATGTTGGTGGTATCGTTGGTGCAGTTGCTGCGGGTATGATATCTGATTACACTGGTATGTCAGCAAGTACATGTTCTGTTATGCTCTTTCTGGCTTGTCCAATTGTAAGTTCTACGCCGTGTAGCTATACAGAAGTCGAATAAATTTTTTTAATAAACTTTGTTTTGTTTAAAGCTGCTGTTGTACAACCAGTATGGAGCTATTTCACTATCGGTTAGCATTGTACTGCTGTTTTTAGGAGGAATATTAGTAAATGGCCCATATGCATTGATAACGACTTCGGTTAGTGCAGAATTAGGCCAACATAGTTCATTGGAAGGTAATGCAAAGGCTCTAGCTACAGTTACTGCTATCATAGATGGAACTGGTTCAATTGGTAAATAATTTGACTAATTTAGTGACATTTAAAGTTAGCTAATTTTATTTTTATTCAAAGGTGCTGCTGTGGGTCCTTTACTCGCAGGAATGATATCAAGTCACGGTTGGGGCAAAGTTTTCTATATGCTTATAATTTCTAATGTCATTGCGATGTCTATGCTGACAAGATTAGTCTTAAAAGAAATTTCTAGGTACAAAAGAAATACCAGAAGGGAATAGGAGATTATAAATTATTTTATTCTTTTTTTATGCATTCTTTTTTATTATATTTTTTTAATTTCTTTGTTTCGTCTCTGTTATAAGTGATATTTATCACAATTGTCGAAAAAGTAACCCAAACAATATTTTATACATGTATGACTATCTAAAGTAAGACATATTTTTTTATTAAAATGTTTATATTGTTTTATTTAAAAAAAATTTGTATATTCGCTCACTTTTTGCTAAGATGAAATGCATATTGCAACGAATTAAGCTTACCAACAATGTTTCAGTTTTTTTATGCTGTCTATTTTGTTTTATTAAAAAATATTGTGAATTAGAGTTAGCACATTGTAACATGAACTAATAAAAACCAGGCATGTTTACGTTTACAAGAGCGCAAATAAGGAATATGTATACTTAAAACCATTAAATTGTAGATTTTGATAGCATCTTTTAAAGTGGTGAAAGTTGTGGGATGTTAATTTTCTTGTTCTTTATATTCTTCGTCCTTATTTTTGGCTTCAATTACTTCAATATCTGAAGTCATATTGTCATCATTCCATTCATTGGTGTCTGTGTTTGTATGCGATACCACGAGGTTGATACGACTAAGCAAATTAGTGGCCATTAGAAAGGATATTTTTCATGCAATTTTTCGCGATATTAAAACGCTTAAAGGCGTAGAGGGATCATATCAGACCTGCTGCGAGTTGCCAAATAAAGTCGTCTAACACAGGTTTGATATTAAATTTTTTTGTTAACTACTCGTAAGAACTTCAATTCAATACTCCGGCTGGCAAAGCGCAGTCTCCTTTTATTCCCTACGACGAATTAGTAAATATTGCAGAAGTTCGTTGGCCAGCAGCCATCATCTGATGAGCCAGCAGTCGTGGGTTGTCACCCGACAATCGTGGGATTCAAACCCTCTGCACTACAAAGACATTCTTCAGCGACTCCCACTTTTCGCTTAGAGTATGCGCATTCTATAGCTTGATGTAACCCTTCAAAAAATTTTTCTTATCGAGCTCGTTTCTTTCCTTTGGATCACAGTTATGATGTTACGCAGCCTAGGATCCTGAAATTGCATACTAACTACCCAATCTTCCTCCGAGATGTTTATGTTCAGGATGAAATTAGATGCCTTTTCTACCATGCCCTGCTTTTCGACTAGTTGGTGGCTTAGGGCATCTACGTGAATTGCCCGCTCCTCCGGTTGATGAATTGCTTTGAAGTCCAATTCTTGTATTTTCAGCCACCATATGACTATTCGTAGAATCATTTTGAGTTTGTTTTGCGTAGCTACTACGGCTTCGCAATCAGTAATTACCCTGAATTCCCATCCAAGGAATTATACTCACAATGTCTCCAAACTTTCAACCACCGACAATATCTCTATTTCATAACTGTGGTATTTGCTCTCGTTTTCGGTCACTTTACGACTGTACTATAGTATTCCATATGTGTGTGTGTGTGTATACCTCCGAATCCTTCACACTTCATGAGGGTGTTCGATGCTGTAGAGTGCATTTAGCTTTAAACGCTTTTTTGCTGTTCTGCCCATATAAATTGTGTTTTTTCGTTTAGCAAATCGGTAAGCGGTGTTGTTGTTATTGCATAACCCTTCACCAACTTTCTAAAGATCGCTGTTAGCCCCAAGAATTGTCTTACTCCGCGTACGTCCTTTGATGTGGGAAATTCCTCTATCGCGGTTGTTTTCCTTGTTTTCCTTTCCCTTAACGTAGTATCCCAAGAATTCCAGGTTGGTTTTTTAGGAAGTCATACTTCTTCATATTGATGGTAAGCCCAAACTTTTCAAATACTTTTAGAAATCGTTTTAGCTTCTGCAAGCCCTCGTCGATTGTTTTGCTCGGGATGATTATGTCGAGTAAGGTACATAGATGTCGATGTCTCCCTTAGGCATGCGAACCTTAACCTGATTCATGCATACCTGGAATGCGACAGGTGCATTTACTAGTCCAAATTTCATCCTCATAAGCTCGTATGGGCCATATTCAGTAGCAAATGCGGTGTATTTTCTACTTTTCTCGGTCCTCACGAAAAATCCAAGGCATTGAAATATGAGTTCTCTTAAAGTGCTGCAAGTTTCTCTTCCACTATCGGCATTAGAAACCTTCCCTTGATTGCTGTTGCATTTAATGCCCGGTAGTCGATCGCCGCCTTTTTACTTAGTTAAGGATATCGGCGAGCAATTTTTCCAGCTGAAGTTTGTCCACCTACTCAAACGCGTCGACATCAAGTTTCTTTACATAATGAAATCTTCTTCTTCGCCTGATAAAGTTAATCTGATTTGGGTGTCAAGACACAGCGGACATTAAGAAAACGAAAAAGTAGACGAATTAGCCAGGAAAGGATACGCATCTGAATTCATAATGCCAAGACCATTCTGTGGGCTATCAATAAATACAATGAAAGGTAGTATTAAAACCTAGCTAGAGGAAAAGAACCTTCATTTCTCGAGAGAAATCGAAGGAAACAGAAAAGCTAAAACCTTTATGCCAAGCTGTTGACACAGAAGAACAAAACAACTAATACAACTAAGTAGAAGTCAGATTCGAGTGACCACCGATTTTCTCACAGGACATTGCCGTCTAAAAAAAAAGACCCATGACCATGGGCATATCACAAGATAATACTATACATGCAGACTGTGCAACGAGGACATGGAAACTACAGTACACATACTATGTGACTGCAATGGTTTAACCAAAACCCGTCAGCGTTACTTAGGTAAATTCTACATTGAAGCGGCGGATATAGCTGCCACCTCACCTAAATATGTATCCGCCTTCTTAACAAATTGCGGCATCATGGATGAACTCTAAATGTAGGATATCACAATAAGCTCAGCTGGTCGCAGTGATTTAGGATTCTTTATATCACTTCCCACAATCTCATATTTTTTATGATCAACGTTTGTTCTTCACTGTCTTCTTCGATATCACTAATCTCCAGTTTTTGGTAAGATTTTCCGACTTTTAATCTGTCCCTATCGAATTCCACATGCGTTTTCCTCATAGCTTCACATTCACCTCCTCGGAAACCAGTTAACTTTCTGATGTCCTTCGTGTATCATCATTGTGCACATGGACACACAGTCATTTACGGCTTATAAGCACTGGTACCTTGCGGTCATTCACCTTGGCAAACTTTTCGTATTCGCAGCTGACTCATCGGCATTATCAATTTATCGTCTGTGCTGTCTCAAGAACCATTTACTATATACATCCTGTTTTCCATTTCAGGTACCTTGAAACATTTTTCAGGCGCACAATCGGTATAGTTGATTGCTTTTATTATGTGGCATTACACCGTATCTTTTTGCAATTGCCGTCAACGTACGATGTTCGGACCATATTTTAGACGAACATAATTTGGTGTCAACATAATTTCCAAAATTTAAATGTGTCTAAGTGCTAATGCTATACCTGTTTGAGATGTACGGTTCCAATAATTTTTAATTCAAATTAACAATGTCGAGCTAGAAAAAGTTAGCTTTAAAAAGGACCTTGGAGTTATATTGGACCCACAACTAATTTTTAGCTCTCATGTTGATTACATTGTGAGTAATGCATTTAGAATGCTCGGGTTTATTTGGCGTAATACGAAAGAATTCTCTGATCCCTATGCTATGAAGGCTCTCTACTTTGCATTTGTAAGATCATTATTAGACTATTGTAAGGGATGATTCATCGTGAGGTTTGATTTTCAATAGGCTTTTTTTGACAGATCACAAGTGACTCCTATTAAACTGCTTTGTCATTTTTGTTCAGAATCGTTTGGCAAGTCATCATAGAAAGACTCACACTACAACAGCGTCTCAAAATTGTTCAGCTGTATTACGAAAATCAGCGTTCTGAAATGAAATGAAAAATCCGGTGCTTTATCGTGAAATTTTAAATAAAAGTTACCATTACATCCATTAAAAACAACGGTATGGTGTGGTTTATGGGCTGGTGGAATCATTGGTCCATATTTCTTCAAAAATTAGGCAAATCAAAATCTTACAGTCAATGATAACCGTTATCGCGCCATATTAACATATTGGTCAGCACTTAATTTCACGTCTTGTTACGGTAAATTGGCCGCCTAGATCGTGCGATATCATACCTTTGGTCTATTTTCTCTGAAGATATGTAAAGTCTCAGGTCTTCAGGAATAAGCCAGCTACGATTGATGCTTTTGAAGCCAACATTATTCGTGTTATCTGCGGGAAACCAGTCGCTATGCTCGAACGAGTCATCTAAAATTGGACCTTCCGAATGGACCACCTCAAACCTAGTCGTGGCCAACATTTACATGATATCATTTTCAAAAAGTAAATGCCATGAATTGTTCTTTTAACCTATAATAAAAATTTTAAATTCACTTTCAAATTTATGTGTTTTATTTTACATTATAAATCAAACCTCACGATTAATCAGACATTTGTACAATTTGGAATCCTTACTATTACAACCACTCACAAAGGATAGAGAGGGTACAAAAATGCTTTACTAGAATTGGTTTTGAAAAGCTAAGGTGGAATATAGACACTGCACCCTACTTAACTAGATGCCTCCTTTTTAACATTCGAACTCTTGAAGTTTGACGAAAGTATTTTAGTATAATGTTTATAAGGGATATAATAAATTATCACATTAAATGTCCCTATTTACTTGGGCAGATAAACTTATATTTTCCTGCAAGAAACTTGCATACAAGATTTCATATTCATGGAAAGTTTCACAGAAAAAATTATGGCAGTATTGAACCAATTGAGCGTTGTACTAACGAAGTAATATTTGTCATTGATCGCATTGATGTTTTTGAAAATTGTTCAAGATATTATTTTAAGAAACAAACTAATGTGTGTTTTATATCTTAGAAATTACAAAAATTGTAACTTAAACGATAATATTAGATTTATGATGTATGTCTAAAAGGGTAATAATAAAAATAATTCTTTTTGGCAAACCTGGCAGCACTACGCTATAAGGTTACTGCACTGGCAGCATTGAAGCCACGCCAAGCGGAGAAATGTCAAAAGGGAACACGCTGTTCGTTTTTTTGGTTTGATGAAGGTGGCCATTGTTACAGGTCCTTTCCTATTGGAAATAGACCAAACGAAATAAAAGTCTCTGAATTACCAAATAACAATTTTTATTTGTGTTAACTCGGATTCTAACATTCGGAACACCGATAAGCCAACGCCAACACTATGTTTTAATTTGTATATGGTTTATATATAAATGCGGAAGTAGTTTCAGGTCATCGATCGCTGAGCTGCGCCCGATATAATCAGCAGTACGAGTGTCGCGAGTTTTTTTTACATCGATCCAGTTGTTCGGGGTTTACTTACTCTTTTTGGCAGTATGAGTCGTCGTCCACTGATTGTTTACATTTGACCCAGTAGTTTGGGGTCTATTTACTCTCGTTAAGTCACGGAGGCAGTATTGTTTATACGTATTCGCAATGAATGAGTTGTGTCACCCATGAATAAAAGGTGACATAATGACTCCACTAAAGGTAATAGCCGTCGGGATTGGAATATGCGGTAGTTGGATGGTTATAAGCTTAATACAGCGTGTTAAGTTCCATGTGCATTTAGAACTGGATATATAAATGAAAGGGAGTTGAGGAGCTGACAGACGTTAATCAAAGAGGAAGTCTTCATCAATATTCGAAATGACTAAACAGTCAGGTTTAGCTCAGTGGTTCTCGATCAGTTAATTGCTTTTTTTTAACTTTCTTTAAAATAATACATGGGCTGAAAAGTCCGTTTCTTAGAGAGGGCAGCACTTGAATTAAATCCATACTATTTTCAATTAGTACCAACCTTGCCAAAAGATACGTGTATAAATTTGACAGCTGTCGGTTGATTAGCTCTCGAGATATAGCGTTCTGAGTGAAGCAACTTTTGTTATTGTGAAAAAAAAAAAATGGATTCAAAGCAATTTCGTGTGTTGATTTATCATTGCTTTTTGATGGGAAAAAATGCAGCCGATGCAAAGAAATGGCTTGATAAGTGTTACCCGAACTCTGCACCAGCCGAACGAACCATTCGCAAGCGGATTGAAAAATTTAAAAGTGGTCATACATGCACCGAAGATAATGCACGCAGTGGACGTCCAAAAGAGGCTGTTTCAGATGAAAACATCAAAGAAGTCCACAAAATGAATACGAAAGACCGTAAAGTGAAGTTGATTGAGACAGCTAAGGCTCTAAAGATATTAAAAGAGCGTGTTGGATATATCATACACGATATCATACAAACACGCTGCCGCGTTTGCTCATAGTCCACAGTCGACCAAAAACAACAACGTGTTGATGATTCAGAGGAGTGTTTAAAGCTTCTCAACCGCAATAAAGCTGAATTTTCGCATATGTGACAATGGGAGAAACTTGGCTCCATCACTTCACATCAGAGTCAAGTAGGCAGTCAGCTGAGTGGCGAGCAGGCGACGAACCTCGTCCAAAACGACCAAAAACTCAACAGTCGACTGGCAAGCTTAAGGCATCCGTATTTTGGGATACACATGGAATAATTTTCATCGACTATCTCCAAAAGGGGCAGACTATCAACAGGGACTATTACATTGCGTTGTTGGAGCGTTTGAATGACGAAATCGCAGAAAAACATCAAGACAATGCACCGTGTCACAAGTCGATGAAAACGATGGCAAAATTGAATGAATTCGGCTACGAATTGCTTCCCCACCCACCGTATTCTAGAGATTTGGCCCCCAGAGACTATTTCCTGTTCGCAGACCTCAAAAGAATGCTCGCCGGAAAGATTTAAGACAGATGAATAAGTAATCGCCGAAACAGAGGCCTATTTTGAACCTAAACCGAAATCGTACTACAAAACTGGTATCGAAAGATTGAAAAATCGTTTCAATCAGTGTATCGCCTCGAAGGCAACTTTATTGATAAATAAAGTTGAATTTTGCAAAAATTTTGTGTTCTACTATAAAGCGGTTTTCAGCCCATATGTTATATAAAATCTATCATTGTAACTTTCGCATGTGTTTACTAATTAAAATCATTTCCTACATACCACCTTGATCAAAAAAATTTCGGAATTTATTCAGAAAATTAAAAATACAAGTTTATTCATCTAAATCTATATTGTCCCCTTTAAACCAATCCCCATCGACTGCAACACACTTATGCCAGCGCTTGATCCAATTCTCAAAACATTTTTTATATTCGGTTTTCGGTAGGTCCACCAGTGCTTCCTGCAATTTTTCCATTACCTCCTCTAGGCTGCTGAAACGCGTTCTCCGTAGTGGTTTTTTACTTCAATTGAATAGAAAGAAGTCACAGGGAGCCAAATCAGGTGAATTCTGTGGCTATTGGATGGTATTTGTTGCATTTTTCGTCAAAAAATTACGAATAATGATGGCACTGTGCGTCGGTGCGTTATCATGGTGCAAAATCCACGAGTTTTCTGCCCACAATTCTGGTCTCTTTTGGCAAATTGCTTCACGCAAACGTTTCATAACGCCATTGCCTTCTTTTTTGACTAAAAACTACGTGTTTTTTTTTTTTGGTCTCGGCTCATTTGCTGAACGCCATTCACTTGCCTCATGTCTGGATTGCGTGTCGTACTCATAAGTCCACGTCTCGTCTCTAGTAATGATCCTTTTGATGAATGTGGGATTGGATTCAGCCTCGCAAATCACCTCTTTTGCGACGTCAACACGGTTTCTTTTTTGCATAAAATTGAGGTCTTTTAGCATCAACTTTGCTGCTACACGACGAAAACCCAAATCATTAACCAAAATGTCTTGGACGGATCCATAGGCAATATTCAAGTCCTCCGCTATCTCTCTGATCGTTAATTTGCTGTTATTGACCAACATTTCTTTTACTTCATCAAAGTTTTCGTCAGTTTTCGATGTCGATGGTCTGCCACTGCGTTCATCATCTTCGATTGGCTCACCATCACTTTTGAACTGCTCGTGCTACTGGTAAACGACCGTTTTCTTTAGAGAATCGTTGCCGAAACACTTTTCCAACATTTCCAATATTCGCTCACCATTAAATCCGTTTTTTACAAATACAAGTTAATATAATGACGCTAAGATTTAGAGGGAATGTCAGAAACAGATGTACCAACTTAACAAAAAAAACAACTCAAATCGGAATAATGGGAGCAAAACACGGTGGTTATTCCGTTTTTTTTTTTTTTTTTTTTTTATCAAGGTGGTGTATACCATATATATATAGTATACATACATTTAATAAAACTTTACGATTGATAAGTCACATCTATCAAAACACCACCGCCACTGGCACAGGACGCTGACAGCAACACCACTGCCACCAGTACAGGACGCCGACAGCAAAGCCACCGCCACTGGCACATGACGCTGACAGTAACACTACCGCCACCAGCACAGGATACCCACAGCAAAACCACCGGCAACAGAGCTAGAGCTAGAGGAAGAGCATAACCTTAAAGGGAAACGCAACAAGAAGTACATTGGAAAGAAATATGCACTTTTGAGAAGTCTAGGAAGTCAATCCTCTGATGTTGAACATGTAGACATGCACCAAAAAACCACGTAGATCAGCTAGAGCCAAAAGAATCCCCTTAAAATCAACGATACACATCTTCGTATAAAAACTAGTACAACCATTTGTGAAACCCCTTAACGAACCTTGCTCAATTATTATACTTTTCACCTGAAAATTTAAACCAGTTTCCCTTACAGACAAGCATGAAAATATTAATCCGTTATCCATTTATCCTGATATTCACGTCAATAGGCAACGCTGCTTCCTCCGATACACCTACGAGTACAGTAAATCATTTTGCAACAGGGACATCAATAGCAACGCCATCCCCGAACAAACAGGAACTGACAACAAGAAAATTGGTATTTAAGAAACAAGTGATATCCAGGGGACGATCGGAATTATGACCGTTATACACAAACCGCAAAAATTTGCGATGACTTCAAAATTATTTAAACGAGGATGCTCTAGAAGCAGTAAGGTATTGTTTGCTTCTTCCAGGCTAGGTCCCAGGTGTCATTAAAACATGGAAGTTGCTTTACGGGCGGCCTAGGTTGCTAATAAATATTTTAATTGAGAAGGTAAGAAAGGAATCTCCACCTCACGTAGAAAACCTACAAAGTCTTATAAACATGTGCTCAGTAATGGAAGCAAGCGAATTACGTACACATCTTACAAATCCATGTCTGCTTCAAGAATTATTTGAAAAATTACCACCACAACTTCGTTTAGATTAAGGATGTTATCGCAAAAGTGTAAGCGCAACGGATCTATCCACATTCAGTAATTGGTTATCAGACGTAACACATTCAGCCTATGAAGTAACACCATTTAACTCATTCATTTCGCCATCATTGCGGAATGAAAAACACTCACTGAGAGTCTCGCTGAATGCCCACCAGAGTTCAGAACAGAGCTCATTTCACTGCAAAACGATAGATCTGTGTCAACAATTCTTAAAAATGAATCTTAATGAAAGATGGAATGTAGGGAAACGGTTTGTTATATACCGAACGTGCCTTCGACAGCATGGTATTAATTAATGTGTGTGGTGGATGGATGGATGGGACTATAAACATCACCAATTACTTAACAAAATAATCGACACAACTCCTATAGATGCTCAGGTAAACCATCATCAAATGAGAAATAAATGCATATTATTCAAAATTATCCCAGTCACTCTACACCATGGAAAGAAATAAATAAACACCTGACCTGGGTGCGAAAGTCGAGTCACAGCCACTTTGCCTCAAGTGGACAGCAAACACTCATCGCACAGAAACTGGTTCTAAAAGTATAAATACCCAAATTTCAGCAATTCGGTTCAATATACGCACTGTCAGTTCGCTTAATCTTCCAACACAAAGTATTGACGCAAAAGGGTTGTTTCACAGGTATCCGCGTCTTTAGGGAATTCTCATCGAATCGTACAGCAATGCAAGACCCCGTATTTTATTGGGATTATATCATTTCATTTTTTCATTTTAAATGCATTTTTATTTAATTTATTAATTGGCACATACAAGCTATACATAAAAAAACCCTTAAAGATTAACTTAAGTAATTTAAAATTATCTTATTACAACTCTAAGTTTAACATGATACTTAATCTATGTCTCTCGACGTTACTTACGGGACTTTTATTTAAATTGAAACTTAGAAAATCAAGTTTGTAAAAAGAAAACTTAGTAAATGAACTTTTTTATTATAACATAAAACTTAAAAACTAAACCTATCACTATAATATCTAACAATAAATCTTAACCTTCTTAACCTACTAAAATTATCTAATCTTATTTTATGTGTACCATCATACGATACATACATTTTCTTTTGTATGGGTTATGTCTTCTTTTAGAGGAAGTTACCCATCTCTTTGTTCTATTAATTTTTTTTTTTTTTCTCTTAAATCGACCCTAATCTTTCTTAAAAATATGTAAGCCGGCCGCGGCTAATAAAATAGACTAACGACTGACTGTGCTTCCTAGTAAAGCTATCTTGTAGTAGAGGAATTCGACGAAGAAGCTTCCTCTTCTTTAACAGGCCACCAAAATTGTTGGGCTGCCGAGCAACAAACTTGATGTCGGTTTACCGCTCTACCGAGACTCCGCACTGCCACGTGCGATGTCTTTGTCTTAGTTGCGTTGCCTGTCCACATGGTACATATAATTGGGGTAGTAATCCCCTAAGATCAGGTCGTTCGACGAGGTCATTGCACTTGCAATGTGCCCACGAGTCAACTTAATGACGAAATTGCCCACTCTTATTAGATTCGCTTTATTGTACAAGATCTCATTAGGATAGAATTTTATATACTCAGACTCTGGTGTTCTGCATAAGCGAAGACAAGCCCTAACGCAAGCCCTCTCAAACACACGAATCTTTTCCAATAAACTTGCTCTCACGTTGAACCATTGAGTTGGCTGCTATACCATAAAACAGTCTCTTTGTAAGGACAAACGCACCTCTGGCTCTGGCTAGAGCAACATCTACCAGGTGTACCGGTATAAAGTGAGCGTTTTTTTGAGAAAATAATAATAATTATTAGTAATTAATAATTATTAATTAATTAATTAGTCGGAAGGAGCCAAGTCTAGTGAATACGGCGGATCGGGTAGCAGCTCAGAGCCAAGTGCTTTGGTTTTATCCTGAACCAGTTTTGGTCTGTGTGCAGGTGCATTGTCATTCAGCAAAATTACCTTACCGAGTCTTCTGGCCCATTCTGGTCGTTTTTCGATCAATGCATAGTACAAATTTATCATTTGTTGTCGGTAGCGATCTGTACTAACGGTTTCACCACACCTTTCTGGTACTACTAGACATACAGCATTGTCTTGCCGAACCGATCTGGTTTTGCAGTCGAAGTTGATGGTTGTCCCGGATTAATCCATGATTTCATTCCATGTGAAGAACTTTTTATCCCCTCCTCACCATCTGACACATATTGGTAATCTTCGTTGTCTGCTGCAGCACTATTGATGTTCCTAGCGCCTCTTCCGTTCCAAAGGGCGCTTTACGAGATTTGGAGTTGACTTTAGTTTCCTTCTTCTCTTTTTTGTAATATTATCAGATGATATCATGCCATCTGTTGGTAACGCTAATAGAATAGCTGACCGCTCACCGTCACTCATCGTCCTATCGTACACTCGTAGTCTATATACAATAATTGTCTATTTAAATTTTTAAAAATAATCATATTGTAACTTTTTCGGGAATCGAACCCACACTCTGCTGTATCGGCCGACACCACTTCAACTGGGCCGACGAAGCACTTGGTCATAGATAAAGATAAAGATGGCAAACTTTCCAGATATTTTAAAATTGAAACTCCACGCGTTTTTTACAATGAAATTAATTTTTTTTTCACTTTTTTTATTTATTTTTATTGTAGAATCATTGAAAATGCTTGAAGTAAGGGGTGATTCATCGTGAGGTTTGATTTTCAATAGGCTTTTCTTGACAGATCACGTATGACTTCTATCAAACTGCCTTATCATTTTTGTTTGGTATTGTTTGGCAAGTTATCATAGAAAGACTTATAATACAAAAAAGTTTATAAATTGTTCATTGTATTACGAAAATCAGCGTTCTGTGAGAAATGTTTTTCGTGCGATTTGAGGAACTTACGGTGCGCATAATCGACCAACTGAAACAACTTTTGTCAATACCATTTGCAAATTTGAGTCCCAGTTTACCGGTTAAACTACATCCAGCACGTAGTGAAGAGACTATAGCAGCTGTAACTGAGACTGTACACGAAGACCGTGACGAATCGATACGTCGTCGTTCTTAGCAGCTTGGCTTGGCGTATTCGACAACTTGGCTTATTTTACGTGAGGATCTTGGTCTAAAAGCGTACAAAATTCAATTTATGCATTTTCAGTGAATGGGCTCTGGAAGCACTCAATGAAAATTTCATGTTTTGTCGTGAAACCTTGTTCAGTGATGAAGCCCATTTCAGGCTCAATGGGTACGTTATGAGCAACCCGAAGAGCACCCAGAGTTACCATTACTTCCATGAAAAACAACGGTATAGTGTGGTCTATGGGCTGATGGAATCATTGGTCCATATTTCTTCAAAAATGAGGCAAATCAGAATGTTACCGTCAATGGTAACCATTATCGCGCCATGTTAACGGGCTAGATACCAGTCGCTATGCTCGACCGAGTCACCCAAAATTGGACCTCAGACGTAGTCGTGGCCAACATTTATATGATATCATTTTCAAAAAGTAAATGCCATGAATTGTTCTCTTAAGCGATAGTAAAAATTTTAAATTCACTTTCAAATTTATGTGTTTTATTTTACATTATAAATCAAACCTCACGATGAATCACCCTTTATATTGATTAAGTAGACTTTATATGGCTATTGAATAAAATATCAATAATTAAAAATTATTTTCTGCTTTTTAGTTTGCTTTGCTATTAAAGCGTATTTTTTTTAGTTTTTTTAAACTATTGTATAATTTATTTTTCCATTTTTTTATTCCATGCTTAATAAACAGTGATAGTGGTCAGGATACGTGATATTTAGGATATGGTATCTTACTTGACAGTAAATCTAAAATAGTTTTATTCGTGTTCTCGTAACCTAGACGTTTCATCCAATGTATCACCATTACATGGAACTATTCATGTTAACTTTGAGCAATCAAGTTCTTCTATTTGGATTCCCTTCAATGACCTTATGCGATTCAGGGCTAGATATGCTTGTCCGGCAGCGAACACTGAGGACCTAGGTAAATAACCGCATAATCTACTGTACAGCCTTGTATTTTGTGTATGGTCGATGCCCAACTTAAGATTAATGGTAGCATTCATTTTCTAGCTGTATTTTGCTGGAAACTGTATCGATATTGGCTTATTAACATGTATACCGTAAGAATAAAAATCTATACGGAGTGATGGTATGTCCGTTTCATACACTTGATCACGTCGAAAATGTGGCCAGATAATTTCAGTAATAAAACCCATATTGCCATTTATGGACTATACCTTAAGGCACGTCAATATTTGATCTCAACATAACTTTAGCTCCCACAAAAATGTTCAATATCATAGGAAGACCTCCTGTCTTATTAATATCATCAGGTATAACAGAGTCCAAATTTTTGTCACTTGAATTTCGTGTAGCTGCGCCTTCGATATTATTCCAATATGCTTTAGATGGTGCATTTTTCATCGAACTTAAATGAGTTTTACAACGGCTACAAACAACCAAACAATTTTTTTGATTTAAATCATCAGACAAGTAAGGTGATGTAATGGTGTTTATAATCCATTTAGAAACTTGTTGCGGATAGCATTGTTTGGTACAAACTTCGCCTGTATAAAATCCGATTTACTCGCCCTTTTTACTTCTCTAGATGCAGCGATATGTTGCTGCATATGCTGTAAGCGTGCTTTTCTGTTTTCTTCTGATTGTGAAGCTCGATATTCAGTACTATGCTGACGCATGTGCTGTAAGCGAGCTGCTCTACCTTCTTCTGGCTGTCAGGCTCGATATTTAGCATAATGCTGCCTCATATGCTCATTTTAAGGCTATATGGATTTTCATATAAAGCCGCCTTTGGTTCTTATTATCACGCTTTTAATATTCTCTATAATATCGTTGCTAGAGAGTTCTGCTTTTAATTTCTCTATTAATTTTTGCCTTTTATTCGCCAATCTCCTTCTTCTTTGTGTAGTAGTTTCATTTTTCATTTTTGTTCCCACGAGTAATGGACAATTAAACGGTCTACCCCCGCAGAGGTCCGGTAGAACCTCGGGCAACAGGGTGTGCCCGGTGTGAAGGTTGACACTTCGGCCACTCACTTACGTTCCTATATAGGGTGAGAGTGCAGAAGGGAGAATATTGCGGAAGCATTGGCCTATCAGTGAGCACTTTTCAAAACTAACGAATACCTCCCGAAATGGTATTTGGTGTCAAGGTCAATCAAAGAGTGGGACATCGTCATCATAGTTGATCAGAACAACCTTCGGAACAGTTGGCCAAAAGTTGTATTACGGTTTAAATAGGATAGTAAGCAGGTTTTACGAACCGTCTTACCAGGGGAAAGTGTTGGCAAACCTGGCAGCACTGCGCTATAAGGCTACCGCACTGTGAGCATTGCGGCCACGTCAAACCGAGAAATGTCAAAAGGTACCATGCTGTTCGTTTTTTCGGTTTGATGAAGGTGACCATTATAACAGGTCCTGTTTAGTAAGTTTATATAATATTAAAGCAATAAAAAAACAAAGCCTATTGGGAAAAGACCAGACGAAATAAAAGTCTCTGAATTACTAAATAACAATTTTTTATTTGTGCTACTTCGGACTCTAATATTCGGAACACCGATAAGGCAATGCCAACAATTCTTCTTCCAAAGCATAATGGATACTTTCATCCCGTAAGAGATCCAATCTATAAAGAGCCTGAAGCTAATCCCATCTTTTTATAATGTCTTCGGAGATGACGATCACTCTCTCCCTAAGGTTAATGATCCTGCCCTCCCTGAAGTTAATTTCCCATGCATAGGTATCCTCCTTCTCATGGCTATCTCCTCTTCTATCAAACTTCACTTTGTTTCAATCAAAAAAAAAAATCCCAATCCCAATAGATCCCTGTACGTTATGTTGCTACATTCTCCCAGCTCAACCTATCAAATCCTACATTCTATTGTCCAACGATTGTCCAACTTATGACCTAAGTGATTTAATTGACAATATCCTTATCTTTTCTGATTTTTATCTGCCTCTGCTGAAATGGATTCAATCGGATGATCATTCTGTTTTACTGCGTCAAACGCTAGTTTATCCAAGGAATGCCTATTCATTGATCGTATAACAGACTCAAGCCTATGCGAAATAAGTGGCGTCTATAACTCCATCGGTAGACAACTAGATCTTTTTTTACTAGCGACCATATTAACTCTACAGTAACATTTTGTCCCTTAACCCTATCCACTATCGACAACTTTCACCCCCTCTTCTTCTCTCATTTTTCCATAATAATAATTATGACTACTCTAACTATTTTGGAACCTGCCTCCAATTCGCCCAGCTTTATAACTGCCTTTATCAGCCATTTCTTGACAAAGCGCAGACCAACCTTATCGACGACCCTAAGACATTTCATCAATTCGTCAACTACAAAAAAAAATGAGACAGTTTTCCCCCTCTCTCTCGATCGATAATATATCGTAGACCGACCCACATATTATAGCCAACTATTTTGCAAACTTTTATAAACAATCATTTCCAGACAACTTCTACGTACCTGACTTCATATATATAAGTATCTTTCCAATTTCTCTATTGGCCCTTATCTCTCTCTCAATCTACTGATTTTACCCTTACCCCAGCAATATTTCTCAAAAAATATGCCTCCAATCTTTCGCACCCACTTTTCTCTCTATTTCATCTGTCCCTCACAAAAGGGGAATTCCCCGAACTTTGGAAGACCTCCTTCATAACCCCGGTCCACAAAAAGGGATCAAAGAATGAAGTAAATAACTACCGTCCCATTGCAAAGCTTTCTCACATACCTAGAATGTTCGAAAAAAATTTATATGAAGTTCTAAGCTTTCAGTGCAAGCCACTTGTATCACCCAGTCAGCATGGATTTCTGAAAGGTAGATCAACTATATAAGCTTAGTTAATACATATCCTGCGCGTTTTCAGCCCTAGAAAATAGCAATAAAATCGATGTTATTGCTAAAGATTTTGCTAATGCCTTGGATAAAATATCACATCAATTGATCCTTTTCAAATTGTCTTCCCTTCTTCCCTCGGTTTTGGTCCCATATTGTTAAAATGGGTATTTTTTTATCTAGAGAATAATTATTGTGGCCTTCTCAACCCAGTTTTTAGCCACTTCAGGTTATCCACAAGGCGGCCATCTTATTCCTCTCTTTTTCATTTTAACTATAAGCGATCTTGAGAAAATTTTTAAACATTGGCCCCTATCCATTTGTCAACTCAAACTTCCCTCTTTTTGATTTTAATCTGCGCACTTTCGTCTCAAACTTGATCTCCTTCACCATTGTTGTTAGTTTTTAAGTTCTAGTTTTTAAGTTAGTTTAAGCTTGTATTAAGCGAAATAAATGGGTGGATAAGCCCCCACCAAAAAATATAATTAAGTTAAGAATTAAATTAAAGCCCTCATTTATGTCCAGGAAAGCGACCATTGTGTACTCTCTATATTTTAGGGATCAGTGAATGCAGAGCCGTTTCAACCGACTTTCCTTTACAGTAGGCATGTTGAGCCGTTGACAAAAGTCGTGGATCAATTTTAGATCGTACGAGTATATGGATATCAATCAGTCTTTCTAGAGTTTTTAGAAGAAAAGATGATAGATTTATAGGTCCTTTGGGACAACATGAGAGCAATTTCCGGCTTTGGGAATGAAAACTACATTAATTTCTTTCCATGACAGTGGAATGTGTATCAATTCTACACAGCTCCTTCCGACATTCTTTAGCATAGGCAGGACAATATCTGAGGATTTTCCTGTAGTGGTTGCTACTGGCCGCGAATAGAGAGTTACCTGGAAAATGGGTTTCTAGTAGCAGGTTGAGTGATTTATCACTTGAGGTTGTCCATCGGTTTTTTTTTTTTAAACAGCTAGGCATTGTAGAGAGGATTTTTCTTAGGCGCGATGCCTCAGAGGTTTCTGTTATTTTGTCACAGAATTACCTCCAGGAATGTCGCTTTGCCTTCCTCAAAGCGGTCCCAGTGCTGATGTTCACCATTGCGACTTAAGAAAGAAGTCTTCAGCTTCCGGCATGTGGACGAGCGCCTCGTAACAATCAAAAATAAATTCGCAAACATTAATCTTTTATGCGCGTAAAATAGAACGCAATTTCTGATGACTTTTTTATTAATTTGTTTTATTATCACCGTTTACTAGTTATTAATATTTTAACATTTTATGTTTTGAGTGATTTGGATCGTGATTCAATTATTTCCGCTATCTTCAGCACATTTCGCCACCAGTATCCGGCAATACCATCTTTTTTTATAGTTAGCGCGCGCTCAAGGAATTTAAGTACCCTGAAAACGTTTGTACATAGCGGGGACGGAGGAAAATTAGGGTGATAGAAAAGAGAAATACCGATGTACGTTGATCTTATTTTACATGTTTGCAAGTTATGATGAATAGGAAATGAGAGCTTAGCAGGGCATTGTAGGGGTTAGGAACAAATCACGATATTTCAGAGTACGTCCGAAAGTGGGCTTACGGGTGTTACGGTTGAAGGGGCGGAATGCTTCTGACGATTGCTATGGAGGACTGGTGATGGAAATAGCGATAAAAAAAGTGAGATAGGAGACATTACAACGGTTTTCAAGGGTGTCAATTTACTGACAGATATTAGTATCACCTATGAGATTTTTGAGTGGAGTCAGACAGCGCATCGAACTCGTTAAAGGTCGAATTGTTGTCCAGTTTGGGGCTTCTGTAAATAAGGCAATAGTGGATAATTTGCTTGCGGAGATGGAATTTAAACCATATGAAATTAAATTCCGGAATGAAACAGGGACTACATTGTGCTTTAAAAACATGAAGTAAAAAGAAAAGGTATGGTATAGTTCGACCTATAATCTCTTTCTAGGCTTACAAGACCAACCCAAAAAAGTTTAAACGAGCCGGGAATGACTGTAACCCTTTTTTGTAAGCTTAGGAAATACTCCCAAAAACTTATCCAAAAAATATTACGATATCCTAAAGGTGGTGAGAATTGTTTGTCGTTCTTCAAACAATATCAGAAATTATGCCTCTTCCACCATTCCAACGCTTATTTATTGTATAATAACATTTCCGTTCTCAGCTGTTTAGAGAAGATGCTTTATCTCAGCCTATACTTAAGTGCGGCGAATTTTTAATTGGATGAAACCAATATCAAACTCGTGTAGTAGCAAGAGTACTTAAAGATCTTAACATACACAAATCCGCTGGTCTTGATGGTATATCTCCCCTTCTTCTAATGAGGTGTTATTCCACGCTAACAAAACAACTGCGTAAGCTTTGTCGTTAATCCTACTCTTAAGGACTCTGCTGAGCAGATATAAAAGAGCAATTATCCAGCCATTTCTCCATTGCACTTATGTGTCTTTTTTCCAAGGTCATGGAAATACAGCTCCCATTGTCGCAAAAATTTAACACGTACTCAGGCATTTTAAGTGTAGTAATACCCACTTGAATGTTAAGCTCTTTTTAAAAACACGAAAACTTTTCAATTTCGGGTAGCACTTTTCTCACCAAAAAGTGGAATCAAAATCTACATACACCGATCGGGTGAGATCAAGATAATTCAACTTGATATTGCGGAACGTTGAATTCAAGTTATCTTGGACGGTTTGTTGTCTGATATTCACAAAATATTCCTGTTATTCCTAGGGCTCTGTTTTGTCTTTGACGCTGTTTTTAATTTTCATTATTGATCTCTTGTCTGCTACTTCTAATTCGGTATATTCCTTTGCTCACGACAGTACCTACTCTCTGCCTTTTATATTCGTTCCCGTACTCACAAGAGCGAGTCATATGACAGGGTATGTTAATCTCATTAAATTGCTATATTAACAGCATAATTAATTGGGAAGCCATCAACATAGCGGAATTTAATACTTCGACAACATATAGTAATGCTGCTTGCTGTCGTTAAAGAGAAATTTAAACACCCTGCCATTATCCATGAATGGCGTTTGCATCGCCGAAACCGAAAAACTTTCCATTTTCGGTATGTGTGTCATTGACAATATATTATGTTGGAATTCGATGCTGCCAAAAATGTGGCGAAATATCTAGATTTCCTTCAACGATGTTAGAAATACTTTTCTTCTGATCTGGTCTCAATATTCAAAGCATAGGTTAGGTTAGGTTAGGTTACGGTGGCCGTTGGATAATGAACCCACTCAGGTTTGTTGGGTCATTGTGACTTCACGTAGATCAGTGATCCTCCTGCTCTTGGAATCGATTTGTACTTCTGTCGAAGTGTAGGAGAGAGTTAAGGTCCATATTGTTTACATCGGATGATTGTATCCTCGTCCGTGTAAGGGGTGATTCATCGTGAGGTTTGATTTTCAATATGGTTTTTTTGACAGATTACGCATGACTCCTATCCAATTGCATTGTCAGTTTTATTCAGTATCGTTTGGCAAGCCATCATTTCGTGCGATTCGAGGAACTTACGGTGCGCATAATAGACCTACTGAGATCACTATTGCCAATAACATTCTCAAATTTGAGTCCCAGTTTACATTAGTGGATGATACTCGACCGGTTAGACCACATCCAGTAAGTAGTGAAGAGACTATAGCAGTTGTAGCTGAGAGTGACGCGAAGACCTTGACGAATCCATTCGTCGTCGTTCTCAGCAGCTTGGCTTGGCGTATTCGACATAAGCATACAAAATTCAGGCGACTTGAATTTGCGTCATATTTTCAGTGAATGGGCTCTGGAAAAACTTAATGAAAATCCGGTGTTTAATCGTGAAATTTTGTTTAATGATGAAGCCCATTTCTGGCTCAATAAACAAAATTGCCGTATTTGGGCTGATGAGCAACCCAAAGAGTACCAAAAGCTACCATTACATCCATTAAAAACAACGTTATGGTGTGGTTTATGGGCTGGTGAAATCATTGGTCCATATTTCTTCAAAAATGAGAAAAATCAAAATCTTACCGTCAACGGTAATGGTAACGGACTATGGACAAACACGTGGTCTCGGTGAGCTTTGGTTTCAACAAGACGGCGCTACGAGCCATACAGCACGTGAAACAATGAACTTGTTAAGAAATCATTTTGGTGAGCACTTAATTTTACGTTTTGTTACGGTAAATTGGCCGGCTAGATCGTGCGATATCACACCTTTGGACTATTTTCTCTGGGGATATGTAAAGTTTCAGGTCTTCAGAAATAAGCCAGTTACGATTGAAGCTTTGGAAGTCAACATTGTTCGTGTTATCCGCGAGATATCACTCGCTATGCTTAAACGAGTCGCCCGAAATAGGACCTTTCGAATGGACCATCTCAGACGTAGTCGTGGCCAACATTTACATGATATTATTTTCAAGAAGTAAATGCCATGAACTGTTCCATTAACCGATAATAAAAATTTTAATTTCACATTTAAATTTATGTGTTTTATTTTACAATATAAACCAAACCTCACAATAAACCACCCTTTAACTTCTGCAGAAGTCGTTTGTAAAAATACCAGGCCTTTTTGCATGCTTCCCTATAAGACCATATCCAATGATGACACCTATGATAGAGCAGAGATGTTTCATTTTCTGAAAGATCAAAGCTCTTAAAGCGATTCAAATCCGGTTGGACATGTTAAACCAATAGTACACCTAAGGTTTGTTCTTCTAATAGTATTTCAGCTTTAGTTTTAGTTTGTACGTGGCGATTTTTTTTAAAAGAATTTAACACTCAAGGCTCAAGACATTACTACTCTTAAAATGGCGGAGCACGTGTTAAGTTCTTTTGGAAAATTGGATAGAGAGAGAGAAAGATGTTTGGGCTCAGTTGTAATTTCGCTCCATTGATGCCATCCAATATTTAATGGAGAGACTACATTATTAGTGTTGTATTTTAGGTAACCATTCATCTCACGTATCTATGTTTGGTCATATGCTGTCAGTCTTAGATCCATCTGTGTCCATAAAAGCATCTTCCTCTCAGAAAGATCTAGAGGGGATACATTCATTATAGCTTTTATAACATTGTCTACGTAAAAATCGTTAAGTAAAATTGCTGAAGCACATCTATGGGTTTGAGCGGAATCAATGGCAAGTTGTTTTAATGTTCGTGTTGCTAAAAATGGTGCAGCCGATGTTCCGTAAGTGACGGTGAATAAGCAATAATGTTTTAAAGAATCCTCTAGATTTTCGCGACAAATAATACGTTGGTTATTTGTGTGATCTGATGAAACCCAAATTTGCGTGTACATTTTGTCAATATCTCCTGTCATGAGATATATGTGTCGGCGAAACTGTAGGCAAATTGAAAAGATGTCATGTTGTATAGAGGGTCCAAGAAGAAGAGTTTTGTTTAGTGACATGAATCTATTGGTACTGGCAGAAGCATCAAAGACGATTCGTATTTTAGTAGTACAGCTATCCTTCGTAAAAGGAAAAGCAAGTTGGGGCATGTAATAATTTAAAGTATTGTTAGTTTGAAATTCTTCATTAGGCGGAAACTCTTCCATATTTTAATTCTCCGAAATTTAATTGCAATTAGCCTTTGAAGTGTAGTTTAACTGTATACCTGCCGTCTGGACGACGAACGTGATTTGCAGCATAATGTTGTTCTGCTAACTGTTCCTCTAGGGATAGTGGTAATTAACTAGAAACTTCTTCTAGTTTCCAAAATTTCTCCAGGTCGAATTCCAGATCATGATTCAATCGTTCGCAATAAGTGCGAACTGCGATGTGTTGCGAATGACAGCCTGATATAACCCAGCCAAAAAAAGTTGGAACAGAAATAAGACTACTACCATTTTCTGACCTAGAGGCTCCAATTACAATGTCAAAAACTTTATCAGCTCCTATCAAAACATCGATAGGGCCTGGCTGATTATAGTGAGGATCAGCAATCAGCAATCAGTTCGTTTCAGTTAGCAATGCTTTTGGAATGTTTTTTACACTAGAAGAATACGGCGACAGAGAGGAAGTGATCGTTGGCAAAACGTAGCATTTAAGGTCGATTGAGTTTGCGTTAAGGCGCGAGGTTAGGTTGAAAGTTACAAGCCATTGGTAACTCCTGCAGATGCTGATGCGATCCATACAATAGGCTTGAGTGGCAATCCCAACCGTTGGACGGTTTGCTCCGTAATAAAAGAAATCTGGGAAGCCGAATCAAGAAGAAGGCGAACGTCCTGTTGATGTTCTTCTCTGTCCTGGATTTGGGCGATGGCTGTGGATAGGATGGTTGCAATGTGATGAGTGGATTCTATATATATATGATTTGTGACAATGGTCGGTTTAGAATTGGTATTTTCTAGCGATGAATCAGGTTTAACAGAAGAGAGTGGATTTTGCAAGTTATGAACGAGGTGGAGCGACATTGATTGGAGACATGCCTGGACGAAGAAATTTAAAGCATAATGATTTATTTTTTACGAATTCTCGGCGATCCTTGTTAGTAAGATTTTTAAACTTCTGGCAATGTGAAAGAGTATAATTTCTCTTACACCTTGGACATCCAATAGATTGTTCAGTGAGATGTGTACGGAGTACTTGATTCGTACGTGTTTGATTAGAACGGGATAATGAGAGACAGGATTTCAAGCAACGACAGCAGTTTTGCAAAAATTCAAGAACTCATTTAGGGAACAATCATCATGGTTTCCTACTTCTTCCGATCAAGTGCGCTTAGTTTCATGATATAATTTTTGAAGCAGAAGGTAGACAAGCCATGGATAGCGGTTATTTATGTCTAAAGCGTTAAGACCCCGTATGGATTGGATAAACGACTAAGCAATCAATTGTTTGTGATCATATCGGCTTTCTAGTTTGTCACAGGCTTCAACGTAGTTATTTTCTGTACACGCGATGTGTTTGACTAGATCCTTGGCTGCTCCTCGATGGGAAGAGTGCAAGTATCTCAATTTATCGGTACAGATTAAAATAAGGATTCGAGTCGATAGTGCCAGAAAAAATGTCTCGAAACGCAGCCCAGTCTTTATGCTCTCCACTAAATGAAGGTACTGTTAAATGTGGCAATTTAATTGACTTTGTTGGGCTTACCGGTTCAGAGTTTTGAATAATAGAATTAATTGTGGGGGGGAGGAGAATTCCTTTGGATCGGTGGGTGTTTTTTTTTTTTTTTTTTTAATTGCGTCAGATATAATTGAGTAAGTTTCAAAATAATTAGCCCCATATTCTGCAACTTCAGGTTTGCGGTCAACATAACCTTCGGTGTCAATAAACTCCAAAACTTCATTTTGTAATGTTACAAGCTCCTGACAAGCTTTTTTAAGACGAAATTCCAGATTACTCAAGGTCGTATTCTCATCAATTGATTTCACGAAGGTGTGTGTGTGTGATGAAACCTTTAACACGACCACGTTTTGCTACGATTTTGTTCATTTTAAAGATTTTAGTTAAGAAAAACGAAATAAAAGTTCAGAAACCCTGACAGGGGTTAGCCTTAAGTCTTTGTATTTGTAAAATAGTTCAAAATGTAATAATTGTATTTATGTTACACAAAATATTAAAATTACTGATACGAATATTGTTTTGTTTTAAAGGACATGCATGTGTAACTGTATGCTTAGGAAATATTTATGCAAAATTAATACAAGTGATCTCAACTCCGTTAAAATATGTAACTCAAAGCAAAAAGTCACGTTATTAACGGAAAGTGTAATTCCATTGCAATTATTATCTGGGTGGACTAATCAATAAACAACGGTTAATAAACGCGTGAACTGCTAAATTCATTAGCGTAAAAACATTATTCATATTTAAAGTCACACTGCAGTTCTGTCTTTATACATACATATTACTTTATATATATCACATGTAGAAAATAAAAACTTAAACATGGTGTGATTTTTAGGTATTTTATTATAAAATATGCGAGAGACTGCCGACACGACCACGCTGCTGTAAAGCACGGACTGCTTCTTCTGGGCTTCTCCATTTTCCTCAACAGCTACTACAGCCACCAGACCCCTAACGACCTAAGGACCTTATACCAGGCCCAAGTTTTTAAGCACCATGAGTAAATCATACCCAAGATGACAAATCCAGCAACGAGCAACACAATTTTCTTCCAATTGGCCATGGAGATACGTTGCTTTTGTTGACACTTCATCAGTTTTAAATGCTTTTTTTACCCCACTTACCCCACTTTTCTATTGGGGTATCGTTGTTTATGATTCATCTGTACTGGATGGTTTTTTATTACCCCATTGAACTTATTGGGTTATTGGCTGGCTGAAAACCTATTCCGTCGTGTGTCATCATTGCATGGCGCGTCGGCTGTCTCGCAGAGTGTAATCTAAGTTACAAAATATAATCGGTCTGAGTTATAAACAAAATGAGTAATAGTATGAAGCAAATAGTAAAATAATTATAATGAGTAACTCATGTCATTCATATCCACATACATATGTACATATATGTACATATGTCACATATAATATACTGTCCACAATTAAGATAAAATGTTTTTCCTGTTAAATTTATCAGCCTGTTATCGGTCAGCCCGAATTGAAGGACCAAAATATTTTTTTTGAATAGTATATATATTGTAGAATTATGTAAAGGAATAATGTAATTCGTATGTTAATGGGTTGCCAAATATATTGTGTGTATGAATTGTAAAATATTTTGTGTAAAATTTTATTGATTTATTGAATTTTATTGAACGTATGTAATAGAAACTATCTGTATACTTATACCACCCCTTCGCCTTCGTTTCCTTATGGCCGTTATGTGTTGTATATGAAATTTCGAAAACGTGTAGAATGTGTGTGGTGTGTAGCATGAACCTGTATTACGTATTAAGCTGTGTAACTAACGCAAATTTTTTACTGACAAACAAAACCAAATTTGTATTTTAAGTTTACAATTTATTTTAGTTCAATATCAAAATTGTCAACTGTTCTCGTTGCGTCTGCTTAACCACTGCCCAAGCCTCACATGAATCTTGGTTTTAAGTTTAAGACAAAAATGAATAGTGCGAATAACTGATTTGAATAACATGAGACGCATTGTTGAATGACAAATTCTAAGAGAGTCTAATAACTGTTGTAACAATGAGAAATTACATGTAATATGTACAATAAAGAAACAAAAAAAAATTAGGGTGCGCAACGCGTTGCTTGGCAATATTTCACAAAAATTGTATTTTAACATTTTATGTTGAATATATGTATAGTACGTTCAAGGACAGGCATTCCTAAACAGATAAAATATCTCATAAATTAATCCTTTCCAAATTTTCATCCCTCCGTTTTGACCCCGTGTTATTATTAAAATGGATATCGTGTTATCTTATTAAATGGGAAAACCGTTACTATGGCGTTCCCTTCTAAAACCTATTTTTAGCCACTTCTGGTGTCCCATAAGGCAGCCGTATATGTCCCATTCTTTTCATTTTAACTACAAACGATCCTGAGAGAATTATTAACCATTGCCCCCTATCCATTAGGATAGGTCAAATGATGGTCCAAAGAATTCTCCAACCGCTATGAGGACAGGTCTCTATATATATTTACATTACTTCTTTTTGGCTCTTACTCGAACATGATAGTCAAGTGTTCCGAATCGAAATAATTTATCGACTGCTCTCCGGTTCTGTGGATTATGCCTCCCTTTACAATTCTATTTCCTTCAATAATAACAGTCGTAATTCACGATGTCCTCGTCTCTTCTATATAACAATACATCGAACCTGTTATACTTTCCAACGAACCAATATCCTGTATACTCCGAAAAATCAACTTAAACCTCTCCGTTTTTGATTTCAATCTGAGGACTCCTCGTCTACTCGATCTAGATCTTCTCCAGCATTCCCTTGATTTCTAGTGGTTAATTCCTTTGTTATTTTTACAGTTAGATTAATCTTGAATTAAGAATAATAAAAAGGGGCTCTATCCCTTACCAAAATAAGAAAAAAACTGAAAATTCTGGCACCGTCGCTTGATAAAGGATATAAGAGATATAGTAAGCACCGACAGGATCACACAGTTGATTGATAGTTTTAATCTTACCGTCATGTTGTAAATGATGTAATCATAAAAAAATGCTCTGAAGGGCTTCATGTTATTTTCATCCCAAAAACTGCTGAAACAAAGCAAACATCAGGACGGCTGGCAGCGGAGTAATCCCCCATAATGATCGCGCCCTCAAGGCTGTGGAGTAACTCCTCATGTTAGTACTTTTAACAGACTGCGTTAACAACTCGGGGAGATCCATGAATGCTATAAAGCAAATACTAACCTAATTCTAGAAGTGCGATTAAATAAGTTGAGTAAAAACAACATTTAGTACGACGACTACTACAAAGAAGGAAAACGAAGCTTTTTGGCTGCGAATTTTCTATAAGAGGGATGGAAACTAGGTCAATAAGACTTAAGCTTTCAACACGTTTGTTAAGCACACGCACCAAGGCCAAATTCGGGAATATAAGCTTGATTAGCGTTCATGTTCCTACAGAAGATAATAATGACAGGTTAAGACATATATGACCTATGTTCTATTATATGACATATGGGTTCACGCCCGACAATGAATTCAGGCTTTAAGAATTAGTTACGGAACGAAAGCTTTTAGAAACCAGTACACGGTTCCCACATCTCAAAATCCATAAAGGGACTTGGATAACCCCCCTTGATTAGTCAACCGTTAAACAGATTAATCACATTGCGATCGACCCCAGACACTCTTCCAGCATTCTGGATACCCGAAAAGTCTACCGCGTCTTGGAAATTTATCTTGTTGGAGGCAGGGTACGAATGCAGATACCACAGGCTCAACGAAGTCAAGTAGGACCCTGAAAAGCTGCAATCGCAAGAGACCGCTAGAATTTTTACCGATCGCGCTTCCTACAAAACACCAACGAGCCATTAGATAAGCTGCTTTTGATGTGATTGCCCTTAAAGCGCCGTCACAAAAAAACCTCTGGTTTTAAGATGAATGAAACCAAGCACATGCAGTCAAACATGAAAGGTATAGGGTTGCGCTGCGTTGAAGTAAAAAAAACAAGAAAATAAAGAGACATACTTTAGGAATGACTTTAAAAATTTTATCAGAGAATGAAACCAATGTGCCAGAGATACAATGCCAGAAAAGCCTCCAAAGTTGCAGTCAGTACTAAGAAATTCGAAAGACTACTTTTGCACGCTGTTATACAGCTGATGATGGTCAAAATACCGCTGGGTAAAGATGACAACAGAGATTTCCGACCCCCTGACCTAAACGAGGTTAAGGTGGCGATATCAAGGCTTAAACTATTAAAGCTGCTGGTGAAAACGGACTACTTCTTGATCTGTTTACAGCAGCTTGAGATATCCATGATCTAATGGCATGTCTCACCGAAAAATGGAACCAAAGCGTACTTTAATCTAGCGAAAGCAAGCTAGTTCCACTTAATATTTTTAATGCATTCGACAGAGTTTGGCATTAGATTCGTTTACCGAAAATGCGTGCTTTTGGGATTGACAACTCTCTTCTTCAATGGATTAAAAATTAGCTTTCGGAACGGTCACTTAAAGTTGCCTAGTATGGTTTCAAGTGTGATATTCACAAAATAAATGCTGGTTTGCCTGAGAGCTCCGTTGTGTCTCCGACAATATTTTTAATTTTCATTAACGCTCTCGTATCTGCAACTTCTAGTCCAATATATTCCTTTGCTGACGACAGCACTCTTTGCTTTTCATATTCATTATCGGACTTCCGTCCCTTCTCTTCGGTTGAAGAACGGAAATAGTGGCGTATGTTGAGCTCAAATAATTCTGTTATTAAGAGCATAACTAATTGGGAAACCATTAACAGTGTAGAATTTAATGCTTCCGAAACACAATGCTATCTGCTGTCATTAAAGCGAAATTTAAAAATCCAGTCATAGTTCTTGCATGGCATTAGCATCGTCGAAACCAAAAAACGTCTCATTCTTAGTATTTGTGTCAATGGTAGCTTACATTGGAATGACAACATATTCGATGTCGTCAAAAATGTTGCAAAATGTCTAGGTTTTCTGAAGCGATGTAAGAAATACTTCACCCCGTCTGATCTCGATACAATATATAAGAGATTTGCTCGCCCGAAATTGGACTACAATGCCCACATCTGATCAAGTGCTCCTAAAACATCACTGCAGCTGCTAGATAGGATTCAAAACCATGCGATGAAACTCATAAGTGATACTAATATAACTCATACAATGGACACACTCGAACACCGACGTTATGTGTTCTGTCTCACTCTGTTCTATCGCTATTTCCACCGCCAATGCTACTTATATCACCATATCAGGAGTAACATTCCGTTCTTTTACACTTTTAACGTAACACCCGTCTCACTATAAATGCTCATCAGCACACCCTCAGGTCCAATTACGGACGTGTTCTACAATGCCCTGCCGATCTCTCTACTTCCTAGTCTTTACAACTTGCAAATGTTTAAGACTAATATACCATACATCGGTACATCTTTTTTCTCTCTTCCTAAGTTTCCTTCCACCGCATAATCTGTAAACATTTTAAGGGTATAATAACACCTTGAGCGCTCGCTAATTATAAAACAAAGAATCCATGCAGCAGATCGAAGTCAAGCTACAAATGTTATAAACTTGCATTGTGTTGAACTTTTAGCATGTACATATCTACATATATATTGCTACAAGTTACCGTTTTAAATAAATCTTGGTTTACTGTGTAACAAGTGACCCAACATCAAACACAAATTTACCTTAAGGATGTATTCTTCTCCTGGTGAATTCTTATTTCTTTTTTATATGCTGAAAAGTAAACCATTTCAAATATTTAGTGCAAATCATTTATTACAAAGTAAATTATATATATACGCATATATACTCGTATGTAATTGCGTGTTGTTTTCAATATTGTTGGTTACAATTGACAAGATCTGGGTAATTACATGAGTTGGTTGCAATATCAAATAATAAATATGGAGGACATTGGAAATCGTATTTAGAGCCTCTGTTACAAAAATAAAACTTAGAGCAATCATTTGGGTCTATATAATATCCATTTAACCCATCGCAAGTGAAATCAGGAGATAGCGATGTGGAAATATTAGAAGAGGTTATTGTATAAAGACCATCGGACTCTTTACTTGTTGACAAAACCGAATTAATGGTTTTTAACAAAACGTACGGTTCACCACAGGTTCCGTGAAAATCATCCGATTCAAGTGACCAAACCATTACCCCACCTAATCCGTGGTCAATAGCATATTGTGCTTTTAATTTTATACTTTGCGGATTTTCATATCCAATCCACTGCTTCTCTCGGTATATATAGGGCACTTTTTGGGTTTCTTCCCAAACGTATGTCCACTGCTCTTTAAGCAAATTTTCACAAATTTCATTGTACCCAATATGTCCAGGTTCGTTGGAGTACTGCCCTGGCAAACCCGTTCCCACATGTGGTGAGCCAGGTTTATTTTGGTTTGGATCGGCTAAAGTAAAAGTTCTCCCGTAAAACGGAACTCCCAAAACCATTTTTTCTCTTGGTGCTCCTGAAAGGAAAAAAAGAATGATAATCGATTAAAAAAAATATGTAAATTTTTCTTTGCAATCACCGCTTTGTAACCAGTAGGAGATACTAGCATGGACGTTTAATTGCTTTTCTAAAGGAGTTTTATCATACGGTCCTTCATATAGAGGTGCATTTATTCCAGTTACTTCATCCCAAGCACCATGTAAATCGTAAGCCATTATATTTATGATATCCAAGTGCTTAGAAATTTCTGAGATGTCGTATGAAACAGATGAGGAAAACTCTGCAGATGCAACAGCAGCAGTAAGTAAGAGATTATCTCTACTCAATCTATGGATAATGTTTCAAATAATTAACATATATGTAAATAAATTGAATACCAGAATGTTAACTAATTAAGACTTACTCTATTTTTAATTCTTTCAGCAGCGTTAAGAAGTTAGCCTTGTCATCGTTAGAATTAAGGTCATGTCTTTGATTTGGGTATTCCCAGTCCAAATCCAAACCGTCGAAGTTATGTTTTTTAATAAACTCAATCGAAGAGTGAACAAAACGATTTCTTTTGGAAGGATCCTTAGCAATCTCAGAAAACTTTGTCGATCCTTCGTTCCAGCCGCCAATTGCAGCCAAAACTTTGAGACTAGGGTTTTGATTTTTCAGTTGAACAAATTTTTTAATATTTCCCTTTCCCCAGTTCTCTTCGAGATCAAGATATGGATCAATTATTCGTATATCTCCATTTTCCTGAACACCGAAAAATGCATACATTAAGTGAGTGCAAAGGTTTGGATTAATGTGTTGAGGATCAAATTTTCCATTTGAATGTCGATATGTAGCCCACGTTCCTTGGTAGCAGACAACAAATTCTAAAAAAAAAATAATAGGAAATGTAAAGTGACTATATATTTTTATTTTTGTGATAATTACAGTTTCTACATCAACTTCATGCACCAAATTGTTGAATTATAAACTAACAAATACTGTTTTCGTGCCTTACCAACTGGAAAAAATTTAAACGACTTATTTCATTGCCATATTTGAATGGCAGAAGACTCAACCATTGGAGAATGGAGCATGAAATCGAATTTTCTAGCAAAATGTAAATGTTTGTGGAATAGTGGATGGTACAGAATATTCTCGAAAGATGTAAGGGGAGAATAAATAACAGTATCCCCTAAGATATGCAAGTTACTTCTAAAGTAAATAAATTCATTTAAGCAAGAGACAAATAAAAGTAGAAATAGTTGAGAAAAGTGATTGAATTGTAATTGTATTGAATACAGCGATTGCATTAAAAGAAGTGAGTTCTATCATTTGAATCCACACAAACATTTTACATTGCTGTCAGAAGTGGGATAGGACTTATATGTTCTGTGTTTGTTTTAAAAGGCTGTAATGGGTTGAAAACTATTGCAGTTGACTCTCATCCAACATAAATTCGAGTTAGACGCGAGAAATCTCAACGCCTGTGGAGAAAAAACGACGACGAAGAACATGACCCAGATATCATACACACTCCTTTGACGTGGACGAGAATGAGTACCGACGACGGTATGGCTGCGATGATGCAACTCGTCTTGTCAAAAATTGATGAACAGAAAAACCATCTCGACGTACAAAAGAATAGCTCCAAAAAAAAAAAAAAAAAAGTAGACAAACAAAAGAATAACCTAAAACAAAAGCTTAATGAACAAAAGAAAAATCTAGACAACAGAAAAAGAGAATTGAACAAATATTCGACAAACAAAAAAGCACCCTCGAACGAAAGCTGTAAGACCAAAATAACATTCTTGAGCAAAAGTTCGAAGAAATCAATGACAAATTTGAAAGAATAGAGAAGAATGTTGAAGTAAAATTCTAACGAATGGACAGCCAAATTGAACAACGTGCAAAAGAGCTCGACACAGTGCAATATAAGAAACATCGAGAATGTTCTTTAAGCGGTCAAGCAGAAAAAAATTAAAACCTCCTTTATTCAATGGCCAGACCTCAAGGTCTACTTATAGGAAGCAGTTTGAAATAGATGTCTATGCGAACGACTGGGAAAATTAGGAGAAGTGCTTTGACCTAACAATAGCCTTGCAGCGGAATTGTCACAAGCAATAGACATCACAATGCATAAATATTATGTGGCTTTAGTACAGGCTACCGAGAAATGGTTAGGGGATAGCCACATGCAGGAGGCTTACAAGGTCCAATTGCAAAGCCGAATGCAGCAACGACTAGAAACACTGCAGCAGCTCCAAGCAGACGTCCGTAGACTGGCATATTTGTGGGCCAGGAAATTATCGATCAATTAGCATTCATCAGAAAAATCGCAGATTCAAAGCTATAGTCAGTAGTAGGCTAGGAAAAGAATCCTTGCTAAAGTACTTGCATAAAAAATCGGCAGAAACGGCTATCAAGTAGCCGGTCCATCTTCCCGAAGTTATCAATCGGGATGCCAAGCGATTTAGGGAGCAGGAGTTGACAACCACAGGGTCATCGTCCATTTCTCGCTGGCAAAACGATACAATTATAGTCTTCTGGTCGAAGTAATCAGCGGTAAGGAGAAATGGGTGGTAAAAATTGACACCAATGCCACGGCCTTAATTATCAGGGGGATCTTGTGCATAACACCAGCAGTTGCAGAGCACTGGCCGGAATAACATCCTCTAACGTATTTCTGGTGGCTGGCATATGTGACGAGTGCATCATTGATACAGACATCATAAGAAAACATGGACTAGCAGCCGACCTAGGGGCACAAACCCTGAAATACGGAAACATGGAGATACCAATAGTATGTGGAAACGCCAACACTTCCGTCCTAACAGTTGTCATCTGTCGAAAACAGATTTTAGAGCCTTCGTCGGGAGTAATTGTTTGGGCAAAAGTGGAAGGTGGCCCTGGTAGCCACCAATTCTAGAATATTTGATGGAGCGAGGAAATAGGAAATACTTTATGATGGGAAAAACCCTTAGTGGAATCAAAGAACAACACGGTTTCTGTACAGATTCTGAACTAAAATAGGGAGATAATTGGGAAAATGTGCTTTATCGACCACAACGGAAACGAACCTTTCAACACCGGCCGGAAGAGTCCAGAGTATAAAAATCAAGTACAAAATCCTCAGCCTCTGTAATCTGGATCAAGAGCAGTGTACTCTGCTAGACAAAATAATCGGTGAGTACGCTGATATAATTGCTACACAAGACGGAGAATATGGACGTACGCAACTTGTTTAACACCACATTGATACTGGAAACATCCCATCAATACGTCAACCTGCAAGGCGTCATCCATTCGCAAATCAAACCTAAATGGTGTCGAAGATGAAAATTAAGGGGCTGCTTGAAGAATCACAGAGTTCGTGGGCATCTCCAATGGTCCTCGTAGAGAATAAAGAAGGCAGCACGAGGTTTTTTGTAGACTACCTCAACGATGTAACCAAAAAGGACAGCTACCCATTACCAAGAATCGATGACATTTTGGATACGCCTTCTGAAGTAAAATGGTTTTCAACACTAAACCTGCAGAATGGTTATCGGCAGGTAGAAGTTGAGCAAAAAAAAAATCATTAGAAAACGGCTTTTACTACAGGAATTAGTCTTTGGCCGTTTGGACTGTGCAACGATCTGGCCACTTTCGAGGGATTAATGGAACGAAAATTGCAAGACCTCACAAAGAGAACCAACCAAGTGTATCTGAACGATGTTATCGTCGTAAGCAAGACGTTCGAGGAGCATCGCCGAAATCTGAAAGAAGTGTTTGAGAGGCTGCGAAACGCTCATTTGAAGGTGAACCGAGAAAAGTGTCCTTTGTTCTGTACGGGAGTAAAATATCTGTGTCACAAATATATTCGCACAAGGAGTAAGAACGGATTCTTACAAAATCGAAGCGGTGAAAAGTTGACCTGCCTCCGACTGTGAAGCTTCTTGGGACTTGCCACGTATTACAGAAGATTTGTAAAGGAATTTCCTAGTATTATAAAGAGCCTGCATCACTTGCGGAAAAAGGTCGACAGTTCAGGTGGTCTGGAGAGTGTGCAAAAGCATACCAAGAACTCAAGCGGTAGCTGTGCAATGCCCCCATCTTGGGTTACACCATACTCGGAAAAACGTTCATCTTGGACGCAGATGCTATTAATGTTGGGGTCGGAGCTGTGATCTCAATTTCATAATGGTCAAGATCCAATGGTTGCATATTGCAGCAAAGTTCTCTCCTGACCTGAAAGAAACTACTCCGTAACTCGGCGCGAGTTGCTGGCTTTAATTTCGGCTACGCAGCATTTCCATAAGTTCATTCTTCGCACAGACCACGCAGCTCTGAAAAGGCTACTACAATTAAAGAACCGTGAGGTCCAAGTTGCGAGATGGATTGAGCATTTGTAGGCTTACGACTCCACTAAAACGCTGATGCTCTCTCCCTCGTCGATTGTGTGGAGTCAAATGTGAATACCGCAACCGTAAGGAAGAGATGGACCAGGCCACTATCCAAATAATTAGAACCGAGCCAGTACGTGGTAGGAGTACAGATAAAATTCGTTCCTCCCAACAGGCAGATAATGATATTGAATCAGAATGGAAAATGTAAATGGAACAATACCTCGTACGCAGATAATCGTGCCACGGTCCAGAGTCAGCCAGGTACTCTATAAAATACTATACATGACGGAATCTCAGGAGGCCATTTGGGAGTAAACAAGACGTTGGAAAAGATAAGGGAACGTTTATTTTGGCGAAGCGCTAAACAAGATGTCGAGAATTGGCGCAAAAAGTGTATATGGCGTGCGGCTACCAAAGGCTCAAAAGCGAAACCACAGGGACGAATGCGACAATACAATACTCGTATCGGAGCACCATTCGAACGAATAGCCATCGACATCTCTGGGTGGAATCCCGAAACCTGATGAAATGAACGAGCGATTCAATAGAACCTTGAATGAGCATCTGTCTTAAGTCGTCGGTAACTGCCAACGCGACTGGGATCGACATACATCTGTATTTCCATCTCATCTCATCTATATTTTTATAGCAGAAGATTTCCTTATTTGAGTAGCAGAAACCTCAACCATTGGTGAATGAAGAATGGAATCGAATTTTCTAGCGAAATAGAAAATTGTATGGGACGCTATATGGGACAGATTGTTCTGGAAATATGTTAGGGATCAGCATCCCAAAATATGTAAGTGAGTACACTGGTTGAATTTGAAGTGCGAATTACGAAAGTGGTTAAGTGGTTTAAGTAAAAGATACAGAAGAGTAAAAGGGTTGAGATAAGTGATTAGATTGTGAATATTGTAATAGTATTGAATAAGGCGATTGTATTGAAAGAAATAAGTTCTCTCATTTGTACCCACACAAATATTCTACAATATTTTAGAGTAGATATTGATGAGCGGGGGATACGCTGAAGAGTATTTAAAGCCATACGGGTGTCACGGTTAAAAGTTTGAAGGAATCAGAATGCTACTGACAATTTCTATGGAGAACTGGAGGTGAAAATAACGTTAAAACAGAGTGTGACACGAGTCATTACGTATTCGATGCTGACCATTGTCATTGATATTAGATTCACTTATGGATTTTATTATACGGGTTTGAATCTTATCTAGCAGATGCAGAGATGTTTTGGGCGCACCCGATGCGGATATCAGGTGAATTCGGTGGCTGTTGGATTGTATTTGTTGCATTTTTCACTGGCACTGTGCGACGGTGTGTTATCATGGTGAAAAATCCACGAGTTTTCTGCTTTCTGTCCACAATTCTGGTGGTATTGGTTGCTGCACGCAACCGTCTCGTAACGCACAAAAAAAAATCTTTGTTTTTTTTTTGACTGAAAACGACTTGGCTTTTTTGATTTCTCATTTGGTGAACGTCATTCACTTGCCTGATGTCTGGATTGCGTGTTG
This sequence comes from Volucella inanis, assembly GCA_907269105.1. Taxonomy (NCBI): domain Eukaryota; kingdom Metazoa; phylum Arthropoda; class Insecta; order Diptera; family Syrphidae; genus Volucella; species Volucella inanis. The sequence continues at coordinate 62,461,709 of OU026155.1, forward strand.
TACTCATAAATCCACGTCTTGTCTCCAGTAATGATCCTTTTGATGACGGAAACACTATCATTAACTAAAATGTCTTGGACGGATCCGTAGGCAATGTACCAGTCCTCCGTTATCTCTGTAATGGTTAATTTGCGGTTTCTTTGACTTCATCAATGTTTTCGTCGGTTTTCGATGTCGAAGGTCTGCCACTGCGTTAATCATCTTCGACTGACTAACGACCACTTTTGAACCGCTCGTGCCACTGGTAAACGACTGTTTTCTTTAGAAAACACTGCCGAAATACTTTTCCAACATTTCCAACGTTCGCGCACCATTAAATCCGTTTTTTACGCAAATACAAGTTAATATCAAAAATAGATGTATCAACTTAACAAAGAAAAAAAAAAAAAAAACAGAACTCAAATCGTAACAATGAGAGCGCCACGCGGTATACATTTATATTTATGTATTTCTTACATAAGTTGAGGAAACCTAGTCATTTCGCACATTTTTGACAACAACGAATATAAATTGTCATTGTCGTTGACACACATATGGAGAATGGAAAGTTTCTCGGTTTCGATGATGCTAGTGCCATTCATGGATAATGGTTGGGTAATATATTTTGCTTTACCGACAGTGGACGGTATTGTATTTTGAAGGTTTTAAATTTCACTTCGTTAGTGATTACCCAATTAGTTATGCTGTTAATATCAGAATGTAATGAGCTTAACATAGGGCGCCTTTCCCGTTCTACGGCCGACGAGCAGAGACGTAAGTCCGGGAACGAATGAGGAAAGCAGAGTACTGTAATCAGCAAAGGAAGATTGTGATATCTGAATGTGGAAACAAATTTAAGTGCGAATGTCACTAAAAAAAATTTTAAAAGCAGAATAACTTTAGAATACAACATATGATATGAATATCGAGGGGAGGAATCTGCAATAGAACTCAACCAGGCGTGCTAGGGAAAAACTAAAATTGTTTGATAATAATTTTTTTTATTTATGATAACATTGTAGCAGTTGAAATAATTATGAATGCATTTTATTATTTGAATTATCATTATTGATTCTTCTTTTTTTAATTAAATATTTTTTTATTATATTTTTTTTATTTTCATTATCTTAGTATAGGGTTTTCCAATAGGGACTTGACAACTTTGAATTTAATTTGTGAACGCACTCTTTCACTAATCATCAAACTGTCACTGTCAATTAATTCAGTAAACTCAACATTTTCATCATGGTAAAGTACACTAACGAGCAACGTCTGCAAACGTTCTCCGATTGGGTTCGGGAGAAGATGCGCCCAGATGATGAATTTCACCGCAAAATCATCTTCAGTGACGAATCTCATTTTTGGCTCAATGGGTTCGTCAATAAGCAAAATATGCTTCATCCACAAAAAATAATCCACAAATAACGCCTAGTCGTTGAAAATTGGGTCCAACGAATCGACCGCTGCAAACGTGCTCGCGGTGGCCATATGAACGAAGTCGTGTTCCATTCATGTTTTGATTGTACTTCAAGCCATAATAAAGTTTTTGAAATATCTCAAATGGTTCGCCTTTTATTTAAAGAAAAAAGTTGTCAAGTCGTTATTAGAAAACCCTATATTATAATTCTTGAATTAATTAGTTAAAATTTGACAGAAATGTGCTAATTTACCCTATAAAAGCTTTTAATCAGTTAATTGAAAATATTTGAAAACATCTGATGAAAAAAGATCCTCGGATTTACTAGTATTAAAAGGAGAGCAATGATTGTATACGCGGGACTCACTCAGTGAACGTGTATAAGCAAGCGCTTTAAGGCCCTACCTAAGAGGATTGTTCGTACATGTACGTTGTTGGAAGTTTTTTGTTTTAAAAACACTGTCGTGGCTTTACCTCGGAATTGTCTTAAGACAGAAAAGTCCAGAGATGTTACGTTTTTTTCTTAATTATAATTTAAAGTCAAAATAAATACCCAACAAAAGAAACCCACTTTTTATTTGAGAGCATCCCACACTACAACATCCAATTACAATCAAACCTCTTCAAGTCGAACAAATGTTTCAGAACTTAGACCCAAGACTTAAATTTTCCACCACTTTGCACTCCATAAGCCGACCCTCTGTAAATCGAAAACCTCCTTAAATCGAACTTTGCGACATGTTCATTCGTGTTACTTTTCGTAGAAATAATCCCCGATATCTTATACTCCAACACTTACTCAAATCATGCAACAACAAAAGAGAAAAGAAGCAAAAGACACGAAAAAGCGTAAATTGGTTACAAATTCATAGGCGTAACTTTGTGTTTTTATTTAAATACAAAACATATGTAAATATATGAAGGAGTCGCATCTGCATTTTACAATTGAACTTCGCTTGGTAGATTCATTTATGTGACGTCTGTAACTTTTAGACACTTCGTTTAGTAAAATGTCGCCGCGAAAATAAAAAAAATATGTTTTAATAATAAAATGCTGCTTATGAATAGATATGAATTTCCCACGAAATTTGTTATTCCTTTAAGTACATTATTAACCATTTTACAAAATCGGGTAAAGATTTAGAAGAAAAGCTGTAGAAAAAGGTGCGAATTTAAATTCATTTCGATCAAAGCCTTTAAAATGCGCGGAGCTTTATTCAGCTTTACAAAAATGGATACAATTAATGTTTGTGATTACAGCGACAACACTGTTTAAATCATTTATTTGCGCTCTTCAATACACCCGCTTCACGGTTTCACTTACACTTGTAAACCGAAATTTGCTGTCTTTTTTTTCTCTGTAATTTTTCTTCATGATACAGTTTTTTTTTAATCACATTACAGTTTTTTTTTTTTTTTGAGAATATACAAAGGGAAAATTAAAAATTAGCATTATTTGCTAATTTGCTAGTGCATGTCAGATGAGTAATCGGATTATTTGGAGTCGACAATTGTAGGTAATCAGAGTGAATTTCAGGAGCGACATCAAGTTCATACGGTACACCCGAGCCGCCGATAAAGATGGCGGATCTTAATAATATCGACTGCAGTTATCTCAAACAAGCGTATCGCTGCGAAAATTACTAAAGACGATTACTTTGGCGACGAATTTGGCCTTCAACAAGAACTTGGCACATTGCAAATGCATTTTGATCGGTTTGTAGTTGCTCAAGTTGCGCTTATTCGTGCAGTCCAGCCCGCCGAACTCGAATCGCATTCAACGCTTTGGGATGATGTTGAAGCATATTATAATACCAGAATGGATAAGTTACACTGCATGCTTTCTCCAACACAAGCGAAGCGAATTGTAGAACACCTCGACGAGGCAGCATGGCAAGGATCGGTACGTTCAACTATAATGGATTTAAGTTTAGATCCATTGTCAGTTCCCATATTTAATGACACACTGCAATTTAGTTTTAGTTTTATATGCATTTTATTTTCTTAATCATTAACTCTTACATACTAACAAAAAAATACTTAAATGCTGCTTTTAAATTACTTAACAATATTATACTAACTTACTGGGCCCACACAGGCACTCTAGGCTACTCTAAATTCTTATATCAATGTCTTTCATTTACATTTTATTTTACTTTATAATATTTATTTTCTATACTTAAGGCTAAGAAACACATAGTTAACAAAAAACTTAGCATATGAACATTATTTTTAAATTTTTATAAAAACTTAATATCTAACTTAGGAAACCTTAGTCTACCTAACCTACATACACAATACACACATACACACACCTAGACATTATACACAATAATATACATAAATTAGTATATATAGTACCTTTGTATATACCAATATATGTATATATTTGTTAAAGGCTAACCTAAGCCTATGTAAGCTGGCCATCGCTATTTCCCAAGGTATCTGACTACCTGACTACAGGCAAGAGGCTGTCCGTGTTGTCCAAAGATCGAGAACTTTCGCCAATTTTTTCTGGTATCCCTAGAGGCTCTAGACAACGGCGTCCTAAAGAGAATGGTTTCCGACTTTTGAAAGTTGATTTTCAACTTCCAGTCATCGCAAAATCGTCTCATCTTATCGAAGTCACGCTGCACGAGAGTATTAATGACCTCGATTCTTGGACATGTTCTGTACGCTATCAAATCGTTTGCGTACGCAATAGTATAGGGAAGTGAACCTATCAAGTCGCTTGTATATAGTAAATGTTGAATAGAATTGGCGAATTGACCGCGCCCTGCTGAAGACCATTATTAATTTGAAATATTTCAACAGAAGTCACATCAGCATTTTTCACGATGAACTTTCTGTTGGTTAGCATATTGTAAAGAATGTACAAGAGTGGTTTGCTGATCTTCAGCCTAGTCAGCTTATAGAAAAGGCCCTCTAACCATACAGTGACGAAGGCCTTCTCAAAATCAACAAGGTAGGCACCAGTACATTGGTTTTTGCCTTTATTGCATTGGATATCGGACACTAGTTCAGACGCAGAATGTGAGATATCATGTCCCGTCTTAAAACCGAATTGATTATACGGAACTATATGTTTGTCCCTAATCCCTAGTCAGAGCTCTATTGATTACCTTTTCAAACACCTTACTGATATTCGGAAAGAGACTTATCGGCCGGATTCGATATATCCTTTTCTTTTTTGGGGATAGGTTGAACCACCGCCGTTTTCCCATGCGCTGGGTAATGTGCATTATTCATTGCATTATTAAACAGGGTGGTATAAATGTGCACTGCTTTTAGAGGAAGATGTCGAAGCACGATGTTCGGATTACCATCGGTCCCCACTGATTTCTTACTCCTGATTGTGTCGAAGATCTCATGGAGTTCTTCCTGCGAAATGAACTGCAAAATTGGCTTGCATTCAAATATGCATTTGAAACCTTTGCGAATTCCCAAGACTTCCCTGAGGCGTACAACCTTGGCAAACTACGCGAAGCCGTTCAAGGTGATTCCGTGGCATTGGTTGACGGGATGTATACTGGCGGCTACGAAGATGTCTGGAAAGCACTAAAAACCCGCTATGACAGCCCAAAACTGTTGGCAGAGATTCATGTTTCTAGGTTTATTGGCCACAACTAACAAACAAGTGAATACTTTTCATCATTGCTCAGCGTTTCGTGCGCGGACAGTAATGAAATTACCTGTTGACAAATGGGATGCATTGGCCGTTCCTATTTTGACATCCAAGCTCCCAACAGCGACACAACAGGCATGGGGTATGAGCCGAACCTCGAACAACATGCCTAAGCTCGAGGTTTTATTGACCTTCCACTTTACTTTGTCGCAATTTACCCCCCAATACAAGTATACAGGCTGAAGCTAGCTCCCCATTCATTCCGACAGCAACAACTCCGAGTACGAAATCCACCACAACTAGTCAAGCTCCTCGAAACTATACCTGACTTGAAGGCCCTATCAAGACGTTAGCAGTTATCAGCAACCGCTTGATTCTTTTGACAATGGCATATGGGCGCATAATCGATGGCTTTGGCGAATTACATCAATGTCGACTACTTTGCGACCCTGGCTCAGTTTTATGATTACGCTATGAGCTATGAGCTATGAGCTATATGGCCAATCGACGAAACTTGGCTGGGTAGTATTTGGACCTACAACAATTCACTCTCAAACTGCACAAACCGTGAGATTATTGGCTGTTTGCTCAATTATGGAGGAACAATGACTCGGTGATTTACTACGCACCCTATTTGAATCAGAAGACATGAAACAAAAATCTACTTCTACGTTGGAGGCTAATCTATGTGAAAAAATATTCTTAGATATTCATACCCGAGATACAAATGGCCGCTACAGTGCGCAGATTATGTTCAAACCTGATGCATCACCGCTTGGTAATTCACATAATATGGCATTACGACAGTTTCATCAGGCAAATTGGCTTTAAATCCTGACCTTCGAAAAAAATATCGTGGTTTTCATGAGGGGATACATTAAACTTGGCCATATGCGCTCAACTCTGCATCAACCAAGAGATCCATCGAAATCATATTATATTCCACATCATGTTGTGGTTTCTAAATTTTGTGTGGTATTCAATACCTCAACGCAGATATTAACAGACATCTCACTCAACGCGACGCAATTGATTGGCCCCCTTTTACAAAAATTGCTGGTAAATATAATTTTCCGATTTCGTCGCATTGAAGTTGCTTTATCTGCAGATTTCGCCCAGTGCTTATCGACGAACGGCACAGGCAATGGCAGCAAATTTTATGGTAAAAATCAATTACTAAATCACTGCGCACATATCAACTGGCTACCATCCTTTGGCACCGCAATCGGACCATTTTTGGTCATTCACGCAATGCAACAGTGTGCTCTGGACAATTCCATCAACCTACCAAGTGAAACCCGGACAGCCAAAGCTCGAACAAGTATTTTGCGGGGTTTCTATGTCGACGATTTCCTCGACAGCGCTCCATCAACTCAATGGAAGGTTGAATTAGGAAAAAATATTGGTTTTGTGCTCAAGCAAGATTTTGTGGACACTTTTATCTACGAAAATGGCGATCTAATTACGAGACTTTGCCCCAGCTCACCAAAACACAGATTACGGGTGAGTTCCTGCAAGAGGCAGGAACGACTGTTCTTGAATTACACTGGGATCCTATTAGGGACGAACTTTTCTACAAGATCAAATTAGCAGCTGATTCACCATCCACAACAAAACGTCAAGTCTTCAGCGACACTGCAACACTGTATAATCCCACTGGCATGTTGACACCTACTAGTATTGTGGCAAAGGTATTTATTCAACGGCTTTATAAAGCAAGCTTGGCATGGAATGAACCACTACCGAAACCATTAATTGATGAGAGGCTTTCATTCCGTAAGGACTTACATCGCATGGAGAAAATACGCATACCACGATGGCTTGGCATAACCACTTATACAATTCCACATTTACATGGCTTTTGCGACGCAGGTATGAAGGCATATTCTGCTGTCATCTTCCGCAGCAATGGACAGGGTAGTTCGAAACTGATCACATCTAAGACGAAGGTATCACCGACCAAGGCTATTCCGAGATTGGAGTTGTGCGCGACACATGTTCTCACCTCTACGATGACAACAATTAGGCAGACACTGGATCTCAACGATGTCCCATACACTATGCGGAGTGATTCAAGTATTGTGCTCAGTTGGCTTCGCAAATCACCACCCCAGCTCAAACCATATATTGCAAATCGCGTTGCCTATATTCAACAACACTCTGATGTTTCCAGTTCTAACGTTCTACATCGGAGAAAACCATATCTCGACGTCGACAGATAAAACATTTTGCGGGCGTCTGGTCGACTTGACAACGCGAAGGCTGAACGAATATCTCCGACATCCAATTCCGAAGGAAAGAGTATTGGCAAGGCTAATATTGTTGATCAGACTCATCGGGACATACTTCATGGAGGGATACAGTTAATGCTACATACGATTCAAAAGAAATACTTTATACTTCACGTGCGTACTCTTGTAAAACAATGTATTCATTCGTGTAATATTTGCAGACGGCATCAGCATACTACGGCTAAACAGCGCATGGCATCTCTAGGGTGTTGGCCTCTCCACCATTTTCAATATCGTAGGTGGATTACTGTGGCCCGTTTAATATCCGCATTGGCTAAAGAAACGTTATTACTGTGAAGAAGACGCGTCGCTATTTTCGTTTGCATGGCCTCAAAGGCTGTACACATCGAGTTAACTGAAGATTTATCTGCTGAATCCTCCATGAATGTATGTATACACCTGCTTGGTGAGTCGTCGTGGCCCTTGTTATCACATGTACAGCGACAATGGGACGGCATTTGTTAACGCTTATCGTATTCTACAGCAAAGTCTCAAGGAATGGCACAGTCCTTACGCGCTGCAACATGTGGCTAAGAAGGTCACCGAGTGGCATTTTATCCCTCCTGGCGCACCCCATCAATGCGACCTTTGGGAGGCAGCAGTCAAGTCTGCTAAAAAGCATTTACTGCGCGTTGTTGGAACTCATTCGATTTATTATGACCAATTTCACCTGTTACCAATTACCTGACAAACCAGTATTGGAGTACCCACAAACGACTAAGGCTGATGCAGCAGCATTTTTGGAGGCGATGGCAGGATGAATACTTATCCACCTTATAACGATGTTCTAAGTGGCATAAGTCGACAGCCGACGTCATTATAGGCGATATCGTTATCATCAGAAATGAGAATCTACCAGCGACACAATGGCGACTCGGTCGGGTTACGCAGCTTCATCCAGGCACGGATGGCCTCATCAGAGTAGTCACAATCAAACATTAGCTAGGCGAATGTACTCGACCGATTCAAAACCGTTGCAGTCCAGCTGGGCAGGATGTTTGTGATTCCAGCGGCAACGCTGTTTAAATTATTTATTTTTGTTCTTCGATTCATCCGCTTCACGGTTTCACTCACACTTGTGAGCCGAAATATTGTTGTCTTTTTTCTCTATAATTTTTCTTCCCGATACAGTTTTTTTTAACCACAGTAAAGGCGTAGTTAGTTTAGTTTTTTTTTTTTTTTGAGTTGTTCTTTGACATAACAATGGTTTAGAGTTTAAAGTCAGAATATATAGGGTTTTCTAATAACGACTTGACAATTTTTTTTTTAAATAAAAGGCAAACCATTTGAGATATTTCAAAAACTTTATTATTGGCTTGAAGTACAATCAAAAAATTTATGAATGGAACTCGACTTCGTTCATATGACCACCGCGGGCACGTTTGCAACGGTCGATTCGTTGGACCCAATTTTCAACGACTCGGCCACACATTTCGGCCAAACCGGCCACTATTTCGCCTTCAATGTTGGCTCTGAGCTCTTCCAACGTCGTCGGCGTGTTGGCAGAAACCAATGACAACGTAGCCCCACAGAAAATAGTCAAGCGGCGTTAAATCGCACGAACGGGGCTGCCAATCGACTGGCCCATGTCTTGAAAGAACACGCTCACCATACTTACTCTTCAATAAATCGATTGTAGCGTGTGCTGTGTGGCTTGTGGCACCATCCTGTTGAAACCACATGTCGTCTAAGTCCATATCTTCCAATTCGGGCCAAAAATAAACGGTGATCATGGCGCGATAACGTTGACCATTCACAGTAACGTGACGATCGTTATCGTCGACGAAAAAAATATGGCCCAATAACGCTGCCGACATGCAAACCGCACCAAACAGTTATTTTTTGTGGATGAAGTGGTCATTCATGAAGCACATGTGGGTTTTCACCCGACCAATAACGCATATTTTGCTTATTGACGAACCCATTGAGCCAAAAATGAGTTTCGTCACTGAAGATGATTTTGCGACTCCGAATATCTGTAGAAATTTTTTAAATTTGCAGACGTTGCCCGTTAGTGTACTTTACCATGATGAAAATGTTGATGAAAGTTTGATGATTAGTGAAAGAGTGCGTTCACAAATTAAATTCAAAGTTGTCAAGTGCCTATTGGAAAACCCTATACAAAGGGAAAACTTGGCAGTGAATTAAACTAGTTTATTAAATTTCGTTGGCATTTTCATTTATGTATAACCCCTGGTTTTGTACAATTAATGAGGGACAAAAATATGCCAGTAATGGGCACTACGATTAAAAGCAGAGAGTACTGCTTAACTTGAAACCATCCAAGAAAACTTGAATTCAAGGTTCCGAAAGGTAGTTTCTAATCCATTAAAGAGGAGAGTCATAGATGCCAAACTCTGTCAAATGCTTTAGAAATATCAAATGCAACTATCTTGATTTCGCCAGATTGATGTACGCTTTGGTTCCACTTTTCGGTGAGACATGCTATCAAATCACCAATGGACCAGACAAAAACCGTACTGCCGGTCATTGAGAAATTTTCGCATTTCAAGATATTTCATGAGATGAGGGTTTATCAGCATTTCGATGACCTTGGAAAGAAGGGACGTATGTGCAATGAGTCTGTATGAAGAGAGAGAAGCAGATTTCATCTGCTCGGAACGAGACCTAAAGAACAGGACTGATGAAAAAACTTACGCAGTGGTTTTGCCAGTGAGGAAGAACACTTCTTCAGAACAAGGGGAGATATACCATCTGGACCAGCGGATTTGTGAATGGTAAAATCTTGGAGAACTCTTACTACTTCAAGAGTGCGAAAGTGGACGACGCACTCAAGTGTAGGCGGGGACAAAGCACAATCTCGGAATGTTGAACTGGCCGCAGAATGTGCAGCAAGCAGATTGGCCTTGTCCAAAGAGCTAACAACTGGAATTTCACTGTAAATGAGCATTTGGATGGAGGATGAGAAGGCATTTCTAATGTTTTTGACAAACGACCAAAAATTTTGACTACGATTGTACTACATTGTAGTATTTTTGGTCGTATTGCAATTTCACACCCTTAAGAAAGGCGTTGCAGTCATTCCTAGTTCGTTTGAACTTTTTCCGATTTTCCTCAGTGGGTACGTCTTGTAGGACTGGAAAAACATTTCTCTAATCCTAACAGCCTCTTTTTTTAACTCGAGTCGTACCATGCGTTTTCTTTTGGTTTGATACTCTTCATCCGATGAAGGATAAAGGATCTCATTCCAAAGAGAATGGTATCTGTGATCATATCATCAGCAGCATCCACGTCGTTATCGACAAGTTAAAATTACTAAAGAAGGTGTTAAGGCCGCTCCAATTGGCTTTCTCATATTGCCATAAGGTGCTGTAAGGAATCTTTCCTCTAAGTGTGTGGTCGATGTACGAGAAATTAGCTGATATAACACAATGATCAGCCTAGAGGGGATAGCACATTGACCTTGTATTTATGTTATCAGGGTGAGAAGATAAAAACAAGTCTAGGGTGGTGGTGATAGGACTATCAACGTCTGGCATACGAGTACGTGTGGGCTCATTTACAAGCTGGGTCAAGTTGTTTTCCGCAGCGAAGATCTAAACACAACGTCCTTGGAGGTTTGTCTGTCCAGAATGTCGAAGCCACCCAGAATTGTGTATATTTAAATTTCCCTTAATAACGATTTCACTATAAGGATATAAGAATACAATGCTTTGAATGGAGTCAGACAGCGCATCGAACTCTTTAAAGTTCGAATTGCTGTTCAGTTTGTTCTTAAATAAAGCAGTAGTGAATAATTTTCTTACGGAGATGGAATTTTAGCCACAAGAAGTTGAATTCCGGACTAGCGCACGGATCACATTGTGGTGGAGTTTGGTAAACTACATCACTACGCACGTAAATGGCGACACCGCGGTGAGAGAAGAATAATCGCACTAGTTCGTAGCCAGGTAGTTTCAGATCAGAGGGATCTGAGAAGCGTGGGCGGGGATCTACCTGTGTTTCAGTAAGTGTCAAAACAGCTGGTCTGTATATACTGACCTAGGCGTACGCAGAAAAGTAATTAATTTTTAGTCCGTGTATATTAGCTACAACAACCGTAAATTCCATACTCATAATCACAAATAAACACAGAAAGCACAAACACCGTTGGCTTACCGAATCAAATTGTAATAGGTTCTATGACTTTAGAAAAAAATGGAACGGTGAAACAACAAAATTCACTCTTGCAACCCGTTATCCATTGGTTGTTACATGTACTCAGCCATTGTCCGTGCTGTATAATAAATACAGCAACAGCAGTGACCATTACTATGATTTTTTTTGTTTAGACACTGCACTGCACTAAACATTGTTTTTTTGCACGCACAAGTGGCCACCCGAAAGACATTCGTTTTTTTTTTCCAGTTAACAAAAATCGATAAGATGAGTAGTTGACTAGAAATCAACAAGTTAACTTTCACTAATAATTTAGTCTCCCATTAAATGCTGGATGCCAGCTATGGAGCGAAATGACCACCGAGCCCAAACATCTTTCTCGCTCTCTCTATCTAATTTTCCGAAGAACTTACCAAGTGCTCCGACATTTTAAGAGTAGTAATACCCTCTTGAGTGTTAAGTTCTTTAAAGAAAAGTATACCAACCGTACTACCATGAATATTCTTCTTTCCCATTTTTCCATAAAACGATATTAACCTCACACGTCAATACACGTTGCCCACATGTTTCGCAAAGATACTTTAAATGTTTTTTGGTAGCTTCGTGTGTTTTTTTTTAGGGTATGCGATAATATTGAACCAATGTTGATAAATGCATGCTCCATTTTTCCAAAGGTGGTTGTCAAACTGGAGCCAGTGCATCCTCAACCAGTGGGCCTTAGTACGTGCTAGTTGTTAGTTCGTTACATTTAGCCCAGCCAGCAACCACTATAACATCAGTGTTATGCCTTCGTGTCAGAGTTAACGCCGACGGGATTTTTATATAACTATATACAAATTCTATGAATAGACTTTTTCAGAGAATTGCCCGCGACTCCTCTGCTTGAGGAGTCTATGCATATATCTTACCACAACATCAGGGCCACCCCTTAATTGAAGTCAAAGTTCTCACCCATTCCACCACACTTCCTGAATGGCTATATTTCAGGTCCAGCTAGTTTCATGTGCAGATACAAATGTTATATGGTATACCATATTTGGGTTTTCAGCGAAGTCAACAGCAGTGTATAAAAATATTGTCAACGGCAACACTTCAGAAGATGAGAAATAGGGGATTCGTCAAGGTGGTTCTGAGGGAATAGGTCGCCTTCTGCGCATTGTATTTTTCTTGGGTCTTTTTTGTGTGTTTAAATAAATGAATATAACTTTTAAACCTGCTTATTCATCTTGACAATATTATATATTTTTTTTAATTTTTAACGCATTTTTATTGCAATTAGATCATTAAATCTTACATGCTAGTCAGAAAAATTCTTAAAAATTAGCTTATCTAACTTTAAACTGTTCTATTTTTATTTACTAGATCCATGCGGACACTCTAAGTTAAACCTAACATTTATTCTGTCTTTACAGAAATTATTTATATTTTTATATTTATTAAATCTAAAACTAAGAAAACATTTGTCCTTATGTAAAAAACTTAGTATATGGAATTTTGCCCAAAACTTAAAACTAAGATGTATAAAAATATAGCAAGCACTACCAAACCAGTGCTCAGAATAGAAAAATCTTATATTACTTCTTATTTTTTTGAATAACGCACTTTAATTGCCATTTAAATAAGGGCATTTTCATTTCTGTTATTTAGTTCTCTAGTATGCGTTAAGATAAAAGAACCAGAAGTTGTGCCAATTTTATTGAAGTTTGTGCGAATGAAATACAGAATAGATCCTTGTAATCAAATAAGAGATGTGGAGTACACCATTATAAACCTGCTGGTAGAACTAAGGAATTATATCGAAAAAGCATAACTCCTATTGGGAGATTATTTATTACACTATGATAAGTAAAAATAAAAAATAAATTAACGCCAGTGCAAAAAAAAAAACAACAACAACAATTAAATATTATCTCTGAAAAATAGCTTCCCAGCGATCGACAGCGAAGCATATTTTTCTGTTTCGCCTTTTTAAAATATTATGTTTTGCCGTATGCAGTGGGCTGCGCCCATAGATGAACCCACATATTAAGAAGCAAACTCTCCCAATCCTTTTATCCCCTCGAATACCCTGTAAGTGAATTATCAATTTTTTATTTATTTTTTTTTTTTTTGAAAGAACTTAACACTCAAGTGGGTATGAATCGGCGGAATCACGTCTCTGCTCTTCGGCTGTAGAACAGATACGGCAGCGTATGTTAACAGCATAACCGTTTTAACAGCATAACCAATTGGCGAACTATCAATATAGTGGAATTTAATGCTTCCAAAACTCAATGCTGTCTGCTGTCATTAAATCGAAATCTAATTACGACCGTCCAATAAGCGACTCATGATTTTTTGTAGTTGTATTTGAACGCTCAAATTAACACTTTCTTTCATCCGACCAAAATTAAATTAAGATATCTAAGCTTAACACGACAAATTCATCATCAATTGAACAAATTTTCACCTGAAACTAGATTTTAGGGAAAATCCAATATAGTTAAATCAATATTCCCATTTACCGATTTTAACGCTATATACATATGGGAGAATCTTTAGTAGACTGTTCAAAATGACAACGGAGAACACTTGGTTTTCCATAAAGATCGGAAGTAATTTCACCGAGACCTTTGATGCGATCAAAAAGGTTAGACAAAGTGATACGCTGCCACGTGACTTATTTAATTTCATGTTTTAGATACATGTGCAAAACCCGCAAACCAGCATCAGAGGAACAATTTTCTAAGAGCCTGTGCAACTATCATACAATATTTATATAAGCCGATGACATTGACATCATTAGCAGAACGCAGCAAGGTGACATGGTGTTTAAAAATATTGAAATAGAAGCGCTAAAAGCGAGTTAAGCTTTAAACGCATCAAAACCAACTCATACACTTATGCTCTCAACAACAAAGGACTTAGCATTGACAAAGTCGGACAAAACTTCACACATATTTACTCAGCTAATGAAACTTCATCAGAAATCGAACATAATGTGATATCCATTTGAATGTGAGCAGCGTCATCTATGTTTCCATAGCAGAAGATTTCGATAGCAGAAGCATCATCCATAATTGAGTGGAGAGTAGAATCGAATTTTCTAGCAAATTGGAAAATGTATGGATTTCTGGATGACGCAGATTCTTCTCGAAATATGTCATTGGATTATAAATATCAGCATCCCAAGGTATACAGTTAAGTTCATCAGTTGAATTTAATGTGTGAATTAAGACACTGATTAAAAGTGAAAAGGTTAAGATAAGCGATTACATTGTAAATTCTAATTGGATTGAATAAAGAGATTGTATTGAAAGTAATAAGTTCTATCAATTGTACCCACACAAACACTTTACAATATAGTTACGCTTGCCAACCATTATTTAGGTAATAATTTAACAAAACACACTAAGGAGGCCCTATAAAAGACTATAGTCATCCCAGTCCTATACCTAGGTGTAGAAACATAGATTTTAGCGAATATGGATGAAAATGTCATTTTCGTTTTCTATTTACAGCTTACAGCGACTTCTGTCTTTTCATAAAAGTGCGCCTGCTCTGCTAAGAATGACTAGGACATGTAGAGCGAAAAGATAACGACGAATAATCTTTAATTTTCACCCGGAGGAGCAATGCAGTAGAGAAAGCGATTGATGTCTGGTGAGAAAAACGGTCTAATTACCCTCGGGAATTTTAGGAGAGGTTCCATCTCTTGAAAGTTTCTCAAGATCCTCTGTAAACAAATGCAATGGAAACTTCATTGGGTCCGTTTGTGTACTCTTTGGACTAAATATATAAAAACTATCAAATCCGGAGAATTGGAAATAAAATTATCTATCTCAAAGAAAAAATTTCTTAAAAAGTTCGTGTTTTATACACACAAATATCAAATGACTTTTTTTTAAGAATTAAAAAAAAAAACAAGTTTTAATGAATTTAGCAGGTTTTTTACTCAAAAATTTGAACTTCAGGAAGAAGATTATTTGAGGTAATTTATCCTTATATTGTCCATCTCTATGCCATTTGTAGATGCCAAAAGGTGTATGGGAAGCAATTTCATTTAATTTGCCTGCTTTTCAATATATTTTATTTTGTTTGTAAACACTTTCTACAAACATTTTCCAATTTGAAACCTTTCATTGTCAACTAATCTTTTATTCAAATCTCACTTATTTTTGCAGAACAAAATAAAAAAAAATTATTCCATTTCGAAATAAAAACAATGACAGTTTCAAATAAAAAAAAGCAGTTTGACAGTTTTTAAAAATTTTCTTAAACAAATTTCTTGGACTAAAATAGACAAAATTGGGGAAATGAATTGCTCTCTCATTTCACTCTCTTCTGTTAAAAAAAACTACGAAAAATATGAGTACGAACGGATTTTGGACTGCTTTTCGTAGATTTTCGTAGTTTTTCGTATTTTTGATTTAAAGTTAGATAATAAATATTATCTATAGTGCCGATTTATCTAAACGGCAGTCACTGGCAATATGATTACGATAAACTGAAAGATATACTTTTAGTTCTGAACGCAGTGAATTTAATGATTAATGGTATTCTCAATGGAAGAACAGGGCTTTCACAAAACAAGTTTGTAAGCGGGTGTAGATCATCACCTATGAATTTAATTCGGAAGTCTAATAAAAAGGTTTTTTGTTGTAATTTAATGAAAGTCTCGAAGGTGTGTGTTCTGCGTGTTCGGTAATGGATTACTGCCTTATATCTGGATATTAAAACTTCCTGTTAAAATAGTTTTAAAAACTATTTTAAAATATCGAGAATCGCAGTTGAAGAGAACACAAAGTCATTAGGCTTTGTTCCGAAGTTGACCTGGAATGACAAAAATCGAAACATATACCTCAATAATTTAAATGTGGAACTTCAAATACTGTATAGAGCAAACACCCAGCCAAACATCCTTCTACTTACAGAAATCATTAAAAAGGCATACCTCACCACCAGTGAATTAACGAAATAAAGTAGAGTATAAAAATAGAAATGGTTCAATAAAGAGTGCTCGAATGCTAGAATAAGTTGTTTGCATTTCTAAGACTTTTTAGGTTTTATAACATCGACATTTTCAAAAGAGTGTTTAGCAGAAAACATTGACTTTAAATGAATTTGTCATGCACTGGTGCTTATGCAAAAAAAAAAAAAAAAAAAAATTTCGAGGATTTTCAGCAAAGTTTTGGAAAGCGATAAGATTTGTAAACGGGCAGATAAACGTGATTGTTTAGAAGCTACATTACTTAAGAATCACTTTAAAACACTGCTGAATCAAATCTTTTTCGTTGATTACCTGGATCCGCCGTTTTCTCTACGCGAAGTGCAAAATAGTCATCAAAATTTAAGAACTGTATGAATGATTTTGTTCTAGCCCTTACGTCAGAATTCAATGGAATTTTTAACGACGCAGATGTTTCGGAAAGATTTAAATGGGTACTAATCTTCCCACTCTACAAAAGAGGAAATTACGATAACCCGTCGAACTGCAGAGGTATATCCTTTTTGAATACTTCGGCTAAACTGATTGGTGCTTTAATTTACAACAGGGTAACATAATGGGTCAGAAATAATAAAGTGTTCAATGAATACCAGGCGGGACTTAGAGAGAACTTTTCTACTATAGTAATTAACATAGTATTTATGAGCCCAAACGCAAAATAGTTGGTCTACCGAGTGTAAGATACAAATATGTGCTCATTCTTAAATTCTTTTGAAAAAAAAAAACTTAAAGTGGCTTAATAAAATAAAGTTATGAAGTGATCTGAAAACTCAAATGGCGTTTTATTTACAATTTTAAGACGCAAAATAATTTTTTACCACTGTGTCACGTTGCCTTTGACCTTTATCACTGCTTCTAAGCATCTTGGCTCTTTTCGCAAACGGATTTGACTGGTGAAAGATCAGGACTGCTGGAAGGCCATTCGAATAAAGGAATTGCTTCATCAGTTAACCACGCAAACGTTGACCTAGCCGTGTGGTAAGAAGCACTATCCTGTTGGAAAATATAGTCTTCATCACTAGATTGAAGGCGTGGTATTAATGGAAGAAGCTCCTGTTCCAAAATGTCCTGGTACTTGACAGAATTGACTATCCCATTGACAAAATGTAAATTACCCATACCAGGTCCAGACATGTAACCCCAAACCATTAGAGATGCTGGGAACTTCACAATTTGTTTAAGACAGTCTTTGCGAAAGGCTTCTTTTTCATTCCTAATCACTCGTCTTCATTCGTCACCTACACGAACTTCAAATCTGGACTCATCACTCCAAATAACGGACCGCCATTGACTTAAAGTCTAGTTTTTGCGTTGCTTAGCGCATTCAAGCCGCCTTTTCTTCTGCTTTTGTGTCAACAGTGGTTTTTCTTTTGACTGAGTTTTTAGGGAATTAGGTTTATGCAAAACTTAAATATTTTTATATAAACTTTTTAAAATTCTTATCCAATTTTTTTTTTTTTTTTTTTTCATAGTCCGCTTACAAGTGTCAACCGAAACACTTTTTTGAGTTCGTTCTCTCCATTCAACAGTTATTGCAGTAGCAGTCTGGCGTCGATTTTCTTTTATTATTTTTTTCTAAAAACGACAATCCATTTTGCTATTAAGGGACGTCCCGTTTTTTTTTTTTATCTCCACATTTACAGAATTTTCGAACTTTGATATAATGTTCTGCACTAATGAGCGATTTTGTAGCTCGACAACGCTTTAACAATTGATTCCCTTAGTTTGCGTGATAATGCAACGCCACGCGCCCTGGTTGACATGAAACTGTTGCTGGCTTGTATAAAAGCATACATTAAAAAACAACAAAACAAGTGTATGTCATTTTATTAATAACGGTTGAACGAAACTCTATTTAAATAGTCATAGACCAACTATTGTGCATCCAAAAGAGAGTAGACCAATTGTTATGCTCTTATCTTTGTTTGAGTTGAAAGTAAAATTGTTGCTGTGTACTTTCTCAAATTTTATTTGGTTTTTACATATTTATTCATTAAAAATATTTTATTACCTTGATAAAAACTTTGAAATAAACAACAGCTTATTATCAGTAATTTTAAGTATGTATAAAAGAATAATATTTTAATTAAAGAATAGACGAAGTATTTTGCGTTTGGTTCGTAGCTATTAATATTAATAATAATATTGTATAATAATATATTAATTAATATAGTAATTGGGAACTTGTCTGTCAACTTGGAGAAGTCAAAGATAGACATGTACAGGAGCCGTTGTGGTAGATTTTCCTGATATGACAAGTGGACTTTTCAAGGCGATCATATTGAAATAGTAAGAGAGTACAAATATCTAGGCATCTTAATTTCATCTAATTTGAATATGGGCCTTACGGCCAAATTGTCTGAGGCAAAACGTGCTCTCTCATTATTCTGAGGTCGCTATATTAAAAATAAATATGTAACGTATAAACAGGTTGCCGTCCTCTATAATTGGATACAGAAAAGCTTCACTTTGACTACATAGTAAAGGTTATGACATTAGAAGGATAAAGACTACTAAAACTAGTACTTCTGCATGATCATTCGTTAAGAGTGAGCCTTGTCCAGGAATGGAAGAAACTAACGTCAAACAGCGGCCTAAGCCTGTCATTTACATCTGATGAGAATTCGACATCATGAAAATTGAAGTTTAGCATATTACTAGAAGGAACAAGGCGTACCAGGTTTAAAAAATTTAGATGCGACTTGCAGCTATCGCAATATAGCATGCACTAAAGCAGACTGGACCACAATCTTCCAATCACATACTTCTGAAACCACTATTCAACTGATATGATTAGCACTTAGTTAGCCGACCTAAATTTTTTGTATTATCTTATGCAAATTTAAATATGCCTTATGTAAATAATACTGTCAATCTGGTAGACAGCTATATGCCAAACCAATCAGACTTTGTAACTAAATGCATCTTTTTATACTGAAATAAAAGTTTAAAAACATAAGCTTATTAACAAACTAACTCCTCTTTCATTAGGGTTAAAAATCAAAATAACATCGTAATAAAAGTTGCGATACTTTTCTTATGTGGACAATATTCCGCGCTGGTTGAAGTATTCTTTTATTACAACAGTCATAGCAAGAGATAAATTTGGCGGCGAACTACAATGTGATCTGATATAATAATAATATCATAATAAAAGATTATTCAAGCACAATGTCACAAGGTTCTATTGCCAAGCAATATAACATAAATCAGTGTACCATTGAACGATAAGTAAAAAGAGACGAAAAACATTATAACGCTGTTTTAAGAAGGCAGTCGCCGGAAAATTAAAAACAAATTTTATAAATAATTTTAATTGCAAATATTGTAATTATCTTAACAACTTCAATCATATAGTAAATTGATAAAATTCTAACGTTTATCTATTAACAGGGGGAACACGAGCAATGAAAAACAATTATTGAGTTCTTATGTTTTATTTTATAATTGTGGATGACCGTGACTCAAGGTAGTGGCCTGACTTCCAAATCGGAAAATTCGGTGTTCGAAATTTAACCGCCCTGAAAGACATCAAGTTTTTTCAGTTAACAAAAATCAATTAAGATAAGTAGTTGACTAAAAATCAATAACCAGCCAACTTCCACTAAGAATTTACACCCATGGAACGAAATAACCACTAAACCCAAACATCTTTTTTTCTTTCTCTATTTCATTAATTTATTCACCATGCTGTTAGCAGGTAAAATCCAATACTCGACTAAATTCATTTGCAAAAAAAGTTTAATTCAAAAACTCGGTGTAAGCGGAAATTCTGTGCTTTTTTGAACACCCTCAAAATTTAATTACTCATTTTCACTAAGAACGTTTTCTAGAGATCGAAACATCAATAAAATAGTAATAATAACCAATTTAAAAGTCTTTCCCCTGTTTTACAATTTTTTTTGTTTTGTTTTTACTTGTTACTTTTAACGTTTCAAACACATTTAAAACGTGTTTTCACGAGATTTTGGCTTTAAGAGAGGAGTTATTACTTCTCAAACTTAAGCAAAAAATTCCCTTTTACAGATTGTTAGAAAAAAATACAAAACTACATCACTCGTGCTAGTCTACTTAACCAAATCGATTTCCTTATCTTCAGATTATTCACTAATGGTCGGCAACCTATAAAAGCGCAGGTGGTAAAAACGAAAGAATTTTCCGGCACACTTTATAAAAGCCGTTATAATTTTTACTGAGTAACTTATTTTATTTTTAATTAAAATACATTTTGGACAGAAGTATTGAAAACCTGTGTTGAATCAAATTTTAAATTGACTATCTCTTATGTCATGTCCTAAGGCCTAATTAAAGGCCAACGGTGTTGGCACTTTCTTTAAAATTAGATGTACAATACACCACTTCAGTAACAACATTTTTGAAACGCAAATAAAGTTTGTATTAGCATTTGTATAAGCAAATCCAGAAAAAAGTTTTGCGAGATATGTATTTAAAAGCAAAAGTAAACTGTCCTTAAAAAATAGGTCAACAAAAGAACTTTTGTTGTTTTCGCCTTTTTAAATATACTGTATTGCAATTAAAAATATTCTTAGAATTTTCAGCGGTCATCTTATTAGAGAAAGCATATATATTATTTTCTATAGCTCGGAGACTTTCTTTGTTATAATAAGAAAAAAAGTAACATATTTTAAAAATTTATTAAAATAAAAACATTGATTACATGACAAGATAAAATAAAAAAAAATAGTATTAATTATTAAAAATGAAATAAACAACTACGAGAAACATAATCTTCTTAATGACTGTCGTTTAGAACTTTGTTTACAATCAGATTTACTTTTAAGCTTTGAATTCTTTCGACATATTAAGAGCTTAGAGGGAGATTCTGGTTCAGATATTTTACAACTTTCTCCAGGATGCAGATCGCATAAGCACTTTGTGCAAAATGTGTACTTACACGATAAACTAGTACAATACCCAACAGACGACTTTGTTTGTTGTTGTTCAGATAGATCCGACTTGTCTCTAGAAATGTAATTAATACTGTAGGTTTCCGGCTTTAGAACTATGTTAATGGCACTTTGTGAGGATAATGTGGTTAAGGGTATCCTGGTTTGTAAATTAATTTGCAATGTCTCTAATGAATTGGAGACTATGCTACCTTTACCGCAACGTGGACATTTGACCAATTTTTCATTTTTTGGCAAATGCTGCACAATATTTTGATTTTCATAAAAATTCCCATTCACTGGATTTTTATTTTTATGTTTGTTAAAACTTGAAACTTGATTAAACTCCCCAAAGGGATAACGATCTAACATACCTATGGGAAGTTTTACTGGTTGTTGGCGATTTTCTTTTATATCGTGGGATTCATTTAAATATTTTTGTAGTCTACCGTTTGCTTTGAAATTTGATTTTACTATCTTGTTCCAGTTCTTCGTAACTAGTGACATGTTGAGCAGATCCTTATTTGATAAATTTTTAAAGATATCATCAAGGATAGCGGGAAATGCTTCCAGTCTTCGAATAATGTTTAAATATCGCATTCCACCGCAATATGTCCTTATTTTTTTTTCTTTCGCAGGTGTAATTTCCAGCTTTCGCTTCGAGCGTAACACCGATGGTGCAAAGTATCGTTGGCTTTTGCAAGGTCTTTCGGGAACTAAAACTTGTACCTTTTTGTTTTTTCCACAACTCTTGCGGTTTAAATTTAAACAGTGATTGTCTTTTGTAAACTCATTTACTACATTCGAGCTGAATAGGCATCTACTTTCCAGAAGTTCAATATTATTTAAGTCATTAGAAACAAGCTTCGGGTTGATAAGTTCTGCTTCCCTCTCACTTACTTTGGAATGAAACAACTCTGGTTCATTTTCAACATTTTCCCATTTTATCCGTTTGGAGGAGTTACAAGTTGAATTAAATGTTTTATAAAAATGTCTTTTTGCGCACACATCACTTTTAGGGGTAGAAATGTGGTATTTTATTGAAGATCGTTTACTAGGTGTCCGTTTTTGCTCCGAACCAGGGCTAAAGATATCAAAAATGTCTTTGCTTAAAGTTTTTTCCATTAATACAGAAGAACAAGCACTATAAATTGATTCATAGCCGGAATCGATTGCATTAGAGTAGGATTCCCCTAATTTAATTTTATTATTTTGCTCTTGGCGGATTCTGCTATCGGAGGCATCCATAGTTTTTTTTTTTAAACTCTACTGGTGCCCTAGCTTAAAAATAAAAACGACTTCCAGTAATAAAAATGTTAAAGGCCACACATCTGTTTTTGTAAAACTCCTCAATATATCATAAAACATTTATAACTTAAACAAATTAATGAAATAAATAAACAAATTTAAGATGACAATAGCACAAATTCGATTAGAAATTTAATAAACAGTTCATACGTTCCTATGCCTTAAAAAGTGCTGCCAAATTTATGTACAAAGCAAAATGATCTGTTTGTGTAAAAGTTTGACATATTAACATGAGATAAACAAATGAAGATCGAATCCGAGATGGCGGATATGTTAACAAGTAGAGTTCAATTCTTCTAACAGCTCGTTAGGGCTTTGAAACTGATGATATATATTATCAAATAATCTCGTTAGTCTTATGCAATTGTGAGAGATACTTATCTGTATCTCTGTTCGTAGTTCGTAGTAACTGTAGTTCGGCCGGTATTATACCGTCCGGACGCGCAGACTTGTATGATTTGAAGCTATGCAGCGCACAAAGCAGTTTGTGTCTTGTAAGCAGACCTCGAACTTTGTTCACGGTTACAGTAGTCGTGGGTCGGTTACTACTGGCCGGGAATAAAGAACTAACAGGAAAGTGGGCGTTCAGTAGCAAGTTGAGTAATTCGTCATTTGAAGCTGTCCAAGAGCCATCGGTTTTTTTTTTCAAACAACTAGGCATCATAGGATTTGCAGAGACGATTTTTCTTAGACGCGATGTCTCAGAGGTTTTTGTGATTTTGTCACAGGATGATCTCCAAGATTGACACTTTGCTTCAGTTCTATTTCATATATTTTGAGGGATTCTTTGTATGAGTCCCAGTTAGTCGCTTTTCTTGTGCTTTTAGTAAGGTTGAAAAGTTTTCTCTGCAGGTATTTCTAAACGGTCCTAGTGGTAATGTCCACTATGTTCTTGCCCCTAGGTTGAATCAGACGGCAGGAAGCAGCCATAACCTGATTAAGAGCTAGGGTGAATTCCCTAACATTCATGTCAAGCTCATTGGCGTCACGCGGGGGACATTATTACTGTTTCTAATAATTTCCTCTGTATTTTGACCAATCAGCAAATACAATGTTGTTGCAAACAATGAGATTAGTACTTAAAATATAATCAAAAGTGACTCACTTCTATTGGTGATATCGGTATTGCCCACTGCCGTGTGGGCACTTTTTTAATAAATCCAATAAATCGGAGTGAAATTTATCACAAACTTTCAGAACTTTCTCGTTATCTCTTCATTTCTTCCAGCTGTTCTTTTATGACTTCACCTGCTTTCTGAAGTTGAGAGTTCAATTCAAAGCTTCTTCTTCTCTTTTTTGCAGCTCTGGATGTATTGCAGATGAAAGATCATCTTCTGGTGCAGATGTAGTCGGTGTTGATTCCGATGTAGAGGTTTGGAAATACCCCGGAGATGGAGTAGTTGGCATTTTACCTGAAATAATACATGGGCTCAAAAGTCAGTGCCGTTTCTAAGAGAGGGCACCACTTGCATTAAATCCATTCAGTTACTACCAGCCTTCAAAAGATAAGTGTATAAATTTGACAGCTGTCGGACGATTAGTTCTCGAGATATAGCGTTGTGAGTGAAGCAACTTTTGTTATTGTGAAAAAAATGGATTCAAAGCAATTTCGTGTGTTGATTTATCATTGCTTTTTGATGGGATAAAATGCAGCCGATGCAAAGAAATGGCTTGCACCAGCCGAACGAACCATTCGCAAGTGTATTGAAAAATTTAAAAGTGGTCATATAAGCACCGAAGATGATGCACGCAGTGGACGTCCAAAGGAGGCTGTTTCAGATGAAAACATCAAAAAAGTCCACAAAATGATTACGAATGACCGTAAAGTGAAGTTGATCGAGATAGGTGAGGCTCTGAAAATATTAAAAGAGCGTGTTGGATATATCATACACGAATATTTGGACATGCGAAAGCTGTGTTCAAAGTGGCTGCCGCGTTTGCTCACAGTCGACCAAAACCAACAACGTGCTGATGATTCAGAGGAGTGTTTAAAGCTGTTCAACCGCAATAATGCCGAATTTTTGCGTCGATATGTGACAATGGATGAAACTTGGCTCCATCACTTCACACCAGAGTCAAGTCGACAGTCAGCTGAGTGGCGAGCAGGCGACGAACCTCGTCCAAAACGACCAAAAACTCAACAGTCGGCTGGCAAGGTTATGGCATCCGTGTTTTGGGATACACATGGAATAATTTTTATCGACTATCTCCAAAAGGGGCAGACTATCAACAGGGACTATTACATTGCGTTGTTGGAGCGTTTGAAGGACGAAATCGCAGAAAAACGGCCGCATTTAAAGAAAAAGAAAGTGCTGTTTCATCAAGACAATGCACCGTGTCACAAGTCGATGAAAACGACCCACCGTATTCTCCAGATTTGGCCCCCAGCGACTATCTCCTGTTCGCAGACCTCAAAAGAATTCTCGCCGGAAAGAAATTTAAGACCGAAGAAGAAGTAGTCGCCGAAACAGAGGCCTATTTTGAGGCTAAACCGAAATCGAATTACAAAACTGGTATCGAAATCGTTTCAATCAGTGTGTCGCCCCCGAAGGCAACTATATTGATAAATAAAGTTGAATTTTACAAAAAAAATTGTGTTTTACTATAAAACGACACTGAGTTTTCAGCCCATGTGTTAGATATTGAATAAAAAAATAATACATGAAACTTTTACTGTATGTACTTTCTTTCCAGTAAGATTATTCATTCTAAGTTTTGATTCTTCCATTGTCTGCAAGCAAAGCAAATGAGTTTTATTATGTACGAATTATGTAAAAATTTAAAAATACTTACCAAAAAAAAATAAATCTTAATCGTTCGTTTGAAATCTTCTCACGGACTTGAATATTTTTTTTGCCAACACAGGAAAATGACATGTGCTGGCATAAAAGAGGACTGTTTGATTTGTGTCGCTCGAGGATTTAAGTGAGATTTATTATAAATCTCGAATTTCGACGGGATTTATAGATGTCAAATCGTATGGTAAATCCTCGAGATTTAGTGAAGATTTAGGTGGATTTAGCTAAATTCTTGCTAAATCTCTGATTTAGTTTTGGTGGGGACATTCTATAATGCTATGTCTCCACCACAACTAATTGCGGGACTTAGAGAAAAAAGATTTAGATTTACTTAAGGTGGTTCCACCAGGGCTTAGGATTTATATTGACGTTTGCTGTCAAAAAGATCATTACAGCTGGTAATATTTTTACAAATTTCAAGAAATGGATGTAAACGATGTAAAATTATTATTGATATACAATATATACAAAATATGCCTTGGACAGAAGGACCGCCTATCATCGGATAAAACGGTATCAATTTCGAATTGCAATTGCTCGAAAAGGAACTGTAATTTTTTATCGATCCATCTGTAAATGAGTTTACAATTTTATTTAGAGTTTTTTCCTTTATAACACGGATTGTAGCATGTCGAAGTAGATGACATTATCAGAAAGTAGGGGATTTTTTTTATTTTGGTCGAGTTTTGAAACCGATTTCGTACATGGTAGTTATCGAATGTATCCAGTGGACGGTGGATTTTTTTAGAAAAATTAAAATTAAATTTCCTCTATAACGACGTGGATGCGGCTGCTGATATGATTACAAACATTATTCTTTTTGGAACGAGATCCTTTATCCCTCATCCGATGAAGAGTATCAAGCCAAAAGAAAAGACATGGATCGACTCGAGCTATAAAGATTCTATCAGGAAATGTGTTTTTGGGTCTTTCAAGACCAATCCGACAAAGGAAAACCGAAAAAAGTATAAACAAGTCAAGAATGACTGCAACGTCTTTCTTAAACGTGTGAAATTTCAATACGACCAAAAGCTGAGGCAAAATGTACTACAATTTCTCAAAGGTAGTAAAATTGTTGGTCGTTAGTCAAAAATATTAGAAATTCTGCCTCATCCCTTGTCCCAACGCTCATTTGCAATGACATTCCAGCTGTCAGCTCTTTGGATAAGACCAACCTGCTTGCTGTACCTTTTGCGGCCAGTTCAACACTTCCAGATTGTGCTTTTTCTCCGCTTACCCTTGAGTCCTTCAATGGGACAAATCCACTTCCACACTCGTGTAGTAGCAAGTGTTCTTAAAGATCTTAATATTCTCGTACACAAATCCGCTGGCTAAGATGGTATAACTCCCCTTGTTGTGAGGAGGTGTTCTTCCTCGCTGGCGAAACCACTATGTAAGCTTTCAAATCAATCCTACTCTATAGGTTTTTTTTTCCGAGCAGATGAAAAACATCATTTTTTGAGCCCGTCCCTAAAAAAGGCGAATCTTCCATGGCATATCTCACCGAAAAGTTGAATCAAAGCGTACATCAGTCAGACATTCTTTTTAAATTTCGTCAACGATCTCTTGCTGCTACTTCTAGTCTATATTTCTTTGCTGACGACAGTACTCTCTGCTTTTTACTTTAGTTTTCTTACTCACGTCCCTGCTCTTCAGCTGTAGAACTGGAACGGCAGCGTATGTTAGGCTCATTAAATTCTGATATTAAGAGCATAACTAATTGGGGAGCCCCTAACAGAGTACAGTTTAATGCTATAAAACCACAATGCTGGCTGCTGTCGTAAAAGCGAAATTTAAATACCCAGCCATTTTCCATGAATGGCACTTGCATCATCGAAACCGAAAAGCTTTACATTCTCAGAAGTGGAATGACCACATACTCGGTGTCGGTAAAAAAGCTGCGAAATGTCTAGGATTTCTTAAGCGATGTAAGAAATAATTAACCTCCTCTGATCTGGGCTCAACATATAAGGCAAAACTTAGCTCCGTAAATTTTGCTCAAACAAGTGTTAATTCTATTTAAAAAAAAAAAAAATTAAACACTGCAGATAAGAATTAGGATTCTAAAATGAGTGTGATACGGTGCGGGAAGTGCGACAAATCAGTGATTATGACGTAGATCTTATTAACCGAAATCCGCTGTTCTTGATCATGTGCGAAAAATGCAGACAATTTACAGACATAATGTCTGTCAATATTGTCAATATTATGAAAGCAGTAAATAAAAATCATCAAGATATTGAATTAAAAAGTAAATATATAGAGGAACAAAACGGTAACATTGAAAAAATTCTTAAAAAAGTGAATGTACTAGGTAATGACAAATTACAGATCATAACAGAAATAAAGAAAAGAAAAAATACAAAAAAGAAAAAAACACATTTCAGAAATAACAACACAAAATTTACCACTAATAATTTATTTTTTCGAACGCTATTGTACCGCAAAATCCTGCTACTTCTACGCCAAATCACAATTGTCAGCTTTGCAATGAACCCGAAATTCCCGAAATGGTCCAATGCGATAAGTGTGATCTTTGGTACCACTTTGCATGTGTAGGAGTGAGCTCAGCAGTGGCAGACATGAACTTTAAGTGTAAGGGATGTTCAGCGAATGTTCTCGGCCAGCAGCAAGTGAATCCACCAGTACCGTCGAATATTCCAGACGATGTTTCCAATGACAAGTCCCCAATATCAAGCTAGTCCCTAGGAAAGAAGAAGCAGTTGCTTTTACAACGTTTGGAGGAGGAGAAATTGTTGCGAGATAAAAGCAACCAACTCTACCTTGAACAGAAGTATGAAATTCTTGCTCACGACTCCGATGAAGAGGAAGAGTATGACGCCAGCCACAACCATCAGCAGCCGGGGAAATCAAACAACGAAGAGATACAAGTTCTACCGCACGTAAGTAAAGCATTTCAACTTTCTTCCACTTAATTAGCAGTGAGTCATACCATTCCGAAAGACTTACTTGCGTTCAGCGGCAACCCAGAAGAGTGGCCTGTATTTATCAGTTGCTAAGAGCAGAGTACAGACCTTGCTGGGTTTTTAAATGGCGAAATTCTATTCCGACTCCAGAAGTGCCTTCGTGGAAAAGCAATGGAAGCTGTTAAACATCGGCTTATGCTCCCAACCATGGTCATTAGGATGTCATTAGGACGCTCTGAATGCTGTTCGGACGACCGGAGCACATAATTCACGCACTGATTACCAAGGCCAAGAACATGACGCCTCCAAAGGCTGAAAAGCTAGAATCGTTAATTGAGTTTGCCATGGCAATCAAAAACGTATGTTCGACAATAGAGGTCACGAACTTAACACCACATCTTAACAACCCAATGCTTCTGAAAGAATTCGTCGACAAGCTATCACCACATTTTCTATTGACTTGGGCAGTATTTTCTAAGAACCTACGACCTGCCACTCTGGCTGATTTTAGTAATTAGCTGTACGACATAGCAGAGGCCGCATATTCAGCAACAACGGTGCCTGTTACACCAGTTTATGCGAAACATCCATCTTCGTCTACCGAAAAACGTACACTTAAATCACGTGGTTTTCTTATTACACATGGTGTGGCAAATAAAACCAACAACATCGCACAGCCAATTAGAAACCACAAAGAGTTGACGTATGTCAAGGCGATCATTTAGTTTCCAAATTCCCCACATTTACGAACGCAAGTCTCTCAGAAAGACACCACACGTACCGAGTGCAGCTCCCAAATCGTTTCTCTTAGGATTGCAGGAAGGTGCAATACACTCAGCAGTTTCTCAGTGCAGTTTCTACTCAGATGTTAGCGAAGGCGTATTTGGTCACAGCCAATCTGAACCAAAATCAGACTTGGATGGTCAGTCCATGGTCCTGATACATGCAACAAAAATGAAAATTCTACAGATTCATCTCGAATTTTTGTGTATGAGTGCAATGCTGACATAGAACTTCACCAACTTGTGAGCGGTTTCTTTTCAATAGAGAACGTCGGCATCCGCATTTGCATTCCTGCAAAAGAGAATTTGAAGAGATGAGAAGCTTCGTAACAACCTGGACCAGCAGATTTGTTATCTGGTAGCAAAGAGATACGCAAGAAAGTTATCGATTGAAGAAATGAACATCAGACATGATCGAGTTTGGTATCTGCTGATTTTTATAGTTCGGAATCCCAATAACCCCGCAAAGGTTAGATTAGTTTGGGACGCGGCAGCAAAATGCAATGAGACTTCATTAAACGATATTCTTTTGAAAGGCCCCGACCAACTGGTGCCCTTAAAAACAGTCTTATGTGGTTTTTGATGTGGCAAGATTTGTATTTGTGGCGACATTGCCGAAATGTTCCATCAGGTGCGAGTACGAGAGGTTGACAGACATGTACAATGGTTTCTATGGAGTGCAGCGGATGACTTGCAGAATCCTAGTGTTTTTGAGATGAACGTTATGACCTTCGGGATGGCTTGTTCACCACGTATAGCCCACTACGTGAAGAACCGGAACGCTATAAGCTTCGTAGCCAGCAAACCAAGGGCAGTGGAGGCTGTACTGGAACACCACTATGTTGATGATCTCATAGATAGTGTCAACACTGAAGTGGAGGCAATTCAACTTGCGGAAGACGTCAAATATATCCATCAAAATGCTGATTTTCACATTAGAAACTGGATGTCGAATTCGGTAGCTGTACGTGCATCACTTGAGGGAGAAAGCGATGGACCACATAACAAAGCATTTGGTGTTGACGAAACAACTTCGACGGAAAAGATCTTGGGGCTCTATTGGTGTACATCGACGGATGCTTTCACTTTCGTTCTAAAGTTTAATCAACTCAAAAGGGATTTTCTCTCCAAATGAACAGTGCCGACTAAGCGGGAGATTCTTTAAATTCTAATATCGGTTTTTGATCCCATGGGGTTTCTATCGAACTTCCTGGTTTGCATCAAAATATTACTGCAGGAGATTTGGAGAGAAGCAATTGGTTGGGACGAAGCATGGTGGAAAGATGGCTTCAATGGAGAACGCTACTGCATAATGTGATGGAGGTAAGAGTTCCAATGTGCTACTCTAAACTACTAAGCCAAGCAAATGTGTGCATGCAACTGCACACCTTCGTGGACGCAAGCGAAAATGCATACGCAGCTGTATCTTACTTCCAGATAGAGTGTCACGACAACATCCATGTGGTAATCGTATGTGCGAAAGCCAAAGTTGCTCCTCAACCTCCAATATCAGTTCCTCGTTTAGAATTTCAAGCAGCGGTTCTGGGTGCACGACTAATATCTTTTATCTGCAGTTGCTGCTTGCGATAACGCAAAGGTGGACTGATTCCAAAAGAGTACTCGCATGATTACGAGGAGACCCGCCTAAAGTTCCAGCAATTCGTCATGTTCAGAATCGGCGAAATTCTAGATGCATCGCAGATTTATGAATGGAGATGAGTTCCCAGCAAATTCAACATAGCTGACAAGGCCACGAAATTGAAATCACCACCAGAATTCCACGCCACCAGTGAATGGCTTAGCGGTCCAGCCTTTTTGCGGTACTTGCATAGTGAGAGGCCTCAGTCATGCACAACAGACAGCACCAACGAAGAAGCACGACCGTCCATGCTGCATCAACCAGCTGCATTATTGACGATTCCCGCTTCAGTAAAAGGTCAGGAATGTATCGTTCCTTTGCTTATGCGATCACTTTTATAGAAGTCTTAAGATTTAGGGTGAAGGGGAAGCACGCTGTTGGTACCAGACTAACCTCGGAGATGATCAGGCGATCCCAAGCGGCACTCCATCGTCAAGACCAATTAGCAACTTACTCGGATGAAATTACTTTACTACAGAAAAGTCAATCGCTGGAGAAAACAGTTCGTCTATCAAAAGGCAGGTGGGGAGGTGGGGAGTCATATTTACATGCCTTACGATACCAGCGGTGCATATAGAGCTGGCTCACAGTCTGACTACGGATTCCTGCATCATATGCCTAAAAAACTTTATAGCGCGACAAGGTACGTCGCTCGAAATTTATTGTGACAATGGCACGAATTTTCAAGGCGCGAAGAGAGAGCTTCAACAAGAGCTGGCAAAGATAAATTTAAATCAAGTGGCTAACGAGTTTACTACGGCTGATACGAAGTGGAAGTTTAACCCTCCATATGCTCCACACATGGGAGACGCCTGGGAGAGGCTGGTACGGTCAATTAAATGTGTTTTATACCTCATTCTTCCGAGTACTAAGGTCGGCGAGGAAACAATGCGAAGTGCTCTGGCTGAAGTAGAGAACACCATCAATGCAAACCCCTTACTTTTGTATCGCTAGATTCGACGGAGGACGAGGCACTCACTCTCAACCATTTCATTCTCGGAATGCAACGGACTTGAGACACAATTGGTAATATTCTCAAACGATAGCTGAGGTCTTTTAGGAAAAATCTACGTATCATCGTACATCTACGTACATTAAACGGAAGGTGGAGCCTATCGAAAAGGGAGACCTGGTGATTAGAGTCGACGAACAATTTCCTAGGAACTGCTGGCCGAGAGGCCTTGTGGTCAACACTGTGGTAGCTCAAGACGGGCAGGATAGAAGAGCGACTGTGCGAACTTCAAGTGGACTTTTTGAGCGTGCTGCAGCTAAGCTCGCTTTCCTGGATGTTAGACCGAGTGCCGTTTGGAGGAGTAATACGAACTTGAAGGGTACTTCAGATCCGCTTACTGGGGAGAGTGTTGACGCCACTTAAGACTACAATACGACAGCGGGAAGATATGTTGCCGATAGTATGAAATGCAGAAATTTCATATCTCGGCGGCTTTGCTAGGTAAAAGGAAGGCAAATAGATTAATTGGTTTTGCGCTTCTTTTTTTTTGGCGATTGGCGTTTCAACCACGTTTTGTTTTGTGTATTATTAACTGCGAGATAAAATTAGTTTTTTTTAGTATATACGACACAATGTTACTATTGAAATAGAATTTTTTTGTTTGTTGTTTTTAGTGCTTCCAGAAATACAGTAGAAAGAGAAGTTAAGGAAAAACTTGGGGAAAAATATGAAGTTTCGGTGCCATAAGTAAAAAACCAATATTGTAAATGAGTGGAAAAGACATGTCTTTGAAGAAGCAATAAAAATACAAAATAACATAGATGGAGCTGTGGAATGTTAGAAGTTCGATATGACACCAAATCCGAAAAAGGAGTTATTTAAATTTTAAAGCAGTGGATAGTGAAGATTTAAAAAAAAATTAAGTAAGAATAGTAACCCTGTTTATCATAGCGATGAGGAAATGTTACAGTTGTTAGAGTTTTAAACATATGACTAATAAATGCAATAATAAATTGTGTGTGCAATAGAAATCTAGACTTACATTTAGACACTGACCATGACTGCAGAGATATAAAGAAACAAAGCATTCTAGCAACAAAAATCTAAAGTGCGCTTATATATACAGAATCTGATAAGTATTTTGGCTGAATTAAAAGCTCTAGCTAAAGCCAGTAATTTTGATTCTATAATGTGTTCATAGACTCATGTTACAGACAATATACTCGTAGATTTCGAGATTGGATGGATAAGTTAAATATTGAAACTCATCATTTATTACTGGTTGTTGACTTTAATATTAACTGAATTGAATATAAAAAAAAAACAGAACAAGTAGTTATCAGTAATAACTGTTAACAAATAATAACTCAACCAACTACAATAACCAGTGTTTCACCTACATGTATAGACTATATTGTAACAAATAATTTAAATACAATAATATGAATATTATGGACCATAGACAAATTCTGATTTATCAATGAATAAAAATGTTATTAACACAGTAATAAAGATAATAGTGTTTACATATCAAAAACAATCCTTTAGTTGACTCTTGAAAATAAGTAACATCAATTGTGATATAAATGTAAACAATGTAAATAGAATAGCTTACGTATTTGGAATAAAACTGTTGAATTTAGTGTTAAGTTGTGTCAGAAAAAGTAGTAAATTCAGGTGACATAAAGTGGTTTAAAAATAACTTCAGTTCAATTTCGTTCGTCCCCTTTTGTAACAAAGTTATTCGTAGGACCACGTTTTTAAGTTTAGGAAAATAGAATTAAGTGACATAAGAAATATCTTACTCAGAATTCCGCGAGAGACTGATTTTAATTTTTGAAGTCCACGAATTATACTTGACTCTTTTTCTATCATAAGCCCTCCACCTCAACGAATTATTAACGCCTCTTTAAAAGAAGGAATATTTGCATATATATGGAAGGTATTCCAAATAAAACTCTAACAAAAAGTGAAAACATCTAAAAAATATGAAGATTATAGGCCGTAAATTCTCTGTCCCTGTACGAAAAAAATAGTGCACGAAAAATTAGAATTATTTTTTAACAAAAATTCCCTTATTATGGAAAACCAAGCGGGTTTCAGAAGAAATTATTCATGCTATTAACATGGTTATTACGATATGGAAACAACACATGAATTAGAAGGGTTTTGTGATTTATGTACTCTTAAACTTAAAGAGAGCATTCGAAACTGTAGATAGAGCAATTTTGTTGGAAAAGCTTGATCAATATGGTGTGCTGGAATAGTAATTAAAGTGGCTTTATTCATAATTAAGAAAAGGAACATTATTATTTAATATTTATGTGAATGATATGGTCAATGAAATAAAGTATATTGAATAAGTGTTGTTTGCAGATGATGCCCTTTTGTTTATTAAGTGTACAAATTTGAATGAAGGTTTTTCAAAAATACAAAAAGATTTGAATACATTGAATTTATGGCTTAGAGCGAATTAATTTAAATTGAATACTGTTAAGACTTAGACTCTGGTAATAAATGGCGTTTATAACAATATGTATAACCTAAATATGGATTGTGGCGTTTTAGAAAAGGTGGAAAAAGTAAGGTATCTTTGAGTGACATTAGACATTAAAAAAAAAAAAGAACATTTCAACAATATGTGCAATAAATTTTTATAATGTCACCATTAAAACTCATTTCGAATATTGTTCTTTAATCCTATTTCAAGGAAATCGAAATATGTTGAACAATCTTCAATTGTTACAGAACAAAGTTATACGTGCAATATTAAATGCAATATATACGCACCAATTTACGTCATGTTAATTATTTTAAGCTGGTTAAATGTTAAACAACGAATATATATGAATGTTCTCATTTTCTTCTTTTTTTTTTAATACCGCCCGAGCACCAAGGGGATATGAATAATCTTTTACTGGCTTTTTCTCCAGGGCGCGGGCGGGTGGTGTAGTAGTTTGATACTCAGGTGTATTAGGTTTCGATATTTTTCCCAAAGGTGGTTGTCAAACTGGACGGGACGAGCTAGTACATTCTCGATCAGTGGGTCTTAAGTACGTGCTAGTTGTTAGTCCGTTACATTTAACCCAGCCAGCAACCACTCCAACATCAGTGTTATGCCTTCATGTCAGAGTTGACACCGACGGGATTTTCATATAACTACATACAAATTTCATGAAAAGACTTTTTCACAGAATTGCCTCGCACGGGATTTGAACCCGCGACCCTCTGCTTGAGGAGTCTATGCATATACCACTACACCACGGCCACCCCCTTAAAATCAAACAAAATTGTATGCCTGGCTATTTGTCCAAATATGTGTATTATGTAAGTGTACGAAATTCAGACGACTTAAGACTTCCATATTTTCAACAAAGAACGTAACAAAACCAAATTATATAATTATATACAAAGGAATCCAACTTTTTAATAATCTACCCGAGACTATAAAAAATTAAACAAATTTATATATGAATACAAATATAATTGTTAATTTGTAATAGAATTATTATTCTAAATAAAGCTATGAAATTAAAAATGGAGTACAATAACCACACCTGGTTGGGGACGCTCAAAATATCTCTGTCAAGCCTAGCTTTTTATTTCCTAGTCATTAAAACTTCTAAACATTTATAACCAACGTTCATCGGCACCTCTCATTCCATCCTCCCTGATTTTCAAAGTCCCTTGAGCACACGCAAATCCTATTTACGATTGAATGGTGTCATACAGATATGTAACTAACGCGCAAAGAAGAAAAAAAAAAATGCATACAGCAAACAGAAATATAAATGACAAAATCCCTCAGTCGTTTCTATGAGTCGACGAAGCTGTGCGTCGATATGGCGATATCCCTCAACTTATTTATTTACCAAACGAAATTGGCTCCCGTTTTGAGTTAGTTTGAGCAGCCCCTTGATTAATTGAATATTATTAAAATATTTCTTAAATAAGTGAACAGTATCTCACACAACAAAATGAAACATTCGATTTTATTAGATACGGATACAAGAGTGTATTTAGCAGTATTTTAAATGATGTTTTTTTTTTTACCATACACGAGTAAAAGTCAGATAATTAAAATATAATCGTTATCAATAACGAATACTATCATAAATACATTCTTTTTATTTATAACTGCATCGTGCTTTCCATTAACGAATCAAAAGGTTCTAAGATTTCTAGTGTTAAACAAACAGACTTGGAAAAATTCTTTCGGTTGTCATTTTTTGTTAGTGTAAATTGGAAAAAAAAGGAATAATAAAAATAGATTGCGTTTTGCTACGTCTTTTGCGCTAAGTAACTTTTAAAAGACAAGAACATGATAATTGATACTAAAAATGTCAGTTTTGCTGCAGTGATTTTTTTTGCAATAGCTTTAAAATGCATAATTTCATTATATCCGTATTCTGGCGCAAAGAATTCGCCAATGTATGGAGACTATGAAGCTCAGCGGCATTGGCAAGAGGTTTGCGTGAACTTGCCGCCTTCCCAGTGGTATATAAATTCTTCGCGTAATGATTTACTTTACTGGGGATTGGACTATCCGCCACTTACGGCATATCATAGCTGGTGTTTAGGAAAGTTTGCCAACCGCCTTAACTCTTCTTATGTTCAACTTTATGAATCAAGAGGATATGAATCAGATGAGCACAAGTTCTTTATGCGGATAAGTGTGTTGATTGCTGATGTTTTTATATACATTCCTGCTGTATTGCTATTGGTTACAACAATTAGTTCACTACAAAGACGTAAAGGATCATCCAATTTGAAACTTCAACATTTAGCTGTGTGTTTATTTTATCCGGGACAGAGTTTAATCGATAATGGTCACTTTCAGTACAATAACATTTCATTAGGTCTAGCAGTTTTTGCTGTCATAGGAATTCTAAAAGATCGCCTTATTTTCGCGTCCGTAGCTTTCTCGTTAGCATTAAATTACAAGCAAATGGAGCTTTACCATGCTTTACCATTTTTCGTCTATTTGCTTCAATACTGTTTTCGGGAAGCAAACCTTGGTAAAGGAATTTTGAAATTAATTCAAATTGGAGGTAGTGTTGTAAGCACATTTAGCCTTATATGGCTTCCATGGATTAGTTCCTGGAATAGTTTTATTGGAGTAATCCAAAGAATATTTCCTGTTAATAGGGGAGTGTTTGAAGACAAAGTATCAAATATATGGTGTACTGTTAATGTTGTAATTAAACTAAAAACAGTATTTAAGAACGAAAGCATGGCAATCATCTGTCTGTTAGTGACTGCACTTATGCTTTTCCCTAGTGCTATTCAACTCTTTAGAAATCCAACTAAAAAAAATTTTCTGTATGGGCTATTTAATTCAGCGATAACATTCTTTCTTTTTTCTTTCCAAGTTCATGAGAAATCTATTCTCTTACCAGCACTTTCGGCAATTATGCTTTTCCCCTTTGAACCATTCGTAATGGTATGGTTTTTACAAATTTCTGCATTTAGCATGTTTCCACTCTTGGAAAAAGATCAACTAACATTACCGTTTATAGCAACATTTGTAATTTTCCAATCTTTTGTTCATTTATTAATGGAACTAGAACCAATGTCAAATGATAGTATGCTTAAACGATTTAAATGGCTCTATTGGACATCTTGTGTTATAAGTATAATTTTAAGTTTATGTCACATATTCATGCCAGTACCTCAAAGACTGCCTCATATTTATATTCTCGTGATATCTGTGTTCTCTTGTATACATTTTATAGCTGCCTTTTGTTACACAAACTTTAGGCAAATTGTATCATAGAAATTTACACATAGTCAAATAGATTTTCTAAACATTTGTAAAATAAATTGTAATTATTACTGCCTATAAGGAAATTGTGTCTTTTTGTTTTGATATAAATATGTATGTGAAGATTGTCTAATAACACTTATGTGTTAAATGAAATTCTAATCGAAAACTTTCACTAACCTACAAAATTTTGGAAACGGTTAACTGGAAAAGTGTTAAGGGAATAATTAAGTACGTATGTGCATCACGATTTGTAGAAATCCGCAGTAACTTTTATTTGCGATTTTCAAACCTGCACTGCTAAGAGTGGATAGTTTCAATTCAAACAAAGAATCCAAGCACAAATGTGTCCACGGTAATGCCTACAAAACGAGTACATACATATATCTTCAAGGAACTACACCTTTGTGTATGGGTCATGTATTCATTTACCATATATCGATTTACTGGTTTCTTATTGATCTTTTCTTAGAAACACACCTTTAAAGTATGTAGTTAGATCGCATGATTGATTTTTCTTGTAAAAAAATTCAATTAAAACTGTTGATTGGTTTTTATGCATGTACACTGTTTGTTTTTTTTTTTTTTTCTGATAAGAAATGTTTTTATATCAGTGTTTAAACAATTGATTTCCATTAAAATCGATTATATGAACATAACCTGGTGAAACTATTAATTATGGTTACGCTAGAAATGCCTAATTTTAATGCATGTGTATTAGATTGTTTTTATATCCACAAGTAATAATATTCCGATAACTTACTTTTCGAATCCACGGCAGAAACATATAGCAAAATTAAAGCACTAAATAAAATTAACACTGTTCCCATATTAACGAAGAATGTAGTAAAAGGTTTCGCGCCGCGGAAGAACTGAAAGCATATCAAGTGGAGTATTTGATTTTATACCTAAATAGCTTTTAATGTCTTCCTTTGGTTTACAAAAGGCCCGATATGATAAGATTGTGATAAGTGAATATCTATAAGAAAATAAACATATTGCACATTACATCTTAATAATTATTTGCTACCGTCGTTTCAAGAGCCATTAACCAAATATTTGTATTTTTTCAGTTATATCGATTTGCAGATCTTCAATGCAACAGGAATTCATAAAAATATATTTTATACACATGCATGAAACAATTAAATACACATGCCTCTGGTGTATATTACTAAGTTAACTAGTTAGTTCAAATCAAACAATTTATTTTCTGCTAACCTCATTTTATTTTGTTGATGTACCGATATTGATTGCTTACTTGCTGTTAAAACTGATAAAAATTTATTAAAGGACAGATTTTCTTATTATCGTATGACCTTAAATGAAATTTCTTAAGAGGGCCCATGTTTGTAATTACCTTTCTTTACTTTTTGAATTTAACATTTAACACTTTAAGAAAAATTTATTAACATTTTTTTCTGCATCTTTTAAATTTGAAGAATTTTTTTTCCTTTATATTAAAATATACCTATAGTGCTTGTTTGTTTTTGATGAGTAAACAAATTCGCAATTCTTTATGAAATTCGCTTAAAATCCAAAGGTAGAATTCTAATTAGGGCCAATGTCTGTTTTGAAGATTTTATAGTTTCATGCGAAACATAAATATATTTACAGAGCATTTCAACGTATAAAAATTATACCGTAGGTTTTTTTTAAAGACTATTTCTTATCCTCTTTTTTAACAATAGCTTTCTTAGATTAACTCGAATCATCCGTCATAACGGTAAGATCGCAATATGCAATCCCATAACTAAATTAAAATTTCTTAAGTTTCGATAGTTTGTTATTTCTTCTTAGAGCCATTTTACGAACTCTTCGCCAATACTGCTTTGTATTTGGATCTAGTTCTTCTAATGGAATAATTCTTTCGTAATTGATGCTCCAAAGCCATTCGGGGTATTCAGAATCGGGTTTAAGCTACAATTAAAATGTATGTACTTGCAAAAAATATACAAATGTAAATGCCACCTTACTTTGATATCTTCTCCCGTTTTGTTAATGTTGCTTCCGCAAACATAATTTACTAACTTATTAACATCGGTTTCAACAGGAATTATTTTTTTTTCTACAATTGGACCAAGTTTTCCCAACTTTTTCTTTTTCGACATCGGTGAAGCTAAAGATTTTAGGATTCATAGGTATGTATGTAAATTATAACCAAAGTTATACTACCTGTCATTGGTTTAGCATAGCTTCTTGTCATCAGAGAAGGCAATAAAATTTTTTGCTTTATTACATTAAATGTTATCGATATAGTAGAAAAATTCATTTTGGTCAACGCAATGAATAAAATAATTTAGATAGAATCTTGGAAAAATGCAGGCATGAATATTACCAAACACATTTGCTTGCTGTCATAAAAAAAAACATGAATCTTAAATGGTCCAATTTAGAAAACAAATCTTCCAGTTGCGGGCCTTCCAAAAGCGACCTTCCACTGAGTGCAAAGTATATAACAATATAGCACTATAGGTTGCAATAGTGTGCATATCTTTCTTTACAGTGAGTTTGGAAATGAGACAATTATGTAAAATAAAAATTAATAAAATTATGAGCAGAGCTAATTTTTTCTTGAGCTGCGCCATATGTAACCAGATTTCCGAATTCGACAATACAGCCTAGTATGCAGTTGGTGCGAAAAGAAAAATTTCGTTGTACTTTCCATTTTGCAGTACGCGAAATAATGCCTAAGTGGATTATCTTACGAGAATACAAAGCGGTAGTCTCCACTCTTTATTCGCACACAATTAATTGTTCGGGACATTATTTTGACATTTCGCTTTTTTTCAACACAGCAACTGAAAATATTTTTAAATTAAAATGTATGCAATACATTTCTTTTGGGATTGACTCCTGTCAGTAGGGCTATTAGAAGCTGATTGAAATCTCTATTGAGACTCGGAACGAAAATTTAGGTTGGTATTTTTTGTACTCCCATATTAATTTCTGACAGTTCGTTGACTGGAACAAACTCGTATGGCAAGTAAGATACGGAGTAAGATTAATACATTTTTAAAAGAAATTATTGTTTTTAAGTACGTGTTGGGTTAAAATATCGGAAAAAGATGCGTTAGTTTTGAAATAAGGGTTTGTAAAGTAACACATATCGGAATTATTGCATCGGTTCAGCTACGCCATCAGTATTTAATCGTAAAGGGTGTTGCGGCAATTTGGCCGTAACCGGAGACTGAGAAAGAAACAACTTTTTTTTGCCAAGTTGTTACAAAACTTTTATTCAATAGATATGTAAATATTAAATTATAAAATTAAATTCACTTAGACAGTTATTTACTTAGTCTCATTTTTTAGCTCAACTTAATTTAATTTCTAGTTATCTAAAATTGGGGTTCAAGTAGATCCTAACCTAAACAGCAGGAATCAGCGAAGAAATCGATCCATTCAGTTATTTTTTTAAATTTATTTTATTTCCGACGTGTGATCACAATATGAACATGGTGCCAAAATGGAGATAGAATAATGTATCTAAGTGTGTATTATGAAAATTAAATTAAAATTTGTATTTTTATTACATTTTAGGAGACTCCAGTTATCCTCTTCTACCTTATTCAACCGAGAGAGGCACTTTTCAACAAATTCCATTCAAAAGCAAGAAATATTGTGGAGAGGACGATTGGAGTTTTGAAAAGCCGCTTTAGATGCCTTACAAATCAACGAAAATTGCACTATGCTTCGAGAAAGGTCACAAGTATAGTGAAC
The DNA here is from genome assembly GCA_907269105.1 of Volucella inanis. Classification (NCBI taxonomy): domain Eukaryota; kingdom Metazoa; phylum Arthropoda; class Insecta; order Diptera; family Syrphidae; genus Volucella; species Volucella inanis. The sequence continues at coordinate 62,502,924 of OU026155.1, forward strand.
ATGTGTTGTGTCTTGCAAAATATTTGTCGCAGCTACAGCGTAACAGAGTCTGAAAAAATATAGGAAGAAAACTTGATCCCTCCAGGTGAACCATCCAAATCTGAAATGCCAAGCAACACTTTGGAAGGGGCGCGAAGAAAAAATGAAATTTTAACTACATTGTAGCAGCTTTATTTTTTATATATACTTATTTAATAATAAAACATGTATCACACAAATTATCACAAATGACTTACATATTCAATTTTCTTTAAAACTATATAATAATAAAATTCAAAATTCCAATTTTTTGAAATTGCAGCTCCAATTTTCTAAACTTTAGTTCAAGGTTCTCCTTATGACAGCGGTGTTGGTTAACTCTAGCTTTTCTTTATTAACACAGTGCTAGGAGCTCGGTTTGGTTTCCAGTCTGGCTTTCGAGCAATTTTAGTCTCTGATTTTCCCTTATATTTTTTTCACTCACGGTTCTGCTACGTTTTGGAATGAGAGTTTATTGTAGAGGTTCTTGCAGAACTTCTTCAGTTCCGCTCAAAAGCTCTGATGCTTGGGACGAAATGTGCTGTGTTTATAGTTTGTTATAAGATGAGCAGCTCATCTACTGCCTATTCCAGCGGAAACAAAGATGTGGATTCAATTTTTTTTAGGCTTGAGCTTATAATCCAGCCAAACCTTGAATATTTTTAAATATATCACTTCAAAAATTTTTTGAACTGATCTTACTTACGGTCCTAAGGAATTGAACTCAACCGCGAACTCATCCCAATACTCCTTCTGATTGCGTTTGGAGGATCTAAACGCTCCTATGACTTTAGCCATGTCAGGGTTCATTTTCATCAGTTGAACAAGTTTTGCCAACTTAATACGGATTATTTTCACTATCAATACTTTTTTGGATTCACCATTTTCTATCAAACATTTTCGAAAATCCAAAAAAAAAGAAAACTATAACAGAAATATAGCGGCTGATAGATCGCATTCGTTTTCACTGATTACTTGGATTCGAGGGATTCTGACAGGAATTTAGCGAACTTTTGCAAACTATAACTAGGCGAAATCACAATTCGATAAATTTTTGACGTTTGAGTCTTACTTGTTGATAGATTCGGTAACCATAATAACAAACAGTCACATTCGCTAACTTCTTCGTTCGACTTGCTAATCATTACAAGTGTGGTAATCGATGAAACACCTCCGCAGTTGCGACTCAAAAAACGAAAGCGAACTCAGGTCGTAAGGGTCGACTGACGAACGCACGATGTCCAATCACGGCAATTAGAGCTCGAAATATAAACAATGTCTTATCATGGTCAACGGTCGACGATCTGAAAGTAAACTGAGAATAGAATAGAATATATACGACACTAATAAAATACAAAGTAGGATAATAGAATATATTGTAAACTATAAGTTATGACTAAACAATCCAAAATAATAAACTGTAAGTTATGACTTAATCCAAAAGTGACCTAAGTGTAAATTACAAAGGGTAAATTATACTTTCCTACATATGTATATATTTTGAAACAAAAAATGAATGAGAATTTGTATTTGGACTGTATGCGACTAAATGAAATAATATCTTTGAATAATATATCAAAATTTGCGAATATTCGCTCGTTCGTATTCGAAGTTCCCTAAGCTGTAAATGGATCTTTAATGGTAAAATAATTCGAAATGTAATGTAAGTACTCCAAATAATTTTTTTTTAAATGAATTTATATTAACCTATAAGTAAACGATCATATTTTTTGAATTCTAACGCTATTTGATGATACGAGTAATTTATAAGCACTTCCTCAGTTAAAAATATCAATACCAAATACGAAAGTTGTAGATTTAAATCAAATTGACGAATTCCTCAATGGAATAAGCTGTGAATTGGAGCAGGAACTACCATACTAAATGAACATATACAAGAGGAATAGTGCGTAAATAAAGAAACCAATAATAGCCGTGTTTTTGGGTACATTCTCCATCCGTTGCATGTAAATAACAACAATAATATAGCGATGTATGCTAAGTCAACTTATTCAATATATGTATACTTAGCAAACATAAAACAGTGCTTCTAATTTTTTGTTTCTTAATTTGCAAATGGCAAACATTTGCCACCATTTTTTTTTTTCTTCTTTTTTCAAAACAAATTGAATTTGCTCACCAACCGTCAGGTGAAAGGCCATTAAACATCATATATATAACTCTGCTTCTGTTCGGGATTTAAAAAAAAAGATACAATTAAGTTTCAAGGGTTAAAGATAGAGGTTTAGAACGGCAATGTTCTACTGTATATAATTAAAACCACTTGCCTTCAGTTATTAAATCAACATAAGTTTATTAAAGTACAGAACAATATATGTGCAGAATTTTTGACAGCTGTACAAATTTCACTTTTTGTGGGATGTTGATTGAATTTCGGGCTACGGTCTTTGCGTTACTTTACAAGTCTCCAACAGCTAGTTGTAGTTTTCTGTCTAACGGCAAAGCTGTAAAATATAATTAAATTTCGATTTTTGTTCGCGCGAATAATAAATGAATGCGTAAAAAGTGTTATTCAAGTGGCAAAATTGTGTGATCTCTTTATTTACAAACATTAAGTAAATAAGCTTAATGTAATAAAAGGGGATAGAGGAAATTTCTTGGAATGGTGCAGTCATTATGGACATTTAAACATAGAGTTATTAGAAAACAATATTATGGGGCGTGGAATGAACTTTAAATCGGATGGATAATTCTTTGAATGTGCAATATTTATAGAAGGCAAAATTAGTTTGAAGCTTTTGCTAAGAACCGTGATCGAAGAAATAAGAATATTCTTGAAATTATTTATATTGATCTCTGTGACCATGTACGCATGTACATCACTCGGACGTTCGAAATATTTTATGACGTTTATAATTTTAGTTGAAAAGTATTTGTATATTTTTTTTAATATAAAAGCGATGCATTTTGACCTTTAGAACTTTCAGAGCACTAGTGGAAAGACAAACTAATAAGAAAATTATAACTTTACAGAAGAATAACGGCGGTGAGTATATTAATAAAGATTTTAAATTGTTTTTGAAAAAGTTGGGAATAAAAGATTTCTGACTGTGCCTTACACTAAAAAAAAAAAAAACTAAACGGCGTAGCCGAACGATCTAACACGTCGTTGATTGTGATGGAGCGGTGTTTTTTTTCTTGAGTCAGATTTGTAACAATTTCTTTTGAACTGAAGCTGCCAATATTGCGGTGTATTCAAGAAATCGATCACCCACAAAATTTTGAAATATGCCACACTCTGTGGAGTGTGAAAAGTACAAAAACAAAATATGTTTTCGAATTATTCGAATTTTTGGTATTAAATATTTTATTTGAAACAAAAAGGCAAGCAAATCTAAGTTCACAACTATGGGTATTGAGATCTTTAAGGTAGAGCACTCTTATGACTCAAGAGCGGATAGATTATCAATCCAAAAGTAAAGAAAATATTCACAACTTGAATCATTCAAAACCATATTTTCTTCCCGAGGCAAAAGGTAATGGCTGTAAGAATGAAAAAGTATATTTTATTTTCGACAACGATTTCTAATAAAAGATATATCAAACAGTGTTATACCATAGATAGGAGGAGGATATGGATAGGAAGAGCTAAATTGGAGGAAATATAGGATGACAGAGGGCGTTGGAGACGAGAAAAGTACCGAAAACCATAATTAGGAGAGGAAATAAAAATTGCGGAAAGGATGTCTTAGAGTGAGGAGCAGGCACGGCTAGGCTCATACCGATGTTCAAAATGCGAACCACAATAGCAGACGGAACTTCCGATGCTGAGGGGCGCTGTAGTGTTGTAGTATGGTCGAATTCATTTTCCTCAATGAGCGGATGTCGTCTTACCTTTTTACCTCATATACAGACAAAGTCTACTTCCTTTCTTTTAATGTTGCCTATTTTTAGACCTTGACATCATCGTGAGCTTTGATTTATTAGGTAAAATGAAGCACATAAATTTGAAAGTGAACTTAAAATTTTTATTATCAGTTAAAATAACAATTCATGGCATTTACTTTTTGAAAATGATATCATGTAAATGTTGGCCACGACTACATGAGTAATGTTAGCTTCCAAAGCATTAGCTGGCTTATTCCTGAAGACCTGATACTTTGCATATCCCCAGAGAAAATAGTCCAAAGGTGTGATATCGCACGATCTGAGCGACCAATTCAGCGTAGAAAAACGGTATATTAAGTGCTCACCAGAGCTCACCGAGACCATGTGCTTGAATTTCAGGAAGCACATCGTTCGTTAACATAGCGCGATAGCGGTTACCATTGACGGTGACATTCTGATTTTCCTCATTTTTGAAGGAATATGGACCAATGATTCCACTAGCCCATAAACCACATCATACCGTTGTTTTAAATTGATGTAATGGTAGCTCTTGGTACTCTTCGGGCTGCTCATCCGCCCAAATATGGCAATTTTATTTATTCACGTATCCATTGAACCAGAAATGGGCTTTATCACTGAACAAAATTTCACGATAAAACATCGGATTTTCATAGAGTTTTTCCAGAGCCCATTCACTGAAAATATAACGCAAATTTAAGTCGCCTGGCTTCAATTCTTGCACAAGTTGAATTTTGTACGCTTTAAGGCCGAGATCCTCACGTAAAATACGCCAAGTTGTTGAATACGCCAAGCCAAGCTGCTGAGAACGACGACGAATCGATTCGTCACAGTCTTCGCGGACACTCTCAGTCACAGTGTGTCAGTCACAGCTATAGCCTCTTCACTACGTTGAGATACGGTCAAATATCATCCACTTATGTAAACTGGGACTCAAATTTGCTAATGGTATTGGCAATAGTGGTTTCAGTAGGCCGATTATGCGAACAGTAAGTTCCTCGAATCGCACGAATAACATTTCTCACAGAACACTGATTTTCGTTATACAGCTGAACAATTTGGAGACGCTGTTCTGGTGTGAGGCTTTCCATGATGATTTGCCAAACGATACTGAACAAAAATGACAAAGCAGTTTGATAGAAGTTACGCGTGATCTGTCAAAAAAAGCCTATTGAAAATCAAACCTCACGATGAATCACCCTTATTTGTGTGGGTACAAATAATAGAAGTTTTTACTTTCAATGCAATCTCTTTATTCAATCCAATTAGAATTTACAATTTAATCGCTTATCTTAACCTTCTCACTTTTACTTATCGTTTGCTTAGACCACTTAATCACTGTCTTAATTCACACTTTAAATTCAAATGATGAACTGATTTGCATACATTGGGGATGCTGATATTTATACTCCAATGACATAATTCGAGAAGATTCTGCATCATCAAGCATTCCATACATTTTGCAATTTCCTAGAAAATCCGATTCTACTCTCTACTCAATAATGGTTGATGCTTCTGCTATCAAAATCTTCTGTTATGGAAACATAGATGACGCCGCTCACATTCAAATGATTATCACAATAGTATATATAGATTCAAACAATAATATTTTCTTACTCTGGTACGATCTCTGTGTATTTACTTATCTCTATACATATATAATTTAAGCAAGTGAACCTAGCTTAACTTCGATAAATGTTCGAGAGTGAATAGTCGCGTTTTGTATAGCCTCCGGCAGAAGCAATTTAAACTAATGTAAAAGTGTTGCCTTAAATAAAATTGCGTGGTAAAAAGGCTAAGTGTACTATTAGCTTATTCGAAAAAATAAAGAAAATAAATACAAACTATAACATATCACAAATTACCCCTGAAACACGAAATATATCTCTAAATTATTTGCACTCTTGTCTGCCGCATTAACATATGTATATATATACATATACTTAACACATGTATATAATGTCGGTTAAAACCAGGTCGTCAAACCTTCGTGGCCAACTCTCTTCAACGCCAACACCGTTCTTCCTGCTGGAGCTATTGTGAAGAAGCCGGGGAACCTTAAACAAAATTATTAAACACTGAGCGGGGCAATTTTTACCCTAACCCAACTGAGACCCCCTCTTCCAACTATCCCTGATCGGTATTTAGAACCGCTAAAAGAACAATTTCAAAGGCATACTATACCGTCATCAAGTTCTTTAGAGAGGAGATGGAAAAAACCCGTAATAAGATCGTCACTGATGTCGGGTTTTAGATTGTTTGTGCTGCTGTTTCTCTCTTATTGTAGTTCACATACCTTTTCATTATTTTTGTTTAATAATGCAATCAGGTATACATAGCAGTGGGCTCGTTGAAGGTGAAGTAGACAAAAATTTATTTCGTATGATTCGGGTGTTAAGTTCACATAAAAATGGACTGCATGTGTGTCACATCAATACATATAGTCTGAAGCCTAAGTTGGATGTGTTTCGTTTGCTGTTCATAAATTTTAAGGTTGACGTGATTTGCGTATCCCAGACTTGGTTCTTCCTAGATGCCAGTCTACAGTGTGGCAGGTTATAAGATTTTCCGTGCAGATAGAATAGATCGAGTTGGCGGAGGTGCAGCCATCCACGTGCGTAATGGAATTAAATGTAATCTGGTAAGCAAATCGGGTGGAGATAGTGATTCAGATTATTTATTTATTAAAGTCTTAAGTTGTGTTGATTGATACAGACCAAATAGGAATGCAGAGATCTTACCCATTATGAACATACTGGAGATTACCTCTTGCAGATACACAAATGTGGTCGTCTGTAGCGATTAAAACTGTTATTTGTTGAACGCTCAATCTTCTGCACAGCTTGAAGATAATTTTAAGAGTTTAGTTCGTAACACCAACCCACTTTTCAAATCACCTTCCCACTGTGTTAAATGTTTGTTTTCCAACCAACGCTCGTAAAGCCGTTAACTTAGAGTCAACTATCTGCTTCAGGATTTTCAAAGCCCGATTTGATCTTCCTTACCTTTGATATACGGTTTGAAGCTGAAGAAAAGGTAATCCCATATAGGAACTTTAAAAGTATTAACCATAGGGATTTACAGACTGACGTTGAAAATGATATCTCCCAACCAGCAGGTTTCCTTCTTGCAAGACAATTTTAGTTACCTTTTTGAAAAACATGTTCCCCTAAGGAGCAAAATCATACGTAATAACTCCCCGATTTGGTTCTTAAATCCATCCTTAAGCTTATTGAATAACGTAAGACTGCATATATTTGCTGGAAGCGATACAAATTTGCTGTACACTATTAAATGTTTCGCTCTCTTCGTAATTTGGTAGTCACCAGTCACCGCAAAAAAAAAAATGTATGAAAGTTCTTTGGATCCGGCAAAACAAACTGGGAAATGTCTTTGCCAAAAGTTAAGGCATCTGGGGAATGGGAGGCAAAGTAATCGTGTTCCTGGTGATTTTGATTGTAATTTACTAAATTCACAGTTTTAAGCCTTGCCAACCTTACAATCTATATTGTCAGTTAAATCGAATGCAGTTCGATTAAATGATATACATCAAAAGTTTCTCAAATTTATACTACTGTGTGTCCTTCCACTCATTACCTATATTTTCAACACCATTATAACAACCTTTTGTGGAAAGGAGCTAAAATCAAATACTTTACACTGTGTATAAGTAAGAGGAAGCCTGACACTTCATGTTTTCTAGCGGTCGACGATAGAATACGTCAATACGGCTAGATATCTAGGATTAGTTTTCAATGAGACTCTTAATTGGACCAACCATATATCAATAACGATTAGAAAGGTGTATGGCGAACTCAGGTAACTATGGTCGACACAAAACTTAATACCTATAAAAACTAAAATGTTGCTCGTAAAGATCTTACTTTTACCAATTCTCTTATACGGATGTGAAATTTTTTGCAACATAGATTATAAGACCAACGGGAAGCTTAATGTGATGTATATTAATTTAGCTAGATACGTTTTCAATTTTAGATGTTGTGACCATATATCAAGTTACTCCAAACAAATCATGGGAATCAACTTTGATAATCTCCTAAATTATAGGGCGCTAAGTCGCTGATATCAAATAAGTAACATTCATGAACCTGAATACCTGCGAATACTGCCGCGTCAATTCAACCAAGATTTAGCTGCCTAACATCTCAACGGAAATTTTCCGTCCATACTACCCTCCTATGGAACACACTACCTGTGACACTTCGGAGAGTCCATAGCACAAACACGTTTAAAACCCTACTTTTAAAATACTTGGGCAATGGTGTTAAATGTTGATGCTTAATCTTTTGTATTCAATTCTATTTAGTTTCACACTTATCTATTGTACTTTTTTACTTTTTTCTCAGTCAGTTCAGTAAATTAAGTCCTTAATGTAAAAGCATTTTATTTTTTCTCTTACATTTAGTCTATTTATTTATCTTTTTATTGACTTTTTTTATTGCAATATAAAATTACAAAAAATATATTACATAAAAAAGGCATTAACAAATAAGCCATCAGTCTACATATGAATATATATATAGATCGGGTATACAAAGTGTTGTAAGTTGTTTTATAGATTATTTTTTGTTAATTACATATATTTACAATTTTCACAATAAGTTAAATTTTTTGAGGAATTCAATTATTCTAAGACAATTATCAAGATTGAGGTTCTTGATTATATTCATGCGGTTGATTTTATAGTCACCTGGTTGGAAGTTTGGGCAGATATTCAAGATGTGTTCTATTGTCATTTTTTGTGGGTTGTTGCAGAACAAGGACCTGTTGGTTGAATTTTTGTCAATAAGGTGAATATGCGTGAGGCGGAAATGACCGAGTCTCAATCAATTGCTGTAAATTCTGGCCTAGTTAGTATAAACGGCAGGTGCACTGGAGGGTTAATTAAGTTGGAATAGTAGTTGTTTATTTTTCTCAAAATTGCTTACAGATTTTTCTTTCTGTGAGATTTTGATTATGTTAAGTAAATCGTACAGGTTTTGTACGATTTTTGTAACTTTTTATTAGATTTAATATGCCATTTATTCTTGAAATTTCGTTAAGCTTTCACATTTTTAATTAAATTGTTGTCTTTATGCGCATATATAAATAAATAAAATAAATAAATAAAGAACCTACCTAATTAGAGCTCGAATAAGATGGTGTTGTATGCAAAAAAAAACTTCGGACAATATTAAGAATATCATAATATGGACAAACAATAGCTTTTAACTTAATATTTTCTCTTGATCTATATGTATTTATGTTTTATTATCAAATAATAACATTCAAAACAAAAAAAAAAAATTATAATTTGAAATTTGAATATACGAGTATGTATTTGAAATTGAAAATTTAGTACATATACATATACATATCTATGTATACTATAAAAGCATCCCTTTCGTAGGTTTTTCTTGTTTTTGTGAAAGAAGGGGATGCATATAAGAATTGTTGACCATCTTTTCTGCTACGGTCTTAGCCTCTTGATTTGGGATGGCGATTGCTTCCGGCCACTTACTGAAGTAATTTGTGCATCAGTAGCTATTAAAGGTTTCGGGAAACGGTACAGGGAAGTTGTATTCGTCCCTGTGGCTTTAATTTGAGGCCCTTGGTAGCCGCACACCTTATGCAATTTTTGCACCAGTTCTCGACATTTTGTTTAGTGCTTAGCCAATAGAAATAGCCATATATTTTTCCAGCAGAAGATTTCCTTATTTGAATGGCAAAAGACTAAAAGACTCAACTATTGGTGAATGAAGAATGGAATCGAATTTTCTAGCAAAATGCAAATTTGTAATGAATGCTGGATGGTACAGAATATTCTCGAAAGAGGTCAGGGTACTATAAATATCAGCATATTCAAAATATTCAAGTAAGTTCTAAACTGAAATTTAAAGAATGAATTACGAGTAGTGATTAAATGGTTTACCTGGTTTATAACTGTACGGTTATGCTAAGAGATGGCGTAACTTGTATTATTCCATTGGAACATGCATTGGAAAGCTACTGTCATTGTACGTCATTTCAGTATATGTCATTCATTTGAAGAGTAAACAACAATAATTTTTTTCACTCAAATATGTCGAACTTTGTGCCTGAAAAAGTGCTTATGCGGGGAGTTCTTCTTCATTACTTTAATATGAAGAAAACTGCTGCCGAAAGTCATCGTATTTTGGTGAAAGTTTATGGTGAACATGCGCTAGCTGAGCGAACGTGCCAAAAGTGGTTTGCACGATTTAAAAGTGGTGATTTTGGCTTGGAAGACGATGAACATCCTGGTCAGCCAAAAAAGTTTGAATATGAAGTACTGGAAGCATTACTCTATGAAGATTGTTCCAAACACAAGAAGAGCTCCCAGAATCTTTGGGTGTCACTCAAGCAGCCATTTCAAAACGTTTAAAAGCAGCTGGATATATTCAAAAGCAAAGAAATTGGGTTCCACATGAACTCAAGCCGAGAGACGTCGAAAGGCGGTTTTGCATGTCCGAAATGCTGCTGGAACGCCACAAAAGGAAATCATTTTTGCATCGGATTGTTACTGGTGGTGAAAAATGGATCCATTACGACAACCCCAAGCGCAAAAAATCATATGTGAAACCCGGCCAACCAGTCAAATCAACGGCAAGGTCGAATATCCATGGCGCGAAGGTAATGCTCTGTATTTGATCAGATGGGTGTGCTGTATTATGAGCTGCTAAAACCGGATGGTCGATGGACAATGCTACCGAACACAATTAATCCGTTTGAAGAAAGCAGTAGCCGAAAAACGGCCGGAATATGCGACCAGACACGAGACAATAATTTTTCATCATGACAACATCATGAAAAGAACTATTTGTAAAACAGTGGATGGGAAGTCTTACCCCACTCGCCTTATAGCCCAGACCTTGCCCCTTCTGGCTACCATTTGTTGCGGTCGATTCAGAACGCCCTCACTGAAATACGGTTCACATCAGAGCAGAATATCAAAAATTGGCTTGATTCATTCTTGGCTGCCAAGCCGGCGCAGTTCTTTTGGGATGGGATCCACAAATTGCCAGAAATATGGGAAAAAGTCATAGCTTCAGATGGGCAATACTTTGAATAATACTATTGTACATGTTTTTATTAAATAAACGTTCAAATTTTGAAAAAAAAAAACCGCACGAATTAAAATATATACCCAATATATAAGAGATAAAGAAAAGTAAAAGGGTTGAGACAAACGATTTAATTGTGAATTGTAACTGTCTTGAATAAAGTGATTGTATTTAAAGGAATAAATTCTATCATTTGTACCCACATAAACATTTTACAATATCATCAGATGTTAAAACATGACCTAGGAACTCAGTACCTCTTTTCAGGAATGAGCATTTAGAGAATTGCAATTTAAGATTATGTTCTGAAAGTTTCTTGAAAATGAATTTTAAAGAGTTTTTATGTTTATTTGATCTTGTAGAGACGACAAGTATATTGTCTAGGTACACGACACAAATTTTGTTAATGTACTCCTTGAGTATTTCGTTCATCAACATTTTAAAGGTTGCCGGCGGATTTTTTAAACCGAAAGTCATTCTTACAAATTCGTACAATCCATTGGCTGTAACGAACGCCATTTTATGAACGTAATTCTACGATTGAGAATGCAAATCTGCTGTTAGAATTTGAATGACGCCCTGTCTTTCCATTTCTTTTACTTGCTTTCGTACTTTCTTTTTATGCATGGGAGGTAATCTAAATATACGAGTATAACTTAGCATTAATTTGCAGTTCAGTTGTGTTATCTTATGTGTTATAGATTCAGTATTGGTTACTTGGTCACTTGAAATAGGTTTAATAAGTTTTTTTCTCTTTATTATTCCAATAGCTTAAATCTAGTTCTTCTTCTTCCGATATGAGCTCAAAATAATCGACGTCTGTTGGTATTGGAAGAATAAATGGGTATTTTGGGATTTAATAAAAGTTTATTTTACGAGGGCGATCCCAGAAGTACCAGGCCGGACCAAGACATGGCGGTGGTTGCTTGAACATATAGCTGTATTCGAAAGTACGCAGTCTATAAAACATATGTTTTAAAGTTGAAAGCGCCACATTGTTTAGTAGTTGTTTGGCAGACATCAATAGTGAACGTTGTCAGTGAATTTGTGAAAATGGAGAAAATTGTTCATCGTTATGTGATACAATACTTTTATTTGAAAGGCCTCAGAACAACCAATATAAAAGCTGAACTGGATTCTACTCTGGGTAAGTTTGCTTCTTCATTTACAACAGTAAAATTTTGGGTTTCTAAGTTTAAACGAGGCCGTAAGAGCTGCCAAGACGAAAAGAGGTCAAACAAATGAGGTGACGACTCCAGAAATGGTGAAGAAAATCCACAAAGCGGTACTGGATGATCGTCGACTGAAAGTGCGCGAGCTAGCAGACATTGTAGGCATTTTAAAAAGTGCGGTACATCGCATAATATTTCAAAATTTGGACATGAGAAGCTGTGTGCATGATGGGTGCCGTGTTTGCTCACACTTGAGCAAAAACAGTGTCGTGAAGATGTTTCAATTGAGTGTTTAGCGAAGTTTCACAGCAACAAAGCAAAATTTTTGCGCCGTTTCATAACAATGGATGAAACATGGGTCCATCACTTTACACCCGAGACAAAAGAACAATAAAAACAATGGATTTAAAAGGGAGTACCGGCTCCAAATAAGGCAAAGACCGTTTCATCTGCAGGCAAGGTCATGGCGTCGATTTTTTGGGATGCGCGTGAAATTATTTTCATTGACTATCTTGAAAAAGGAAAAACTATATACTTCTTCCATAGAGTAGAATCAAATCAGCAAATCAGTTCATCAGTTGAATTTAAAGTCTGAATTAAGACACTGATTAAGTGGTTTCAGTAAAAAGATAAATAATAGTGAAAAGGTAAAATGTAAAAAGATAAACGATAAAATTGTAAATTCTAATTGGATTGAATAAAGAGATTGGATTGAAAGTAATAAGTTCTATTATTTGTACCCACACAAACATATTACATTATATATTTACAGGAAGAAAGCCTACGGGAAATATAATTTATATTAAAACAAAGATAAAATAACAAAACTTAAAAACTTTGAAATGGAGTTGATTGGCGATAAATAACCACGATTTTTACCACCATTTTGCACACGATTTTTATGTAATATGCGCCAAATAATAAGTCACTGTCTTCTACTTTTCCCTTTTTACACTATATATTTTTTAAATGGCTTAAAATGCACTTTTTTTTAATATAAATTCCGAGCAAAATAAATCTGTCTGACGACACAGTCGTAGTCAAACATATTAGAGAATTGTTTTGCTTCCTGGTTAGCGCCAATGAAATTTGTCTCCTTGTTAGAACGAATTTTTACAGGGAATCCACGGCGATAGATCGTGGGCCATCTGGAAGTGAAAAGCATGCGTACTTCCATTTTTTATTGCTTCGTTGCATAAATTTTTTTTTTTTATAATTCCGCGCGTGCACCAAGGGGATATGAATACCCTTTTACTTGCTTTTTACCAGGGCGCGGGCGGGTGGTGTAGTAGTATGAAACACAGGTGTCTCGATATTTTTCTCAGAGGTGGTTGTTAAACTGGAGTCAGTGCATTCTCAACCAGTGGGCCCTTAGTACGTGCTAGTTGTTAGTTCGTTACATTTAACCCAGCCAGCAACTACTCCAACATCAGTGTTATGCTTTCATGTAAAGTTGACGCCAACGGGTTTACATATAACTACATACAAATTCCATGAAAAGACTTTTTTCAGAGAATTGCCTCGCACAGGACTCGAACCTGTAACCTTCTGCTTGAGGAGTCTATACATATACCACTACACCACGGCCACCCCAATTTAGCGCTCCATTACAGTTGTCATCAATCGTACTCCCAAGGCAGCTGCTTGAAGCTAAATACGTGCAATTGTCAGTGACTTTAGCGGAGCACATTTTGTTTTCTCACAAAAAAATTACGTGTTCACCTCACCGTTTGGATTGACTGTTTTCCAGTATGCCACTGCAACAAAATCATCCTTGCTGTTCTGTACGAATATATGAAGCTGGACTTCTGGTGGTAAACCGTTTCGAAAGTAGAGGCGTGGGACATAGAACTTAACTACATCTAACAGCTTTGGTCGCCATCGATTTCACACTCCGATAATTTTGTTAGGCAAACACCCATCCTGTCGTATATCATGTCGCTAAACTGCTCTCATCAGCAACTTGTCGGCGATAGTGAAATGGCAGGAACCACAATGGATCCAAACTGACATTATGATGTTTAATAATTATCTTTTTGTAGGTCCTTTCATCCCGTTGGTAACATGTACTGTAACTGGTACGTAAATTTGTCGCTGGCTAACAGAACATGTCCAGTATTTTCTCGGTCAGCAAGCTACCTGTACCTCGAAGCTATCTATGAAGTCATCCACGTAGTAATGGTCGATGACAGTTTTTAAGGCACACAGATGGTGGTTTTGATGTTCCATAGCGTTGCTGGTCTTAATATTTTGATTTGCGCACAGCAAACACGAGGACCCAAATGTCATTGTTAAGTATTAACCTAGAAGTCTGGCAGTACTGGGGTTTGACAATTTCGACCATCCGGCTGATCTGCGGCCTATCACAAAATACTCGTATGGATTAGATAACCACCACTAGTTACTTAACCTAATTGTTGTCCCGAATGAATTAAATAAAAAATAATATTTTACAACAAAAAGATACACATACGTTTCTCTTATTATTCACGGTATATATAGGGTTTTCCAATAGGGACTTGACAACTTTGAATTTAATTTGTGAACGCACTCTTTCACTAATCATCAAACTGTCACTGTCAATTTATTCAGTAAACTCAACATTTTCATCATAGTAAAGACCACTAACGAGCAACGTCTGCAAATTAAAAAAAAATTCTACAGATATTTGGTGACTGCAACTTTAAGAGCGTTAACTCCAATTTTTGGTAGTAATTCTCGCCCCAGTAGACAGGCAATAACAAGTTTAGTGCAAAAATTAGGGTATACATATTCGTTGTGTGATATTGCCGTGTCAGTGAGATAATGGGTTGGTCGTAGTGTCGAAAATATCGCTGCCATTCAGACGTCTGTAGCAAATGATCCAAATCAGTCATTTCCACGGCGTTCTTAAGAATTGGGCATCGCTCAGACCACATTATGGCGTATTTTGCGTAAGGATCTTGGTTTACACCCATACAAGATCAAGCTGACTCAATAATTGAAGCCGATGGACCATTTGAAGCGACGTACGTTCTCCGATTGGGTTCTGGAGAAGATGCGCCAAAATGATGAATTTCATCGCAAAATCATATTAAGTGACAAAGCTCATTTTTGGCTCAATGGGTTCGTCAATAAGCAAAATATGCGTTATTGGCCGGGTGAAAACCCACATGTGCTTCATGAATCACCACTTCACACACAAAAAATAACTGTTTGGTGCGGTTTGCATGCCGGCGGCGTAATTGGGCCATATTTTTTCGTCGACGATAACGATCGTCATGTTACTGTGAATGGTCAGCGTGATCGCGCCATGATCACATGTGGTTTCAACAAGATGGTGCCACAAGCCACACAGCACACGCTACAATCGATTTATTGAAGAGTAAGTATGGTAATTGTGTTACTTCAAGACATGGGCCAGCCGATTGGCCGCCTCTTTCGTGCGATTTAACGCAGCTTGACTATTTTCTGTGGAGCTACGTCAAGTCATTGGTTTATGCCAACACGCCGACGACGTTGGAAGAGCTCAGAGCCAACATTGAACGCGAAATAGCGGCCGTTTCGGCCGAAATGTGTGGCCGAGTCGTTAAAAATTGGGTCCAAAGAATCGACCGGTGCAAATGTGCCCGCGGTGGCCATATGAACGAAGTCGAGTTCCATTCATAAATGTTTTGATAGTACTTCAAGCCAATAATAAAGTTTTTGAAATATCTCAAATGGCTTGCCTTTTATTTAAAAAAAAAGTTGTCAAGTCGTTATTAGAAAACCCTATACTACGGTATATATTACAAAAAGGCAACGAAGACTGGAACCGAAATACAATAAGTTCTGCGTGGAAAAAGTACTCGCAAATAAAAGAACATCTACAATTCATTTGGATTACAAGAGCATATACACACATACGTTTTTGTATTACAAAAAAAGCACAAGGTCGGTGACTTAGACATAGAATTACGAATTTTTTTTTAAATATTACAATCTTACATACATATACCCTGTATACAAATTGGTTTAAATTGATAACAAAAAAAAAAAAAAAACAAAAAAAAAAATGCTTCAGAATGACTCAGTTGAAAAAGGCAACATCCTACTTTTCGCAAATTTTGGCGCAACTTACAACCAGTCATCAAAATGTGGCTAGTGCAGGAGATTGTCGGGGACTTCAACTGGCAGCTTTCGATGAAGTAAATGAAACCTTTGAATCCTATCGTCAGAGTTGAAAACTATTTAGAAATTCGCGACTTAAAAGAAGAAACACCGGAGAACGATAAAAAACACGTGTGCGGATCTTCCTTAACTGCTTAGGCCCCAAGCTTTATTATACCTTAACTTGGCTAACCGCACCTGATGAACCAAAAACAAAAAATAATATAAAGACTTAGTTGAAATGTTGCAGAACCATGTGTTCCCAAAACCAAGTGAAGTGGTAGAGCAGCATAAGTTTACATTACGCACACAGTATGATGCATCAAAATTCAATTTTGTTTGTGAAAATTGTAAAAAGTCAACAATTGCTACACATTTAAGATCACAATTCATTAGAGGTATACGGGATAATGAAATAAGAGAGCCTGTTGCAAAGGCGCAAAGAGGTAAAGACCAGTTCAGAAGTAATGGATCAAGATCTGAAGTTGTAAAGAGAATAGAAGGGAAATGTTTTAAGTGCGGTAAAACAAACCGTAAGGCTAATGCATTAAAAGAAAAGAATTTGAAATGTAAAAACTGTGGCAAATCTGGGCATGTGCAATTAGTCTGCTTAAAGCAAAAAGTTGCTGAACAAAAATCTAGCTGAAGATATTTCAAATAATGTGGAACATTATTTTATCAATAGTTTTGGAACAAATTCCACGGAGAGAGATAAAATATTGAAGAGCTCGATGGCATTGAGTTTGGCTCGATGGCATTGAGTTTGGCTCGATGGCATTGAGTTTGGCTCGATGGCATTGAGTTTGGCTCGATGGCATTGATTGCATACATGCAATCTCAATGTATTATTTTAAAAGGCTTTGGCCGGAGAAAAGTATAAAAACTATTTCAGTAAAATTAAAAACATATACTGGTGAAATTATAAATCTAGTGGGCGTATGCATTATGAAGGTCGCCTACATTGGCCAAGAAGCTGTTGGAGATTTATACGTGTTACAGCATAAGGTAGAACCCGTAGGCCGTGAATGGATACGCAGTCTAGGAATGCAAATAAACTCAATTGAAGAAATCAAAGATGCTGATTTATCAGAAGGTTAATGCAAACAATTAATAAATGCGATTCTTGAGGAATACGTTGATATATTTACATAAGAAATTAGCAAGATTCCCAACTACAAATGCTCCATTGAATTACATGATGAGAATACAAAACCAATTTATATGAAACCTAGACCCGTTCCATACGCACTTCGAGATAAAATTGAGGTAGAGATTGAGAGGTTAGAAAAAGCGAACATCATTTCAAAAATTACTAACTGTCAATGGGGTACTCCAATAGTTCCAGTCATCAAGAAAAATGGAGATTTAAGACTATGCGCGGATTACAAATCTACCATAAAAAAAGTAATTAAAGATGAATAGTATCCTATACCTCGTATTAAATTAATATTTGCAAAATAATGGCAAATATTATTGTGTGCTAGACTTACATCAAGCGTACCTTCACATTCCTGTTGATGATGATCCAGCCAAAATACAAGCACTAAGCACAAATAAGGATGCTATAAGGTAAATCGACTAATGTTTGGTGTGAAGATTAGCCCAAATTCTTGGCAAAAATTTATGTATATGATCTTCGGTAACATAGGAAACGTTGACTGTTTCTGATGATATTCTCATACGTGGTCACACCTTTAAAAAACTAACTACCAATTTAAGAACTATTTTTCAAATTTTACGCGACAAAGATCTACATGTTAACAGAAGCAACTGTCAATTTCTTTTAAAAGCAGTCTCGTATCTAGGTCATATCATCGATGAAGATGGAATCAAACCTATGCCTGACAAAATTCAAGCTATAGTAGATTGCAAAAACCAAATGATATATCTGAACTACGTACATTTTTAGGGCTGATAAGTAACTATCAGAAATTTATTCCTGATTTATCGTCAAAACTTTTCCCATTGAATGAGCTTTCACAAAAAGATAAGCAATTCGTTTGGAGCAAAAAGTACCATAGTACATTCAACAAGTTGAAAGAGGAAATAACAAGTATATAGTAGAGACTTACCACTAGTCTTAGCCACAGACGCGTCCCCTACAGGTCTCGGTGTTATTATATCACACATACTACAAAGTGTTGAAGAAAGGCCAATAGCATTTGCCTCAAGATCGCTTACAAAATCTGGAAAAAATTATTCCTAACTGGACAAAGAAGCAGAAGAAGATTTATTGGGCCCAGAAAATTACACTTATTACAGACCACCAGCCACTTACCAGAATTTTGCACCCTAACAAGGATTTACCACCTACATATATCAGCATTACGCTTACTACATTATGCCAACTTTATGTCCGGATTCGATTATAACATCATGTAACAGAATACCAAATAGCATGCAAATGCCGATTTTCTTTCTCCTTTCCCTACGAAAAGCCTAAAATTTATAACAGCCTCGATAGCAGCTCAACTTTCCTAATGAATCACATTTCAGTTTTGCCGGTGACCAGAGATGAAATAAAAATAGAATCCTTAAAAGATTCAAAATGTATTCGGTATTATACTGCTCTACAATCAGGAACTCCCTTACCAAACGGAGAAAACGTTGCAGATTTCTTTACAGATCGGATGCGTTTTTAAAAACATAATCATGATCCCAGCAATATTGCAAAAAAGAGTACTTGAGGAATTACATACAGTACATACAGGAATGGTACGCATGAAAGCTCTAGCTAAGAGCTAACATATGTGTGGTGGAGAAATATAGACAAATATTAAACCAAATATAAAAAAAATTCAAGTACACCCATGGGAGTACTCCAGGCGGCCATGGGAGCGTTTGCATTTGGACAATGCTGGTCCATTTATGAACAAGTCATTTCTAATAGTCGTTGATGCTTTTACCAAGTGGGTGGAAGTAGTACCTCGAAATAGTACAAGTTCTTCCTCAACAATACTAGCGTTACGAGAAATATTTTCATTTCAACTTCCATTAAAAATTGTTACTGATAATGGTCCGTAGTTTCGGGCATTCCAATTCACTAATTTTTTGATTATGAACGGAATAATGCAACACTTTTCTGCTCCATACCATCTAGCGACAAATAGGCAAGCTGAGAGATTTGCCTACACTATAAAACAAGGCCTTCGAGCTATGGAAAATGAGCCTGGAAGTTTGCCCTAGAAATTATGCACATTTCTGATGCAGCAGAGAAAGTTACCAAACAGCACTACGGGAATAAGTCCATCTGAATTAATGTTTAACCGCCAAATTAAAACAAAACTAGATCTTGCAAAGATATAATCATCGAAAAAAACAGAAAACAATGACATCCTATGAAAATACAAAATTGGAGATTTAGTCCAAGTCCGTACATATACAAATAAGGCATGCAAGTGGAAATTTGGTGTTATTTGGGCGAAGGGGAAAGTCTCCACTACGAAATAATGATATATGGTCAGAAGTTCATCCGACATATCGACCAAATTCGCCGAACTGAATGCGAGCCTACCAGTGGTAGACACTAAAAGACATGTGTCATCAGACATCCGACCTTACATAGTACAAACCGCGACAAACTTACCAAACCTACTAAGTGCTCCAAAGCGTCAAGACAAACATCAACTTGAGGGTCAGGAAACCAACCATACTCTACCTAAGTGGTCCATTATCCAATGCAGGATATATCAACACGTTCCAGATCCTACCATGTCGACTCCGAATCTATTGCACTATCATGTGATCCGGGAATTTAGTTGCGAAGTTCCACTCGAAGTAAGAAAGCTCCTGCAAAGTTGCAGTATCCAAGCTTTTCTTAGCGAGGAGGAAGGTGTTGAATATTAACCTTGAAGTCTGGCAGTGCTGGGGTTTGACAGTTTCGACCATCCGGCTGATCTGCGGCCTGTCACAAAATACGCGTATGGATTAGATAACCACCATTAGTTACTTAACCTAATTCTTGTCCCGAATGAATTAAATAATAAAGAATACACATACGTTTTTCTTATTCACGGTAACATATATACTACGGTATATATTACAGTCATAACAACCATTTTGTATACATCTGGCTGCTTCGAATCATCGCCATCACGCCAAAAATTCTTTTAGCACACCTGTCCTTCGGCTGAATCAGTATTTGGTGGAAAATCTCCTTGATGTTCCCACACACGGCGACGGCTCTTTCACGAAAGTGGAATAATACCGATGGCAATGATTGATATTCTTGAGGTACTTTAATAACGTATGAGTTGAGTGATGCCCCTTTCACCTCGGCTGCGGCATCAAACATTAGGCGTAATTTCGATGGCTTATTAGGGTTCACTACTCCGAAATATGGCAAAATTCATGTTCTCGGACCAACTATGGCGGCTTCTGCTGGCTGCAGTTTACGGGCGTAGTTCTTGTTGATCTAAGATTTGATGATGGAACTATATCTTGCTTCATCTTGCATTCTATTCAAACAAGGCGTTTTATTGCCTTAATCAGTTTTCCACAGCAGTCCAGTTTGGAATCTCTCGTCGTTGACCTAAGAATGCCTCTAGCTCGAGATTCGGCTTTGCTTTCGATGGGATGTGATGGTTCTACCCCAAAGCTCTCGGCCTCAAAGTATTCCGCAACCAGGTTGTGCAATGAATCATTGCTCTATGCACAGGTGATAAAGCATGACGGCGTAGTTGAAGCAATATTTGTAGTTGGGCCGAACACTACCCAGAATGGACCATTTCTGTTGATCATCGTGAAATTATTTGGCATTCCCAAGTGGCAGTGATCTAGGCCAATCAACAGCTTGAACACGGCGTTGGAATATGGCTGAAATTTTAATCTTCCATGGTTGCTGTTGTGGCTACGAAGTTCACTTTCACACGAACTCTGAACAGGTAAGTTGAGATTGGATACCCCATAAACATCTCGCAGCATATGCTTCTTCTTTTTACCAGCTCCACTGACGTAAACATCGATTACCACAGTCGACTGTTGAGCCTGTCTTCCTCCAACCTATTGCATATGGGTTACCAAATCGACGTCCAACATTGTTATTGACGATCTCTTATTTTGGGGGTGGCCGTGGTGCAGTGGTATATGCATAGAGTCCTCAAGCAGAGGGTCGCGGGTTTGAATCCCGTACAACTAGCATGTACTAAGACCCACTGGTTGTTGATGCACTGGCTCATCCCGTCCAGTTTGACAACCAACTCTGGGAAAAATATCGAAACCAAACACACCTGAGTTTCAAACTTACTACACCACCCGCCCACGCTTTAAAGGAAAGCCAGTAAAAGGGTATTCATAACCCCTTGTTGCACGCGCGGTATTAAAAAAAAAAAAAAGTAGGGCATACGTGTTGAGTTTTATTTGAACCATAAAGCGTGACTGGCAACACACGAAATAATAGACTGTTGTTCTTTACACCATTCCTGCATAGCCAGAAATGAGCTACTTGAGGTACTTACAACTGCTTCTTCGGCTAATTTACCTCTGGTTTGCTTTAGCTGTGGGACGAAAAGCGTGATTGGTGCTTCATGGAGTAGCTCGTGATTTCGTTTCTGGCACTCATTTATAGAGCAAGTGCACTTGCTACGACAATCGCGTGTTGCATGCTCGGGTTTCAGACATGTGAAACAAATTTGGTCATGTTTTACTTTTAACCACCTGTCAGATACTGCTAAATCAATGAATCGCTTACATTCTCTGACTTTGTGTTACTTTGGCATATAGAACATTTTGGCATAGTAGGACGGCGCTTCCCTGCGGTATGTCGGATATGGTTGCCCTTGTGTGGCATACCTACCCACTCTAACCTCCTTGACATTGGAAGTTTCGAGACATATTCCTCCAATAGTTTTGAGTTTGACATATGCTGTTGGCCATTCACTGCTTGGAGAAACACGGCACGATTTTTCACTTTAGTTGCAAATTAGACGTTTTCACTGATTGGCGCAATTTTACGTACCTGGTTCTATCTGGTTTAATTTGCTGCATATCAGCTGCTCTGGATGCTCGAACTGAAAACGAAGCTGGTCAATAATGTTATCCACATTCTCAGGGTGGATTAGGAGAGACTTAACTGTCTCTCTCGCTTCGACTGTTAGGATGTCTCCACCGATGGTTGTTTTCCAGCGTAATTTTAATTGTATTCAGCTATTGATTGAATGAATGTGGTAAAGAAAATTGGCCAATCCATGATGAACATGCTGAGTTCGTGGTGCTTTGCTGAAGAATGGCGTTGTAAATCGAAGACGGCGCATGTACATAAGTTCTATTTGACTAGCGAGCAAAACCTGTGTCTCCTACACTCGCATTTCAGTAGCCATTACTTGCTGGCGGTATGGTAGTGTATATGGATGGCATACTCATTGTTGGTTGCATATATATGCAGGTCAATTTGTGAACCTGGGTTTCACCGCCTCTCAACCTTTCTTGTATGGTTTTTACCTGAATTTCCAGCGAGACGATTTGATTTTGCATCGTTAGCAGAATGCCCTTGGTTTGTGCTATAGCGACAGTGGAAGCATTCATGTGTGATTGTGCTCTGATGTCAGATTCTAGCGATCGTGGAGTCAACCCTCGTGGAAATCGTAACTAATGTTGTCGCTGTTATTCATTACACCTACTTGGGTTTCAATGGTGGTAACCAAGTCCAATTTTTCGAGATTTTCCTTTTCCATGTGCATTGTTGCTGCGGAGATGCTATCATAACCTTTTTCTTAAAAAACGCAAAATTCTTCGTGGTGGCGGCAGCGTACGTTGCATTCGGAGATTGATAGCTGGCCTATTCCTGGATATGACCTATAGTTTTTCTGCGGCCGCAGTATGTGCATCCAATTCGGCGGCAATTGCAACTATTTGCAGTAAATATAAAACTGCGAAGTAAAGAACTGTAGCTGTCGGTATCTCGAAGGGTAGCGATATCCAACTCCAAATAAAACTCGAGCTCTGAACTTTTTGAACACTTTGCAAGTTACTAATGTTTATTTCTATGTACAAATTGTACAATTGTGTACAATTTTTTTAAAAACAATTATTACGTTTTTCTTTACGACGGAATGGAGACCACGACCTCTTGGTACACAGACATTTTTTTAAAAGTCAGGCCAAACCAAAAACCCGCAATACCAAAAATAACAACTTCGTTAAATGACGGTCATCACTTTTTTCCCTTCTAAATATTTAATGCAATCTTCAATTAAAGGAAGTGGATGGGGATCCCTAACTGTATGTTTATTTAAGTCGCAAAAATCAACAAACATACGTGTTTTACCCGATTTCTTCCTCACCAACACAATGGGTGAAGCGTACGGAGAACGGCTTAGTTGAATAATACCCTTGTGACAATTTCGTTCACCAATGTTTTTTCTGAAAAAGATAGTAGAAAGGTGTGTCAGTCGTAAGTTTAATACTTATCTCAAAATCTAAAGTTCGCATTTCAATCATTACTAAAATTTATGTAGTTTTATCCGTGGTAACCAAATTCAGATTTGAGCAAATGTCTATTTTATCATTTAGCTGCGGTTCAATCTGAAATACTATTTTGACTAAAATTACAAATGATTGCTTTATCAATTTTGGTTAACTTACTTCCACAACAGTCTATTACTAGGTGGAGTGAAAAGTAACCTCCTTGACCGCCAGAATGCGTTGCTACTGCAAAAATAATGTCTTTAGTTTTGTTTTGACAGCTGATTGTTGTTGACGTATTTGGCATCATGTTAAGTATGGACAAAAACAATTTTCTTTCTCTCATAAAACATTATTTTTTGAGAGGCAAAACGGCGAAGGAAACAAAAGAAAAGTTGGATAAATATTATGGGGCTAATGCTCCGTCAGATTACACCATAAAATATTGGTTTCGAGAGTTTCGTGGTGGCCGCAACTCCACTACCGATCAAGTCCGCAGCAGCAGGCCCTCCGATGTGATACAGAGGACAATGTCAAAAAAATACATGAAATGGTGAAGGTGCGCGAGCTAGCAGATACCACAAAGATTAGTACTGAGCGCACACGCCATATTTTGGGCAATATTCTGCATATGAAAAAGTTATCCTGCCGCTGGGTGCCGTGCATACTCACTCCTTCGAAATAGTGTTTGGATTTGCTGATGCGGAATCGGGCAGACTTTTGGCGTTGATTCGTAACTGTTGGACACCAGAGAACAGAATGAGTGGGCTGAAGCCGGCACGAGTGCTCTGAAGCGGCCGCGGGAAGGTCGATGGATCGGAAGGGTTATGGCGTCGGTTTTCTTTGATTGTTATTACTGAGCATTATTGAAGCGATTGAAGGCCGAAATGACTTACGGCTCATCAATAAAAAATTCAGCTCACGCGAGAAAATCATAGACGCCACGGAGGAGTATTTTGCAGACCTTCCGGAAAATTACTTTTCGGACTGGATCAAGAAGTTGGAGAAGTCCGTGCCGTTTCTAAGAGAGGCCACCACTTGAATTAAATCGATACAATTTTCAGTTAGTACCAATCTTCAAAAGATACGTGTATAAATTTGACAGCTGTCGGACGATTAGTTCTCGAGATATAGCGTTGTGAGTGAAGCAACTTTTGTTATTGTGAAAAAAATGGATTCAAAGCAATTTCGTGTGTTGATTTATCATTGCTTTTTGATGGAAAAAAATGCAGCCGATGCAAAGAAATGGCTTGCACCAGCCGAACGAACCATTCGCAAGTGTATTGAAAAATTTAAAAGTGGTCATATAAGCACCGAAGATGATGCACGCAGTGGACGTCCAAAGGAGGCTGTTTCAGATGAAAACATCAAAAAAGTCCACAAAATGATTACGAATGACCGTAAAGTGAAGTTGATCGAGATAGCTGAGGCTCTGAAGATATCAAAAGAGCGTGTTGGATATATCATACACAAATATTTGGACATGCGAAAGCTCTATTTAAAGAGGGTGCCGCGTTTGCTCACAGTCGACCAAAAACAACAACGTGTTGATGATTCAGAGGAGTGTTTAAAGCTGTTAAACGGCAATAAAGCCGAATTTTTGCGTCGGTATGTGACAATGGATGAAACTTGGCTCCATAACTTCACACCAGAGTCAAGTCGGCAGTCAGCTGAGTGGCGAGCAGGTGACGAACCTCGTCCAAAGCGACCAAAACTTAACAGTCGGCTGGCAAGGTTATGGCATCCGTATTTTGGGATACACATGGAATAATGTGAAAAAAAATTTTTTTACACACCTTTTCATTCTGGCTAGCTCTTTTTCCTGTTTAGCATCGACGGTATCCTCAGCGCGGACATTATTTGATGTGTTGACACAATCAGAGGCACTTGTTTCTTGCACAGAAAGAAAATTCGCACTAACGGAAGCAGCAGACAATTTCTCGGAAATCTCAGAAGGAACAGCATACGTTTTGCGGACAGCAGAATCAGAAGCCAAATCACCTGGCTTTCATCCGAAATCTCACTACAAACGTTAATTCAGCGGGTGTGGTACCGCTGACAATCTGATCATGGAGCGATCGCAATTGCGAAATAAATGCCGAATTTGGAATGTCAATGCCGGCAGCCAGCAAAGTTTAAACGAGTTGGCTTTTTAATAGCGATTTACTCATGGCGTCGGTTGTTTTGTTATACGCGATTATCTCGAAAGAAATGGGTCACCAACACTACTTTTACAATTTATTTTATGTGCAATCCCACACCTGACGTTGTAATTTCTTAATTTTCATTGTTGAATCCTTTCTAAAAACAATTATTACGTTTACGTTCTTTACGACGGAATGAAAACCAAACCAAACCAAACCAAAAACCCGCAATAGCAAAAATGACATCTTCGTTGAATGAAGAACAGTCCTGCGATGCTTAAGGGTTTATTGTATAATTACAATATAAAGGTTATATTTAGCGAGAGGTCGTTTTTTCCTTACAAACATAAATATTATATAATACAAAATGGAGATTAGTTTGCAATTTGCAAATACCAAATATAATTCTTACTGCAGTTTTACTCCCTTTTTTTTTCTGTCAGTATTACAAATTACAAATGCACCAAATTCAAGAACAGCCATAAGGGAAAACAGATAAATGTGAAAACATATATAGGGGAAGAGTAAGGCTGCGTTCACATTAAGTTAGCTTAAACTGGTCGTTCTGCAACACTAATCTATCTTTAGATGGTCTATATATATTTCATTTTGTTTCTCTTTACATCCCCTTTTCCCTCAAAAAGCATCATTCACTTCCTGATTCTGGTATAGAGAAGACATCGCTCTTAACGTAACAAAATAAACATGAGTGGTTTTTCTTCGCACCAATTCTTGTTTTTACTACACTTACTACCTTAGAACTTACCTTCAGCTCATCAAGCTCTATAACTGCCCCTGCCAGCACTTTCTCGACACAACACCGACCAAACTTATCAACTATCCTAAAGGGCCAACCATAATAGATTTTGGTGAACTTAAGCCAGCTTAGTGAAATGTCTCATTATATATAAATAGTAATAAATGACTGAAATGAGATTTTACTCAGTTTCGTCAAGTTTTATTAACTTTAGTTGGCTTAAGCAAAATCTCTGCTAAATGGGACATAAGTACGAAAATTTGACAGCTGACACAAAGGAAATTCTTTTTGTGAGGATACTTATCCCTCTTATTACAAAATGTAATAGTTTTGCAAATTTTAATTTTCTGAACTTATTTTCCATTCAATTTTTTCCTGCTATGAAACCTTGGAATTGATTTTGGAATTGGAATTGGAAAACAATTTAACATATTATTAATTTTGCTCAAGTACATTATGAGTAACTTAAACTTTTGACAAAGATTAAGTGGGCTTTTCGTTTGGTTCTGACATAATGTGAATTCCACTGAAGTCTACTATGGTTAGGTCTTAAGTCTTTCCATTAATTCGTCAATTAAAAAAAAAAAAAAACTGACGGAACCCTCCCAACAACCTTTTCAACATTCGTTAGTATATCATTTACTAACCCGCAGGGGGTACAAGACACAATTTCCTTTTATTTCCCAATATATTTTTTTGTGTGTTAATTTTATAACATTTTTGAGGTGTTTCCCCGCAGCTTTTTTCAATTATCAATTGATCATTTAAAATAAGTTTGTTAAGATAATGTAAATTTCGAGTAAGACAGGTATCAATAACCAAATCTCTGTAAATTGCGCAATAGTAGTTTTAAAAATGTATAATTTTGCTGAATTAAAAGATATCTATCTATCTAAAAATTTTATAATATGTTTTGCCATTTGTCATTTTTGTTAGATAAACGTGCGCATGTAAAGCATTGTTTTAAAACGAAAACAACAGTTGTAGTTAATGCTCATACTAAATACTCTTTTTATTTATGATTCACCTGTATTGACCACTTTTCCCTTTTTCTATGAGTAGTTCATACCAATTTTTTATTTATTTATTTATTTTTTTGTGGTGGCGATGGGTGTCACGCCACCTACCTGGGTTCGTATTCCGGTAAGGGCACAACAGCAAATCTTTCAAAAATTGTCATCACCCTTTCGGCGGGCAATGGCAAACCTCCGAAAATCAAATTCTGCCTATGAAGAAGCTTCTGAGAGCCGTTCGGAATTGGCAATAAACAGTTTCACAAAGTGAGAAATTCAAATGAGTGCTAGAAGCTAGGCCTTGGCCCACATCGGGCTGTCGCGCCATTTATTTATTTATTTTTTAGTTCATATCAATTTCAATTACGCCTTCAAATACGTCATAAAAAATTGACAAATAAATACAGTGGTAGGATAACTGCGCAAGGCGTTGTCTTATACATATTTTTTCATTCATATTTATCTACTTCACATACGCATGCTTTGTATTCGAGTCTCGAAGAAATGACAATCAGCTGTTGACCGCCGGTATATTAAATCCTAAAAATTTTTTACTTTATACAATGTTTAATGACTTTCTTTCTTCAGTTTTAATGAATAAATAGAAGTGCTTAAATGAAGTAAAATGGGGTTTCCTTCTAATGCAACACTTGCGAAAATAGCTGTCTATGGGGCTGTTGGCTCCATATCTGCTGTCATGTACATGCGATACAAAATCCAGGAACGAATACGAAGCACTGAGTACTTTAAATCTGCTCTTCAGACTATCAGACAACACCGAGGTATGTAAATGGGTAATTTTCAATCAAATAAATGAGAACAAATGAGAACAATGGGTTTTTGGCAGGCGCTGTAAGCCTCCTTGGTGAACCAATAAAAGATATTGGGTTTGATTTAGCTGATGAAAAGAAGAACTTCTGCGATGGACAGACAGCACACTTTGAGGTGTCTATTAAGGGTTCCAAGGATAAAGGTAGTTTTTACTTAAAAACGTATATTTATACTCGAATACTAAAGAAAAGCGTTATTATAGGTACAATGTTTTTTTGGGCTACAAGGTCTGACGAACTGGGATGGGTTTTAAACCGTCTAGACTTGGAAGTTAAATCACAACCAGAAAAACGGTTTTTAATCAAAAAGGCAGAAAGCTAATTTGTTATGGTCTTTTACATGAAGAACAAAAAAATGTTAGAGCAACAAAAATTGGGGTATCTTTTATTATTATTATTTTTTTTTTTTTTTTGTATTACATTAAAATTGTTAATATTTATAAAAATCTGGAAAAAAGAACCAAAATGTTTGCAATATAATACGAAATCGTTACTATTTAACAACGGGATACAATTTTCTTAAATGTCTATTTACACATAGTAGTTTTATTTATTTGTTTTCAATCTCTGTCTCCCTTTTGTTAACAGATCAATTTTACGTTCATTTCATATTACTCCGATTTGATTCAATGACAACTTGTCTAATAGATACATATAAATATTCAAAAAAAACTATCTCTTTTAATATTAACAAATTGACGACTTTATTTACTAGGTCATGTTTGCTTTACTATTGTTTTCTGTAACTTTAATTTTAAATTGTATTTAAAATTTTATTCATGCTTTTTTGCAAAAAAGAAACGAAGAAAAATTTTGGACGCAATTCGAACAACATGGGCCAATGGCATTGCAAAAATTTTATTTTATAACAAAACAAAAGTAAAATGCCACTATTTTAATTAAATGTAAATAAATTTTCTTTTATTTTCATTTTATTTGATTAATTTGTGGTATGAAGAATTGCTTTATTATCTACTGATAAAAATATATGTATTTATAAAAAATTTATATAGTTTATTTTATAAACGAATTCAAATATAAAAAATAACATTACCAATGGATAATCAAACATAATCGTTGTGAAAAATGTAAAATAATTGAATACAGACGAAACCCAAACACACATACATGTCATTATTTAGTTTCTTGCATAAGTAATACAACTTTTTTGTTTTATTTAATGGCATCCGCATGAGTTGTGGCTTTTACTTGGCTCAGCTAAAATTCCAGTAATTGCTTAACGAAATTATAAGTTCGATAACTATCCTTATTTTTTTGTTTATTTAAATAAAAAGAAAAATTGCGTTTTATCTCTTATTGCGTTTTCAGTTCTTTACCGATGCTATACGAAACGATTTTGGTCCAATCTATTTTAGTTCTTGTGATTGGCAGTTGCCTACGCATTGCCTTAAATGTTGTGTCTGACATTGTCTGGTAGTTTTCAGATATAGCCAGTTGATACTCATTTTCAGCTTCTTCAATTAGTCGAATAATTTCTCTGGCGGTTTGTTGTTCATTAGTTACTACGAGAGCATCTCGGCACTCTTTCGACGAAACTAATTGTACATTACCGTCTTCGTAGTAATGAACCTACAAAAAATTTAATTGTTGGTTTATTACTATACTCTGTTGAAAGTTGTGGCTTTTTTTGGTTATAATGTACCTGCACTTTTAAGACACCTTTAAGTTCTGCACTACCACTGCCTGGCTGAAAACTGACATGCCACTGGGACCGCCATCGACCATTCCAATAATTTTTCGGCTGAAATTGGTGATCTTCAATACAGATGGTTAATGTAATTTGACTACCCTGTGATTTTCCAAAAACTGAGCAGACCTTAAAGCAGAAATTAAATTATGTAGTATGGATGAGAAATTGTTTTTAGCTGATTCTGTACATACTCCATGTCTGTAATGATTTGAAGTATACGCAATAGCTTCGATGTCTAATGCGGAACGCCAAGGTTCAGTAGTAACATCACTTTCTAAATTTTGATAATCAGTGGCTTCTTTTCGCAAGTGGTCATATTTAAACGATTGTTTCGTGCGAGGATCGTAAAAGCGTCCGCTTCCTAATAAAAATACAATTAATTGAAATCGCTTTATAATATAAAATTACATAGGACTAACATATTTTTACTAACCAAATGAAAAAAAAAAAAATAAATATATATATATATATATATAAACATATCCATGCATATACAACACATGTAACCTCGTAACCTTTACCGATCTTTCATATTTATAAAAATTTAACGCTCATATTCGAAATTAATTTTTCTTAAGTCAATTATAAACCGGACACATCACTCTGTTATCAACACTATCCTATCTATCCAGGCTTAATCTATGAAAACAATCTTTCTCAGAATCTACATGTTGGAAAAAATTTTCAAATTTTCAACCGTTGTAAAGTACATAGTATCATCTCGTATTCTGAGTAAGGTGCATCTAGAAGCGATGTTTAAAGAAAACTTCGTTAACAACTCCATAGTTTTTCTGCTGTGTAGAATAGTCTGTTTTTGTAATGACAAAAGCACCATTGGCACTGCCAACGCAACATCTATGTTTATGTTTACTAAAATAGATATCAATCCAGCCATATTCCAAAGTATCTGGCTACATCTCGACAATGAAGTAGTTGCCCACAATTCCTTCTGGTATTCGTAGTGGACAAGATTCCGAATTCTGAAAGTTGATCTTCCTTCAACTTTCAGTCATCGCAATATCACTTAATCTCATCGAAGTCACGCTGCAAGAAAATATTAATGAAATTATTAATGACCACAAACAGTGAGCCTTGCGTTTTCAAATCGACATTTCTATATGTGATTTCAAAGGTACGAATTCTGCAAAAGGACCCGACTTTCTACGTCGTCGTTCGGCTCAATATCATTCGCCTTGTACACTCCCTGGAAAATCGCTCTTATGGTCTAATCGTCTCTTGTAGATTATCGATCACAAAGAAATTTTGATCATCCACAGTTCTGCAAATATGCCTTCTGTTAATACTAATTTTTCGTCGTTTGTTGTACAAGCGATCTTTAAACAGGACCCAAGTTATTCTATTTTATTAATATTCCTGACTTCCGGGTTATGCCTGTCAGTAAACTGCCTATACAAGTACATGGTCTATAATGTGGGAATATAAAAACAGAAAAAAAATAATGCTCTTTAAAAAAACACCCCTAATATATATATGACAAATTGCGATTAATATTTGAACAGACAAAAGCTTTATTTCACTCTCTTGAACCATATTTGACAGTTTCAGCATTGCTTTATAATTTATATATATTTCATCAAAGCCTTTTATGGTGTCCAACATCACGTCCTTTTTAGAAACCGTTAAATTGTGGACATTAACTAGCTTTGCAGTTATTTAACTATTCGTGAACAACAGGTTAAAAATTCTAAGATTTCATGATGGAAAACAACTCCCTTCCTGTTCGCCAACTCTGGCGGTTTTTCTAACACTGCTTGCTTCAAAATATCGAACTGAGAGCACTGTCTGATTGTGTGGAAGCAACTGAAGTAAAGAATACCTTGCAAGTCCCACCAAATGCTTAACATGATCTTTTTGGGATGGAAATCTTGTTTATTGACCGAATGCGCTATTTCACCAGGAGCACACCATGACCTTTTACACCGAATGTTGTTGTAAAACATCGTCTCCCGTAACCACTGTTTTCAAGTAAAAATTTCATAAAGGCATACACTGAGATTTTCTGAAATGATAACACTACTGCCAAGAAAAAAACTAACGAGGACAGTATTAAGAGGACAGTTATACTTATATAATGAAATGAATCGCTTTTTCTACGAACACAAGTGTTGCTTTTTATAAAATTCGGCAAATTTTCATGTTCCTCATACATGAACTTTTTTTTTAAATGAACGAAATATTACACTTATTAAGAGCTATTATATAAAAATAATAGATTGTAGTTTACTTTTCACGATTGTATCGCTAACTACATAATGGGGCATTCCGCCTCCTCAAACCTACAGCTGTTACACCCGTCTCACTATAAATGCTCATCAGTTTACCCTCAAACCCACATGATTCGCTCCTAAGCGGTACAATTGACTCATGGAATGTCCTACCAATACCAATACCAATGCACATCGGTATCTCCCTTTTTTTCCACCCTAAAGTCCCTTCGGATGCGTTGTGTGCAAACATATATAGAGTACCAAAATCCATCAAGCGTGCGTCAATTATAACATAAAAATCCCAGCAGGACTTACACTTGCAGTCATAAAAACCGCACCATATCAAAATCATTGAAAAATTGATAATAACTCCGATAGTAATTTTTATAATGAATTGAAATTTTTGTTGAGTACTCCGCAGTAGTTTATAAGTATTTCTATCTACAATAATTTCCATCTGTTTATTGAATGTTTGAAAAAAGATATCAACAAAGAAAGAAAAAACAGTTAATTTTCTTATTTTTTTAAAATATTTGAATACAGTCATTGGTTAACAAAATCAAACGATACATTTTTTATGTATGTGTATACAAGGTGTTTAGATATGCCACTTTTACCAAAAAATTATCAATACCGAGTTGCTCCTCCTTTGGCGGTTATAACCGCTTTTATTTTAGAAGGCATCGTGTTTACTAGAAGTTCAGTAATATCCCTTCAGTATTCCATACATGTTCCAGAACTTCATTTATCTTTTTTTTACTCTCTGGTTTATGTTCAGCCACCTTACGTTTCATTACATGCCACAAGTGTCTAGTCTGGTAATTCCGAGGTCATCAGACGTTGTCTTGAACTGAAAATTATTGAAAGACTCTAGTTACTTGTCTGTTTATTATTTATAAAGTAGACGTCTAGAAGTTGATTTATAACACTTTACTTACGATTTGGAGCGGTGGCAAGGTGTAGAATCATCTTGCAAAATGCACTTGTCAGTATACGAATGATGCTGTTCAATTGCTCAAAACTCCCTTATTACTTCTCCATACTTTTGAGCGTTTATAGTTCCATTAATAAAGTGCAAAGGGCCCAAAACGTAAAAAGAAAAACATCCCTAAACCATCTGGCTTTGAGGAAACTTCACTGTTTTGACTATGCACTCGTCCTTGAACTTATCACCTGCTGACCGTCGTACGTATGGCAAATTTTCGGGACACAACAAATTGAATTTACTTTCATCGGACCATATCACACATCGCCAATCATCCTGCGTCCAATCTTCGTACTTTTTTGCCCACGTCAAGAGAGTTTTTTTCATTTTTGTGGTTGTCTTCCATATAAACCTATCTCCCGTAGCCGTTGGCGTATGGTTTCGGCGCTTAGATCAACTTGATGAAATTCACTTAGCTCTGCTCTTATACGGATAGCACTTTTAAAGCGATCTTTCATGCTAATTCGTTGTAATACATTGTCCGTCTACTGGGTTGTTTTACGTTTTCGTCCCGAGCCTTTTTTCCTTTCCAATGGATCCAAATTTTCTTTTTTCTTCATCAGTCGTACGATAGTTGAATGACAGCATCCTATTTTAACCGCAATCTCACGATAGCCAAGTTCTTCTGCGACTAAAGTCAATATTTGAACTTTTTCGTCCCGAGTCAGTTGATGATATTTACCAGACATTTCACTTTTTTTTACTTGTCACCGTCACAACTCAATTCAAACTGAATTTTTTTTTGCACTGAATACGAGGCCGAACTCCGCTATGGGGAATACACTTCATTAGTATAGGAAAAACCCTTACGATCTGATGTAATTAGGCATTTTTTGAGAACTCATTAGGTGGTGCGGTTTTTATGACCGCAAGTGTACATCTGGAAAATTCTTCATTCAAGCATGCACTCCATCATATACACCCTGCCTGACTCGAACTGCAAAAAACTTCATACTGCTATAATTTCCAAACCGTTCACGACAGTGAGCTCAAATTTTGACACATTGTTTATTACTTACAAGCCTTTTAAACGATTTGCGTCTCAATTGTGTTGAAAAATTTTTATCCGCGATGGAATTCACATGTGATAGTGTGATTGCTTTTTATTTGGCTGGAAAACCCCAAGTAGTTATCGTTAGGGCCCTCCAGCACCTCAACGTGAATAGATCATTTGTGTCTCGAACCAGTTACCGTGATACTGGTAGCGTTGCAAAACGCCATGGAGGTGGTCATAAAAAAACAGCAACATCGGCAGAAATGGTTCGTAAAGTGAAGGCTCGAATTGAGCGAAATCCGCGTCGAAGTGGAAGAAAAATGGCTCGTGAGCTCAACATATCGTTGGAACGGATGCAACACATAATGAAAAATGAGCTTTATCTCAACCATTGAAGTTCCAAAAAGCACACGATCTAACACCGCAACAGAAAAAAAAGTTAGAGTCGAAAGAGCGAAGGAGTTACTACGCTTGCACGAAAGTGGTGAGTTGCCGAATTTGGTTTTTTCCGATGAGTCGCCATTTGTTATCTAGCAATATGTCAACAAAGGAAATGACCAAGTTTACTTGCCAGAGAGCTCCTTCGAAAATTTACACCCTCGACGGCCACCAGAAAGCAGGCAGCACCGATGGAGATGGGCGCTATAACCGCCTATGGTCGCTCTCCGCTCGTATTTATGGACCGTGGCGTCAAAATTAATGCGATCGTATAAAGTGAAACTGTCTTAGAGGCAGTATTGAAGCCTTGGGCAATCAATCATTTCGGTCGGAGAGCATTTTAAAAAGTTGCAGTTCGAGTCAGGCAGGGTGTAAATACTAGTACAATATAATGGGGACTTAGAGAAGCGTTTGGAGTTTTGCAATTACATTCTGAAAAGACTCTTTGTGGAATGATACTTTATTGACCGAATTCTATAAATGGATGAATTTCAATAATTATTACTGTAATTGGATTTGTTGTTGTATTATAGGCAACCATTCATCTTCCGCGATTTTAGTTGCCTAAAAACAGAATGTCGCTGCCACATACTTGGTATCATGTTTACATAGTTATATCCATATATATGGATATATATGTTACATAAAAAATCAGTGCGATATTAATAATTACTTTAGGGTATTTCTGATTGTAATATTCCTATAATAATAATATGAATACCGCAAACGATTTCTAATAAATTCAAAAATTAGATCATAAAAGTGTGTTCTACGATCTACTGAACGAGCTTTTGATTTCTATAACCGCTTTTTAAATGAAATGAAATTAGTCTCAAATTACATAATGTTAAATCAATGTAATGCACGTAATGATTTGTATTTTTTTAGTGCATCTATTGTAGATAATCGTAGATTTAAAACTAATTTTAAACCTGAACTACGGTCCCTATCGAACGAAAATCGACAATCAAAAATCGAAACCAAAATCAATAATATAGTATTGAATTGAATTGTGAACGACCTATCAGAATGCGAAATTTAATTATTTTTATTTCTAAGTTTTCAAAGTCAATTTTAAAACGTAAATTCGAAAATGGTTTAAGAAGGCTGAATACTGCTCACCCCTAATGTGTAAAGTTACAAAAAACGGTGCCACATTCCATTTGTCAGCTCTTTAGAAAACTACATTTCAACTAGTACGCATTCATAGTGAGTAAAATCTTTACTGATTAAAATTAGGATATCAATTCACAAACCCAATGATTATGATATACATTTCTTTACTGATAAAATCACAGCGTGAGTGTTAACTTCAGTCCTGTTTTGCAAAGCAGATGGCAAACAACTTTAATACGGGCTATCATTGGAAACTTAATTTTCACCTTTTCAGTTACAAACAGTTTATCGCTCGAAGTCTATCAAAACACTGACCAATTATACATATTGGGACACGAACACTTTTTCATAAGAGGTAGTACGAAATTCATAACTGGGCCAATAATGATTAAATGTATCTCACCTAAAAACGAAACTAAAGTCTACGTCGTTGCGTTTGATGTTACAAATGCATTTCATGGATCCGAATCATGGAATCTGGCTTTTTTTTTAACATCATTATAATATCAAATAATTTTAAGTCAATTCTGCTATCTTTCAAATCATAATTTTAGTTTATTTTTCTTTAATTACACATTCACACATATGTCTATATGCATATATGAACATGTATATATTTTCGATACATATATGTATTTATAAATTCGATATCACTACATTTTTCCAGATTTGTGTTATACCTATAACACGTTAACATTTATTATGACGAGAATATATGCTGAGTATCAAAATCAATTATTGAATACCTCAGAAGTTCAGCAGTGTCTTTTCTGAATGAGCCGATAGGTGTTTAACTTCATTAACTTATCCTTATTAGATGATAAGTGGTACGATATTTTATAAGATTATCTATACAAATGATAAAAGTTATATGCACCAACTACATATGTTTAAAACTTATGCTCGTACGTGTACGTATATATAGTAGCTTGTGTTCCAAGTTGTAAATCAGAAAAACAAATTAAATTAAATGAAGTCTAATATTATGCATAGGGTCAGTGTGAGTAATGTCTATCAAATAAACTAA
Organism: Volucella inanis; assembly: GCA_907269105.1. Classification (NCBI taxonomy): domain Eukaryota; kingdom Metazoa; phylum Arthropoda; class Insecta; order Diptera; family Syrphidae; genus Volucella; species Volucella inanis. The sequence goes on from OU026155.1 coordinate 62,539,835, forward strand.
GTTCAATTGATACTAATTTGAAAGCGGTTTTCAAGTCAAACTTGAGTGTTTTGCAATTATATAAGCATAAAAGTGTAAAGTGTGTAATGTGTTAATCCATTCAAGTCTTATAAATGACAACCATTACCATAAAAAAAGCTCTTTCAAAATGTACACATCTTACCTAAATCATTATATTCCGAAATAACAGCATTATGTTCACTTCCTTCAATCCTCACCGGGGTTAACTGATCTTTATTATACTGGGCAAAAGCTGAGCTAGCCCCTTCTTTGAGCAATCCATCGTTCTTGAGCAACTCGCGGACATCATTGAACACTTCATTAAATTCTCCAGGCGGTGCATGAAGTATAAAATCCGATACGATTCTCACTTTTTCGGCATCACTAATATTCGTTTGTTCCATAATGTATCTTTTGATGTGAAAAGTAAAAACGAGCGGAAAAGCTATTTAAAAACAAATTAAGCGTTTAAATAAATTTTATATCAAGAAAACAAATTAATATGTATATTATTCTTTTTAGGTGACGATACTTAATACTACAATTGTACTAGAATACATAAATATGATTCATTCTGTACTTTCAGTAAACATAAGTGCAGAATGAATCGAGCAAAAAAAAAAAGTAAAACTTGACAGATAAGAAGTGAACATGTTAGGGCCAACCAACACCCTCTAATTAAAAGCATCAAATTCAGCGATAATAAATATAATTAGTTGCTGAAGATAATGAAAAAAATACACTGCTAAAAAAATTACTTATGTGTAAAAACTTATATTATTACTCGTGGAAGAAGGAAAAACTACAAGAGCGGCTGTCAATGTCAGTCCACTCAGTACAAACTATAAATCCTACAAGATTTGGTAATCTTTGTAGTAGATTTATAAAAAGTTAAAAAATTTTCAAGCGGCAATGTTGGTTCCATTGATATGTTTTCTATAGGGTGTCGACAAAACTTTCGAATGATTAAGTATTCTCGTAAAGGTCCAATTATAAGATTATAAGATTAAGAGGTTAAGCTTAATGAAGTGGCGCATTACAGGTAAATATATTTCTACGATCATAATTTGCGTAAATTTCACAACAGAGGATTTTTTCAATTTCATTTATTTTTATGAGGATACTTATCACTTCCATTGCATAATGTAATAATTTTGCCATTTTTATTTTTCTCAAATTATTCTCCATCAAGCTATGAAACAAATCCGAATGTAAACAATTGGACAGATTGTTAAGTTTGCTCAAGTATAGGAAACTTAAACGCTTGACAGAAATTAAGTGGGCTTTGACATAAGATAAATGCCATTGAAGTCTATTATGGTCAGGTCTTAAGAAATTTGGGAATCACAAATGTGCACTTGGATTTGATAATGCAAAATATAATTATTGCTAAATCTATTTATTAGCAAATCTATTGACTCACCTGTTAATCCTAATCGAACTATAATTCTATTGGGACCAAGTTGTTCAAATTCTCGTGTGATAAGGTCCCATACCTATTTTCTAATCTTAAATTAAAATTTTAATCAAATAAGCAATGTTCTTTCCAATAATAATGTTTGCTAAAGAAATAAATTTCCTTCTCTCAAAAAAAAAAAGAAAAAACACTGCATTTGTTCTGCAAACAGCAATCAGTTGGTTAGCTGTCAGTTTTTCCTACGAAATGCGATCTCGGTCGCACTTAATGTATGAAAGAAAAAGCTAATGAAGACTGGAGAAAACTGAGCAATCTGGCATTACGGTTGCAGGATACAAATCGCTTGTACTAGCACATTTACATACGTACTCGTACGGATCGTTTCGCTTGCCATGGTCTGTCATGTTAGTTTTGTCATTTTTTCGTTCCGGAGTACAAAAGAAGGTTTCTGTCCGGCCAATCAAATACGCCATAGATCACGGAAATTTTCATGCAATAAAGTTATTGTTGCATTACCTATGTGGCATATGCCACCTTCTTAGAACCACATATCCTTCACACCTATATCATCCAATCTGGGACACAAAAAGTTAATTACATACTACACAGTAACACCATTACCGGCAAGCTTTGGGATAAGCAGTGACTCTTTAAGAATGTATCGATTGATCGGCAATCTCTCTTGTGTTTTCATGGCCCAAATGTGACTTTGAAAAATCTATTATATAGTACATCATACTCTTGCATCCAATCGGCGAATGTACGGCCCTGAGATTGGTCTGGGGGATTCAAGTTAACTGAATTCTGTAAGCGTGCATAATGTAATTCGATGTAATGTGGTACTTGAGAGATCGATGAGCATGATCTATTTGCCACACATTTGTGCACCACATTCAAAATTTTAGAATCATAACTGAATTCTGTCTAAGAGAAATTTGTGAGATATTAACCTTGTTCAAGGGAAAGATCACATTCGAGAGAACAAGATCATATTGATAGGATCGACAAGGTAATACAAGGTTAACAGTCAACTTTTTGGTACTATGAGGGAAACTATGAACAAAGTCAAATCGATGATATACCAATTTAAAAACGAAATCCAGACAACCAATGTTGTTGACGAGATACTAGTAATGATAATATTTTATGCCAATGAAATTGTAGCTAATACGAGTCACCGTTCATCTATACAAAAGGATCGCTATTACTGTATGTTTCGATGCTGAAAGTAAAAAGTAAGAAGTTAAATTTGTTTCTAACGAGAGCATCGGCCGCTGACAGCCTACAAATCGGCATGGAATTCGATATACTCGTAATGCTCATTATTAGAAAATTTCTTTGCATTGATAACTTAATTATTTGTAGTGAGAAATCCGTTGTGTATGGTTTAATGCTTAACTTGCTCTTAATACCTTGTCTAAAATTATATATGTCCCAAAGAAAGTCTGTCCTATTCTCAACGCTCATTTGTAATGCCATTCAAGCTATTAGCTCTTTGAGCAATGCTAATCTTCTTTCGCAGCTGTGGCGGGCAGCTTAATATTTCTAGATTGTGATAGAACGAATCCACTTTAGCATTTGTGTATTAACAAGAGTACTTAAAGATCTTATTACACACAAATTCAATGTTTTAGATGGTATACCTCCTTCTTCTGAAGAGTTGTTCTTCCTAGCTGGGAAAACCACTGTGTAAGCTATTTCATCAATATTATTCTTTAGGACTCTTTCCGGACAGATGGAAAACAGCATTTTATCAGCCCGTTCTTAAAAAAATTAATCCTTTTCTCTCCACACCTTCAAAGCACTTACGTTCCTGCTTTCCAAGGTCATAAAAACGCTAATAAACCCTTAGCTCATGAATATCTCGAAACAGACTGAAAACTTTCCATTTTTAGTATGTACGTCAACGACAACCTACGTTGGAACTAACACGTATTTGATATGCTCAAAACAGATTTTCTCGAGCGATGTAAGAAATACTTCAGCCACTCTGAACTGGCGTCAATATATAAGGCATTTATTCGCCCAAAATTGGAGTACAGTGCCACATTTGGTCAGCTGCTCTTAAAACGTCTTTGCACTTGTTAGATAAGATCAAAACTCGTGCGACAAATTTTCAAGGATTGATAAGACTGTCGCAAACCTTGGTTCTATCACTTCCTCAACCCCTAGCAGCAGCTAGGCAATCCACGGACTTGCAGCTGCTACTAGAACTCCTCTCCCTTAGCAGAAATCAGTGACTCAGCCACATCGACAAGCTCCATCTATGCCACTCTACATAAGACGGCAAAATGCTTTACGCATTATCAAAACCTTCGGATCCATTCCGGAGGTTGAGAGAAGTGCAGAAATAAAGCAAATATTGAGTGGGCTCTGCTCATTCGTGTGGGCTGCTCTCAAAACGCTAAAATTCTCCTCCAAGCACCATAGATTGTTCTTGGAGGAAAGCATGTCGGTTCCCAAGAAGCCCAAAACTTAGAGCAGCAAAACCCCTGGGCCACCTGACATCTCTGAGGTCTTTTAGCGAAGACCCAAAAGACGCAATAACGATGGAAACGATGGAAACGACACTGACGGATCAATAACAACTGAACAGTGGCTTAGTTAAAGCTTTCTTGAAAAACCCCGAGCCACCTCCCATCATCGTCATGTGCCAATCAAAGATCTCTCTATCTTTTCACCAAGGCCATAGGTGGATTAGAAGACATTTGGCCAGGTGCAAAAATCGAAGTCGTGTCTAAGGAGGATATCCCTAACAGACCTAGATTCCGCACCTAGATCACGGCCGAAGCCTTCTCCCCAAAAAGCATTCTGAAGATCATCAGGCTCAGTAACCCAACCCTAACGACTCAGGACTAGAAAGACGCGAAACTGGAAGAACTACAGGGCCCTTATAGATGCACGTTGATTGTGATCAATAAGGAATCCCTTAACCCTCTAGCGCAGACCAAAGGCATGATCCGGTTCGGATTCGAGGAAATACACTACAAAAAAATGAGCTGGAAGCTGATAAGCAACCTTTTACTCCTTTAAACAACATTTCAAATTCAGTCTTGGATCTGGGGGCGTCGGTATCCGTTCTTGTAATGGACAACGACGACTCCAATTCATCCGAGGAGACTATTAAGCCGTCGATCTCCCCTTTTGAAACTCTATCAGAAATGGAAACTGACGATGAAATATGAAGAGATCCTATACGATCAGTGGAAGAAGATGAGCTCTTGAGTTCTTTTCCAGAATCGTAGGACTCTAACAAAACCGTGGTGGAGGCCACTCTGGGAAATTGTAGCAATGAAACGGTTTCTCCAGATTAATCTTCGCCACTCAAAAAAGGATCTTCGAGTATGAGTACAGACTATCAAAAAAAATTTCACACAAGGTGTGCCCCTTAGAGCCTCCGGTACGTATATTTTTTGATCAAGTAGATGTTGATTTACAGCTCATCGTTTTGTCTCTTCGTTTGAATCCAACAACGCAAATGGAACTAAATATTACCTGAGAAATATCCATACCGAAACGCTGGATTGTCACTGGATGCCGGATGCTGTCTATTATTTTGAGGAACTTATGCCTATACGGAAGAAGCACCGTGTACTGTTGACGAAAGCACAATACTAGTCAGTTTGGTTTCAGTTTGCAAACTATTAACATGGAGTGAAGAGAACCGAGTCGCGATAATAGTGTTAAATAAGTGCAAAAAGAGTGCTGGCCAAATTTTCGAGTTGCTAAAACAACTCGGAATATCGAGGATATTTGATTATCGAGTAATTGCTCGCTTTGGCGAATTGTCTGAAGTAGAGGAAGCAGAAGATCATGTTTAAGGTATTGGATATATCAACCAGACCCATGTCTAGCCTTATTTGAGATGATCTGCATATGAAAGCCTATCGTCGGTCCATGAGTCATCTTCCAACTCCTCAACTAAAAAAAAGAGTTAGGCTAGAAAGTAAACATTTTGTTTACGTATGAGAAAATTTTTATCGATGAAGAAGTGTTTTCAACAAACATAATGACAAACGTTATGCTACTTCATCTAAGGAAGCGAAAAAGTTGTTCTAAGGGTTCAACGTGGGCATCATCTCGCCATTACAGTTTAGTGGGTGTTCTCTCACCATAGTGTCACATCCCTCCATTTCTGTGAAAAAGGCGTAAAAACTGGTGCAAAGGCTTATCAAGAAAATGTACCGAGTTGTTGGGAAAATAATTACAATGAATTTTTTTTTTTTTTTTTTTTTCACTGCACTCGAATATCACTTTCGCGAAACAAAATGTATACACACGATTGTATTCCCGCGCCGATGTACATAATTCAAAACGAAATCGAATTGCGCGTAGGAAGGGGAGCAGACAAGATAAATAAATAAAAACACTTACCTTTTTTAACACCACTCTAACAAAAAAAAAAAGAGGGAAAACAAAACAAAACCGAACAACACGACGCGAATTGACTTAGTTTTGGTCAATGATCAAAACAAACTATTGCACTAGGCGAATTACGCACATTTTATCTCCCTTTGTTGCTCGTTTGTTACATCGTCGTCCTTGTCACCTACATGTAATGTTTCAAATTATTAATTTACACGATTTTGTCTCATTTACATGTAGATAGTCAACACACTCGCACTCACACAACACACAACTTTTATGTCAAAAGAGGTACAACATCCTCCACCTCCTCTTGTACAGTAAGGTACAAAATCGAGGACACTTGCGGACGAAATATACATATATTTAAGTTTATAAAATTATTGTTTTTCAATATTAAAATTGTAATCTATGTTAAAACTAAGCTAAATTAATTGAAACTTAATCTAATGTAAACGATTAAACGTAACGTAAAGTTCTATTTTTGCTATTGTATGACACTTACTGTAAACGTTAAATATGGAAGTAATTTCCGGAAAAAGAATAAAGATTCGCTTTGCTGTTACATCTACTCAAGAAAAGACGTGTTTTACTTAAACCGCATTTTTCCTAGCAATTTTACCCTACACAAGTATTAACTCAAGGTGAAAAAACCCTACACACCCCAACACATTATTAATTATACTTGTTTTCTGTTGGTTTCCTCGAATCGCACGAAAAAAAATTTCACAGAACGCTGATTTTTGTAATACAGCTGAACAATTTGGAAACGCTGTTGTAGTGTGAGTCTTTCCATGATGACTTGCCAAATGATACTGAACAAAATTGACAAAGCCTATTGAAAATTAAACCTCACGATGAATCACCCTATATAAGGGCCCCTTAGCTCCTTCAGTTTCGCGACCTTCCAGTCATGAGTCGGAAGGGTTGGGTTACTGAGCCTGATGATCTCCATTATGCTTTCTGGAGAGGAGTATTCGGCTGGAATCCAGATGCTGGTTCTAGGTCTGCTGGAGATATCCTCCTTAGGCACGACTTCAAGCCTTGCACCTGGCAAAATATCTCTTAAACCACCTATGGCTTTCTTAAAAAGATCAAGAGATCTCTGGTCGGCACATGCGATGAGCTTGACATGGCCTTAGTGTAAGCCAGCGTGGATTGTGATGGAAGGTAGTCCGGGGTTTTCCCGCATAATGGCCAAGAAGTTGGCCGAAAGCTTCAACTTTACCAATTGCCACCGCTCAGATCCATCGGTATCGCTTCTATCAATAACCGCGATCGTCATAGCTTGTTTTAGGACTTCGAAAAAGGGCCTCAGAGATGTGGTGTTAGGTGGCTCAGGGGTGTTTGCAGTTTTGGACCTTTTGGGAATCGACACGGTTTCCTCCAATTTCTGACGCTTAGAACAGTCCTTTAACGTTTTGAGAGCAGAGGGAGCAGTGGATAATCCGTCATTAGGGATTTTGTTGGTCTACTTGATGTTGTCCGTTATTTCCGTACTTTTTTCCACCTCCGGAATAGATCCGAAGATTTTGATAATACGTGAATCATTTCGGCGCCTTTGATACGGCTGAGCCCCTGATTCCTCCTTTGGGGGAGGAGTTTTTGTAGCAGCGGCAAGTCCGTGGCTACCATAAGCTTCTGCTGCTAGAGGTGGAGGAAGAGATAGGACCATGGCTTGCCACAGTCTTATCTCGCCATGAAAATTTAGTTGCAGGCTCGTTGCGTTTGCCTTTTGAGGCTTGCTATGCCATGGCCTGTCACAGTTTTACCTCATCTGGACAATGCAGGAGCCTTGTCGATAGTCGGTGCAGTCACCGTTCTACCGCCCGGTATTAAAGGAGTACCGGCCTTTGGTTTTGTTTTTTTGAGGATATGTGAATTGTAGATCCCACGAATAGCGGAGAAAGGGTTGTCCATCTGTACAGAGATCTGCTGTATACAGATAAGGCGAGCTAATCCGGAGGTCTCCAGGTATCCGGATACTCCGTTCGCGATGAGCTATTTTTAGAGATGTTGTGCTCTCAGCCAGGTTTATCGTCGGCACGGGTTGTATAACACCTTGATCCAGCCCAGGGGGAAAAGGAATGTTCGTGACGATGGATGGAAAAGGAGGGGTGGAGCATCCTTTGAATTCTGGAGAAACTTTTCCAGATTTATTAACCTTACTCAGCCCCTATAACTCGACAAATTCGATACTCAGGTAAGGGTTCTTAAGACTAATTTCAATATGATTTTATTATTTTTTTTTCTGTTTGACTGTAATAAAATTATCAATTGTTTGTTGTTAGTTATTATTTAAGGATAAATGCATGTTAATGTTCTTCTACTGATAATGCAACTGTCAATAAGTGAATTTGCGTTTAAGCATTGATACGGCATCCGATGATAAGCATGGGTTGTTTTGGCGTGTATAAGATTCCTTAACTCTCCCAGTTATTAAGAAAAAGTGTCCTCACTTTTGAGCCTGTCGGGCACGTAGTCTTATCATTTCTGTTTGATATAGTTAATCATATAATCTTTGTTTTGCTTGTTTTTGGGTCTTGTAGCACTGGCATATTTTGACGGAGCAGTATACTAGGAGTACAAATGTTGTAAGTCCGAGAATACAGGACATGGTGAGCTCTATTGTGTGTTCCTCAATGGGGATTATGAATTTATACATTTCTTGAATATTTTTGAATTTACATCCTGCCTGACTCGAACAACAACTTTTTAAAATGCTATATTTTTTTATTTTTTAATAAATTTTATTGTGCCGAGGCAAAAAATGTTGGAAAATACATCAATTTTCAAACTGTATCAGTAATTTTCAATATGTTCACCTTTGGCGCGAATAATGGCCTTGAGACGGCCGAAGAAAGCATCGCACGCTGCACGCAAGTGCCTCTGCGGTATTTTGGCTCATTCCCGGCGAAGTGCTTGTTTGAGGTGGTCCAAACTTTAGTTTATTTTTTAGTGCCAACATTCGCCTTCAAAATACCCCAGACAGAGAGATCCAACAGATTTTCATCTGGAGAATTTGCAATCCATTGTGTCGAAGAAATGAAGTGTGGAACATTGTTTTTTAACCAATCTTGGTTGACGCGCGCTTTGTGAGACGGTGCCGAGTCTTGTTGAAATGATTGCTTGCCCAAGGCTTCAATACTCAGTTTCAGTTTCATGGTATACGATCGCATTAATTTTGACGCCACGGTCCAAAAATACGAGCGGAGAGTGACCATCGGCGGTTATGGCGGCCCAAACCATCACCGTCGGTGCTGCCTGCTTTCTGGTGGAGCAGAAGCCCGAGCTCATTTTTCAGTATGTTCCAACGTTCCAACGATATGTTGAGCTCACGATCCATTTTTCTTCCACTTCACTTTCCGAACCATTTATGCCGATGTTGTTGTTTTTTTATGACCACCTCTATGGCGTTTTGCAACGCTCCCAGTATCACGGTAACGAGCTATGGTTCGAGATACAAATGATTTATTCACGTTGAGGTGCTGCAGGGCTCTAACGATAGCTACTTGTGGTCTTCCAGCCAAATATAAAGCAAACACACTATCACGTTCGAATTATATCGCAGATAAAAAATTTTCAACACAACTGAGACGCAAATCGTTTAAAAGGCTTGTAAATAATAAATAATGTGTCAAAATTTGAGCTCACTGTCGTGAACGGTTTGAAAATTATAGCAGTCTGAAGTTGGTTGCAATTCGAGTCAGGCAGGATGTATAATCGGTATTCGAAGTTAAGATGCGGAGGACTTCAAGCTGTTCATCCCTGTGTGCATGCATTACCTTTTTTATTTGCTGCTAGTGGTTATAGAATGTCTTTCCATCAATATTAGTGGTTAAGTTGAATTATATCAGTTTAGGTCCGCGTCTTTTTTGTCCATTCCATTCACGTTTGCCGTCAACTATGATATACATTTCCGTGATCTAATATGTACGTATAAACAATGGTAAATCAATTTCCTGTATAATGTTACCTACATTTTGCTTCCCTATCTTCTAATAGTGGAATAATGCAATTATCTTCGCTTATTGTTTTACAAATATTTATACCTACACTGTATCAACCACGGTAAAAATATACACGTAACTCCGTCACTAACTTGAGAAGTGGGCCTACTAGATCTACACACACCATTTCTCAACACCTTGACACACCTTCCCTCTCGATCATCAGACCAGCGGGTCGCCCGCTTACAGGTTTCACCTGTTGGCAGATTTTGCACATTTTAACATACTCGTATTTTGTTACTTCTGACCGCATTTTTGCCAGTTGTAGGTACCAAGCTCTTATTCGCAAATGTTTTGCAGACGCCCATGTGACCCACTAATGGGTTATCATTGCACGCCTGTAAAATCCCTAATCTACTTTACTTTCCTACTACTAGTTTCCACTCGTTATTTTTATCATCAAATACAATCCCGTGCCTATCTTTAATAAACTTGAAGAGTTCGCCCACCTCTACTCTCCACAACGGGTAGGATAACGGGTTAGCTTCTACTGCCGCAACCATTTTCCCAATCCAGGGGTCGTGATCCACTTCTGAGATCTCAGCCAACTACATGCTCTTTCTCCTTTCTGTGGACTATCTAAAAATCTTATTGCTGAGCTCAGCCACAATAGCGAATAATGATCAGTTACGACCGTAAGCCAAACCCCTTCGATGTATTGTCGCAACTACTCAATCGCCCACAGCACAGCCAAATATTCCTTCTTTCACTTCTCTGAAGAGACTTACTAAGAACAAAAAAACTTTCTTCCATGCCCCTATTCAATTATTCGAGGAGCCCGTCTGGACCATGAACTAAGAAGTCTGGACATGTCAAAATGGGTGCCGGAGCTAAGTATTATTTCGCTTTTCCTTTCCTAAAACTTTCCTCACACATAAATTTCATATTTTTCTTTAACAAGTCTGTTTAAAGGCCTAACTAAAACGCCGAAATTTGGCACAAATCGTCTGCACCAGAAATTGTCCCTACAAAACACTTAATTTCCTTCACACTCTTGAATGTGCTATTTACATTCTCTGGATCTGCATGTAGTCCATTCCTATTTACTACATAAGCTAAATATTTCAAAGATGGCCTACAAAACTTACATATTTCGCGACTAACTTTTAGCACTACCTCATACAATAGTTTAAAGACCTCTTCCAGTATCTTAAGTTGTTATTTGAATGTGTTTGTGACAATGATCACATCGTCCAAGTACACAAGTACGTGTGGCTATAGATCAACATTTAAGATGCTTTTTATAAATCTCTGCCGCGTAGCAGGAGAATTGTATAGCCTGAAATATAATAATACTCTAATGGGAATTCCCCTAATTCCTCACTATGCACTATGATAGTAACACAAATAAAAGAAAAAAGATAAAATAACAAAACTTGCAAGAGAACATCAAGAACACACAATATTAAATCTTGATGAGGCAATCGATGTGCGTTCAAAAAAAAAATCGAAGACTGCCAACTATTCTCCTCAAGCAAATGCCTCTGAAAGAAACAACAGATCTATTTTAGCGGCTATAAAATCCTACATTGAACCTGATCAACGGACTTGGGATGCACATTTATGTCAGTAGTTTGTGCTCGCAGTGAACAGTTGGGATTATGGAACAACGAGAGGAAAAGAAGGAAGGGGAGTGCGAAAATTGTTTTCCCGCGCGAATCAAAACCAAAACAATCTAAACAAACAATTCGGGAAAAACAAAAAAAAAAACGGTCTCCGTAAGATTTCTTCTGGCGCGTGATTTCGGATTTTTTTTTTTTTTTTGTAGGCAGTCGATAGTGCGCAGCGTGGGTGAAAGGCTGCTTTTTGGTCAGTCAGTGATTGTAAATCAAAGTTAAGAATTGATTTATATAAAAAAAGGAAATAAAAAAAAAATAAACTTGGCTGCATAGCGTGTTTGCACGCACACCAAATTTACAAGTGGGAAAAAAATAATACTCTAATGGGGATTACCCTAATTCCTCACCATGATAGTAACACAAATAAAAGAAAAAGATAAAATAACAAAATTTGCAAGAGCAAATTAAGAACACAAAATTAAACTTTGATGAGGCAATCAATGTGCGTTCAAAAAAAAAAAAAAAATAAATAAAAAAAATCGGTTACGACCCCTCAGGTAACAATAAATAAAAGTTATAAAAAAAACCCGAAACTGCGCAACCCCTTAGTGCATTTGTGTATCCAACCACACCCTTACGGAAGTCCCGGCAAACTTGTGTGAATATCGGCTTAGGATTCGGAGAGAATAATTGCTCCTTTCGATGCATTGACCGAGCCTACTCAGGGCACAGTCACATCGCAATCATATCCGCCCACCGTTACAGAAACCAACTAAGGCGTCGACAAGATCCACACCATGCAACACTTAGTAGAATAAGCTAAGTAGTTAATCAATTGTAACGCTCATCATATATGTACATTACCCAAAACTTTTCCCTTTCCCAAATATAACAACAAGAGAAAAAATGAACTTACAATATAACATAAGAGCATCCAGATGGAGGAGAAATCGCCCCATGAATTGCACCTCTTAGTTAAACCAAAATTGGAATTATATATATAAGAGCGATTTAGTGAAAAATTATTATTGTACATTTTGATTAATTTATATCAAAGAAGGGCTATAAATGCCCATAGTGTGTAACAATTTATTTCCATTAACCCCCTGAAAGAAAAAGCTGATGATAAAACCATCCCCCCTAAAGTATGCTAGCTTATTTCGATTTTTCGATTTTTTTCGATAGCAAGTACAACAATATCCTAATCAAAGTCATTTTATCTGCAATAGCTTAGAGGCAAAAGCGTAAGTTATAGTTCGATTGTGAGAACTTAAAGGGATATCTAAGTATTATTCAATATGGGGAATGGTTAATTATTATTATTATTATTTTTTTTTTTTTTTTTTTTTTTTTTTTTTTTTTTTTGAGAAAAAAAAATTTGAATTCGGCAACGGAAAGGCAGACGCTGGTGCACGAGATGCAATTAAATTGCCTTTGGAATACCAGACACCACCATTTGCAAAATCTGTTTGGATTCAATCCCTAAGGCTCTTGCAATAAGAATTAAAAAATCGGTGGGATCAATCAAAACCATTTTTGAGGACACACAAACTTGATTAATTACCTGTTACTTATAACGAAGAGCTAAGCCGCAAACAGTACAGATCTCCCGAATAAGACCTTTTTAACAGAGAAGAACCACCATCATGCACCATGTGCAGCGAGCTACTTACAGTTAGTCATGTCTTATAAATAAGGAACACTTTGAGGGAAAAGGTCCCATATCCTCAAACCCTGAAAGAACTTCGCTCAACATGGGCATGTCAGGGTACTATCGATGATTCATTAGGGATTATACCAAATTGGCAAAACCCCTAACGACTCTTTTAAGATGAGAGGACGGACGCCTGTCCAAAAACCTTTTTAGTAAAAAAACCTTTCATCTTAACGATGCTTTAGCTACAGCTTTCCAAAAATTCATCAAATTCAAAAATTCTTTGACTTCAGAGGAAACAATTTTGATATACCCAGACTTCACGAAAGACTTTGAAATGGTATAAGATGCACCAAATTAAGCTTTAGGAGCCGTTTTATCCCAGAATAATAAGCCCATTACGTTCATTTCCAGAACGTTAAATAAAACCGAAGAAAGCTACGCTTTCTAACAAGAAGAGTTAGCAGCCGACATCCTATTCCTGAATCAGTACAATGGGATAATCACAAAAAATGACGACCAAGTATTATTGAACGAAAAACGAATACTAGCATTCGGATCGGGAAAACAACATTTAGATTAGCTGAAGTAACGCATCATGCGCCACTAAACCACAAAATAGAAGAGTTACTTTCGTTGGAAATGATTAAAGACTTGCATACAGCAAATATCCAAGACATCAAGTTGTTAAAAACTGATTTGAAGACTAGCAATATCCTAAGTCTAGGTTCATGCCTTTTCCTAGTCACCATTATCCTGATCATATTAATGAAAACCATTAGGAAAACCAAACCATTTGACAAACCTAATATTGAGAAAGCTGAAGAAGCCTCAGAAACAGTAATAGAAACCATGCAAGCAACCAAAAGTTCATCCTTCAATCAAGTTCAATAACATCTCGAATAAACGAAATTCCATTTTTTTAAGTGAACGATTGCGTTCACATTTAAGGGCGGAGGAGTCAACGCATAATTCTATCAACAGTGCAGAGTCAGCAACACGCGCACAGATATATAACACGCGCAACCCATCGATTCCCAGGCATGCATTCGATGACACCAGACACCTGCAACGATTGCAATTCTGAGTTCCGTTCGTGAGAAATACGATGTGCTGATTTAGCAATAAGAAAGTATTTAAATTTTATATTTTAAGTTCTCTCGTACACTATATTTTTGCAAAGCAGAAATCAAATAAAATTGTAAGTGTTTAACTTACCAAGTTAACCGGTATGAAGTGAGCGTCAAGATACAAATGTCTCGATAGGGAACATTTATTGTGAACGGGCTTTATATTTATTATATTATTATTTATATTCTTTATTTTTTTATTTTTAGTTGCTATGACACCTATCAAACATCTTTAGTATATGTACATCAAGTCATTGAGCAAACAACATCATATTTTTTCATCGTGTTAAAAATGTCGAATTTTGTACCAGAAAATGATGATTTGCGGAAAGCATTAATTTTTTGTTTTCATTTGAAGAAAAGTGCTGCAGAGTTGCATCGAATGCTTGTCGAGGCATATGGTGATCATGCTCTAGCAGAAGCAACATGCAAAAGATGGTTTCAACGGTTCAGAGATAACGATTTTGATGTGAGAAATGAAGAATGTGGAAGGCGTTTGAAGACGCCGAATTGCAAACAATATTGGACGAAGATGACACTTTGAGTCAGAAACAAATGGCAGACATGTTAAATGTTACACAACAAACAATTTCTGACCGTTTAAAAGCTATGGGAAAGATCCAAAAGTCTGGAAAATGGGTGTCACATGAATTGAATGAAAGACAGATAGAAAACCGAAAAACTACTTGTGAAATTTTGCTTCAAAGATACGTTTAAAAATCAGTTTTGCATAGCAATGTTACTGGCGATGAAAAATAGATTTGTTTTCAGAATCCTAAACGAAAAAATCATGGGTTAATCCGGGACAAACATCAACTTCGACTGCAAAACCAGATCGATTCTACAAGAAAAAAATGCTGTGTGTCTGGTGGAACCAGAAAGGTGTGGTGTACCACGAGCTCCTAAGTCCTAGTGAAACCGTTAATACAGATTGCTACCAACAACAAATGATCAACAATTGAACTATGCATTGATCGAAAAACGACCATAATGGGCCAGAAGGCACGGCAAGGTAATTTTGCTTCACGACAATGCCCCTGCACACAAAGCAAAACTGGTTCAGGATACAACCAAGCACTTGACTGGGAGCTGCTACCCCATCCGCCGTATTCACTAGACTTCGCTCCTTCCGACTACTATTTGTTTTCATCGATGGGACACGCTTTAGCTGAGCAGCACTTCGAATCCTACAAGGAAGTCAAAAATTGGGTGACTTTTTGGTTTACTTCAGTTTTATTGGCGTGGAATGCTTAAATTGTCTGAAAGATGTTTTTTTACTTTCCAATTGAAAATTAATATTTTATTTTCAGAAAAAAATGCTCACTTCATACCGGTACAACCGGTATATACGATTATATGAGCGGTTTAGTGAACAAATATTACATTTTGATTTATTTATAACTTAGTGTGCATACATGTGTGTGCGTAACAATTTATTTCCATTAACCCCCTAAAAAAAAGCTGATGATAAAACCATCCCCCTAAAGTATGCTAGCTTATTTCAATTTTTCGATTATTTTCGATAGCAAGTATAACAATATCATAATCAAAGTAATTTTATCTGCAATAACTTACAGGCAAAAGCGTAAGTGTTGTTCGATTGTAAGAACTTAAAGGGATATCAAAGTATTATTCAGTTTTGGGAATGGTTAATTATTATTATTATTATTATTATTATTTTTTTGAATTCGGCTTATTGTTTGCTTACTTATGTTGTTAAGAATGTTCTTTATAATGAATTTATAACAAAATATATATTTGAGTATGTCATAAATTTCAAAGCGTGGTCTTTTGAATGTTTTTTTTTTCCTCATTTGTCTTCTATTAGCATATTTAGTAGCATTGTTTTACTAATCAGAAATATGCGATCAGACTAATTGATTCCTTGTGTGGGTAGGGCCGCGATTTGTTTCCTTTGTACCTGTCGAGGACGTAGAGATTTGAATTTTATTGGTGTGAGGGGCTTATACCAATAACAAGTTACGTATAAGCCAAGGTCGTAGTATCCAATTTAAATAAACTGGATAGTACTGGGGTGGGTCCACACTTACGAGAGGCGCGGACATCTTGGTTTCTCCACCTTACTAAGAAGTGCTAGAACCACATATTTGATTTTCGTGTTCCCTACCACAATTTAATTGAAATAACAGCTTTCAATGGCATGGAACGAGTAACAACGTCCGATGGCATAGAACGAGCGGACGCTAGCATGCCTCAGCTGCGAAGGCCTCGGACACCTTCTTGTCGCAGCTGCCCGAATAGGCTTTTAGAGTTCTGTGGCCATAAGTCTTAGCGGTAGTGTTTGCCTGAAGACGAGGAAGAAGAGCACGTAGAGATTTGAATTTTATTGGTGTGAGGGGCTTATACCAATAACAAGTTACGTATAAGCCAAGGCCATAGTATCCAATTAAAATAAACTGCATAGTGCTGGGGTGGGTCCACACTTAGGAGAGGAGCGGACATCTTGGTTTTTCCACCTTACCAAGAAGTGCTAGAACCACATATTAGATTTCGAGATTTTACGGGTTCCCTACCAGAATTCAATTGAAATAACAGCTTTCAATGGCATGGATCGAGGAACACCGTCCGAAGGCATAATGGCAAGAATCTTCCCAAACCGACTCGCTAGGACGGGTGGACGCTAGCATGCCTCAGCTGCGAAGGCCTCGGACACCCTCTTGTCGCAGCCGCCCGGACAGTCTCTTGGAGTCCTGTGGCGCTCCATACCCGAAGTAGCGTCTAGGAGCGAAATATGTACTCGAAATAGCCCTCGTCACTAAAATTGAAACGCCGAATGGGTGTACGCGGTTGGTTATCTTCTCTGACAACCGAAACTCTAAGTTCCTCTCAATTAACGAATGCCAAATCTGACTTTAGTAATCAATGCGACTTCGGATCGGGTGGCGCCCGCACCGTTTCCAACCAGCGACCCAATTTAACAAGATCTGCAACACTCTCGAGATCTGCCAGCACAAGTTGTTGCTGATAAAAGGGGACCAAGTTCCTCTGAAAGAATGCCAAGTTTCCGCCGCTCCTTTAGCGGATCAAAAACCTGTTAAACATATTTTAAATAACCGCCACGTAAACTTCAATGGAGGTTGTTTCTGAGGTCTGGCGTTGGTGGACCACTGGCTGATGGGACTATGGCAGGCTTTCACTTCCGCCAGAACTCGGTTTTTCCACTAAAAAAAAGAGGGACCGAATGGACTTCACATGTGAAAGAGCTGGAGAATTTACCACAACTGTATAAATTAGGGTACTAACTCATCGTATTACTCTAGAGAGAAAGCACATTGACGAAACTGCAACAATAGGGGATATCTGTGAGTCGCTTAAAAAGCAATACCAGCTCGATAGTGACTTTATTAGCTTAGGAAATTCTTACAGTCACACTCAAATTGCGACAATAAGCCTGCCTGCGAAAAAATCGGTATCCGCAAACGATTAACCTCTACTAAGTGCTTCAACAAAACATGCCACTGCACAAGCGAGCTAGACCGCTCGAAACAATGCTTAAAATGCTTAAATTTCTGCAAAGTGGCAGACATACCAGAGAATGTCAAGCATCTTGTTGGTCGCAGTAAATGCCCAGTATTAAGATTCCTTAGATCACCCTTAACGACTGCGAATCGGCACAAGACCTGTCAACCCAACTCACTAAAGAAAATCAAATTAACGTTAATAATAATAATTAATAAGCGAACCATATTATTTTTATAGAAATAGTTTACAGCTGTTTTAAAGAAGGGACATTCCCAGATCACTAGAAACTACAGCGTTTAGTTTCCTCAAAGCAAATAAACTTCCAGGAGCTCCCTCGTCGTGTCCCCACATTTGTCTTCTCTGATTCCTTAGGAAAAATTGTCGAAAGGGTCATTTACTACAGACTTATGACAATAGTTGAAGAGAGCAGTGCGCTGTCAGAATAGCAGTTTGGGTTCCCAAAATCCAGGTATACAGTAGACACAACAAAAACAGTGACAGCAAGCACAGCCATCGAGAGACGCCGATGGCAATTCCGAACAAAAATGTACTATGTAGTAGTCACATTAATTCACATATTCGCTGCGAAATATTATGTATGACGGTGTTTTCAGGCTCCCAAAGCCCTCAAACGTGAAAATTATGCGCTTTGCTGACGATATCGTCTTCGACACCGCAGCCAAGCACATCCACGAAGTTGAATCGGCAACAAACTAAGCGATCTACCGAGTCAAAACTTGGGTTAAGACAGCAAGCTTGCATTTTAATATAACATAAAATAGAAGTAGTTCTTATCAGCAGCTGCAAGACTTTGAATACGCGTAGGAAAATAAGTAATAAAATTAAAACTGGTGCCTACATACATAGGTGTTATGATTGATAATAGTCACTTGGATTACTTTGGGAAAAAAAAAACATCGAACATCCAATCCTCGTTGACGAAATTAATGCAAAGCATCGGATGACCCAAATGCTTCGTATGTTATTACTGTCGAAAATAGTTAGGTCAGGTATATTGTTCGCGTCTACAGTATAGGGGGACACACTTGCAATTGAAAAAAATCCACGTGAAGTTAAATGAATTAAATAAAATGATTGCATTCTGCAATCACAGCTCTGCTGTCATCAGCCTAATAACATGACGAAATACGAGAACGTGTGCGGACGTGTAGCTTACTCCACCGACCAGCAAAAAAAAAAAAAAACTTTTTGTTACAAACTGTCAAAACTCACCAGTTCATATGATATATATATATAGGTACCTACATTTAAAAATATCACCAAGCTTCCATTTCAGATTTTTGGTGTGAATACAAGAACTTTTCAACAGATCCTGATTAAAGCGATATGTAAGCAAATATTATACATTTCATAAGTCTATACTCGCAAATTAAAAATGATTAATATTTAACACTATTTTTTGATTAAATCTATTGCTCGTTAGGCTGTTACTTAGAGTCACAGTCAAATAGCAATATAAAAATAAAAAGATAATTTAAAACAAATAGGTCAGCCGGAAGGCAATCCTGAATTCCTCTTTCCTTCTTCCGTTATTTAAACATATATTTATGTAAGGCAAGTACTTTTTCTGTAGAGAAAGTAAGATATCAAACTTATATAAGGTTGATGTAAAACGTTAGGCAACTATATTTCCTCTTGTGCCAATCAGCTAAGATTGCAATCTTAATTTGTAAAAAAAAAGAGACTACCAAACTCAAACTCAAACTCAAACTCAAACAATAAACACAACCTAGAGAAATATCTCAAATTCTTATTATATTTAAATAATAACAATGACTTTAATTATAGAAAAAAAAGAAAAAAAAAATATTGAAAGATAATGCGAATTACAAAGAAAATACTACATTTTCTCGAAAGTCTCTGAATATTGACAAGTCACACATTCATGGAAATATGTATCATCTTCCTCGTTATATGTTTCAGGACCAAACTCATGTTCATGAGTTGCCTTAGTTACTTTTGTATACAAGCTACTTCGCACCTCCATCCTTAATTGCTTCATTTGTTTATTGTACTTCTTCAGTTTGTTCACCTCTCGTTTTTCTTCACGGTTTTCCTGATGTTTAAGCAATTCTTCTTCGTTGCCCCAAACCTCTAAAGCTCTTTTCTGCACCTTCAAGTACATACGATACATAAGAGTGGAGCCATTTTAAGCAAAAGTACATCGAACACTAAAACTAATTATATTTGCCTTACTTGCAAAAGAAGATAAAGTTTCATCTCACCCCACATGATGTTGTGTGGGTTTCTTCTGCTAATATATTTTAGCGGAGGTTCTCTTTTATCAAAATCACAATCTTTAAGCAAAAACTCAGTTTTAGCTTCTGTTCGCGTAATAAGACAATGCTTTTCATCTGGGTCACGGCATTTGTCACAGACAGAATAGTCGAAGTTGTCTAGAAGATAGGAATCGAAAAATTTGTCACCACACTCCAAGCAGTCCTTGTAAGTTATAGGAAATGTAACTGATTTCTCTTCGTATGCAGTTGTAGTTGGGGCAGCTAGCTTTTTATTTACTACCGCTTGGCTGGCAGTGAGTGGGGCTTCCAAAAGAAACCCACCACCACTATCAACAAATTTTGTTCCATGGATCTTTATGACTGAATCCTCAGAAAGATTTGGATCTCTTAAACTGAAACTACTGTTACTTTTCCATAAACTTGCTATGAAAAAACTTATCCTACTTACTTGTTTGCGGTTGTAGAATAGGGGTGAATTACTAATTTTCCCTTACGCAAATTTTCTGCCCTAGCACGATGCCGTTCCATTCGTGAAATTTGTGCGGCAGTTAGTTTCTTTTCATTTTTCTCCGACATATCTTTTGGCTGTAAGTTTCAACACAAATTAAATTATTTTAATATTTTGCTAATTTATCCAAACAAACGCCGAATTTGTTTCTTGTGAACTCTGAAATGATTTGGAATCGGAACTTCGTAAGGCGAGTTCAGCATTCAACTGGAGAAAAATTGAGTTGAGAAATTAACTTTATCTGTAATCTTTTTTGTACATCATATAGACATGAATAAAAAAAAAATACAATATTGAGTCTTGCGCAGATATTTCTATCATTCAATTTATTTTTCCCTCTTTGATAAAGTTTGTGATGACTTGCGAATTCGACAGAATTCAAACTTATGTTGTAATATTAACTAAGCCATTGATAATTTAGTTAAATCACTTAAATATTGTAGAATGTTGGTATAAGTTAAAAAAATAGAATTTATTTCTTTTAACACAATCGCTTTATTTAAAATCACAATACAACAACAATTTATAATTAAATCTAATTTAAACCATGCATTTATAACTTTTATCAACCACTTTACTTTACCTTTTAGTTAAACCACTTTATAACTGTTGTTAATTCAATTTTGAAATGCAATTTTAGAACTGTTGACACCTGTTCGACGCAGGTATTTATACTCCCTGACATTTGTCAAAGAGCTTCCATTAATTTATCATAATCCGATGCCAGGACTTACATTGTTTTGCCCTCATTAACTGTCATACTAATTTTGGCTGCGTCCGCCTCAATATTCTCACAAGCTCCATTGATTGGTTGCTGTGTTAATCCAATCACATGAATGTTATTCGCGTATGCAACTAAATGTGCGAACTTAAAAAAGATCGTGCGTCAGTGAGTTTTGCGCGAGTTTTTCTAGGTCAATGTCAAAAATGTCACATTATGCTTCTCAAAGTCTACGTTAACTCATTACCGATTACGATGGAGCAACGAGAATTCTTCATAGTCATCCAGCACCACCTGACGAGTTTGGCGAGCGTTGTATAGCTCATCCCTATGCACGATATCATATGCAGTTTTAAAGTCGACAACAAAATAGTGAGTATTGGCATAAAATACCCGGGTAGTTTTCAAGAGCTGCTGTAGTGTGAATATTAGATCGATGCTTAATTTTCCTGGCTTGAAACCGTATGTATGATATGCAACAACCAGATTATTCGTGAATGGTTTCAGATGCTCACATATTTTGGCAAATAAGAACTTATAGTCCATATTAAGAACACACTGAACACTCCGTTATACAACCTGCTGGAGTAGTCTTTTCATATTTCCAGCACTGACTCCGACTCTTCTACTAGTTGTCCATGTTCATCTTTGCAGGCTCCCATTCTGTATTCGTAAAAGTCACATGTCCGCTTCATTCTCTGATAAAACTTTCGAACTGCATTCCTGAAAAACAGGTAGCGGCGATCAATTTAAAGTTCCTAGGCTTGTTCTAACATATGGCATAACGTAAATATCAAGGCTTCATTAGCTCATTAAGTCCAAAACCTCAAGGGAGTATTTAGGTTAGTAATCGATTGTTTAAGGACGCGATTTTAAAGATACTAATGCACTTGTGCTTGACACAGTCTAAAAGTTTTCTTTCCTTTAGGATCGGGCAGGAAATGCTGAGATCGATTTTTTTTTAACTGATTATATCTTTAGATAAAGTGGAGCATAAACCTTTTCAAATAGTTCCCAACTGTTTAAAATATGTAGCTCCACAGTAAAACAATATGAGATATTTTGCTAAAATTATCTTAAGTAGATGACAAACTCCACTAATACTTTTAAAGTCATTTGTCACACTTAAAACAACCAACCTCAACTTTCAATCTATAGCATCGAGCATGGATTGGCGTTGTTGAAATCTGGAAAGTTTGTCTTTATTTTGGCTATCGCTACGAAAGCTACGAACGTACGGCTGTTCGACATTGAACTTCTTTACTTCTTTGGGATTTGGGATATTTTAATTTGCACCTACACCGTGAAAGACTGGTTGTAAATACATATCAATTTGACGGTGTGTTTGTGCATTCAAAATATTGGCATTAATCGCGATGTTTATTTGTAAATAGAAACTAAGGCGAAATTCTTCGTAATTGTTAATGTCGATGTTATTAATTTGATCTATATTTACATATACGAGTTAACCATAGACCACAAAAAAATTTAAAAGTTATAGAACGAATAGAATATAATTGTGTTTACACCTTTGTTAATACACCAAGTTTCGTAGTACAGCGGCTTCGTTGGAAGTGTCAACAAGTGGTTGGGAAATGACAGTGCATTCAAAATTCATTCCCCCTTTGCGTGTGAAATACTAAACATGATACCAATCGTTCAACTTAGTCATAAAACAACCGGTTTGTTCATATAGGTTGGCTTGTTCCATACTCACACAAGCCAAGTATATATTTACGTATATATATGCATCAATGCAAGGCTATTGTGTAAATGTTTCACTTCGTCCGTTCCTAAGCGACGGTAGCCGTTATACAGCATTAGCATAAGCATTTACGTACTCTGTTGCTTGTTCGTTTGGAATGTTGTTGGAGTACGAGTTTGACTTTCCACGGGTCCGAGTCGTGGTGTTGTTAGCGATCGTGTGTCGGCAGTGGTCCGCTGCTTAAGAATAGTTTAAATAATTTAATTTAAAATCAATATTTTATGAACAAATTACATTGCTTTTATCGGCGGTTATTTATTTCAAAAGAAAATTTATTTTATTTTGTAGCTTAAAGAAAAAAAAAAAGGAATAAATGTGACCGGATAGCATCATTTTTTGTCTCCCTTTTGCGATTCGATACTTGGTACTTACCTCTCTTTTGTGGATTTACCTGAGGTTTACCTGTGTAATAAATAATATTATACTGCAAAGAAAGAGGCAGAGAAATGAGATTCACATTTTATCCACTCGTTCGCGTGTGTTCGTGTGTGTAGCATTTCAGGTTTCGTAGTTTTCCGTTCCGTGAAATGCATTCGAAAGCAAAAATGCCGTGTTGCCTCTGCCGTACACGATCATCTTCAGCCGCAGATCCAGAAGCAGCATCTTCATCAACATTGTGATTGTGACTCATTTTACAAAATTTACTAAAAAAAAAAAAAAAATCTTTTGTGAGCAAATAGATAAATGATTATATATATGTATTTTTTTCTTTGTTTGTTTCCTTCTCACACGGAATAATATATCTCGCTTTGGAATTGTGGAATACGACAAGCAACCGAATCTACCTGATTAATTAAAGCATACAAATATAATTATGTACATATCTACGCCATTGTTTTGTGATTTGTGCATTGGACATCATATAAATAAGCTATTTTGATTAAACCTAGTGTTGTTTTTGAATGCAAAGAAATAGCAAATAGTGAAGGATAAAAAAGTGGTATTTTAGTTTATTCATATGCACTGTATATAGTCCCAACAAATGAAAATATGATCGTTAAAGCATTCAGTTTATTGGTATTGGTGGTGTCTTTCGCTGTATCGATGAAAGTCGTCAGCGGCAGTGAACTGGGTGAACTAGGTGAACTTTTACAGGAGTTGGAGGTAACCGAAATCGGTTATAAAAACGACACACGGTTTATTCGCCTGAAACGCGAATCGAATTCGGTGTATCAAAATTTACCTTCTCTTCGAAATGGTGTTGACAGCTTCATTGCCAATGGCGGCAGTAGCGAAGAATGGAATTCGGTAGATAATCGGAAGCCGGCTTTTAAAAACTGTCTCGAATATGCGCCGTCGGTAAAGGAAGAACAACCCGAAAATACGTTTGTTATTTTAGTGCAGGCCGAAGATCCTGATCCAGGCCAAACTATAAAGTACAGTTTAATTCAATCAGCGAGTGAAAGACCGAAATTTCATATAAATTCGAATACGGGAGTAATCGTAACAGCGCATACCTTTGATCGTGATGAACCCATTCACGAAAAGGCTGTTTATGTCACAGTACAAGCAACCGATGATGGCCGGCCGCCATTGGATGATGTTTGTACATTTAAGGTGACAATAGAGGATATAAACGATAACCCACCGGTTTTTAACAAAGCCAAGTATGATGAATCCATGTCGGAGGACTCACAAGTAAGTATTTTCGAACACATTTTCATATAGATTTAAAAATGCATAAATCAATTGATTTATATACAATATGTAGATTTCAAAATTAGGGTTTTCAAGAGTGTTGTACTTAAGACATATGAAGATACATGTATATAAATCTGGGCAATAAAATAGGGTCATCAGCATACTTTGAATAATAAACCAAAGTAAGTCTGCAAATTCATTGTAATGATATATAAATTTATTTTTTATTTTAAGCTTAAATACCTATCAAGCTTAGAAAAATCTATAAAAAAAAGAAAAAAAACGAAACGACTTTATTAAGTAAACTTAAATTATAAAAATAATAATTTTTTTTTTTTTTTTTAATTACAAAGAAATAGGGTCACAAGGTCAAATAAAAATAAAAACCAGGCGGAGTGGGTAGGACCGATAAGTCTCGCGGAGGGAACTTGTACCATTTTTCTCCAGTCGTTTTATATATTTCATATCCTATTAGAATTTAGGACAAGTTAATTCGAAAATGGTAAAAAAAAACAAGTTAATAGGTTAAAGGTTCAGTTTAAAAAGTTTCGCTAAAGCTAAGAAAAACAGTTAGGCAAGTGAGTTTATCTACTTATCTAGGTAGTGTGTGGACTTGAGTTTGTTTTGGAACAATAATAATAATAACTTAAAAAGTTTTGGACATGTTTTCATTCCCATCTTACTCAGATTGGACAGCGGATAAAGCGACCTGTCACGCAATTTTTTATTTAGTACTGCATTCACTGTTCTAAAATTGTTGCTGTTCTTTAAATACCTCAGATAATTATAGCCCAATTATTATCAAATTTTCGTTAAATATGTGCCATATTTATAAACTTTGAATAGGTACTGTAAAAATTTCGAAAAAGTCCTCTATTTTTAAGAAAAAAATAATTGTTATTTATTTTTTTTTTTTTTAAGAGCTAAAAAGTCATCGGCAGATTTAAGTCAAGATCTAATGGATCATTTGACAAAAATTCAAAACGTTAGTACTATTAGTGCGTGAGGTATCGTGGGTCAAACAAATTTATATATTAATACGGCCATATGCATATATAGGATGATTCATCGTGTGGTTTGATTTTCAATAGACTTTTTTTGACAGATCACGCGTGACTCCTATCAAACTGCTTTGTCAATTTTGTTCAGTATCGTTTGGTAAGTCATGATGGAAAAACTCACACCACAACAGCGTCTCCAAATTGTTCAGCTGTATTACAAAAATTAGCGTTCTGTTTTTTGTTCGATTCCAGGAACTTACGGTGCGCATAATTAACCTACTGAAATCACTATTGCCAATACCATTCTCAAATTTGTGTCCAAGTTTACATTAGTGGATGATACTCGACCGGTTAGACCACATCCAGCACGTAGTACAGAGAGTATAGCAGCTGTAGCTGAGAGTAGACGCGAAGACCGTGACGAATCGATTCGTCGTCGTTGTCAGCAGCTTGGCTTGGCATATTCGACAACTTGGCGTATTTTAGTGAAAATCTCGCCCTAAAAGCGTACAAAATTCAACTTGTGCAAGAATTGAAGCCAGGCGACTTCAATTTGCGTCATATTTTCAGTGAATGGGTTGAAGCCCATTTCTGGCTCAATGGATACGTTAATAAACAAAATTGACGTATTTGGGCTGATGAGCAACCATTATGGGCTGGTGGAATCATTGGGCCATATTTTTTCAAAAATGAGGCAAAGCAAAATTTACCGTCAATGGTAACTCATATCGCTCCATGTTAATGGACTATGTGCTTCCTGAAATTCAAGCACATGGTATCGGTGCGCTCTGGTTTCAACAAGACGACGGTACTACGAGCCATACAGCGCGTGAAACAATGGACTTGTTGAGAAATCATTTTGGTGAGTACTTAATTTCACGTTTGGCCGCCTTGATCGTGCGATGTCACACCTTTGAACTATTATCTCTAGGGACATGTAAAGTCTCAGGTCTTCAGGAATAAGCCAGCTACGATTTACGCTTTGGAAGCCAACATTGATCGTGTTATCCGTGAGACACCAGTCACTATGCTCGAACGAGTCGCCCAAAATTAAACCTTCCGAATGAATTACCTCAGACGTAGTCGTGGTCAACATTTATATGATATCATTTTCAAAAAGTAAATGCCATGAATTATTCTTTTAACTGGTAATCAAAATTTTAAGTTCACTTTCAAATTTATGTGTTTTATTTTACATTATAAATTAAATCTCACGATGAAACACCTTATATAAAATATATAAAACCTGGACACAAAAGATATCGCCAAATTTTCATTTTCTATTTTAGGGTTGAATGCAAGAACTTTCCTATCAGAAAGTTAACAAATAAATAAAACCAGTTAGCAAAGATAAGACATGGTAATTTGTACTTAGTAGTTTGTCCACTAGCCTTTTTAATCCCCTACAGTCTTTATTCTGGAGGGCTTTTTTTTTTTTTGAAATAACATAGCAAGCCGACTTTACTTCTTGCCACAACTTTTTGGTTTTTCGTTTTATTGGTCTGATTTGTTGTTTAACAATCCTCCATAAATGCTCAATTGGATTTAAATCGTTGGATTGCGCAGACCAAGTATTAAAATGAACATCATTGTAGGGAAACCATTTCTTGGCTAGACCCAAAGTGTGTTTCGGGTTATTGTCTTGTTAAAATTTCCAAGACTGGTTTTTCTCGCTCGCTGTAAGGCAGCTCTATGTCTTTAAGTATGTTATCATACATGTGCTTGCCCATCGTACCCTTAATCCATAAAAGAGGCCCGACTTCATACCACGAGAAGCATTTCCACACCATTAAGATATATTACCATCTTCATGTTTAAAAACCTTATTGGTATAGCGGTGATTCAGAAAGGATTTTGACTTGAGAGATGTTTGATAAGCTCGTTGTCCCTCGGGGTCGTTTCGTGTTGTCTGGTTCTTTTGAGATGTAGTTTTTGTGCAACAAAGCATTATAAACTTAGTTTTGAGACCACCCGATAAATTAGCAGGTGGTGAATAATAATTGCTTAAAATTTTATAAAAACTGACAGCTGATTGTTGTTGACGTGTTTGGTATCATGTTGAGTATGGACAAAAACGATTTTCGTTCTCTCATAAAACATTATTTTTTGAGAGGCAAAACGGCGAAGGAAACAAAATAAAAGTTGCGCGAGCTAGCAGATACCACAAAGATTAGTACTGAGCGCACACGCCATATTTTTGGCAATATTCTACATATGATAAAGTTATCCTGCCTGCGCATACTCACTCCTGACCAAAAACACGAACGCGAGAGCACTTCGAAAGAGTGTTTGGACTTGCTGATGAGGAATCGGGCGGACTTTTGGCGTCGATTGGTAACTGTTGAACACCAGAGAACAGAATGAGTGCCCTGCAATGGACTGAAGCCGGCACGAGTACTCCGAAGCGGCCGAGGGAGGCTTGGCCACTTGTGCACCGGCGCACAAGAGCATCGCAACCACGTCTAAAATCAATGACTTACGGTTCCAATTCCTGTCGCATTCACCGATTTGGCTCCCTCGAACTATTTTTCAGAAACAAAATTTTGCTTCTAGTTTTCATTTAAGAATCAAAATTACTGGATTTTATGTTAAAATGTACTACCCTATATAAATATGTACAAACGTCAAATATGTAGTATTGTGTGTTAAAATAGATTTCTGTTTTCGTGCAATCGGCTGTGTTTGGACAATTTATTATTTTGAGTGTCTAATTGATTTGCAAGCAAATATATTTAAAAAGTCCGAAGAAATTTCAGGAATTAAAACCGAAGTACAAAAAAAAAAAAAAAAAGGCTTCTGCTTACCCAAACGAAAACGCCAATAAAAACTCACACAGAACTGTCGGTGAAACACGGTAATGTTTTGAAATGCAAATCCTTTATTTCAAGGCGGCGTAGATATTGGTTCTTTTTGTAAAGCCATTGAAATAATTGAATTTGCGCCTTAATACCCATATACATGGGTAGGGCTAGATCGATAAAAATTACAAAAACATTGTTTTAAAGGCCGAAATATGGGAAACTATTAGGAAAGATTTGAATGAAATGACGTTTTGACAGGTAATGCAAAACTACTGAAACAAAATGTCGTACGGTGATGATCGCTCTTTGTTTGAGGTCTTCTAACATGGCGGTTATAACGCGAGGTAAATATAATTTCACGACAGTGTTAAATAATAAAATTGCTCTGAGCATTTTCAGAGCAGTTTAATTATAACAGAATTTTTTACCATTTGCCCCGTTAAAGAAACCACTTCTTGACAAATAAAGATGTTTCTGTACATATGTATGTTATCTGCCTATATATATACTTTTCCATTTTATCACGGCGCGTTTCGTACCAACTTCCAAAAATACACTATTAATTACTCGTCACTTTAACCGCATTCCTAAACACAAATCATATGTCAATAAAATATGGTTGATGCATACCCACACACAAAACTAATACACTTTATTTTGAATAATCTAACTTTGTTTTCTGATGAATTCTGAAATCGTTACAGCTACGCAATTGGTACAGCTCTGATTCAACTAAGTTTTTATTGCACCTGTTAGATATGTAGTTTGGTCCAGCCCCTTCCTTCATTTTGAAGACTGCTATACCTAAGTATTTTGAGTTCCAATCTTTCTCGCCTCGCATGGTCAGCCATTTAAGCGCAATCAGCATTCATCTTATTGGTGTCAGTCTAATGCATCCTAATATGGTTCTCATTGCTTTATTTTGAAGTTTATAATGTTTTTCTATCTGTCCACGTTTACAGCAGGCATATAAAACCTTGAAGGCAAGCAAAAATAAAAATAAATAAATAAATTAGTTCTTAAAAATACTACAAAGTTAGCGAATTTATTCACTTTTCTCGTCTTAATATTTCGTTCGGAGGTCTCTAAAGATAGCGAATGACATCAGACAAGAACAAGCTGAACTTGCTCTTATTACTGCATAAAACCTTTAGCTTGATGCTCCGCGAAATCCAGCCGTTTCTTCCTACTGGTGGGGTGATGTATATATATATTTTTTTCTGGACGTCTTGCGTAATTCTGATTCCCTTTTTCTATGTTAAACTCCAAATTTTAATAAGAGCAGTCGGTAACTTTTACGTCAGCAGTCTTCAAGGGATTCACTTTTCAATTCAATTCAATTCATTTATTCATTCTGTTATTTGAATACAGGTTTTTTTTTTATTTTTTTATTTTTTTTATACAACTTGAACTTAACCTGAGGTAAGTTCGTATACAATATTTTAATTTCAATTATGAGGATACATACATATGGTATACAGTGATGTTCAAAACAATAGGGACATCCATTGGAATATTTGAAAATGCAAAAAAAACTGAGAACCTCTTTGTTTTCATGAAACGTTTTAATATTTTATTATTTGGTTTCAATGTCAAATAAAAAATTTATACATAAAATGGCCTAAAATTCATACATAAAATGAAAAAAGTAAAGAAAACGTTTCACATCCTCTTAAAATGGCTTTAAAAAAAATTAGGACAGCTATAAATTCTTGAAGTTATTATTTCGAATGTAAACTGAAACAACAAAATTAATTTTATAATATAAGAAATTAATTATTTTATCACATAGCTACTTCAGTATTTCGTTGAATAGCCCTTGCTTTTTAACAACAGCCAAGCAATGTCGCGTTATCGATCTACCAGCTTCTTTCAAGTCCTTGGTGGAATAGCTGGGTGCTTTTTTATATAGCGCAATATGCTTTCTTTGATAGAAGGAGACATTTTAGGTTTTCGTCCGCGAGTTTCTGCCGTAGATTGCCACCTTAAGGCATTTTCCACCATTGTCTTCGAGCAGTCGACAATTTTAGCAATTTCTCGGTATTGTGGAGATTCTTAATCTGCTTCCTCTCCTCAGCGCTACAATGCTGTTTTCGACCCATTTTTAATCACAATTTCTATTAAAATCATATGTTTTATAAAGTTCCGTGAAAATAAACTCTAACTTTACCTACTATTCTAGATTCAAAAACGTAAAACTAAAAACAATGAATTATTAATTTAAACGGTTATTCTTACAGGTGTCCCTATTATTTTTTACAGCCAAAACCGACCGCACTTCGCAAACTAACGACACCATTTTGGAATGCATGATCAATATTTGGGTATAGAGAACTGCACTTTGATTTATAAAGCCCAAAGCTTAAGATCCTGTTAGTTTCTTTTTCTTCGCTCAACGTTGAGAGAAATTGGAAGCTTTTAAAGCATTAGCGTAAAAGTGTCCCTATTATTTCGCACATCCCTGTATATACGTACATGATAATTTTACTTGCTTGGCGATTATACGATCTTATCGAAGCGTTGTTTTGCAAGGACTCTCACTGTTACATGGTTTTTGTCCACTATATCGGGATACAATACGCGAAATTGTTGACGTAGCAAAGCCAAATTCCAGAGTAACATCTTGTATTATTTTATCGCTGTTAACAGCGGTAATAATAGTTTCCTTACAATCACAGAACAATTGTTTCTTATTATTGTTTAGTATCGTGTATTGTTGTGTATTTGTTTACTTCAATTGTATTAATTAATCAATTAATTTATTTATTTATTTGTTTATTTATCTATCTTGGTAGAAATATTATCTTTTTTGCGATTTTTTATTTTTTTTTTCGTATTTCTTTTCTAAATGCAAATATATAAATATATATTTTTTTTTCATGGGAAGGTGAGAAATCTTCATAGACACTATAGGCCCGGAGCCTATAGTAGTGTGAAATTCTTACTCACTAAAAAACACCTCCCTTATGCAAACCACGACTGAGTTCACACTCAACTAGCAGTTCTTCTATCGCATTTTATTTTGTTTTTATAAGATATCCTGCAGGCGATTTTCCATTGAAAATTCCTGTGTACTTTAGAAAAATTACGCGCTGCTAATCACCGCGCTAGATCGAGAGGCTTAGTCCTTTTCAGACGGCGCAATAAATTTGTCTCATCGAGGATCTGTTGAACAGAAATATTCGTATGACCTTGTAATCGATTATTATGTTTTCGCGCAAACATTTTAATTACGTTCTGAACATTTTCGACTCCTAAGTCTCTGTGGATATCATCGTTTCTAATGTACCACGGCGCATTAACAATAATTCGAAGAACTTTATTTTGGAATGTCTGTAATACATTAATGTTACTATTTTTAGTACAATCCCAAAGTTGTACACCATATGTCCAAATCGGTTTTAGCACTTGCTTGTATAACAGCAGTTTGTTCTCTAAGCTAAGCTTGGAATACTTTCCAATAAGCCAGTAAATATCTCTATATTTGATTTCAAGCCCTTCACGTTTTTTCTTGACGTAAGCCCTCCATTTTAGTTTAGCGTCGAGTGTCATAACGAGATATTTGGCCTCGTTCGCGTAAGGAATTCTTACTGCGTTGATAAACACCGGTGGATTCTCAATTTTCTGGAGAGCGAAGTTCACGTGGACAGACTTGTTTTCATTAAGCGCGATTCGCCATGTCTTTGTTCAATCGTTAATCCGTGTAAGGGCACGTTGCAATTTGACAGTTGCTTCTTCGACTGTTTTAGCCGTTGCCAGAATGGCAGTGTCATCAGCAAATGTGGCTAGGACAGTGTCGTCCGTTTGCGGTATATCGCGGGTAAAAAGCAAATATAGCAGAGGGCCAAGTACACTTTCTTGCAGCACCCCCACCTTTATTGTCTTAAAAGTCGAATATTCGTTTCCGTGTCTCATACGGAAGAGTCGGTCTTCCAGATATGAACCTAAAATACAAGACAATTGCTGGGGTAGGGCTTGTCAGATTTTATATTTTAGGCCTTCATGCCATACCTTATCAAAGGCTTGCGAAACGTCAAGGAATGCGCTTGAACAGACTAACTTACACTCAATTGCTCGTTCAATTACATCGGTTATTCGATGCACTTTTTTAACTGTAGAGTGTTGACTTTTAAAGCCAAATTGATGGTCAGGCAAGAGGGAATTTGTGTCGGTTACTGGTTTAAGACGATTAAGAAGGATTCGCTCGAAGACCTTCGATGTAATCGGGAGAAGCGATATTGGTCTATATGACTTGACTTCAGTCAGCGGTTTACCGGGTTTCGGAACCATAATAACTTCGGCTACTTTCCACTGGTGCGGTACGTGCACTAATCTAATGCTGGCATTTATAAGGTAGAGCAGCTTTAGCAAACCTTTTTTCGGCAACGCTTTGAGTATCTCTCCCGTTATTAAGTCATATCCCGGGGCTTTATTGGACTTAAGCGTGTCTATAACTTGTCTAAGTTCCCTAAGTGTAGCCTTTTCTACTGGAAAGTTTGTCGTCACGTTTAGCGTATTGATATTTTCAGGAAGCACCCCCCCATCGAATGGTTTAAACGTTTCTGCAAGATGGTCGGCGAAAACATTAGCTTTTTCCTTATCTTCTTTCGCCCAGTCATCCTGGTTTCTTCTTATTGGCGCCACGTGTATTTGGGGCTTTCGAACACTTTTAACGGCTCTCCATATGGAGTAGTTGGTATCCTTTGTCGCTGTGAGTCTTTCAAGGTAGTTATAAATACCTTGATTATTGAAGTCCTTGATCAATTTGCTCAACAAGTTGCAGAGCCCATAAAGGACGTTTTATCTTGTGGTGCCCGGGTTTCATGCCATTTTTTCCGCGCTCTTTGTTTCTTCCTTATCATTTCTCTGATTTTCGGTGGATATCTTATGCCGACTTTGGGAACTTTGTTCGATTCGCGGGGAGTGTTCTTCCAGGCCGCTTGCTGTATGACTTCAACGAAATGTTCAACTTCTTTTTCAAGTTGATAAGGCGTTCTAAGTATTACTTTCAACTCAGTATTGTCTGCAACGTCTATTCGGAAATCTTCCCAGTGTGTTTTGCTGTTAGCTAATCTGAGTGGTCTTTGTTTCTTAACCAAGGATTCGCACAGTGAGAGGATAACTGGAGAATGATCGGAGGAAAGATCGAAGCCCTCTTCAACTTTGACGTAACTAGCGTTTACGCCTTTTCCGATAAAGAAGTCTATTAGATCGGGTGTTTTGACGACTTCCGAGGGCCAGTACGTCGGCTTGCCTGTTGAGTAAAAATAATCATATTCCATACCAGTTCTGTAAAGCGTGTGCTTGGCGTTAAAGTCGCCACCAATAATGAAGATTGGTCCAAGAGAGTTGAATAGGTCAATAAATTCTTGTTTTTCTATTTTGCAGCGCGATTGGCAATAGATTGAGGATATATTAAAAGAGAAATTTTTATTTTTAGCGCGCACCACGGTCATTTGAAATTTGTCAAGTTCAATTATTGCTTCCAAAGTATGTTCAATGCAGTCTCTTATGAATAGGGATGACCCGCCTCTTGCGTTTCCCGATGGATGATGAGCGTGGTAGTTGCGGTAACCTTTTAGTTCCACGCGCGATTCTGTTGCCAGGTGAGTTTCAGAAATTAAGCATATGTCAATTAGTTTTCCTGCATGAAAATATTTAGTTCATCAAGCCTTTTCTGTAGCCCGTTGGCATTCCACGCAAGAATATTGAGCTTCTTTGCCATAATTAGTTACAGAAATTGGCTTCGAACTTAAGAAACCGTTCGACTATTATCTTATTTATTTTAGTCTGTTCTTCTAGTCTCTCGAGAATTACTAATAACACATTTGAGGCAGGATCCGGTGATGTACAGTTAGTCATATTAACTCGCGCCGCTATTTGCGAGTAAGTTTTTCCACTTTCAACTTGCGCATTGTTATTTTTGACGTTGTTGTTATTGGTGATCTTAGCGTTTGTCACCATTACTTTCTTTAAAGGCTTTTGAGTAGGACCGCTGTTATTATTTCTCATTCTAGCTGTCCCTGCGTTTTTCAAAGGCTTCGTTTTTGATTGATCTCGTAGCTTTTGCACCTCCTTCGCGACTTCGCAGCCTCGATAATTAGCTGGATGTTTTCCCTTGCAGTTAATGCATATCGCTGGGGACTCTTTCGTGGCATTGCACTCTCGAGTCAGATGTTTGCCAGCGCATTTTACACAGCGAGGTTCCTTCTGGCAGTAGGCCTGAGTATGGCTGAATCCCTGGCAACGTGTACATTGGGGAATCAGCCTAGAGTTTTTCCGCGGAGGTTCAATTTTGACAAGTCCCAAACATCATTTACGATGTTTTCTTTAAGGCAAGAGGGATGCAATCCTCTAGCTACAACGCGTATGGGTCTTTCCGTTTTATTTTCGTAGGTATGTCATTGAATCTTCTCCGCATTTAATTTTTGCAAAAGCGAACGGTAGTTGTCTGGATCAAGGACATTAACAGGCCATGTATCATTATTGCGAGATCTTACTTTATAATCGGTTGAGCACAGTGATTTCAGGATTACGTGCAACTTGTTGTAGTCCGAGATTCCAAAAACGTTTATTGGCGGCGGCGGTCTTTGTTTGGGTTGCTTTGTTGCCTTATCGACCTCAGCAGTGTTAAAGCTGGCTTGCTTCTTTGTTCAATATCAGGCGAAGAAGTAGCTTTGCGCTTCTTAACTGGCTTTTTTTTAGGTATCCAATCCGTTTCGCGGACTAGCTCTTCTTCGTCCGTGTGAAAACTCGAGTTTTCGTAGCGGTCAAGTAGCGTAACAGACTCAGACTCAGACTCAGATTTAGATTGCGGCTTAATGGCATCTAGTTGCTTTTTTAGTTCGGCACAGAGCAATTCCATATTTTGCAGTCTGGCGCGGAGATCAGAATTTTCGCGTTCGATATTTTGTAGCTTATTTGGTGTAATGCTATTGCCCTGAGCTACCGACTGTGTTTCTGGTCTTTGCTTTCGCATGATTTTCCTAGCGATCCGCGTGCTGGAGATCTCGTGACCTTTGAGCATTTTTTAAAGGGGTCCTGGTTTATATATGTATTATTTTGAATATTATTTGAACTCATTTTAGTTCCCACGAGTAGCGGAGAAAGGGTAGTCCGTCTGTCCAGAGATCCGCATTAGACAGATAAGGCTGGCTGATCCGGAGGTCGCCAAGTATCCGGATGCTCCGTTAGAGATTGAGCTATTTTTATACTGGGCTCCCAATCTGGGCGATTCTGGCACGGGTCGCTTAACACCTTAATCCGGCCCAGTGGATTTTAGTCGCCTCTTACGACAGGAATGCCTTACCTCGGGTATATTCTAACCCCTAACCCGAAGGGGTAAATGCAAATATGTAAACGATATCAGGACACCAATTACAAACTGCTGTCAAAAATCAAATATCTACACAATTGGAATAAACATTCCAAAAGAAAAAACACGTTGGATACCGTTACTGGAAATAAGGCGGTATTATTGCGGTTAATGTACACGCTTCCGGTTTTTATATCTCGGTGCTGTATTTTCAATACTATGTTACACCTCCAAATGAGACCAAAAGATTTAGCGAAAGTAACAACAACGTGTCTTATAATTTTCAAGGTTGCAATTTCTAAAAAAAGTCTTCTTGATGGTGCTTCTTAACTGCAAACATTTCATTTTTTGCAGAAAGTTGCAGAACAGTGGCTATCGACTTTGCGATAGGTAGTAATTTTGAACTGATTTTTGTTAAATTGACCCAGCCACTTCAGTCGTTGAACCTTCACTCTTCTGGCAAAGCCGATGTCGCTGTACAGCTCGTACAGTTTGTCGTAGCCTTATTTATATTTGATAAAGCCCATGCCTCTTCGTCATATTCAAGAACTGGTATTATAAGGGTCCTATATAGGGTCGCTTTTGCTGTTCAAAAGAGGGCTTTGCTAGTCAGTTGCCTTGTTAGCCAAAAGAAGCAGAGATTGGCAAGAGTTACTGTTTCTTTGATCTTAGTGCTGGTGTCGTTGTCTGATTTAATAACGGAACCTAGGTAGACAAAGTCTTAACTAACTCAAAGTTATATCTGTCGATATATTGGATTTACTTTCTTGTTGACACCATAAACTTGGTTTTGACTTATTGACACATAAAACCAATCTTCGCTGCTTGCGCCTCAATACTCATGAAAGCGCCACCGACATCACACTGCTTTCTACCGATTATGCCAATATCACCGGCGTATGCGAGTAATTGGGCAGACATTTGAAAAATTGTGCCTCTTGTGTTGGTGCGTGAGTTTTTTTCATTTCAAAATTAATGTTAGAGAAATCGTATGACAGCTCATCGCCTTGTCTGAATTCTTTTAACTTTAAGATATCCAGTTTTCGCATATAGTCCGGATGGTATTACGCGTTCCTTGTTCAATTTTTCAAGGTTTTCCTTAAATCAGAAAAATCAGTTTTTTGTCGGTGGTGAAGGTGCATATTCTAATTTCCGATCCAATGTCTTTACTGCTACCACTTTCTTAAATTCGTTTTCGCAACGTAATGCTAATTCAATAAGCATTTAATCCATTTCGGTATTTCGAATATAACTAAAGGAATTGGAAGCTTTTTCTCTCCTCATCGTACGTTAATTATAATTATTTTATTTGCGTTTAAACGTTGCAACCTAAATACTTAATTATACTATTTAATCCATCTGATATCTAAAATGTAATGAGTATTTTTTTATTTCACATACTTACATATAAGAACATAAGTACATAGGTAATGCATAATAGGATTTTTAATTTAAATTCACGTTGAACGTTTCACAATATCCCACGTTGTTGGTCGTCCGTTTTATTTATTCGCGGACTGACTCTGCTTTGTGTTTTGCTGGGATTCAGTAGAAACAGTTTAAGGCGTGGAAGTAGCTTAACATATTCTGACGGATAAAAAACAGTTGATTATTCCTTTTGAATTTTTTGTTTACTACTTTGTGCTGTATAAAACGAAAAAAAAAATGTGTTTCGATTATATTTTGGCAAATGATTTAAAGGTCAGGGATTTTTGTTGTAATGTAATAAAAATAAGTGATATATCCTTGGGTCCAAGTTGTAGATTGAAAACGGAATAATTCCCACTAAGTAGAGCCTTGTCCGTGCAGGGAAACTTAACTCTTTTTACAAAGATGTTTTTTTTTTTTTTTGAAATAAAGTGTTCAAAAGACTTCTGCCACGTTGTTTTTATGCAATAAATAAGGTTTCTACAAAACAACCATTGACTCAAATTTGTGTGCATTTATTCTTGTTCCAGTTTGTTCGTAAAACCCTGTTGTTAACTAAAGTTCGGTTTATAGATACTCGTAGTTACATACACGGCAATTTTTACCGAAAATTTCCTAGGACGTTTGAGTTTGTGTACAACTTTACACGCATCTAAGTTTATCTGAACAATTGTATAATCCCCTGAAGTTGATCGTCATGTCGATGGCAGTTGCTCAAGCCAGAATAAAAAACCTTGAACCTACATTTTTAAAAATTATATCAGAAGGAATATTGGTACACCAATATGATATGAAAATTCATTTCAATGGAATTTAGGTTATACCACTATTAATAATAATAATAGTAAAACATTTTAATGAGAAAAAGTATAAGTGCTAAAAAATTAATTGTAACTACAGTTTTTAGTAACCAAAATTCTACAATCAACGATCATGCTTTATGCCTCCTTGTCACGTATGAAGGCAAATTGGAACGTGTGTTGGCGGTGTTGGAATACTCACCTGGACGATCATCCAATTTCTGCTTACTATAACGAACTAAACTAGATGGAAAATTTTCATAATTTGGTCCTTCCTATATGATCATTCTTGAATTCTAAAATCAAATTGGAAAACCTCTTTCTTTTCCTTATTCTATTATTAAACGTTGAAAAAACATGCCGCCCTGTTTTGGAAAATTTCGTTGGTGAGGCCAAGAGCTTGATGATATTTTTGCATATTTTGATGTTTTTCGAGTAAACCGATTATGTTTCTTTTGGTTACTTCTTCGAAACTCTGCTGGCATTAATGCCTCTATCTTGTTTTGGACGGGATTTTCACACGTTTTTCGTGGAACATGGTGAGACGAGCTTATATCCTCAGCGAAGTTTTTTTTTTTTTTTTTTTTTTTTTTTTTTTTTTTTTTTTAATATGGAAAAATTTGCATGGGTATGTTGAAGCCGAGCGAATGGCTGTATGCTAATGTCATAGTAAGTCTTCTTTACAAATGTAATTGTTCGCACTACAGTACTGTATATAATTTTTTGTATGCTGTTTAAAGAACAGCAACAGAGAAGAAAACATAACCTCATATGAAATGTAAATTTTGTAGTTCTTGCCAAATTTATTTTTTAGGATATTTTTGAAATATTGTATTTTTTATGAATTAAAATTGTTTTTTTTTTGTATTTGTTAAAAAAAAAAAGATTAGTAAACTTTTAACGGTATTCATTGATTGCTTATGTATTTTTTATTTTTATTTTTTTTTTTCAGCCCGATGCTATAATAATGCGCATATCTGCTACAGATTTGGATGATGGCGACAACAGTATTATTGAGTACGAAATACTGCCTGAACGTGATTTTCAATATTTTCGAATCGATAAAGCTGCTGGTATCATATACCTTAATCGACCCATAGACAAACGACCTAATCAGTATTATGCTATTACTGTGCGGGCATATAATATAGCGCCAGATCCACCACAAGATGCTCAAATCGAAGTTCGTATCCGCGTTGTTGAATCAAGTAAAAAACCACCATCATTTATTAATCCCATTGAAGTGCCAATATATCTTAAAGAAGACTTTAAAGAATACTCCGAGCCCATAGTGACCCTTAAAGCCGTCTCTAATGTTCCTGATAAGCCTGAAGTAATTTTTGAGTTAATAACTGGCCGAACAGAGCAAACAAATAGTAAAAAGACATTTGTATTTAACCAAATTGGCAATACGGTTGCTATAAGTTTAGGTAAAACTCTGGATTTTGAGGCAATTACTGACTACACACTTACTATGTCTGTTCGTAATATTTATGATTTAGTGGCTGAGCATGTACTTAAAATAAAGATTGAAGATGTAAATGATAATATACCTTATTTTACAGAAGTTAAAACGGGTACTATCTTAGAAAATGAACCAGCTGGAACGCCTGTAATGCAGGTGCGTGCTTTTGATATGGATGGAACAGAGGCAAACAATATAGTATCTTTTGAGCTAGCCGATACTAAGGATCTATTTGCTATTGACTCACATACAGGTAACATAACAGCATTGACAACGTTCGATCGCGAGGAAAGGGATTTTTATAATGTGAAAGTGATAGCAAGTGATAACTCACCTTCTGCGCTATATAAAAATGGGGAACCTAATCGCGGCCAACAGGTATTTCGTATAGAGATTGCTGATAAAAATGATCATAAGCCACATTTTCAAAGATTAGAGTATGTAGCTGAAAAATTGCCCGAAGATGCCAATATTAATTTTATGGTGATTGAAGTAACAGCAGTCGATGAGGATAACGCATCACAGATTGTCTATACAATTGAAAGTGGTAATGTTGGTGAAGCATTTAAGATTGAAGCAAAAACAGGAAAGATTACTGTCAACAATAGGTTGGACTATGAGAAAATTACGGAGTATGTACTTAAAATACGAGCTTTTGATGGAATTTACGATGATTATGCGACAGTGACAATTAAGATAGAAGATGTCAACGATAATCCACCTGTGTTTAAGGAGACTTACAGTAAGACAATTCAGGAAGAACAGGTACTGGACTACTGTATTTTGGAAATAGAAGCTTACGATCCAGATATAAAGGATCCATTAGCCGATCAACAAATCAAATACTTTGTGGTTAAAGAAGAGCAAAAAAAGTTACTAACCATAGATGATAAAGGTTGCTTGCGCCTAATTCAACCATTAGATAGAGATTTGCCGAATGGACATAAGAATTGGCAAGTGCTGATTGCGGCAATCGATGAGAATGGAAATGGATTAAAGTCAGCAACAGTCGTAACAATCACTCTGCAAGACATTAATGACAATGCTCCATTT
Source organism: Volucella inanis (assembly GCA_907269105.1). Classification (NCBI taxonomy): domain Eukaryota; kingdom Metazoa; phylum Arthropoda; class Insecta; order Diptera; family Syrphidae; genus Volucella; species Volucella inanis. The sequence continues at coordinate 62,580,212 of OU026155.1, forward strand.
TTAATTAACAAAATGCCAGTCATTTGGCAAGAGAATCGAAATCCTGGACAAGTTGTGCAATTGCAAGCGAATGATTATGACGAGCCTCAAAATGGTCCACCATTTACATATGGAATAGACCCTGATGCCCCGGCAGATATAAAAACTAAGTTTTCTATTGATAATGACTACTTGTTTGCTAACGTTCAATTTGACCGTGAGACACAAAAGGAGTATTTTATTCCAATTCGCATAAGCGACTCTGGAACACCGAAGCAAAGCAGCGTCAGCATGTTGCATTTGATTATTGGTGATGTTAATGACAATCCAATGAGTGAAGGCGCCAGTCGGATATTTATTTACAATTACAAAGGAGAGGCTCCAGATACAGAAATTGGGCGTATATTTGTTGATGACCCAGATGATTGGGATTTGGATGACAAAACGTTTGCGTGGAAAGATGGATTTCCGCACGACAATTTTCGTTTAAATCCCAGTAGTGGTATGATTACTATGCTGGAGGGAACTCATGAAGGTGATTATCTTCTAAATTTTAGAGTAACAGAGGAATCCACTTTTATTCCCCGTCACTCAGTAGATGCAGAAGTAACGATCGTGGTGAAAGAAATTCCAGAAGAAGCTGTTGATAAAAGTGGTTCAATTAGATTTGTTAACATTACCAAGGAAGATTTTATATCAATTCCACGGTATGGAAATCCAGATGCGCTAAGTTTAAAGGATAAATTGCAACTAAGTCTTGCAAAACTCTTTAATATATCCGTGTTGAATGTAGATGTGTTTACGGTATTAGAACATGCAAACCGAACATTGGATGTGCGATTTTCAGCACATGGTAGTCCCTATTATGCTCCTGAAAAGCTAAATTCAATGGTTGCGCAATATCAGAGAAAAATTGAAAATGAACTAGATCTACAGATGTTGATGATAAATATAGATGAGTGTCTTATTGAGAAATATAAATGTGAAGCATCGTGTTCGAATACCTTACATAAATCTAGTATTCCTTATATGATATATTCCAATAAGACATCTTTTGTGGGAGTTAACGCGTTCATTGAAGCTGAGTGCATTTGCGAAGAAAAATTTAAGACATACTGTTTGAATGGAGGTGTTTTAAATGACGATGATATCTGTCAATGCGTTGATGGATTCAATGGACCTCATTGTGAACTTGTTTCAATTGGCTTCTATGGTAGTGGTTATGCAATGTACGAACCCGTATCACCATGTGATAACACAAAAATTTCAATGGAAATATCACCACACACTGACAATGGTCTTATTATGTACATTGGACCTATCAACTATAATCCTCTGTTACCAATTTCTGATTTCCTTTCACTAGAGTTAGTTAAGGGATACCCTGTATTGATGGTTGACTATGGCTCGGGAGCCATACGAATCGAACATCGTCATATTCAACTTCAGAGTGGAAAGAGCTACGCTCTTGATATAATCTTACAAAAAACAAGCATCGAAATGACAGTCGATAACTGTAAATTGTCCACTTGCATGAGTTTAGGTGCGCCACAGGGACCCAACGAGTTCCTTAATGTGAATGCACCATTGCAGTTAGGCGGGACCCCTATCGATTTGGAGCGTCTTGGTAGACAATTAAATTGGACTTATATCCCAAAAACTACCGGCTATTTTGGCTGCATTCGTAATTTAACTGTAGATAGCTACACCTATAATTTGGGCACACCATCAGTTTTCAAAAACGTCGATCCTGGTTGTCAAAGAGCTGTAGCTGTAGCCGTTTCATTTGGCATTGATCGGAACTTTATCATAGCTATAGTTACGTGTATTGCTTTAATGTTGATCATTTTGCTCGCTGTTGTAGTGCAGAAAAAACAAAAGAATGGATGGCATGAAAAAGATATCGACGACATCAGAGAAACCATTATTAACTACGAAGACGAAGGTGGTGGGGAAAGGGATACTGACTATGATTTAAATGTATTGCGTTCGCAGCCTTTCTACGAGGAGAAAATCTACAAGGATAATATGCTTCCGATGCAAGATCCGAACGATATTCCTGACATTGGAGGTTTTCTTGGTGATAAGAAAGAAAATTGTGACAAAGACTCGGGCGCGTATCCTGTCGACGATGTGCGGCACTATGCGTATGAAGGCGACGGTAACAGTGACGGTAGTTTATCTAGTTTAGCGTCGTGTACAGACGACGGCGATCTCAATTTTGACTATTTGTCGAATTTCGGGCCGCGATTTAGAAAATTAGCGGATATGTATGGTGAAGAGCCATCCGATACTGATTCAAATGTCGACGACGACCAAGGCTGGCGAATATAGTGAAATGGGTGATAGAAGTTTAAAAAAAAAAATTATTAAGAACCTATAAATGATAAGAATATTTTTTATAAAGAAAAAGTAGTTTAAGTGAAAAGAAGGCAGAACTACTAATAACAAAATACATATGTACATTTAGTTAAGCGGAATGGAGACATATTATTGAATAGTATTTACCATCCAAGTGAAGAAGAAAGAACAAATAAATAGACTTTTTTTTAAATATTTTATAAAAATCGCGTTTTTTTTATTTATACTGCCTAAATTTTTGGAAATATTAATTTTGAGAATTCTTCGCGCGTTTATCTGCACAGTTCATCGGTGGTGATGGTGAAGGGATTGTTTCGTAGAAATCGACATTATAAGTGGAACACAGTTTGGATTGAATTCAGTTTGCTTGTAAGTATATATTTTTTTTCATTTGTTGCTTTGAATTATTTTTGTTATTACATCATATTAATACCTAGTACCACAATGTGTTCTATGTATAACCTGTTCACTCCACATATTTAAAGCCAACAGGCAATCATGCCCTAGATGTAAAATGAAAATTGGCACATGTACCTTTAAGTCATTTTATCTAACACTAGCTATCTTAGCAGACGAATTACAATATTTGGCTGTACGGATGTGTTTGTGAGTTGCTATATCATATCCGTCTGCAAATTACATTCTTATACGCGAATAACTATTATATTAGGAAAAAAAATGTATGCGTCTATACATTGGTTAGTAAAAATTTTATTGTGAACAAAAAAATTCCAGTGGAAACAAAAACCAAATGGTTATCAAACTGATTGGCTTTTGCTCTGCCATAAATGGTGGTCACACATCTAAAACAAAATCTGGGTTTTTATTAATTTGCTACTTTTGTTGTTCTTTTTTTGCTCCTCTTTTTAAAAGTACATTTATCGAAATTTCTCGTAAAAGTTTCCAAAGATTTTGACGTAAAGCTCTACATAGAATGGTAAAATACCTAATATTCGCTATATTGAGCCGAATTTAAAGTTCAAACTTGTGCGACAAACACCCTTTGTATAATATTTGTTTTGATTCTAGTTCACTTACAATTTTCATTGCCTTTCCAGCAGTTTTTCAGTCAGTGCTCGATTTGCAGTGCAGATTATGTTTTAAAATACAATTTTGATTGAAATATACTATATTCTATATAATTATCATTTAATTTTTTAATTTTTTTTAAGGGTTGGAGGGGATTGACAAAGAAATCGTTCTTATTAGTAACAACAAAGATATTTTTCCTTTATTACAAATGTGAATAATCATTTGTAAAGTTTGTTTAGGTCGATGTAATTGGAAATGTCAAGAAATTAGTCATGCTATTGGATTTTACGTTATTTGTCACATAACATATATGTATGTGTGATAACGTATATTTATTGATTATCTTCCAGGTAAAAAAGTGTGCTATACTTTTTATAACAGTACGTCCATTCTTAAAATGTTAGAATTAATCATTGATTTTTATTTATTTACATATATTCATTTAATCATGCAATATACCATATATCTACATAAATACGTATATGTATGTGCAAGATAAGATTAGATTAGATTGTGGGGCCAGGTAGGACTATGTACCCTTATCACTGCGGCCAGGTTAGGCCTGTTGTGATTACATGAAGTTTAAGCTCACACATGATGCCAACATTTTTAATAATTTCTGCTATATCTTTGAGTAAGCTGACAGTGATATCTTCTGTCTCAAGGTATTGTTTACCCCTAGAAGATGTAGACGTGTTGTGCTTAGGCAGTTATAGTGAACAAAGGATATGATCTGCTGTTTCTTCATGCACTGACCCGTTAGGAATTCGGTTACTGCGGGTATCTGACCCCTAAGGAGCTGTAGGAGATGTTTGGTTTTTTTTTTTTTTTTTTTTCGAGGGCGTGTTGGATCTTTAAGCTTGTCCGATTTTCTTCTCATAGTCAAGGCAATGTGCCACTTTTTTTTAGGGTTAACATTGAGTCCATCCTTGCTATGAGGTTAAGGGCTCTCTGGAGGCGATCTGAGATTGTTTCTTTAAAATTTTCTCTGACTAGGATTGCAATGTTATCAGCATATCCTTGAACATAAAATTGTTCTTTGCTAAGTATAATAACTGGGCGTGATTTTCGTTGTCGAACGCGTTTGGGATATCTAGAAAGTAACCAACTGGATTTTTTTTTTTCTTTGAGTAATCTCTAAATTCTGTAGGTTAAACTCTGAGGAGCGTGAGGGGTTGAATTTCCAGGTTGGTAGGCAAATTGATTGATATGAAGAGGACTTCTATTGTTTTGAAGAAAAATGAAAAGAGACTTATCGCTCAATAGGATTTTGACAATATCATACGATAATCTTACGATAATCTCTCTCGATTTGTTTGTGATGTATCGCCAAGCATAACTTGTTCTGAAGATTTTTATCAGAAGTTGCCCATTTTATATTGGCATCATAAAATTATCCTCTTGACTTCAACCAATACACTCTTGAGGGTCTTATGATTTCCTGTTTTCCTGTTTTCCTGGAAGTGCGTTTCGGCTAAGAGCTTTAGCGTAGTTTTCAAACACTCAATTTAATTGTGTGCTGCTTTGAGAGGATGTTGTGGATTCTTGCGCTGCGTGCGCTACTGCGCTTTAGGAAAAGGTTTAAGAAAAAAGTTTTCTATGCTCCTCTTTTAGCTCTTCTAGTGAGGTTATCCCTATATCTATTGCATTCTCCACTTTTTTTCGCTCTTCGTTTTTTCTCAACTTCGCGAGTTTTTTTTAAACCATCCAGGGGTGATTCTGTTGCCCACTTTAGTTTTTTCAGGGCAAGACCAGTGGTAGACACTTGTAATGGCCGCGGTTAGATTGTCACAAGCAAGTTCAAGGCTATCAATATCTATTATAATACTACCTTATTTCAGCTAGTCACTTTTTCCATGAGTATGAGTCCCAATATATCACAAAGTCCGCATTTGAATCCGATTTTATTTTTGCTACAGCCGAAATCGGTATGTGGCATGTGATTGAGAGCCAGTCATTTTTTGTTGAGGTGGCAACAAATTTTAGGGAGGGACCGTTTTTGTCTGATTTATCTTATTCCACCAGCGGTCAGCGAATCTTCCGGGTGCTCTAAGTGCATAATGGCAACTTTACATTGGACTGTAGCAATCCAGTAGGATAATAATCACTTGTGTCTTTGTTTGAGACTGACTGACTGGCTGGCTTGTGCTTTTTTATTGCTTGGTCATTCGGCGAGTTGTTCGTAGACCTGCATCTTTTGGAGGACAAAATCCTGTGCATATCTCATGCTCTCTTTGTCTTTTGCCTTCTTTTTGAGGACCAATGAAATATTCAAATCTCTTCTGGGCTTTAGAATTTGTTTCTGGCTTTGCTACACTGTCTAGTGTATACATTTTGTCCCTGGACACCTTGGTTGTCATTTTAAGTCGATGGTTTTAGCTTTATTGGAGATAAGAACTTTAACTCTTCTATCTCCATCTCAACCTAAGATAGCTGGGACCGGAGCAAAGGTTCCTCTTCTGAGTGCTTGTTTTTTTATGTTGTCGTTTTTGTATTGTTTGTTTTTGTGAGAAGGTGACTTGTATCTCATACGAATATTACGTAAGCGATGGTTTTATTTGATTACCTGCACAATTTAGTTCTTACCACGCATTTCACAACACTTTGATTTGGAAATGTAATTTGCTCTTGGTCCGCGGACGCGTAAAGTCTCTAACATATGTGTGAACATACCATAAGGTATTCCCCTATCCGCCACCTGGGTATGCGTCGGGTCGCCTGGTTTAATTAATAAAATAATCAAACAATAATATAAATCTCCAATATTTTATATAGAAAGAAAATAATGTTAAGAAATTGCACCATCAAATTGCATACAAACACATACATATTATGTACATACATCCACGAATTAGATTTGGAACATAACTATTTACCAGAACGTCCATTCACAAGATTTATGAATCGTATGCGAACACTTCATCATCTTAAAGCACAGACGACTCCAATAATTAAATTCCTTAATGAAAGAAATGCACTTTGTTGGACGCTGTGCAACGGAGATTAACGCAAGTGGTTTGCTTAATTAAAATGTTTTAAATACATTTTAGTTCTTAAGCACATGTGACTTATCATGCGCTCAGAGTGGGAACCTAAGGGAAAATTGGAAACATCTTTAGTAAGTCTCTTTCCTTTGCTTTTTCCTTTAAATTGTAATCTCAAAACGGTTTATCTTTTGTATTGACCCCATTGTGTAAGAGCAGTAGTGCACTCCTGCACACGTTTGATAATCGCAGTAAATGTAGAAAATTTGATAACAAAAAAGGAATGTACATATGTATATGTATGTAATATCAGTGATAACTCAAAACGAATGTACATACATATGTATATGTATGTAATATCAATGCAGCTAATTGAAATAAAGTTGAGATAGTTAATCAATCAAAAGAAGAAAAACGAAAATTAAAATACATATTTCTAAAAAATTCAGAGTTATTTTTAAATCTGCACTAAATATCTTACAAATTGTTTATTTTCCAGACATACATTAGTACCTATAAGTTATTCATTATGTAATATGTCATATGTATGTATAAGGGTAGCATCTTCTGAAAAGGGAATTAAAATTACTGGTCTGTGTTTTTCTTACGAGTAGTATATTTTTTTTTATTACATTCGCCATTCACATACGGGCATAAAAAAATAAAAAAATATATATATTCATATACATATATGCATATACGTACATATGTACGTCGAGCGTATGGTGCTTCAAATTCACCTGCGTCACAGGTGTGCTCAAGTCTTGATTCTTTTATTTCCCTTATGTCGTCGATACCATCTGTTCACTTTTGTTTTTATTGAAAATATCGTTTGCCGGTTCCTTTCTGTTAAATTAGTTTTTACCTACCTGTTGACGAAAATAAAATATGTATGGGTGTATATTTATATACATGTGTGTACTAAGTACGTTTTTTTTTTTTTAAGAACTATTCATTTGCTCAGTTAAAAAAATTATGGTAATTAAAGTAAAAGAAAAAATAAATAAAAATCTGACGAGGTACATAATCGTCCATCCGGGAGGATTGTAAGAAATTATATAGAAATACATTTTCATATTAATGTTTTAATGGTAGCGTTTCCTTCTTTAGAATGTATTTACATTTATTTACTAATTTCAAAAACCACATGTATTGCATATAGGTACATAATATGTACAATGCAATTGATTTGGTTAATTACAATTAAACTTTCTTATTCCCATCTAAAAGTTAGGTCTCTAAAGGATATCGTAATGTAGGTACTATGGATCTGCATGCTTACATTGTTATTGCTTTAAGAATTTTTCAGAAAGGATATTTCAACAGGAGGTAAAGGATTTTTTTATGAAACCTTCATTGCTTAAAAAATTTGACGCATGGGGATCATTTATGGAATGTTTTTACGTTTTTTATGTTTTTACGTACACATCGAACATAGAATAAAATTAAAAATTTTCTTTGCAATTGCTAAAAAAAATCAATATTTATAAGAAAGAATACCATATTTTATTTTTAACAAAAACAACGCATCCGTAAAAAAATGTAAAACGCAACAAAAATAATACATTCCATGTACTTAAAATACAACAAACTTAAGCTGTGCTAAAATAGTAAGACGTCTTCGTTTGCTTTTTCTTTTAATTTATGTCAATCAATATCGTTTTTTCTGGTAACCATTTAAGAAACAAAATATCCGTGTAAACCACATTATTTCTAGTTGCCCATTAAAGTGATTACTCAAATAATTGCACAGCATCTCTAGAAGACATACAAATCGGATGATCTACATCTGGTTGTTGTTCTTTTTCGTTTTCCCATTCCCTTAATACAATAGCTTCACAAATGTTGAGGCATGTACATATCTGAAATGCTACCATCTGGAGTTTGAAGTTCATTTTCTGTTGTATGGCTGGGGGCATTGTCCAAAATTAACAAGGCCTTAACTGGTAACCCGTTTTGGCGAAAAAAACGTTGTACTTCTGGAACAAATAGAGTATGGAACCAGTCTTTAAAAATGGCTGAGGTCATCCAGGCCGACTTACAATTCCTGTAAGTAAGGACACATTTTTAAAGAAACTAGGTTTCTGAGCTTTTTCTATGGCAAGTGGTTTTACTTTATGGTAACCTGTGGCAGTAGCATACGCTAAAAATGTGATTCTTTGTTTTTCTGTTTTTCGCAACACGCACTTACCATATCTATAAATAATCATGAAAGATTCTCGCACAACACGATGAGTAGAACCAACGGTAAATTTGGACGACTGTATGGATACTGCCGACTGCATAGCACTAATGAGTTTTAGACGTGTTTTTGCATGCTGAAAGGTTCAAAGAAAATAAAAAGCACAGGTTAACTGTAGCCAATTTTTTTTTGTCCATTATTTAGAATAGCTTGCATAAAATATTGTGTGTTCACTATATTGGATTGTTCACAATATCGATGTTCACTATATCGAGCGTTCACTGTATCTTCAATCACTTTTTCACATAATTGGGGCTCTATCTCGGGGATTTCGACTTCAATGTTCGCTTTCAGAGTTGAATTTGGCGTAGACCTTGCTTAAACTAAGCCCTAAAGAAAGGAGTTTCACGATCTTAGCGACCGATGGGTGTCTCTGAAACACGAAATTATGTTACGCGGCCAGGCCACTTCGTGTGCAATAACTCGAATGTTTCGGGAATTGCGGTCATTTGGGATTTATTTCGTTTCATAAATAATTTACATGGGTTCACTTTATAAAGCAATAAAAGTTTCAGAGATATCTCAACAATTTTTCATTTTAATCAAAAAATAAATCCTTTACCGCTGGTTGAAATACCGTTTACATATACAAATTGTAGATGCGAAAATGATACATCAAGACTGAAGTGTTTGGTATATTTTTGGATGTGGTTAGGTTCGATAACAAAATGGTTTTAAATGTTTCTAGGCTTTTATGCAGATTCTTTATTTATCCGTGTAGCATTTATCCAGACCCTTTGGTTGAAATTCTCGGGTTTTGTCAGTCTCATTGTTCATCCAAATTTAAATGTCTCTATTCGCCAAAGGTCAACTGCTGTACCTTTCTGATTTTTTATGGATTGAATTGGTTGGAATGAACTTAAATTTGTTTTTATAATTAGCGCGCCGAAGGGCTTTTGGTACCCTTATAATGTTTGCACACGGCGCGGGGGAAGGAAAGTAGGGAGAAAGGAAAGAGAGATAGCAATGTACGTTCTACTTAAAGGTTTGCAAGTTATAATAACTAGGAAATAGAAAGCTCGGCAGGGCATTTCATAAGCAACTTGTACGGCTTAGAAAAGAATCACGATATAAGAGTACTCGTAGGTCTGAACGTAGGCTTGAATTCATAGCGAGACGGGTTTTACGGTTAAAAGTTTTAAGAGCCGACATGCTACTGACAATTTCGGTGGAGCAGTGGTGTTAAAATACCGATACAACAGGGTAAGACAGAAGACGTTGCGACTGTGTTCGAAGTAATGTCGAATGACTGTGCAATATTGGTATCACCTAAAAGTTTTATCGCACGATTTTACATTCTATCTAGCAAGTGACCATATGTGTGCATTGTACTCCAGTTTTGGGTGGATAAACGCCTTATACGATGGCGGTCTTAGAAGTACCCGGCCTGAACAAGACATGGCGGTAGTTTTTTAAAAATATCACTGCATTGGAAAGTATTATAAAGCATATGTTTCAAGTTTGAAAGCGCCACGTTGTTCAGTATTTGTTTGGCAGCCATCAATAGTGGACGTTGTCAGTGAATTTGTGAAAATGGAGAAAATTGGTCATCGATATGTGATACAATACTTTTATTTGAAAGGCCTCAGCCCAACCAATATAAAAGCTAAACTGGTTTCTACTCTGGGTGAGTCTGGGTGAGTTTACAATAGAACAGTAAAATTTTTCGTTGCTGGGTTTAAACGAGGTCGTACGAGCTGCCAAGACGAGCATCGCAGTGTTCGACCAAATGAGATGACGACTCCAGAAATGGTGAAGAAAATCCACAAAGTACCGTTTGGATGATCGTCGACTGAAAGTGCGCGAGCTAGCAGACATTGTAGGCATTTCAAAAAGTGCGGTACATCGCATATTATTTTAAAATTCGGACATGAGAAAGCTGTGTGCAAGATGGGTACCGCGTTTGCTCACAGCGAAGTTTCACAGCAACAAAGCACAATTTTTACGGCTTATCCATCATGGGTCGATCACTTTACACCCGAGACAAAAGAACAATCAAAACAATGGATTCAAAAGGGAGGACCGGCTTCAAAGAAGGCGAAAACTGTTTCATGTGCAGGCTAATTCATGGCCTCGATGCGTGCGATAATTTTCATTGACTATATTGATAAAGGAAAAACTATCAACGGCCAGTATTTTGCGAACTTTTTGCAACGTTTGAGCGAAGAAATCAAGCAAAAACGGTCGCAATTGGCTAAGAAGAAAGTGTTGTTTCATCAAGACAATGCACAAGCTCACAAATACGTTATTGCAATGGCCAAAATTAATGAAATAAAGTTTGAATTGCTACCTCATGCACCCTATTCGCCAGAATTACTATAGCCCCCTCGGATTATTTTCTGTTCCCAAACTTGAAAAAATGGCTCAGTTGTCAAAGAACAAATGCTGTTTTTCATCTACTCGGAAAGAGTCCTAAAGAATAGGATGGAAGAAAAAGCTTACGCAGTGGTTTTGTCATCGTGAAAAAAAAAAAACATCTCTTCGTAAGAAGGGCAGATACACCATTTGGACCAGTTGATTTGTGTATGTTAAGATCTTCTAGTATTCTTCCTACTAAACGAGTGCGAAAAATGATTCGTTCCATTGAACACACTCAAGTGTAGTTGGGGACAAAGCACAATCTGTCTGAAAAGTGTGCATCAAGCAGATCGACCATTCCCAAAGATCCCACAGCTGGAATGTCATTGTAAATGAGCGTTGGAATGGAGGATAAGTCAAAATTTCTAATGTTTTTGACGAACGAGCAAAAAACTTTATTGCTTTTGGGACATTGTATTATTTTTTGCCACAGTTGTTTGTTGTATTGAAATTTAAGAAAGACATTGCAGTCTGGCTGGAAGAAGGTTTTGCGCTACATGCCACAGATCTGAGGAAAAAAAATCAATTCTTTGAAAAGAAATGGACTCATGAGTTTGCCTGCAAAATCGTATGATCTAACGCCTCTTGATTTCTTTGTTTTCAGTTTTCTGAAGGATCGAGTTCATTCCAATGTTCCCCGAATTACCGAATTCGGGCCGGTATTCATCTGATTACACCTGGAAAGTGCCAAAATGAAATAAAAAATGTCAATCATAGTTTGATTGTCTATAAAACAGGTGTGGGTGAATCCATGCCCGAAATTTTGTTTTACGTATACATAATTGTATTAGATTAACCTTTCAAACTAAATAAACGGTGGAGCTCATACCATACGAAATAATTGTTATTTTTTAATATAAAACGTGTACACTTTTCATGAATCATGCTGTGTTTATGCAGTTACATATATGTTTATGTATATACTTATACCAAGTTATAATAGGTTGAAACAGCTGCGAAAAGCCTTTTTTTATACAAAACAATTTCTAATGGCTCCGTTGACACTTTCCGAAAAGATTCGAAACCACCTTTTTTCAACAGGTATGGTTGTTATTAAGATTACACCCAAGTCTTTACAAAGCATTTGGCTATCGCGAGGCATTTGCTTGCACTACACCTTATGGTAGATCTTCACCCTCAAACTAAGTAGCTAGAATTAAAAAAAAAGTGTAATTACATAATAATACGATATACCTATGTTATGTGTAGCTATTGTTTTTTGTTTGATGTTTTTTTTTTTTTTTTTAATCATTGTTCGTTTTAACACAGCACGCCTTATTGCATTAAAATTTAAATGCAATATTTCTTTGATTCATAAGTTTCTATTTGGGTGTGCTTGCCTAAACACATATACATACAGTCCTATGCACGAGTACATACTATATATATATTGCTTTTTGAACGGTGCGTGTCAGTATAGATTTTATTATTTTGGGTAGTTGATTGCTACAACTGAAGGGTGTGTTCTAGGTTTCCTCAATGCGAATGTGCACACATCGACATTTGGGTAATTCTGATGCTATATGCATTTTGTTAGGTATAATTGTGTTCTAAGGGGATAAATATGTTTACACGATATTTTCCCTCTTCGACCACGTTTTCAGGGAAGGTTAGTTTAGGAATTGAGTAGTTTCAAGTGAATATTTAACATGCATATATTGTAATTATACATATTTGTACATTGCAAACAAAATAATTCTGCGAAACAAAATACAATGGAAACAATAAGGTAAATATTTATGAGTACATCCGTAGATATTATTCAACCATTCAAATACTATGAACCTATTTAGTAAGTAGAATATTATATTGCCATTCTACTAAAATATATTTATGTTCGATATTTTAAAATAAATACTTTATTGTCGAATTATAAAATTTCCACAAAATGAATTTAAAGTTTTAAGGCGATTGTAGGTAAGTCATGTGCGAGTAGGTGAATATTTTAAACACATACTGGCCACTGCGAAGATCTCGTTTATCTAATTAAAATCACAATGTTTTGAATAAATCATTTAAAAATCACAAACGGTTAAATAACAATAGAAAGGCGCTTACTTATATTTATTATCCGTAGAACTGACAGCAATCATGTTTTAAGATGGTATTTACTTTTATATGTATTTGCGTTTAAGTATTAAGTGCTGATGTATTTTTTAGCCTGAAAAAAAGTGATAATAATAATAATAATAATGAATTTAACACAGGATGATGAAAACTAAGCAAGAAAAATAAATAGAACAAAAAAAGATAAAACAAATTATTATTATTATGTATTATGTTTTTGTTTGAAATGTATGAACCTACTAAAAACCAATATTTACCATGACATATCATACATCCAAACTGACCTAAGTATTGCGCAATGTAATAAACTTAGCTTGTTTAATTTTAGAATAATAATAGTAGAATAATTTTAGTTCGATGGGTAAATCATTCGTAAACAGAATTCCTGCACGCAGCGCCTTTCACCGTTAGTTGTATGCGATTTGACCTTAGATAGGGTTTTCTAATAACGACTTGACAACTTATTTTTTTTTGAATAAAAGGCAAACCATTTGAGATATTTCAAAAACTTTATTATTGGCTTGAAGTACAATCAAAACATTTATGAACGGAACTCGACTTCGTTCATATGGCTACCGCGGGCACGTTAGCAGCGGTCGATTCATTGGACCCAATTTTTAACGGCTCGGTAGCACATTTCGGCCGCTTTTTCGCGTTCAATGTTGGCTCTGAGCTCATCCAACGTCGTCGGCGTGTTGGCATAAACCAGTGACTTTACGTAGCCCCACAGAAAATAGTCAAGCGGCGTTAAATCGCACGAACGAGGCGGCCAATCGACTGGCCCATGTCTTGAGATAACACGCTCACCATACTTACTCTTCAATAAATCGATTGTAGCGTGTGCTGTGTGGCTTGTGACACCATCCTTTTGAAACCACATTTCGTCCAAGTCCATATCTTCCAATCCGGGCCAATAAATAATCGGTGATCATGGCGCGATAACGCTGACCATTCATAGTAACGTGACGATCGTTATCGTCGACGAAAAAATATGGCCCAAAATTCATCATCTTGGCGCATCTTCTCCAGAACCCCATCGGAGAACGTTTGCAGACGTTGCTCGTTAGTGTACTTTACTATGATGAAAATGTTTACTGAATAAATTGACAGTGACAGTTTGATAATTAGTGAAAGAGTGCGTTCACAAATTAATTTCAAAATTGTCAAGTCCCTATTGGAAAACCCTATATTTTGATTTTTAGGTAACTTTGAATGTTCCGTTTTCTAGTTTTTATTGTAGAATTAGGCGATATATTTAACTTTATTGTTTATTTTATTTTATTTATTAAAATTTTTATTTTCATTTTATTTGTTAATATGTACCTACATATACATATGTATTAGGTTGTCCCATATGAAATGTCTGATTTTCACCCATTTTGTAATAAGAAGCTCTCTTTTTGTAGTAGAAAGTGCAATTTTTATAAGAGAAATTGGTATGCGTGTTCGACGTGTGAGAGTTTTTTCTAGGAATTATTTATCATGCTGTCGACGGCTCAAACTCGGACTCTCTTCGTTTATGAATTTAAACTGGGATATTAATGTGACTCTGGCATTGAAAAACATTAATGACACATTTAAGGATGTAACGGTAAACAAACGCAACATTCGACATTGGTTTGCCAAGTTCTGTTCTTGATAATTTAGCCTTGAAAACAAACCACGTGAGAAACTAGAATAGGTCATTGACGACAATGTTTTAATAGCAACGGAAGGTGCTGATTCAAAAAGAACGGTGCGGGACATTGCAGAGAACATGGGAATATCTCCCATGGCAAAAAGTCGGCAACTATATGTAATAGGAAAAGTAAAAAAAAATTAGAAAACTGGGTACCCCATGAACTGAACTTGCACTAAAACTACGCCGTTAGAAATCTGTGCATCGCTGAGCGTAAGGCACCAACATGATGCTAACGATTTATATTTTTACTAAATAAAAAAATTAAAAAAAAAAGCACCGTTCTTACTCGTGCCAGTTGTAGATTTCCTTTGTTTCTACTATTTTTTCCACTCTAAATATGATTAATAAACAGTTTTTTGTACACCAAATTAACAAACAAATTAAATTCAATTTACTAAAAATTATAGTTTGGTGATTTTTACGTACAGTAACTACTGTTGCAATAGATCGTTTTCAGCATATATTTTTTCTACTCAAAATAAAGGGTGTTTTTTTTTCGCAGTCAGACTTTTGAATATGGATTAAGTGCCAAACTTGATTTCTTTTCAGTACAGTTTGCTATTTAATCATCGAAAGATTGGCGATCTGAAATATATTTCGGACATCATCGGCTCTTATCTTTTCAAAAATGAGGCCCGACCGAAGTTACTATTAATAGACACCAATACAGTGCGATGATCTACGATTATTTGTTCTCAAATGTGGAAGAACTGGTTCAAACAATTGAGCAATAGAGTGATTTCGAGAAGTAAACCCGCCAATTGGCCACCAAGATGGTGCGATTTGACTCCATTGCGTTATTTTCTATAAGACTACGTCAAGTCAATAATTTATGTTGATAAACTAGCAACGATTTTGCGCTTTGAAGCAAAACATTGTTAGAGTAATATATGTTATAATACCCCAATTGCTCGAAAAAGTGGTTAAAAATTTTATCTCTAGAATGCGCTTTATATGAGGCAGCCGTGATGGGCGCCCGAAACTATTATATTTTCAAAAATTAAAAGGCATGAAATAAATTCGAATGAATTTACTAAAACGTCATCAAGTTTATTTCTTTGCGTTTAATAAAAACCTCTTAAAAACCGAAACCCTTTATTTTGTAACAGCAAGGACAGTGACAGCACTGTGTATACAGGGTGTTCCAGATAATGTGCCGAAAACTTTATAAGGAGATTCCTAGACATTTTGAGAAATATCGTATGGGTGGGGAAAACGGAAATGCACCCACTCCGTGATACAGAGGTTTTGAGCAAAGTCTTACGCTGTCCTGTTTTGACTCC
Organism: Volucella inanis; assembly: GCA_907269105.1. Classification (NCBI taxonomy): domain Eukaryota; kingdom Metazoa; phylum Arthropoda; class Insecta; order Diptera; family Syrphidae; genus Volucella; species Volucella inanis. Next base: position 62,596,199 of record OU026155.1, read on the forward strand.
TTTTGAAAATACCGTTTTTCAATTTTATGCGCAATGGTAACAAATAAAAGAAAACTAAAACTAAAAACCTAAAACTTTTTGCAATTTTTAATTTAATTTTTTATTTGTTTCAATTGTCTTGAGATGAAATGACCTGAGGCTTTGTTTTTTGTTTGTAAACACTAGGTACAAGCTTCAAAGTTGCAAAAATTGAAATTAATTGCATATGATTTATTTGGGAAAAAAATGATGACAAAATCAAAATTTTAAGTTTTAGAAAAAATCTCTTTTATCAACTTTTGTTTGATACACTAATTTTAAGACAACTTTGAAACAATTGAAGTATTTATTATTACGACCGAATTATTACTTCACCGAATTATTATTTGAAAGATGTTATTTTCAATAGGAGCCAAAACGAAGCAGCGTCTATTTCGTACGATTTTTTTCTCAAAACGACATGGAATCCCCTATAATTGTTCGACACATTATCCGAAACACATAAGGATAATAAACATAAGGCAGTGGTTATATCTATCAACGACAAAATGAACGAATCGCAGCGAGGAGAGGCTATGCCTTTGTTTACCCTGCTCTGTTGCGTCAATATCTTATTTATAAATTAATTTATTTTATTATAAATAACTAGAGGAATGGAAATTATTTTATTTTATAGAAAGATTTTTGTAAGAGACAAAAAAAAAATAATAATAAAAAAATACGTACATATATTATACTATTATTATTTTGCATACCAAATTTTTATACACACCTACTTGAATGAGTCACAATAGTCAGGTGAAAGTATAAAGTTTCGTAGGGAATAATACGTGTTTAGAATTAATTACTTCATTCTTCATTGTACGAGTATGTATCTTGTATCTTTCATATAAGATTCGTTTGATTTTTTAAGCGTTTGAGGTGTATGATATATACTTATTGTTCCCAATAAATTGCCATGTTAATGCATACCTATCTTTATTGGGTATTTTGTTGGTGCATCCACTTTCGTATTCAATGTGTTATAAGGGCTGTGAGACTTAAGAATTCTTTTCTACCACAAAAGTCAATGTGCAATGCTGTTTATTTATTTATTTATTTTTATGTTTTTACGCAACCGTAAAGCAGGAGGCAATTGATTGCGGTTGTATAGCTAGAGCTCAACAACTACATATGAGACATTTACCTGTCTGCTTGAATTGATGTCACGTGGAAAAATAATTGAAGCATGTCATATGGCCCAGAATGTGTAAGTCTGTATTCAATGTAAAAAATGTCGGATTGTTTCCATGCTTTTTTTTTTGGTGCTTTTTTGGCAGTTATGAATTTACACAAATAGAGGTAACCAATTTATCTGTATAAACACAGGCATATATGCAAAATGAATGTTTATAGATGGCATGTCATATATAAAATAAATAAAAAAATGTAAACGTATATTTACATACACATATGTATGTAGAAACACGGTGTACCTAAAAAACATGATATTGGGTATGTAATTTAATTCGTGCGGTTTTTTTTTTCAAAATTTGAACGTTTATTTAAGAGAAACATATACAATAGTATGATTCAAAGTATTGCCCATCTGAAGCTATGACTTTTTCCCATCTTTCTGGCAATTTGTGGATACCATCCCAAAAGAACTGCGCCGACTTGGCAGCCAAGAATGAATCAAGTCAATTTTTGATATTTTGCTCTGATGTGAACCATACTTCAGTGAGGGCGTTCTGCATCGACCGGAACAATGATAGTCAGAAGGGGCAAGGTCTGGTTTATAAAGCGGGTGGGGTAACACTTCCCATCCACTGTTTTCCAAATAGTTCTTAACCGGAATAGCAACGTAGGGCCGAGCGTTTTCATGATGGAAAATTATTGCCTCGTGTCTGGTCGCATATTCCAGGCGTTTTTCGTCTACTGCTCTCTTCAAATGGATTAATTGTGTTCGGTAGCGTTGTCCATTAATGGTTTCACCCGGTTTTAGCAGCTCATAATACAGCACACCCATTACCTTCGCGCCATGGATATTCGGCTTTGCCGTTGGTTGGCCGGGTTTCACATATGATTTTTTGCGCTTGGGGTTTTCGTAATGGATCCATTTTTCACCACCATTAACAATCCGATGCAAAAATGACTTCCTTTTGTGGCGTTCCAGCAGCATTTCGGACATGCAAAACCGCCTTTCGACGTCTCTCGGCTTGAGATCATGTGGAACCCAATTTCCTTGATTTTGAATATATCCAGCTGCTTTTAAACGTTTTGAAATGGCTGCTTGAGTGACACCCAAAGATTCTGCGAGCTCTTATTGTGTTGGGCAACAATCTTCATAGAGTAATGCTTCCAGTTCTTCATATTCAAACTTTTTTAGCTGCCCAGGACGTTCAAAGTCTTCCAAGCCAAAATCACCACTTTTAAATCGTGCAAACTACTTTTGGCACGTTCGCTCAGCTAGCGCATGTTCACCATAAACTTCCACCAAAATACGATGACTTTCGGCAGCAGTTTTCTTCATATTAAAATAATGAAGAAGAATTCCCCGCAAAAACACTTTTTCAGGCACAAAATTCGACATATTTGAGTGAAAAAAAATTATTGTTGTTTACGCTTCAAATGAATGACATTGACAATGAAATGACGTACAATGACAGTAGCTTTCCAACGCATGTTCCAATGGAATAATACAAGTCAAGTCACGCCATCTCTTAGCAAACCGCACGAATAGTTTTAGTTATAGACCCAATACAAATCATCATTATGCTTAATTTATTTTATTGGTTGGAAATGCCTAATAAAGAAGTAAACTAACTAGAACAAACCTACAATAATAAAGGAATAATAATTGCAATTCGCAATGAAATTATTATCATTATACATTTCTATAAAAAAATACATTTCAGAGTACTTCCGAAAGTGGGCTTGAGGGTGTTACTGTTGAAGGTTTGAAGGGCCGATGCTACTGGCAATGGAGCACTGATAGTAAAAATAACGATAGAACAAGGATATTAAATAAAATACTGGTATCTATCCGTTTGACAGTTGTTCTGCGGATTTATAAAACTGCTTTTCGCGCACATGCTTAAAGTTCACGAGTAATTGCTTAAACCCTCCTCTAGCAAAACCGAAACCAAATAAATAAAAGTAGTTAGCTATAGCTTATGTCGAACGTTTTCTACGGATGTGTCTGACTTGCTACCTAAACTACTATTATTTTTAACATCAGGAGATGACGTGATAAACGCAACCCCATCATTATAGTATTCTGGAAATAGATGCCTTAGTAACGTTTGCTTCATAGTAAATAAACGAATAAAAAGGTTCGGAAACGATGCGCATCACTTATTTATCGATTTCAAAATGATAGGGAATATAAAGACAGACTTTGCTATCGTATGCGTAAGCGTATTAAATCTACTTGTAATTGTTTGAATCTCTTTAAATCATTGAAAGGGTCGTAAATTAATTTGATTTATTTTTGTGATGAATATCTACAATAATTAGTACATGTGCGTAATAATACTCGTAATATCATACATTTGTGGCGCGAAAGTGATGATATCAAGAGCGGGACAGACACAATTACGAGTAGGTAATCAATTCCCGTCGCAAGCACAAAACCAGCAAATATTAATATATGGTATTGTACTAGGTAACGAATGCAAATAATAAAAAAATTAATCAATTCTGTTTTTTCTTTAATATATAGAACAAATTTCGCGGATACCATCCCAAAAGAACTGCGCCGACTTGGCAGCCAAGAATGAATCAAGTCAATTTTTGATATTTTGCTCTGATGTGAACCATACTTCAGTGAGGGCGTTCTGCATCGACCGGAACAATGATAGTCAGAAGGGGCAAGGTCTGGTTTATAAAGCGGGTGGGGTAACACTTCCCATCCACTGTTTTCCAAATAGTTCTTAACCGGAATAGCAACGTAGGGCCGAGCGTTTTCATGATGGAAAATTATTGCCTCGTGTCTGGTCGCATATTCCAGGCGTTTTTCGTCTACTGCTCTCTTCAAATGGATTAATTGTGTTCGGTAGCGTTGTCCATTAATGGTTTCACCCGGTTTTAGCAGCTCATAATACAGCACACCCATTACCTTCGCGCCATGGATATTCGGCTTTGCCGTTGGTTGGCCGGGTTTCACATATGATTTTTTGCGCTTGGGGTTTTCGTAATGGATCCATTTTTCACCACCATTAACAATCCGATGCAAAAATGACTTCCTTTTGTGGCGTTCCAGCAGCATTTCGGACATGCAAAACCGCCTTTCGACGTCTCTCGGCTTGAGATCATGTGGAACCCAATTTCCTTGATTTTGAATATATCCAGCTGCTTTTAAACGTTTTGAAATGGCTGCTTGAGTGACACCCAAAGATTCTGCGAGCTCTTATTGTGTTGGGCAACAATCTTCATAGAGTAATGCTTCCAGTTCTTCATATTCAAACTTTTTTAGCTGCCCAGGACGTTCAAAGTCTTCCAAGCCAAAATCACCACTTTTAAATCGTGCAAACTACTTTTGGCACGTTCGCTCAGCTAGCGCATGTTCACCATAAACTTCCACCAAAATACGATGACTTTCGGCAGCAGTTTTCTTCATATTAAAATAATGAAGAAGAATTCCCCGCAAAAACACTTTTTCAGGCACAAAATTCGACATATTTGAGTGAAAAAAAATTATTGTTGTTTACGCTTCAAATGAATGACATTGACAATGAAATGACGTACAATGACAGTAGCTTTCCAACGCATGTTCCAATGGAATAATACAAGTCAAGTCACGCCATCTCTTAGCAAACCGCACGAATAGTTTTAGTTATAGACCCAATACAAATCATCATTATGCTTAATTTATTTTATTGGTTGGAAATGCCTAATAAAGAAGTAAACTAACTAGAACAAACCTACAATAATAAAGGAATAATAATTGCAATTCGCAATGAAATTATTATCATTATACATTTCTATAAAAAAATACATTTCAGAGTACTTCCGAAAGTGGGCTTGAGGGTGTTACTGTTGAAGGTTTGAAGGGCCGATGCTACTGGCAATGGAGCACTGATAGTAAAAATAACGATAGAACAAGGATATTAAATAAAATACTGGTATCTATCCGTTTGACAGTTGTTCTGCGGATTTATAAAACTGCTTTTCGCGCACATGCTTAAAGTTCACGAGTAATTGCTTAAACCCTCCTCTAGCAAAACCGAAACCAAATAAATAAAAGTAGTTAGCTATAGCTTATGTCGAACGTTTTCTACGGATGTGTCTGACTTGCTACCTAAACTACTATTATTTTTAACATCAGGAGATGACGTGATAAACGCAACCCCATCATTATAGTATTCTGGAAATAGATGCCTTAGTAACGTTTGCTTCATAGTAAATAAACGAATAAAAAAGTTCGGAAACGATGCGCATCACTTATTTATCGATTTCAAAATGATAGGGAATATAAAGACAGACTTTGCTATCGTATGCGTAAGCGTATTAAATCTACTTGTAATTGTTTGAATCTCTTTAAATCATTGAAAGGGTCGTAAATTAATTTGATTTATTTTTGTGATGAATATCTACAATAATTAGTACATGTGCGTAATAATACTCGTAATATCATACATTTGTGGCGCGAAAGTGATGATATCAAGAGCGGGACAGACACAATTACGAGTAGGTAATCAATTCCCGTCGCAAGCACAAAACCAGCAAATATTAATATATGGTATTGTACTAGGTAACGAATGCAAATAATAAAAAAATTAATCAATTCTGTTTTTTCTTTAATATATAGAACAAATTTCGCCACAAAATAAGCGGTTATTTCAAGCCTTATATTTTCCCACGATATAACAAGAAGTCATATTTCAAGTGTTAAACTGCGCATAACATAAAACCACAATTGCGAAAATAGTTGTACTTGTAGCATACTTGCTTCTCTTTTGGTTAATTAAGCAGTAAAGCTTTGTTTCATACATATTTCATTTAAATATATATATATATATATATATATATATATATATATATATATATATATATTAAATATCATCATTATTAGTTTAAAATGTTTGTAACATACGCCGAAGGTAATCGCCTTAAGTGTGATTGGGTCACCGTCACTTGGATACGTTTCCAATGAAATTGGGTGAGCGTTCAAAATGTCTCTCCTAAGCCTTCTAACAAATGAAGCAACATGGACAACGACAGCAAAAGTATTTAATTTTCAGTGATGCATGCACATTTCGATAGAACAACAGGTATTCTGGAAATAAAGCACAACCTAGTTTTAAATTTCACAAGTTGCACATTAAAAAAAAGCGATGACATGCAATGTTACCAGAAGAGTTCTATTAGTGTTAGTATAGTTGAAGGAAAGTGTGAGAGGACCAGCTTTAGAAAGCAAAAAAAAGAAACAATTGATTTGTTAACTCAAATTGCAAATAGGCTTATGGTAAGGCCAGAAAAGGCATGTCAAAGCCTCAAATTGAAACCTAGGGATTTAATCTGTTTGAACTTACTGCAAATACGGGATAATTGTAAAGTTGATTTGACTTTAGAGTCGGAAAAATTCTCATGGTGGTGAGTTCATTTTCTAATCAATAAATGTCAAACCCAACCTCTGTAATTTGAATAATCGATTTTAGATTTTTACACTTCGGCGAACTAAAATTTTCGATTTTTTTTGTTCTTAAAAAGAACGCCTGCAAATTGTTCATAAGTTAACAAATAAATGAAAAAAACGCAGCATTTACTTTGCGGCATGTGCTCTGCTGCGTACGAATGTATGGATATGTGTGTGATCATAAGTATATATTGTATTTATACGAGCGGCAAACAAATGTGGCGTAACCACGCACATTACTTCTACTACATTAGTCATAAGATACATTTTGACTTAGTTCACCGACACATAATAGGTTTTTGCGCTATTGCTTTTTCGAAACGTCCTGAAGGTTTGACATGACTACGATAAAAATGTTAAGTACCAATTAAAAAAAAATCCAACCACTCCAATTTGGTGCAGAAACGGACATTTTGGTGCCTTAAATTTCTAAGCATATAAATGCCAATGTCTCAAGAAATATTTTTTAAAGTTAATACTCTTTCTCGCTTGTGTTTTTTGGGTATTGGGTGCATATGTATATTTGTTGTGGGCAAACCAAGTTGTGAAAAGTTAGTTTCCTTAACTTGCAACGTACTATGTCTTTATGATGATTAAAAATTAAGAAATAATTTGCCTGAATCTGAAGAATAATATCTACATTAGGGCCTTCTATCTGCTATGATAAATGACCTTTTTTTAATCTGTTTTGATCTCAGAAAAAATGTTTTAGAATGTTAATTTTACAACTCAAAAAAGATATTTAACAAAATTTATTGACTAAACAAAAAAACCTTTGAAGTTGAATGTGAATGAAGTGATGAATTTTTAGTCTAAGCTGTTCTACCTATATTAAAAAAAAAAATATATTGATAATTTTTAATTGAAATCGAGCACTGGGTTTGTTCTAAAGATTTCTTTGAAATGTCAAGCGTTTAGTGACGATTGATTTTAAACATACAGTTTAACAGAGTTTATGGTTACATATCAATAAATTATAATTATAAATTAACTTGCAACTTTCAGAGAATATTCTTAAAATGTAGATATTTAAGAAAATTTATGCAATCGATGCTAACTTATAAAAATAGTTTTGAATAAATAAAATCTCATGAAAACTATTAACACGTATATATGCACATATTTATTTACATACATACTCATATATTGAACTCTTATGGTGTTTTATGCGGAGTCAATATGTTTGTTTTTTCTCAATCCATTTATTAAACGATGTGGTCTAAAAATAAACCACTTGGCTTGTTGCGCTAACTGATGAACCACTTTAGGCCTGGTTTCTTGAAACGAACGGGCTTGTTTCTATACTATTATTAGCATTACGAATAAATGTTAATACATAGTCAAATAAATATATGAATTCACATAACTGATTTCTGATTGCATTTGGTGCATTTGGTTTCCCGAACAAAAATCTGCCAATCTCAGAACTTCAAACTATAAACTTCATTTTTCTTGCATAGACATGGTTAGCTAACGTCTTATCTGTTTTTTTTTTTTTTTTTTTTTTTTTTTTTTTTTTTTTTTTTAATTATCATTGTTTATCTGCCGGAGGTTTACTCATAAATATAGAGACTTATCACTTTTTATATAAAATTGTATGTATGTATTTGTTATCGAAAAGATAAAAAATGGACTTTCAAATGCAGGTATGAGCTTGTATATAGTTTTGATATAAGCCAATTGTATTATATGAATATTTTGAGAATATCAAAGAAAACGTTAAGATTGTATTTAAAAAAAAAAAAAAAAAAAACTTGTTGTAAAGTTTGTGTTTGTAAGTTTTCTTGTGGTGTGTCTTCATTGGATGCGTTTTGTGTATAGAGATGTAACTTGAAAACAAATAAATCGGACGATTTATTTTTAGAATAGAAGTGTACATAGTGTTCAAGGGGTTAAATGACTCCGGTTGATGTAGAAAAAAGCTGATAACTTCTATTGTGCATATGTGTCTCATTTCTAGTTGCATACGGATATGCTTAAACAACGATTTTAAGGTGCATTAAAATGTGATGTTTTCTTAATGACTGCAATGGATTTTCCCAAAAAAATGTTATAACTTCGGGGTTTTTTTTTTTTTTTTAATAACTATTTTATGAATTGTTGAAAAATAATATATTGTACAATATATATTTATGTAAATTTGATGAACGTGGAATGCTCACAATATTTTGTCTTACAAAATTACATTTTAGTGAACCTGTGTGTTTTTTTACGGCAGCAAAAATATTCGTAGCCCTAAGTATTGCTCATGTTTCAAAGTTTCCAAAATGCTTAAATATTATATAGATATATACTTTTATTCAGACGTAGGGAATAAAGTGTATAGACTCAAATCATGTGGTACTCTGTATTGATATTCGTAAGGATGCCAACAACAGATGTTCAATATTTAGATTTTATCATTACTTGAAAACTAAATCTAAGCCAATTATTTAGCCCATTAGCACTTCAAATTGACAAGAAGTCATTGATATCACTTTTGTCTGTACAACACAAGCTTATTAAGAGCAGATTGTCAGAAAACCTTCAATTCTCCTAACTTTGCCGTACCGGGAAGTTATCTTAAATGTTTGTCTAGACCTGTTATACATCTGCAGGTTATACATGGGAAAATCAATCAGTTGGTCGTCATTTCTTTTAAATACCTACCTGGCATCGGATTCTCTTCATAAACCTATCCACAAGTGAACATCCATAATTCAAAGGCAAATCAGTAGAAAAAGTCTTTACTCAATAGTTTGCCTAGTTAAAAGGAAAAGAACTTCCTACAATCATATGTTATTCATTTTTAGCTTAGCTAGAAATTATTGCTCTTTATTTACCCATAGTGGTCGGCGCGGAGTGCTCACTTATTCAACGACCTTCCTGTCTATAACTTTAAAAATATTTTAGATATTAAGAAAAAAGGGGTTTTGTTTTTTTCATTAATACTTATAAAGGGTGATTCATCGTGATTTAATTTATAATGTAAAATAAAACACATAAATTTGAAAGTGAACTTACAATTTTTACTATCGGTTAAAATAACAATTTATGACATTTACTTTTTGAAAATGTAAATGTTGGCCACGACTACGTCTGAGGTGGTCCATTGGGAAGGTCCAATTTTAGGTGACTCGTTCGAGCATAGCGACTGGCATCTCGCGGATAACACGAGTAATGTTGGCTTCCAAAGCGTCAATCGTAGCTGGTTTATTCCTGAAGACCTCAGACTAGACATATCCCCAGAGAAAGAAGTCCAAAAGTGTGATATCGCACGAACTAGGCGGCCAATTTACCGTAGCAAAACGTGAAATTAAGTGCTCACCAAAATGATTTCTCAACAAGTCCACTGTTTCACGCGCTGTATGGCTCGTAGCGCCGTCTTGTTGAAACCAGAGCTCACCGGGATCATCATGTGCTTGAATTTCAGGAAGCACATCGACGGTAACATTCTGGTTTACCTCATTTTTGAAGAAATATGGACCAATGATTCCAGCAGCTCATAAACCACACCATACCGTTGTTTTTAATGGATGTAATGGTAGCTCTTGGTACTCTTTGGGTTGCTCATAAGCCCAAATACGGCAATTTTGTTTATGAACGTATCCATTGAGCCAGATATGGACTTCATCACTGAACAAAATTTCACGATAAAACACCGAATTTTCATTGAGTTTTTCCAAAGTCCAATTACTGAAAATATGACGCAAATTCAAGTCGCCTGGCTTCAATTCTTGCACAAGTTGAATTTTTTACGCTTTTAGTCCGAGATTCTCACCCAGAATACGCCAAGTTGTCGAATACGCTAGGCAAAGCTGCTGAGAACGACGACGAATCGATTCATCATGGTCTTCGCGTACACTCTCAGCTACAGCCGCTATAGTCTCTTCAATATGTGCTGGATGTGGTTTAATCGGTCGAGGATCATCCACTAATGTAAACTGGAACTCAAATTTGCGAATGGTATTGGCAATAGTGGTTTCAGTAGGGCGATTATACGAACCGTAAGTTCCTCGAATCGCACGAAAAACATTTCTCACAGAACGCTGATTTTCGTAATAGAACTGAACAAATTTGAGACGCTGTTCCCATGAAGACTTGCCAAACGATACTGAATAAAATTGACAAAGCAGTTTGATAGGAGTCACGCGTGATTTTTCAAAAAAAGCCTATTGAAAATTAAACCTTACGATGAATCACCCCTTACTTATGCATAAGTACTACAGAAACTTTCAATCGAACAAAGCCAAGTAAAAAACATCTATAAAGTTGTAAACCATAACCTTAGGGATCTGACCTATTTTCATGACTGGAATAGCTTAGAGGTAATCGGTACAGTGTTTAAAGCCTGCGGGGAACTACTGCAATTAAATTACATGCCAATTACAGTTGATGGAAGTGTACTTTCGTACACTGTACAACCAAGAGCAGTTGAAATTCATTTCATTGGAGATTGTACAATGCAATGCTGAGCTCAATTAGAACATCTTTCCTTAATGGAGAAAATTGGACTATTCTTTTTAAATTTATAAAATATACCATACTCTAAAATAGCGGCTGCAAATTGTAAACCAAACTTTCTAGAAAAATATTGGTTAAAATGAATTAATCAATGATTTCAAAACTCTATTTTCTTGACTGACGACAAAAGCCAAAGCTTATCATTGTAATTTTGTAACAATTTAATTCTTTTTGAATAAAGTTACACTACTACTACTTATGTATGTGAAATCGAACTTTATATATTGTATTATTTTGTAGAAATGCTTTGATTCTAACAGTCAAAAACACATTTTAAAAAGTTTCAGTATTATTTAAACCACCACGAAATAGTCAAAAATGGAGAATCAGTCATTGCCGGCTTTTAAAAGATTGTTGCTCGTGTTTGAAAATTTCGTACAATTCTTACAAGTATTACAGGTATATAATAGTGTACTCATATATCCTTATCTGATTTTTTTGATAAATGATCTTTAAGAAGGTTTTCGATTTTAGTTATTTAGTAATTTCTTAACTAGCTATTAATATGTAGATCTTAATCAATTAAGTTAAAAACCTTTCTCATATCTCATATAAATATCTTATATATTAGTTCTAAGTTTTTGAATTATTTCATAATAAGATTGTATCCAGCTATTTCACCAATAGAAAACAAAAGTACTGTAAAATCTAAGGGGGAGTCAAACAAGCATCTGTACTGGGCTTCCTACTCTGGAATATCATGTACGACAGAGTTATAACACTGTCATCAGAAATAAAAATAATCGGATTCGCTAACGACATCGCCCTTGTAAATGTTGTAAAAAATACTTGCAACTCAGCTAAATCAGCTACGAATGCGGACCTAGTATTAGCTGATCAAAATTATATCAAAAGACTATATAAAATATCTACGAGTAATACTTGACAATAGATTAGGCTTTATGGTTCACATCGACTTTTCTAGCAATTAAGGGTAATTAGTGGCTTTAGAATATTTGGGCGAAGCCGCTATTGTCATTACTAGGATAATTCTTCTAGTCTATAATAGAATAACTTAAAGTAACCAAGGGGCGACAGGCATTAAAGTGATGAAGGAAGAAAAAAAGTGATTTCAATGACCGGGTGACAAGCTTGGTAGAGTACCACTACGAAGGGCAGATAGACCGACAAGTTGATCCCATTTGTAGACGTTTGGACAAACCGAACAAATTTAAACTGTAACTTTTATCTCACGCAGTTCCTATCTGGTCACGATAATTATTGGAAATAACTACACCGTTTTGGGCACGATAGCTAACCTTTTTTCCCAGACTACCCAAATCAGAAGGAAAACAAAGCTTAGAATATTCCATCGTATGCGTTTTCTAGGATGGGGAATTGATATATCAAACCCACAGTTAATATCATAATTGACCAAACCTTGTGGTCAGAAGAAAATATTATGGAGATCTGGACATTTATAACAAACGGGCAAAACGAACTGCGAGGGATTGAAAGAATAAGACGTACAGATGCAGCAAATAAAGAAGATATAGCACGGATGGCTTACTAACCTCGCAAAGTAATACCTAACTGCAGTGTGTAGGGTGTGGTTTAGTAAGGAGTATTCCTGGAACTAAGCAATCAGGCTAGCGAATCGTGCATGTTTATATTTTGGGTTACTAGTACAATATCTTTTGAAGATTACACATCCTTTGATGCAACCAATAAATAATAAATAAAACATGTGTTCCGCACACACTATGTGCAAATGTTTGATCATAAATTAATACGAATAAGTACATACATATATGCATTTTGTATAATCATGTATGTACATATATAAGAGCGTAGATTAATACATAAATTAACAAAATGTTGAAGATTATCTATCACATTTAACAATTTGAATAGCAGCTGAATACATAAGTATCCAAAGGCACATTATTTGTTTTTCGAAGTTGTTATCTGAATGTATTTCTCAAACGAAGAATATATATTTTTTAATAAATTTGTTATAGGAAAGAAGAATTTGTTTGCAAATCTTAACGAATATAATTTCTGAAATTTGGTTTTTTTCTTATCTTATTTTTTAAACATTTTTAATAACATTTGAAAATAACAGATGTGTAACGAAAACTGCAATATCATACAAACCTATGTACTCGTATACATATATGGATAGTTTTTTTTTCGAAATTCTCAAAATACACCTCTTTGTATGTCTAGGCGCTCTTGATTGCCAAACGACTCCTCTACTATCGACCAACCCTTCTCTTAAAGAGATCAATTAAAATACTGTTATGGAATTGCGAAAAAGGTATTATTATTATGACCTTGTTAACAATTGATTTTTAAACCGTCAAGTGACAAATAAAATAACTTCGATGTATAACTTTATCCACAACGAGCTTGAAGCGCTTACTCATTGTATACGTAAACTCTTACGGACAGATTCCTGCGAGGCACTTTTTCAGCGCTTCCTGGAAATTCGGGCGTAAGCGCTTACGGACAACTTCTTGTGAAGCACTTCTCCAGCGCGTCATGGAAAGGCAGGCGTAAACGCTTATAGGCAGATTATTGTGCTTGCAGTACGAAGTGCTGCTTAAGTGCAGCACAAAATAAGGCGAATGTAAGCACTTTAGACCAAATTGTAAGGAAGCACAACTTTGACACTTCAAAGAAAGTAAGAGTGCTATGGTCTACGATGGCGTTAAGGCACAGTCGAAGCAAAAATAATTCCTATAATTTGACTTTAAATAAATAAAAACAATTTTTTTGTTTATACTTACTAACATCTATAATTTTAAGAATAACATATACCTAGTTAAAAAATTACAGTTTATAACATAAATACTTACAGTTAAAAAAAATCTTCAAATACAATAATTCCTTCAATTTAATCAATTAACATTTATTACATTAAGTATGTACTTATAACATATAAAATAACATAATAATAAACTGATTTTATTTTGAACTGCTAAACTGCTTTCCTTTTGCAATGATACGTCTGATGTGCCGTTTACTCTAGTCACAATTTTATTGACTCATTTTCTGTATCGACAAAAGGTAACTCAAAAAGAAAAATATTGCAGCTGCTGTCCACACGGTAATAAGGGGTGATTCAACGTGAGGTTTCATTTTCAATAGGCTTTTTTCACGCGTGACTCCTATCAAACTGCTTTGTCATTTTTGTTCATTCGGCAAGTCATCATGGAAAGACTCACACCACAACAGCGTTTCCAAATCAGCGTTCTCTGAGAAATGTTTTTCGTGTTATTCGAGGAACTTACCAATACCATTCGCAAATTTGAGTCCCAGTTTACATTAGTGGATGGTACTCGACCGGTTAGACCCATCCAGCACGTAGTGAAGAGACTATAGCAGCTGTAGCTGAGAGTGCACGCGAAGACCGTGACGAATCGATTCGTCGTCGTTCTCAGCAGCTCGGCTTGGCGTATTCGACAACTTGGCGTATTTTACGTGAGGTTTTCGGCCTAAAAGCGTACAAAATTCAACTTGTGCAAGCACATGGTCTCGGTGAGCCCTGGTTTCAACAAGACGGCGCTACGAGCCCTACAGCGCGTAAAAAAATAGACTTGTTTCATTTCACCAAATCATTTTTGTAAGCACTTAATTTCACGTTTTGGTACGGTAAATTGGCCGCCTAGATCGTGCAATGTCACACATTTGGACTATTTTCTCTGGGTATATGTAAAGTTTCAGGTCTTCAGAAATAAGCCAGCTACGATTGACGCTTTGGAAGCCAACATTACTCTTGTTATCCACGAGATACTAGTCACTATGCTCGAATGAGTCGCTCAAAATTGGATCTTTCGAATGGACCACCTCAGACGTAGTCGTGGCCAACATTTACATGATATCATTTTCAAAAAGTAAATGCCATGAATTCTTCTTCTAATTGATAGTAAAAATTTTAAGTTCACTTTCAAATTTATGTGTTTTATTTTACATTATAAATCAAACCTCACGATGAATCACTTTTTTATTATTTCTGCTCACTCATTTTATCAAAAATAGAGAAACAAACCCTACTTGTAGAATTGTAAATGATTACGAATAGTTTCTAAAAGAATCTCTTTGTAAGCATATGAAGAGTAAACGCTTACAGTCAGAGAACTATCAACATGTGTGTGTAGCGTCAATTTGTTTGCCAATGTAGGATTAAATTACGATATATACATACATATGTACGTAATGAACACTGGTGAAATATCTTTTTTGTACTATGTGATTTGAAATAAACTTTCGTTATCATCCAGTGACAGCTCGATAATTTATTTCCATACTGCCAATGTCAGTGATCCGAGTCAATGCTCTTCCCTCTGAATGTGTGAAAGACTATACTACTGGATGCGCGCCTTCTGTCTAGTGAAAAATAATCAATCTATGAAAGCTTGAGTTTAGAGAAGAAAACTGTGATATTTGTGAATTTTAATATGGGTACAACGATATGATATTCTGTTCACTTGCGAATTCAATCAGTCTATTTCAATTATTGGACACGGTATTACGGTATTGCCAAATGTGCACTTCTTTCCTATTATGGAATTAAGGTCGTAGGTCCTCTCCAGGAGTTAGTATATGAATATATTTTAAGCACATGAATTAATGCATAAGTCTGACTGGACTGACAAAACTGTATTTAAATACTATTCCTTGCATCCGATTGTAAGCTGGTTCTTTTTTCGGGCTTCGTCTATTTTCGCACACTTTTGTTAGATTAATTAAGTGCATTTGTGACGAATTTCTGGAACCCTTCTAGGGCCTCCGCAATAAATTTATAGATTTTACCCTCATCCCTTAGCCGTAGGGATCATCTTTCGGCTTCCGTCCTATTTTAAAACACTATTTAAAAAAAAAAAAAAAAAAAAAAAAAAAAAAAAAAAAAAAAAAAAAAAAAAAAAAAAAAAAAACCCATAGCTCAAATTATTAAATAGCACCCACCACAAAATACTTTGTAAGCAACAATATTGTTACAAATTGCGTTGTTATTTTAAGTACACCTATTTTTATGACCAACTTCCAGAACACACAAAATGTTATTGCAGCACAAATAAATGAACCGCTCAACACTATACCCCAAAATTGCAATAAGCTTGGCGTCATTGTAACGGGAACACTTGTTTGCATGAACATTTATTTTGTTGCAATTCTTGGTGGCAAAACAACTTTTATTTAGCAACAAAAACAGAGTGACTAACAATAAAGGCACACGTCGATTAATTTTAACCCACTGTGTACGAGAATATGACTACAAATGTATTTTTTTACATACATTATGTGGACATGAGTACATACTTCAAAATCTTTTTTTTTTAGCGTTGCTACAATAAATCGGAAAACACTCGCAGGAATAAATGGGTCTGGGATTTCTGCCCGCCTTTGACTGCAATGCACACACATTCATCCCTAAATTGGTGCGCAAACATTTACGAACCTTTGACAAAGCGTCGGTTGTTTGCCTTCAATGATCAGGAAAAAGCAGCTGTGCCCTAACAACGTTATGTGTTGATATTATAGAGAAAAATTATGTATATCCTACCAGTATATCAGTACATCATTCTCAGCTACAGATGTTTATATGATAAATATACAATAATATATATATGTATAAATATCCATATGTTTTGAAACAGTAGGCATTATAAATCATAAAATAAATAATAAGGAAATCCAAATTTCTAAAATCCGCCCGGATAACAGTTAACGCTATAACTTTTGCAAATACTATAGGAACATAGGTATACAGGATAGGTTACTTGGAATAGCTTTGTTACTCACTGCACCTTTTACGTTTCTACTGTTTTGTTTTGGTTATATTCTTAGCTGTATGCAGTTAACAAAGAGAAAAACATAATGGTGCAATAAGAACACGGCAAATAACCCTACGAAGCAGAGCCCAGAAAATCATGCCCTACTGGTTTGTTCCGAATTTAATGCTTTAGACACGTTCTTCCACACAGAAACGGCAGCCTAAAAACATTAGTAGCTACATACATACATATGTATGTATGTTGAAAGATGTTAACTCATGAAGCTAGGACAGAGTTCTGTTTCTTATTTTGATGTCGTACCACAATGGGTGGAGTCATTGAACGCTTTTAAACGATGTCCGGTGTTACCAATTGAAGTTAAACGTGACTTTATACATAAAATATAATATATATGTGTCAACACGAGAGGACAACAAAAGGTTATACAATTTTATGAGAATATGCTGATGAGTACCCTTTATTCAAGACCAATAAAATTTACTACAATGAACATTGAAACAAAAAATGTATAGGTACCTAACTCGCTTTCATAATAATGTGCTTTTAAGATATAGAATATTTAATTTCACTTTTTTTTATGGTTAATAATATATTTAATTCGATTACCTTACCTTCAATATATGGAATTTTCAGATGCAAATGAACTTGCACAAATACTCGTACATATAGGTTCATAAACATCTACGTATTCACATACATACATATATGCAAAAGTATATTTATTATATTGTACGAAACCAACGAATAAGTTTTTTTCTTGACCTACATAGTTAGGTATTATTATACATTTTGCAAATATTGCAAAATTATGAAAAGAAGTTTTACCTTTTCGGAGACGACTTAAGTAGGTAGGTATTTACCAGAACATATGATAGATAAATTTTTTTTTACAAAATTGGTATATTATTGGTATAATATTTTCCTCTTTAAAAAGAAAAAATCCGCAATTTCAATATAAGTACTATCATTGCAATTCTAGAATCGCTTATACGACATTATGGGTCTCAGGCTTACATGCTAATACATACATACAATATTATATACTTATGTATAAATATATGTATTTTCACTTGACAATGCCAGAAGAAAGATTTATTTAGACTAGGTATAGGTATGTAAATATTCTGTTTATTCCACTAAACAATATTAAATATCTATTATCTACGAAATGCTTGTGAACCTGCCAAGCAAGAAGTGCAATAGGACGGACCGAATTAAAAACTGCGATATATGGTAAATGTATGACCACTGCGTTTTACTTTTAGCGAAATTATGTGTTTTCGCCTTTTCGAGGACTATAAGTGCGCAAATTGGCAATGAAATAATTGCACGATCAGAATTCGAATCTCCCAGAAAGAGTCGTTCCGACAGTTTCACTATATTCTCCATATATATTATAGAGCTCATATCTTAAGTCCCGAAAAGAGTTTGCCGTAAGTCATTAAAGTTGGAACGGATTTTTGGAGCGATGAAACGAAAATAAATATTTTTTCTTCGGCTTCTGGACGAAATTTTAGGCGACCAAAAGGAAAAGTCTATACCATCATCGCTATACAAAGAAAATCGTCAAGCACGGAGGGGGAAATATCATGGGTCTGTTTTTCCTGGTATAGTGTCGGCCGTATATTTCGTAGTAATGCGAATAACATTGTGACAAAATAGGGATTTGGAAAATGTCATGCTTCCATTTGGGGAGGACAACATGACCTCTGATGGCATTTTAAACAGGGCAACACCGAAACATATGGCAGGTCTTTTAAGAGTGTCTGTCATTATATGGATAAGTCAATTCCCAGATCTTAATCCAATTGAGAAGTTGAAGATGAACCTAAGAAAAAATTACGCGGTTAATATTTTGCAAACGAGGACAAAAAGCATTCCATACCTTTGGAGGACACAATTAGGTAAATAAAGGAAAAAATAAAATGGATTTAAAAAAAAAATCATACATATTGATACCTTAGGAGGACACACCTATTTTTTTGGTCAGGCGCAAAAGTTAAAATTGGCATTTTTTGCAACTTAATTTTATAATTTGTTTACTTTAATGTTAATACCCTGCAGAAAAAAACTACAACTTACTGAAGAAAACATACAAAAAAATTTGAATTTATAAAAAAAAAATCTTTACATGTTTTTTAGATCTGTATATAAATAACTGAAGCGAGTCTAACTGGCCTAAACCATTGAATGTCAGTATTGAGACCAGTGCAAATTTTTAAAACAGAACGCTGTTCCTACACTATTTTTAAAAGTCAAATGCCGTTCAATAAAACAAAAAGACCACGCGAACTACTAATAAATAGAAGTCCTAGTACAGGGTTTTTCGTTAGATGCTCCCTAATATTTACACTTTTTTTTCTTTTTTTAATAAAAAGACCCTTGTTTAAGGTATTGACAGATTCATTTTGAATTGAAATATAATTGATAGCATTACTTACTTCACGGAAATTCTTATATGAGTAGGTGCGTTTTATCCATTTTTGTAATTACTTTTTTATACCATTCGGTTGATATTCCAGCTGTCGAAAGTTTCTTGCTTGTCAGAATATACCAGTGTGAGTGTCATAAAACAGAGTTGAAAGATTTTAAATTGTAGAAGCGAGGAGGCCAATTGTTAAACTATTTTTGAGGATCACAATAGGGGTCGCCAGGATCATCTCGGAATACCTCCGGCTGTTCACTTGACCAAATGCTTCAATCTTGCTCTTTAACAAAACTTCAGTATAGCCCAATAAGCGAACGTTCGACGTGCTTAAGCTTTCAGGTCAATACTAACTTATAATGCATAAAGCCAAATACAACACAGGGGAGTTCAAAATATTCCCAGAATTTAAGATCGGCTGGGAATAAATTGATTGTGTTTTTGACTTACCGGCTTTCGTAAATATTACCGAAGAATACGAGGTAAAAGAAGTAATATGAGTACTTCTCTTTCTTCACTAACGATAAAACTTAATCTTTACCAGTATCGTAACAATCCTCATATACACATATACACTTGAGACATCCAAATTACTCGGAAAATACGCGATATCGCGAAAAATGTCCCCTTCAGAACCTTGTGACTTTTGTTTGAAACATTTTTCGCGATATTTCGTACTTTTCGAGTAATTTTGATGTCTTAAGTTTTATGGCGCCCTCTGACGGGAAAAGAAGTTTACAAGCTTACAACATCACCGGAATGCGCGGTGTAGATTGGACAAGAAATGTGGCGAAAATGGTTGTGTGTATAGACACCATCGTCTACTTCTACTAATAAGATGTGTAGCTCGGCACTCTTAAAAGTTATCGCCATATGTCGACGAAAACCATATATTGCGAATGCAAGGACGTATCGGAGTAGTGGAGGGAGCACCGCAGGATTTAAAGAGACCATCCAACGCTAAGAATATTATTAAAAAGAGTTAAAAGGAACTGTCAAGTATGCAAACTTTTAAGGGCTGAACCAGTTTTTCCCTTGATGGGTGAGCTGCCGGCCTCCAGGCTAAGGTCATTTACAAAACCGTTCTAGGTGGGAATGGATTACTTCGGACCACTTTATTTCAAAGTCGGTCGTTATACTGAAAAGCGATGGGAAGTCTTAATAACGTGCTTGACTATAAGAGTCAGTCTCTCTCTCTCTCTCTCTCTCTCAGTCTCTCCGCAGACGCATGTATCCTGGCTTTAAAAAAGTTTATTTCAAGAAGAGACGTCCCGGTAGAGGTAGTTACAGAATACGAAACAAACTTCAGAGGCGCGTCAGAGGAATTGCGAAAAGTAGCAGCAGAAGTGAAGCATGAAGACATAGCGAAACAATCTATCGACCAGCATATTAAATGGTCGTTTATTCCCCCATTGTCTCCACACATGGGCGGATAATGTAAAAGGATAGTGAGGACAGTAAAACAAACTCTGATGGCTATAACACCGACGAGAAATCCATCCGACGAACTTTTGCTGACAATGATGGCGGAAGTGGAGAGCGTAGTAAATTCTAGGCCCCTAACGTACGTTCCCCTTGACAACGATAATGACGAAGCGTTAACCCCGAATCATTTTCTGGTTGGTTCATCTAATAGTGAAAAAACATTTGGCAACTTTAAAGATGAAAGCGTTTTGTTACGAAAAAACTGAATGAGCTGTGAGCAATATGCCAATCGCTTTTGGAAGAAATGAGTGAAAGACTATTTACCCTCCCTGACTAGAAAGACTAAATGGTTCAGGCCAACAAAGAACTTGGACAAAGGCGATATTGTAGTAGACTAGGAAGTTGAAACACGGTGTGGGAAGTATGAGATTTTGGACCTTCATTGAAAGGAGTCGGTACAATTAATCGTCAGGGACGTTCGAACTCCGGAACATATATATTAGTATTTAGTCGGTTCTGCAAGTGATAGATCTATGGTCTATGTTCTACAAAAAAAAATGTCGGTAGGAGAAAGAGTCTTGTCATTTTCCATTAGTACAATGCTCCGTCCAAACTGTCAAAAAATTCATGGCTTGATGATAAAATCAGGTAACGAAACTAAGCAAGCACTATCATTGGACAGTGAAAACATAAAGAAACAACGAATTTAATTTTTTGACAAAAGACTTTGTTAAGATAACTTTGCAAAACTTTAGTTTTCATTGTTTTATTATACACTCTAAAAAAAAATTAAACTGCTATAAAGACAAAATCGTATTAATAACTAAATTAAAAAAAAATGTAATACCTATAACATTTTACCGTCGTTATGTAGATAACGAGTAGTTTTGAAACTAGATATACATACTCATATATTTCAATGTATGACTAAATAAAGCATATCAAATGTTTAATACGCGTATACTTGTACCTGCGTTATGCATAGAGAATTTAGCTGGGTAAAGTTGAATAATATTGGTACTCAAATAAACATAATTGCTATTCTTAATTCAACGGAGTAACTGTAACTGTTCATTAGGGTCCGCCTACCCAAACTAAATTGTGCTACTTCTAAAATAATATTGTTAAGGAATTCAATTATCTAGGTCCCACCATTGTCTTATACTCGTAAATGAATTTCTCGAATCATGCAAAAAATTTAAGAAAATATCTTTTTTTTTTTTATTTTTAATAATAGTCGTTGCAATAATGCTTTAAAGATTAATTTATTAAAGTATTATTCAGTCGAAGCCGAAACATTGAATTGCTTCTTGGGGAGGCATATACTTAAACAAAATCATGCCTCTATAAGTTTTACAAATATATACAATATTTTAAGAAAAATATGCCAGGAGCTCGCTAGTCATACTAGATTTTCTTTATTCCGTGGCATGAAAATTCTCCCAATTCACCATATATGTATATTGTTTTCAAATATTGAAGTCTTTTCTTATAAGGTCTGATAATCAAAATTGTTGATTGGAAATTTCTCGCACATGTTATCTGTATTCTTTTTTCTTACCTCTACCTATCATAACTTTTTCTCTGTATTATTGTGTCGTTTATTTAACAAACGTCCACCCAAAAATATATCTATTCTTAGACTGTTCATAAAACATGTAAGACTCTGCCTTATCAATTCTAACTATGCTTGTTTAAATTCAATTCTTTCTAATTGATTCTGGTTTAAATCTTCTGTTTTTAACTACTCATAGTTCTTTATTTATTATTTCTATTATTGCGATCGCACTTTCGGCCTTAAAAAAGTATATTTGTACGCGGTCTAAAGCTTTTCAATGTTGTCGATGTATGATATTATTTTTTTTTTCAATATATTGCTGTTACATTGTTGTAACATATTTGTTGATATTGTCAGGTTAACTCCATACAAAATTTAATTTTTAATTGCAAAACCACTTTATACATGGTTGGCATTCGAAGCTATTAAATTAAATGCGATACGGAATCTTCTTACATCTTAATAATAATAATAAGAAAATAATAATAATAATAATTGCTTTGTATAGTAACAAACAAATGAGCATTTTTTTTTTTGTATTGTATTTTATATTATTGTTGTATAACGAGTGTAGATTAAAAGTTTATTATTTTAGTTGCTTATGATGTGCATAGATTTGTATTTTTTAATTTCATGATGTACATTAAATACATGTATATTTTTGTTTTTTTAATATTCGTCCTTTTATTCCGCTAATTTATTATAATAGTAATTTAACGGTTAAGTAATCTCTACATTCATAGATTGTGTACAAATGTTTCATTACAAAATTTTTGAAACCCTCACAAATTTAACGAAATAAGCATTCTTGCGTGACGAGAGGAACAAAATTTCCCACAATTCCCCTTAAATGAGAATGGTAATTGTTCAAGCGATACCAAGGAGTGCCGTCTTATCGTACTGATAAAGAGGACGTACATATAAAATTTTTGGTTCTCGATGATGGAATGATATACAATACTATAAATTAAGGGTCTCTTTTAATAGTTGTTTAAATATTAAAATAATATATTATTATGTGAATGCAGACATACAAACACATAAATGTATATATGCTAACATATCTACACATCACTATGCGAAAAGGAAATAAATAAATAAGTTGCAATGGTCGAATGATTTCATGGGAAATAAAATTAGGGCAACATTTATTGTATTGTTTATCAATTAGTATGGTTTACGCACATGCTGAAACACTCCTCTAAATTGTATAAAATGTATGTTGCATTATCCGGTATTTCACGAAATATTCACTCTAAACTATTCTAATCAAGTTCTAATCGAATCGATAATTACGATTTCCGGCGTATAAACGATTATAGCATATATTATGTACATTCATGTGCAAGTAATTGTAAATATATTCCCTTTTTCTTTAAACAGAAAAATAAGAAAAAAATTAAAAAAAAAAAAACGATACAACATTCTGACGACGAAATAGCTCAAATCAATTAATAAACAAAACTTAAGACGAAGTGAGTTTTTACTTTATGTACCTATGTACGTTTGTAGCATGAACAAACGTTGTGTCCGATTGAATTGTTTACAAACAGGGTCAGCTCAAATAAGATTGAATTGTGTCGTTTAGACTATTTTTTAAGAGTTGTTTATAAGAAAGATCGATGGGGCTATTTAAAAGCATACGTATGTGTGCAAACATACGAGTATATAAGTTTGAACTAGTATATAGAAAAAGGATTTTATCATATCTCATAGGTGGTACTCAGATTTTTTTTCTGACAACTACGCATTTTTTTTTTTTTTTCAGTATAGAAAATGTTTCGTCCAACAGAGCACCTTTTAACGCCGCTTTTCACCACCGCGTTTTAATCTATTAAAATCATAGGAACTGTCACACAGAACGCATTTTCAACGTCGCGTCGAGGTGAATTCAAGTGTTATTACGTGACGTAAAATAATGTCACCGCAGCGTTAAATAATCTTAAAACGGCGGTAAAAACTCGTTCTGTTTGAGTCTTACGCAAATCGCTAGAGAAAAAATTAAAAAAAAAAAATCACTTTCAATTATTACCAACCTCCTGATAGCGAAATTCTTGCATTCACCTCGCAAATCAAAAATGGAAATTTTGTCATATCTTTACGTTTTAAGATGTCCATAATATCTACAGCAGGTTTAAAGAAAATGATTGTGTATGTATATTGTATATATAGCGTGTGTGTGTGTCCATTTTTTTGGCCCACGATACTCGCGAACGAAGAGCGCTATCGATTAGAATTTTTCTTAAATGATGCGTCTTCATACCGAATCGCGGTATTCTATTCTATTCTATTCTATTCTATTCTGACCAAAAATCCGCCGTTTTCTTTTGAAAACACAAACACAAAATACAATTAATTTTTTTTTTTTTCAAAAATTAGGGGATTTTTACACATATTCGACGAAAATTAAAAAAAAAAAAAAATGCGCAGAACTATTTATTTGATTTATTCAAGGAATAATCTTTCGTTAAAGAATTCCGCCAAGATTTTTTTCCATGCAGTACTTTATGTAAATAAGATGCCTCTGTAGTTTGTCCCTGCTTTAGGCAGAAATAAGCAGCTTACGGGTATTGGTGTATCGGGTGTATGAAGATCAAAAGTATTTTTGTATTCAGTTGGTGACTTGTTCAGTTTAATGTTGTTTTAATACATCTGGTTTATTTCCTACCTCTGTGTTCATACTTTAAATTGAATCTCTAGTTGAGCTTGAATTAAAATCTGATTTTCATATTTGGGTTTATTTTACAAGCTTCCATTTTATTGATTGTGATATAATATTTAATTTTTTGCGGAATGCTTTGTATTTGTGTTGCAAATTGATTAGATATATAGTATTTAGTTAACGAGCTTGTTTTTTATTTTAATATAGCACAATAATAAGGTTTAAACCTTTATTGTTATGCCATAAAAGGTTTTATATTTGGGTAACACTCTACTGAACTTTTTTTTTTAAATTCTTATTGTTTAAATATCCATAAGATATTACTCAGCGTACTTTGGAAAGTTGACTTTTCCGTTTAAATGTTTTGCAATAGAATACATAATATGTACAATGTACATATAATTTATCCTGTTCTAAGAATAAAAAGATATTTTTTTTTTTTTTACTAGAAGATACGAGCATGTAATCCGACTTTAATTTTATTGTCATCAGACCTATGGGTCCACCTTGCTTAGAAGTGGAAGTTCGTGCTAGGATTTAAGTTTAATATAGCCTTTTTTCTTCATTCTGTTGATTGTGAAAATATTTTTTAATAGTGTAAAAACTCTTGTTAATATATATATTTTTTTTTTTTTTTTTTTCATAATGACCTTTATAATATAAGGCAAAAAGAATTAAAATTCCAGAAAAGCTTCTGAGAAAAATTTGTCAAGCCGCTTAGGTTGTACCTTCATATATTTTTATAATTTCTTTGTTCAACATTTTTTACATTTAAATAGCTGATATTAATAAAATACAACATATCATACCTATAACAGTCATGTGATTTAAAAGCTTAAAAACACACAGACGTCTGTGTACACTTCAGTAAGTTTTATGTTCGGAACGTTTCTAGTAGGGGAAGGTCATGTACCTTGGACAAAGTACCAATTCCTGGCAATTGGCTGAATATTTTGCAAAAAGTTCTTTAATACATTTCTCAGTATGTTTATGTGACTCATTTCAGTTTGTGTTCATTTGTCGCATAACACGGACGTCCAAAAAAACAAAGTAATATAAATTACACACTCTACATAAAGTATTATTTTTGTGTTTTTGTGAAGTGTTCTGTTCATTCAGTTAATATATTTCTTTCAAGTTACTGGTTTTAATGTGTAAATTTCTGTATATATTTCAAAATTCAATATTTTATTTGCTATAATTATACAACATATGCATGTACTTTGAACCGGTCCAAGGTACATGCTTTTCGAATTTTTTTAAGAGGTCTGCTTTCCATTTTCCTCAAAAAAAATGCCAAGGAGTAAGACAGGAGTAAAAAGAATAAATGTTGACGTTGACGTTTTATGGCGAGCTGTGGAGGAAGTAGTGGGCAATAGAAAATCCATGTACACCGCAGCAAATATGTTCAACGTTTCCAAACCATTTTAATGCGGCACATCGCCAAACACAAAGTAGCGAACCATTCTGATCTCGTTTGTAAAGGCAGAATCAACCACCGCAAAATATTGTCGCCTGAAGAAGAAGATTCTCTAGCAAAGTATGTTGTACAGGCTTCCAAACTACACTACGTACTTTGCTGAAAAAAATAACAAAACAATTTTTAAAAACTGGTTTGAACACTGTGCAGCTGGTAGGAACTGGCTTTCTTATTTCCTTATTTATCCAACGTCATCAAACAATTGTTTTTCGAAAACCCGAGGCAACCAGTCTTTGTAGAGCTACCAGCTTTACTGAAGCCAACGTAAAAACATTTTTCCGGAATCACAAAGATTGTTTATACTGCTACCGCTTTACACCTGAGCTAATATGCAATATCGATGAAACAGGTAACTACTTAGCTTTTAATTTACATTCCAGCTTCATGTTATTCATTTAACAAGTAATTCTACGGTTTATGTTCCGCCTAAAATTCTGGCTCAGAAAGATCCCAGTGGATGGTCCACTAAGCGATTATTTCTTAAAAACTTAAAACATTTTATTGCATTTGTCAAACCAAGAGAAGAAAAGAAAGTGCTTTTAACCCTAGACCCGTGTACTTAAAAAATTCTAGTTTCAGCGTAGTTGGGCACTGAGTGCCCACAAAGGTTTTTCCGATGATTTACCTGAAAAATTTGACATAAACATATCTGAAATAAACATTGTTACCAAAAACTTTTTTTTCTAATTTATTAAAAAAAATTGTATAGAATATTATAAATAACATGGAAAAAGAGTTAGAACTACACTTGCGGTCATAAAAACCGCACCATAATAAAATGATTGAAAAATTGTTAATAACTACGATAGTAATTTTTATAATGAAATGAAATTTTTGTTGAGTACTCCGCTGTAGTTTATAAGTATCTCTATCTAATTTCCATCTATTTATTGAATGTTTGAAAAAAGATATTAACAAAGAAAGAAAAACCAGTTAATTTTCTTATTTTTTTTTAAATATTTTCATACAGTCATTGGTTAACAAAATCAAGCGATTCATTTTTTATGTATGTGTATATAAGATGTTTAGATATGCCACTTTTACCAAAAAATTATCAATATCGAGTTGCTCCTCCTTTGGCGGTTATAAAGGCTTTTATTCTAGAAGGCATCGAGTTTACTAGAAGTTCAGTAATATCCCTTGAAATTTCAGTATTCCATACATGTTCCAGAACTTCAATTAGCTTATTCGTTTCATTACATGCCACAAGTGCTCGATTGGGTTTAAATCGGGCGAATTAGCTGGCCAGTCTAGTCTGGTAATTCCAAGGTCATCAAACGTTGTCTTAAGCTGAAAATTATTGAAAGACTAGTTACTTGTCTGTTTGTTATTTAAAAAGAAGACATCTAGAAGTTGATTTATAACACTTTACTTATGGATTTGGCGCGATGGCAAGGTGCAGAATCATCTTGAAAAATGCACTTGTCAGTATACGAATGATGCTGTTCAATTGCTGGTACCAAAACTCCCTTACTACTTCTCCCTACTTTTGAGCGTTCATAGTTCCATTAACAAAGTGCAAAGGGCCCAAAACGTAAAAAGAAAAACATCCCCAAACCATCTAGCTTTGAGGAAACTTCACTGTTTTGACATTGCACTCGTCCTTTAACCTTTTACCTGCTGACCGTCGTACGTATGGCAAATTGTCGGCACACAACAAATTAAATTTACCTTCATCGGATCATATCACACATCGCCAATCATTCTGCGTCCAATCTTCGTACGTTTTTGCAAACGTCAAGCGAGCTTTTTTCATTTTTGTGGTTAGTAGAGGTTTTTTTGCTGGTCGTCTTCCATATAAATCTATCTCCCGTAACTGTAGGCGTATGGTTTCGGCGCTTAGATCAACTTGATGAAATTTCGTCAGCTCTGCTCTTATACGGACAGCACTTTTAAAGCGATCTTTCATGCTAATTCGTTGTAATACATTGTCCGTCTTCTGGGTTGTTTTACGTTTTCGTCCCGAGCCTTTTTTCCTTTCCAGTGGGTCCAAATTTTCTTTTTTCTTCATCAGTCGTACGATAGTTGAATGACAGTATCGTATTTTAACCGCAATCTCACGATAGCCAAGTCCTTCTTGGACTAAAGTCAATATTTGAACTTTTTCATCCCAAGTCAGTTGATGATATTTACCAGACAGTCACAACTCAATTCAAACTGATTTTTTTTTGCAACTGAATACGAGGCCGAACTCCGCTATGGGGAATACCCTTCATTAGTATGGGATCTGATGTAATTATGCATTTTTTGAGAACTCATTAGGTGGTGCGGTTTTTGTGACAGCAAGTGTAAATCCTGCGAACTAGGTCGTATTTCGTTTCTTTTCGCGCTTTGCTGGTGGTTCAATTGAAGTGGATGGAAGCGAATTGTCATCAAAATGATCATTTTCTTCAATTTCCCCAAAATCGTGTGTGTTTTTACCAACGAAGCATTTTTCGCACACTCTGATGTAATGTTTAGTGCAAGTTACAGTATTGCACATATCACAGACTGCTGAAGTTTTATTGTCTTTTTTTTTTTCTATTTTACATGTTTCACAACGTTGTTCCACGTTATTTTTTCGAATTTCGGGAAGTTTTGTAGAATTTTTTATCTCGTAACCGATCAATTTCAAAGCCGTTTTAACATTTTTTTGGAGAGTTGGTTTAGCTATACGACTTTTGATATGATCATTTGCCAGTTCTGAAGCCAATTCTTTTAAAAACTTCTTCCTCTTTTCTGACCTCTTTTTGTTATTATACCAATAAGGCTGACAGATATCAAACATCCTACAAGACGTAACCCCTGCACAATCTAAAAGGTTATAAAATAATGTAACTGGCCGTCGGTCGAAAGTGTCAACTCCACCTTTGGTTGAATTATAATCCATAATAAGGGACGGTTTTTTGGAGACCTCATCAATTTTGTCTTCGTGAGTAGTAATTGACAGAATAAGAACATTTTTTTTTAGTCTTACAAGAATAGCTGCACAGTTGCAGACACCGGGAGCAGCAAAAGATTGTGGAAAATTTCTCCCTTGTTCGTTTGAAAATTTGTTCGGCTCGTGTAAACCCTTTAGGCAGTTGCGGCTTGTTGGATTTTATCGTACCAATGGTAGTCGTATTTCTACTCATCAGTTCCAAAGCTAATGGTACCGATTTGAAATAATTATCTGCTGTTATGTTGTAATTATTGTCTAAATATCTTTGTGCCAATCTAATGACAAGTTGATGCGATATCCCATCAGAACGACTATCACATGGTTGCTGGCCGACATAAATCTCAGCTTGACGAGGATAGATGTTTGTAGCGTCCACAACCCAAAAAAAAAAAAAAAATTTGCTATATTTTCCAGGTTTATATGGCATGAAAATTTTGAAAGGACATCTTCCCCTTGAGCCGACCAATTGTTTATCAACTGTGAGCTCCTTCGATGGTTCATAAAACTTAACAAGATTCTGCTGAAACAAATTCCAAACGTACCTACGGAATTGATGAAACAAATTATTTCTTCTTCAGATGTGCCATACCATCTGCATTTGCTCTGGGTTGCTGGACAAATGTTTATCTTCATATGTTCTCTTAGCTTTTCTGTTTGTTTCAATAACTATATTTTTTATAATATTTGGGGAAACTAAACATTTGAAAGCGTCAGCTTTTCCCGAAAACATTTTTGAACATTTTGGAAGATATCTCATTCTTTCATTGCGTTGCATGTTTGTTCTTTGGGTTTCACACCATCAAATATCACTGAATTTTCTATTCCTTGCTATATAACGCATACCTCTGTTAGGTGCAACAGGGTCTTGTTTTTTTCCCCTAGCCCATGCCGGCTGCAATGCTGCTGCTGTCTTTCTGCCTCCTGTTCTTCCATATCAAAACCCGCTTGCATAACGCGTGTGTCCAATAAAGCTGTATTTGGCTTACAATTCGGATCATAAGCATCCGAAAAATCTCCATTGTTGTCACTTTCATCATATTATTCATTTTGTTCAGCTACTACACCTTCTGCATCTAGAGCAAGCCGAGAGTAATGTTCATCAACGAATTCCTGCTCTGCCACTGTCAATTCTCGATTGCAAGATACGTTTAGCAAATAAAGAACGCGATTCATAATAGTATCAATAGTTCTCTAGCACAACAGTAACTCATAAATAAAAATCGGAAATCAAGTTTTTAAAAGAAATCTACTCTAGAATTTAGTTTATAAATGAAAACCTTCAAAAAACAAAAAGCAATTGATAACAGCAACGATAGCACCAAAACCACTTGTTTGCACAAACTAATTATTTGTACCGATGTAAAGACATGAGAAGTCAAAGTAACGTTGGAAAAACTAATACTAGTACTTACGAAAACAAATATTCCTATACAAAATCGGCTCTGGGCACTTAGTGCCCAAGTACGCGATTTTGATTTATTTTCTTTAAAGTCTTATTTTATCTAAAATATCAACTTAAACTATTCGAAAATACATTTTTATAATCCGTAATACTATTATTTACGTACGTTGTATGTCTATTTGGCAAGGTCCAGTGTAAGAAATATATATAAATTAGAATTGAAATTTAAACTGGGCACTGAGTGCCCAGAACACGGGTCTAGGGTTAATAATAGACAATCACGACACTCATATCACTATTTCGGTAATAGATGAGACAACAAAAAAAAAAAAAACAATGTTATTTTGCTCACACTTCCTCTTCACAGCTCCCACAAATTGCAGCTACTGGCTAGAGCAGTGTTCGGAGCTTATAAAACGTTCTATAATAAATCCGCAAACGATTAGATGTTGTCTAATCCTGGAGAGCCAGTAACGATTTATGATGTAGCGCAAATAGTTGGAAAGAATTACTCAAAAGCTCTTACTTGCCACTTACAAAAAGTATGTAAGTGATATTGTGATGATATTAAGTGATGACGAGTTTTTGTCATCATACGTAACTGATAGGCCTCTCGACACTGAACCTTTAAGTGAGCCAGAAATTTAATTAACACCAACTGTAAATGTACGAAATCGAACCTTCAACATCTTAATCTGCAGTAGCTCTTTCTAATAAGATACCGCTTTAACAATCTTCAAAAGTTGTGCAAATAAGAGCATTTCCTAAACCTGCACCCAAAAAGTCGGGAAAAGCAGAATCCTCACAGATACCCCCGAAAAAGAGGAAATTCTAGCTAATCAAGGAGCAAAGAAGACATAGAAAACATTAACCAAAAAAGTTAAAAATAAATTGGTAAACCATAATTTTTTATCTTCAGAAAATGAAAACGAAGCCCCAACGGTCGAAATCGCACGCCATTAAAAATCGAGAGCAGCAAAGCAAAAGACACAAGATTTTCTCGCCAAAGATGCCAATTATCCAAATGATGATTTTGACGCCGAAAGTGATTGGTTAATTTCGGAGTTGCTTACAACTGCCAGAAAAGCATATTAAATTTCTAAAGTTTTTTTCTTATTTGTTTTTAGTCTTTGTTCTTTTATTTTCATTTAAATGCACTTTGTGACGAATTAATAAATGGATTGAATTTTTAATGAAATAAAATAGTATTTACACTACATCATTTGAACACAATTGATTTCGGTCCAAGGTACATACACTAACAGTCCAAAGTACATTCAGTGTATGTACCTTCAACCGTTTGAGGTTTCCTTGCAAAAAAGCATTTTTTAGGTATACGGTAAATACTTAAGATGTCATTGAATATGTAAAATAATACATTTTTAACATAAACAAACTAAGTTGGAAACATTAACGTCGGACAAAAGTTGGAGTAAAAATAGTAAATTCCAGTCCAAGGTACATGACCTTCCCCTACAGAAGAAGATGAAAAGATTATAAATTCTTCCAATCTATATGCTTACCGAGGAGTGTACTGAACATTATTTAAGACAGATCCCCGAGATTATCAAAGAACAAATCCCACAGATTGGTTTTTGTCCTAGTGTAGACAAGAGGACAGCCACACATCACATAAAATTGTGATTTCCTTTTAAGGTGTTATACGCAGTTGGAAGAACGAAACAATACGTTTTTGTATGATTATTTTCTGAAAAGGTATTTTATTTAATAGAATATATATATATATATATATATATTTATATATATATATATACATATATCTAAGTCTATAATGACATTAATGGTTTGTAAAAATATCGAGCTGCTGTGCTGCAGCTTGAATGTTCTCCAAAAAAAGGTGTTAGGCGGTGATCACGATTTCCGGTTTAGTTCATCTGGAGTAAAAAAAAAAAACGAAAAATTCCTTTAGTGGATAGATAAACCTAGATATTGATCGAAGAAACAATCGAAATTTTGATTTTTGACAAAATGGCGGCTTAGTAAATAAAAAAATTCGAATTTTCGACCATAATTGCAACGTAAAATTGAAATAATTATTCGAAATTTTATTCCTTCGATCAATACTTGAGGAATATGTTTGAGAAGGTTGTGTTAAATTTCAGACTAATCGGTCACCGATTTCGAAAACATCGATTTGAAATACTCAGGGAATATAGTCATCGATTTTTTGGAAATTCAAACCGCGTATAAGCCCCTAAGAGGGCTGTGTCACTATTGGCTAGTTCCTCTAGTTTATAGTTCGCTCTGTATTTCGATTACAGGAATCCAGAAAATGTAGATTATAAACTGTTTGATAACATTTAACTACCTATATTCATGTAACTTAGATAGATTTAATAGCTATTTGACAATCAATGCAAATGCAGATATCCTCTTTTGGTATTGTACCACTCAATTTGCTTGAAAATATGGAGAATTCCAAAACATATAGTAAATATATGTCTAACGACTGAAATGTAAAGCCAATGGCAGAGGACCCCGTTTTACTCCAATTGGTTTGCCGTATGAAGAGAGAAAACGTTGTTTTAATACGCGCCTCACCTAATATGTTTTCGAGCTGAGGATCGCTCTTGTTTTGTGCTGATGATTCAGCCTGTTAAAATTTATAAATCCATGCTCAAAGGAGTCTCATTTCTCAGACCTGATACTGCTGTTGCAATCGGCATTGTTTAAAGCACGCTAACTGACGATAAATGTCACCATAGCATCTTTCTTGAGATTAAAATTTATTTTCAATTGGGCAAACTTTTGAATGCAGATAACATAGATGTCTAAAGTAAAATCTTCTTGCCTGAGGTATGGAAAGCGCGTTAACTTTACAATGTGTCAAATAATAAGAAGTTTAGATAGCCATTTAATTTTTGATTTAAATTATCCGTTAAATTAATTATCAAAACTGTTTACTAAAATTTCTGGTTTTAGTAAAGGTACTTGTTAAATACTGAAGTCAAGGATTTGACCAATCTTAAATTTGTTCCAATTTCGCTTCCAACTTCTTAAAGACAGGTTGGTGAGGGGATGATTATTTATACTAGACTAGAGGTTTAAATTGTGGTAAATAATACATAGTGATGGCAATCACTTCTTCGTTTTTAGTAACAAAGGTGGGTTCTAAATTATAATGAGTATGGCACTCAGGTTCAGGATAGTCCCAATACAAGTTTCTTTCCGTATCATATGTTATTTTGACACTGACATGTCTTTCTCGCTCGAAATCTTGGAATTTTTTTTGTAGGATGCTGGTCCTCTACAGCACTACTTGTTTTGTTTGAATAACCTTCTTTGCAGATTTTTTTTTTAATAAAATTGGTAATCCACCAGCAATATATGTATATCATAGTATGCATGTCAATTGGTAACACAATCGCTCTCAGTTTTATTAATTTGTTTGTTAGAGATAATTGTATGTTTTGTCGATGCACGATTGATTAACTTTGTTATAAATAAATTATAGTTATGTTAATTTATAAACAAGCGTAAACTGACAAACTCATTTTTTTTTATTGGAAAAATAGAAACTAGCAGAATAATTACCTAGAAATATGGTATTGCTCATTTTTTATGTATATTATTTATATTACCATATATCTACACACACATACCGACCAAAAATTTTCTTTGCGCTTTAGGGAAATATTTTTTTATGTGGATACAGTTCCTTACAGTTACCGTCTTTCGTTAATAATTTAAGTGCGGAAATATAAATTATACTTAAACTCTTTTTGCGGTCTAAATTAAATATAAAATCATCACGGCATTACGGCAATCTTGTCGTATTAAGAGTGATAATTAAAAGTTTTAAGATTTTATTTTATAGCTTGTTTTTATTATTTTCAAGTACGCCTTGACTTTATTGATATTTTTAATGGCTTAAATTCAACGTTCTTTTATGTTGCCATTAATCGTTATTGTGAATAATTGAAAATTGCGCTTATTCCGTTGTACAACTATTTGTGAACACGGTATATGTATTTTTTGTTTAGTATTGTTGCTCCACTTACTTTGTATTATCACATTATTAGAAATGAATAAGAAGAGTGTTGTTCTTTTATCTTAATTTTCTATAATTTATGTGTCATTCTAAAAATATAAGCAGCTTATAATATTGTGATATCTGAATGTGAACAGAGTCATCTATTTTTGATTAGTACAAGATTTCGATATTTGAAGAGCAAAAGCCTCAACCATTGGTGAATTTATAATGGAATCGAATTTTCTAGTAAAATGGAAAATGGTATGGAACGCTGGATATTAGCAGATATTAGACCGGGCCAAACTCTGATGGCATACTGAGCACGGTGAGACTCGCTTTGTGTGCAAGACGGTTTGCTGAATGGAAATTACGAAAGTGCAAATACAACATCTTGAGAATTGGTGCAAAAAGTGCATAAAGTGTGCGGCTACCAATTGCCCAAAAGTAAAGCCACAGGGACGAGTGCAACAATACAATGTCGGAGCATCGTTCAAACGAATAGCCATCGACATCGCTGAGCCATTTCCCGAAATCTTTAATGGCAACCGATACGCCCTCGTGGTCATGAATTACTTCAGTAAGTGGACGGAAGTGTTTACCATCCTAATTCAAGAGGTTAAAACGATGCCAATATCTGGAGATAAGGAAGATAAGGACAACGCCACTACAAAATCAATCTGATGAAATGGTCGAGCGATTCAATGGGGCCTTGAATGAGTATCTGTCTTGGGTCGTCAGCAATTCTCAGCGGGACTGGGATCGACAAATATTCTTTTTTCAATGGCCAACCGAAACGCGATCCATAATTCCACAGGACATACACCATCCAAAATCTAATTTAGTCAAACAGTTCGGTTGCCAAGTTAAGCGAAATTCGGATCTCCATCTACGAAGGCCAAGAAAATAAACGACTACGTGGATGACTTGCGAAGCAGGATACATAAATTGCATGAAAATATCCGAGAAAAGTTGTAGCCAGCGAGCAACCGCATGGACTAAGTACGACATCAATGCGAAAGCTTCCGACTTCAACGAAGAAGTTCTGGTGTGGCTGCATAATCCTCTGCGTAAGAAAGGCAAATCACCAAAAGTGCAACATAATTAGGAAGGTCCATACAAGGTGATTATCCCCATTAATGAAGTTGTCTAGCGGATCCAGCGTGGAGATCGAGGAAAATTTAAGGTGGTCCATTTGGATAGAATGTGTCATTTTAAAGGAATGATGTAGGATGAATTTGTTCGGCACAAACAACTTTATGGAGGGGGTAGTGATATCTGAATGTGAACAGCGTCATCTATATTTGATTAGCAGAAGATTTCGATATTTGAACAGCAGAAGCCCCAACCATTGGTGAATGAATAATGGAATCGAATTTTCTAGCAAAATGGAAAATTGCATGCAACGCTAGATGGCACAGAATATTCTCGAAATATGTCAGGGGAGTATAAATATCAGCATCCCCCAAGGTATGCAAGCCAGTTTAAAAGTGGAATTTGAAGAGTGAATTAAGAGAGTGATTAAGTAGTTTAACTAACAAATAAAGAAAAGTAAAAGTGGTTGATATTATCGATTAAATTCTGAATTGTAATTTTATTGAATAAAGTGGTTGTGTTGAAAGGATTAAGTTCTATCATTTGTACCCACACAAAAATTTTAAATATTGTATATTTAGTATTTTAGAGTAACTGTAGACAATTCAGTTTATGTATCCAAGTTAAAGAGAGGATGAGCTGCAAGTCTACCAAAGTACTTTTTCAAATAAACTTTTTTTTTAACACTGAAACACTAAAATATTTGATGGAAAACCGTAATGGTAAAGAAGGAGAATATCAAATAAAAAAAGTTTTATTAAAAGAAATAACCATTATATATATAGCATTGGTTAAATAAAGGATTTATAATCTTAGGCTATACATTTTTTTTTATTCTAACCGGAATCGCTTGTAAAATATATTTTTGATAAAAACATTAGTATTGTAACTAATGATATTTAAAATACAGTTTTAAAACTGTAAACTATTAGGTTAAAATTGTATTTTTTTTAAAGAGTGTCCGTAAAATAAATTAAAATAAAAATAGACGAATTTGATTTTGAATCTAAAAATATTTATATTTAAGAAATATTTTCTTATTATTAAGCTTTGAATGATTATATATGCGCCGACTACAGAGTGTATTCTATCAGTCGAATTTTTGGTCAACATTTCAAACACCTGGAGCCATATATCTACAATAACTACTGTGTACTTTCTGTCTGTTTTCCAAACCTTCAATCATTACTGGTTTAAGCCGCAGAAAAGAATCGAGCGGCGTTAGGTTGCAAGATTTTTGTGGTCTCAACTTTGAGATAATTGATTTTAGTGATGATCGATGGTTTTGGTCGCAGTATGACAGGCCAGCCCCATTCTGGTGGAATTATGATATATGTACTCGTATATCTTTCATATCGATGTCACGTATGTATACTCGTTGATCCACTTTTCTGTATCAGTCACCAGAAGGCGTCTGATATGATTCCTGCACTAATTGAGTCTCGTAATCCAAAAACTTTATTCAAAGCTCAAGCTCCTGCGAATAAAATTAATATATATCTTTGATCGCTGCTGCAAAGATATCTATCATTTCAAGCCAATAACATTTATAATGTCAAAGTATCTGGTCTTGTAAAAATGTAAAAGAGTAGTTTTGTGCACCAAATCGTGAACGCCCTGTGCCGTATTTGTAGCAAAAATGAGTTTTAACTGATTTTTGATTATATAGGGTGATTCATCGAGAGGTTTGATTTATAATGTAAAATAAAACACAAAAATTTGAAATTGAATTTTTTATTTATTTTTTATGGCATTTAATTTTGGAAATGATATCATGTAAATGTTGGCTACGACTACGTCTGAGGTGGTCCATTCGGAAGGTCCAATTTTGGGCGACTCGTTCAAGCCTAGCGACTGGTATCTCGCGCGATAACACGATTAATGTTGGCTTATTCCTGAACACAAAAGACTACATATTCGCAAAGAAAATAGTCCAAAGGTGTGATATCGCACGATCTAGGCGGCCAATTTACCGTAGCACAACCTGAAAACCAACATGATTTCTCAACAAGTCCATTGTTTCACGTGCTGTTTGGCTCGTAGTACCGCCTTGTTGAAACCAGAGCTCACCGAGATCATTATATGCTTGAACTTCAGGAGGTACATATTCCGTTAACATGGCGCGATAACTGTTACCATTGACGGTAACATTCTGATTTGGCTCATTTTTGAAGAAATATGGACCGATGATTCCACCAGCCCATAATCCACACCATACCGTTGTTTTTAATGATGTAATGGTAGCTCTTAGTACTCTTCGGATTGTTAATCAGTCCAAATAAGGCAATTTTGTTTATTAACGTATCCATTGAGCCAGAATGAGCCCAGAATGGGCTTCATCACTGAACAAAATTTCACGATAAAACACCGGATTTTCCTTGAGTTTTTCCAGAGCCCATTCAGTGAAAATATAACTCAAATTCAAGGAGCATTGGTAAAATTTTAAAGCATACTAAAAAGACAGCCGGTGTATCTTGTCAATGTATTGTAAGAAAATGAAACATTTATATCGCGATATAAGACCAGATACATCGAAGCGTAATTATCCCTATTAATTATTAGATATCAAAAATTGTTTCAAATGCGTTTGTTTTCCTCGAAGCCATAGGGCTTTTCCGCAAAAGCCTGTTTTGCCTTTTTAACATCTAGCCTAAGCTTAAGTATTTAATATATGTATATACGAGGGCTGTTTGATGAAATGAAATGAAATGAAAATGAAATGACAACGCATTTTTTTTAGGTTTTGACAATTTATTTTTCAATATAATTCCCTTTTAACTGGATTCCCAGCGGTGCTGAAACTCTTTTAACCCCCCTTATAGTACAATTTTTGTTGGCCTGCAAAATATTCCTTCCTCGTTCGACCCGTATTATTTTCCGTCGAGCTTTGGGAACAAAAAAGAAGTCGCACTAAATATTATTTTTTTCTTAAAATCGGCGTTGAATCAGCCCAATAAATCGACGAAGTATGCTCCTGTGATTGTTTTTTTCCTTCTCCAAATAGTCAACGTGGATCACACTCACACCTCGCGCGTCCCAGAAAAACGTTGCGACACTTTTATCGGGTAAAACCCATTGCTTCGATTGTTCTTTGATCTCTGGTTTGTACCAGTGAATCCATGTCTCATCGATGGTCATAAAACGACGCAAAAACTTCACGGAATTCCATTAAACGGGGCCAATCACCAAATGGTTTCACGATTGCGTTTTTTCTCCGGTGTGAGTAAACGCGGCGTATAGCTTTCTCATGCCCAAAATCTCGTGCCGGGTATGCACGGTATCTCAGCAAACTCTTGAATTTTCACTCGGCGGTCCGCCAATACGAGATCATGGATTTTGTCCAAGTTTTCCTCTGTGGTAACTGCTTTTGGGCCACCTGGGCGCGGTTCATCATAAACCAACGTGCGGCCACGACGAAACTCTGCGAACCAATGGTAAACGGTTGTACGGGAAAGTAAATTGGTCCCATACATACCATCGAGAATGGGCTTGATTTGATCCAGGTTTTGCCACTCAAAAACAATAATCGGATCTCGGAGCGATACTGCTCTAATTCCATGGTCGCAAAAAAAAAGAAACAATAACACGATGTTTTGAAATGGGTGTCAAAACAAAACTAAGGGTCGAATTGTCACCAAATTTTGACAGGCGGTCTTAAAGCGGTTATATGTACTAAATGATGGTACTCATCAAGCAGCCCCCGTAAGTTACAAAATAAATATAATAGAGACATTTGACATCCAAAATTGGTAAAGTCGTACCGATTTAAATTCAAATGATTTGAAATACATCAATACTTAAGGCCCAATGCGAATGCAAACATTTACTAAGTTGAAGAAACTCAATACATTTGTCTTGAAATATTAGTCGATATAAAAGAAATATGGCAACCTCTATTTTAAATTTATTCTTTGTTCTTATTTAAAAACTGGTACTGTGTATTGAGCGTGGTTAAATATTTCTATGAGTAGCTTCATAGTTTCAAAGACCGCAACAATTTGTATTCAGTCAAAGCGAATTTTATATGAGACCTATAGGTCGAAAATTGTATATACGCTTACACTTATGCGTATACGGTTATGTACATATGTACATAATTATTTGTATCATATTTATTAGAAGAAATCTAATGTTACAATATTTGCCTTATATTCTTATATGACATCGTGTGGCGGAGAAATATACAATATTGTACATATGTACCTACCATATATGCATATTTCCATTCACATAAGCAGCTCAGTCCATCGAATTACCTTATATTCATACTTTAGAGACCCACAACAGCCGAACATCACTTTAGCTTAATTGTTCTAGAAAACCATACCATGAGTATAATGGACTTACACGTACAGCGCAAGTAAAAGCTATTGGCATTCATTATTACGAGTATGTCAAGGTCTTACGTAATTTCATCTGAGTGCGCAAATAATTGGATCAAATGTCCGCATGCTGACCTCAATGTCAAAGCAGCGGTCTCGAAGAATTATTAAAAGTATCATCTTAATCCTTTTTAAATTAATTCTGAACGTTTTTCATGTTTTAGAACAATGAGTGGTATTTAAGTTTTGATTGTTTGCAAACCGATTGAGTTCGTCTTCGAACCTGGTTGCTATAATTGGAATGAGCAATGTTTGTTTTATATTTTTACTCGTAACTCGAAATATCGAACAAGTATTAGTCAATTGTAAGGTGTGTCCAGTAAATATAATATACGAATATGTAGTTTTGTCAGCTCTAACAATATATTACATAATATTTTCAGGTTTAAAGAATACAAAAAAAAAAAAAGATTTATATAAAAAAGAAGTTAGCTTTTTATTTAAA
The DNA here is from genome assembly GCA_907269105.1 of Volucella inanis. Taxonomy (NCBI): domain Eukaryota; kingdom Metazoa; phylum Arthropoda; class Insecta; order Diptera; family Syrphidae; genus Volucella; species Volucella inanis. The sequence continues at coordinate 62,636,826 of OU026155.1, forward strand.
GCATATCCAATAAATAACGACTATCGACAATTACTCATCGATAAATCGTCATTTTGCTATTATGATAATAAAATATGAAGATAGGGGGTTTTCTTTCTTGCCCATTATTCAAAACTTGACTAACATTTATTTCAGAAGGAATATTCATTATGTACATGAAACTTGCTTTGTGATTTATTTTTTCGGATGATAAACATGATAATCAATGAATATGCCATAAATGAAATGATACATATAGTTTACACTGAAACTCTTCCCTAAACATTCTGTTTTTATAGACTTTCACTTCTGAAGGGGAACATTAATGTGTACTTATTTACGAGAATGTAAATAATATGTATACGAGTATATGTATATGAAAATATTGCATAGTTTTTAATTATTACTCAGTGCATTTTGGGAAAAGTATTTGTAAATGAAATTAAAAAATAAAAAAATAAAAAAACATTAAACAGAGAATATAGTCCAGCTGTTCAACTAACGCTAAGGATGTGAATGATATAAAGTAGCCTTACAAAAAATGAATTAAAAACGGTGAAAAGACTTTATCAATTAAAATCTAGTTAATTATCGTACACATTAAAATATCATACGATATATTGAATAGAAATAAAGGATTTTAACCAAATTGCATTAAACAGTTAAATAAATCTCTATTTTAAAAACAGAAGGCGAACCATCTACGTATATTATTTTCACTGATAAATGAAAATCTGTGATTATTTATTGCAAAAAATAGTTATTTGGGAAATCCCTTATAGTTCTTAACCGTTTTATGTTTACGAGTATCTGATTTATTGTAAAAACGTGTTGCATCAGTGCACAATGGGGGAGTAGTTGCAATTGGAGTGATTTGAGTTTCAAATGCAACCCTTGTGAAATTTATATTTTCTCATTGAAATTTAAAGGGTTCGCAAACAATATACCCTTATTGCAAATACCTTTTGATTGAACGATGTTACGAGTATATGTACATATGGTATATATAAGTTGTTCGTTCAGAGAAAAAATATCTTCTGGATGTAACATAGTTTTTGAAATTATCAATGCTTTTAATCATTCTGAAAAGGAAAAATTTAAATATTGATTGAAGTTTATGCATATATATATATACGATGCATATTTACCCGTAATTTTCTCGTACCCGTTGTAATTTTCAAAATATTTTAATATTTTGTTAGCAAGCGGTGTTTCCTTGTAGCTGAATTCGCTTCAGAAATTAGGTTTTTACATTTAACGAATGTTAACATTATCGCCAAGCAAACAACAGTCAACTTAGGAAAAGAAAAGCATAAATTTGGATTGCGATCCAAATTCTATTTTCGTAGCACGAAAGCAATATAAATGGTGAAAATGAAAAAAATCGCCCTGTTAAGGGGTTAGAAAAAAAAAAAAAAAAAAATGTTTTCCCACAATTCCGAACTTTTTTTATATTGCTTCTCGCAAACGGCGCATAACTTCAAGGTAATACTTCTTATTGACTGTACGACCTTGAGCTAAAAACTGATGCACTACACTAGGGTAAACGAAAAAAAACAGCGATCAAGACTTTTACATTTGATCGAACTTGGCGTGCTTTTTTCGCTCTTGGCTCTCCTGAGTGCTTCCATTGGGACGATTGAGCCTTGGTTTCGAAGTCATAACCATACTCGTATACCCATTATTTGTCACCAGTTATGACCCTTTTGAGCAAGTCAGTGTCATCATTGACAACATTCAAGAGCTCCTGAGCGATGCTCATGCGACGGTTCTTCTGATCAAAATTAAGAAGTTTCGGAACAAACTACGCTGACACACGTCTCATGCCCAAAACATCCGGGAAAATTGCATGACACGAGCCGACCGATATGCTAACAAACTCAGCAAATTCTTTTATGGTAATTCGACGATTTTCCAAAACAGCTTCGACGTTATCATTTCTTGTTGATGTGCTATGGCGTCAAGAGCGTCATTGGCATCTTCACCGTCATTTATAAACATTTTTTTTTACTAAGAGCAGACTCACAGTATGCCACAGTATGATATTTCGCCTCGCATCAAATTCAATTAGCCTAAGGCCACTCCAGACATGATAACGTGTAAGTTATACTTTCCGACTGTATTGTAAAAGATGTCCTTATTTCCTACATATTTGGGAAATATGTGCATGGAAATATGTACATGATTTCGAAAAGAACATAGCTCCGAAAGCTCAAATTTTGTCTGCCTAACAACGAATCCGTATTCATATGAAAACCTCTTCTATTACCTGTAGAACGTCTCACATTTAAAAATGTTCGCGAAGGCTTTCAAGGCGATTTTCGAGTGGCCATATATGGTGTTCAACCTCAAGTTGAAAGTTTTTACCGCCGTATATCATGTAGCGTTTAAAGTTGTAAATATTTAATTTAATTGTGAAATTCACTATCGTTTAGATTCTTAATAAACATTTGTATTAATTTTCAATATACTATACATACATACCTGGAAGTTATTCAGAAAATTAAAAATACAAGCTTACTCATCTAAATCTATATTGTCCCCTTCAAAGTAATCCCCATCGACTGCAACACACTTATGCCAGCGCTTGATCCAATTCTCGAAACATTTTTTTATATTCGGTTTTCGGTATGTACATCAGAATTTCCTGCGATTGTTTCATTACTTCCTCTCGGCTGCTGAAACGCCTTCCCCGTAGTGGTTTTTTAACTCGATTGAACAGAAAGAGGTCACATGCAGCCAAATCATGTGAATTCGGTAGCTGTTGGATGGTATTTGTTGTATTTTTCGTCGAAAAATTAAGAGTAATGATGGCACTGTGCGACGGTACGTTATCATAGTGCAAAATCCACGAGTTATGTGATCACAATTCTGGTGTCTTTCATGCGAACGTCTCATAACGCCCAAATAATACTCTTTGTTTACTGTCTGGCCTTCTGGCAAAAATTCATGATGCGCTATACCGTTGTAATCCATGAAAACTTTTTTAACTGAAAACGACGTGGTTTTTTTGGTCTCGGCTCATTTGGTGAACGCCATTCACTTGCCTGATTTCTGGATTGCGTGTCGTACTCATAAACCCACGTCTCGTCTCCAGTAATGATCCTTTTGATGAATGTGGGATCGGATTCAGCCTCTCAAATCATCTCTTTTGCGACGTCAATACGGTCTCTTTTTTGCATGAAATTGAAGTCTTTTGGCACCAACTTTGCTGCTGCACGACGGAAACCCAAATCATTAACCAAAATGTCTCTGCCGGATCCATAGGCAATGTTCAAGTCCTCCGCTATCCCTCTGATGGTTAATTTGCGGTTATTGACCAACATTTCTTTTACTTCATCAATGTTTTCGTCGGTTTTCGATGTCAATCTTCAATTGACTCATGACCACTTTTGAATCGCTCGTGCCACTGGTAAACGACCGTTTTATTTAGAGAATCGTTGCTGAAACACTTTTCCAACATTTCCAACGTTCGCGCAAAAGATTAAAGGTTGTCATTATAAGAGATAAGCTTTCTTTTGAGCAGTTGAGAACTCTTATTGTCGAAGCTGAGTATATGGTGAATGCCCGACCGCTAACATACATTAGTAGTGACCCACTAGATGCTGCTCCGCTGACTCCTGCTGATTTTTTTATGGGTCGCTATGAATTCTCTAGTACCAACGATAAGGACTTTAGTTCCGGTGAGATCCAGGATATTTGGAAAAACAGGATGAAGTTCACCAGTGTGTTGTGGAAGCGATGGCGGATTGGATTCATACAACTTCTACGTTCATTTCACCATAACAAAAACGGATCATCGTTGCAACTGCACCCCAACGATGTTGTTGTTATTCTCGATTCATCGAAGCCTAGAATCAGCTGGAAATTAGCTGTTATTGAAAATACCTTCGCTGGTCGTGATGGCAAGGTCAGAGCTTGCGAAATACGATATTCAGATGGCACACATACTCGAAGACCTGTTCAGCTGTTGTATCCCTTGGAGCTTCGATATCCTGCCTCGGGCGGATGATGTTAAAAGTTTTAATGTTTTATAATGTAAAGTTTCTTTTTGTTAGTCTCTAAATGATATTTCTTCTTTGAATTTGAATTTCGATCCTATCAAACCATGTATTTATTTAAGATTCTCTTATACTGGATATATTCTAATGTGTACTCACATACTCTTATACCATATATATGTGTAATACTTTTAAATGAATTCAATATACCACTTAATTTACTACAATAAGTTTGTTTCCTCTTTAAGAACAGTCGTTAAATTATCGATAATAAAGAATATATGTTTTTCCATAAAAATAGTCTTTCTATTCAAAGTTGATCGGTGTTTCTCCTTTAAAGATTTTTCATATGGTGCCGAAACCCGGGACCAACTTAACAAAAAAAAAAAAACTCAAATTGGAACAATGGGAGCGCCACACGGTGACGCCACCGGGAACTTTTTGATCAAGGTGGTATTATACATAATTATGAATACTAGGTGTGGTGAAAAGTATGGGAATGAAAAAAATTTTAGGTTTGATACACTTATTCTAGCGATTTTCCATCTTCTTGATCCCGTCCGAAAAGTAATTATCCGGAAGTTCTGCAAAATACTGCTATGTGGCGGCGATGATTTCCTCGCGTGAGTTGAATTTTTTATTGATGAGCCATCTTTTGAGGTTTGGGAAGAGATAATAGTCCGAGGGAGCCAAATCGGGCGAATACGGTGGATGCGACAGTAATTGGAGCCGTAAGTCTTTGATTTTAGCCGGTAGCCGGTGCATTGTCTTGCAAAACCAAAATTTTTTTTGCTTCATGTGAGGCCGTTCAATGGCTCCAATAATGCACAGTAATACTCGCTGTTGATGGTTTTTCCTTTTTCAAGGTAGTCCACGAAGAGTATGAAATGACAATCCCAGAAAACCGACGACATAACCTTTCCGACCCATCGAGCCTCCCTCGGCTGCTTCGGAGCACTCGTGCCGGCTTCGGTCCATTGCCGGGCACTCATTCTGTTCTCTGGTGTGAAATAATGAATCCAAGTTTCATAAACATTTACCAATCGACTCCAAAAGTCCGCCCGATTCCGCATCAGCAGGTCTATACACTCTTTCGAAGAGCTCTCGCGCTCGTGTTTTTTGTCAGGAGTGAGTATCCGCGGCACCCAGCGGCAGGATAACTTTTTCATATGCAGAATACTGCCCAAAATATGGCGTGTGCACTCAGTACTAATCTTTGTGGTATCTGCTAGTTCGCGCAACTTCACTTTCCGGTCAGCCAACACCATTTCATGTATTTTTTTTGACATTGTTCTCTGTAACCGGATCGGAGGGCCTGCCGCTGCGGACTTAATGAGTAGTGGAGTTGCGGCCACCAGGAAACTCTCGAAACCAATATTAGCCCCATAATATTTATCCAACTTTTCTTCTTTTGTTTCATTCACCGTTTTGCCTCTCAAAAAATAATGTTTATGAGAGAACGAAGATCGTTTTTCTCCATACTTAACATGATGCCAAACACGTCAACAACAATCAGCTGTCAAAATAAAACTAAAGACAGTATCGCACTGAAATTTGGCATGTCTGCCTAACTTCAAGGCACCATAACCTTTTTTGCAGTAGCAGCGCATTCTAGCGGTCAAGGAGGTTACTTTTCACCTCTATATATAAACGTATATAAACGTTTCATATTTACAATTGACTTTCTTATTAATCGATATTTATCCAGTTGAAACTACACCTCCTTTGGTAATGCTCTCCACTGGCGTCTTCTTGCCAACGCTATTCGAGTGTATTTGTATTATAGTTTACATTGAACTAAAACTCAACGTTTGACTTGTTTCAAATGATCGCAAGTTTACATTTCAATCAATTCACTTTCGTGTTGTGGTACGTATGTGTTATTCCCTTACTCATTCTTTATTAAAATACAATAGAATTCTTTCATACCGACACTGTAAAAGTCATTATATAATATATATGTATGTGCATGCGTCTCTATCCCAGTATAAATGAACACTACGATACAATGTCTAGCTTGGTGAGAGCTAGAATTAGAAAGGCCATTGACTAGCGTGCTGAAAAGTTCGACAAATTTGTGGATAAAAAAACTTTTTTTCTTCATACTTGATAAAGTTAATTTTTACGGTAGTTTTACTATGTTTACGTGTATATGTTCTTAGAATATTTTAAATAGTAAGTGGCGCAAATTTGTGGTAGCGTCGCGCCGACTACAACACAAAGGGGTTTGTATAATCTATTTTTTTGATATCGTCATTCTTTAGCATGCAATGACTAATCTCCAAATGTGAAATCCTCTGCTTAGGAATTTTTTTCAATTTGTTAAATGGCAAGGTGCATAATAATAAAATCAGCAAATGAGTACAAAAATAAAACAATACCATACCATGAAAATCATATACACAATTGTATAGGTTTATGTTTTCAATTTTTAAATCAATTGCTTGGGTATGAACTATTATATTTCATTAAATCCAAACTAACTGAATGTATTATTCGTTGTTTTGTTTTTTATTCGAGCTTAAAATGATATTATAATCTTTAAGATTTAATTTTTTCTTACCAAGAAAAGACAATCTTTTTGTTAAGCATCTACATACGTACCTACGTATGTGCATAACTTATTTTTCTGAAAAATCATCTTAACATACATACGTATACATATGTTTGACTAAATTCCCAATACGTGAGTCATGTTACAATTAATTGATATTATTTGATATTTGCCATTGTTGCAACTTAAAATTTTTTTTTAATTAAATTTTTTTGTTTGAATTTTTCAATTTCTTATAACTTCAGATATGGCCTCCCAAAATTTTTTTGTGAAATTAAACATAAAAAAAATTACAACAGTAACAACGCTTTTTCTCGGCTCCTCGCAGGTGCTTACAGCGATCGGTCCTATTCCGGCTGCTCTTAATTTCCTTTCTCTAAAATTGCGTTTTTTGTATTTATTTTCTCGGATGAAATTTTTCCAAATGGCTGAAAGCTATTTTCTGGATCCGCTGAACCGATTTTAAGATGATTTTTGATTTTTTTTTTATTTCAGATTTGTCACTCCTGAATTTGACTCTTTAGAAAAAAAAAAAACAAAATTAAAAAGATTTTTTTTTTGTTTTTTTTGTATTCCCATATAACAAAATATTGTTTTAAAAGAAGTTTTGTTGGTCTTCTAAAATGTACTAGACCCTAAATAAATTCAGGTTCAAACATACATATGTACGTACATGAGGTCATCAAAATACTGCCTATATTTTCCGTGTAAAGAATTTTACATACGATAAATTAAAGCAACAGTCGTTACTACAATAGTTATCTTAAGTTTATAATTGATCAGTTGCCAGGCCCAAAGTTTTAGTAGAAGGGTATAATAATGAAATTATATTATTATGTTATATTTATTATATTAAAATCATTAACTTTAGTTTGATTAATAAAAATAAAAAATTATCATCAAATTATTTGTTTTTATTATTTTTATTCAATATAGTTATGTATGGATGTAGAATGAGAATAATTAAGGCAATACTTATTATGTTATGGTACATATATAGGTACAATCAGATACTATTCATTGGCACATAAGATTTCATATGAATAACAGGGCATAACCTCTAAAGTATCCTTCCCACTTTTATATCTTATGGGGTACATCCTAGCATGGGATGAGTAGTACGAGTGTCTTGTAATTGGGTGTTCTGAAAAACACCAGTTTTGTTTTTCTTGAACCTGCATACTCGTACATATAGAAGGTTTTTTATGTTCCAAGCTGATGTTTATTTTTTAACTAACTCATGAATGAAAGTTAATTTTATATTTTCTTTTATCAGTCGCATGCACTAGCGCTGTGTGCAAACAATATAAGAGTACATATAATTCCTTAAGCGCCCGCTAATAATAATAAAGAAAAAAAAAACAGTACATTGGGAGATTCTGAAAGACCACCAAATGCGAACTGACAACAAATAACATCAACTTAAAACATGCAAAACCATACCAATGCGGAAGGTGAATTTTAAAATTAATCTTTTGTTGTTTTTCTTTTACCACGTTCCTGCTAATTTACAAGCTACATAAAAAAAAGAGCTCTGTGATTTAAAAGTGCTAATTTGAGGAACTTTAACAAATATTTTAAGTCAAAAATTGAAATAAAATTCAAATGTTATCGTATCAAATGTACTCGTATAACGTTATGTTTTTACCCTAAGCATATACATACGAGTATATATACATTCTCGTAATTGCCTACGTGTTTTGTTATAGAACAATTTTTGGTGTGGCTAAATGTTGGACATTGGGAAAATAATGCAGTTTATAGCTGCAACAATAACCGAGTTCAAAAATTACTGATATCACGACTCCTAGTCGATAAATTTCCAAAAGCCGACATTTCAGCAATGCTAAAGTCTCTTATCCTTTTGACGTCCTCAGTCAGGAAATCATTAGTTTGTAAATATATGGTATAAATCATAGTATAAGAAAAATTTAGTACAGGTTAGGTTGTTAGTATTTGATTGTTTTAAGTACTTTTGATCACCGTGATTTGAATAGCACTTTCTTGTATAAATATATATACATACGTAAACAATAATATGAGAACTATGAATATTGTTCACCAGAACAGAGGGATTTTGTGCAGCATAGACATGCCTTGTTTTTGTCTTTAATATGCGATATAGGATAAACTACCGATAATATGCTTCTTCCCATTACTCAGGTTTCTGCTGATTTATAAAGAATTATCATATTATTTGTATTATACCTATATTTAGATAAAAATTTATGATGTTTGTGGGAAGAAAATAGTATTAAGACTAATTTGAATTTGTACAGACGCGTGACTGTTTCTGATCGTTGCAATTCTTTATTACCTTGCATTATTTTTTAAATATTTTCTATGGCAAGAAATACGATACTTTACATACTCACAATCGGGTTAACTGAACTCAGTGTGGTGAATTCTATTTAAAAAACTCTCTTAAAATTGTGTGCCACATGAAGTGAACTTTTATTGTATGGTATGAAAAAATCAGATCAGTAATTAAATGACCATTTTCTCCTAAATCTGAAAATAAACATAGCATACCAGCATAAAATATACATAAATCTGACAATAGAGCTTACTATTGTCATATCGTATCGTATCGTATCCAATGATCGTATATTATTTTTATGGGTAACAAGAGATCTGGACGAGGTTGTGTTGGTCGCTGAGTCAAAAACATTAAATATCCATTTCATGCTTTAAATACATGTTAGTTTTTTCCTACTACAAACGTATTAGTGCAAAGGCAGCAGAGAAATATTTAATTAACGCTATTTTCCAGGCCCCCAGGCTTTAACGTTGCTCGTTTTCAAGTACCACACGAGGAATTTATTACGCTACAGCCGTCAATGCGTATTGTATTTGGTGCGCTATTCATTTGAGATTCTGTGCTCAGCCTTAAGAAGATGCAGCAACAAGTAAATAAATCTGGTCTGCATTTCATATTCATAGCGCGGAATGCGGTGACGCGTCTAATATGGGAAGTGCATGCTGTAGATGATAGCACTGAGAAATAAATTTAAGGGGTGAGGTTTCGGGATGGGTTTGGGGTAATTCAAGCCCTCTTATGTATATGGGGAGAAGAAAAAGTAAAACTGCCACCATTAATAATAATCAATTCGTCAAGTCAATTATTAAAAGGGAATTGAAGATGTGTGATTGACGTTTTGTTAAAAACACGCATTCGTTAATCTGTATGTTATTGCAGATACGAGAAGTGAAGCGTAAGAATATGCTTGCATGTAGTCACATATATATGTGCATCAAGCGTAAGTAACTCATTCAGAGAGAGGCAGAGAGTTTAAGGAAATACAATATAGGAACATTTGAATTCAAAGTTTCAATCGATTGATTATAATTCAATCAACAAGAATTCCATTTGTGCAATAGGATTACAAATACTTGAGTGCGGATTTAGATGTTCTCTTACAAAGACTTTTCTTTTATAGAAAATTTTCTCGTTTGAAATTGAAATGTTAGTTCTTATTCCTGAAAACTTGAAATCTGCGCTGCAAAAGACGATGTAGTCTTTATAATATTAATATGCATATATTTATATTGAACGTCCCTTTTATCCCATCTACTGTCTTCGGATGAAAGTGATTTCGTTGCGTTTAATGATGTTTTTGATGGGGCACGCAGAAGGCTCCTTTTTTTCATACTCCGATTTTGATTTCCATAAAACGCTTTGAATATCTTCAGACGTTACTATCAAAATTGTAACATGTAATTTTTTTTTTTTTTTTAATATATTTGCTTGCGTATCAGTTTGCCCACTCAGAATAATAAAATGGCCAAACACAGTCGATTTTTTTGTTAAAACGATCAAAAACGCTATAAACCTATCATCATTTGCCTAGATTTGGTTTTGTTCGCACAAGTTTCTATGGCAAAATAAAAAAATTTACATAAAACAAATTTAGAATTTTGATAATAACTTTAAAAAATTGGATGTATTGTTTATCTTTTATTCGCACTTGGGATTTTATATATTTAATGTAATCTTCGTAATGTATTTAATGATACCTAGTATGTTTTAATATTTTTGTCTTGGATGTTGGCAGTAAATTATTTGATCCCTGTTTTATGCACTTATATTAGCAAAATTGAATTGTTAAAGAAAAATTTGAAAAAAAAAAATTGACTTAAGTTATACTTGCAAAAAACTAGTAAAATATAAAATATTTGTTTTCGAAATTTTGCCTTCCTAAATCTCTTAATTGTTTGTAAAAACGTTATTTGAAATTTGCACCCGCTCATATGCTATACGACTTTGCTACAACTGCCAAAATCTGTCGTACTCATAGAATGAGATTCCCAAATTTTGTCAGAGGTTTGAGTAGTCTATATCGAACAAATGTTTTGGCAACTTATTTTCACTGACTGGCTTGGTTTCGATTATATATGTAGATTTCAAAAGGAAAAAATCGTAAAACCGTTGGATACTGTGATATTTTCGATTACACTCTACAGCTCTTAGTGTTAATATAGAAAATTCTCGTATAAAGATTGCATATTTCTTATTTAATAAAATTAAATTGATTTATTAAAAATTTAAATTAATGAAAATTTAAAAGTTTATCATTTTTATGTGGTAATTTGGCCACTATTTCGTCATTTATCCTTTACGTTAATATTTGTTTCGTCGTACCACATAAAATGTTAATTTGTACAAGTTAACATTTTCAATTGAATTGTTGTGAAGAATCTCCGTTCTAGCAAAAAGATGATCTGATTTTTAGAAAATATTAATTTTGCTGTGTTGCTTTTTTAATTAAAAGTAAAAAACAAAGTGAGAACGCTTTTAGTTAATTCCATAATAATATAAGTTAAATACAATATATTGTATTACAAATGCATGGACATATATATGTATATATCTATTTTATATTCTTATTATATTAAACCATGATAATGAAAGCATTGATGAACAAATATGTAAAATTCTTGTTTCAGATATTTTTCCTATGGAAAGTAGAAAATCGATGCTCAATAACAAAAAACAACATAGAGGAATAAATAATCGTTTTCTAAATTTCACGAATTTGAATACCTTCAACACGATGACTAAGTACATGCAGACGTAAGATATATCCTGAAATGTATATCGAACATATTTTTGTACCAAGAGTATTTATATTTCTGTAGGTAGGTATAAGAAGCGATTTATATATTATACAAAACAAAAACAAAAATGGAAATTAAGACACAAATTTTAATACATAAGTTATTTAATGAACTAAGTGCTAAACAAATTTATATTAATACATACCATAGAATCATGTAATTGTCCTTCCATTGAGACATTTCATTTTGTGCCTCTCGATAAAACAAAAGTTACAAATTCACTACATTTAATTTGTATTACAATGTTAATATTTTTTAACGTAGAATATATTGTCGCGGGCGAAAATTATTATAATATCCTGTAAAAAACACATATCAATTAAGTACCTAAAAGTAAGCCTAAACCATTGTTTGCATTAACTATTTCATGAATGTAAAAATTACATCAACATATTTATTGTATTTCAATACGTGCTTAATTCACTTCTTATCCTATTTATTACTGTTTAAATTGGACTTCCAAATATATTTTTAGAACAAATGACGAACTTTATCTTTTTAATTAAATTAAAATTTTTTTTTCTTCGAAATATTAATGAAAAAATAAAACGATATTGAATAATTTCTTTTAAGCAAAATTATATTTTTTAAATAAAAAACTAATAAGTTTATAAAAGACAAAAAAGACTTTATATATACATACATATAGTATATACACATTTATACAAGTTTTGAAAAGAGCCTAATTTAACTTAGCTAAAATAATGAGTTACGTATTTAAGTAAGTTATTTTGAAAAAGACAGTGCGAAAGCTTATTTGCCTTTTTAATTTATCACGATTAATCAGATAAAGTAAGAGAAAATTAATCTTTTTATATAATACATACATATACATTTTCTAAGTTTGAAAAGGAATTAAAAATAAAATCGTGATTCGTATTTTGTAAGTTTTGTACGTAAACTAATTCTGTGTAAAAGAATATTTGATACAAAATTAAAAGCTTTGCTCTTAGAAAATTTATAAAATATATTTTTTTAACCAAAAAAGAAAGCATTTTATTGAATATGCTGTGAAAGTGATCGGGATCCTTATCAAATTTGTTGGGAATTGAAGTTCACACAAACCAGAATTAGAACGATATTTATATTCCAATGGAGGTATGACTATTCGGGAAATGAAAATCGAAATTTGTGCAGAATTCATTCAAACATGAGGATATGCCGTAGTATAGGGTGATTTATCGTGAGGCTTGATTTACAATGTAAAATAAAACACATGAATTTGAAAGTGAACTTAAAACTTTTATTATCGGTTAAAAGAACAATTCATGGCATTTACTTTTTGAAAATGATATCATGTAAATGTCACGACTACGTCTGAGGTGGTCCATTTGGTAGGTCCAATTTTGGGCGACTCGTTCGAGCATAGCGACTGGTGTCTCGCAGATAACACGAGTAATCGTGTAGCTGGCTTATTCCTGAAGACCTGAGACTTTACATATCCCCAGAGAAAATAGTCCAAAGGTGTGATATCGCACGATCTAGGCGACCAATTTACCGTAGCAAAACGTGTTGTTAAATGCTCACCAAAATGATTTCTTAACAAGTCCATTGTTTGGCTGATACTGAATAAAAACGACAAAGCAGTTTTATAGGAGTCACGTTTATAATTATAATTATGTCTTAAATATTGAATTAATCGGTGAGACTTAAATGCGGGATTTGGATGTCTTGACCAAGCCAGAATATTGGTTTTACATTTGGTGAGAATATTCTTGTTATTTTAGGTAATGGAGACCAGATTGAGAGGCAAATATCTTATCTTCCCTGTGCTTCAGATTTTTATTGTACAGGTAGCAAACTCTACTAATACTATTCCAAGCGAGTTACCCGCTTGCACATACGAGTATATTCCAGCGGAGAAAAGACCGCTTACGAAAGGCATTGTAAGCGTATACGGGGAAGCTCGAAGCGCTTTCTCACTGTATGACCCTTCATTTCATTTATACTATGTATATGATTTGAAGCGTTTCACGTAACGTAAGCACTTACGGACAGATTACTGTGAATCATTTCTTCAGTTCTTCATGGAAAGGTAAACAGATGTAATAGTTTATAGTATTAGGTATATAACTTAATTCGTGCGGTTTGCTAAGAGATGGCGTAACTTGTATTATTCCATTGGAACATGCGTTGGAAAGCTACTGTCATTGTACGGCATTTCAGTATATGTTATTCATTTGAAGCGTAAACAACAATCATTTTTTTTTCACTCAAATATGTCGAACTTTGTGCCTGAAAAAGTGCTTATGCGGGGAGTTCTTCATAACTTTAATATGAAGAAAACTAAAAGTGGTGATTTTAGATTGGAAGACGATGAACGTCCTGGGCAACCAAAATAGTTTGAAGATGAAGAACTGGAGGCATTACTCTATGAATATTGTTGCCAAACACAAGAAGAGCTCGCAGAATCTTTGAGTGTCACTCAAGCAGCCATTTCAAAACGTTTAAGAGCAGCTGGATATATATTCAAAAGCAAGGAAATTGGGTTCCACATGAACTCAAGCCGAAAGACATCGAAAGGCGGTTTTGCTTATTCGAAATGCTGCTGGAACGCCACAAAAGGAAGTCATTTTTGCATCGGATTGTTACTGATGATGAAAAATGGATCCATTACGATAACCCCAAGCGCAAAAAATCATATGTGAAACTCGGCCAATAAAGCCAAATCAACGGCAAAGCCGAATATCCATGGCACGAAGGTAATGCTCCGTATTTGGTGGGGTCAGATGGGTGTGCTAAAACCGGGTGAAACCACCAATAGACAACGCTACCAAACACAATTAATCCATTTGAAGAGAGCAATAGTCGAAAAACGCCAGGAATATGCGACCAGACACGAGACAATAATTTTCCATCATGACAACGCTCGGCCCCACGTTGCTATTCCGGTTAAGAACTATTTGGAAAAAAGTGGATGGAAAGTCTTACCCCACCCGATTTATAGCCCAGACCTTGCCCCTTCTGACTACTATTTGTTCCGGTCGATGCAGAACGCCCTGACTGAAATACGGTTCACATCAGAGCAGAATATCAAAAATTAGCTTGATTCATTCTTGGCTGCCAAGCCGGCGCAGTTCTTTTGCGATGGGATCCAAAAATTGCCAGAAAGATGGGAAAAAGTCATAACTTCAGATAGGCAATACTTTGAATAATACTATTGTACATGTTTTTCTTAAATAAACGTTCAAATTTTGAAAAAAAAAACCGCACGAATTAAATTACATACCCAATATATCCAGATTACTGCGAATCACTTCTTCAGCACCTAATGGAAATGCAGTGGTGCTACACTCTAAGACGGCCTTGAAGTTCAAAGCGTTCAACGACACAATTGAAGAAAAAACAAATTCCTATAATTTAACTTTAAGTTCAAATAAAACAATTTTTTTTAGTTAAACTTTTATATTTACTAACTTTTATTACTAAAAGTATGACAAATGATATAACATAATATCTACAATAAAAAAAACTAGTCTTCAAATAAATTTTTAAATTAAATCTATAAACATTTATTACTTAAAGTAAAGGGTCTTTTAAAATTTGCCCTTAGATGTTTTTTTTTTTTGTTTTTTTTTTTTTTGAATAAAACATGTAGATACTTTTTTGTGGTGTTTTTATTTTTATAAAAAAATGACAACAATTATATGTGAAAAATAACATAATTTCAATGTCCACCACCAGCACTACTACAGGCTCTCCTATGAACATCAAAATTTTTAAAGACTCGCTCAAACATTACCGCATAAGCTCATTAATTTCGGTCCGAATTTTGTTTTTCAGTTTTGCAATTGTTGGGTTATCCCCATAGACTTTATTAAAAAAAAAAAAACCAAAGAAAGTAATCTTGTGTTAAATTGCATGTTATAGGTGGCCAATTTATGTCACCATTACGTCAAATTAATCTACTGGAAACTTAGCCCACAATAGCTCATTGTTTGCACGTGTTGTGTGACTCGTAGTTACATCCTGTTGAAAATAAATACAAAAGTCTGTGCTTTTGCAGAAAAAATTTTCAATCATTTGTCTATAGCGCTCTCCATTGACAGTAACAGCTCTTTCAGTTATATCTTCGAACTAAAATGGATCAATGATTTCATCATTTTTATAATAATTTTCACAAATGTCAAAGATGACATAGAAGAAGATAGCAACTTTTGAAAGGCTCTTTACAACATATAATACAATATAATAAAATAATATTTACAGTAAAAAAAAGTCAAAAAAGGAGTATTAATTTAAAAAGGGAAAAAACATAGGTACTTTTTTTAAAAATTTGAATTAAAACATTATAGGTCTGTTCCTGGACTCCAAATTTGTACAAAAACCTGTTCCTGCGAGAAAAAATTTGTAAAAAAATAGCGCATCCCCGTTCAACCAATTCTTACGAATTTCTACACGAGATATCTCTTTGAACAGGAACTGTAAAAAACGTCAAGTCAAATCGTTAAAATATAAGAGAATTGTCGAACTCGTAAAAGTTAAAATTTGTGTGAATTGCGACAATTTTATGCAAATTAACTGAAACTATGACTTGGACATGGACCAAGAGGACAAAAAGCTTCATATTGAAGCGAATCGTTTGCCTAATAATTTAATTGTCAGAAAGAACACAGGAAAATTGCAAAAGTGTATACAATTTTTATTTGAGTTGATAAATCAATGTCTGCCATTTGCTTTTTAAGGATTATTTTATATAAATGTTGACCGCGACTACATTTTAAGTGATCCATACGGAGAGTCCAATTTTGAAACTTTTTCAAGCATGTATCATCTAAACTTTTGAGGGGAAATATGTCGATATTTGACCTCTCTGGAAATATTTAGCCGGCAATTTTTTCTAATATTACCGTGAGTCGACAAATTATATCATTCGTTCTATCGAATTTATTTGATACGTGACATTTTTATTTTTTGTTTCTCTTAATTTAAATAGTTTATTAAAGTGACTATTTATCTGTTGCAAGATTTTTGAACTTTGACGAACATCTATTTTTATATCTTGAAAGAAATTCTCAAATTTCTAAGGTCAAAATTTATCAACATTGCAAAATTGTTTAACGCATTTTGGTAAATACAGCAAATTATGTACTTAATAACTAATTTTATTATTTCCGTACAAAATCGCAAAATTTGCTACAAATGTAGCAGTGCTGTAAAAGATGTATGTACAGTTCTGCATTAAGAAAAGGTCATTTAAACCACTTGCATTTTTGCAATTTTTTTTTTAATGTGACTCCTAAATTAAAATAGCCTAATCTTAAAATTTTCCCTCTTATCTGGAATCAATTTTCTTCTGTAATGTTTCCCGATCCAAATGCTTGTTAACATGTTTTTTGCATACTCCAAAGTCAATTAAATGAATTTCGTGTAGTGGAAACTGTGTTACCGTTTGATGACATTTTTCGATTATTTTGCAAATATTGGCTATGATAAATTTTATCAGTTCTGTTTTTGAAATCCTCGTCTGTTTTCAAAGAAGTTGTGGTAGCATATGTGAGTCCACAATTTTTTCTTTCAGTAGTCTGTTTACAGCCTGGTATCAGCAATAAATGCCCTTGCCAGAGTATCACAAACAAAATTTAAATACAAATTTTTTTCCCGTTTCTTATTAATCCTGAATTAGTTAACTATCGTAATCCAGTCACAAATTTTGAAAAAAAAAATTGTTTACATTATCTGGCTTCTGCGGACCCACGCATGCATCAATCAGAAATTGTTTACTTGCGGACAAATTGCCAATGCACCCTACTATACGCTAGATTTTGGTTCTGTTACTCTTAAACCAGGGAAGTCCGTCGATTTCTATGCCTATTAAAATAGACATGGTAACTTTCTTAACATTGCTGAAGCCCATAATGAAAGTACTTTCCCGGATAAACTTTTCGCATTTCAATTAGTTTAATTTTAATTTTCTTCCATTAATGCTTGGAAAGTGGAGTTCTAACCCCGTTTTTTTTTTAAATATCTTAAGTAGATTCTTAGTTAATATTTCTGCTCACTTATTTTTCAATAAGCAGAAGAAAAACCCCGCTATCAAAAAGGGCTACCTGACAAATTGCAAGTGCTTACAGGTACCTTTCAAAGGCATAATTTTGTAAGCATTCAATATTAAAAAAATTGTAATTGCTTACAAGTGGTTTTCTTTTGATAATGAAGAATAAGTGCTTACACACTGCATCTTCTGGAAGCGCTTGCTATATTTCCTGGATGATGGTAAAAACATAATCGCACTCGGGTACTCTGCACTGCAAATATACAACACACAGCCAATGAACCCAAATAAGAAATTTGACGAGGTAAATAATCTTTTTCAGAAATATTTCACTCCAAAAATTAACACCACATTCGAGAGGTACAAATTCAATAAAATAGCTCAAAAAGATGGCGAAACCATTGACAAATTAGTATTAAGACTTCGAAATGGCTCAAAAGCAATCAGTCTAAATCGTCAATGAAGGTGAAAAGACAGTCAATTTTGTTAAAAAGGGTAACACCTACAAAACTAAAAGATTTGACTTTCGTTGTTGTGGAAAAAACAATTGTACTGCATAATCATGTCTGCAAAAAGTGCAACAAGAAAAACCACATAGAAAATTTTTGCAAAAGTAAAACTGGCAAGAATAACCACATAGACCCAGCAAATCGATGATTGTGAAGAAACCGATGATGACGATGACGATTCACTTTTTATTGGTGCAGTATCCGAAAGCACCAACCTACAAAACGACAACTTTACCGAAAAACTCTTCATTGAGGGTAAGTCCTACAAGATAAAACTAGACACAGATGCCCAGTGCAACGTACTGCCAAAACGTGTCATCGAAACCGCCAATTCTAATCTAAGGATCAAAATTCTGACTGAGAAGGGCCTAAAACCCAGACAAGGCCGATGCGATCCAACCACTGAAGTCGCTATAAAACAGAAAAGAACTCCATAAAGCCCTCGGTAAATTCAAATATCTGAGTTAGTTCATACCAAATTTTTCTTCATTAACAACACCACTACGTGCGCTCCTGGAAAAGTCGACTCCATGGGAATGGAATGCCTCAAAAGCCCACACAAATTGTCAAAAGAAATATTCTCAATTGGAAAAAAAAGGCACTGACGATTAAATTCGTTCCGAATTCCACCAGTTCGTATGTAGAAAGAAATTGTTCGTCGAATCTGACCACAAGCCACTGAAAACAATTTTCCGAAAATTACTTCACTCGTCTTCAGCCCGTCTTCAACGAATTCGTTTAAGTCTTCTGACATACGATCTCGAAATTGTATACAAAGAGGGCAAACAGATGTTTGTTCGGCTGACCCGCTAAGCCAAACTGCATTAAAGATTCACCATCAGATGACAATGATTCAGATTTGCAGGTTCAGCTTTTCTTGTCCATCTCAGACAAAGAACTGGAAAGGCTTCTCCAATTAACTAAATCTGATGAAACCTGCAAACAACTGAGCGAATGAATAATCTCCAAAAAAAATTGAAAAGCTATTGGAATTACAGAGAAGAACTCATTTATGAAGGCAGTATATACAAAGCTCACAAAACGAAGAGCAACAAATTTTGTTTTCTGGCCACAAATGAATCGAGATATCAAAGACTATATAGAAAAATGCGCTGCATGTCAAGTCTTCCAACGAAACAACAACAAAATTCGTTTAGATGAGAAAGAAATACCCAGCTATCCCTTTGAAATTGTTGCGTCCGATTTATTTCATTTTAAAGATAACGATTATGTTGTAGTAACTGATAGTTGCTCTAGTTTCATTACAGATTACCAATTAGGTATGCTAAATTTTATGAACACCCCCAGAGGAGACTTTGAAAGCCTATCTCAGCGTCTATACTCAATGAATCTTAGATCCCTTATTCCAACTACTTTGTCCTCACTCGTAACATACTTCAAAACGACATCAGTAAGAAGTTACAAGATGAACGTCAATGGCAAGCTCAATATTCAAACAAAGGAGCGAGAGAGTGCCCATAACTCATTACAGGTCAACGAGTTATAAATAGAACAAATCCCAACACCGAATGAAAACCATCTGTAATAGAGAGCAGAGTCCACCCACGTTCTTACATTCTCAGAGATGACAACGGCAACAAATATCGTCGAAATTTTAGCCACATCAAACCAACAAAAGCCGTCATTCAAACTTCATCAAACTCTACTCCAAGTTTCAGTACCGATAAATCTAATTCACAGCTGATCCCCACAAGCTCTTCGCACAACTCCTTAAACCAAACTTTACACATTACCACTAAGTCAACAGACTTAACTAATGTTCCTAATGTTATATCAGGTAGCCCTTCATCCTCAACAAAGCAGACACCGTCAACCGCCACATCGAGATCAGGAAGAGTTTTAAAGCCACCAGAACGATTAATGTCCTAGCATCTCGGGAAGATGCGCCAAGAAGGGAGATGTAATTTAGCCAGCCCCTCAGGTCCCAATATCTACTTGTCAGACTAGGAAACACTATTCAATATTATTACCAACCTACGACACAACTTGACATTCACCCACATGCTCATACTTTAACCTCAACTCTTACCAATTAGTACTTACTCGTACATTCTGTAATAGCTGAATAAATACATGAATTATAATAAAATTAATGGTACAGTAGTGATTATTATTTAAAGTAAAATACTAATATTTTTTTTTCTTAGTATAACCACAGATTTGTATACCATAAGTCCATACCGGTTTTAGCACCTGCAGCTTGTTTCTACGCTAAGCTTGGAATATTTACCAAGTAGCCAGTACATTTTTTTGTATTGAGTTTCAGTTCTTTACGTTTCTTTTTCACGTGCTCTTGCATTTGAGCTTTGCATCGAGTGTCATGACCAAATATTTAGTCACATTAGCAAACGGGATACAGACCGAGTTTATATGGATTGGCAGGTGACTTATTTTTTTGTAAGTAAAGTTTACTTGCACTGTAAGTAAAGTTTACTTGTTTATTTGGTCTCGTTGAGAGCAATTCGCCAGATCTTTGTCCAGTCATATACTTTATTTAGAGAGTTTTGCAGTTTCGCCGTTGATTCTTCTATTGTTCTTCCGTAGGCTAAAATGGCAGTGTCGTCGGCAAAGGTGACAAGAACAGTCCACTCGAGTTGTGGTATATCTCTGGTATATTAGAGATACAGCAGTGGACCGAGCACACTTCCCTGCGGTAGACCGGTCGATATATCTTTAAACTGCGATACGTCATTTCCGTACCTAACCCAAAAAAATCTATTTTCAAGATACTTATAGTAGTCAATATACAGAGGGAGTTTTTTAACTTGAGACATCCAAATTACTCGAAAAATATGCGATATCGCGAAAAATGTTTCAGACAAAAGTCACAAGGTTCTGAAGGGGACATAAGATGGTGACCACGAGTTTTTTTTTCAAGGTCAAACGAAGGTCACTTCTGATTTTTTAATAGGAACCCCTATTTTTTGACAGATTCGTAATCTGCGTGAAAAATTACAATTCTTTTACATAAAAAACTTTTTTTAAAAATGCGTTCTTTTCCCGTCAGAGGGCGCCATAAAACTTAAGACATCAAAATTACTCGAAAAGTACGAAATAACGCGAAAAATGTTTCAGACAAATGTCACAAGGTTCTGAAGGGGATATAAGATGGTGACCACGAGTTTGACCTTGAGACCCATTTGCGTATTTTTCGAGTAATTTGGATGTCTCAAGTTAAAAAACTCACCCTGTATTGCAAAGTTTCGATGGTAAAATTTCCCGTTATTTTAACTTTAAACCTTCATGCCAAACCTTCTCAAGACGTCAAGAAATACGTTTGAGCAAATCCTTTTCCCTCCAGAGCTATTTCAATTACATCCGTATTTCTATGCACCTGGTCAATAGTTGAATGCTGGAATGCAGAATGCAGAATTGGAAGGAGAAAAATCGGTCTATTCGATTTTTTATCAATCGGGGTGTGGTTTTAGCACCATAATTACTACTGCAACTTTCCATTGGCACGGAACGTATTCTAGCCTAAAAGCCGCGTTAATAATGTGTAAAAGCTTAGTGAGTGCTTTTAAGGGCAGCATTTTGAGGACTTCTTCGGTTATCAGGTCATATCTGGGAGCTTTTTCGGTTTTTAGTTTATTATAGTATAATATTCCTTAATTCAGCAAAAATTGCGTTTGCTATTGTAAAGTTATCAGATATTAACTAGATTAGGTATTTTATTAGTTTTAATAGCGTTTAAAAATTGTAAATTAAATTTTTTTTTTAAAAGTTTATTTCTGAATGATATAAAAAAACAACTTAAAAGAAAAGGTTTGATTATATTTATTATATTTCGGCATTAGAATAAAAAGAAGCAAACTATTAACATTTTAGTGACAACAACGAGTGGAAAAATTATTAATGTTTCAACCGTAAACCAAGTTTTCGTTTACAAATTAAAAAATTCAAAACTTTAATTAATTTAAATTAAAGCATTTTTAATCAAAATGCATTTAAGCTTCCGTATTTAATTGCTCATGTTAACATTTAATAATCTCTTCCTTCACGAATCGGTTAATTAAATTTTTCATTAATGTAAAAATCAATCGCCTGATAAGTCCTTAATTTTTTGATACCAGTTATCCCAAAATAACTTTTCCGATCGTCTACAGTAGTATTAAGGTGCACACCTAGTGAGCAAATTTGAAAAAATCGATCGCTCAGAGGTTTTATCTTCATCTTTTTATTTTTAAACGCGTTTTTGTCAAAACTTAAGTATTCTGTTTGTTGCATTTGTAACTCGAAGACTAATCATCCGATCGCCTTGAGTTTTTTTTTTTTTTTTTTTTGCTTATTTTGTATATACAAAGACACTCCAGTTTTTCGATAATATGAAAAATTTAATTTTGGCGGGCCAAAAATCATCAAATTTTCGGGCAAAATTCGATTTTTTTTTTTTCAAAATTTGGCATTTCGTGTTAAATTTCATTTTTTTTACAATCGTGGGCCGCAATCACTGCAGCAGTGGAGAACTTTTTTTTGTGACTTGGGAGATAGCGAACAACTTGCTGAAAATTTAATTTTTGCCTTTGAACATTTCAATGTAAGTTGACAACCGACGCATTACGAAGCTTATGCTCTTTATACCGAACTTCCGCGAAAACTCTAGTAGAATTAATCGAAAATATAAGTTTTTTCCATTTTTTTAGTTTTTGAAAAGCCTTGATTTAACAAGTTTTCGAGTTTGTTGAAGCAGACTCACGTTTTGAAACATTCAGCAGAACAGCTGACAAAGTAGTTAACAAAACAAAATGGCAAAACTTCATATCTGGAATTTTGTTTTTTTGTTCTTAGCCTCTCATAAAGACTATAAGTTATATTGTTTCTATATATGTATAAGCTACGGAATTAAGCATCCTTCCTACGCAAAATTTGCACAACTGTTACAACTATCAAACAAAACCAAGTCGGTATTCGGCGAATCGGTATTTTTTCGAAACTCCGGTTTTCGCATTGGTTTGAAAAGAATAACGGATAATGGTGAATCACAGACTCAGCCTTTGACGGGTATATAAAAGGGCGAAAGCTTTCATCATTGTTCTTGGACATCTCAGACAGCTTAGAAGTGTCAGAGACATACACATATGTATATGGAAGTATTAAAAGAATTATACAGGATATGTACGTACGACCATTGCAAATTGAAAAGTACAATAAATATTGTAGTATTTTATTATTATTATGAAATGAAAAATACGAAAGTCAACTACAATAAATAGCATTGTTTTTTTTTTTTTAATGAAAAATTACCACTAAATGTTTGAAAATCGGTCACAGAATCACCCCGAATACAATAGAACAAATATCAACCTGTCAGTCTAAAAAAAGATTGTACTAGTATATTGCGGATAATTGTAGCAATATTGACCTTTAAGCTGCAAAAAAAAAAAAAAAATAAATATCCGAGAGGTGTCAAACTGCATCATTTCTGATGCCAATCGTCATTTAAAAATCGTAGAAAATCTCCTTATCATCGCCACTTGAACGTATTTCGCAGCTTTCAGAGTTTCATCCTTCCGTTTGTCGTTGACAATTTTCTCTTTGACTTTCATTTAGTCAAATGAAAGTACACAAATTTTGTCGATTTCTCCCACATCGATGATTTTCATAATATTCAACACAAATTGGATTATTCCCGGATATATGGTAGCTCTAATTTTGAGCACCACTCTTTAAGTGTTTTCACAGCTGGAAGAGGGTATTTTTTTCGCAACAGCAATAGGTTTTGAGGACATCTATCGCATAAATCTATCGCAACCAAAATATTTCCGCCTTTGTCGTCACTGTGGTCGGCCATATTGCCAGAATTTGGCAGATGCGCAGAATGAGACCAAAATAATTGCGCCAAGTATATTACCTTATTATATGTACCTTGGGTAAAACGATGAGTCATGGCATAATTGTGAAGTGAAAAGAAGAGGTTGTGAAATAAAGTTTATGGAGAAAGTTGAATTTGGTATTTTTCTCCCACAATGTTTTCATTCCATAAATGTCAGGAATTAGATAGGACAAAGAAAGGCGAAACCAAGAAAAAAGAAGAAGATGAGATGAAATACCAGATGTTGCAGATGAGTGTCGAAAACAAATTCGGCTGTTTGCTTTTGTATGAGCTAATATAAACATTCAGATTCATTTGGTTGTGGTTGCTTTGGTAGTGCCAAGTATAGAATAAAGGCGAAATGATCAATACGGGTACGTATGTAAATGTGGGAATACAAGCGATTTGTATCCTGCACCCATAATGCCGCATTGCTCAGTTTCATTAGGTTCCACTTCACTTTTGCTTTCGTACGCAAAACGCGATCGATATCGCATTTTGTAAGAAAATTTGACAGCTAAACAACTCCTTGCTATTTTTATAGTAATTACAAAAAAGCAGTAGTTTTTCTTAGGAGAAGTAAATTTATTTCTTTTGCTAACATTATTATTTTAAAGAATATACCTAGCTTATTTGATTATAGTTTTCATTTAAGATTATAATAAGCGAAAAAAGAAACATAAATGCCAAGCATGGAGGACTTTGTAATTGTTTATTCTCATTCATTTTTCATGAACAAATGCATATCCAAAAAACAAGATAAATGAAAACTTGACTGGGCAGATTAATACGTTTTCAAAATTCTATTATAGACCATATTTGTCTACTTGAAGTGATTTAAGGAAACTTTTCATTCAGTTCTGATGTTAGCTGATAACAGTAACTTAACGGTGCGTGAGTTAAAAAACGCTCTGAAGAAATGCGGCCTATCGACATCTGGGAAGAAAATAAATTAAAGAGACCACGTGACGGAAAACGTGAAAACGTGGAACACAGCGAGGGTGATAGCCGAACGCGGGATCGTTTTTACGTTTTATCTTTTGTAAGAAAAATATAATAACGAATACTAACAACTCTACGATCCATGCAGCATCATCTTTCTTTTTGATATCGGATGCCATCCTGTCGAAACGCAAAAACGATAGTACTGTTCGGTGTCATTAATTTAATTCATTCGCTTTTGTTGCTGTTTGACTACATCGATCAAAACGCATTTGCACACATTCATTTGTCTATACATATTTGAAGAAAAAGGTAGATTAAAATAGAAAACCAATTTTTCTTTCTTTCCACAAGGAGAATAATGTCGGCCGTTCGCAGCATGTTGGAGCCTTTGATGGAATACTCAGCAAAAAATCTTATATTGAATAAGGTTGCATAACTAGGAAGATCAGGTTTAGAATTGGCCAATTCAAGGTCTTCAAGCGCTTACACATAGGGTAATTTGCATACACAATTTCTAGGACATTTGAGTATGGAGAAATTGTGTGCGACTTTACACACATCCTAATTTGCCAGCCCAATTTAGTATTTCCTGCACGTCGTCATGTTGCTGTTATCGCAGAAATAAAAAACTGAATCGCGTTAGAGAGACAAAGCGTCATAACTCTATAGAAATCCACTACCTGTATCCAATTTTTTTTCTTTTATTTTCAAACATGTTATCCGCGTGCAATATTGATGACTAAATTGTGACTACACACGACACAATTTTTAGGACGTTATGGAAGGGAGGACATAGATTGTGAGATTGTCCGAAGCAATCTGTTAATTTGTGTTGATGGAAGCCCAGTTGCCCTCCGCACGAGGTAATTTTCCCGCCTGCAATGTAGGCGCTTTTAGAGACATAGCTAAAGCAAACATGAAGGCATCGCAGGAGAAGCAGCACTTTAAGAACTTTCCGCTCACTACGTCAACGCGTGTAATCTAATGTCTACATATGAATACTGTTAATTATCAACGACTTTAATGAATGATCGACGTTATACATAAAAAGTTAAGGTCATAATCGTGAGAGGCTTTCAGGGTTATAGAAATGATTTTTCGGTTCTACAAGAACAACCCTACCAAGGAAAACTGGAAAAAGTTCAAACGGTGCAAAATTCTGTCCCCACCAACTGTTGAGTGCGCCGAATCTCCAATAGAACGAATCAACTTTCGCACTCGTGTAGTATTAAGAGTACTTAAAAATCTCAATATACGCAAACCCACTGGTTCAGATGGTATATCTCCTCTTCTTCTGAAGAGGTGTTCTTTTTCGCTGGCAAAACCACTGAGTAAGCTTTTTCATCAATCCTCCTTTTTAGGTCTCTTTCCGAGCATTTGTCCAGCCCGTCCCTAAAAAAGACGAATTTTCTTCTCTATCTTCCTGCAGATCCATTGCATTACGTCCCTTCTTTCCTAGATAATGGAAACGCTGATAAACCGTCGGCTCATGCAATATCTCGAAACGCGAAAACTTCTCAATGACCGGCAGTATGGCTTTCGTAGGAACAGGTCTGATGGTGAAGATGGCATGTCTCACCGAAAAGTGGAACCAAAGCTAACATCAATCTGGCGAAAACAAGATAATTGCACTTGATATTTCTAAAGCATTTGACAGCATTTGGCATCAGGCTCTCTTGCTCTTGGGATTGATGACTCTCTGCTCTTGGAATCGATGACTCCCTTCTTCAATGGGCTAGAAATTACGTTTGGAACGGTCAATTCAAGTTGTCTTAGATGGTTTTAAGTCTGATATTCACAAAATAAATGCTGGTGTGCCCCAGGGCTCCATTCTGTCTCGGACACTTTTTTAATTTTCATTAATGATCTCATATCTGCTGCTTCTAATCCAATACATTTGCTGGTGACAGTACTCTCTGCTTTTCATATTCGTTCCCGAACTCACATCTCTGCTCTTTGGGTGTAGAACGGGAACGGCAGCGCATGTTAAGCTCATTAAATTCCGATATTAACAGCATAACCAATAAAGAAACTATCAACAGAGTGCCATTTAATGCTTTCAAAACTCAATGTTGTCTGCTGTCATAAAAGCAAAATCTAAACACCCAGTCTAAACATGTTGCGAAACGTCTAGGTTTCCTCAAGCGATGTAAGAAATATTTCACCCCCTCTGATCTGGCTGCAATATATCCACCCAAAATTGGAAAACAATGCCCACATCTGGCCAGGCGCTCATAAAACATCTCTGCACCTGCTAGATAGGACTCAAACCCGTGCGATAAAACTCATAAGTGATACTAATATCAGTCAGTCACTTGACACCCTTGAACATCGACGTAATGTCTCCGTCGTCACCGTAATGTCATCGTAATGTCTCCGTAATGTCTCCTGGCGCATTGTTTGATCTGAACTTCCTGTTGAGAAAATATGTACCTGCTTACAGATAGTTAAAGTTTCCGGGTAGAAAATTTCCAACATGTATAAAAAGTGAACATCGACTCTAAGACTCCGGCTTAGAGTTAAGGTCTTGTTAGTGAGTGCTACCGTATAGCACGTAATTCTATCTTATTAAAAAAATATATCACCTTATTAATAGCCGCTTAGATTCATAGATCTAGAATGTGAATCTTCTGCATTATAAGATTTTCATTAGCTACAATCACAAACCAAGGCAAATAAAGTTCAACATTTATGTATTCAGTGTTTTTTGATAAATGATCATGAATGGATTTATACCAGAAATACTGTTCCGTATTAATTGGTAGTTTATTAGTGAGAGACATTATTTTTTTGAGGCAACTAAAATCTCGTGAGATGAAAGATTGCGTAAAATATAACAACAAGTAAATTTATTTTCCACATTAATTGTTGGATGACACTCATGGAGCGAAATAACAACTCAGCCCAAACATCATTCTCTCTCTCTATCCAATTTTCGGAAAAACATAACACGTTTTCCGGCATTTTAAGAGTAGTCATACCTTCTTGAGTATTAAATTCTTTAAAAAACTAAAAGTTATTTCGAAAATCTGTCTTCAATTTTCGGAACATATACTAGGAAATTACGTATTTTGTGTGATCCCCATAATCTATCAACGGTCCCTATTCGTCATGTCGTGTATAAATTTCTTGAACCCACACTCCTACAATTGTGGCCCTTGGGTGTGAAAGTGTGGCAGAAGATTAGGAATTTTCAATTCGAAATCGGTTGCTACCGTTTAGCCTATGTTGGTCCAAAGCTGGCACAGTGTGCATATGACAAGATAACATTGCTTACAAATTAGGGGATTGGGCTCTTGAGTGACTTGAAGTCGACCCTTATTTTTATCGAAAAGACGTTTAAGTTGCGACGATTACTTAATTTAATGGGTTTGTTTACAAGAAAACTGGTCTTTGTGGACTGAAAACAATTCAAAAGAGACCAATGAAGCAAGTACAAAAGTACACTATACATTGGCCCTTATTTCTTAAAAAATAAAGCAGGATCTTTTTTTTTGGTTGCGCAATGGATGTGTAATCTTAATAGATACTATTAGCCCGAGTTCTATTAGCATGCACGATTCGCAAACCGGAGTATTCGATGCCAGGAGTACGTACTACGTACTAAACACACACCCTACACACCCGCGGGTCTGCCGTTAGTTATTATTTCCTCGGTACTTCTTATTGCTTCCAATATACGCAGTTCAGTCGGAAAAGAACCAGTCGTTCCCTGACCACACCATAAGGTCTATTAGAAGCTTTGGGTTTCATAGATTCGTTATGCCACTGGTGAAGAGTCTGCACTGAAACATAACGTGCTTTGCGTCTTCCTCCTCTTCTGGGTCCAGAATGCAAAAGGGCGAGCTATCATGTCCAAATCTGTGGAGGTATATATTTTCGATAAGCACCATATCCAAACAGGAACTGCATAAGATGATAATTACAGTCCCCGGGCGTTCTTTTTGTCAAAGTTTCAATGTTGGGATTTAGTTTGTGGGTCCATCTACTTTCAGAGGTGTTGGCCCACCTGGCTTGCCAGAGTGCTGCAGATGTTGCCCTTTGTTCTTCCTTTACCCTCCTGGTAAGTCTGGTATCTTGTCTGTTCGCGATTAACCTAATTTAAGCCCTTTGCGGCTTAATGGCGAGAATGTCATTAGGGACCATCCTAGCTGTAACACGGGCTGCTTCGTCCGAAATTGTTCAGAAACCGTAAATTATTCTGATTTTAAAAATCCTGTAGGCCGACGAAATTTTCCTCCTTATTTCGTTTTTTGAGAGTGTAGAGACCCAAACTGGGGCAGCATACAAAAGGATAGAACTTATCACTCTAGATAGCAGATTTCTCCTTGCGTATTCAGGCCCGCCGACGTTTTTCAGCATTCGTGAAGCGCTACCTGCATCTGTGACGCCTTTTTACTAGAATACTCGACATGTACTTTAAATTTCAGCCTGTTGTCGAGCATAATTCCCAAGTATTTTATTGCCTCTTTAGACCGGATTGCATAGTTCCCAACCCGAAAACTTGCATATTCACAGTCTTTCTGCTGGCTATTAGGACAGCTTCAGTTTTGTTTTCAGCTATTTTAAGGCCGGCTGAGTCAAGCCAATTTTTGATCCTGGCGGACTCTATCTTGTGGATATACTTGCCACAATCATCATTGTGGTAGCGTTAGGCGCAAAACACCAAGACGCAGGAGCTTTTGGGACGTACAACGATCAACATTAATCCGTATAAAATGTGGTTCCAACATGATGCTACGTTCCATACTGCCCATAGCACCATTTTCTAACTGAGGACTCGATTCAACGACAAAATATATAAATAGACCAGTGAATTGAACACTGAGATCATTCGATTCAATTTCGATCAGTAATTATCGTTCGTTTAAATAAATTATTTAAGATTTTAATTTCTGGATACGAGTTAACGAACATATGATTACGTATATACTTATAAGTATAAATACTTCCTTGCATTCGTGAGTACTAGGGTGCTAATTTATAAAAAAAAAAGAAAATATAAATACATACCTATGTACCTAACTAACAACATTTACTCTAAAATTGTTTCAGTATCAAAAAAAAAAAAAAAATAAAAAATTGCTATGATGATCTGAAAGTATTTCCGGTTTAAGATTTTCCGTTTCTCTCAGCTACCTATCCGAAGATCAAGAAGAATAAAAAGATGTATTTACATTTGGCTTAGACTTGATGATGTTATGACGTCATTTAGCCATTGTGAGAGTAAATGGCAACAGAGACGCCAGCAAAGATTCATTGTCACATAAACGCATGTAAGGGAATGTGTTTAAACAAATATGCAAACATACGTACGAGTAGATTTTACATACCCATTCACGTGGTAAGTGGACATACCTACATATGTACGCTATATCATTTAGTCAAGAGATACCACTTTTACTGGCGGAGTGACACCTTTATGACCATTCACATTTGTACATATACCAACTTAACTATAAAGGCTTACCCACAGCTATTTTAAATGGAAAGTTGTGAACGTAATTGAAAAAAAAAAAAAATAAATAAAAATAAAAAATGCAAAAGAATCTAAGTGTTATAATATTGTAGTATTGTATTAAATAGATCAGAAATTTACCAAATACTCGCCAATAACAGTATGCGGAACTTGTGGACAAAGCTGCTTTGGAGTTCTTTGTTTGGACCTTTTATATGGCCAATTATTAGGCATACACATAGTTAGTATGCGAGTATGAGTACTATTGAACAAAGCACTGGTAGACGGTAGAAATAAGATTCTTGAGCTTAATACCTTTTTTCGTTGTTTGCCGTCGAGCATCATGAAGTGCTGCAGCCATGAGTATAATATGGTGTTTACTTGTGTTGGTTTATCTTATTTTTTATATGCAAGCTTTGTAGAGTAGGTCGCCAGTCGTAACGTGACTCACTTAAATTGGAATGCATGCTAAGAATACAATTTCAACCATAGCTTACAGTTTTTATTGCTCATGCCTCACGAGTAACTCAAAAAAATAAAAAAAATATATATATAATAATTGCACATATGTATGTGTGAAAATTTTGCGAATTGTATAATAAAAACCTTCTTAAAGCATAAGCTGGACGCTTGGTAAATTGACGGAAAACATTATATTCACACTTTGAAAAGAAGTGTCAACGAACTTCAATAAATAGATTCTTAACATTGTCGAGATTTTCTTCAAGTAAACAGTGGTTTCGATGCCAGAGATCATTTTAAATCTTACTACTCATTGTTGCTGTTTAAGATTTGTGGTCTCAGATAGGTGAATAAAAAAACATTACCTATTATAATGATGCACTTATGCATGTACATATGCATATGTCTGTTTTACATTTCTTGTAATGCCTTTTTACTTTTTAATACAACAGATAAACCTTTAAACCAAAAATTAATGTATTTTTTTGAAAATATTTTATAGGCTCCTTTTAATAGACTTTTATAAGATGGTAAATCGTTCGGTGATAAAGTAATTACTGTACCTACTGTAAACTAGATAAGAAACTTTGCAGAATCTCAGAAATTGTTAGAGACACTTTTATATGTACCCTATAAAGCATTTCAGGCATACATTAAGAAACGAGTGATTGTAAATTTTAGTGGGTAGCATTGACGTTATATATGTTTTAACATATATAATCACAAACATGATCACATGTATGTATTTGAGGCAGTCAGTGGAAAATCGCTATATGCCCCTGGATAGAGAGTAATAAAGGTGTCATGTCATGTCGGATCCTGTTTCTGGAGCTTTAAAGGATTGGACCTGAGAAGCAACGTTCGCTTATTGTACTGTGCTTCCCCAGCAAGTCGCCATTTGGGTGTAGGTATTTTGGCGAGCGGCAGCTGGTATTTAAATGTGAAACTTTTAATCTGCATCTTCTGTTGCTAAGCAAGATTAACTTTTCTTATGCACTGGATCTGAGGACATTCTCGATAATTTGCATAGCATCTCAGATTATTGTACTTGCATAAAGCGCTGGAATGACTCCAAGAAAACAACGCCATATACAAGTATGGAGCCAACTTTGAAATGAATATTATATAAACTACTATATTTTAAAAATTTCGCTTATTCCAATTTAAATGTCTATATGTTCTATATTATATTGAAAAAGAAAATGTGCTTAGCTTACTTCAGCTTATAATATATATATGTATTCGTACATCTATAGGATTTACTCAAATCTTCAACTGTCCGACATTATTTTTTACAGATCTGCGTTTGCTTATAAAAATCAAATACTTTTCGTTGGTCTTATCCGATTTTCGGTTCCTTACGTAGGTCGCACCATTATTGTCATTGGAGCATTTAAAAGGTCTGCTTTTCAGATTCGGACTCTAGGTATTTTAGCGTTTTACTGCTGCACAAAACGACAAAATTTGTCGGGGCCGTTATGAAGTATACGGTTATTTCAAGCCTTGAACGATATTTGTTGAATTTAGTTTTTTTTTTATGGAGCAAGTGTCCGTTTGTTATGAGCATGCCCAGTATCACTTGCTTAGAGGTTTTATATGTATCTCGATATCTCTTATTTTCAAATTAAATTCCAAAAAAAAAAAATTTAAATACAATCACAACATTTATATATGTTATTTTCTGAAGTTGGTAGACAGTAAATTTTAAACAAAAATAAGGAAAGAGCAGTGCATTCATATCTATGCAGGATTCGTGACATCGAAGGACTTTTGTTAAGTAAAGCTCAAAGTTTTACTTTGGTTTTTAGTTATTTTAATGAGAATGTTTGTGCTAATAAGGTACACCTTGAATGAATTGTCAACAAATCTGACGACCGAAGATTAAAAAAAAAAAAAAAAAACGTCATCGATTTATTTATTTATGCAGGTAATAAGTGGAACTTATGAGAAGATAAATAAATGATGACAGATTTGGAATTAACATTCAAAATATTTAGCAAATTCAAGCAGTATTTAATCATTAATCATTTCTTTAACTCGTGGATGTTTTCAACTTGGTAGATCCTCATAAGAGGTGATATGCAAAAGGCCGAAATAGTATTAGTTTCGTTGGCGATCAAAATTTATGAGCTAAGAAAATCAGCGTGAATCGAGTTTTCAAGCAGTATGTATGTTATTTGTAGTCCTAGTATTACATGTTCGAGAAATCTGCTTAGAATATAAACTTAGACGAATACAAGAATTTTCAAAATAAAAAAAATAAAAATGAAAATTGGGTTTTTTTTTTCAGGCAGGATCAAGTTTTGAAAAGAGCTAACGAATCCACTGAATCTAATTAATATGCTTTTTCTTTTATAAATATAGCATTTTATATGAAAAGGATTATCTTGATCTATAACTTTGCGGTTTGCTAAGAGATGGCGTAACTTGTATTATTCCATTGTTATTATGTCATTGGAACATGCGTTGGAAAGCTACTGTCATTGTACGTCATTTCAGTATATGTCAATCATTTGAAGCGTAAACAACAATAATTTCTTTTCACTCAAATATGTATGGATTGTTACTGGTGATAAAAAATGGATCCATTACGACAACCGCAAGCGCAAAAAATCATATGTGAAACCCGGCCAACCAGCCAAATCAACGGCAAAGCCGAATATCCATCGAGTGGAGGTAATGCTCTGAATTTGGTGGGATCAGATGGGTGTGCTGTATTATGAGCTGCTAAAACCGGGTGAAACCATCAATGGACAGCGCTACCGAACACAATTAATCCGTTTGAAGAGAGCAGTAGCCGAAAAACGCCCGGAATATGCGACCAGACACGAGACAATAATTTTCCATCATGACAACGCTCGGCCCCACGTTGCTATTCCAGTTAAGAACTATTTGGAAAACAGTGGATGGGAAGACTTACCCCTCCCGCCTTATAGCCCAGGCCTTGCCCCTTCTGACTACCATTTGCTTCGGTCGATGCAGAACGCCCTCACTGAATTACGGTTCACATTAGAGCAGAATATCAAAAATTGGCTTGTTTCATTCTTGGCTGCCAAGCCGTCGCAGTTCTTTTGGGATGGGATCCACAAGAACTGGCTAGTCTGGCCTCAATATGAGACTACTTAAGCAATAACAATTTATAATTATATGTAGTGGGTTGGCAACTAAGTAATTGCCAATTTCACACATTGATGTATTTGGCCATATTTGCTTCTGTCAATGACATATTTTTTTTTCCTTTTGACATTTTTTAGCTTATATATATGTATATATACATATAATTGTAGCAAAAAAGTTAAATATATCACATACAGCGATTGAAAAACCATTGAAACGTATGAAACTCATTAAAAAGCTTGTTGTTTGGGTTACACATGATTTGAAGGAAATTCATTTAGCGGAGCGCATCAACGCTTGTGATCTTCATCTTAGACGCAATCAATCCGACTGTTTTTTGAAACGAATCATCACTGGCGATGAAAAATGGATTGCTTACAGTAACGTCAATTGAAAACGTTGACACTATGAAATCGCACTTGATTCAGTTTTTTACCGATATAGATCAGAAGTTCTACGAACCTGGAAATATGAAGTTTATTTGTTGTACCTTTTTAAAAAATTTATTTTATTTTAACCCTTAGATGCATGATTTTTCCAAACTTTTAATAAAAATTATCCTGACGAAATATTAGCTTTCAAAACAATTCCTCATCAATAATTTTTGATTTTTTTAGTTTGTATGGTAATTATGTGCTAAAATATAGTTTGTGCCAAATATGGCACATCATGCATTAAGCAACCAAAAATTAGAACAAGAACACAGTTGGTTTTACAAAAGTTTTATTGTTAAATTTTACTTTATTTGTTCATAATAATAATATTTGTATGTACATATATTAAAAGAAACATCTATGCTTCATGAAATTTGTGAAAACAATTTTTTCAAACATAGTGCAACACCACATTAAGAAAAATTTCAATTTGCATGACGGAAATTTACACATTTGGCGGCCAGTTTTCCATCTGTTGAATGTATGGATGAAGCTGGTCCCATTTTATTTTTTTTCAGCCTGAAGTGAAGAACCAGATGGACTTCCTGAAGCCCTTCCACGTTTCAACGAAGACGTTGAGCTGGTACCAATATTGTAAAGCATCTTCGCAACTTCGATTCTAATGCGAACCAAATTTATGCCCTTGTGAACCGAAGTTCGCTTATAGACGAGCCATGTATTTATAACAGCCAAATCGACGAAGTGATAGAAAATGCACACATAGCAAATTTTGGATTTAATTGAAATTTTAGATCTTCCGATAAAGCTGTCCATGAAATCTACTTCTCATATATGGCGACTATATTCATTTATTACAGCCGGACATTTTATTATTATATTGGATTTCTCTTTCCTATCGAACCTTTTTTTAACTCCTTCAGGCTCAGTTCCAACAAAGGCTGATAGCATGTTGACGCATTTATTATTTTCCCATATCAAATTGGAAATAGATATTTCTTCAAAATTAGCAATATATTCTACTGAGGTCCCTAGCTACGTTCTTCGTTTCATCATCGCTTGGTAACTTACAATTTGGTATTCTATTCCACCTTACTGTTCCCAGCAAAAGCATTGCAAGTCTAGCTCTTTGTGTAATACACGCTCAGAAGAATTATTTTCTATTCCAGTGTAAATTTCAAAATTGTATGTCAAACCAGAGACACCACATAAAACAAAAATTTTGTATCACCATTTATTAGGCTTCAGTGGAAGGTATTCCTTCAAATTATGTTTGACTTTTGATGCACAAATTTGTTCATCGACGAAAAGGTGTTCTTCCATAAGAATCTCACGACACTTCCTTTTGAGTTTTTCAATAACTGGACGAAGCAATGTAGTGACATCGAATTCCTCACCAAATTAAGGCCAATGTCTCTACCCCAGCAAAGTCCAATATTTTGGTATATTTGGGTATTTGAGATATTTTAAAATATCATATTTTGCAACCGAAAACGAGTCCTCAATTACTTTGGTTCGTGTCTGTTCTACGATATTTGTTACAATTTCTTAATCGAAAAGGTACTGGAAAAAGTCGTACGGTGTTTCAAGCTGTGCTACTCTTGATGACAAATCGGTGAGAACTAGAAATTGTATGTACATATATGGTCAATAGAAACGTTAATGGATTTGTTTTGCAACGAAAAGATTTTTTGATAGCCTCATAATCTTCACTTTCGTTAGAGTCTAAATCATTTGATGAAGCAGTATCGGAAGGTTGTTTTCATTACGGCATTTAATTTCCAATACATTGTCGTCTCCAAGAAGATTCTCCAACAATTCATTATTTAAAGTAGTAGATAGACCTACCAATCCTTCATCAAATTCCTCTTCATCACTTTCCAGATCATCCTTACTATCGTTAGGAATAGAATATAATTAATTTGGATATTTCTTCATTTACAAGTTTGTTATTGCAATGAGCCTTTGGAGCATCTGACATCTAGAAGTATGGCAAATGCGTGAACGCATAATGTGCCATATGTGGCACAAAAAAACATTCGCCTAAAAACTGATAAAAAACTTACCGTGACTTACTATACGCTTATTCATTGATTTAGTACACTACAAATTTACTAAAAAATATAAAATATATATATTAAAATAACCAAATAACCACGTTAGACGATGTACACGCAACTGATTTGCAATAAAAAAATTCTGTAGAACCGTTATTTATTTATATGTCAGTTTTAGCAATATTTTTAAGAGAAAATAAATACTGCGCATACGATGTATCCATGGAATGTGCATTTTATGTATTGCATCCATGGAATTGCATTTGTACGGACATAACGTCGCCAAGTTAAAATATTGATCGAAGATCGGTTAGGTTTTAGGTTAATAAAAAATCGGCAATTAGTTAGTTCTCAAACTGACAACATATATTTTGAAATACAAGAAGATAATGCTGAAAATATTTATCTATCTGTTCACATAAATATACATATATGTATGTACAGATTTGTTCTAAATTTAGGAAGAAGCGTTTTTCAAGAAAATTTATTATAGATACCATATGTCAAATATGACGAAAATAAGATCATGATAAGAAACGGACAGTGATAAGTGAGTAAAACATGGGAAAATACAGATTGCAGATGATGTTATGAGTGATGCCTATCATAAGCAACAAATGGTGAAGCATTTTTTGATTTGTGAGTTAAGTATGGATAAAAAAGAATATTAAAGAATCCTAACAATTTTAACTCAAAAATAATAAACAACCATACAGAGACAGATTTTTCAAACTCGTTCGCATCATTTGCTTACGTTTATTTATCTGGATGAATTCCTTGGAAATATGCAAATGCATTTCACATTTTACATTTCTCTTAACTTTGTCCGTGAGCTCATATGAATGTAATAAATTCATCCGTTTGTTTTTTCACAAGGAACATACAATGTATGTACACTTGTGGTCATAAAAACCGCACCATATCAAAATGATTG
The DNA here is from genome assembly GCA_907269105.1 of Volucella inanis. Taxonomy (NCBI): domain Eukaryota; kingdom Metazoa; phylum Arthropoda; class Insecta; order Diptera; family Syrphidae; genus Volucella; species Volucella inanis. Next base: position 62,674,180 of record OU026155.1, read on the forward strand.
AAAAATTGTTAATAACTACGATAGTAATTTTTATAATGAAATGAAATTTTTGTTGAGTACTCCGCAGTAGTTTATAAGTATTTCTATCTAATTTCCATCTGTTTATTGAATGTTTGAAAAAAGATATCAACAAAGAAAGAAAAAACAGTTAATTTTCTTTTTTTTTTTTAAATGTTTGAATACAGTCATTGGTTAACAAAATCAAACGATACATTTTTTATGTATGTGTATATAAGATGTTTAGATATGCCACTTTTACCAAAAAATTATTAATGCCGAGTTGCTGCTCCTTTGGCGGTTATAACCGCTTTTATTCTAGAAGGCATCGAGTTTACTAGAAGTTCAGTAATATCCCTTGAAATTTCAGTATTCCATACTTGTTCCAGAACTTCATTTATCTTTTTTTTACTCTCTGGTTTATATTCAGCCATCTTACGTTTTATTACATGCCACAAGTGTTAGATTATGTTTAAATCGGGCGAATTAGCTGGCCAGTATAGTCTGGTCAGTATAGTCTGGTAATTCCGAGGTCATCAAACGTTGTCTTGAGCTGACAATTATTGAAAGACTCTAGTTACTTGTCTGTTTATTATTTATAAAGTAGACATCTAGAAGTTGATTTATAACACTTTACTTACGGATTTGGCGCGGTGGCAAGGTGCAGAATCATCTTGAAAAATGCACTTGTCAGTATACGAATGATGCTGTCTAATTGCTGGTACCAAAAACTCCCTTACTACTTCACCATACTTTTGAGCGTTCATAGTTTCATTAACAAAGTGCAAAGGGCCCAAAACGTAAAAAGAAAAACCTCACCAAACCATCTGGCTTTGAGGAAACTTCACTGTTTTGACTATGCACTCGTCCTTGAACCTTTCACCTGCTGACCGTCGTACGTATGACAAATTGTCGGCACACAACAAATTAAATTTACTTCCATCGGACCATATCACACATCGCCAATCATCCTGCGTCCAATTTTCGTACTTTTTTCATTTTTGTGGTTAGGAGAGGTTTTTTCGCTGGTCGTCTTCCATATAAACCTATCTCCCGTAGCCGTCGGCGTATGGTTTCGGCGCTTAGATCAACTTGATGAAATTCACTCAGCTCTGCTCTTATACAGACAGCACTTTTAAAGCGATCTTTCATGCTAATTCGTTGTAATACATTGTACGTCTTCTGGGTTGTTTTACGTTTTCGTCCCGAGCCTTTTTTCCTTTCCAGTGGATCCAAATTTTCTTTTTTCTTCATCAGTCGTACGATAGTTGAATGAGAGTATCGTATTTTAACCGCAATCTCACGATAGCCAAGTCCTTCTTCGACTAAAGTCAATATTTGAACTTTTTCGTCCCGAGTCAGTTAATGATATTTACAAGACATTTGATTTTTTTTACATGTCGCCGTCACAACTCAATTCAAACTGATGTTTTTTTGCACTGAATACGAGACCGAACTCCGCTATGGGGAATACCCTTCATTAGTATAGGAAAAACCCTTACGATCTGATGTAATTAGGCAATTTTTGAGAACTCATTAGGTGGTGCGGTTTTTATGACCGCAAGTGTATGTACGTGAACTTTTTAACATATTACTTCAGAACGGATTTTTGATTTTCGTTTTGTTTCTCTTTGGAAAAATGTTTCAGGTTCCAAAAGAATGGTACAAAATATTTCTGGAATGCATTGCTGTGACTCAAAAACGAATGTTATGTACATGTTCGCATATGCAATGTACAAATAAAATAACGAAAGTGAAAATAAAAAAAAAAAGTTAATATTGGAGTAGAGATCTAGTTTGAATTATACAAATGTTAAAGTTAAGAACTTGTGCGTTTTTTGTTCCAGTCCAATGCTTTTTTATAATCAGTTACCTATATAGTTCCAGATAATGTGTCGATAACTTTAATGTGAGATTCCTTGACATATATTTAAAAAAAAATTGAATGGGTATTTGGTTGTGAGCGGAAATGCATCATTTGAACAACATTCGACAGGAGTGAAAACATGGCAAAGTAAGGCTTTGCTTAAAACCTCTGTATCTCGGAGAGAATGCATCCTCTACCCTCCACTCTATATCACTGTATCAGAAACGATTTTTTTTCAAAATATGTCAAGAAATCTCTTCAACGCATTGTCTCTTACAGAATGTTCCGTATTCTAGAAGAAACTTTAGTGGAACCAAACATTAATATGTTTTGTGTTACTTTTAAAAATCCTTTACCGGTCAGCGTAATAGTCAAAAGTTGAGAGCTGATTATGTGTCGATGTTGGGAGTATCGATTGTTTCAAAAACACCACTCGCATCTGTCAACGTTACATACTATACACCAAGAATAATATCTTGGGCTTACGTAATTTGAATCATCAATGTCCAGCGTGCTCTGACAGAAGAACAGAGTATGCTCATATCTTAATTTTTTGCAACGAACGGGGATTGTGATTGACTTCACTCGTTTAACATCGCATTGAATCGTTTATGTCTGACTATGCGAGTTAACTTATACAGAGATCTTCTGGTCAAAAAATGCAGCTATAACACCATTATGGTATTCAGTCTGGAGAGAGTGAAAAAGTATTTTAAGAGCTCAAGTGGTAGCTGAGCAATGCTCCCTGCTTATGTTACCCCGCATCTGGAAAAATGTTAATCGTGGACGCAGACTGTTGGTGTTGGAGCTGTAATTTTTCAAGTTAATGATGATCAAGAGAAACTGCTTGCATACTCGCATTACAGCAAGGTGCTCCTCTGACCAGACCGGAACTATGCGAGCATCTGGTTTTAATTCTGGTAGCGAAACATTTCCATTAGTACCTCTATGGACAAAAGTTAATTCTTCGAACGGATCACACAAAGGACTTTGCCTACCTTGGATCTGCCATGAATTCTGCCAACAGTACCTTTGCAGAAATAAGACGAAGATTAATTATTGCTACCTGCTGATGATTAAACCTTGATCATCCCAGTTCTAGCTTATGGCGCATTAGCATGGTCCCTATCTGAAGCGGATGAAGATATCCTCAGTCTTTTCGGCAGAAAATCCTTCGTCATCAGTCGTCAGAGGTGGCTAGGACATGTAGAGGGAATGGGTACCAATGCTCCGATCCGCAGAGTTTTCGAATCCAAGCCGGAGGGGAAACGCAGTAGAGGAAGACCTCACCTTAGGTGACGCGAACGAGTGGAAGAGTAAGTAAGTAAGAATAATACAGCCATTCAATAGGATCTGTATAACCTATCGACATTGTAAATATCTACATACATCTTCGAAGATGTCGCGAAGGATCAGCGTGGGGTAGCTTAAATAACGCGTAGTATTTTGTGACAGAAAAAAGCCGCTGCAATTTAAAGGTTTGTTATATGGTACATGCTGTCGTTCGTCCAGCTTTAAGATACACGTCGTAATGTTAGTGAGAAATATAATTTAAAAATGACTGCCATGAAAATGTAACGAATACAACGGAAGAAGACGTGATATAATAATAAGTCTATAATAAGTCATGTCTAGAATAATGTCGAAAATTTACGAAAAATCGAATGTTCAGCTTTAAGGCCTTGTTTAAGACATAAAATTTATCGTTTTAACAAGGGAAATAACATCTTGCTAAAGTAAAAGGACTTCGGTTCGACTGAATTTAAGGGGTAGCAATAGGATGGTTTAAGCTTGATTATTTCTATTTTATCTACTAAGTTTCATTTGTCAAATTTGTATTTAATTTAGTTATTTTGATACAGTTGTCTAGCAATAATAAGCTGCAGCTTATACATTCTATTCTTTGCCTGTAGTCCAATTCTTTGGCCTTTCTGCAGTCAGGGTGTAGTCGTGGTTAACACCATGAAGTGAGCCCAATTCATGTGTGACAAGATCTGGGAAAAACTCCCACCCTTCTTCGATGGACAACTTCTTTAGACTTCCCGCGATAGCTGTAAAAATTTAAAAATGATTTCTGTGATAACTGTCGCTTATAATTCTTACCGAATATGATTCCCATGGAGATACCCCCCACAACTGATCGTCTCCATGATCCAAAAACACCTCCAGCTAACATTCCACCAATCGCGTAATTCAATCTTGTGAACAGTTAAAATGTTAGAAGTTACAATATGAGACTTATTGTAATTGAACTTACTTGTCATCTTTTCCACGCAAATTTGTGGCAGTGAATGTGCCAAGCGTAAATGCAGAAGCCATACCAACAAAAGGTCCAGTGAAATATGCATATCGCGCAAGAGTAGAAAGATACCCTTTAGTCCTAGACACCATCAGAACATCAACTGTAGACCAAGCTAGCCCGAGACTAGCCGCATACTTGTTAATAGCAACGATTTTTCCAAAAGCATCTTTGCCTTCTGGCTGATCGTAGTAATTGGTTTTTAGAAGGGACATATTTTAGCTACAGTCGGCAAACAACTGTATTTAAAAATTGAAAATAGTACATTCAGTAGTGCATAATTTTAATGTTTCACAAGTATAAATACATATGTAATTTAAATAGTAAAAATGCAAAATTATATTCAAAATTCTATAAATCTAACCTGCTATTTACGTAATTTTTGACAACTGGGGTGCTTGTCAAAGTGACAGTTGTGAATGTGTGATAATTAATTTTTTCTACTACGTATACATAGGCTAGTTAAAAGAATGATTTTTCGACTTTATATTTCAACCCAGGTAGATGTTGTAACATAGTCTCTTCACAGATTTGAAATTGTGGTGTAGTAGGTAAATACAATATATAAGTATATGATAAATATATTCCAACTAGGTTCAAAATTGCGCAATTCGCAGCAAATTCCGATAAGTGTTCACATTACATTTGAAATGATTTTGTTTGACAGCTTGTCAAATATACTTGTATATTTCAATTTAATATACAACCGATAAGTAATAAAAGTGAGTAAAACTTTCTTAAATCAACTGGCATACCATATAAATTAATGTGAACAAATTTGACATACATTTTCTCTGTCTAATTAGTTAGCTCTGCTTCAGTTATTGAAAAACTGGCATAATCGATCACAATTTTACTGAAATTGCGTAATTTTGAGATAATCTGAAAATGCGATAACGCATGGGAAATTGCACAATTTTGCAAACTTTTCAAATATTGGGCATCCAAAATTAGTTTTCACGTCATCTACATTACACGTGCACCCTACTTGTAAATCGCAATCTTTTTAGCAACTTTACTTGTAAATCGTTCTCATTTTAGCAACTTTACTTGTAAGTTGCTTAAATTCAGTGTGCTGAGCGAAGTTTAAGGGTTTGTAAGCGTATTAGTATGATAAAATTTGACATCTAAGCGAACTATTGTTCGCGTACTGTCCAAAATTACGAAAATTTACGAAAAGCAATCCAAAATCCGTTTGCGCACTCATATTTTTCGTAGTTTTTCGCAGAAGAGACTGAAATGAAAGAAGAATTAATTTGAACTCGTAAGTCGATTTTGGTTCAAGAGATTTGTTCGGGCAAATTTGTAAGAACTATCAAATTGCTTTTTTATTTAAAATTGTCATTGGGATTATTTTTTATTTCGAAACAGAACATTTTTTTACTTTGTGTTGCCGACTATAAGTGAGATTTGAATAGAAAATTAATAAATAATTAAAGTTTCAAATGGAATTAGGTATGTTTTTATAAAGTGTTTACAGATAAAATGTATTGAAAAACAGGTAAATAGGATATGCTCCCCAGACACCTTAAGGCATCAACAAACGCTATATAGATGAACAAGATAAAATGAAATTATCGGATGAATTCACCTTAACTCATTCAAACGTGCCTAAGCATAAGTAATCGTTGTTCTGAAGTTCAAGATTTTGAATAAAAAACTATTTACTTCATTAAATGTATTCGTTCATTAAAGTATTTTATTAAAAAAAAGAAAAAAATTAATAAAAAAATAGTAGACATTTTTTTGTCCAAAACTGTTTAAAATCCGTTTGCTTACTTTTTAACAAGTTTTCTCTCCGAGGGAGAATTTTATTATCACTCCAACGGATTTGATAATTTTTACACGTCCAAAAAGTACGGGAACGGTCCTATTATATAGAGAAAATAAGCAACAATAAAAAATTAAAATAAAGGCGGTTGATATTTGCTTGTACCAAACTGTCTAAAATTCATTCGCTTACTCTAGATGTCCAACTTACGAACATTTTTTTCGAGAAATTTGGGGGTGAATATCGTGTAGTACTTGTCCAATCGTGTTTTAAATAAACCCATCGTTTTGTTGATAGTATGGGGTAGTGCACTATACTATAGGAACCAGAGTTCTTACATATAGATGTTATTCAAATTTGGAAACAAGTTATCACTGATTATCGCTTTGTACAGGTCAATAGACAGTAATTTGTGGTCCGGCCTCATTTTTGAAGAAATAAAGACTAGCGATGCCAAAGCGCACAGTTTGCGTAATACGGTATATTTTTTGGGCGCAATGGCTCTGGTGAATTTTTTAAGGATTGTCCTCGCTCCAATACTGCAATTCAACTTGTACGTAGCCGTTTAATCAGAAATGAGCTTCATCGTTGAACAATAGTGGACAATGAAAAACTGGGTCGACTTCCGGTTGATTTAAGGGCCAGTCACTGAACACCCGACGTAATAAATGGTCAAGAAGGTTAAGCTATTGAGCCAATTGAACTTTATACGCCTTGAGATCAAGATCTTTCGACAGAATTTTCCAGATAGAGGATGGACAAGGGCCAAATTGCTGCGAATGACGACTAATCAGTAAATTGGGATCCACTTCAACACAAGCTTCCACAATGATAATTTTTTTCCGAACGCACCTCTCTCTCGTTTTTGTTGGTGAGTGTGTATCCAATAGTTTGAATTAGGTGGAAAAATTTTCAATAATTCGATTAGCATCTTCAGATTGCCGATGATTTTTTTTTGTGACGTCAATATTTTCATGATGGAATGGCAAACTGCACTAAAAATAAATAAAAGCTTAGAAACTCAATGTGATAGATTGTTTGATATTTAGTCATTATTGAAAAGTCTAACACTACGAAAAAAGCACCTATTTCTTATATTTATTTATTTATTTATATATTTATTTAATTTAACAAGAACATAAACTTACTTTGACAAAGTTAAATGTACCTTCTAGCAATTTTGAGTGAAAATATTACAATAATAGTTGTTACGGAATGAGGAATCTAAATGTAAACGCGGCTTAGCTTCCTTCCTCCCTTTTATGATTGACATTCAATTAATTCTTCTTTTGGTTATTTGCTTTATGCGCAATAATGAAATTTCCTAAAATGACCACATTCGTAAGCCGCCAAGAAGGGAAGGGAGCTAAGCTGCGGTAAGTATTCGTTTGTGTTTGCTATATATGTATTAGAAATAAACGTTTATTTATCAACTTTAAATTGTTAAATTCGTTGTCCTTTCGCCTTTCGACGGCCGTTCCAATTTTTTTATTTCGTAGTTTACACACTGCAGATAGCCGCCATTGCCACGGCGGCAGAATTTATTCTCGCCGCCGTAACAAAAGTTTTCAAAACTTTAACTAGTTCCCGATTACCAAATACAGCGTTCATCGCCAGCAATACGAAAATATACGGTAAATTCCTCCACAACTAGGAATCAGGTAGTTGCAATGAATGCGGTATTAGCGACAACATCAGCCAATATTTCCACGACGATTGCCTCAATGAGCGCTGAGCGCCACAGCACAAACCGACAATATTGTAACCAACCAATTAAAAAATATCCAAGCCAGGTTGAGAGAAAACGATTCGCAATGCTACTGGCTCAAAATGGCGGTTCAAAGTCAGATACCACTAGCTATCCTACTCGTTCATTCGTCAACAGTACATGAAATCACGTCATCGCTTCAAGCCGTTACCACGTCAGTCGCCATTGTTTCACCTGCAGCCGGTTCACCAAGTGACCTCCAACCAACGTCAACGTTACTTCAATCGAGTCCCTACAGTAGCATATACCATATATTCAGCCAGCATTGAGTATGCCATCCGTATATACTACCTTACCGCCGATAAGTTATAAATACTCTAATGCAATTGTAGAGGACATGAACTTTCCTTGCATGTGAAACAACATCTGTGCACAGCCAACGTCTTCGACTTACTACGCAGCAATATGCCAGCGTTCCTGCACGCTCTTCAAACACTACGGTGCCTCGACAGATCTATGAGCTCCTAGCGTTTGGTGGACAACCCGAGGATTGGTCAATATTTTTTACAGCTTACGTTCAATCAACACCTACAATTATTCCAATCTGGAGAGTAACCAATGGTTGCAGAAGTCCCTGACAGGGGAAGCAAGAGAGACTGTTAAATCTGTCCTTATTCACCCTGACAATGTGGATGCCATTATGGATCAGCTGCGTTTTCAATTCGGCCGTCCAGAACTACTTATACGGACTCAATTGAGCCAGGTGCGGGAGATTGCGCGGGTGAAAAGTGAAAAAGCAGTGACTCGTCTAGTTCCCTTTGCAACTAAAGTATTTTTTCAAACAGCGAACGGCCAACAACACATGGCGAACCCAACATTGTTGGTGGGATTTGTCTTAAAGCTTCCAATATCTAAGAGGCTGGTATGCTGCACGTGTACAACCATACCCAACGATTGCAAACTTTAGCGACTGGCTAAGTGACTTGCCAATCTAGTTTATATTGTGTAAGATGGTGACAACAGAGGTCCAAAAAGATGCATGCCAATCTTCCATGCCGCAGGGAAAGCCCATCCTTAACGACGATAGCCAAGGTTCATATACCTTGAATAAGAGATGTGGATGAAATTGGTTCTTGTACCAATTCACCAATTAACTCAGGTAGTTGCTTAGCTACCTTACCACGGGTGGGGGCTAGCTGCGATGAAAACGCGTTGACGGTTGGATGATAAGTTCTTTATTGTTCCATGCAACGGGAATATTTATATAAACAATATTGCTGACTTAACATTAATTTGACAATAACAATAATCTGATATTCAATCAGTGCATTTTGACTTATACTATGGACAGTGTGAGGCAAAGCGAAAATATGCTTATGCTATTATCGACACCCTGAATATTGAGTGAATTTACCAAACATATTGCCACTGCTGCACTTTCGTGCATTTTTTTGTTTTATTTTCGTGCATAATGGGTTCAAGGTGAAATTTATATTGGGGAACATATGTTTCGCATACATTATCTGTTCCTGAACAACCAAAACAAGGTAAGTGAATGTAAGCGATTTTTAGATTTAGCAGTACCTGAAAGTTAGTCAAAGGAAAAACAAAATCGCTTTGAAAGCCGGGCATGCAACACCAAACTGCCGATCCAAGAGCCACTGCTCCTTTAATGGATACCAGCTACTTCACGAGTTTCCAATCAAGTGTTCTGCCTCACAACAACGGCAACCGGAGGGCGAAGAAGCTGAAGAAACAGTTGCATGTAGTTACTGTAGTACGTTTATATAAGTGGAGTTGGTAAAAATAATAAGCATATGCTGCGAGACGTTTATGGAATGTCAAATCTCAACTTACCCGTTCAAAGCTAAAGTGAAAGCGAACCTTGTAGCCTCAAAGGCAATCAAGAGCGCTTGAAACTGCAGCCATATTCCGACACCAAACTTAAGCTGCTAGTCGGATTAGACCATTGCCACTTGGGATTGCCAAAAGGTTTCCATGTAACAAATAGAAATGGTCCGTTTGCTGCGAATACGGATCTACGAAGATCGCTTCCACAACGCCGTCATGTCTTCTGACCTATGCACCGAGTAATGAGTCATTGCAGAAGCTGGTCGCGGATTATTGTGAGACCGAAAATTTTAGGGTAAAACCATCACCTCCAATCGAAAGCGAAGCTGACTCTAAAGCCAGAAGCATCCTTCGATCAACAATGAAAAGGATAAAAGAGAGATTCCAAACCGAAGATTCCAAGACAAAGCGAGATGAGAACTTTGACGCCACCTTTTGTTCTATCATCAAATCTTACATTAATAAGAACTACACCCGTAAACTATAGTCGGCAAAAGCCGCCATAGTTGGTCCGAGAGCATGGTATCTGCCACATTTAGGAGTGTTGAACCCTAATAAGCCGTCCAAATTACGCCTTGTGTTTGATGCTGCCGCCGAGGTGAAGGGGATATCACTCAACTCATGTCTAATGAAAGGACCTCAAGAGTATTAACCATTGCCGTCAGTTTTGTTCGTCCATCACGGAGATGTTCAACCAAATACTGATTCAGCCTGAGGATAGGTGTGCCCAAAAATTTCTTTGCTGTGATGGCGATGACTCAAAATAGCTCCACGTGTATGAATTGGTTGTCATGACATTTGGAGCGGCGTGTTCACCGTGTACAGCCCAATATATAGAGACTACAAAAGCTATGGAGCATCGAAATTACCACCCACAAGCCTTAAATGCTATCGCGGACAATCACTACGCGGATGACTTCGTGGATAGTTTCGAGTCCATGGAACAAGCCATTGAAATATCGCTGCAGGTAAAGGAGATCCACAAGAATGCCGGTTTTGAATTAAAAAACTTCTCCTCAAACTCACCAGAAATTTTAGACGCTTTACAAGGTAAGGATTCAACTGTGTTAGTGAGCGCTAAAGGTAACAGATAATACTGCGTATGTTCTGGCAGCCAGCCAGCGATAACTTCAGATTCCAGTTGCGGTTCCACTACGTCGACGAGAATATCATCAACGGAGAAAAGAGCCCTACAAAGAGAAAACTGCTAAGCGTTATAATGTCAGTTTTCGACCCGGTGGGGTTTCTTAGACATTTCACTGTTACTGATAAATTACTAATGCGGGAAGTATGGCGACATGATATGAGATTTGATAAGTCGCTGCCTGATAAAGTTCTCCAAGGTTGAAATTTGGTTTTTATTTCCGAGACAGCTCCCCGCTAGAAGTCCAGTTTCATATTTTCGTTGACGCCAGCGAGGATGCCTTCGCTGCAGTGGCATATTGTAGGTTAAATAATACAACGGATAAAGTAATATATTATAAAACAAAGTGTGTTCTGCTGGAGCTACTTATAATTCCACGCCCTGAGCTTCAGACAGCAATCTTGGGAGTACGGCTTATGACAACTATAATAGACCAGCATTCGGTATGCGTCTCTCGCAGCGTCTTGTGGAGTGACTGCCATAAAATGGATAAGCAGTGAACATCGTCCGTACAAACCGTTTGTGGCCCATAGAATTGCGGAAATTCTAGCGATTACTAATCCATCCAATTGGAGATGGGTGCAAACCCATGAGAATCCTGTTGACCAAGCTACGCGGTCAAATGGTCTACTCGACTCCAGTACTTCATCACGTTGGTTACGAGGTCCCACATTTTTGCGTAACAAGGAAGTTGACTGGCTTGCGAATCCCAACACCGTAAATAGTGATCGTGCAGATGATGATGAAAAGCTTCGCCCAAAATATTCTTTGATCATTGTGAGTATAAACATTATATGTAGATTTTAATCATTTCTCCTGGCCTGGGAACTGCGATTTTTGGATCGGTGCTAGTCATTGCCGACAAGCATCGCAGGATGAAACACCAAAACCTTGAAGCAACGATCTGTGAAATCCGCCAGAAGTATTGGATTCCCCGCCTACGCCAATACATGCGCCGCATTGTTGCGAATTGCCCTGAGTGCAAGATTACCAAGGCCACACAAGTAACTCCAATGATGTGACTTCTGCCTGAAGACCGACTTACTTCGTTTGTGAGACCATTTCGGCCCACTCACCGTTTCGATTGGACGCCGCATGGAGAAGCGGTGGGTAGCACAATTCACCTGCTTGGTTGTACGCGCCATTCATCTTGATATCGCCTAAGACTTATCCACCGACGCATGCATTGTGGCGATTTGGAATTTCATCAATCGCCGTGGAGTCCCTGTAAAAGTTCGTTCTGGTAATAGGACAAATTTCGTTAGCGCTAACCAGGAAGCGAAACGATTTTCCGAAGTATATGACTGCGACCGTGTGCAGGACGAGTTGGCCACTAAGAGAATTAAGTGGGTGTTCAACAGCCCAGCTAATTCATCGGAGGGAGGTGTATGGGAACGTGTGGTGAGATGCGTAAAGCGGGTGCTACTCCATACCCTCAAAGAAATACTTCCACGCGAATTCAGTCTACAGTGCCTTGTGATAGAAGCCGAAACTCTCCGCCGCCTACATATACATCGCAGACACCAAGTGTAGGCGAGTCGCTAAAGAAAATATGCTACTTGAGAAAACAATGGCGAATAGCTTCGATAGTTGAGGGATTTTTGGAAACGATGGGTAGCCGAGTACCTGCAAACTTATATGTATTTGAGCATAATTTACTTTCTTTTAGAAATAAACATTTATTTGTCAACTTTAAATTGTTAAATTCGTTGTTCCTTCGACTTTAGACGGCCGCTACAATATTGATAGAGATAGAAATTATAGGTCTGTTCCAGGATTGAAAATTTGTACAAATTTGTGCAAAATCCTGTTCCCTCAAGAAAAAACTTGTAAAAGAGTACGCATTTGAGAGAGTAATTCATTTTCCTACCTTGCCAGTTATTGCAAATTTCTACACGAGATTTTTCTTTGGGCAGGAATTGTAAAAGGTCAATTAAATTTCGAAAAGCTGTCAAATTGTAAATGTTTAAATTTGTGTTAATTGCGACATTTTTATGCAAATTAACTCAAAAGATGACTTGGGCAAAGAATAGAAGAAAAAACCTTCACACTGAAGCGAATTGTTCGCCTAATACAAAAGAACTCATTAAATGCATATTACATAAACAAAAGAGTATTTAATAATAACCAATCTAAAAAATTTCCCCTTGCTTTGCAATTTCTTTTTTGTTTTATTTTTACTTGTTATTTTTGATGTTTGAAACACATTTTACAAAAACGTGTTCCTGTGAGATTTTGGGTTTAAGAGAGAATTAATTTCTACTGCTCAAACATAAGAAAAAAATTAACTTTTACAAATGGTTGCAAAAATCGCGGAAACAGACCTTACACCCGTACATATGTATATTTCGGAGTGGCTATTATTATTATTAAATTTCATGACAGTCAATGCCACCTTGTGGGTGGCAGGATGATACATGACGCAATTCAAAGAATAAAGATAACGATTAAAAAACATCGCAAAGCTTCGAAAGATCTGGACATCATTTACATCAACTCGGAAAAGCGTTCAGCAGCGCGATGTGTACAATACTATATGCACAATGACGTTGCAATGAGAGTTAAAAGCGCACCGGAAAAAACCGTAGAATTCGAAGTAATAATTGGAGTACACCAGGGCAGTGTAGGTACATGGCTCGTTGCTTTTTAATGCCTTGCAAAATTTGGTATTCCAGCACATTAATGAGCCCGGTACAATTTCTCTTCTTTTCGCCGATGAGAGCGCTATTAGAATCCGGCAACTCTTAATAAATGATATAGCTGGGGGAAGAAAACGGGCTACTTATCAGTTGTACAAAGACTTAATACCATACCATATATGGATTATCGTTTTATAAGCCCGCAAACTCAAATCATAACGTCTGTTTAAAATGAGTCATCGTTCCAAAGTGCGAAACCATCAAGAAGATTGTACGAGGGTGGTGACAGAAGTATTCCGCTTAAAATTAAAGGCTTGTTTTATACGGGAGTCATTCATTCACAAGGGATACTTCGCAATATTTATTTGCTTTTGTACGAAAGCCGTGCAATTTAAGTGTCTGATATGACGAAAAAAAATTTTTGACAGCATTTAGACGATTTTTATCAAGAAAGGGGTCTTCTATTGGACATGTACTCGTATAGCGAGAATGGGGCTTCATTTGTTGTAGCAAACCGATATTCTAGATATTGAAATATTGAAACAAACGCTAAATGGAATATCATTTAAAGCATTATGTTCTAGTTATGAAGGTGTACGATAGCACTTTATTCCGGAGGCAGCTCCTCAATTTGGCGGATTATGGGAGGCCGGAGTCAAATCTGTTAAATATCATTTAAAAAGAATTGTAAGAGATTTAACACTAAAATCTGAAGTGATGTTAAATGAAGCTTGTTAAGATTTTTTTAAACTTTCGATTTATTATTCTTCAAATTACTTTACCAAATTTAACTGTTTTATTCTTGCTTTATAATTCGTCACCTCGACTATCCTGATACAGAGACACCATCAAAATCCCAGCTCTTCTTCGTTTTCTCCTTCTAGTTCTCTCTCTGTCTCTTCTTCCGTGTTGCCAATTGTTTGGTTTTGAGATACAGATTCGGCCATCCTGTCTTCATTGACGTCCTCGTCGAGTTCTCTCTCGAACTCTATCCAAGGCTTCATCCTGGAACATATCCTATCATCATTTGTTGTGCTGTTTTCCCGATAGAATCATATATATTATACACTTGCAAGTAGTGCTTGGAGAACAGTGCGGTTATATCTTTCCACTTGACCATTAGCTCTGGGAGTTCTAATGGCGTTTTGAACGTGGATGATTTCATAATCGCTAATGAATTCTTCGAACATTTTCGATATGAACGCAGTTTCTCGGTCCGAGATAATACGTCGGGACGCTCCAAACAAATAGAACGTTCCTGTTCGGAAATTCAAAACTGGTTTTGTTTGCGTACTGGGTAGTGCTTTCATAATCGTATATTTGGTGAACGCGTTGACTAGCAATATTAAATATGAATTTCCTTTAGTTAACTTTATGAACTGTCCCAAATGGTCTATATGAACTGTGTCATAAGGAACATCTTTCTTTTGTATGAGATGAAGTTCTTAAAGGGGTTGCATCTTATTGCTGACCCATCAAATCGTGGCTATTCCTCATTGCCCGCTTACGAACGCCCTTTGGCACATACAATTCAAGGTTATTGTGAACTCGCCTGCATACTCGACCATCCTAAAGAGCATAGTCTGTGTAGATTTGTTTCTCTTCACTGTTATTCGGTTTTTTTTTGCGGCATTGTGCTATTTCACAGATATGCTCGTCTTGGAGCTGTAATGAATATAACCAGTCAGAATCATCTATACTTATTTTCAGCACGTTCATGTCGACAACATCAGGTTCGCTTGGCGGAAACTGGAAACTGGCGGAATCGATTGGTAGATTCCACGACAGCAAGGGCCTCAAGAAGAAACTTTCACCGTCTGACGTTTTTTTTACGTTGTTTTACGTTGCACGTTGTCGTAAAACTCCTACTTTTCCATGGAAGCGGGCGTCAGTGTAGAGTTCATGATTACTGTTTGGATTATATAGTAGGAGTAAGGGCCTATTTGTAAGGCAATTTTTCAGCGTTTCAAATGCATTCTGCTCATTTTGTCCCCATTAGAACACACATTTCTTCTTTGTTAAATTCGTCAGTGGTAGAGCGATCAACGAATAATTTTCAAAGAATTTTCCAAAATAACTGTTTAGCCCAATGAATTGTCGGACTTCGCTTCGTTTTTTGGGGTCTCGAACTTTTCTATCGCCAGCGTTTTGGTTTTACCAGGTTGAATTGCACCATCTTTTAAAACGTGTCCCAGAAATTCTATTTTTCTTTTGAAGAAAGCATATTTTCGAAGATTGAGGGTCAAATTCGATTCGTCGAGTATTTTCAAGAAAGATTTTAATTTTTCCATCCCTTTTTCAAAGGTTTCGGACGGAATTATTACATCGTCTATATAACAAATGATTTTGGTGGGTCCATTTTCAGGAAGACGGTGTTCATTAGCTTTTGAAAAATGTAATGAAAGCAGCGTAATATGTGTGTTCCCTTTTTATAAGTATTTCATAATACCCAGAGGTCAGTCAAATCAAGCACACTGTAGAAATTATAACCCACTAGATCGTTGAGTTTTCTTCAACTAAGGACATTGGAAAGCGGATTTTCTTCTTGATGGAGTACAACTTCCGTTAGTCAACACACATTCTATCCTCTCCATTCTTTTTCTTTACAAAAATTACCGGTACAGCGTAATCGGATTGTGATTTAACGACAATTCCGCATTCCAAGAAGTCAGCGATCATTTTCCTTAGTGTTTGTCTTTTCGCATAGCGCACTTTGTACGGTTGATGCACTATGGGGTCTTGTTTTACAAGCATTTATCTATGTTGCCGCTTATATCTATGTCAACTTGTTTTATTACAATTGCCTTCTCGCTTCCAGAATTTAAAAGAGCTGTTTACTTTTTATCGTTATCACATTAACACGGTACTTAGTTCTTGTCTTGCATTTTCTTCGTCTTTGGTGCTGAATTTTGGTTGGTGTCCTTACTGTTAGTCCAGTGTCTCTTCCTTGTTTGAATACAGTTTCTGAATAGAGTTATAACAGGTATTATGATTCTTGGAGATCGGTTGACGATAAGGTTGCCATTTAGCCGAATTTTTTATTGAAGGCCGTGAAGTTGTAATGACTCTAGGACGTGAGTAGGAGCGTATACCTTGATCAATTTGATTTTATCAATTAGCTCAGCAATGTTGTTGAAGTTCCCTGCAGCAAGATCTGTACTCATTTGAGAGTCATTCAAATCAGTAAGAATGTATTGAATAATCGTCTTATTGGAAAGTTATATTCTCCTTCCCAAAAGGTTCATTGCGAAACAGAAATTTTCAATAGATTCAGACGAATGTCGTGTTATTTTCATCAGCTGTTGGTGTACCTCAACGCTATCTTTCTGTTCAGAGCAGTATCTTGTGTTGAGCTGGTTGGAACTAAATTCTTCAATTGTTCGGCTACTTCACGCTCCCTTGCAAAAATGGCTTTTTCTTTTTCAAGAAGGTCTCGTTCGCGCTTTATCAAGGATCATTCCTTGGCTCTTAGCTCTTCTTCAGTTAATGTACCTGTGTCAGAAATTGTGGTTGCATTTTGATCATTTTCAACAATTTCACGTTGACTTCACGTTGGTTTAAATTGGGATGTGCAAAAGATTCGCTTGAACTTAATTGTCTGTCGTGGTCGTTTATTTTTTAAATAAGTGTTCTGTTATCGGAAGGTTCCTTTTCCTCAACTCTTCTTGGAGTTGCTTCACGTTCATTCTATCCATGTCGCTATCAAAAAATATTCAATAAAATTGTTATCCTACATTAAATGGCTGAATAATTTGCAAAAATGTGCAGAACATATCTCAACATAGTTATAGTTTGTATTTCGAAAAAATACAAACTATTCACTATACAACAACATATTCTTCAGTCATCGAACAGAGATGACAGAATGCCTTTTCGTCAACAGAAAGTGACGAAACACATAGAAATGTTTCTTCCAAACTTTTGTTATAGCTTGAGACAAACATACACCTTTTCGTATACCAAAAATGGATGCAAATCAGCCAGTAAAGTTACAACTGTCTCTTTCTCTTATAACCACCATATATCTTATACGTACTATGCACTAACACAACAGTAGCGACATGTACTCTTCTCTGCATTTATTCCCTTGAGCAACAGAGATAGCATTAACTTTTCATAGACTGAAAATGCAAGCGCAAACTGTTTTACTCATTCCAGGAAAATACATAACATAAATCTATAACTTAATTCGTGCGGTTTGCTAAGAGATGGCGTAACTTTTATTATTTCATTGTTATTATTCAATTGGAACATGTTGGAAAGCTACTGTCATTGTACGTCATTCCAGTATATGTCATTCATTTGAAGCGTAAACAACAATAATTTTTTTTCACTCAAATATGTCGAACTTTGTGCCTGAAAAAGTGTTCTTGCGGAGAGTTCTTCTTCATTACTTTAATATGAAGAAAACTGCTGCCGAAAGTCATCGTATTTTGGTGGAAGTTTATGGTGAACATTTTTGTATCGGATTGTTACTGGTGATGAAAAATGGATCCATTACGACAACCCCAACCCAAAATCATATGTGAAACCCGGCCAAACGCCCTCACTGAAATACGGTTCACATCAGAGCAGAATATCAAAAATTTGCTTGATTCATTTTTGGCTGCCAAGCCGGCGCAGTTCTTTTGGGATGGAATCCACAAATTGCCAGAAAGATGGGAAAGAGTCATAGCTTCAGATAGGCAATACTTTGAATAATACTATTGTACATGTTTTTATTAAATAAACGTTCAAATTTTGAAAAAAAAACCGCACGAATTAAAATATATACCCAATAACTCATTTTCACTACCAGATTCGAACACAGAATCATTCATTTCACAATATTTCCGAATTTCACAAATATGCTTCATTCTCATTTTCACTACCAGATTCGAACACAGAATCATTCATTTCACAGTATTTCCGAATTTCACAAATATGCTTCGAACACTCGCGCAAAACTACCAGTTCTAATAAATATTTCTTAGCCCTAAGTATATCAAATAAAATTTTTTAAATAAAATGTAAATGACGTCGAAAGACATAGATATAAGAATTTAGAGTAGCTTAGAGTGCCTGTGTGGGGCCAGTAAGTTAGTATAAGATTGTTAAGCAATTGTAAGCTAGCATTTAAGCATTTTTTGTTAGTATGTAAGAGTTAGTGTTTAAGAAAATAAAATGCATTTAAAACTAAAGTAAACCAGTTCTAATAAAAGTATACCACACTTACATACGTTGTATCAAACAACTTTTAAATAAGTATTCTCAAATTTTTTTTCCTTTATTTTACTGTAGGAACAGATACTATCCCACTTCTGATTTTTAAAAATTCGATTTATTATTCTTAAAATTATTTTACCAAATTCAACTGTTTTACTCTTGCTTTATACAAGAGTACGAATATCCTGATACAGAGTCACCATCAGAATCCCGTCTCTTCTTCGTTTTCTCTTTTTACTTCTCTCTCTCTTCTTCCGTTTTGCCAATTGTTTCGTTTTGCGTTACATTTAAGTCTATTACATTGTTGGAACCTAGTATGGTAAATTAAACATTGAAATACATCGTCTAACAAGGAGAAATTTAATTCAAAACATGGTACAATACTTCTGGAAACAATGACAAACCGAGTACATAGCAAGACTTCAACAGACAACGCGATGGCCTTTTTTAAAAATAAAGAATATTCATCCAAGGGAAGATAGAATAGTCAGAGCTGTAACCCTGGAATCCAAAGAAAGTTCTAGCACAAAAAACCAGTAGTAAAACTGTATTCACTTCCTACCGAAACAGAACAAAAGAGCGATCAAACACCAATAGAATCTAAGATAGCAACTTCCAAATTGACACTAGAGAGAAACATCTTCTAGGTATCTTTTTTGGGACGTTTGTTTCTATATAAGTTGATAACGTTAAGTTGCATTTTACAAAACTATGCACACTATACAATAAAACGCCTAAATCTTCGTTATATATGGAATAAGCAGTATAAGTAAAAATTAACCAACGCACGCTGAAAATAGAAGTAATATCCAAGGAGTACAAAAAAATTAAACAAATTGCAGAAAATATTGAAAAATCATGTGTTATATATATCAGCTTCGTATAAAACAGATACCCATTGTAATACGTTATTAAGTCATATCAAGGAAAGCCGAATTTCTATTAATTGTGAATTGGAAATATTTACCACAATGTACAATAAACATGCTAGAAGATCTAAAAGCGGAGCATTTGGAAAACTACTACAATACAAATATTATTCGCCGTTAATGATGAAATTTATGCAAATATGTATAAACAGCTTAGATACAAATCAAGAACTTCTTAGAAAGGCAAGCAAAGTACGCACTAATGATGACAACAGCAATGTATATCAATAAATATAAGTTTTTAGAATTTATAACGCCGATCACTTACATAGTATAATTAAAAATGTAGCAGCAAAACTGTCAACAAATTTTTTTATATGTTAGTGATATAACCACCAAATCGAGTAGAAATTGAACCTAACTCTAGTAATGTTGTTACTAGTGGATTTCTCCGTATAACTGTGATTTATATTACGGAAGCTCCAATGGTTTACGATAACCGCATAGAAGACATTATTCTGTCATAATAAGAGTTGAAGTCATTCAGCTAGATCAATCGTGTTTGATTTAAGCCAGTTCAAATTCACTTTTAGCGGAAAGAAATCTAAAAATCAATATCCAGAAAACATTTGTTAAACCTATTGTAAAAAGTTTGTTTATGTGCAACAAACAAAGGAACTTATTCCTTTCAATACAATCACTTTATTCAATACAAATACAAATCACAATTCAATCGCTTTTCTCAACCCCCTTTTACTTTTCTTTATCTTTTACACACCACTTCTTCACTACTCGTAATTCACATTTAAATTCCACTTTAGAACTAACTTGCATTTTGGGAGATGCTTTTGAGAATAATCTGTACGATCCAGCGTTCCATAAAAGTTTTCACTTTGTTGGAAAATTCGAACCCCACGCTGGATCCAGCAGACAACGTTATTAATGCGGGTTATCCCCTACAATGGACCTTCTTAATCCTGTTGCAATTTTGGTGATTTGCCTTTCTTACGCTAGGGATTATACAGTCACATCAGATTTCTTTCGTCGAAACCGGAAGATTTCGTTTTGATGCCGTACCTAGTCTTTATGCGGTTCCTAGCTAGCTTCATCTTTCTCTGGTGTTTTCCACGTAGTCGTTTACCTTCGTGTCACTTGGAAACCGAACTGTTTGACCAAATATTTCAATTTAATTGGTTCAATGGGATTTGATCCAATGGGATGGCGTATATTGAATATTATTGAACTATATGCCGCGTTTCGGTAGGCCATTAAAAAGAGAGGTATGTGATGATCCCAGCTCTTTGGCAGCGACTACGTTTGTCCTAAAAGACTTTTATTTCAAAGTTTCGCCCTTGATCAAAGTTAAGTTCCATTGGGATCAAAAACCGCTTACCCAGTTGTTGACTATCTGTTTGGTTACGGTGTTAGCCTCTTGATTTGGGACTGCGAACACTTCCGGCCACTTACTGAAGTTATCCAATACCATGAGGGTGTATCGGTTGTAGTCAAAAGTTTCGGGAAATGGAGCCAGCGATGTCGATGGCTATTCGTTCCAATACTACTCCAACATTGTATTGTTGAAATTGTCCCTGTGGCTTTACTATTTGGCCCTTGGTAGCCGCACACCATATTCCCGACATATTATTTTGCACTTAGCCAATAAAAACGTTCCATTACCTTCTCCAACGTCTACTTTATTCCCAAATGGCCCCCTGAGATTCCGTCATGTATTCTCTGGAGCACTTGAACGAATCTGGACCGCGGCACAATTAGCTATATTCAAGATTTTGTTCCATCTGCACTTTCCCATTTGATTTTCAGCAAACCATCTGGCAAACAAACTGAGTACCACTGTGCCCAATATCCCCTGCCAACGTGGTCTTTCTTCGTGTTGCTTTCAGATTAATATTGGTGCGATGTCGTTATTTGCCTGTAGGGAGAAACGGTTTTCGTCTATACTCGAATCCTCTACTGGTTCAGTCCTGATCAACTAGATTGCCTGTTTCTCCTTGCCACTAACTACTTCTGCTAGAAGACTCTCATTACATTGTTTTGCATGCGAGACTGAGAAGAAAAAGTGAGAAGGTGCAGATCGTGCTAATCGTGCTAATCGTGCTACGGTCCAGAATCAGTGAAGTGCTCCATGAAATAAAGTGTTGCCTTTTATTAGTTCCGGGGTTTTTTGGTCGGGTTTGGTTGCTTTTCCTAATTTTATAGATCTG
This sequence comes from Volucella inanis, assembly GCA_907269105.1. Classification (NCBI taxonomy): domain Eukaryota; kingdom Metazoa; phylum Arthropoda; class Insecta; order Diptera; family Syrphidae; genus Volucella; species Volucella inanis. The sequence goes on from OU026155.1 coordinate 62,695,752, forward strand.
ATAGCTTCTTCTACTTCTTCCGCGGCAATCGGTCTTTCGGTTTGTATGTTCTGTACTTCCGGGTATGGCCCGTAGGAGATTCCTTTTCCACTGGCGTACTTTCGTCTGCTTTACATTTTTCTTCATAAAACATTTTCCAGGCATATAGTGTCTTGGCTAATTTTTTTACTGATTTCACCTTGTCGAACGTCCGTATTATCAAACCATCAATATTGTCGTCAACCACTGCTTCAGATACTAATTGGCGAAGCATAAACGTAAATGTGTAATTAAAATTTAATTAAATGTGTAATTCAAATTCAAACCGAATGTAAGAGGCCTGTAACCCATGTGAACAAAAATCTGTTGGTCAAATTAAACATCGTAAAATACACAGATTCTGATAACTTGTCTTGTATGTGGAATAGATGGTATACACCATAAATATGAAAAAAAACAATTATTAATTTTTGTATGTCCATGTGTACATTCAAGACAATTTTCGTTTTTCAATCCACAAAAAATGACGTACCTACAGCGAATTGGGAAATGTTGTCTTGGTTTGATTATGTAAACGAAAGAGCAGCTCGAAACTGGTTTACCAGGAAAATAAGCCAATGGAGAAACCAAAGAGGGCTATGATAATGAAGAACGTACAGAAGTTATGAAAAACAAAACCAAGATACGATTGTTCTTCGTTTTGCTGCAAGGTTCAATGACCCAAATGCAACCATAAATCGATACTGAAAAATGTTTGTGTGGGTACAAATGATATACAATCACTTTATTCAATACAAATACAATTCGCAATTTAATCGCTTATCTCCACCACTTATGTTATACTTTTCTCATCTTTAACTTAATCCTTTCAATACTTACGGGACACATACGTCCCATTGGGTGTTTTCGTCTTACTAAAAGGCAAATATTTCTATATTTTGTTAAGTTTTTTTTTTCCATAAGTATTTTACGTGCAATATGAGTATTTACGTTTTAGTTTGATCCCGTTATATCTTGTGTTCGTATACAACAAGCTTCAGTTTTACAATTAATGGTGACACGTGCTAGGTTTTGTAAAATTACGCGTGTTTTTTTCTAAAACTTGTTAATAATGTTTAGCCATAGAGGCAAAAAAAATATATATAAGTTATCCACAAGAAACTGAATCTGGGACATACATATTGTATATCCCAGCAGTAACTTTCACTGGGACACATGTGTCCCAACAGTAATGTATTAAGTAATTTAGTATATGGAGAGCATCGATTCAGAAATCATATATATATATAGCATCAATAGCAACTTATCAATAGCAACAGCCACGCTTCTTCTTCCGCTTAGAAAGCAAAAACGTCAGTGGAGGCTACTGATGCATATATATGAATGACCCTGAAAAGCCTTCAGATGCTATAGTTTCGTGTCTAAAGTACCTTTAAAAATTGTCGGACCGACTGCGTGTTCCAATCAATCGATGAAACTATGGCAAAGTTCAAGGGCAGTTCTTCTTTATTTTACAAACCAATAAAACCCATCAAAAGAGGCATCAAGATTTGGGAACGATGCGAATCCGCAACTGGATTCAACCACGATTTCGACATTTACTTAAGAAAGGAAATACTTCCGAACGAAGGTACTCTTGCAGAGCGAGTTCTAAGGAGACTAAGGAAGCCCTAAACCGTAATATGTTGTGATCGATTTTTTACTACCGTACACTTAGCGCAAAATTTGGAGTTTGGTTTAGTAGGCACAGTAATGAGAACTAGGAAATTGCTACCGAATCTTGATGGCTCAAAGTAAGAAAGGGGTGAATATGTCTTCAAATCTAACAATAATGGATGTTTGATTTGTAAATGGCAAGACACCAAGAAAGTTGTATTGATCAGGAATTGCCACACTGACACCATAGCATCTGTATAAAGAACCAGTAAAACAGAAGACGGTATGCAAACTCCATGTCCTGACACCATTGCGTTCTACAATAAATATATGAACGGAGTGGATCTTTCAGATCAATTTTCATCTTTTTATGATCCTGACAGGAAGTCCGGAAAACGGAGGAAGAGAGTTTTTCAAAAGCTACTCATGGTTTGCGTATCTAATTCTTGGGATTTGTTTTTTAAAAAACAAGGCATACGAAGATACCATTAATTACTTTTCTCGTTGAATTGGCGGAGCAACTTATCACATATGTAAAAGCGCAAACAAAAGTTAAAAGGTGTATCACAAGCTGGCGCCCTTTCCAGCAATTAAAAAGGTTGTCAGAAGTTGGAGAACATCTTCCGGTTGAGGAAACTACACGCCGTCGTTGCAGAAGCTGTGCAGAGAAGAAAGTGGAAACGCGTACCAAAACAGTTTGCACTTCTTGCAATATTCTTTATGCATGCTGTGTTTTGCAAAATATAATTTGAATTAACCTACATAATATACAATACATATAAACATACTAACTATGTTATACACATATTAAGAATTCAAATTCATACTCGTTTTAATAAATAAATGTATTAAAAAGTGGAGTTTACGTAATTGGATGATTTGTTTTTTATTTCATTATGATATTATTGGGACACATGGGTCCCACCGACATTTACTGATGGGATAACCGTGTCCCGGGACTTTTCTCTGTTCTTAGATATCCTTTTTTGAAACCAATACACATCAGAAAAGATATTGTATTTGTTAAAAAAATCGAATTGAAAGGGTTAAACCACTTAATGAATTATCTTAATTCACGCTTTAAATTCAAACACACCACCCGCGATCTTATTTGATCAAACAGTTCGGTTGCCAAATGAAACGAAATTCGGATCTCCACCTACATAGTCCAAGAAGGCAAACGACTAAGTGATGACTTGCGCAGCAGGATTCATCAATTACATGAGACAATTTTAGATGAAGCTAGCGAGCTATCCGTCTTTAACGAAGGATATCTGGTGTGGCTGTATACTCATCTGCGTAAGAATGGCAAATCACAAAAATTGCAACGTGATTGGGTCTATACAAGGTGATAACTCGCATTAACGGCGTTGTCTACTGGATCCAGCGTGTGGATCGGAGAAAATTAAAGGTGGTCCATATAGATAGAATGTTTCATTTTAACGGAACGATGAATAACGAAGTTATTCATATATATACATCCGTTTGAAAGTGACCAGCGTTATCTATATTTAAAATGCAGAAACCTCAATCAGTTAAGAATGGAATCGAATTTTCTTGCAAAATGGAAAAATGTATGAATGTAACGGAGTTATATATATAGCAACATCCCCAACAATATCAACAAGCCAGTTCTAAAGTAAAATTTGAAATGTGAATTACTAGTAGCGAAAAAGTCGTTTTAGTAGAAGATAAAGAGAGGTAAAAGTGATTGAGAAAAACGATTGGGTTGTAAATTTTAACTGTATTCGATTAACCGATTTTATTGAAAGGTATAATTTCTATTATATGTAGTACAAAACCACATAAACATTTTACAATATGTTAGCAGACACTTTTTTTATAAATGTTTCATCTTTCGAAACTAGAAGCAAATACACACTATTTAGCACTGCTAACTAGAGACACTTTATGCAACCGAATACATTGCTCTCTGCCTTTCGTTTAATAACGTATGATGCTACAAGGTCTTTATGGAAGATATAAATCCTCTTTTTAGTTCCACGTTCACACATCAAGTCTGGTAGTTCCGATCCAATTTGAGATCTTGTTTTGAGCTTGTCTCTTTTTAAAAGTATGACTTCCATCTTAGCAGAAAAATTTTAAAAAATTTCATATACAATTTTCCACCACTGTATTTTACTTTATTACTACTCTTAATTCACTTTTCAAATTCAACTTTAGAACGGACTCCACCTCTGTTCGATGCTGGTATTTATATAGGGTGATTCATCGTGAGGTTTGATTTATAATTTAAAATAAATAAAAAAGATATAAACTTGAAAGTGAACTTAAAATTTTTATTATCGGTTACAAGAACAATTTATGGCACTTACTTTTCGAAAATGATATCACGACTACATCTGAGGTGATCCATTCGGAAGGTCCAATTTTGGGCGACTCGTTCGAGCATAGCGACTGGTATCTCGCAGATAACAAAGGTAATGTTGGCTTTCAAAGTGTCAATCGTAGCTGGCTTATTCCTGAAGAAGTCCATTGTTTCACGCTCAGCAAGACCAATTGCTTAAATTTCAAGAAGCACACAGTCCGCAATAACGGCTAAAATTGACGGTAACATTCTGATTTGCCTCATTTTTGAAGAAATATGGACCAATGATTCAAACAGCCCATAAATTAAGCCATACCGTTGTTTTGAATGGACGTAATGGTAGCCTTTGGTACTCTTCGGGTTGCTTATCAGCCCAAATATGGCAATTTTGTTTACTAACGCATCCATTGAGCCTGAAATGGGCTTCGTTACTGAACAAAATTTCACGATAAAATACTTGATTTTCATTGAGTTTTTCCAGAGCCCGTTAACTGAAAATATGACGCAAAGTAAAGTCGTATGGCTCTAGCTCTTGCACAAGTTGAATTTTGTACGCTTTTAGGCCGAGATCCTCACATAAAATACGCCAATATGTCAAATACGCCAATTTGTCGAATACGCCAAGCCAAGCTGCTGAGAACGACGACGAATCGATTCATCAGGTCTTCGCGTACATTCTCAGCTACAGATGCTATAGTCTCTTCACTACGTGCTGGATGTGGTCTAACCGGTCGAGTATCATCCACTAATGTAAATGGGGACTCAAGTTTGCGAATGGTATTGCCAATAGTGGATTCAGTAGGTCGATTATGCGAACCGTAAGTTCCTCGAATCGCACGAAAAACATTTATCACAGAACGCTGATTTTCGTAACACAGCGAACAATTTGGAGACGCTGTTGTGGTGTGAGTCCTTTCATAATAAGTTGCCAAATGAAACTAAACAAAAACGACAAAGCAGTTTGATAGGAGTCATGCGTGATCTGTCAATAAAAGCTTATTGGAAATCAAACCTCACGATGAATCACCCTATACTCCCTTCCATCTTTTAAGAACGTACTGTATTAGCCAGCTGTCCATACATATATTAAGATATTGTCAGAATATTCGCTATCAATTTTCGTTCAGTTCCTCTAATGGATGAGTCTTCTGTTATTCGAATATGGATGACACCGTTTTGTCTCAAAATAAGAGGTTATAACGGTATTAATTTTATTCGCTTTTGTTACAATTAAAAATAATGATAATATTCATGCACAACTATTTAAATGCTTAGTTTAAAAATGCTATCTATTGGATAGATGATAAATAAATAAATAAATATTAGTTAATGAAATCTATCTGCTTGCACTTTTTTTTGCTGTAATGTAGATTTCCATAACAAAAAATGCACTTTGATTAACTTTCCTCAAAATTTTATGCAGAGCGCATGTTCTAATGTTTATGAATGGCCAACAAATGTTCACGAAGAAACATGTTTATGTATATATATATATACATACATACATACATATATATATATTGGTGTGTGTGTGTTTGCAGCATCTCAGCTGGTGCTGTCTTTCAACTACTAGAGAAAAAGTTCGACAAGTCATATTGATTTTTCTTTTCGCATTGAAATGATAAACAAATTTTTTTGCAGTTAATAAAAATAAGTCTCAAATGTTATTATCGAAACAAAAATATTAATCAGGTTAGCGATATGCTTTAAATTAGTCACTGGTGAGTATATACATGTGAGTAGTAAATAATTAATTACCAATATGGATGCTTGAAAGCACCAATGGCAAATTAACAAAGAAAGTGTTTCAATCTATTTTATATTAATAACCAAGTAAGTTCAAAAAATAAAGAATTAAATAAACAAATCGAAAGTTTTAAAAAAAATTGTAATAAATGATATTAATATTTTATTTTATAAATCATTGATTTATAAGATAATTTAAAATAAAAACAATGGATATTTTATACTATAAGGTCCTTACAAAAGCGCTTGACTGCTTTAATTGAGAAACGTTTTTTCATACGTGAAATTAATAAGTTTTGCCTTAAGTAAATTATCATATATTATTAACTTTATTAACTATATAGAGGGATTGAGAAAAAAAAATTAAGAGAATGTAGTTCATCCTTTAAAAAAAAATTGTATTTTTCTCAGTTCTAGTTTGATTTTTTTGCTGATACTCATACACTACGATGCGGTTAGTATTTTATACAGATCGACGACCTGCCTCGATTTTAAATCTTGTCTCGTGTTATTTAAATTTTTCCAGGCTGTTTTAGTTTTCAATAAATTTTATTTACTTACATGGTACGTTTATTCTAAGAAAATTAATCTTAAAAATTGTATGTATTTATCATTTAAGTTAAATTAAGATTCTTAAATTCAACTTAATATATAACTTAACCATAATATAAAATATCAATCGTTAACATTGTGCTTATACACTATTGTGACATCGCCGAGGTGGTAAAGCTTCGAAACTCTCGAAAGTTTGCCTTCTTGTTCCATATCTCAAACCTACAGATTATTTATAACTAAGGGGAATATTACCTGTATAACGTATCGGTTTAGAATAGCGTGTCAACCATTGAAACTAAAACTCCATATCAATTTGATACTCGTAGGCAACCGCAGAACCTAAAAAAAATGCTTCTGGGTTTTGAGGGTAGTCTCATAAAAGATCCAGAGCCAGATCCAATCGTAATTTTTAAGATACCTATGGTATATTGAGGTTGAGGTAGTCCCATAGATTAGATTTGTGCTATACAAATTGGAAATGCCACTTTAAAAAGGCCTTATTAGGATATTATTTTAGTTATATACCCTGAGGTTCCTAATGTTTCGAGAAATCAAATAATGTTACAGTTTTAGTAATGTAAATTGAATTAAAAACAAATTGTGAATTGAAATTTTTAAGTTGAAGTAAAAAGTTTCAAACCTTTTTTATGACAAATTTCAACCTGTCGGTTTAATTTTTTAAACGTTTTTCTTAGGAAGTTCAAAGCATTTTAATGTTGACTACTTGTAAGTGTTATATCAAACTCTAAATATGAAAATACTCGTAGTGTTTTACCTCTAATATTAAGGATAAATTATGTATTTACGAGTACGAGTAACAAAATAATATTGGATGTGAAATCTTGAGTGGAGTGACAGATTTAATTTAACTGTATATGCAAATATGTATTGTTATAAATTATGCTAAACGAATGAATAGTTTTATAAAAACTTTTTATTAAATGCAGTGTGCGAAATAATCATACCCGACAAAAGATATTATTTCGAAACATTAAAACTATATGTATTTAAAATAAAATATATGTTAAACACACTTTTTCATTATTTTTATAAATAATTAAAAAAATAAAAATAAACCCTTGGAAACAATAAACGAAATATTAATATCAGACAGAACTCTATAAAGGTGAATATGTATATATTTTGCATCATATTAGTGGAAAAAACTTATTTTGATAATTTGTACGTTTACCTTTATTGTTTATGAGTCTACTTAAACGTTGAAGCATTGAATTAACCAAAGATTGGAGCAAAGATCTGTCAATTTGTTCCCATTCCGTTTGAATTGCTTTATTTAGCTGCAAAAGCTTATCAAACTGTCGACCATCCCAGTAAACTCGTTGTGCCAAGATACCACATAGATTTTGCATTGGTCACTTCACTTCACTATTATTATATTTCTCGACATAAATAACTCTTTTTTATTGTTAGCGCAATGTATAGTTGCGTTGTTTTGCTGAAATGTTCAATTGTCTCCTCATAAATCCTCTCCAAATTAAATAAGTATGGAGTTCATTTTGTGTGTTATAGAACACATTAGATCCCCCTTGAAAATTTCTTAAATTTCGAGTTTCACGTTCCTGTTTCTCCAATGCTTTTGGCAGTCATCAGGTTCATCTAAATTAAATTTCATTTCATTACTAAATATAAAATATATGCTGTTCCGCGAATTTAAGCCTTTTTGGTGTCGGTAATCGATTTTGATATTTAATGTTACAATCTGGTTTAAAATTTGTTGAACGAAGAGTTACAGAAAGAGGCAATTGAAGTCGTATCTTTATTTTCCTTTTTGGCTCTAGTGCGTCTGCTCTCGTATACTCCTCTTCGTTGCCGCATACTTTCCGGAATCGTTAACTGTAGTCTTATAACGTTTCAATTTCTTTGCTATTTCGTAAATAGTGGTCCCGCATTCTCTATAAGATAGTGTTCTAGCACGCTCCTTAACAGTTAACGTTGTTTCGCTAAAAAATGTAACTCATAACTTAACGAACAATTTAAAAAACCCTAAATAATTAAGTTACTTACTCGTATGCAACTTAATTTAATATTTAAATATTCTTAAACTGAAAAAAGCACACTTATAGGTATTTGTCAGTTTTACTTATTTTGCTCTAGTGATATGATTAATTAAGAAAAATAATAAAAAACAACGCAATTTCAAGAGAAAACCTAGTCACCGTTAGTGTTGTAACCCATAAACAACAGCGTAACGTATCACACACGCAAAGACAGCCAAAAAACTGAGAAAAAAAAAACACGGAAGAGGATAACTTACATATACTGTAGTTTGTCTGTTAAAATTAAAATTAAAATCGCGCACAATTTATAATAATTTCTTCATTCACCTTTCCCCTTTATCTTTCTATGATAAATCTCCAAACAAATATAAGAAGCTCTTAACGACACCTCGGTTTTACTCTTTGAACGTTACAGCTTTTAAAGCAAGGGTTCGGCATAGTTGCGCATAATGAAATTTTAAATGCAAACAAAAACATGAAACCTCTTTACACATACATATAGGTATTTCACTTCAGTCGGAATTTCATAAAATGTTTGGGTTTAGAAATCAAAAATGTGTTTTGAGCTTAAGACATTTTTTTTTTTTTAATAAAATCGAATGAGATTCTAAAATAGAGTTTTTAACACGTATCTTCAATAGCCTAGCAAATTTTGTTTTTAATTTTTTGTGGGGTAAGTCTACCTTCTGCCTTCAGTTAAAAGGTGAGGCGAATTCGTATGCAAACTGAATGTTTCTTAGGTTACTCTCTTACTCTCTTATAATTGTTACATCAACATAATCTGAGATAATTGTCTTTTAAAGAAGCGTTTTATATATGGTGCTTAAGTGATTTTTAGTACCCTTAAATTGTTTGCATACAGCGCGGGTGAAAGGTGAGAGACTTTTTACAGCTACACTATCCGATACGCGAATCTGTTTGTCTTTACCAGGAAAAACTCTTATTATTCGTCCACGAATCCATTGGCTTTTGACCATGTTGGCATTGCAAACAAAACATAAGTCTCTGACTTTGAGTGGCTCTACACGCTGGAACAACTTACATCTTCTGGTAAAAATTAGAAAATATTCTCGAATCTACCTCTTCCAGAAGCGATCCTTGAGTTGCTGACAAATTGATAGTTCGTCGATCTGGCCTGGAGTTTGCCTGGAGTTGTGAACTCCCAACAGAAAATGGTTAGGTGTCAAAGGATCATCATCATTCGGTCTCTATTAAGGCGCTCTGCAACTTCTCAAATCTTGGTTCAATCTCGCTGAGAGTATATGAAAGAACTCTTTTTATCGACTGTATCATTCTATCCCAACAACCACCCGCATGTGGGTTCGATGGGCATTTGAACGACAAGCCGATGCCTTTCGACGAAAGTTCAGCTTTGATGCTTCGTTGTCAAAAATGCCAGCATTTAACAGTTCCCTTTTTGCCCCGAAGAAATTAATGCCATTATCGCATCTAATGTGATTAGGAATCCTACGGCGCTTGACAAAGTTGCGAATACATAGCACGCAGGCATTAGAAGAAAGACTTGCAGCAATTTCGAGGTGCACAGCTCGCACCGTCATGTATGTAAAAAGTGCGACCCACATTTTCTCTCTCCCGTGTATGTAATGGGTCTTACGTATGGTGTGAGAAGTTCTTTCGGTAGTTGTTCCATTAATGGCGGTTGTGGATTAGCAGAACGAATTCGACAGAGCAAGCAGTCGTTTTTTGCCTTTTTGACAGCTGATAGAATGCTTGAGACCCAAAAGCGCAGGTGTATCTGGTTGACGATTGTGTCACAATTTTGATGATATAAGCGGCAATGAAAATGAAAGGCTATTGTCCTTTATCAGTATTTGGCCTGTAAGCACAAAACTAATTCGGCGGCTTCAAGTTCTTCGACGCATAGCTCTCTAATTTCTATTTTCTTACGCAAAGAAGCATCATTAAATAGCAGTACCCATGCCACGCATCTCAGCAATTTTTGAAACTTCGAAAATCTTGACATATCAAAAATAATGCCACTTACTGTGCTTGCATGCAGCAGAAACCTTTGTCCCACCTCTTCCTCACATAACTGGTTGTTGTTAACATCAGGTTGAAGAGGCCAATCCTTTTTAGATACCTGAAGAAACTTCAGAACTCTTATCCACTTGCTCTCAATGCTCAGCTTCGGCGGTTATCGCGTTCGCGTTGCCTCATCAGCTGGGTTCAGCCTCGAAGGAACCCAACGCTATTGACTAACCTGGCTACTCTCCAAAATTTCAGCAATTCGGAATTATACAAATTGTTTATATCGCCGGGGCGGGCTTTGGTCTAATCCAACCGAAAACATTCCTGGAATCGGTCCAAAAGATTCGGTCCCTGAACGCTAAGTCATGGTTTTCGACAATAGCATTGCAAAGCCGTATGCCCAGGATCGTTACGGATAATTCCAGGCGCGGAATTGACATAAGCTTTTAAGGAGCACATTTAGTTTTGCCACAGATAAATGATACTTGAACACTGACACTATAATCGATTCGAAGAAATGAAACTGCACCAAACGTCTCTTCACTGGCATTGACGAAAGTGTGAAAAACAATGTTGCTTACGAAAGTCAGGCGAGGATCATGGCATCTCTGCATCTTGAATTGGGTTAACCACGGAAGCTCGGCCTTAAACTGCTTCAACCGTTCGAAAACTGCTTGGGGAAAAGGTTTGTCCCATTCAACGGCATGTGCCCAGACTGAGCGTAACAACAGCTTCACATAAATGACGAAATTGGCGACCATTTCAAATGGGTCGAACACGGACATGACAATGCTCAAAAAATCCTTCTTGGTAGGCATTCTCCATTACAACTCGGTTGGCCCGAGGAAACTTACATTGAAACTTAAGGACGTGTTGTGATTTGCTTCAGCTGTCGTCAATTTTCTGGCGTACACCTTTTGAACGCAGATCCTAATGATATTCTTATACGTCTCGGCATATTCAAGATCTTTTGCTAATCTACGTTCCAGGTTTCAAAACTTTTTCCTCGCCATTTCATAACTACCTGGAACGTCAGAGCTGTCGTCTTTCCAGAGAAAACCCGTTTGGTAACGACCATTGGATTCCTTTGTTGTGGTTAACAATATTTCCATTGTCAGTAGAAGAGACCAGCTGTTACATCGGTTTCTTGAGTTCGAAATTTTCTAAAGCGAAGTAATCCTCCACTGCTTGTCCACCAGAGTGTGCTTGACTGCATTGGCTGCTGTGAAGAACTACAAAATCTGTTGGCTCTTTTGTCGTTTTTCCATAAACAGTCCACCCAAGTTTGGTTTCGGCTACGATAGGCCCAGTTCTTACCGGCTGGAGAGTGCGTAATGATGAACCCAAATGGCTATTGTCGAGATCAATTAGTATCTCAGGCTTGACATCCTTATACTGGGCAAATAGGATGGTGTCTAGATGACGATTCGACAGCTGTAGCTCTTCCGTATTGACTGTTTGGGACGGCAATTTCAAATCGATGATGGTTCGTATTCCTTGCATCCTGTATCTCGGCACCTTTTCTTTCTGCATATATCCGCATTCACAATGAACGATTCCGTTGCAATAGTCTCCTTTCCAAACCATTGGAGCTTTAATTGATTTTGGCAGTTACTTAAACCCAATGAAACAGAATCTAGACTTTGAAATGAAGGTAACAACTATACAAGGGTTTCAAACATCCAACGTCGACTGGTACGTCTGCGTTAGCTACTGACTTCGACTAATAATGGATACGCATTTAAGCATAATTATCAATTCCACACTTCTTCCTGGTTCTGCGTGAGCGAACAATATGACCGTATCTTAAGCAGTAAAAGCACAGTTCAATTTTCTTGTCGAAATTCCACCTTTCTGAGATATCTAGTTTAATGAAAAGATCGCACTCCGTAACAGGGTGCTGCTTCTTCTAGCAGTGGCGGCATTTGCTTCTAGCGTCTTATCCAGATACATGGAGGATCTATTTGGGACTCGAGTTCTCCTTTACATGGACTGGTGGCACTAAATTCGATGTAACCAGGCAAACAAACCTCGCGACCTCGGTCACCAACTCAGCACAATGTTTCACTCGCAATAAGCATTCGGAACGTCTAAATCTAAACTCTTTGGGTGTCATTACCAGATCACTCTTATCAGGGTGGATGAGTTATAACTCCACAACTGTCCGCACTTCTTGTTTAATCGATTTCTGTAGACGAGGCAGATTTTCCACCGTCGAGTAATTATACATCGCAGTAGATTCTCGAAATGCAGCTGAGAACATTGGCTATTCCTCAGGTCTGCCTGTGAACTGATGCAAGTCTTGTAGCTTGGGAACATGTCCATTGCTAGCGAACTGCTGAGAGGAACGACTTATTGGCAAAAATCGGATGTGGCGGAAAGGATTGCGCTATTCGGAGGAAAGAATGTTGGCACTGCATGTGCATACGATGTGTAAGCTGCTGTTGTTGCAGTTCGAAGGGGCTACGACGGTTGGTACACCGAGAAGGACATTATGTAGATACGTGCCATATACAGCGGGAGCACTTAATATCGTTTTCTCAGGCAAACTGAGACTCGTTGATGGAACATAAGCTGTGGCGGCGGCTACAGATGTCGTCGTTGATGGCATCGTTCACTTGTGAGCAACCATTGGGACAATGGAAGCAATTGTTGCAGCTGTTACAGATATTGAGGTGCTTGAAAATTGATTCACAAGACTCTGCAGGTAAAAGCTTTCCGATTTTTCTGCTGCGGCATTGGAAGTAACTACCTCCAGTTGTGAGCGCATTTCACGTATCTGCTTCAACTACTCTTTCATTGTATTTGCTAATGTCGACTCTTACATGTCGGGTGTATCGATGATATCAGTATTGGAATCACTGAATTGGAATACTGAATCGCTATCTAATGCAGATTGCTCTGGGATGGTACTTAGCTGCACTTCAGTTAGGTCTAAAGAGCGGACTTCGTCTTGGCTGGCTGCTCCTCGACGTACGTATATGTATATGCACGAGCTGTCTGCAACTGTGGCTGTGTGTCGTCTAAATGGTAATATAATTTCTTCTGGCTGAAGTTTGTTGCAGGCGGCAACTGAGTTAAGCTGGCTGCGCAAGATATTCTTCTTAAATTGATTTCGTCGTAAAAAAAAGAAGAATAAATATTTTGTCCCTTTTCTACTGGCAGTGGAAGTTGAACCAGAGGGAATTTGTTGGATGTTAAACGTTTGAAAGTTTGAACATTTATTCTCTGTAGAAATATATTAGATTACATCAATACTGAATAATTATAATGATTGGAAATCAGACGTCCGATTCCGACGACAAATGAACTAGTTTTGGCGCGTATTTAAGGAAATTTCGGGGGAGATTTGACAACGATTTAATGAGTGTATTTAGGCAGTTTAATATGTCATTTTCACGGCTAGCTTAGTTTATTTTGGAATCGGAACCTGATCCTCGGTTACTTTTGAAATTTACTTATGAAATTCAACAATGAATAGCAAGATTTCTTAAGGAAGCCAATTTTCTTAGTAAGATTTTCAAACAACATCATTAAAACTATTTAAAGTGTATGCCGATGTCTTTCATCCCTCATCATTTTTATGCATGCAAAGACATACGAGTACCTATAGTTGGTGAAGTCATGCAACTCAGTGTGTATCAACTCTACTACTGAATTCACCCTTGATCTACTTTATTTAAATACGACTCAATTTCCGTATTTAATATTTAAAAATTTCCAATTTTTTTAAACATAAACCGCGCTGCCATAATTGCAGTAGATCAGACTTTGCAGCTTTAGTTGAGGAACTCTAAACGTCAGAAACCATTTTAAGTAGCATTTTGTGCTACAACACGATTATTTTCAATGATCTCACATATGCTTTTATCCGAGAGCAGTTTATTCATTTTGTCCATGGCAGTGCTTGAGGAAAACAGATTTAAATCTATTTTTAGCACAAAATATACATCGATCAAAGACGCGAATCAAGCCCACGAACTGTTGACAAATGCTAAAATGTTAAAGATGCCTCTTCGGATTGCGAGCATTTGTTCCTCGTTTCCAATAACTCCTCTCATAAATTTCGCTAGATTTTCATAGTTTTCAAACCATTAGCGGTGAAAACTCATGCGATAAGACACACCTGAATACAGTCGCGAAGAAATCCATTTTCTTGTCGCAGAAAATATAACAGACTAAGTGTGCTTCCTAGGCAAATACGTATGCGTTGCGTTTATCCCAAAATCGGCTGATGCACATATATGATACTTTGTATGGAAGGTACCGAAACACAAAACGACCAAGCGCATATTTTCTATTTTCAATTTTCAAATGAGCTACGAATTGAATTTGGGTACATTAAAGAAAAAGAAGAATTTCGAATGGCATAACATTAAGCTACTATGTGTTTTCTTTTTTTAGGTCAAACAAGTACAATGCGAGTATAAAGTTTCAAAAATTTATAAATTAAATATGCTGAAAGTAATTACCTTTTTTTTTTTTTTTTTTTTGTAATTCCTGTTGTCATAGGAGTTCTACTGCGTCAACATACAAAAAACTTAATCCCAAACGGTAAACACAATTGCTCTGCACTGAAACGGCAATTAATTAAAAATGTCATAATCTAGTTAATGAAGTAGGATATGGTATTTTGAAAACAATTAAATTTGATAGAACGGCATGCTAAATATAACGAGAAATCTTATTTACCGATTTAGAAAAGGTCATTTTAAGGCGTCTGCATTTCTTTTCATTGAAAAAAACATAATTTTAGTAAATTCATTCTTTAAACTTATTTTTGTCTATACCTGCTCTTCACGAGCTTATTTTTTGGCAATTTCAGCTTCTTTGTTCACTTGTTCTTTTTTTTTTTTTTCTTTGCGAAACGTACCCGTTTCTCATCGCGGCTCATATCAGGTTGATATGAGCTTCTGGCTTTATTTTGGCAGTGAATCATTTTCATAAGTACCTCTATGGACAAAAGCTCATTTTTGGCACAGATCACGCAGCTCTGAAATGGCTACTATAATCTAAAAAACCCTGAAGGAAAGGTTGCGAGATGGATTGAGCAGTTGCAAGGCTACGACTTTGAAGTGCAACAAAGCAAAGGAAAACCCCACTCAAATGCTGATGATTTTGAATTAAAAGCCTTTCAGGAAGGGTGCAAATACTTGGGAGCAAAGAAATTCAAGGACAATGCCACTACACCCTCAATCTAATGGAATCGTCGAGCGATAAAAAGTCCAAATAGCGACTATGGAAATGACTTGCGCAATAGAATTCGTAAATTGCACGACAACACCTTAGAAAAGATGAAACTAGCCAGCAACCGCATGAAGACCAGGTACGACACCAAACCGAAATTTACCGGCTTCGATGAAGAAAACCTGTTGTTAGAAAAGAAAATCACCAAATTTGCATCAGTATTGGGAAGGTCTTTCTCTCCTGAAGAATGACGAAGTTGTTCGTGACTAGTATGATATCCGTTTGAATTTCATTTTTATTTGAATAGCAGAAGATTTCCATACTTAAATAGCAAAAGACTCAACCATTGGGAAATGGAATCGAATTTTTTAGTAAAATGGAAAAATGTATGAAACATTGGATGGTACAGAATGTTTTCGAGAGATGTTAGAGGAGTATAAATATGAGCATCCCTCAAGATATGCAAGTCAGTCCTAAAGTAGAATTTGAAAAAAGTAAAAAGTAAAAATGTTTGCGATAAGCGATTGAATTGTAAATTGTAATTCTATTGAATAAATAGAAGGTCTATCATTTGTACCCGCACACAAACATTTTACAATATATAATAATTTCTAAAACACACATATTAATATCCATCAAACAATTTTTAACGTAATTAACTTATGGTTCGTTCACATATGACAATACCTACCACTCTTTTCGATTAGTTGAAGCTCGCAGCAACCTTTAGGAACGACAAAATTCAAAAGAGCTTGGGGAAACACAAGTGAAAAAAGAATAAGAATATAGAGAATATTAATTGCGGATCCGCATGCAATTCATCATTCTGTCTGCGACTTCAGAGCACACTGATCGCATTGAGATTGTATCGGATTGTTTGAGAAGTTGCAAGAACAATTTCAATATAAACCAGTGGTACTTCAATGGCAATTTTTAGTATTTTGAACCGAAAACTGAGCGGTAGGCTCTCTCATAAGGGCTATACTGCGAATTTTTCTGAACAGGGTACAGTTTAGTTCGTTTATGCACCTTTATGAGTTTGCCTGTGTGTAATTCTCACAGGCTTTATTCTTTAAGTGCACTGTCTATAGTATGTTCAACAAAGATGATGCAAATTTGTACGTTTCTTGGCGTGGTTTCTAGCCTTACTATGTCGGTTGCATGTTCGATGGCTGTGGTGATTATTTTTTGTGCTTTTTGTGTTTTGTAGCACAGCGGCAGGATAGCATCGTGATCCTCATTTTTGGTTCTTGGTTTTTGAACTCGTTTCGGTTCTTCCCTATTCACAGTTTCAAAGATATTTCTGCCATTCAGTATTCAGCATTTAACCGACAATAAATTGTCGATTTTAGAAAAATTAATCTCCATATTGGCGCACAACAAACGGAACATTGGAAACAAATAAGCTTTACAATAGAAAGGACAGAATAAGAACAGAACTTTTATAAGATGTGTGCATATAGTAATATTACAAAGGAATAAGAATTAAAAAAGGATGGCGATATGACAGATGTTTAAGAGTGGGATTCAAAATTAATAATACATACTCAATACTTATTTCCAAGCACGATTGAAGTAGTATTCAATGCTTCCGTAAGATATGTTCATGGACTACGCAGATATTATATAGGGTGTCCTAAAAATCAACATCAAGCCGGAAACGGTGATAGGTCAAGTGGTGTCGGTACTTTTAAAATTATTGGCACGATCTTTGAAGTACTGTAACCGCCAATCTTTACTTTTTTTCGATTTTGTTTTGTCACGTGACCCTGTAAATTACGGTTCAAAATTGAAACATAGCTATTCCTCAAGGGTCAATTCTTGGACCAATTTTATTTTGCATGTTCATAAATGATCTTCCATAAGTCTTTGTCTATACATCTGTACATCTTAATGCTGACGATTTTCAACTCACCCTTGGCAAACGAGCTTGCTCTCTTTGGAAATGATGATCTCCTTTGAATTTCAGCTTGGTCTGTTTCTAATAATAATACCCATATCTAAGAGAAATTTTTGTTAAAGCAATCTACCTAATATTTTTATAAACAATAATAAGATAAAGGCTGTCGAATGTTGCACTCAGCCTCTCAGGTTATAGTCATACTAATGTAATCATTGTACTTATCTACGCTTGCTACATAAATTGTGGGTAACTTCATTTTTTACTCCTATAATAACTAGATGTAAGTTGGTGTTAACATTAATTTTGCCCATCATTACTTATTCTGAGGTAGTTTAGAGTGCTTTGGACTTCCTTTCTCGAAGTAAACTACAAGTAGCATTCAATGATGCAGTAAGATATGTATTCGTTTTTCAAAGACATGACCATATATCTGAGTATACCAAACAACTTCTAGGTTGCACATTAGGTTAAGACATCAACACAAGAAATTGTATTTTCTTACACAAGATTATTAATAGTAAACCTCATTCGTACTTGTTTAAACTCGTTTTCAATCTATCTATAAGAAATAATAATAAGTGGTGATTTATAGTGAGGTTTGATTTTAAATAGGATTTTTTTAACAGAACTCACATAACAACAGCGTCTCATCCGTATTACGAAAATCAGCGTTCTGTGAGAAATGTTTTTCGTGCAATTCAAGGAACTTACGATGCGCATAATTGACCTACTGAAACCGCTATTGCCAATAACATTCGCAAATTTAAGTCCCAGTTTACATTAGTGGATGACACTCGACCAGTTAGACCACATCCAACACGTAGTGAAGAGACTATGGCAGCTGTAGCTGAGAGTGTATGCAAAGACCGTGACGAATCGATTCGTCGTCGTTCTCAGCAACTTGGCTTGACGTATGTCAACCTATGCTCGAACGAGTCAGCCGAAATTGAACCTTCCGAATGGACCACCTCAGACGTAGTAGTGGCCAACATTTACATGAAATCATTTTTAAAAAGTAAATGCCATGAATTGTTCTTTTAACTGGTAATAAAAATTTTAAGTTCACTTTCAAATTAATCAAACTAATTAAAAATTCTGCAAACTTTAAAAGTGCAATCCTTCTTTACTTCTCCCAATCAACAACCCAGTTCTAAACTCCCATTCAACATCTTAATATAATATTTTTCTTTTTTTTATATTTATAAGTTAGCTACACTTATCTATTTAAGCTTTAAGATTTATTTCGAATATATTAAGAATATCTAAGTACTATATAAAACTTATTGTACACCCAATATGTAGATTATAAAAATAAAATAAATAAAATAAAGAATAAAAAACATTGCTTTTTTGTCCATCCATGTATCTGCAAATCATTAATCACCCAACTTGAACTGACTGTATTGACAAAAAAATGTACTATGCAGTTTTGGCAAGTAACTGTAAAAGATGGCGTATTTAGTCTGGATTCCAAAATGGTGTGACACTTGTTAGACTTACGATTAATTGAGGACAAAAAAAGTATTTTGTTAAAGAAACCCGATTCATAGTTAATTCTTTTTATTAAGTTAAACTGAGTACCAAGTGTGAGCGAGACAGACTGTGACAATTGAGACGGATAAACACACCATTTCGACTAGTGTGAGTGAAACAAATAGAGATAGAGATAGAGATGCCACCCTTGTCAAGCAGTGACGCATAGGCACATCGTGCAATACCGGAGTTAATTACGTTAATTCGCTTACAGCTCAATATTCTGTATTCGTATTGATTTCGTGCTTACAACTTTGGCTTTCTTTATTGGACTTCATTGCATTGCGACTTTGATTTGCTATCTGACCGTTGTCTAGTTGACTTGTGTTGATCGTTGATCCCGTGATTGTATAGTGTGAATGCCATCATACTATCTCGATATACTGCTCAGGAATATGCTAACATGCATCTCATTTATGTGGAATGCAGGTGTAATGCTAGTGCTGCAGCCAGATTTTATAGTATCATAAGAGAAACCCAAATGCTCAGTGTCATCCTAAACATCGAGTGTTTGTAAATGTGTACCGGTCATTCTCAGAGGGTCACTTTCCAAATTTAGTGATTACATGATAAAAAAAAAAAAAAGATTTACGGTCACAGTGATTGAAAGATCGTCACAGGGTGTTCTTGATTTTTTTTTTTTTTTGAGTGCCAATAATTCTGAAAGTACATGACTTAGATTTCTTTTTTCATAATTTTGTTTTAACCGACACGGCTTGACCTATCACCCGTTCCCGGCTTAATGTTGATTTTTGGAACACTCTGTATGTATTTTCAACTTAGAAAAATTTGCTCCATACAACTCTTAAATACTAACAATAATAAATCTTAAATACATAACAAGAAATATTCGTGTGGGTTTTTTATACATGAAGAACTTATGGTAATTTTGCTTACTTTCTTTAAAAACTTAGGATAACATCACATCGTCAATTTGTCCAAGTGCAATTTTTCTTTTTTCTTTTCTGTGAACAGATTTTAAAAAGTTTTAATTTTAAGTTATGAAATGCGTTAAATTGAGGTCAATTTCTTATATCTACCGGCTCTGAGTACTTTTAAAGCATTTTGTACATTAAGACTCGATATACGATATAATAAAATTTAATTGAAATAAAATGAAATTGAAGATATAATTGATCTTGGAATAAGGGCTGCAATTCACGCGTTTTGATGGCTAGGACATGTTGAACGAATGATCCCTGAGACTTGCAGGACTGTGCGAGTTACTCGGTTGTAAATTTGATCTACAATGCAATTGGTATTATGTCAAATCGGTATTATGAAACTGCTGTCCTGCGTTAAAGGAAGAGATTGCCTTACATGAAACGCTCAAGTGGCAAGCAACTTAATTTAACTTGATTGTTGCAATGCCGCGTTATATGCAGAGTGCTAATGGTTAAAGAGCCAACCATAATTCACTTAAGTGTACTTAAGTATACGTCAAAATATGCCCATAATTCTGATAACTTAAGCATATTTGAAAGTGAAAAATGAATAGCCGAAAACTAAATCTATCAGAAGACCTGGAATTGTTACATGCTGCAATCGAAGGACTAGCTGCATAAATAGCCAACAAAAATTAAGATTGTGTTGTTGCTATCGTCAAGTCAATATTCCAATGCTGTAGAGCCTGAGACAGACACAACAAAATTTTTTTTTTTGGACTACAATGACAATAGGTGGGACAGATACATTTGACAAGTTATATCATTATAACTTGTCTGTGTGAAATGCTAGACCATGTTGGCATTGGGTTTATTTAATATAAAAATAAAAATTAAGAGTTGAAGAAAAAAACAGTTCGGCAGGACTTACCTTCCTAGGCTAACAGAAAAAATAATAATATATGAAATATATGATATATATTACGTAGCCAAGAGTACATCTATATCTGGCGATTTCTTACAATTTTAGAAATGGATTTAAATTTGCAACAACGAACTTGTATTAAATTTTGCGTAAAAAAAACGGATTTAATGGTGCGCGAACGTTGGAAATGTTGGAAAAGTGTTTCGGCAACGATTCTATAAAGAAAACAGTCGTTTACCAGTGCCACGAGCGGTTCAAAAGTGGTCGTGACTCAATCGAAGATGATGAACGCAGTGGCAGACCATAAACGAAGAGTATTATTTGGGCGTTATGAGACGTTTGCGTAAAGTAATTTGCCGAAAGAGACCAGAATTGTGGGCAGAAAATTCGTGGATTTTGCACCATGAAAACGCACCGTCGCCATCATTATTCGTAATTTTTTGACGAAAAATGCAACAAATACAACCCAACAGCCACCGAATTCACCTGATTTGGCTCCCTGTCACTTCTTTCTGTTCAATCAGAAATCGCAGAAAGCACTGATGGACCTACCGAAAACCG
Source organism: Volucella inanis (assembly GCA_907269105.1). NCBI lineage: Eukaryota > Metazoa > Arthropoda > Insecta > Diptera > Syrphidae > Volucella > Volucella inanis. The sequence goes on from OU026155.1 coordinate 62,717,017, forward strand.
AATATAAAAAATGTTTCGAGGATTGGATCAAGCGCTGGCATAAGTGCGTTACAGTCAACGGGGATTGCTTTGAAGGGGACAATATAGATTTAGATGAATAAGCTTGTATTTTTAATTTTCTGAATAAATTCCGAAATTTTTTTGATCAAGATGGTATATGTAGATTTTCTCAATCTTTTCTGCTTTAATCACCAACTGTTCACGAGAGAATTTAAGAAATTAATCGATTGAATGGTTGCACTGATGAAGGTTAATCCTATGAAGGTTAATCCGAAGCGATAATACCATATGTCTATATAAAGGTGTTTAGAGATGAAAATAAGACGATTGATTATTCTGATAAATTTGTTAATTTACGTATATGGTTGACTACAACTCATGATCTGGCTCGGTTTGGACCAAAAGATTTTGTTTAGGAATGAACGATTCGAATTATATACTAGATGGGGTGAAAAGTATCCTCCTTGGGAATGAAAAAAAAAAGTTTTTAATGTTTTTTTATTTTATTTTATTCAATATAGTCTTCTTTTAGTTTGATACACTTATTCCAGCAATTTTGCAACTTCTTGATCCCGTCCGAAAAGTAATTTTCCGGGAGATCTGCAAAATACTCCTCTGCGTCGATGATTTCCTCGCGTGAGCTGAATTTTTTATTGATGAGCCATCTTTTGAGGTTTGAGAAGAGATAATAGTCCGAGGGAGCCGAATCGGGCAAATGCAGTGGAAGCGACAGCAATTGGAGCCATGAGTCATTGATTTTAGCCATTGTTGCTATGCTCTTGTGCGCCGATGCATTGTCTTGCAAAAACAACATTTTTTTTCGTTTCATGTGAGGCCGTTTTGCAGCGATTTCGGCCTTCAATCGCTCCAATAATGCACAGTAATACTCGCTGTTGAAGGTTTTTCCTTTTTCGAGGTAGTCCACGAAGAGTATGAAATGACAATCCCAGAAAACCAACGCCATAACCTTTCCGACCAATCGAGCCTCCCTCGGCCGGTTTGGAGCACTCGTGCCGGCTTCAGTCCATTGACGGGCACTTATTCTGTTCTCTGGTGTTCAACAGCTACCAATCGATGCCAAATGTCCACCCGGTTCCGCATCAGCAAGTCCAAACACTCTTTCGAAGTGCTCTTGCGTTCGTGTTTTTGGTCAGGAGTGAGAATGCGAGGCACCCAGCATCAGGATAAGTTTTTCATATGCAGAATATTACCCAAAATATGGCGTGTGCGCTCAGTACTAATCTTTGTGGTTTCTGCTTGCTCGCGCCCCTTCATTTCCCGGTCAGCTAACACCATTTCATGTATTTTTTTGACAACAACAATCAGCTATCAAAACAAAACTAAAGACAGAATCGCACTGAAATTTGGCATGTCTGCCTAAATATGAACGGACTTCAAGGCACCATAACCTTTTTTGGAGTAGCAGCGCATTCTGGCGGTCAAGGAGGTTACTTTTCACTCCACCTAGTAGTAACTACGACGAATAGTCAAGAAGGAATAAATTACCAAAGATAAACGACGATAGTATGTATAATATGTATTTATTGGAATGGTACCTATCTCTGTTTATTCTTGTATAAATCCAAGTGAATGAGTGTTCGGTCTTGAACCGAGATTTACATTACAATCAGAAAAAGAGAAAAATTGAGAGTAAATGATTAAGTTACGTTATTAATAACGATATGATACATGATTAAAATTGAAATTAGTGTGTTACACATTTGTTTGTTATATACTATATTGTAGCTATCAAGAATCAGAAATGTTATAAGCAATGATAATAAATGGATAGATTCTTAAACAGACATTCTTATCTAGTCCAAATACAGCAATTTGACGAAAATTGGACAATAAAACCCGCTGCGGCTTTTGCCCACGAAAAAAGACCATAAATCAAAAAATTTCTTCACAAAGTTTCATATTCCGTATTTTGACTTGCACCGTTCGTTTAATTGTTATGAATGTGCTAAAAGCACAAAAACAACAAAATGTTGCGTTCTTAAAGCTATGGCTAAGATCAGTTATTGGAGTAATAAGACCGAACTTTTTACCAGAATTATTTTGTTTCATGTACATCTAAACTTTTGAATTTCTTGATATTTAGAAAGCTGTTAGCCATGATTTTAAGTGAATTTGAAAAAGGCGTTTTTTTTTCTTTCTTAGTTTTTACAATTTAATAAAAGTACATAATTACATAAAGAAAATCTTCCTTGTTTTTGTTTGTGTTTGATAATAAAATAAAGTTAAAAAAATAATGGAGTTAAAAAATTCAAATTTGAGACATTGAAAGTTTTCCGAAATTAGTTTGAAGTCACTGGTGTATGTCAGATCACAGGGTGATGTGCATGTCATCAAAAATATATACGACACAGCGAATGGATTTGCTTTTTCACAACTGAGCACAAGTCAAGAAAAACATAACGTATCGAAGCTAAAAGGTATTATAGTCGTGTCATACAAATTTCCTGCATTCGAACAGTTTCGTAAGTGGACATGCAAAACCTTCTTCTATAATGGTTGTCCCTTAAGGCTCAGATCAGCTTCGGACCGTAGTTTCGTAAAAGTAGAATCAAAAACGTGTTGCGCAGGATAAAAACAAATGATTTTTAAAATGTAACATTTTATACACAAGAAAGTCAGGGCTGAATAAAATTTATTTGCTCCGTCTTATGGTGAGTTGGCATGCGTTAGACTTGGTGGGTGCAACGAAAACGAAGAAACTTTTTTAAATTTTACTTATTTCTCAAGGAGTAACTAAGCGAAAATACATTTCCTTTTCACTAGAAGTATAATTATATTTTATGTGAATCTATTTATGCCTGTGATACTAAGGCCGAAGTGCAATTTTTTTTATATGAATATACTTATATCAGAGCACTAGTCTTTGCATCTTTTAAAGGGTTGAATGTGTGTAAGCTTGATTAGCTTTTTTCACCACAAAAGCGACGCATAAGTTATTATTGGAGTGACGGTAAAGTTAGGCCAGTTGATTATTTATGATTGTTGTCCCCATTTCATACTGAAAAAGCTTGAAATATTTTAATCAACTTTTTAATAAATCTGTCTTTAGTTGTTTCTGCTTCTCTTCGGGTGATCCAATATTTGTTATCTGTTTGGATATTGGACATTCAGCCAAGATATGCCAAATGGATAGTATTTCCCTGCAGTTTGTACATTCTTATGGAGGCTCATTGGTAAAATAGTGCCGACTAGTAAATTACCCTGTTCCTTATGTCAAGCATTTTTCAGCTCTTCATTTTCGTTAACTATAAAAATTGTCCAGATGAATGACGGGATATTTGGCAATTCGTTTGTAAGAGGATACCGAACTGCCTCTTTGGCTGCATAATGCATTAATGACTTGGAATCCATGCTAGAGTTATATTGCTATTATTGTACGAAATGCTACGCATATAGTTTAAATTACAGCAATTATTATTTGAGTTTTTGATTTCAGTAAGAACACTTAAGCTGTCAGTGAGAATAAGAGTTTTTACAATTGTGCAATTGCTAATGCTTTAAGTAATGCTGCAATTTCAGACAGTTTCGGACGGTAAATAGACTTCCGTAAGGCCTAACATTGTACTTAGGTAAGATATCGAAATTTTTAATGTTTTGTTTTTTCCTAAATAGACTATCTTGCACAACTGTGTAAAGCAGATGGGAAATGTCAGACAGTGTTTTGCTCATCAAATTACATGCTCTTTTTTCTTCTAGTCTGTAAGCTGGTTTGTACTCGGATTTTACTTTTAAAGCTTCTACAGGTGTTGTTCTCAGTGCACCTATACATGTTCTGTAGCATTAGTTTATGGCTATATCGATACTTTTCAGGTTTTTCTTCGAGGGCCACATAAAGTTTGTAATGCCATGCTGGAGAGCGCCTTCACCTAGTGCTTTTGTTATTTTTAGAGCCGTTTCTAGGTGTGGTTCTTTCCGGCGGGAATATATCATTTTAAGTGCGTTGTTTCGATTCCATTTCAAGTTACCACTTACAGTAAGACCAAGAACCCTAAGTTCCTTTTCAAATGAGATTATTGAATTCCATATTATGAGTTGGGGGGAAGAACATTTCTTTTTCCGACAAAGATGTTGGGTCTCTATTTTGAAAGGAGGAACAATTGCACTAGTTTATTATTATTATTATTATTATTATTATCAAAGAACGATACAAATTAATTTGTAGGGTCCGGGACTTAACGCCGGGTTACTATGCCCATGTGGCTCGTTTTGTCAACAGCACGCGGAGTACTGAGTTCCTATGTGGTCCCCCACCTACGTACTTACCGCGCCCAACACTGCTTGATTTCGGTGATCGAGTGGGAACCGATAATTGCACCAGTTTGTTGGGTCCAATTACAAATTGTAGTGTCCGCAAATTGTAAAGTGTCATTAACCTTTGAAGGATCTCCCGAAGATACGATAAATATATTATCTACATAGACGCCTACGAAATCCAGATTATATTTTGGTTAGTTCCTGGATGAGTGCCATTATCTATTTTCAAATGTTTTGATGAAAAGCCGTTAGCATTCGCACGAAAAATTCTCCCCGATAAAAAGGAATAAATAACCTTCAATATCCGATGAGGAACACCCCATTGGTGAAGTTGTTTTGTAACCGGAAAAGCTGTGACACGATCAAAGGCCTTTTCGAGATCTGCTGACATAATTACGCTATGCTTGCGTGATTACAGATTATCTGATAATTTGTGTTCCATGGACTCCTATATAAGGTCTAAAATCATGTTGTTCGTTGCTTAATCTTTTTACCATAAGCACGCCTAATCTGCGTCTAATAATGGTCGATACCCGTGTATTTCTTGCTTGTTTTGAGACCTTTTAGAAATCGGCTTCAGTATAGATTTCTTCCAATCATGAGGAAAGATACCAATTCGAAGGATGTTATTATAAAGGGAGCAAATCCAATTTTTAAGACTGTCAGCAGCTGCTCTAACCATCTGATACGTAATTTTGTCATCTCCTAGGGTAGTTGCGTTTAACTTTTGTAGAGTAATGTAGAACTCAATTCTTGAGATTTCGTCGCTGAGTTCTTCGCAAGGATTTTGTTGAAGGGGAAGGTCATTTAAATTAAATGTCAAGTTTTTAGATCTGACATTTTCTGGAAAGGTGTTGTTTTCACTGTACTTCCGCTAGATTGTTAATTATTAATTTTATTTTAAATCATGTTTGGGGCCGACCAGAGATGTGTCACTAAAATGTATGGAAAACAGGACGCTGCCGGACAACAAGCTTAAATAGTTTTTACAGAGACCAATTCTTGTCCAAGCTTAGCAGTTAAGGCCTGACGACCTTCGGGTCTTTAAGAGATCTGCAGCCAGATTTACGTATGAATATTGTATTAACGTTCATCCATACTATCAAAACCTAGCGAAATTAAGCTGTATCTAAAGATAAGCCTTTAGGATTTATGATAAATAGAATGTTGATTGTTGGGTGAAGTTCAGCCATAACGGTGAACGCATATATACGATTACATAATCATTCTCGCATATAGTGAATAGAATTGACCCATACAATTATGTTCTTGAATGTTCTCTGGAGAATATAAAGCTTAATATCAATGTTTTACTGTGTGCCAACAATAGTGAATATAATATAACAATAAATACAAAATAATATGTTTAATATGTTAAAACAAAAAACCGTCTAGTAAACATGTATTAACAATCTCTCATACCGGTAGGAGCACAACAGCAAAATTTTCAAAGTCACCATCACCCTTTCGGCGGCCAATGGCAAACCACCGAAAGTCAAATTCTGCCTATGAAAAAGCTCCTCAGGAGAGCCGTTCGGAACCGCCAATAAACAGTAGGCTTTGCTCAGGAGTGTAAAAATTCACAAAGTGAGAAACACAAATGAGTGCGAGAAGCTAGGCCTTGGCTCACACCAGGTTGTAGCGCCATTTATTTATTTATTTTTAATTTAAACATGTCGTATATGTCGAGTAAAATGAATAACAACAACCACATAAGTGATTGGACAACCATACTTACAAATCTCACACAAGGTGCCAGTTATTAAGATAATAAAAAAAAAAAATGACGAAGAGAAATGAATTTTATCATATATCATACGAAATATATAAATTAATAGTAGCAAAAAACTGTTTTTAGTTGGAGACATTTTTAACTCGCGATATTTAAATTGGAACGATACATACAATAACCAACGCCAATGGCATTATATTTTACGATGGGTTCTTTATCAGACCATATCTTCAACTTGACTTAGTCTCATCCTAAAGTTGTTTTTTATCCCAGAACTCTTTCTAAAATTTAGCTCAGTAAACACTATTCGACCAGCAAAGAATTATACGTACAAAACCTTCTCTAGTATGTTGTAAAAGAGCTACATTTTCTGCCTTAAAACCACTGTTAGTTTCCTTATCTTGCTATAAAAATTATAACAGTACAAACTGGGATGTCATGTTTACACAAACCTTTGCAAAAACAATGACACCTAATTTTGATCGAAACTTGACTATTAGGTCTTTCGTGATGGTAATGATTTTCGGTATCCACAGAAATACACAAGTTTTAGGTAATACAATTTCTCACAATTAAAGGAAAAAAAAAATTATTTTAGTACTACATTTCGACTTGCAGGTGACTTTTGACACCATCTGGCCAATCTGGTCTAAGGGATTAATCTTCAAGCTTTTTTACCTCATTTATACGCATTACCAATGGAGTCTTTAATTCCAGAAGGGTACGCTTTTACTGGTTAATATTTAAAGAACTCAAATATGTTACCTACCTTTCGTATCCTGTCATAGCCACATATGTATAACTTATAAGGATGTTTATAATAAAACAAGAACTAAATGAAAACTTGTTTTTGTACAGGTATAAATGAATATTATAATGGGTGACCAGGTAGCAATGATATGCAATCGATAGGCACCGTGGAGGTTTGAGAGTGAGTACTCGTACACCCTTTGTTTATCTTAAGAAACCAACCAGACAGCAATTGGTGCGAAATAAAGAAAATATAGCCGCAGTAGCTGAAAGTATCGAAGAAGGCCCATAAATGTCGATTTTGTGCCGATCAGCTGAATTGAGCATCGCCAGAGAGTCAACCCGGTCTATTTTCCAGTTGGATTTGTGCCTACATCTTGCTGACGCAAGAATTGAAGTCGGACAACCATACACAAGGCCGTGAGTTCGCTAATTTTGGACTGGAAATGTTAAGCGGAGATCCGAATTTTGGCCAAAAATTGTCTCTTCGAACGAGGCTCATTTTTGGCTCACCGGCTATGTCAAAAAGCAAAATTTCCGTTATTGGAGCGAACATAATCCACGAGTATTGGGCAAGCATCAGTGCATTACTGTCAATGGTCTCAGGCATAGTACGATGTTAATGGACTTTTTGTGGAACCATTTAAAGCAGTAGCAATTTACTTTGGACTTAACGTATCGCATTCAAAACCTTCTAGTCCCTGTCAACTTTCTGGTAATATAATGGAGAGAAAGGGCAGCAAACTTGTTGCTGTACTCGTTGGTTGGTTGTTCACCTCTGGAGTGAGTTCTCGATAAAAAATTATTGCGAGTTTCAATCAACAGTTCGGAAAAAAAATCCAAAATCATCTAAAAAAAATTGGAAAAAAAAAACAAAAGTATGTTCAAATAAAACTCCACCATTTTTGTTATAATAGTTATCTCCAGTTTATTCATTATAATTTCAAAGGTCTCACTTACATACTCATAAATACATCCGTTTTAATTAATACAACAGGCCTGTTTGTTCTTACTAATCCCTGTATGTAAGTTTGGCGATTGCTATTTCCCTTTCATCCAAGTTAACAGTTCTTAGATTTCTTAGTCGAATTAAGCCCCCGAGTTGCTAGGATATCACACCAGTCCTTCGTAGCAGATCAAATAAGAAAATTAGTTACAGCCACCTAAATATGTGGTTCGCGATCTAGATTTTAAATTAGCTTATTTCTTAGTTTTGTGGTGAGGGTTAGCCAGTGTGACGAGGTTAGAACGAGGAACGACTATGATTATAAGTCGTTAAGGGTATCTAAAGAAAACTTAATGGAAAACGGATTATTCTTCAAAATTATCTTCCAATAATTTTACAATGTTTTGTTTTGTTTTTGTTTTTTGTTCATCTTGAATTTGAATACCAATCAGAGTGTAGCATGGGAAGAATATTTTAAAATTTATTTAATTGATTGGTTTGATTGGAAAGCTGATTGAATCTTATCTGGATCGCAGATCACAACGAAATCGCAGGAAATAAGATTACCGTCACTCAGTTACAATTACATAATAAGGTTAAAGACCCCTTGTTTGTATAACACATGGGCTGAAAAGTCAGTGCCGTTTTATAGTAAAACCCAAAATTTTTGCAAAATTCAACTTTATTTATCAATATAGTTGCCTTCGAGCGCGATACACTGATTGAAACGATTTTTCAATCTTTCGATACCAGTTTTGTAGTACGATTTCGGTTTAGCCTCAAAATAGGTCTCCGTTTCGGTGATTACTTCTTCATCGGTCTTAAATCTCTTTCCGGCGAGCATTCTTTTGAGGTCTACGAACAGGAAATAATCGCTGGGGGCCAAATCTGGAGAATACGGTGGGTGGGGAAGCAATTCGTAGCCGAATTCATTCAATTTTGCCATCGTTTTCATCAACTTGTGACACGGTGCATTGTCTTGATGAAACAGCACTTTCTTTTTCTTCAAATGCGGCCGTTTTTCTGCGATTTCGTCCTTCAAACGCTTCATCAACGCAATGTTATAGTCGCTGTTGATAGTCTGCCCCTTTTGGAGATAGTCGATGAAAATTATTCCATGTGTATCCCAAAATACGGATGCCATAATCTTGCCAGTCGAGTGTTGAGTTTTTGGTCGTTTTGGACGAGGTTCGTCGCCTGCTCGCCACTCAGCTGACTGCCGACTTGACTCTGGTGTCACTGTCACTGTGACTGGTGTCTATTGCCACATATGCAAAAATTCAGCTTTATTGCGGTTGAGCAGCTTTAAACACTTCTCTGAATTGTTTTTGTTTTTAGTCGACTGTGAGCAAACGCGGCACCCACTTTGAACAGAGCTTTCGCATGTCCAAATATTCGTGATATATCCAACACGCTCTTTTGATATATTCAGAGCCTCAACTATCTCGATCAACTTCACTTTACGGTCATTCGTAGTCATTTTGTGGACTTTTTTGATGTTTTTATCTGAAACAGCCTCTTTTGGACGTCCACTGCGTGCATCATCTTCGGTGCTTGTATGACCACTTTTAAATTTTTCAATCCACTTGCAAATGGTTCTTTCGGCTGGTGCAGAGTCCGGGTAACACTTATCAAGCCATTTCTTTGCATCGGCTGCATTTTTTTCCATCAAATGATAAATCAACACACGAAATTGCTTTGAATCCATTTTTTTCACAATAACAAAAGTTGATTCACTCACAATGCTATATCTCGAGAACTAATCGTCCGACAGCTGTCAAATTTATACACGTATCTTTTGAAGGTTGGTATTAACTGAAAATGGTATGGATTTGGTGTGGTGCACTCTCTTACAAACGGCGACTTTTCAGCCCATGTATTATATTTGTTGCTGGTGTGAAAGAGTGGACTTGGTACTTTGCAATATAACCAAGTAACATCTACGTAACTGTAAGCCATACTCTCAATAGGATATTCATTGATTATGACGACTACTATTGACTTTTAGTGCCATATGCCAACGAAAAAAAGAACGACGCAAATGATAGGCGTGTACCCTTTAAGCCACTTTTTAACAATAAGGAACAAATTTGATTTTGTTTCTGTCGAAACATAGAACTTAGACAAATAATGAGTCCATTGTATTCCTTGGGAGCTCTTTTCAAGGGAATTTTTCAGTCGTTCGAAGATATGGAACTGCTGATATGAAATTCATTCGTCAATGGAAACTTTAATTGAATTTAGCCTTCCGATTGCGTTCTGTGATGTCCTGGATTCTCGAACCAGCTTGTAAGTCGTAAGAGAAATCAGCGCTGAGAGAGAGCGTAGCTTGGCTACTGCTATAGATGCAAATACTTCGCCTCTCCACCGGTTCGTTGCCATCAGGATTGCGTGTATCTCTGCCTGGAGGACAGACGCAAGTTTTTCTAACGAGAGGTGAAATCTAACGTTGTCGTCCTCCAAAAGACATTTGCGCCTCATACTTTGTATATCGGCTTCGGAACCACCCGGAAATACCAGATTACATTCTTTTCCTGACTCAAATGTTGGCCAAAATAAATCTTTGGCACATGGACAGTCGATTTTGTACTTTTTCTGGTCTCATTGCATCAGACGGAATATCCATAAGACACGAGTCCTTATTTTACAAATAAAAGCTAGGAAATCTTCTTAACTTGCATATCCAGCCAGTAGATGCTGTTTAATTTGCCCCGTATTCGAAACTACATATTAAATTAAATCAATTAAGATTACTTCACGACTTTAAAAAGCGATGCATGCATTGAAAAACGAAATAGGTATCCGTTATGGATGATATGTATAGGTATGCTATAATTTCACTTTGCGATTGTAGGGCCAAAACTAAAAAAAAAAACGAAATAATTTTATTTTGCATTACATGACTCCACCGTTTATTCAATAAAACAAATAGTAATTACATATTTGTAATTAACAAAAACAGGAACAAAAAGTAGCATTATTGTTTCATAATTTTTTTTTTTTTTTTTTTTTTTTGTAATTAGTTCCAAGACAATTTGCACGTTTTTCACTCAAATCTCTGAAATGTCGCTTGACAGCTTTATTTACAGAGAATTCAAATAGTAATTGTTAACTTTTTAATTCATCTTTTATTCATCTGCACTAGCTGCTCATATGACTTTCTATTCCATTGGAATTTTACCTATTGTGTTACACTAAAATGATTTCATTTAATCATTAAGAGTACTATTAGTGGAAATTATAATAAATATTCATTTATAGTTATTTATTGTTTTTTATCTTTTGTCGTTGTTCATTAAGGTATAGAAAAGCCATGCCTTGCACTAAATATACAAGAGATGAGAGAACTCATCACCTCATTGGCGACTAACGACAAGACTCGTATAATACATAATTTGCAGAAGAAAACCATTGATACGAGAGAGGAGAATATACAAAATACTCGTAATTTCAATATACGAGTCCGCAAAGTATTGTGAAGCGAAGTTTTCTGATATTTCCAAGTTTCCCTCTGGTAAACGACGTGAAAATGAAAAGGCAAAAGATAGAAAAGAAAATGGAATAAATCTATGATGAGTATGTGACGGTTTATAAAGTATCTGCTTAGGTGATCCTAATAGTAACTAAAATTGGCTTGACCAGTTCGAACCGTGTACTCGGACTTAGTATAAGGTTGTTAGCTCTTAGTTTTTCGATTTTTCGTTTTTTTTTTTTTTTTTTTTTCTGTATAAATCGCGTACGTGGATAATATAGATAACAAAGTGTGTGCATGTATGATACCTAAATATGTTACCCCCTTTAATACGTAAATGATCGTTACAATTGGATTAGGTAGTGAATAATACAATTGGTGGAAGTTCTATCCTAAAATAATTGGAGAGTTTCGTAACAGTAAAAATTCAAAAATATTTCATATTTTAGCAGTGTGCAGAAATCTAAATATACGCATACCTAAAATATGTACGCAAAAAAACATCTTTAAGAATATTGTGTGTGTTGATATAATAAGCTTATGAGCTCTAAAAATAAGTCCAATCAGGACTTGCTCATACTGTTGTGCAAAGAAATTGTTTGTTCTTCTTCCGTCTATTAAAATTTATTACTCATTGTGAAATTGGTGCAATATCAAAGTGAAAATCTCGATGAATAAACGTCCGATTAAAAAAAAAAAAAAAAAAAAAAACAAAAAAACATTAATTTATTTTACAAATTGCACAGGACATTTTTTTTTCTAAATATAATTTTAACATAAATTTGTGACCCCAATTAGTTTAGGTTTAAATAAGAAAGTGTCTTTGCCAAAAATGTTATAAGGAATAAAAATTGCTTGTATCGCGGTAAAAAAGAACGAACATAATATCAGATTGTATTTTATAATTTAATCAACTAATATTAGTAAATTTATGTGGATCCTTATCAAATTAGATTTACGAACTTTTATAAAAAATTAACAAAAACTCTTTTAAATGCTTATAAGCATTTGTTTTTAAAAATGTTTACCAATGTACTAGTAAAATTTAAATGCAAATAAGAAGTCTTAGAAAAATAAATATTTTTATTTAAAACAAAATATTTTAAAATTTGTTTCTACATCCTAAAATTCAACAAGATTTCTTAAAAAAAACAATTTTTATGCGAAATCAACAACTTGGCGTCCCACTTTTTACCTTATTTTAATATTCTCAGTTTCCTTCTCTATTTCTTACTTCTTTTTTCGATTTTATGTTCATAAAATTATCTATGTTAAGATAAAAGTTTAATTTTATTTAGAAAATACATACTTTGAAGAAGCTTCGTACATATCAGACACCCTTAAAATATCCGCCTCTTTGCTTTAAATTAACTTTCTGAAACTCTCATTATTTGAGTATATATTTTTATAAACAAATAACCCATAAGTTACATTTTGTTATAGCTGAAAAACTGCCGTCGCGTCCAAGAATTCCATAAAAGAACAAAATTGCTTGCCTGCGAATAGACATCTTTCTAATAAAATACCTTTCGTCCTCTGCCGGTATCATGGCAATTTCGCAGCTAACTTACGAGTTAATCCAATTAGCAGCAGCAGCGACTGCGTTATCGTCGGATACAGGAAGAAAAAGATACATAAGGTCTTGAGTGATTTAGAGTATTTCCCTTTACTCGAATTCGAACTTATAGCTCCGGCCTTTAAAAATCTTTCGATACCTTATTTTTCTAAGATGACATGCCGATCTTTCCCTACTTTGTAGCGTTCCTTCCTCATTATTCCTAAGTTTTAATTTTCATCGGAAATTGTTGACGAAGGAATTTTACTACGCCTGTCTGAAGTTTAATTTTATTACAATAAGTTGCCGACTGTCGCGAAGTTTTTCGGAAGTTTGTAAGTTTTGTGAATGAGTTACATAGTCGCTATGTATGGATATAAATATGTACATATGTATATTTAAATGGGAAGAAATTTTCCGTTAAATAGGTATCGTATTGAATAGTTATTAATCAGAATGTATTCAGAAAATTAAAAATACAAGTTTATGCATCTAAATTTATATTGTCAAATTTAAAGTAATCCCCATCCTCGAAACATTTTTTATAGTCGGTTTTGGATAGGTCCATACTTTCTCTCGGTTGCTGAAACGCGTTCGTTTAACTCGATTGAACAGAAAGAAGTCACAGGGAGCCAAATCAGGTGAATTCGGTGGCTGTTGGATGGTATTTGTAATCCATGAAAACCGTGAGCATTGCCTTCTTTTTTGACTGAAAACGACGTGTTTTTTTTTGGTCTCGGATCATTTGATGAACGCCATTCACTTGTCTGATGTCTGGATTGCTTATCGTACTCATAAACCCATCCTTTTGATGAATGTGGGATCGGATTCAGCCTCGCAAATCATCTTTTTTGCGACGTCAACACGGACTCTTTTTTTGCATGAAATTGAGGTCTTTTGTCACCAACTCATTAACCAAAATATCTTGGACGGATCCATAGGCAATGTTCAAGTCCTCCGCTATCTCTCTGATGGTTAATTTGCGGTTATTGACCAACATTTCTTTTACTTCATCAATGTTTTCGTCGGTTTTCGATGTCGATGGTCTACCACTGTGTTCATCATCTTCGATTGATTCACGATCACTTTTGAACCGCTCGTATCACTGGTAAATGACCGGTTTCTTTAGAGAATCGTTGCCGAAACACTTTTCCAACATTTCCAATTTTTGCAAATTTAAATCCATTCTAAAATTGTAAAAAATCGCCAACACACACAGATATAGATGTACTCTTGGCTACGTAACTTTTGCAAAAGTCAAGCTATGACGCTAAGATTAAGAGGGAATGTATCAATAGATGTTAAACAGAACTTAAATAGGAACAATGGGGGCGCCACACGGTGGTTATTCCGTTCTTTTTTTGATCAAGGTGGTATATTGTTTTTCGGAATTGCAGTTAAAAGTAAAAGCTTCCATGCTAGTGATTTGTTATTGCACCTCTTCTGAAGATGGTCATCTCCTAGTTGATTACAAGAATAATATCTTCTAAGTCCTTATTTGAAGTTGAATTGTCGGTTATGTTTTTCATGTTAACTTAGGCATTTATAATACCATATACACATGTAACATATGTTAATTTTTATACAATATTTTGTTTTTAATTAGTCATTTTTAACTTTTTTTTATTTTAAGTTAATTTAAACATGCTAACATAATATACTTTACACACGTATGTATTCTAGTTGTGCCTTGTATTTTTTACAAACAGAATCGCGAACATAACTTTAAAACATTTTTTTTGAGCAAAAGAAATTCCTTCATAGCTTGGATACAACAATAACTAAATGAACGCAAAAAATTTAATGTTATTTTATGTATAATTATGTTATTTTGCTATTGGTAAGATTTAATATAAGTAAAATTAGTTAATTAGTATAATTTACTACAATCAGTTTTATTTTAAAAATCTCAATCGCGTTATTCCTTCATAAGACAATAACTTTAAATCAGCCTTTTATTTTATATGCAGCTCCATCTTTATTTACATATAATATAACATATGTACCTTACTTTCATATGATTATTAAACCGGAAATGTGAGCAGAAACTTTCAACCATGGCGTGATATCTGATTAATATATACTAATTTTAGCAAAAACATCACTATTTGTTTTAATTTAAGTCTATGAGTGTACCAACTTCTTGAGAACGTTTTTCTGCTTAATATACAGAAATTTCCAAACGGCATGATAAATTAGGTACAAAGATATATCTTTGATCAGTATTCGAAATATTAATAATATAATTTTAAAACAACTTTTTTTGTTTTAGTATTTAAATAGTCTGGGTACCATAAATATTATGTAATATAATGTAGTAAAACATACGCGTAAATATGTGCTTAAATCAGAGTAGCTATATAGGTACTCTGTACTTAAATATTTTCTTTTTTTATTAATGCTGTGAAAAATAATTACAAATTCAAAACTAAGTTAACAAAACTATTATATGGAACATTTTTTTTTTTAAATAATTCCTTTTTAGGTAATGGTAGACATAAAATTAAAGATAGGGAACACATTTTAAACAAGACTATAGATATGATATTAAAAAAAGTATATATATAATGTATTAAAATAACTAAAAATAAAAACGAAAAAAAAAAAATAAATAATCAAATTGAAAGTAAACGTAAAGTAATCTGAGCAAATATGAGGAACGGACCAAGTCATCCTGTGTACCTAAACGAAGGTTTAGGTCCAAAGAAGACAGCATTCATTATTATCACAGTTGTCGGATGCGTTGCAATTTTATGGCCAAAAGTTTTCCATCCAATGATGTTTGGCAGTACACCTCCGAAAACAACTATAGGAAATAAGGATCATCGACTTCCTGGAGGTAAGTTGGAAAGCATTACTTTTTAAACATATTATACTATATAGTTTACATTGTTTATAACATATCAAAGGTTGTTGTGATGTTGTTCTCGACAGAGAGCAATTTTTGAATGTCACCCCTTTTGAAGTTGGACCACAATTGTATAGAAAGCAATTAAATTTGCTTACCGGTGAACTAAGTAGGTCATATTTTTTAAAGTATTTTTTTTTTTACTTTAGTTGAATAAATAATGTAGTTTAGATTGCGAGTGTGCTCACTTTTCCGTAACACGTTAATAACTACAAGACAGCTGTGTGAAAACTTGCTAACAATTAAGAGAAAAGTGAAACGTTTTATATAAAAGAGAAAGTGAAAACGAGGCTTTTTTTATTTTTTTTATCAATAAGATGTGTATGTTGAAACACAGTGATTGTTTGAAGTTTTTTTTTTTTTTTGTTTTTTTTTTAAATCTAAGATCTTTGTTTGTCCTTTTTACTAACGCTAAAGGAAACAAATCTAACAAAATAAGTAATTATTAATCTATATTTTCATTAGGCATTCGCCAGGAACGGCCATCACATCTACATCCAGAATCAATATATCAATCTATGAAAGAACGAGGTCGAGCTATACCAGCTACGCCTACTGTCCCAATCATCCAAAGGTCAAAATCTGCAAGTAATCCGCCTCCAAGAATTGTTGAAGGAAGAGTAAGTATTTTTATGTACATACGTAGATAAGTATTTATAACAAAACAGTATATGATGGCCTTACAGCAACAGAAGCGTATATTTGTTTATTCTATGGCAGCTGTGTCATATGGTTAAAAATAACTTAATATGTGGCACCAAATATTATTGAACATGTGCCAATTGTTTATTTATTTATTTATTTATTTATTTATTTTTTATTTTTTGTTAATTTGCCCCGAATGTGTTTGAATTTAATATTTTATGAAATGAACATATTATAATTGCAGTAAACAGACATATGCATATATGTACAATGTACATACATACGTGATACTTATTTTTTCATCTACATGACATAATCACATAATCGAAACGGCATAAAATATATTGCTTTGACTAAATGTGGGAAGATTAATACATCAGCTGTTCAGGTTTTAAAATACAATTCTTTTGTACTCACATGCATATGTAGGAATATGTATGGAATGCTTTGGTTATTCTCAAAAAAACTGAATAAGAAAAACATTAATTTACTTTTGTTGAAATAAGAGCAACATTAAACAAAAACAGATTTTCGAAAAAAAAAAAATAACCAAAAAGTTATTTTTAGTAGACCTATACCTCCTACGAGACTTTTCGATATTAGACATCCAAATTCACGGTCAAAATTCTTTTTATTTATATTAACTAGTATAGAGAAAATTGAGATCCCATCAGCTGAGCTAATTATTTTTATTTTGGTTTTTTTTTTTATTTACACAACTTAACGTCATATGATAATTTGGAACTGCAATGCATTTTGAAAATATACAAAAATGCATAAATAAATGTTCAATTGACAATTTAATTTCGTATGATTTTTTTGCTCAAAAAACCGGCTATAGAATAAATATTTTTATTTTTATGCATAAGTAATTCAATTTTATTAATGTAAATTGTAATTGTACGAGATGAGCATTTTATAAAATGCTCGTACATCCACACATGAAGCGACACATTGGTGTATTATTATTTATGTGTGTCTTTATGTACTACGTTTTAGAAAAAAAAATTATGCAATGGATTCAAGTTTTTGTCTGTTAATGGAGTGTCATATTATTATTAAATCCGCCAATCACTTTTTTAGCTACCCAAAAAAACATAAAACAAAAATAAATGTATTTGTTCCAAAAAAAAAACCAATAACACATTTAAAATATTTGAAGTACGGGTCGAGGTCATGTAGTGACATAAGATACATATCAGGAAAATAAAAAACCAATTTAGATCTTAGTTAAAATCCTATTCCAGACAAGTTTTATATTATTTCCAGAAACGCAAGTGCTGTCATATTCGTACATAAATATTTGATTAATTATTAATAATTATTTTGTATTTTTCGGACGAGTTTGTCAAAAATTCGAATGTGTATTACATCAAAAGCTATCAGTGTGCGTTTCACGTCTTCTTATTGGAAATAAAAAGAAATATATTATGAAAAAAATCCCACAGTAAAATATTTTAGTACAATAATATTCTTAAACAGGAAGTTATTGTTAGTTAGGTTCCTGAAGAAATTGTTTTTTTTTTTAGTAACTCTAACGTCAAAAATAACATTTCACAAATAGTGAGTATTTTCTACATCCTAGATTCGTGCCTTTTTAAATAAAAAAAACTTCCAGAATTTTTTGCAAAACTTGAGGTGTAATGGTACAGATTTCAGCATTTGTGTCGCTGAAACCCCACAGCAAGAGCGGAGATCATAACTTCACATATTGCAGATCTTTTACTTTGAAAATTAAAATATAAGTACTCGTATTGGTACATCCATAGTCAAATGGCGTACTGAGGCAATCAGTGCAAAACTGTTTTTGGTGTGAAAAGTTTCAAGGGTAAAACGTGAATAGCGTTTATACTTAGTAATTATCAGAAATAATGGGGGTTAACTTTCCTTCGGCTGGAAGTAACTTTTTAACAGTTTAAATATTGTACATGTCTATAAAAATTCAAGTTAACTTGCTTTTACTTTTTGATAAAATTTGAACAACTTTTGCGGCTCTATTTCATCACTTTCTATTACGGATTATAGCATTGAGTGTCATAAAGTCATGGCAAAAACCTTATCTTTAACATGGTTCCAAAGAAATTAATCTCATTGTGTTAAGTCACATGATCACGACGACCAATCTTGATCATCATTTCGAGAAATGACTCGGCTTTTTTGCAAAAGAGCAATTATATGGCAGAGCTTGAAAGCGCAATTCACTATGAACAGTCGCTTTCTCTAGAGTATGCAAAATCGAATGATGCCACGTAAGTTAAGCATCGTTTTTAATGTCCTTTCCTGAGAATTTTGTAATTTTCTTGTATGACGTAAAGCGCATTTTCCCCATTCTTGACACCTGTAGAGCAGAATGGCCCACAAAACTATTTTATTATTTTTTGAAAGTATTGAATTTCATCAAATTAATGTAGATATGATGTCCCAATGCAATATAATTCTAAACATTTTACGGAAGGCTTCCAAATAATGTGTTTACCATATATCTGCAGCCGTACACTAGGCAGAAAGCAAGATTTTTTTTCCTATGAAAATGATGGCTTGTATTTTTACAGTACTTACATAACTTAATTTTTCATTTGGTATATTATCCTTAAAATGCTGTTGGTGCATTATTTAGATCCCTCTTAATACCAAGAGTGGAGAAATTTCATGGGATAAGAATATCACGATATTGTCAAAAAAATAACTGTCTTAGAGCTTATTATTCTGTAAAGATAATCAGGAAAGTTCAAATCAGTAATTTTAAATATAAATCATTCTAACAAACGATATCAAATGCTTTTGGATACATATTTTCAAATGGTTTCAGATCTGTTAAGACATCCTGTGGAAGGTTCTGGAACCAAATTGCGTCTGGGAGTATTAGTAGTCTGAAATGTGTTCTAATAATTATTTCTTTAAAACGTTTTCATCATTTTTCCAAGGGCTGCGTAGAAAATTAATTTGTTTACAACTCTCAGCCATTACGGGTACAATATACACAAAATATGTATGTCTAATTCCAAATTTGGGTAATATTTTTAGGTTTATGTTTTTTTTATTTAGTCAAGACCTCTAGTTTTCCATATTCTCAGGTCCTTGATTATAAATTCTATAACCTTTTCGGTTCTATAATCGTTTGAGGATATTTGGTGAACATTATTTTGTTATAAATTTTTCACGCGGTTATAAACTTTTAGAGTTCTATGCTTATCCTCAAGTTTGGTGGAAAAAGCATGGTACTTTGCAAAGTTTGTTTACCTAGATCTGTACAAGAATTAGGCATTTCTCAAATAACTCTCTATCTGCAATGTGTTACTAAATGTAGCTGTTTTTAGGGATGAGGCATCCTTGGACATATACCCTGCTCAGGGTATTTCGACAGTTTTAATACTTGATTTAGCCCTATTACAGCGACGAGAGAAAACATACACTTGATACATTTAACTGATGGCTTGGTACCAGAATGTGGTATCTGCCAGCAAAATCTGCTTTTTGATCAGGAATTTTCGCTTCTTGACCAAAACATCTATGAAATTCTTGAACTAGGTCATGCCAACACATTGGAAAGCTTAAAACTATCAGATATTTATTAATGTGATGGCTTAAAAGTTTAACATCTGTTGCTGTAGATACGCAAAATTGAGACTTTTGAAAAATTCTGGGTGGCCGTGGCCCAAAAGGAAGTGTACTGACATCTCAATCAAACGGTTTGGCGTTATATTCCTTAGTCGTTTGGGAATCTAAGATGAGTAGTTGCAAAAAAACGCAACAAGGTAAATTACACAACAATTAAATGTTTGATGCCACCCATGCGGTAAATGACTGCTGATTCCAAGCCCCTTTCTTTTTTTCTTTATTAAATTTTTCAAAAACACTAGCTCAGACATTTAAGAAATCCTTGCTCATATGTTCAGTTTCAGAGAGGGTAATCAATTTAATTTATTAATGATTTATTAAAATCACAATTTGACGACAAGGTGATTTTGCGAAATGGATCAGTCAACTGGCCTCCGGGATCGCTTGACACCTCTAAGTAATGTCTTTTAGGCCACCTGAATGCATTGACTTATTCGGATAAATCAGCTATAATGTGTTCAAACATGAACAAATTTTACTAATATAATAAAATAATAATAAAAACCAGAAGAAAATCTTTATATCTATAACTAATCTATATCTATACTATTGTCATGTTATGTCATGTCATTTTCACAAGGAAAAAAACTTATCTGGGCCATTTCTTCACGATCAACAGACTTAATACCAAATGGTTAACTTTAAACAATTACATTTGTTCAAGACTAGCTCTTCATGACATCACAATTTTCGACATTTACAATAAGGATACTTACATAGAATCTATGTTATCACCAGCGGTGTCCTCTGGACTAAGTAAGACTCACAATAAACTTTGAATTGATAATTTTTTATTTATAAATAAAATTTGTTAAAGGTTCCCCCAAAAGATGAAATTGCCAATTGTAACTTTTGTTGTAACTTAAAATGTATCATATTATACTTTATAGTTTATAGCGATAAACGACAAAAGTATGTACATACATGCATAGGTATCCATGGCAAAGGTATGATCGATAGTCCTATATTAAAAAAAAAAAAAAAAAAAAAAACTCAAATAACAGTCCGATTGAGAATTGGGTAAATTATAAACTGGAATATTTTACCATAAGCAGATTGCAATTTCGTTCATTTGTGGGTTATGCACTTTGAATCGTATGTAATAGTGCTAAGGGGTCTTAATAGCAGCTGATCAAATTTTGGGTGGATAAATGTCTTAGATATTGAGGCTAAATCAGAGGGGTTAAAGTATATCTTGAACCAACCAACCAGTAGTTGCCAGCGTGGAAATTTCCATCTAAACCGGCGGACTTACATTAAAGATTCGATGCACTCAGGTAGAGGTGTAACCACGACACAATCTGAAAGCTTTGAGCTGGTTACAGTGTTATTATAAATGAGTATAATTGTTAGTGTTTTTGACAAACAAACAAGAACGTCTACTTTTTTTGGAACATTGTAGCACTTTTTGTACTGAAATTTAAACGTTTGAGGATGAAATAATAGAACCTATATGCATGATAAGATTCAATTGGTCGGATAGGTCTGGGCGGGATCAACCCATGTTGTACCAAAACAGTTTGCCTATATTTATAGATGTGGGCGTACTCAGAGAAGTGGATATTTCTTAGCCCGCGTATATTTCCTGAATATCCGATCTATGTTTCCCAGTCGTTAAGAATAGCAAAAGTTGAGCCAACGTTGATAAGTGAAAAGTTGAAGTTGTTTTAAGTATTATACCCTTACAACTGCGTGCCAATCAAATTCAGAATCACAACTTGTCATTATATACACATACAATAGTTTTTGCTTTTTTCGCAATAGGACCTAGGGATAGAAGTAGTCGGAAGCCCGACACCTCAATACGGCGAAAAAAATATATTCCATACATAAATATGTACCTAAACACTCATGCAAGCATAGTTATATGCTTATAGATATATGTAAATAAAATATAGGAAAATTTTATTTTTTTTTAGCCTGGACCTATCCCTGGTATGCGCCCACCAATGGGAGCGGGCTCGGTCCACCAAGCTCAACCCAAAGGCAGCAGTATGGGTCTGATAATGCCTTTATACACTATTGGGATAATAGTGTTTTTCGTTTACACTGTTATGAAGGTACAGACAAAATATAATTTAAAAAAAAAAATTATTATTTACAAAATTTTAGATCGTGTTTAAGAAACCTCTTCCAAATGCCCCCTATGGGCCGGCACCAAATGATCCTAACTTCAGGAAAGAAGTATTTGGACATGACAAGAAAATTGATGATTTAAATGGTTCTAAATTAGGTAAGATCAACATCAATCCTTTATATATGTGTTTATGTAGTTGAAAGCCATTGATTGTATTTAAATAATTATTTACATTTTTTGACTGCCTTGAAATCAGGGTGGAGAGAACATCACACAAGTAAGCTCGTTTTGTATATGTAGTAGTTCGATAATTTTTCTTATACGTTATTATTTTCAGTACCTTTTTAGAATAATTTTTAAAATATGTCCTTCTTTTGAATTTCGATTAGAGCAAGTTATGTAATGTATTAAGGCGCTTGTACTCTTATATTAATTTATTTTGAATCCACATGAAAAAAACACTGTTTTTTTTAATTCATTATTATTAATGTACCGATATCAGTGTTAAAATATACATATGTGCATTTAATAACTTTTTTTTTTCAAATCCATTCAAGATGAATTTAATCATTTTTTTTTTATTAATTCTTTGTCGTAAATTTACCTATGTATTTACCATAAGAGTGGAGAAAAATTCGAAAAATATATACTTGTACATGGTGTTAACTTACAAATATTTGTTGTACTTACAAATCAGCTCGTAATTAGTTATGTCAATAAAAGTAAAACATATTATTTTTGTGGCTTGCAGTATCATTGTCTGTCATGCATTAGATTTTTAATCAGTTATTATAATATTTTACGTCATTTTTTGCATAATATTTATTTGTTATAATTCTCAAGTTAAAGTTATATTCGTCTGCTGTTTTAATTTAGAATAAACGCAATTTTGAATTGGTGAATACATTAAATTCGAAATATTAATATTTCTGAATCAACTGCACCGATTGTTTCAATGTGTATATTTTAAATACACATAACTGTTGATTTTTAGTGTAATTTTGTTTTCATGTAAAGTTTAGGCTTTATTGGAATTACTATCATCTACTCCATATACCACATTTGTATTGAAATAAATATAAAACCAAGATTTGGCTTATCTGGTAAACAGATATAGAAAACTAAATATAAACATTTTGCGTTGCAAAATAGAGACCATTTTCGGCTTGAATTAACATTGTCACATAGCTTATAAATACAGTACTTTGAGCATTCTAATTACAAGGTCTGACCATTTTATTCAGTACCAAAGCAAATCCTGAAAAGGTAAGGTTTTGTATCTGACAAAAATTTCAGACAAGAAAACACTACACATGCTTTCAATACTCGTATACGAGTATGGTATATGTAATGTGATCAAAAACAGGGTTTTGGCCCACTAGCTAATCAAATTATTAGTGGTTTTGTTCTTAATTTTTTTTTAAATAATGGTATAAAATAGAAAAAGTTGCTTTGGCTTTTTCTATGACACTCTTGGTATAAAAGTACAAAATAACTATAATTGCTTAAATTCAGTTGAATTTGTACATTTACAAATGCATCGTATATTGTTTCTTCGTTTTTGTCGATTTGATGCAATAAAATACGAGAAATAACTTGAACTAACACACTTTAACATGTTGTACAATAAATAAAAACAAAACGCATAACTTTACACTGAACTAGAATTCGTTTTGTAAGTTATGTAAATACATACGGATACAATGTTTAAAATATATACCTACAATGCTGGAAAAAGTCAATCTATAGCGGTTAGTTTGTAGTGCAAATCTGCTTTTCTGCTAAATAAGATACATATAAAATAAATTTTTAACAGAAAATAATAATTTCATTTGCCTTTCTTATACATATATTAATAATGAAAATAATTGTATGAAGCTGTAAGCTATAAATAGTCAACAAAGAATATTCTGATAAATTTCTAAACTTGAATGATATGGGCTGTGTTTTTGTATTATGATTTTATTTTATTTAATTAAGAGCTAAAAACACTCAACACGTAAATGGTATGAAATATATAAAATAACGGGTGACCAGATAGCAATGATAGTTCTTTCAGTTGTTATGGTTCAGTTATCAAAGTTACCAATGACATCCAGCTGTCAAAATATTTAGTAAGGTTTTCCATTTCATCATGCATCACTTAATGTGTTCCGAATGTGCGGAATTTATTAAAAAATATTATCGAAATTTCGGCTCAGTTGTAAGTACGCAACGTTAATTTTGTCGTGAGGTCGGCTCTCATCGTGGCTTCAGTGCGCAGGCAATTCGTCGCGGAAAAGTTTGAGCGTGAGTACATTCTTTTGTATCTTAAGCTACCAACCAGACAAAGATTGGTGTAAAATGAAGAAAACATAGCCGCCGTAGCGGCCAGTATCGAAGACCCAGACTCGCCAGAGAGTCAAACCGGATCACCATAGATAATGACGTGAGTTGACTAATTTGGCGCTGGAAATGTTGGCCAGGGATCCGGATTATAGCCAAAAAATCATCTTCTCGGACGAGACACATTTTTGGCTCAGCGACTATGTCAACAAGACAAATTTCCATTATTGGAGCGAACACAATCCACAAATGTTCAGCCAAGCATCAATATATCCATCGGCGGAATCATCGGACCTTATTTCTTTTGAAATGAGGAAGGAGATAGCGTTACCGTCAATGGTCTCAGTTATAAGTCGATGTTAACTGACCTTCTGTCAGAGCTCGACAACATCGATATATTCGAGCTATGGTTCCAACGAGACGGCGCTACATGCCATACAAGTGACGTAATGCTCAAAGTTGTAAAGGGTTGCCGTGGCTCAAGTGGTAGTGTATTGACTTCGCAATCGGATGGTTCGGGCAACTAAAATCTCGTGAGATCATCTCAAGGCGAGCGTTCGTTAATTGGCCACCGCAATCGTGTGATTTGACACCACTCGTTTATTTTTCTTGCGTCAAGTCCTCAGTCTACGTCACAAGCCAAGTTCGAATCGCAACCTCGCCCGAAAGACATTTATTTGTTCAGTTAACGAAAATCAAGTAAGATGAGAAGTAGTTGACTAGAAATCAACAGGTCAACTTCCGCTTGGAATTTAGTCTTCCATGGAGCGAAACAGCCACTGAGCCCAAACAACTTTCTTTCTCTCTCTATCACATTTTCCAAAAAACTTAACACATGCTGGGGCATTATAAGTGTATTCATATTCACTTGAGTGTGAAGTTCTTAAAAAAAAAAAATAAAAAAAAAAAACAGATTCAATTTTATATTTCACACCATTGTTGTTAACGATTAATCTTCGTAATAGCCACACAAAAAGAGCTCGGTAGGTTATTACATAGGCAAATTATTGTACGGCTGAAAATGCTACTGGCAATTTCAACAAAGCATTGGTGGTGAGAATAGCTATAGTGCAAGGTGAGAAATGAGATATTTCGTCGGTATTCGAGGTTGTCAATTGATTAGGAGATAATAGGATCATCTATGAGTCTTATCACACGGTTTTGAATCCTATTTAGCATGTGCAGAGGAATCCTAAGAGCACCTGACCAGATGTGCGCAATGTACTCCAATTTTGGGCGGATGAATGCCTTATATATTGAGGGCAGATGATAGGGCGAAAGGTATTTCTTACATATTTTGAAGAAACCTAAACATTTTACAGTATTTTTGTGCGGCATCAAATATGTGGTCATTCCAACGTTGGTTTTCATTGACATACATACCAAGAATGGAAAGTTTTTTTTGTTTTAACGGTGCAAGTGCTATTCATGGATAATAGCTGGGTGTTTGAATTTCGCGTTAACGACAGCAGAAAGCATTATGTTTTGCAAGTATTAAATTCCACTCTGTTGGAGATTCCATATTTATTGAAGCTGTCTATATCAGAATTTAATGTTATTTAATTTCACGACAGTGCTACTTAATCACAAATACTTCAAACAATTTTACAAAAAATTAAGTTGAACTACAAGTTTTATTGACTGAAACCCAACAAATACGAAAATATATTGTATGGTATATCCATTTTTGTCGGGTACGATGTTGAGCGATATTCACATTGGTAATAACATTATTTTTAGCAGTTTCTACGTATACGATACAATAGAATTGAGACGATAAAGGACAATGCTTTCTTCGTTGCTTGTAAGATGAACTTATTTAACAGTTACCTTCTTATTCCAAATATTGACAAGAGTGATTCCCCGAATGATTTGTATGGTAGTATGTATCGCTATTCACGCTATTCACTGCGTACTCCAGGTACACAAATAATTTTACAAGGCTATAAGTGACAATGGACGCATTATTGAAATCCTGTTTTATCGTTTCGGTGGTGTCATTGCTGACTTTAATAATATAAATCTTGTTATATTTCACCCTAAAATCAATAAACATGTGGTGGGTATTAATTTTTCCTGGAGTTTTTCCAAAATTTGTCGTCAGAATAATATCTGACCGATGGTGGACTTACATAAAACCAAACTGTTAAGGATTTATCATAGAGATGATATTAAATAAACTGATGCCTCTATGATTTAGAGGCATTCTTTAGAATCGGTTAAACGATGCTGAGATTCCATAAACAAACTGTATTTTCATGTATTTTCAACCTCTACCTATCTGATCAAAAACAGGCTTTTTGGTCTTTGTTCAGTTCTAGCTGTAAGGACTTGTTATTAATAAGGTAGACGAAATCATTATCATCGTTTATGTGTTTAAAACTTCCTTACACAGCAATGTTTGTCGACTTCGTCATTGAACAGCCCAAAGAAATATTTCATTCAGAATTTCAACACTGACTGTGATTCTACTACTTTCTCTACGTTCTCAACCTTATCCCTGTATGGCTCTGTTCATAATTTTGTTCCTAATATGTTCAATTTATTTCATTTCTTCAATAGAACTTCTCCATTGCCTGAGTCTAGCTCTTCTCTACCTTTTCTTTATTAGAATCCGATGATACAGTTTGTGAGCAACTCTTATCCTTATCTCGCTACATGCGGGATTCTTATCAGATTTTACAGTGCAGCCGTCGGAAGGAAACAAATGATAACTTCGTCGCCTCTAGTTTGTTGTGCTTTATTTTGGCAACATAAGTGAAATTTTTTGATTGAAGTAGACCCTAACGATTAAAGCCGTTAAACGTCAAATTCTCGTGCAATACTCGTGCTTCTTCGGTGCTTGGCGTCTAGAATATCACCATTCTGGCCTACCTATACCCTAGTCCTAATCCTAATCATAGAACGATTTTAACGTTGTGCCTGTAGAAGCCATCTTAAGAAAAGGCATCTCTTCGCATGTATGAAGGCGTATCATGATTGCTATAATTGCTCTCTGTGTATTCAAAAGAGGTCATAGTTTTCAATCTTCCGTCCTCTTCAAAAGCCATCCTGCCATAATTTTTATTGACAAAACAAAGTTTAAGAGCCCCGTTTAGTGACTACAAGTAGGCATACAAAGTTTGCGTGTACATTTTTTTTTAACGACAATAGCACCACCGAGTCTCCGTTATGGCGTTAAAGTGTGAGCATGTGTAAGTAACGGTCGTCGGGTTATATTTTGGAACATAATGGCAGAAAAAGTTGTATCTGTATCAAATTTTGTAGCTTACAAAATTTAAAAAAAAAAATGTTTAGAGATGAAGCAATGGCCACCACATAGATAAAGAAGTCGTAAAACCGGCTCAAAAATGACTGCTTATCAATGAAGAATTAAGATTGTTCTGGTAGGCCCTCAATATGTATTCTAAAATAATGTTGTCATTAATTAAGTTAGGGAACGGTCAGAGAATTTTCTTACGAGGTGAGCATTAATTTTGTCCGTCCATTTGTTCCATTTTAACAGAAAATTTGGCTCTCAGAGGGTCTCAGCAATATTTTTATCTCTCATCGATCATTAATACATCGACTTTTGACACCATTTGCATTTTTCGTTTTAATTTCTGCTTCTTTATCAAAATCAGAATTCGATTCCAACACCTTTCATTGTTTGTAATACTTTTTTAAATACATTTTATATTTGGAATTGAAAATTAAAACGTAATGGACGAAGCAATGAATATTAGTGAACGTCATTTACATCTGAACATATATATGTTAAAATATGTGTATTTGGTTAAAATTAGCACATTTAAACTTGCGCTCGCTCAGTATATAGGTATATAGGATGATAAAATAATGTTATTTTTGAAATTTCCCGTGAAATCTGAACATGATTCTTTCGATTCCATGCTTCATTTAAGAAAAAATTGATTACGTTGTTTCGATAACGGATCATTTACTTTAAAAGATGATTAACTTATTTCCAGAGCATTAGATTTAGTATTTTTTTCATGAATTCCGTTATACATATAATTTGACTTAAATTACTTAACTGAAATTTCTATTGCAAACCAATTCAAGGTTAATCACCTTTGTCCATTATAATTCTTATAGATATAGCGCATTACAAAGCTATACCTGCACCTGGAAATTCTTCAGTTTCAAGATACATGCGAAATAAGTAAATCCAATGGCACTGTCAGATATGTTGTATATACTAATCAGATTTCTTAATGTTTCTATTTACTATATTTTATTGAACCACCATTGCTCGGAATTGATGTAATATACCTACTATAGTCCAAATTAAGTCAAAATCAACTCAAATTAATATATGGCATGTATACATATAATGCTTTTAAACCATCCTCACATCAAATTTAAGTTCTTCGACCGCATGGAACTGCCAATTTTCAATATAATCCTTTCTCGGACGAGCTAACTCTAAAAGTTCTTAACTAGATTAGCATACGGAGTGGAAGCTGGAGAATTGGGTAGGTTTACGTTTAGTCTTCTCAAACATGCTTTTGTTAATTGGCCTTTATACACGTTATTTGTTACCAAAAACATCAGATATTTCACAGGCACTCAATTAGATGCATATAAATGATAGAGTTTTACTCTGCTCTGCAAATCATCTCCGTACCTATCTTGCGCATATAGTATTTTTTGTACTGGGATAAGCTTTGCATCTGTAATTTTTTATATCGCTTATTTAATTCCATATGATGCGATCTTATCTACAAATTTTCTGCAAGATCTCTCTTTTGACTAGTTCTCTATCCAAAAATGTGCCAAGGGGCCTTTTCCCCTTACTAGTATGCAAACAACATCGCTGAATTACCTGTAATTTTACAAACACGAAAAGTAATCGTTATGTACCGTTATAAATGAATAGAAATATAGAGAAATTTGACAAGTACATAACATCTTACTTGACGGTATCATTCGGTTTGCTTATTTCGCTCTCTTTATACTTAATCAGAACAATATCAAGGTGCGATTATAATTGAGTGCTTCAGAAATAAAATGAACCAAGTCCATAATTTTTTTCTTTACGTTAGTTACGTTGATTTAGTTAACCAATTAATCAAATTTACTGTTGGGATCGTAACTAAGATATTGGTTAACTAAATTTAAAATAAACTTCAATTCTGGAAGTAAATTGTATTTTCTGCAAAAACAAAACTTTAGGGTCATATTTTCTAAAAATCAATTCAACAAGATTTGTTTCACTCTGAACCATTTCTGAACCATTCAATTTGAAATGTACGAGATACGTGAATGCTATGTATGTATATATGTATATGTTACTATATATAGGGTTTTCTAATAACGACTTGACAACTTTTTTTTTAAATAAAAGGCAAACCATTTGAGATATTTCAAAAACTTTATTATTGGCTTGAAGTACAATCAAAACATTTATGAATGGAACTCGATTTCGTTAATATGGCCACCGTGGCACGTTTGCAGCGGTCGATTCGTTGGACCCAATTTTCAACCACTTCGCCACACATTTCGGCCCAAACGGCCGCTATTTCGCGTTTAATGTTGGATCTGAGCTCTTCCAACGTCGTCGGCGTGTTGGCATAAACCAATGACAAATACAAATACAAATAGTCAAGCGGCGTTAAATCGCACGAACGAGGCGGCCAATCGATAGGCCCATGTCTTGAGATAACACGCTCACCATACTTACTCTTCAATAAATCAATTGTAGCGTGTGCTGTGTGGCTTGTGGCACGATCCTGTTGAAACCACATGCTACCAAGTCCATATCTTCCAATTCGGGCCAAAAATAATCAGTAATCATGGCGCGATAACGCTGACCATTCACAGTAACGTGACGATCGTTATCGTCGACGGAAAAATATGACCCAATAACGCCGCCGGCATACAAACCGCACCAAACAGTTATTTTTTGTGGATGAAGTGGTGATTCATGAAGCACATGTGGGTTTTTACCCGACCAATAACTCATATTTTGCTTATTGACGAACCCATTGAGCTAAAAATGAGCTTCGTCACTGAAGATGATTTTGCGACTCCGAATATCTGTAAAAAAATTTTATAATTTGCAGACGTTGCTCGTTAGTGTACTTTACCACGTTGAAAATGTTGAGTTTACTGAATAAATTGACAGTGACAGTTTGATGATTAGTGAGAGAGTGCATTCACAAATTAAGTTCAAAGTTGTCAAGTCCCTATTGGAAAACTCAAATGTATTACGTCCTGTTAAAATTTCTTATCTACATATGTTACATAGACCTAAACTAACATACACAATTGGTTTGACGAAAGCATTTATTTTTGTTCAGTGTATGCTATACCAGTTTGAATATGAAGTTTCGTAAACAATTTTTAGGATCTAACCAGCAACAAGAGCACTGTAGTCGGATTCATTGCCAAGACCAAAGGTTTCGAGATGCGCCATCATCTAACTTAATAGTTGCTACTAACGGCTCACAGGGCATTGGTCAATCAACAAGCTATGAACTTCACAAATCAAACCATCAAATAAATAAGGAATCTGAACAGTTAATGGAAATTGAGAAATTAAGAAAAAAACTTGAAGAAACTGAGAAAGCTATGGCTAAATTAATAGCTGAAATGAATTCAGACCAATTCCAAACTAAGGTTAGAAAACTGTTTATAAACTACCGCATTGGTTTTTTTTTTTGTTTTTATTTGAGATTATTATTAAATTTTTATTACAATAATTTTTTTTTTGTTTAAGTAAGCATTACATACTCGTATATCAACCTTAATCATATCATATTACAATAAATCTCAAAAAAAAAAAATCGAACAAAAACATTAACATTGGTTAAATAAAAACAATAACATATAAAATTATACACATAATATACCCTTACGTTACAACATTAAACATCAAACAGTTTATCTTTTTTTTTAGCAAAAGTACATTTTGTCATCAATATTTCAAATACATATGTTATTAAGAAAATAATAATTCTTGATTTTCTCATTTTTCATTTCCATATATAAAGATGCTCGCCATGAATTTTATAAAGCGGCAAACTCTTGGCATCCCTTTTCATAAATGAGTAAATAAATTATATTTTTCAATTGGATTTCTTCACATTCCTCATTTATTCGGCATGGAAATATCCTTCTTTTATTTTTATTTTTTCACGACCGCAAGTCTCGAGTGATTGTTGCCACATATCTGTACCATTTATGAACGCTGTCATTAAGGCACTGAAAGTATTGCACTTCAATTTTCTTAGCATGTTTACTAACTGACTAACACAAAATGTGCTATAAAAAGGGGACATATTTTAAAAAAAATAATAAATTATATTTGGGCAATCAAATAAAATTGCTCAAAATTACTTAGTTAAATTTTTACAATATTGCTAAGTTTGTCTTACTATTTTGCTCTCTGCAATAATAAGTTTGGTTTACCGCTATATTTCAATGCATACATTTTATTCTTGTTATATCTATAGTATATTGATATCTTTTTTGAAATTATTGTTAATAATATGTATACACGGATATAGTTGTAACAGCTATTCAAGGTTTAATTGATGCTGCTGATGAGCAATTAAAAGTACGAGAAAAAAAACCGACTTCAGATTCAAATAAGGTTAGCAAAAATAAAAACAATAACTTTTGCTTCTATGAATCCTGTCTTCATATTCTGTGTGTAATAAATTGTGTGCGGATATGTTCGTGCATTTGTGATCCTTGACTAATTAAAACATTAATTACAAAGTAATACATAATAATAATATACTCTTACACATATTAACAAAGACACTTAATACACAAAGAAGAAATCACCAACTAACAAACCCGTTTTAAATAATTTTTGAATTTGTAAAATTTCATTTATCGTTAAGTGCAGAAGTGCATGCTGATTATTTTAGTAACATCATGTTTTCTTTGTTTTGATAAATATCATAACATTTAGGATGTTATTTTGTTTTGTTTGACGTAAAATTACATCATATTTTTATGTTACATTCAAGAAATCATTAATAAAAATATTAAAACACATGACAGGAAACAAACGACACAACGATTATATCGAATAATGGAAATATTGCAAATGGGCGTACCAACATTACCGAGAGTGAAGATCCTAAATCTGTAGAAGAATCAGTAGATGAAACCCCGGAAGCCATAGAAATAAGTACTTCAAAGAAAGATGAACCTAACAGTGAATTACTCATATCCAAATTGGATAGTCTCGATCGTAAAAAAAAGGATGGAAGCGTTGAAAGATCGGTGGCGGTAAGTTTGTGTTAATTGAAAATATTTTTAAATGTGCAAATACGTCAAATAGATACATATGTACAATACAAATATTTTTATTTTTATTTACTAAACCTGACTGTGAAGGTGCTTGGTTTGGAAGTAACAGCAAGTTGCGAAGGTGGTCAAAAATGGAGCGGTCGCCCTCCAACGCCTGTTTTTCTCTCACATCCCGAACATGTAAGTTGCCATAGTGCCTCACAAACATTCCTTATTCGTGATAAGATAAAAGTCAAGCAAGAAAATAAACAACGGGGATATACCCTTAACTATTTTACCGTCCTTTACGCATACATGTAAACGAAAAAATAAAAATTATCTATGATATCTATGGAAACTACTCGCAATTGTTTAAAAAATGGCCAATGTTTTTATTAGGATGTGGACATAATAAATACAAAACGTAATATTCATTTCCTAAATAAAAAAAAACTTTATAATAGGCGTAGGTTAAAAAGTGTCCTAAACAATAATGCGAGTTTATTACTGCAATTGAATTAGAGTACATATAGAAATTTAACGACTATTATTAACTTGTCTCAAAGAGTCCATCATTCCGTTATGTAAAAAACATAGCAATTAAGAAATCAACATCTTGATTGTTTCAAATGACTTGTAATTATTGTAATGGAATTTTTCATTCAGCAACAAGTTTTCGGTAGTTAACAACCTCTATTGATCCCTTTTGTGCATTTTCAGTAGCATTTTTAGAATTTTAATTCGTCATGTACAGTAAAAACGTAAAATAATATTGTGTACCCTATGAAAAAGTTGATGAATGCAAATATATCTGGACTCAATCAATCGTGTTTTTGTTTTTGTTTTCATTTTTACAATCTCAAAATTAACTTAACCATAAATTGTGTTTTACTCGTAAAATCTTTTGTTTATAAGTAAAAATGTTAATATTTTAACAACGCATATACATCCAAGCATACAATATTTTAAGCAATCCAAGGCGGCATACCTCCGAAACACTTCCAATTTAAAGCTTCTCCTTCGATCGGAATGTAACTCAATTTGAACCTGAAATCCATTTAAACAGTTTTTCACAATTTTTGTCTGCTACATCTTCTTGATATATGTCACATAGTAAGAATTGGAAACACTCCTGGTTAACTTTTGAAGAAAACCTTGACAACGAGGTTGTAGCTCCTTTTAGAAATTGACCAAACATGGGATGAATTATTCAAATGGTACTTTATGTTACACTGTAATCTGTAATACCAGCGAAGATTTAGTTCGCGGCGAGTCACACGATGCCCCTCACTAGATGATTATCTTTAGATAGTTCTCCAAATTAAAAATCAAATAAGCATTCTGAAGTCAAACATTAATTATGTGCAATTTCTTGGTCTTGCGTTTTAATATAACCGTTACATCGTTAAGATATACCAGTTCAATTTTGTGTATGTGCCATTTATCAATCAAAAGTTACTGCAGTGTTGCACTCTAAGAGGAGTAATCGTAAACTATAAAATTCTGATTCCCGTATTTTATTCAGATCTTTTCTTGCCAATATCTACTCTTTATGTCAAGTGTTGAAAATCCAAAAAAGGTATCAAATGTGTCAACGGTTTTTAGTAAATACCACCTTGATCAAAAAAAAGTTGGTGCCAAAAGACCTCAATTTCATGCAAAAAATAGACCGTATTGACGTCGCAAAAGAGATGATTTGCGAGGCTGAATCCGATCCCACATTCATCAAAAGGATCATTACTGGAGACAAGACGTGGGTTTATGAGTACGACACGCAATCTTGACATCAGGCAAGTGAATGGCGTTCACCAAATGAGCCGTTTTCAGTCAAAAAAGAAGGCAATGCTCACGGTTTTCATGGATTACAATTGTGTAGTGCATCATGAATTTTTGCCAGAAGGCCAGACAGTAAACAAAGATTATTATTTGGGCGTTATGAGACGTTTGCGTGAAGCAATTCGCCGAAAGAGACCAGAATTGTGGGCCGAAAACACGTGGATTTTGCACCATGATAACGCACCGTCGCACAGTGCCATCATTATTCGTAATCATTTGACGAAAAATGTAACAAATACCATCCAACAGCCACCGAATTAACCTGATTTGGCTCCCTGTTCAGTTGAGTTAAAAAATCACTACGGGGAACGCGTTTCAGCAGCCGAGAGAAAGTAATGAAAATCCGTCCAAAATTGAAGTACAATACAATGCCCCCATCTGGTTAGGTGCTCTTAAAACATCTCTGTGCCTACTAGATAGGATTCAACACCGTTCAATACAACAGACATCCTAGAACACCGACGTAATGTCTCCTGCTGTTGTATCGCTATTTCCACCACCAGTGCTCCATTGAAATCGCCCGTAGCATTCAACCGTAACACTCTTTTGGCTATGAATACTCATCAGTATACACTCAAGATTATTTTCAGACGTACTCTAAAATATCATGATTCGTAAAAAACTCGCTTATAGAATTCCCTACCGAAAAAAAAAACAGCTTTTGAAAATTAATGTTCTGCTTCATCTATCCTAGAGAGTAGATAACGACGTTATCTTTACCGGGTATGCAGAGTATATACTATATGTTGACAACTGGCTTATGCATGTTGGTGCAGTTGTCGTGTTTGGGCCGGTAATGTCAGTCTTCCTTTAACCCTTGATAATTTCCTCGAAAAAATGCAAATAGTTTTATGTGTTCTGACACGGTTTGATGATGATAAAAACCCACTTGAAAAAATTAAGTATTCGATTATACTATATTCCTTAAGTTTGGTTATGCCAACATGTCATCCATATACCCATGTAACATATAAAATAGCGAAATCTTAAGGAACTTCATCAATTCAAATCCATGAAAACGAGATAGTCCTATTGGCGCCATGATAAGACTTTTTAGTATTTTTTTTTAATCCAATTGTATAATTTCATTTCCCACCGCGGATGATGAATGTACTCGTATTTGTATGGCATCATATCATAAGGAATTGCCAATTATATTATCGAACTCCCGATAAACCATTTTTGCCGGATTGCGACAGGTTGCATTGTTGTCCATTTTCCGGTTACGCAAATGAATTAGAAAGTTCAAAAATTATGGAATACGTCTCCAAAATTAGAACCTGGGCATATGCTAACTGGAATGCCATGAGAAACTTAATCATAGCCCGGGAAAAAACATCAATTTCTGCTAACCAAATATTTTAGTTATGGATAATTTGCTAGTTAGATTTTGATGCCACTTAATAATTGGAAGATATATGGGAGATATCGGCAACTTTTCGATGAGAATATGAAATCACAACAAAATCTATTTTCCATTTATTTGCACAACTCATTCATCTTTTCCGCTCCTTTCTCGAACCATGGTTCGATTAGTGTAGTTGGGGACTGAGTGGAAATGGAAGCAATTTTTGGTACTAGATTGTTTAACTCGTTCTTCGATGACAGCTGCCAACAAATATCCTACTACTCGTAACATTTAGTCTCTTCTGCTTCTTTTCCTACGCTGGGTTAGTGTTGCGCCAGTGTGATCATGTGCAAAACCTAAAACTTTCAGAAAATGATAATGATTTTTAATGCAAATATAATAGTATTTTTACTTAGGCTTTATCTTATATGTTTTGTATCTAAAATTAAAAATTTCATCGTCACATATTATTTTTTTTATATATTGATTTACCATATGTATAAGTATTATGTTTGCAATTCTCAAAGTGAATATACGATACGATACGATATGATACGAATAAAGTAATAAATATATTTTCAGTCCAACGAAAAATTTGAGGATCCCTCAGAGCCCCAATCAATATACTTAGAAGGATCACTGGGTCATGACTCCCAAATTTTAGTTGCGGATTCAGAAACCCGTACTGAAGAAGTATTTGATAAGGAGTTAAATGGATCTCCAGAGGAACCAGCTGTAATTTATAAATATATGCATATATGAATATAAATATACATAAATATATTTCCTCGTGTCTTCTATAGGTCGTTCTTAGCAGTAAAATGACGTTATCCCTTATTAACTTAGATGCGATCGAAGGAGGTCATCAGGACAATGAGAAAACTCCACCAAGTGATTTAGAGAGCCCTCTGGCTGATGACATTGAAATCATTGGCCATGATGAAAAGTAACGTCTTTTCTTTTTGAAGTCAAACTGTTCCAACTCATTGCGTCATTAGTCTTTTGTATTTAAACAAAATAATTAAGAGCTTTTTCCATTAAAGTTATAGACTACTCCTACATACATATGATATGTGGTCATGCACTTTGCGAAATTATTACGGAAAAAGAAAACACGTGTTAAACTGTATAATTTTTTCTTTTTTTAAGATAATGACTGATATATAAATATAATTTTTAATTATGTATTTATTCAAATATTCTTTAATTGTTGTTATTTAACAGTATGCCAAAGCCTGAATTTTCTTTAACATAAAAATTAAAAAAAAAATCATCTCTCATCGCTTTTAAACTTGCTAAAATTTTTTTATTGTTAAAAAGTTAAAACAATATAAATATATTCAAGTAGTCAGTTTACAGATTTTGAATACGATAAAAATTATAATAATATTAATTTAAAATATTTTTCACTATATGATGTAAAGTCAGGACGCCATTATGGGATTTTTCATTATGCGAATAAAATATAAACAAGAAAGTATAAAATGGAACAATTTTGATTTTCGATTTTCTGTGTATTTAATAGTACTTAAATATTAAGTATGCTCTTGAATTTTACTTATGGCATACGCTGTACCCTTAAATATACGTATATAAGGGGTGATTCATCGTGAGCTTTGTATTTCAATTGGCTTTTTCGACAGATTACGCTTTTTCATTTTAGTTCAGTATCGTTTTGCAAATTATCATGGAAAGACTCACACCACCACAGTGTCTTCAAATTGTTCAGCTGTACTACGAAAATTAGCGTTCTGTGAGAAATATTTGTGTGATTCGAGGAACTTACGGTACGCATAATCGATCTACTGAAACCACTATTACCAATACCATTCACAAATTTGAGTCCCTGTATAGATTAGATGATACTCGACCGGTAAGACCACATCCAGCACGTAGTGAAGAGGCTATAGCAGCTGTAGCTAAGAGTGTATGTGAAGACCGTGACGAATCGATTCGTCGTCGTTCTCAACAGCTTGTCTTGGTGTATTCGAAAAACTTGACGTATTTTACGTGAGGGACTCGGCCTAAAAGCGTACAAAATTCAACTTGTGCAGGATTTGAAGCTAGGCGTCTTGAAAACTTTTAACGGTTACACCCGTCTCGCTATGAATTTTAATCAGTATACCCTCAAGCCCATTTTTGGACGTATTCGAATATATAGTGATACGTTCCTAAGCCGTACAACTTGGTTATGGAATACCCTGCCGAGGTCTCTATTTCCTAATCGTTATAGCTTGAAAATACTTAAAGACAATGAACATCAGTACCTCTCTTTTCTTCCTCTCTACATATCCGTCGCCCGCGCTGTATACAAATATAATGAGTGCGCGCTCATAAAAAAAACACTGTTCAAGCGAGATGAAAACAGTTTCTTGCTTCGATATGTGAAACATGGATCCACTACACCACACATGAATCAAAATGATCGTCAGCGATCCAAAGCGACGAAAAACGCAAAAGTCATCTGGCAAAGTTTTAAACTCGAATTTTCAGACGCGCATGATATATTGTCCTTCGATAATCTTGAAAAGGTAAAACTATCAATAGCGAATACTACATGGCATTATTGGATCGACCTAACATGCAAAAGAAACAAGTGTTGTTTCACCAAGACAATGCACAATGTCACAAGTCGATGAAAACGATGGTTAAATTGAATGAATTACGCTTGAAATTGCTTCCCCACCCACCGTACAATCTGGCCACCAGCGATTACTGGCTTTTTACAGACCTCAAAAACATGTTTCAGCGAAAGAAAGTTTGCTCATAGAATGAAGCAAAGACAAATCGTTTTACAAAAAAGGCATCAAAAATTTAGAGAAGCGTTGGAATGACTATATCACTCTTGAAGGAGAGTAAATGTTAATGATGAATAATGTCGAATTTCTAAGAAAAAAAAAACTGTTTTCATAGTTTGACCGGAGACTTATTGAGTGATGTGTTAGAAACCCAAAAAACATAGAAGAAGCAATTCAAATCTTTTTATGCACATCAAATTTTTTCTCAAAATGAAGAGCAAAGAACCAACAAACTTTTTATTAAGGATAGTGACTAGATTTTTAAAAAAATCACAGGACATCAGAGAAACATAGTGGATATTGGTCGATTAATACAGAACCTAGAAATCACAATAGTGTGAGAAATTCAGTACTCGAAATTATTTTTCAATTCAAGAAGAATATACATAAGACCTATTTAGATGGTGACTATCGACTACGTAGTGGGTAATCATGTCATAATTATACACTGTAGTCCTCTCAAAACAAGGTTTAAGGTGGATAATAATGACTTTTTAGATGAGGGATGGGGTGTTCGATACAAAAGTGTTTCAATTCACTTGTCCTTACTTTTTTTCTTTGGTAACTAAAATATTTGTATCCGTGTGAACATGTTTTCTCTCCAATGAAGCGTTTTTTCTTTTGTGTGTAGCCATTGTGCTTATGCGAACGACGTTCATCAGTAGGCAAGTATAAATAGGCAATAATATAAAATTTTTGTGTGGGTACAAAGGACAAAACTTATTCCTTTCCAATACAATAGCTTTATTCAATACAATTACAATTTACAATATAATCGCTTATCTCAACCATTTTTTTTATATTTTTTTTATTTATTTATTTATTTTATTTTTTTTTTGTCTCTTACAACTTCTTAATTACTGTCTTAATTCACACTTCCAATTCAACTGATGAACTAACTGCATACCTTGGGGATGTTGATATTTAAACTCCATCTTTCCATAAAATTTTCAATTTTGCTAGAAAATTCGATTCTACTCTCTACTCACCATAAAACTTTTCGTCTTGATCAATTTCGTCATTCATCGTTCCGTTGAAAAAACACATTCTATCCAAATTGATCGCCTTCAATTTTCTTCGATCCCCACACTGGATACGGTAGACAACGTCAATAATGTGGGTTATCACCTTGTATAGACCTTCCCAATCTCGTTGCAATTTTAATATTTTCCTTTCCTACACAGAGGATTATACAGCCACACTAAATCTCTTTCGTTGTAGCCGGAAGATTTCGTTCTGATGTTGTACCTAGTAATCATGCGGTTTCTCGATAGCTTCATCTTTGCGAATCCTACTGCGTAAATCATCCACGTAGTCGTTCGCCCCCTTGGGCTCAGTAGGTGGGGGTCCGAATTTTGCTTCACTTGGCAGCCGAACTGACCAAATAAGATCTCGGACGGTGTGTGTACTATGGACCGCGTTTAAATAGTCCATTAAAAAGAGGATTATGTGTTGAACCCAGTCCCGCTGGCAGTTGTTGACGATCTTAGACAGATGCTCAGATGCGTTGTCCTTGTCTTCCTTATTCCCAGATATAGACACACTTCCTGAAAGACTTTTGGTCCAAAGTTTCGCCCATTCAAGATCCAATTGAACCGCTCGATGTGTGGTTGCGTTGTTCTTGTCTTCCTTATTCCCAGATATTAGACACACTTCCTGAAAGACTTTTAGTCCAAAGTTTCGCCCTTGATTGTAGTGTAGCCTTGGAGTGTAGCTTCATTGGGACCCCAAATCTGCTCACCCAGTTGTTGACTATCTCTTCTGCTACGGTCTTATCCTCTTGATTTGGGATGGCAACCACTTTCGACCACTTAATTAAATAATCCATGATCACGAGAGTGTATCGGTTGCTATTAAAGGTTTTGAGGAAACGGCCCAGCTGACTCTGGACTTTCCCATTTTCCCTTTTTTCGCTTCTTTACGGTTGCAGTGTTCAGAGCTGCGTGATCCTTCCAAAGAATAAACTTTTGTCCATAGAGGCACTTATGGAAATGCTTCAAAGTCAGAATTAAGGCCAGAAGCACGCACCCAATTAAGCAGTAGTTCCTTTTAAGTCGGGAGAGTCCCTTTTTTTATAATGTCGGAACAGAGCAATCAGAAAAAGAACTAGTTCATTGTTCTCCTTGTAAAGTTCCTTTTAATGAAATCTTCAGTCTTACGAAGAAAGGTTCGGGTCCTGAAAAACTCTCCTCTTCATTTCCCGTGATCCCATTGTGACCTGGGACCCAGACAAGAGTCACTAATCTAATCATTTAGATTTCCGACTGCGTTCAGTGACCTTTTGCATTCTCGAACTAGCTTGAAAGTCGTAAGAGGATTCAACAAGGCTCTAAACGCAGCTTGGCTGTCGCTACAGATGCAAATCCTTCGACCCCTCCACCTTTGTTCTTCCAGATTTTTCTTTTCTCCAACAATATTGTTCTTCTGTTCGTCCATTCTTAACAAGAGGAGTTGCATCATCGCAGCCATGTCATTGCCGATACTAATCTGTATGTAGGAGTATGTATTCATATATCTCACTTTTGAAACCTTAGAGCAGGCTATCAAGAATCGGTTTGGGGATAGCCACATGCAAGAGGCTTACAAGGTTCAATTACAAAACCGAATACAGCAACGAGAAGAAACACTTTAACAGTTCCAAGCAGACGTCAGTAGACTGGCACATTTATCATATCTCATCGCAGTCCAATAAATCACCAAGACTAAGTACCGAGCAACAAAATACTCCACGGTAGAGACGAAGGGTGTGCTGCTGAAACTGCGATAAAGTAGGACATCTGTAAGGAAATTGCAAAGAAAAGCGGGCAGAAACGGCTACCAAGAAGTCGATTAAACTTTCCGCAGCCATCAGTTAGAAAATGCTTACCTCACGGGGCAGAAGTTGGTAGCAGAAGTCAGCGACTCCAGGCCAATTAACCCAGTCTTGCAGGCAAAACAACGCAATGAAAGTCTCCCAACAGAAGTAGTCAGTCGTTAGAAAGCGAAAGAGCTGGCCACAATGCAAATAATCAGGACTGAATCAGAAATGGGTTGGAGTACAGACAAAATCCGTTCTTCCAAACAGGCAGATACTATAATAACATCGAAGCAATACGAGGATTACGAGGAAATACCAAGCTGGAAAGAGATATCGGACCGTAGCCAAACTCTGAAAGCATATTGCAAGATGGTTTGCTGAAGAGAAAATGGGAAAATGTAGATGGAACAGCATGTCATATGCAGCTAGTCGTTCCATAGTCCAGAATCAACTAAGTACTCCACGAAATATATAACGGAAGCTCAAGGATCCCAATGGAGCGAAACTTTAAATCAAATGTCTACCAGGAAGTGTGCCAATATCTGGGAATAAGGAAGACAAGGACAACACCACTACATCCTCAATCTGATTGTCGAGCGATCCAATCGGATCTTGAATGAGCATCTTTCTAAGGTCGTTAGCAATTGCCAGCGGGACTAGAATCGACAAATACCCCTCTTCTCGAAATATGTCATTGGAGTATAAATATCGACATCCCCAAGGTATGCAAGTCAGTTCATCAATTGAATTTGAAGTGTGAATTTACATACTGATTAGGGCTCGTTACACACGTATACTGTTTGGTTCGGTTCGGTTCGTTTTCGGTAGCCACCGAACAAGTATGAAACGGTGTTCAGTCTTTCTTCGGTTGCTAATAGAAACCTAATAGAACCGAAAGCCCATTCGACACGAATCGGTTTCTATTCTGTTTCAATTCGTGTCCACGGTTCATAAAAGTTCATATACGATTTAGTTTCGGTTCGGCTCGGTTCGATTCGGTTTGGCAAATTATTATATCATTTCATTTTACCTTACTCATTTGAAATTTTTTTGTTTGAAAAATTAACGATTCATTTGAAATTGATACTGATCGACTGATTTCATCAGTTCAATCACGTGTAGTGCTGTGGGACATAACAAATCCAAAATACATATAAAGTTAAATTTAAGACGCTGGAAGCGTGGAAAGCCGTTTGTACGGAAATTATAGACGGCTATGAAAATTTTGAAGACTTAAAAAAAATTATATCGGTACGTAGGTATTGAACATTTTATATATATATGCAATAGCATAATATAGGTACATTGTAAATATTTTTTTTATATTTTAAACTGATTTTCAGACAAAAATATTATATGTATTATGAGAAATCTTTGAGACTAATATCTTAATAACATTTGAAGGGTTATTTTTAACTTATTTACACGGATTTAAAAAGCATATTTATACGAAAAAATGAAATAAATAGTGAAATAAATAAATACAGTATTATATTTTACATCATTATATTTTTATTAGAAAATAATTAAACATATTCAGATTTTCGAAAACTGCCAACTGACTGAACCATTCCCAGTCGTGAAGTAATCAATGAGTACATCTCTCCTCATTTCCTCTGTTGGGTTTCCTGGGAAACTTCCACAACCTGCAATGGACAACATATCTTCCGTTTCAAAGCCGCCTCTGTTGCGTATGAAATTGTGTAAAACTACACAAGCTTTCAATATATCCATAGCAAAGTCAGGTTCTAATTTGTTTGCACGATGGAAGATTCTCCATTTGTTACTCAGTACGCCAAAAGTACACTCCACGTACTTACGAGCTCTGGATAACCGATAGTTGGATAACCCCTTCTTGAGCGTCAAACTATGTCCACCGTATGGTTTTTGGAGATGCTTATGTAAACCAAAAGCATCATCTCCTACGAGATAATAAGGGGTTTTTGGGCCCTGCGGGCCTGGAAAGCACTTGTCTTCATATATATCTACATCTATACCGTTAACAATAGATGTCCACAGTTGACATTTTTGAAAAACGTTAGAATCGCAGTCCTTCACATATGCTTCAACATTTGCGTAAACAAATGGGTAATCTGCGTCGGCTACAGCTATCAGAACTATAGACGAATATCCTTTATAATTGATATGCATTGAATTGAGGGAATGGACTATTCTGATATGTTTACCGTCAACTGCTCCAATACAATTTGGGAAGTTGGCGCGAGTTTCGAATTTCTGGGCAATCTGGGCAATTTTCTATATCTGGCTCTGGAATGCATTCTAATCGTAGCACTGACAAGATAGCACAGCAAACCTCCTGACGATCTTGCTGATAGTCGAAACCCCATGCAAGTCCATGAAATTGCAACCATCAGCTAATTATCTAAAATAGATAAAAGAAAAAATATAATTAATCTGAACATTGAACAGTGAAATAATAGTTTCTTGGATTTTATAATACAATACTTTTTTATAGGTAAACACGTTCTAAAGAAGTGGACGCAAGTGAGAGACTTGTACCGAAAATCACTAGTAAAAACTAAAACTGCTAAGAAATCTGGATCTGAGACAAAATATTCCAAGAAAGAAACGCAGAAGACACTCTGTCTCATGGATGTCGCGGTTGAGATTGTAAAGAACCCTTTGGAACATACTCCAAGTACATCGAGAATGGATCAGCTGAAAAACCCAAATCATCTTTCAAAAAACCTTTCATAAAAATCGAAAGAAAGAAACGAAAAATGGATTCTGTTGAACTAGACATGATTTCAGCCCTGAGGGAACCACCAAATCGGAACCTTTCATTTTTCAAAGGATTACTCCCTTCTCTTGAAGATTTTAATGAATTGATTTTCAAATGGAGGTGTTGAAAATCATTAAGAACATCAGGCAGCGGAAATGTTAACAGCAGACTCAACCTGTTCACAACCGGTATCCACCTTACCAGCAACAAACTGAACCGCAAATATCCGCTGGTCAGTACTGTGAGAAAACTACCCATTATTGCGAAATCAAACCTAAACTAAGCGAGTGTGTGTGAAGAGTTTTCATTCGTTTTTTGTGGCTACCGATTACGAACCGAACCGAACCAAACCGTATACGTGTGAAACGAGCCTAAATAAATAAAAGATAAAGAAAAATATTATTATGTGTAATGTAATAATAAAAATGTATTAGGTAAAGAGACTGTATTGAAAATAAATATGTTTTATCATTTTTACCCACACAAAACTTTTACAATACATATCCACTCTCAGCACAAAGAAGGCAAATGAATAATATTCAGGCTCTGGATTTTCCCAAAGAAGACCATGTAGACTTCCAAATACAGGGTGGTAGAGTAATTTTTTTTTAAATAAGAAAAAATAATCATATTGTGAATTAATTTATTTAATGCAGAAAACTGTAAGCCCTAGGTAAAAGCCTTGTATGGTGA
Source organism: Volucella inanis (assembly GCA_907269105.1). NCBI lineage: Eukaryota > Metazoa > Arthropoda > Insecta > Diptera > Syrphidae > Volucella > Volucella inanis. Next base: position 62,761,782 of record OU026155.1, read on the forward strand.
ATTTTTAGGTGTATTATGGTGCACTAAAATAATAATAAAATGATAAGCACAATTTTTCGAGATAAATCAGATTTTTTCAAAAATTTGTTATTAAAATTTTTATAATTTTGTGTTTGAAGACCAATATGCATGGTAATAGTGTTTAAATATAAACCATTAATCAATTGACTACCGAACGAACCCAACTTGGTTATTCTAGGCTTAATACACTAGAAATTATAACCAACTAATTGTTGGTGCCTACATCCCTGAAGAAACTCTTTTTATCAATTAAAAAATTCGAATTCCACTTTTTAAGGAATTTAACTTAGACAAAACTGCATAATCAATTTTATGGATTAATTGGTAACAATATTTTTATCACTAGAAGCTGAAATCAACTTTAGGAAAATGCTTCTAATAGTGGATAGGACTGAGATTCTGAAAACGAGTAAATTAGAAGAAGAAACTCTTTTATACTATAGAATGAAAATATACCCGATTTAATATTTATTCGCGGTCAACTGTTTTTTTTTTTTTTTTGGCCATAAAAATCGAAAAATGGATTCGTAAAAACTCTTTTTTTAGCATTCAAAAGACATAAAGCTACCTATTAGAAAAATTAATTTTTTCTTATACTGGTGTACCGGTATAAAGTGAGCGTGCAAATAAAACACTAATTTTTAATGAAAAAGTAAAAAGCATTTTATTCAAAATATTGGCCATTGCTAGCTACACTTTTTTTTCCGTCTTTCAGGCAATTTATGGATTACACGCCAATAAAACTGTTCGTCTTTTGAATCAAACCAAAAAGCCACCGATTTTTCGACTTCTTCGTAGGACTCAGAGTACTGTTCAGCTAATGCGTGCTCCATCAATGAAAACAAATGGTAGTCGGAAGGAGCTAAGTCTGGTGAATACGGCGGGTGGGTAGCAGCTCCCAGCCAAGCTTTGGTTGTATCCTGAACCAGTTTTGCTTTGTGTGCAGGTGCATTGTCATGGAGCAAAATTACCTTGCCGTGTCTTCTGGGCCATTCTGGTCATTTTTCGATCAATGCGTGGTTCAAGTTGATCATTTGGTTCTGGTCTCACCAGAAGTTGATGGTTGTCCTAAATTAACCCATGATTTTTTCTGTTTAGGATTCTGAAAACAAATCCATTTTTCATCGTCAATAACAATTCGATGCAAAACTGATTATTTATCGTGTCTTTAAAGAAAAATTTCACAAGTGGTTTTTCGGTTTTCCATCTGTATTTCATTCAATTCATGTGGCACCCATTTTCCAGACTTTTGGATCTTTCCCATAGCTTATAAGCGGTCAGATATTGTTTGTTGTGCAACATTTAATATTTCTGATATTTGTTTCTGACTCAAAGTGTCATCTTCATCCAATATTGTATGCAATTCGGCGTCTTCAAACTTTTTTGGTGGTCTTCCACATTCTTCATTTCTCACATCAAAATCGTTATCTCTGAACCGTTGAAACCATCTTTTGCATATTGCTTCTGATAGAGCATGAACACCATATGCCCCGACAAACATTCGATGCGAATCTGCAGCACTTTTCTTCAAATGAAAATAAAAATTAATGCTTTCCGCAAGTTAATGGTACAAAGTTTGACATTTTTAACACGATGAAAAAATATGATGTTGTTTGCTCAATGACTTGATGTATACTAAATACGTTTGACAGGTGTCATAGCAACCAAAAAAAAAATAAAAATTAAGGGCCGCTCACAATATATGTTCAGAGACATGTATATCTTGACGCTCACTTCATACCGGTACACCTGATATCTGTGATTTTTGTTATCAATTCGCCGTCAAAACAACCAATCTGCAAAAAAAAAAAAATTACATTTTTATGGCACAAAAATCAGATGAATTTCTGGGAATCACCGATTATTACCAAAAATTCATAAAGGATTATGAATTCAAGGAGAATGAATTCAAAATCGCCCAACCTATGATCAACTTTTAAAATGGGAATGCAAAATTTGACCCCAATAATTCCGAATAAATTGACAGTTTGTATATCATTAAAACATTTAGAACCTCACCACCCATCTTGAAATACCCAGATTTTAATAACAAATTTGTCCTCCTATAGACGTATGGAATTTTCCTATAGGAACAGTTTTATTACAGAATTCCCAGCCCATCTGTTACGCAAGTCGTACGCTCAGTGAACATGAAAACAAACATTCTCTCATTGAAAAAGAGCTTTAGACAAAGTGCTTAAGGCATTATTTGTAAGGTAGAAAATTTACTGTACGTACGGATCTCAGACCTTTACTTTAGTTAAGCTCTCTTAAAGAAAGTTGTGTGCAAACATTTTAAAGTGAATAATAATCCCTTAAGCGCTAATTATATGCGAGTATATACTCGTATACCATATATTTATATACCAACCTCCAAAGATGGGAACTAAAATTAGAGGAATTTAATTTTAATGTCGAATTCGTCAAAGACAAAGATGATCAGGTAGCCGATTGACTAATTAGTCTCAACATAGTATCCCTACAGGAACCATGGGTGCAGAATAAACGCATCTGTGGTTTCAGAACTTTAATGGGTTACACTCCACTTTAAGACGAGCGATCGGAAAGGCCGAGAGCTTGCCTTTATGTGCCGAACTCACTCTCACCATCTAAACTTTGCGATTCTATAACTAAGATTTAGTTGCTGCAGATATAAGCTACGAAATGAAGGGAGAATGGCACAAATTCGTCGTTGCGCTTGCTTATTTTCTCACCGAAGGCGGTAGCAGAACTCATTGAATATTATGATTACAGGATGATGGGACTTATCATATGCTGCGATGCTATAGCTCATAACACTTTTTAGGTCAGTAGCAAAGGCAACGTGAGGGGGAATCATCTCCTGGATTTCATACTATCGTCTGACCTAGCTGTCAACAATGTTGGGTCTCAGTCTGTAGTTTGGTAAAAGTTCTCAAAAGGGAAAGATAAATCAGGCTGGAACCACTCATAAAATCTGACAGTACCTATACTGAATCGAAAGCAGAAACTCTCCGTCTCATGCTTGAGTCTCACTTCCCAGGTAACCTAATGGGAACCAGCTCACAACTAGCTCCTATCCACGAAGCTGGTAGTGAGCTGAACAAAACAACACGCCGCGGTAGCTGGTATGTCTCATCGGTTGTGGTGATGGACGAGATAATTTACAACATGCTGTTGCTTCCTTTGATGACTTCAAGTCACCTGGCACCGATGGTATATAGCAAGTTACCTTCCTGCTGAAAAGTATCGAGAGAATGGTCGAGATCCATGTGCGCAAAACCGCCCTGCGAATGCATCCTTTGTCGGCTATGCAATACGCCAACCAACGCGGAAGATCCTGCGAGAGTACGTTTCAGAATCTGGTAGACAGAATTAAAGACGCCTTGGGCATTTTCATCGGCGTTAAGGGTGCTTTCAACAACTCTACTTTTGACGACACGTGTAACTCGGCCAGACAATATGGCGTAGACGAATCAGTAGTTTTGTGGATAAAAGCAATGCTGGTGAATAGGACATTGATTACGGATGGTGGTTGCCGCCAATATGTAATGGCGGGTGTAAACAGGAGTTGCCTTGCTGTCTCCATTGCTACGGTGCATGTTGGCCAACTCACTGCTCAACGCGCTCAATAGCTCTAAGGTCAACTCACAAGCATACGCGGATAATATAGCGTTGGCTGTTGTAACGTGTCTAGCGACTGTTTGCTTTAAGGCGCAGGCAGTCCTAGACGTGATCGCCGACTGGTTCACTAGTAATAGGCTTTCTCATCAATCCTCTCAAAACTGAGGTTGTTCCCTTAACGAGAAGGAGGGTTTCACGGAAGGCTCCAAAATCATCATCGGGTGTGGCGCTGGTGTCTTTCTGGAGGACGACAACATTAGATTTCACTTCACGTTAGGAAAGCTTGCCTCTGTATTCCCGACGGCGATTTACACAATCCTGATAGCAGCGAACTATATTGCAGAGAACCGGTGGAGGGGGCGAAACATTTGCGTCTGTAGCGACAGCCAAGCTACGCTTAAAGTCTTGCTAAACCCTCTTACGACTTCCAAGCTAATTTAAAAACGTAAGGTTAAAGATCACTGAACGCAGTCGGAAGGCTAAATGCTGTGATTCTTGTCTGAGTCTCAGGTCACAGTGGGATCACTGGAAATGAAACCGTCGAAGAACTTGCCAGGCAAGGTTCAGAACTGAGTTTTTCAAAACCCGAACATACGTTTGGTCTGACTGCTTCCATTGACAGTTGGGTCTCGTATGAGCACAACTGCAGATGGCATAGCTCCGCCGGATTGCAAACAGACCAAACGAATGCCTCCCGACGTCATTAGGAGGTCAGCGGCCCTTCTACTCTCCTTCAGCAGGAAAGACTGCAGGTTGCTTACTGACGTCGTGACAGGGCATTACACTTTTGCAAAACACTTAAATGTGCATAAGTGACACAATATCCTGTTATGTTTCGGAGTACAATCTCTATGAATGTCTGGCTTAGGCTCGCATCACCTAATCATTGAAGCGCTTACTCATCTTTCTTCGACTGAAAGATTTCATTAAAAGGAACTTTAAAAAGAGTACAATTGACTCTTTTCTGACAGAAAAAAAGTATTCCTTAGCTTCCATTTAGCGTAGTTTACTTCGAGTTTTTATTGCATTATGAACTTCAGCCGAAAACCAAGGACATTTTGTATTATTTACTTTAGCAGGAATATGCTCTACTCTTTCACACAAATGTGCGTTTTAAATAAGATAGCTTATTATTGTTTATAAAATTTAAACTTTCTCATTAATATTTGCTATAATTGCGATTGCTGAAAACCCCTGAAATTGAGACGAGCTTTAAGAAGTTTTGCATACAAAATCAATATAAATGCAGAATAACAGGTCGTGATTAGACATTTTACCAAGCGATAATTGGCCCTACAGCAGCATATTATAGTAGAACGATCTGATAAAACCACCAGGTCAAGAAGACTTGTGGAGATTAGCTCCAAAAGGAGTAGCATAAGAATTAACCATCACCAGACCACAGAACGCAACACAATCAAGAAGTTGGCGGGATTTACTATCATTTTTAAATAAATCCGCGTTGAAATCATCACAAAGTAGTAGATGTTCATAAGATGCTGAAAATTGTAAAAAGTTGAAAAACAGCTGGTCAAAGGAACAATTACGATGAGGATTATAAACAAGTCGAAGGAAGCAAATTGAAATTTCATCAAATACGTATTCGGTATTGTAACTAATTGTTTTCCCCAAGATACTGCATGTCAAATCAACTTTATGATAAATTACAATTCCACCACCAGTTGTGTCTGCAATCCTTTTATGCTGTACCACTGAATATCCACGAATGAAATAAATTTTATTGTAGACACTCTTCGTCGAGTGTCTTTCATCAACACAAACAATATCAACATCTGACTCAGAAAATATATGTTTCATATAATCACGTTTCGATAAATTAAGGTTTTCTTCTTTTGCATTGGTTGAAATGTTAATTAACGTTCGCACCTCAACGCTATTCGACGAAACTGGTACATTGCGGACCATATTTATCTACTACAACACCGTGAACAAAAAAAAAAAAAAAGGAATAGAAATAAATCATCAATTAGTATGTAGTTGTATGGTCACAGTCGCCACAACCCGAGTGATTCAATTTTTCCAGCTGAGCGAGAGTAAGGCCATTACCATATTCGCCCGAAAAACAGCAAGCAGTGAACATTGCTCGGTCTAAAAAGACAGTTAGGTCTGCATCGGGTGGCCGGAGCTGCCTTGTAATCGAAATGCGTCAAAGTGAGACCCAGTGTCTATTGCAGCATAGAAGCAATATGTTTTCAATATGGTTTTCTCCTGATCTTTGAAGAATATCACAAATAAACACGTCTTGTAGACGCTCGCTCTTTTCGCTTAAAATCCAAATTAAATTAAAATTAAACTAAATTCCAAAGTGTTACTCTCCAATTGTAATATATGCTTTAAATTGCTGAAACTACGATACATTCAAACTCCCCCAGAAAAGATTTAAATATATCCATAACACTAAATTTCAAGTCACGGAGTTGTTCAGATTGTTTATCCAAAATTTTCACAGATGGTGAAATATAGTAGTTGACTTTGTAGAAAGAAAAAAGGATAAAATTAAAATCGCACTGGACACAGATGATAAAAATGATAACAAGGTAAATAACTTTGTTTTATTTTAACAACGACCGTTTTGGTGATACCTCATATAAACTTGGATAAACAATTTAGATTAAGACAGAACAGTTAAAAATACGTCTAGTCACTTGACATTCTCTTACATTAGGTAAAAACAATAAAGACACACCCCGAAGTAGAATTTTAGAAGCAGTTAAAGTCTATTCTACATTCTACAACAAAACACAGACCAAACAATGTCCTTAACGGAATCCTAAGCCAGGATTTTTTTTTTTAAGATTATAGAATTTTTAAACAAAAATAAAGAAGAGAACACAAACAAACTCAATAAAGATAGAGAGAAAATAGCCTTTACTAAAAAAATACATTTTTGAAGTATAAAAGTTACAACAAACTTAAACCAATTCACAAAAACGAAGACCCTAAAGTATTTGATAAAAATTATGATATATACACGAGAGATAGTAAAGTCAGCAAATATATTCATGTAAAACGTAAATATAAATATGAAAAATATATTATTTTCATAATGGGCAAAAAATTGACAAACAGATTTTGAATAACAGGCAAGGATTTATTTTAATTAAAAATGAAGAAATACAAATTTAAAAATATGTAATAAATCTTACATATTGATAAAAATAGATTATGGACAGAAAGTGTCAACCTAATTGAACATAACCTTATTGGCCTCGTGGATAAAAAAATAATATTCAACAATTATATACAATTTCTCTTTTAGCTCTAGAAGTCAAAAGTTTTAGAAATAATGAGAAAAGAGGTCTATTAAATAATTAAGGTAAATGTTTAAAATATCTATTAGGAACCATGGACTATGATGATGAAAAAAAAAATTAAAGAAAATCTTGACGTAAACAAATGAAACAATAAAAATTTGATTGACGCAGTTAATGACTAAATCAAAATAAACAAAGTTCACCGAAGCCGTACACAATATTACAACGTATTGTATGTTGCACGTATGTAAACAAACAAGCTTGAAATCAAGGACCAACTGCAATTAATAAACAGTTTTTAGGAATAGCAAAAATGAAACATATTTCCAAATCCAACTACTTAGAGATTAAGTAAAAAAAGAAAGTAAGAGAAAATCTGGTTTTTGAGTAAGTTAGTAGTCTTAGGATAGATATATTTTTTCTTGAGGAATAAGACACTTTACCATTGCAATAGTAAAATTCCCTAACATCAAAAGTTCGACTTCTTTCGATGAAAATCATTCGTTTTTATCCTTATAATACCAAATTATGCATAATCTAAATTTTATAGAATATTTGTCAAACTAATATCAAACAAAAGAACTTTTAACAAAATACAAATCATTCATGAGAAACAATGTCATGACATTTTAATGACAAAAACGTAAAACTAAGCGATCTAGAGAAAATAAAAGATAAATGTACTATGAAAATATTTGATCAAAATCCTATGTGTAATTTTAAGGCAAATGAGAATGTATTGTATAAATTAAACAATCAACAAATAATATATTGTTATCACTTAAAACATTCCTAAAACAGAAATAGAATACAATTGTAATAATTACAGAATAAACATAATTGGAAATATTATCTTAAGATTTGTGTGTACAAGTGATATATGATAACTTATTTCTTTAAACACGCCCGGCACTTCGTGCAGTGTGACTTAGAAACACTGTACATCTAGAAAAAATAATTTCATAAAATACCATAAGCCAAATCAATGAAAGCTTCATTTCGCGGCAAAAAAGTGTAACGGTTAACAGAAATGACGATTAATGTTTTGCTTTGAATTTAAGTAATACTGCATAGCTTTAGACGTTGAAAAAGAAGTGTTCGAGAGGAGAGAAAGAGAAGAGAACAGAGCAAATAGAGATCGCGGACAGATTGACTGAATCCATATCAGACCACGCGAATAACTAGGTAACAGTTACAATTTCAAATATAGAAATTTTCTACTATTAAACTTTAGTTAACGCTGTTCACATTCAAACGTATATCACAATATTCTTACCTGTTTCCCAAATTAACCAAAACAAAAGTAGACATACAATACTTTAAAATAGGCATATACATTTGTTTGCGTACAATGAATATCTACAAAAAACAAAATCTGTTTTAATATGTTTGTAGTTTTTCGCAGAGAAAATGAATTTAAAGAGGAGTTCATTTCCTATATTTTATCGACCTTACACCAGTAAATTTCTTCGGGCAAATACGTACAAACTGTCAAAACAGCTTTTATTTAGGTTTAGGTTTGTTATCAATATTTTTTTTATATATAATATTATTAAAAATGATCAGATTTGTATAGAAAATTAACGAAACTTATGCAAATAGGATAAAAATGCCATCAAAACACTTCAGGACCCTACATATTGTTAAATTTGGATCTTTTAGGATATTGCATATACTGGAATATTATTATATATTTATATTAGATGTTTATATTTAGATGTTAATACATTCTAACGTGGCTGGGCTTAAATAATAATCATCTGTTGTTCAACTTTATAACATTTTCATACCCATCGAAAACCGAGTTTTCTCAAAAACTTTCGTAACATTAATCGAAAACCGAAGTTTTCCCATACATTTTTCAGTTTTTTGAAACCGTTAATGAAACAAGTTGATTAAAGCTCCTCAAGACCTACTCGCAACACTGAAGTTATTAAAACAGACACACCTTTTGAAACATTCAGCAAAACAGCTGAAAACAAAATTGCAAAAAAAAATTTTAATAAATATTTGTTGTAAGTTTTCTATGCTTTAATCAATATCAAATAAAATGATTTTTTTTAACATACAAGAAAAAACATCAAACTACAAATGCTTGCCTACACAAAAATACAACTGCCAAACAAACTTGTAAACTTTTTATTGAAAATACGGTTTTTGATACGGCTTGAAACGGATATCAGAGAAATTTTAGCCCCATACCATCGAAATAGCAAATATTTAATTTATTTTGTATAAAACGTAAGCGAACAGACCTAGTTTTGTAGGATTTTATATTTGAATTGGGAAACTTGGCATCATTGTCTTTCTGTCAACTTTCTACAGGTAAAAACTGCATTGCCTTCATTTCTTGTGCAAAAAGAAGCGTGTGTCCAGTTTGTATAACTTGTAATACTTTTTAATATTTTAGTTTTTTTTTTCATAACAAATCAATTTTTCTATTATATGGATTAGTTTCTAAAGCATATATATTTTCTTTGAATTATCTAACGTAATTCGCAAAACTTTTTCGAAATTCGCTTGAAATGTCATCGTGACGTTCTATTTCTTCGTTTTTTGTGCATATTTAAATAAGCAATGCGGGTTGTGGTTGTATGATTAGCATTTCGTGAAGACTAACATTATAATTTTATTTTAATTTGCATTGTCGCTGTGTCAATGACAAGATGGCAAAAAAACTTTCTAATATTTAAGTGCTTATGAACTTGCTAGAATACTTGAAAGCAGACAATTTTCTAATATTTTTTTTTTTGTTTTTTATTTTCTGTTTAAAGCAAATTAAAAATGAAAACTATCGTTGATGTGATGTCGATCCAACAGAGATCAGAGAATGTTCCAAATGCACCAAAAATTTCACAAACGGACTACAGGTACATCTAAAAGAGTAGATGTATTACGATTCCAGGTAGCATTTTTGTAAACAAATTAATTGTTTTAGGAAAAAAGATGCGTTAGGTGTTGTGCCACGATTTCTTTTCGAATGCTCTATTAAGTTGTCAATGAAGCCGTTGACTTCGGCAACAGCCGCTGTAATTTTTCACCGTTTTTTCAATGAAGTTCAAAAAAGTGACTACGATCAATATGTAAGTTAAGTAGTAATTTGGGTCAACATTTATTATGTGTTACTTCTTTTTGGCAGTTAATTGCTTCAAGCTGCCTCTATTTAGCAGGAAAGATTAAGGATGATCCAGTTAAAATTCGCGATGTTATTAATGTGTCTTACAGCACGTTAAATAGAGGCACCGCACCCCTTGATTTAGGCGACGAATATTGGTCCATGAGAGATGCCATTGTGCAAGCGGAACTGTTGATTGCTCGCACTCTTAAATTTGATTTAAATGTTGAACATCCCCATAAGGTATGTTTAATTGGATAAAATATCTGTCGATTAATATATCAACCTATTTTAATTTTAGTTTTTGTTATACTATATGAAATCTCTTAAAGACTGGTTGGGACCAAATACTTGGGGCTCACTTCCAATTGCCAAGACGGCCGCCGCGTTTTTGCAAGTAATGTTCTATTTTCCCTTTTTTTCCGATTAGTTTTACACTTTTAATTTCATTTATGTACTATTAAAGGATTTCCACCACAATTCTAAAATTGTAAACCACAATCCATCACATATTGCTGTATGCTGTCTGTCATTAGCTTTGCAAACCTATGGGGTGCAAGTCCCGCTTACCGGCGAGTCGGATGATAACTCAGCTTGGTATAATGTAAGTTGTAATAATAAACTGAAACAAATTGCTACAACGTGTGTGTATTTTTAAAGGTGTTTGTGACCGGTTTAACAAAAGAAAAGCACTGGGAAATAATAGAAGAGATCATGGAAGTATATAATCATGACGCAGAAATCGATGCTAATTGAACTTAAGTCGCTAACATTTTTAATAATATCATATGCGATGTTTTGTGATAATTTGAGGAGTTTGCTATCAGTACTGAACAATTAAGAGCTTTCCTCTGCTATTTTCTTTAAATTTATTTCTTGCTTATAGTTTCCAGTAATGTACAATGCAACTTTAATTTTGCTCTTTAAATTTCTTATTACTTTTGTATTATTACCTAGTTTTTGAAAAAACTGAATATTTTGATAAATAAAATATACGTAGAATGACCAAATATATATATATATATTTTTTTTATTTAACGGAATTGATTTTAACCATTTGCTTTGCAAATAATTCTTTCTTCAACTTTATATGAATTTATTTAAACAGACAGGATTAGTCATTGTAAGAAAAACATTGCAGAATTTTAAAATCATAAATGGTACGTTAAATCATATAGGTATACTTTTCTGAGATTTTACAGAAGGTGTCGGATCCTTTTTTAAAATCAATCAACTCTTGTATATGTAAATAGCGTTAAACATATGAATAGTGGTGTTTATTTCAAGCATTAGCTGATTTGAAAGTTCTTTTTTATTTTTAAAGTTTTTCGATTGAGTATCATCAGGATTAGGTGGATAATTTCCTAATATACAACTATTGTTAATAAATTTCCATGTTTCTTTTGTTTATATTCATTTTCATATTTTTGGTTTTGTCTGTTGCTTTTGTATCTTCTATATCCTGTATCTACTTTGCGGGCATGAAAAATTGCATCAGTTTTTTATGTTTTAACTTCCATTGTTGTTGTTACAGTTGATATGATATTTTTGTAAATTTTTGCGAATTGTTCATATTTGCACTCTCGTATTCGTCTAATTCGTTCCAGTTAATATTTTCTATTCCTTGTCTCTTTACGGTCACATATATGTATATATATATCTGTACGTATGTATATCTTTTGAATTGTTTTTGCATAATGGTATTATGAGCAAGATTAATCCTTGTGTCTGATTTTATGGTGTTGCTAAGTCCCTCTGACGCATTGACAGGTAATTCCTTATATATATATATGTCTCATTTAAGTTCTGAATATTAATCTTATCTCCTAAAGGCTAACCAAAAGAGCCTTTTTTTTGTTAGATGAGAATTCTTCTACAAATCCGTTTATTTTTAAATGTGGTTTGTAGAAACAGGTAATACTGCCGGTAAGATCGTTGCGCTTAATGCTTTAGTTTTAGACTCTCATGACAACTGCTTTCTGTTTTAAAACTTTTTAATCTTTCTTTGAAACCGTAGCTATTACTATTTATTTAAAAAAAAAATATTTGCTATTTATTTAAAAAAATATCACAAATCCTCTATGCGTTTCCTGTTAAAATATTCGTTATTAAAGCTGTTTATAGGGCATCTGGCCATCAAAGCTATAAAGGACGCCATATTTTAGAAAAAGAGAAACAGATATAAATAAAATTCAAAAGTTATTTTAAATTATGAGAAAGAATTAAAATTACTAATTATCATTAAGTTTTGGAGAAATAATAAATTTAATTTACACAAAAAATATTTAAAAAGAAGAGAGTAAGATATTTGTTTTGCGTTGATGTAGCAACTTTTATTCGTTCAATCGACCTTAATTTACGGTTAAAGTAGTGTGCATAGATAAGCCAAACTAGACGTCAAACTCTACTAATTTATTTGCAAACCTGGAACTTCGCGCAGACGCACTGTAAGTGAATAACCAATCCATTCTCCATTTCTAGAACTTGTCAGAATGGACAAAATAAAAGCAAATTTCGCGTAATGTTCACTAAGTAAGTATAATAAGAGCAAAAGTAAAAGAAAAATACTTAGCTGTTAATATAGGGTTTTCCAATAGGGACTTGACAACTTTAATTTCTGAACGCACTTTTTCACGCTGTCACTGTCAATTTATTCAGTAAACTCAACATTTTCATCATGGTAAAGTACCCTAACGAGCAACGTCTACAAATTATAAAAATTTTCTACAGATATTCGGAGTCGCAAAATCATCTTCAGCGACGAAGCTCATTTTTGGCTCAATGGGTTCGTCAATAAGCAAAATATGCGTTATTGGTCGGGGGAAAACCCACATGTGCTTCATGAATCACAACTTCATCCACAAAAAATAACTGTTTGGTACGGTTTGCATGCCGGCGGCGTTATCGGGCCATATTTTTTCGTCGACGATAACGATCGTCACGTTACTGTGAATGGTCAGCGTTTTCGCGCCATGATCACCGATTATTTTTTGCCCGAATTAGAAGATATGAACTTGGACGACATGTGGTTTCAATAGGATGGTGCCATAAGCCACACAGCACACGCTACAATCAATTTATTGAAGAGTAAATGTGGTGAGCGTGATATCTCAAGACATGGACCAGTCGATTGGCCGCCTCGTTCGTGCGATTTAACGCCGCTTGACTATTTTCTGTGGGGCTACGTTAAGTCACTGGCTTATGCCAACACGCCGACGACGTTGGATGAGCTTAGAGCCAACATTGAACGCGAAAAAGCGGCCGAAATTTGTTACAGAGCCGTTAAAAATTGGGTCCAAGGAATCGACCGCTGCTAACGTGCCGGCGGTGGCCATATGAACGAAGTCGAGTTCTATTCATAAATATTTTGATTGTACTTCAAGCCAATAATAAAGTTTTTGAAATATCTCAAATGGTTTGCCTTTTATTTAAAAAAAAAGTTGTCAAGTCGTTATTAGAAAACCCTATATGTATTTCAACGTGGTGACAAAGTAAAGATAATAGAATATATCGAAAGAAACCTCTTTTTTTTGTTTCAAGTGCACAGAAAGGGAATAGTATGAGAATAAAATTAAAAAAAGGACCTAAGAATCATATTTTGAACATTTCATTTGAAGATACAAATGGATTGCAACTACTATATAAAATTTTGAAATCAAACTTTGAAATTATTTGTTTTTGCTTTTTCACATTTAGGCACAAAATTTGGACTCTGGTCATCAATGAAAAAGATTGTTACAATAATTAAGGGCATATTTTAAATTCAATTTCCCTGTTGTTCTTTTAGTTTGAAATGTGCTAAGTAAAAAAATTAATTAAATATTGCAAGTAACTAATAAATTAACGTTTTTGATCATTTTTAGTTTTTTAGGAAAACATTTGTATTTTTCATTGAATTTAAAGGTTTTTCAAAAATTTCCAGAATGTTTTCCTTTCACACATTATAAAATACAAAAGGAGTGGTATTTTAATAGCTTTTTTATTAAAAAATCCCAGAATAGCCAACAAACAATGTGCAGCAAGACTTTTGATGACTTCATATAGTTTTGTCGAAGGGAATTAAGTCTACAATTGTTTTCAACAGATCTGTTTCTTTACAAGTAATCAATGTTTATTTAAACTTCCTTAGAGGCAAAAACAAAAACAGGAATATTTCGTTCAGAAAAAAATTGTATAGATATAAAAACGTTCCGATGCCTGCAAAATGAGCACAGCTAAATTATTGCTACCCTTAATGAAAAGCCTTAGTTTATACCTTAATTTTGCAGAAAAGAACTTACCTAATATTTTGTTGAGTAACCTTTAAGCCTTTTAACTTCTTTAAGCCAGTCTGACATGGAATGCGTCAACTTATACATATATTTCTTAGCATTCCACTAACAATAAGGCTTTTGACAGAGGCTCTGATGTAATGACATAAGATGTTCTCTAAATGATTCCAAACACGTTCTACTGGGTTAAGGTCGGGGCTTTGTGGTGGTGTTACTAGCAAGTGAAAGACTTAATGTATAAACCACATCTTCACCATTTGTGCGACATGCTTGGCATCGTTGTCCTATTGGAAGTAATTATCTTTCACGATACTTTGAAGCAAATTCTCCTGCAAATTTTTTTAATATACAATACTTCTTTTGTCATGATCTCAATGACTATGACTAAATTACCGATTCCAAAAGTGGACATTTGGCCTAACATCATAAAACTATCACATTCACGCTTTACTTTTTTCCTTATGTTTTTAGATTCAAGGCTTCATTTGGTTGTCTTCATGCTTTCGAAAGCCTATTTGATTCATAAATGTCGAATCCGAATGTAAAATCCTTTCCTTCTAGCAGTCTAACATTTATATTCAGTTCGTTGTGTTCATCTGCGTACTGTGTATGCTGCTTTCGTTAGCCCAATTTGATTTCGTTGACATTCACGATAATCCCGCCAAATTATAGCATTACAACAGGTTCTTTGTGAAAGGTACAGCGTTGTGTTTACATCGACCTTTTTCTTCTCGGAAATTTTCGGATGCAAAAACTGAGCAAAGAATTTGGAAATGTTGCGTCAGTAATGAAATCTATGGCACAAAAAACATTGAAAATGTATCTTCCAACGATTCTCTAAAGAAATCAGGAAGCAGCTTTAGAAAACAATTCTTTTGCAATTTTTCATTCGCTACTTTTCTCTGTAGGAAATTTAAGTCCCTAGACATTTTTTTACGTAGATGGACTGCCAAAACGCTCGACGACCTCTGAAACATGTCAATCGCACAACATTGTTTGCTTTGAAATCAATCAAATTTTAAAATTGAAATTGTTGACCGTAGATAATTTTTATTTATAATTTAAAAAATTCATGTAAGTTAATTACCATTTGACGTGTAACTCAGATTTTTTTTCTCCATTGTAAGCTCAATGCGTCCAGTCACATCCGAATTTTTTAAAAAAAGAATTGGTTACGACAAATTATGTTTATTCGTGTATTGTAATTTTTTGGAACATACTCTACTGTTATTCACGGTAAATAAAAGAATGTCAATATTTTTGTGAAGAAGGAACAAAAATGTAATTGAAAAAAATTCCTTTAATTTATAGGGCCATAAAAAGAAGAACAAGAAATGCAGTTTAAGATGTAAGACCCACATCCATTTTGTAGAAAAATAAATTCTACTTTTTCCGTAAAAATCACCGCCTATTTCAAGCAAATCAATTTACGGGACATGGAGATACTGTACATGCGTGCACTGTGATAATCCCAAGAAGGCTGTTTGCAACTATAAAGTTTGTTCTTATTATTTATATTTTTCACAAATATGTATGCACTCACGACCTATCGATTCTTTCTTGTTGATAGAAATTTTTCGATTGCGAAGCTGATTCATATTTGACTAGAAGGGAGAGAAACTAGGCGAACCACTTCACGAAAGCGAAAATGACGAGTCAAGGGATGATGATCACAAAAAAGGACGTGAACTCGCTGAAGCGTTTTTAGGTGATTGGGTACGTCTAATTCATGGCAACAAGTATTCAAAAGTTGTTCTCATAAGAGAATAGAAATTTAGAAATTTTACATTTTTACACCAAGTAAAAAAAAATTGGTTACCGTACCGCTGTGCATACCTCAAAGGTGGTGTTGAATTGAAAAACATAAAAAAACAATTTCTTTAAATTTATCTTATTATTAAATAAATAAATCAAAACAAAAATCGAGAAAAAAGCATTTAGTATTTTTATTAAACATATCGCAGTAAAAACAGTTGATTCTGTCGTTGTACCACAAGTGTTGAATCTGCAAAGAAAAAGGCGTTAAATTATTAAACATAAATGTATAATTCTTACTCACATGTTTTCAGTTAGTGGAATTTATTCACATTTCTGCAAGCTCTTGAGTATCACATTTACATTTACATTTATTGTTCCTACTGTAAAAAAGAAGTAAATAAATTATTTTGAAACTAAAATGTTCTTACTTACTCACAAGAAAATGTAAACAAACAATTGCAACTGCTTTCCCACATCCCCATAAAAGCAGTTTGTAGGTGGCAGATGTACATATAATTATCTCTTTTTGCTCCAGATGTCTTAATTTTTCTTCTTTTGTTGTCCTAGAAAATATAATAAAGAAAATTATTGCACAACATTACATTAAATTAGAGTTGTAAACATGAGAAATGTAAAATGGGAATTCACCGCGTCATTTTTATATGGGAGACGTCACTTCTCGAATTTTGACATTGTTGACAATTCACATGTATTCACGGATAGGGGCGATCAAGAGATTTTCAAAGCGATTTTCCAATATCTGGAAAGTTTGCCATATACCATATGTTTAGTATATCTACGGTAGTGTGACAATGACACATTCATCTGGAGGGTCGTATTGTGTAAGTGTCGAGTAGTAAAAATAGTTTTTCCCAGCTGATCCACAATAATTTTATGCAATCATTTTTTATAAATAAGCATAGGTGAACAAACCTAGATTTCAAACTCTACTAATCCTTTTGCCATGAATGTTAGTTCATCTATGTAAAAAAGTCATTGCACGGAATGCGAGTGTATTGGGAGTGTCTGAAGGAAATTTTGGCAATTATTCCACATATTAGTAAGTTCAAGTTCTTGGTTGGTGAAAAATATTTTATGTATCAGCTGATAAAAGTTCGACGTTTCAGAAATCAAGGGTTAATTATTAGCATAAGGTATATCGTCGCAAGTACTGCAGCCTCGTTCCCTTTGATAAAAGTATGTCCCGGTACCCTTGCTAACATGATTCTTTCATTTATCTTCTTATAAGATCAAGTGTGGGACATATATTTGATTTCCCAGGTTATATGTTAGAACAAGGCTCCGCCATTGTAATTTTTAGCTAAGGATATAGCCTTGTTAAATGCTCCTAACTCTGCGATTTAACTTCCTGCCTCATGCGGAGGAAGATCTTGCCAGAGCATTGATGAATTTGCATTATGGTCCAGTTCAACTACTGCGTATGACGAGCTGCTGTTTTTATGTAAAAAGACCTGTTAGCCTGGCTTCTTTTGACATATTTTACTTTTTGAATTTGTCCAGACTAGAGTTCTTTCGTTTGTTTTGTGAAGAAATAGATTTAGTGGCAGCGTTGTATAGAGGATGTGTTACGATTCAGATTCACGGCTTTCCCGAAGTTCTGAAACGATTGATATTCAGTTTCTAGTCGTAAAGCTTAAATTCTTGTTAATTTTACTGCTTCTGAATCTGTTCGAAAGCAGTTTTTTTTAACTTGAATATTCCATTTCATATTTCCACTGAAGGCAATGCCTGAAATTTTTAGGTTCTTTTGAAAGCGTGATTGTTGTACCTCGGAGTTTCAAAGGAGAAGGATTACAATTTCTTTTCCTTAACTGTTAGGGTTTTTATGTATGAGTTGTAGATTACCACCAATAGAGGAGATCCTTGTTGTGTTCCGTTATCGAGTTTGAACAATAAAGTGTTAAAGTCGTCAATATTAACTCGAAATGTTCTTCCAGCCATTAAAGATTTTATGAGCTTTAGGGTTTGGTGGTGAACTTCCCATTCAGATATCTGTTTGAGAACTGGAATCCTTACCACGCGGTCTTAATCGGAAGACATGACTATACTGTGCTTAGTTTTTGATAAAGTTTATGTTCAAGTAGATGTAAAAGTGTATGTATGCCTCTGTTTTGACTAAAAGCGTGATGGCACGAACTTGATTTTTTTCTGCTAACCAACTTATTCGTTTACCAATAATTTTTTCCAAAAATTACGAGAGTTTTTAGGTACCCGTTTTGTTTAAAACGGGAAAAATATCGTAGTACATTTACGCTCTGGTTTATGGATTATAATAGGGATATGGTCTCTGCTTTCTCCCTGGGGAAAAACCTCCCAACGAAAATAAGGTGCTATATTTTGGGTTGCCATAGTAACATAAATTGCCGAAAAGGTGTTCCTCATACTAAAGAAAGTTGGAGAGCCATCGTTCATAACTACTAAATTAAATCATTCGTCGCATCTGAACCCCATAAAATATGTATTATGGGTATTTAGATCACCCAGTATAAAGTGATGGCACCTATCGTTACTTGCAGGAATTCTATCTAAGTTATACCATATGAACTAATTTGGACATCACGCTCTTTATAAATGTTAGTTATTTTTATGGGTGTTAGAGTGGAATTTCAGTGGATGACACAGAGCCTGAGAGGTGTTCTCGGAGCCAATATTATTTGACAGATCTGATTTGCATATAGTTGTCGATACTTGAATAAGATGGTGTGGAGGACGATGTAGATGTTTGAATTATTTTCAAGCTATTATTTGATAATTATTTGCTGTTTTGATTATGTGCTTTGCATGATTTGATATCAGTTTGGATATTTTGTTCGAACTATCAGAGTTATAAGTTTCTCGTGGTTTTGAGATAAACGGGTTGCTAAATTTTTATTTCTCATGTTCATTGTTGTGCTCTGTGTTGTTGTGATCTTGTTGACCGATTTGTACCGGAAGAAGGCAGGGCACACGGGATCGCTTTATTTGTGGCCCTCGGAATAGCAGTTTACACAGTAAACACGCATGCACTCATTATGTGAGGGAGGGAGACAACTGTTTTTGCACATAGGAACACCAGTGCGTCCACCATCGTCCACCTTCCAGTTTATCCATCAAATTTTAACCTCATTTGGTCGTCGAATTAAATCTTAAGGTAATATATAGTCGCACCTGTTGGCACCAAAAAATCATTTAACTTTTTCATTATTTTTTTCACATCAATAACTTTGAATTTTTTCAATTCCTGTAAAAGATCTTCCTCGGTGATTTCAATAATGTATTTTTAGAAGATTGTTCCTTATATAGAATATTTAGGCTTATATGATATGATACCTTGACAGAAATTGAAGCAACCAGTGTTATTATTGTCATTATTAATGACCGGTTGCTCTGAATATTATTCGCCTGAATGCTTGCGTTTAAGTGTTTCGTGGGGGACCTGTCCATCGCTTTTTAATTTTGTAGTGCACTTGTTATTTTATTTGTATAGATTTGAAAAATAAGTTTCAATGACCACAGAGAGTAAACAAATGAAAGGAATAGGTTGAAGAGAGCGAAACTTCAACTGTACACCAATTATCTGAGTTCTTTTCTCTAAGTCACGAAAATAAAACTTATTGGCAGGAAATTCGAAGCGATCCGATCTGAATGACGAAAAAGTAAAGTCATTTATTTCATGGTTTCTATATGTGCATTTGTTCGCGAAAATTAATTTCAATCTATGAAAAATGATTGAAAGTAATCAACTAACAATTGATTCCATGCTTGCCATTCTCGTCTTTTTTTTTCACTTTTACTTATCTTAAATGAAAATTGTAATCAAACAAGTTGTGTTCTTTCCAATAACAATTTTCGATAAAAAATAAATTTACTTCTCTCAACAAAAGCCACTGCTTTTTGTAACTGCAAATACCATAGCGTAATCAAAAGCACGCTATCTAAAGCAAAAATGAACAAGAACTCGACCAAACTGAGCAATCAGCCATTAAAGGGACATGATAAAAATCGCTTGTATTTGCACATTTACGTACGTACACGTACGCATCCTTTTATGTTAAAATTCAAAACCTACTCGTAATTGAGAAGTTGTTGAACCAGAAACACCTTTTGAAACATTAATCATATTAAACAAAACTGCTGACAGATTACTTGTCAAAAAAAATTGCAAAATCAAATCAAATCAATGGGTCTGAGACTTGTAAATTTTTGTAACAATTAACAATTGTAACAATAATTTACAATTATTACAAATTTTTTTTTCGAATAAACATGTTTTTGTACAAATTTGTAAAAATGGGAGTCCTGTAGCAAATCTTATGTTATTTAGCCAATTAACATTTCTATCCTATAATCTAACATATCAGCAACATGTACTTCAAATGTGGATAAGTTGGTATCTTATTTATTCCTAACACATATTGTTAAGATATGTATCATCATCAACAGATGATGTCAAAGCATACAGTCTTATACGTTACATCAGTTTTTAAAATAATATTTCCTCAAAATATGCCTTGGGCATTAAAATATATCGTCCTCTGTGTTTAGTGTGAACAACTGTCGTGGAGACCTAAGTTTACGGGATGCCTTTAGGTCCAATGAGGGGCAAGATATTCGCCAAGCCATAACTTATCAATTTCAGCAATACCAAAAGTGGAGCCTCTGTTGCCGTTACCGATCTTAAGAGCCAATGTACCCAGTACTTATTTGCAACTTTACATCGGGTTAACCAACTTGTGAAAGAGCCTTCCTGCGATTTACGTTTAAACCACATCTACCTTGACGCTTTCATTAGGGAACCTTCTTCTTTCAAGTCAGGGTCGTAACTCCCATGGAACTACCTGGTGGAACTACCGATGGTCCATGCCGCTCAACATGGAGCCCATAACCGGGCGCTCGTACATAGACATAGAAAGCATAATTTGTCCGCTGTCCATTTATAGTGTCACCTTGAACATCGTTACACTTATGGGAGTGAGTATTACCAGTTCCGATGTACACATTGTAAAATGTTTGCGTGGGTACAAATGATAGAACTCTCAATACAAATACGTTACACAACACAGTTACAGTTACAATACAATTCAATCGCTTTTCTCAGCCACTTTTACTTTTCTTTATGTTTTACTTAAGCCTTTTTTTCATTACTCGTAATTCACATTTCAATTTCCACTTGAAAACTAACTTGCATATCTTAGGGGATGCTGATATTTATACTCCTCTGACATCTCTCGCGAACATTCTGTACCATAAAGTGTTCCATACAAATTTTCATTTTGTTAGAAAATTCGATAAACATTTCCATTTTCCATTCGCCAATAGTTGAGGTTTCTTCTATTTAAATATGGAAATCTTCTGTTATAATATAAATGACCCTGTTCACATTCAAATGTAGCATACCGGAACGCTGTCGAAACTAGCAATTTAAATTTGCTAACGTTCGTTACTTTCTTCTTTTCGTTCATTTCACGTGCACGGACACAAAACTTTTGTACAATTTAGATAATATCAAAATATTGAAAAAAAAATAATAATAATAGTTTTGCTTAATGACAAGTCTTCTTAGTTATCCTTGTCTCTGTGGGAACAACAAACTCCATAATTGGTAACCCAGGACGAAAACGAAGTTCCACGAAGGATTTCGAAAGGCAGATAGGAGCGCTAAAGGAGGAAGTGAAGTTTAAAAGAGAACAAAAGGAAGCATTACTTTCAAATTAACCACTACCAAGCACATCCTCAACCATTCCAATCAACACAACTTATCTGGTTACTTAGTTCAACAAATCCATATTCCTAAATTTAACAAAGGCAATCCAAGTCTTTTATTTGCCCAGGTTGAACAATTTTTTCGGATTGTTGCCATCACCCATGACTTTGAAAAATTCGACCTCGTTGCGGTACGACAGAAAGAAGACGTCCTTTTACCCGTAGAAGATATCATCACTCGTCCACCGGACACGCATAAGTTTGTCTCATTAGCGGGCCGATTAACTTCGAAATTCGAAGAGTCAACAAAATAGAGGCTCAATCGTATGCTGGAAGGTGGAAAGATAGTGGGGAAAAACCATCCGAAATACTTGACTTTATCAAGAGATTGGCACCAGATCCCTACAGTGATAAAATGATCAAATGCATGACATAATTAAAACACATCTATCTTTGTGGGAGGAGAGGCCGTCGAAAATTGCAAGGAAACCGGATAGTGAACAAGAGCTTGAAAATTTCATCTGTTGCACTTAACAGCTTGCCAACAACGTCTGTTGTAAAATGCTGAGGTTTCCCGAATCCACGGCGTCACCAATTGTAGCATATTTAATTACCAATGCGTGTTATTTCTTGAGGACGTGATTGCTATTTAAAAAAATAAGAAACGCTTTAATTTAATTAACAATATTTTATTTGAAAGATACTTCCAGAACAATTTATATTTAACCGTGCGCGGTTGAAAATCATTATTCTCTAATCCAGGTAGGTGGCGTAGTAGCAGTTTTTCTTTTCAATTAATTTTGACAGCTGTCGAATGAAACCGCCAAAAGCCAGCGAAAGCCATCTTCATCTACTAGTCAGAACACTAAACATTCGATTGCCCATCAATGCTGGATCTATGGTGTCCCGATGAACTTCATATTGGGAGCCATCGTCTATGCGCGGCTAACCGAACGTCTATAGAAACATTTGTCGAGCATATCGTAGAATTAGATCTTGGTATACGCAGAGTTTGTAGGTGGTCCTTTTTAATTGTAAATGTACAAATGCCAATCATAAGCGCTGACATTTTAGCACATTTCAATTTGTTAGTCGATTTAAAAGCAAACAATTCATCGATTTCAAAACCTCACTCAAGACAAGGGAAGAGCTGTTCAGCCTTTAACGATTACCAAAATCAGTTAAAATCCACTGAGCCTTGCAAAATGCTATAGGTATTCGTGAATATAACCTTGCCTTGTGGTAATCGAAGTAAACACAACATTCATATATCTATCAATCACCATATCGAAACCACTGATAAACCTATTGCAGACCGACCTGAAGACTTTCTGGAAAGTCTATGAAAGCTGAGATCAACTATCTCCTATATCCTCCTTACACCTTACATATGGTGTCAAAAAAGATAGGATTCCTTAGATATACCTTTACCGCATCCGGCTACAAATCGTCATAAAAGCGTGTAGACTCAATTCTAAGCTTCAACAGATCCAAGATTATCTACGAACATTGTTGATTTATAGGAGTTCTAAACTACAACCGGCGTTACATTTTTCGAAACCGCTCTGAGGCAGAAAATTGGAGACAGCTGAAATTTTCTGTGGATTCTTCTCCTGGAAGCTATCACAGACTGAGCGCAATTACAGTACATATTGTAAAATGTTAGTGTTGGTACAAATGATAGAATTTATTCCTTTCAATACAATCTTTTTATTCAAACTGATATCACACTGCTCCCTCTCTAAAGTTGTTCGTCCTGAACAACTTCGTCATTCATCGTTCAATTAAACTAGCAAATTCTACCCAAATGGACCACCTTCAATTTACCTCAATCCACACTTTTGATACGGTAGACAACGTAATTTATGCGGGTTATCACCTTGTATAGATCTTTCCAATCCTGTTGCAAGTTTGGTCATTTGCCTTCCTTACGCACAGATTTTCGTTAAAGCTAAAAGATTTCACTTTGATGTCGTATCTAGTCTTCATGCGGTTGCTCGCTAACTTCATTTTTCCTGTGGCTTTACTATTGGGCCCTTGGTAGCCACACACTTTATGCACTTTTTGCAACAATTCTCGACACCTTGTTTTGCACTTAACCAATAGAAGCGTTCCGTTACTTGTCCAACGTTTTGTTAATTCCCAAATAACCTCCTGAAATGTCATTATGTACTTCATGGAACAGTTGGCTGACTTTGGACCGTGACAAACCATTTTGCACACAAAGCGAGTCCTACTATGCCCAACATGCCCTCAGAGTTTGGCTCCAGTCAGATATCTGGTGCTAGCTTCGCCTTTCCTCGTATTCCTTCTAGGCCAATAGTGGTTCGATGTCATTATCTGCCTGTTGGAAGGAACAAATTTCGTTTGTACTCCAACTCTCTATTTGCTTAGTCCTGATCATTTGGATAGTGGCCTGGTTCTTCGGTTCCTTACGGTTGCAGTGTTTACACTTAACTTCACACGGTCGAAGAAAGCATCAGCGTTTAAATTGAGTTTTTCCTTTCGGTGTTGCACTTGGCTAACTTGGCTTCCAGGCTTACTCTTAAATAGGAATTGTGTGTCTGAAGAATGACCTTTTGTCATTGAGGTACTTATGGAAATGCTTTGTAGCCATAAATTAAACTAGCAGCTCGCACCGTGTTACACAGTAGTTTCTTTCATGTCTGAGGAGTACGTTGCTGTAATATGCAACCACTTTCTCTTAACTATCATGAACTTGACAGAACACTGCTCCAACTCCAACATTGCTAGTGTCTGCGTCCACGATGAACATTTTTTGGGGTGTGGGGTAACCCAAGATGGGGTATTCCACAGCTGCCCCTTGAGTTCTTGTATTGCTTCTTCACACTCTCCAGACCACCTGAACTGTGGGCCTTTTTCCATAAGTTGATGCAGACTCTTTGTAATACCGCCAAAATCCTTTACGAATCTTCTGTAATACGTAGCAAATCCCAAACAGCTTCTCAGTTGGCATTCATCGTTAGGGCCAGGCCAACTTTTCACCGCTTCAATTTTGTCAGAATCCGTCTTGAAGCCTTCCGTTGATATAATGTGACCCAGAAATTCTACTTCTGGACGGAACAATGCACACTTTTCTGGGTTCAGCTACAAATGAGCGCTTCACAGCCTTTCAAACATTTATTTCAGATTTTTGTGATGCTTCTCGAACGTTTTGTCTATGACGATAACATCGTCCAGATATATTAGGCAAGTTTTCCATGTGAGGCCTTGCAATGTTCATTCATTAATCGCTCGAAGGTGGCCAGAGAGTTGCACATTCCAAACGGCATTATCGTAAACTCCCAAAGACCGCTTCCTGTAGCGAAAGCTGTTTTATCACGATCTTTTAAGGCGGAAGTGTTGGCGTTTCTGTATATCATTGATATCCCCATATTTCCGAATTTCAGGGTTTGTGTCCCGAAGTCGACTACTAGTCCATGTTCTCTTATGAAGTCTGTACCAATGATGCACTCGTCACATATGTCAGCCACCAGAAACACGTGGGTTATGTTATTCCGGCCAGGTAAATTTTTATGCGAACTTCATTATATACCTGAACCGTTGCTCTCGTAGCCGCAACTGCTGTGCAAAACTTTTGCACAAGATCGCTCCTGATTACTGAGGCTATGGCACCGCTGACTACTTCCAAAAGACTTCAAAGGAGTATGTATCTGGATCATGTCCCTCGTTCTTCAAAGCATCCGGAAGTCGGAGCACCAAGTCACTTTTTCCTCCACTGGCGCTGAGGTTTTGCTAGTTCAACTCAGATTTGAGTTGGACGAGGGTCAACTGCAAAAGTTTTCGACCCATTATAGCTTTTTCAAACAATCACAAAATATTATTTTGTTTTTGTACACACAAGTAAGTCCCTGACTCCCATGTAAAATTTTTGTGTGTGTATAAATGATAGAACTTATTACTTTCAATATAATCGCTTTATTCAATACAATTACAATTCACAATTTTACCGCTTATCTCAACCATTTTTTTTTTTAAGTCTGAAGAGATAGCGACAAAAATTAAGTACTCGTGTTCCGAATATATCTTGTGTTTGCCTTGCCTTGTGATGTTCCACAAATGAATGAATACTCAAAATACTACAAAAACTTGACGACTTAGAAATATTCCCGAAAAAGAACATTCATCTTTGATTGATTTCCGAAACCCATGTGAGAAAGGGATCATGTTTAACAATGAGAGGATTAGAAATATTCACGCTTATTATCCACCGGTGAATCTGAAACGCAGATGATCCTTGTAGTTTAAAGAATCTGTCGAACATTCTGAGGAGTTAACAATAGAGCTCGAAACTTTTTAAGCACTCACGGTACGTGTAAGAAACAGGTATAAGTTCTGTACCATTTCATCTATTACTATATACAATTAAATTGAGTTTCACTACAGCGGGTCAAGATGCACCCCACAAAAAGGAAGAACCCGCCGTGAAGCACAACCAATATACTGGCTGACTGATACAACGAAAATAGCTGATATTATCGATTTCTTCGTTTCTAATGTAAAATACACCAATTTCCAAGTTATTTTGACTGAGTGAAACTATAAACAAAAAACAAGAATCAGTAAGACCACCTGATACTATACTGCCAGACTTCAAGAAAGAAACTGAAGAACTCGAATTCAGGGTTGATTGGATATATACTTACTTACTTAAGTGACGCTACAGTTTGGGGTGAACCTAGGCCTTAGCTAACAAGCCTCTTTTTTTAGTCTGCTCTTTAGCTGACAGCCTCCAGTTGCGCACTCCAAGTCAATTGAGGTCCCCTTCAACTCACCCTACTACGGTGAGGTCTTCCTCTACTGCGTTTTCTCTCCGGATTAAATTCGAAAACTCTACGGGCCAAAGCATTGGTGTCTTAGCCATCCCAAGCGACTGTTGAGCAGTTCTGACTAGGTCGATGTCGCTGTACAGCTCGTATAGTTCGTCACTGAATCTTCTCTTTCAAATTCCGTCAACGCAAACATGACCGAATATTTTACTCTCTAAACGACGGACAATATTTTTATCTGCTTCTGAGGGCCATGATTTCCGACATAAAGTCTTAGTCTTTCTTAGTTTTTCGGGATATGGCATTACTACTCAATTACCTTTTTAGAGTGATTCTTCGTTTTGTTTCTGCTGAATTGTTGTTTGCAGAATTCATAGCAGAATCAAGGTAGACAAAGTGATTTATTACCTCAAAATTATAGCTAAAGATTATGATAGTCTATCCAATTCGTCGATGTTGTGTGTCCTTTCTTGTTGACAGCATACACTTGGTTTTGCCCTCGTTTACCACCAAACCCAGTTCACGTTTCAAAACTAGTGAACTCACCGATGACAGCTCGCTAAATTCTCTCAATTACGTCGATATCATCGGCGTACGCTAGTAGTTGCACAGACTTTTAAAAGATTGTGGTTTCAGTATTAACTTGTGAGTTCCGCACAATTCTTTCGAGTATGATGTTGAAAAAGTAACATGATAACGCGTCACCTTGTCTTAAACCATTTTTGACATTAAGGGTTTCGATTAAATTGTTACCGACATTGGCGGAGCAGCGAGCATCATTCTGCACAGACGAACGATTTTTGCAAGAATGCCGAAACTAGACATGGCTCTATATAGCTCGTCTTCATAAATGCTATCATATGCGGCCTTTAAATCTGTGAAAAGGTGGTGGGTATTGTTTTGGACCTCAGGAGTCTATTTTAGCATCTGCCAGAGTGTGAACATTTAGTCGATTGTGGACTTCACTGGTCTGAAACCGGACCGACAGGGATCAATTAGGTTGTTGGCGAAGTGTTTCAGATGTTCACACAATATGACAGACAAAACCTTGTATCAGATCTTAAACAGACATATACCTTTATAGTTAACGCAGTTGAAGGGGTCTGTTTTTTTGTATATCGGACGTACGGTCCTGAGATTCCATTCATCAGCTATCCTTACTTCGTTCTGATCAGGTGGATGGAAGTTTTAACTATCATCGTCTAACTTGAATGGTATATTCTGCCTGAGGGCAGCATGTTGGACTTCTTCGCCGTTATACAATCTACAGAAAAATTGTTCCATATTCTTAGCAGCGACTTTGGTTCCACTACAATGTTTCTCTCTTCATCTCTACATAGTTCTCTACGGGCCTTCTTCTATTGACACGCTTTTTATCTGTTGGTAAAACTTCCGCACGTTATTCCTGGAGAATAACTTCTCAATATCTTCGATCACGCGCTTCTTGTTCTTCTAGAGAAGCCGATTTTCTTTCCGTCTCTTCAGCTCGTAGAGCTCACGAGCAGCAGCTTCTCGTGTAGCTGATTCTTGTGTAGCTGCATGTACCTGCCGGCATTCTTCATCAAACTAGGGATTCTTGCTTCTGGTCGGGCGAAACAAGAAATAATGCAATAAAAATTAGTACTAAAGCTCTTTATATTTTTTGAATTGTAAAAAAATTATATGTTAAAACTTATAATGGCAGTAGAGCCAAATAGAAATATATCTATCAGCAGTGAGTTCATTTCTATTCGAAGCCGTTAGTTGGTTTGTCACAAATTTTATTCTTTTTCGTAAATGGTTGTGAGCCCCATGATGGTGTAGGTTAACATAATGCTACAGGCCGGGAACGGCCTTGCCACTTTAGCCTCTATGAGTAAGGGTCTACTCATGCAGTTGATCAAGGTTGACTACTTTGTTAAAATCGTTCAATTAGTGAGTGAAACAAAAAATCCTATCAAGTAAAAAAACCAACAAACTACGGTGTACACGATCTACCAGAAATAAGAGAAATGAAAAAAAAAGCCTGTAAAAAAATCGATTACTGCTCTTAAAAAGCAATAAAAGCCACTAAAGACCTAAAGGCTTTGCGCTTCCAACAAAGGGAGATAATCGGGAACATCACCTGGTACAATAACACATGCAACGTTAACATAACTCAAAAAAGAAATAAAGAAATTAAAACCAAAGAAAGTTCCAAGTTACGACCTAATTACCGGAGAAATACGGATGGCTATTTCAAAATCATGTGGTGTGGTCGTGCGTTGTCATGCAGAAGCACCACACCTTTGGTAAGCATTCCTCGTCTTTTGTTCTGGATTGTTCTTCTCAACTTACGTAGACTTTCACAGTAAACCGCTGCATTTATTGTGTTTCCAGGTTCCATAAACTCGGTCAAAAATATGCCTTTATTACCCCAAAAAACTGTGGCCATAATTTTTCGATAGGAAAATATTTGTTTGAATTTTTTGTTGGCTTGTTTTGGACCCAAGTCTCATCTCCAGTCACAATTTGCTGCAAAAATTGTTCACCCTCCATGAATTTGAGCTGCGCCATTTCCTTCGACTTGCAATAAAAGTATTACACTTCGTACCTCACAGGCGGCGGGAGATAAAATTGTATTCTCCATGTTAAAACGGCAACCATTGGAAAAATACTAAACGAAAACGGTCGAAACTTGGCATATTATTGAGAAAAATGTACTGATTGCGATATGCAGAAACACGTCACCGTAGTGCACGTATGTAATGAATTGTTAAACATCGAAAGTTGATTTTGGAATAGCCCTCGTACTTAAAATTTAGAAGAGAAGATCATTAACCTAGTTTCTCTATATTATTAAACCAGCACTAAGACTAGAAAATAAGTCATTTTTGATGCACTAATTTTGTTCGCATTTGTGCTTATCATGTTATCTTATACTGGATAAGATACTGAGAGTCTTTTCATATTTTGTCTCCTAATTCATTACATTGTTTCTTAAATTTTTAAAAAATTTTAATAAAAAAAGTTACTTAAATTGAATAATAACGTAGGTCCAATCTGTACTTTTTACATTACTTACTTTACTTTGTACATTATAACAGTTCTATATACTGCAAGTCAATAAATAATTTTGATACACTTTTCTCCTTTGTGAACTCTGTTGTAATCGTATCATTTTAAAGATACACATACAGAAATAATTTTCAAATAATAACCAATTATCTTAGTAACCAAGCTTTTTTAAATGAAATAAGTGAAGAACTTTTTTCCATAAAATTTTTACACCAAATATTTAACGCAAAAATGTAAATAATATTTTAACATTAAAACTCATACAGGAAAGATGTTTTAATGACAAAGTAGTTTCAATGTTTATGCTTGTGTTTATGTTTGTCACTACGATGGCGAGTAGGCGATGATCTGCTGCTATATTTTGGGGATATATCAAGCTTAGAAGCTTTTTCAGGGCTACGTCTTGACCTCGCTGGCGGGGAAAAGCGGCTACAAGATGGAGATCTAAATGTGAAATAATAAATAAGAAAAACCTTTAAATGCGAAGTAGTTTACTACCTTCTTGATCTTGCTGGAGGACTGTCATCGTATTTTGATGATTTGGAAGTAAATGGAGATTTTTCAGGATACCGTTTTGGTGAATCAGATAAGCTACGCGAACGATTACGCTTTAATTGCTTTGAATATCGTGTAACTGGTGAACTGTCACGTTTACTGTGCGGTGATCTTGAACGTCTTTTATTTCTGGATGGACTCGATCGCAAAGAATAAGATGGAGATGGTGATCGTTTTGTATGTCGTGACTTTTTAGATTGTGCTCTAATAAAGAAATATTTTAAATTCAGCATTTGATTGAAGATTATTAAAATAGTAAACACTTACGATTCAGTTGGACTGGGACTTCGCCGTGAATCCTTTCTCCCATATAACGGAGAGTCAACTTCTTCCTTTTGCAAATCCTTACACATTTCATTAAATAAGTACGAACTTAATTTATGTTATATGATTTACCTTTCTTAATAATTTTTTTCGATAGTGTTCTACTTGTTGCCCAATCGTCCATCCAGATCGCAACTCTCGCTTGCCGGATTCTAATTCATCTTGATACTGCATGGATTTCATTTCTATTTCTCGAAGTTTACTTCTTTTCTCTTCGCTATAATCTCGCGACTGATCTGTGTTATCGCCATCTGAACTATTACTGCTATTGCTATCATAGAATTTTGGCGGTTCGGGAGCAATTGGATCTAATGTGTCCCATTTGCTTGTTGTAATTGCTTGCGCCTCTACTTGTTCTGGATCCACGGTTTCCCACTTGGATGGTATAAATGCACCACCCTTTTTCGGTGAATCTCCAATTCGATCGATTGGTATACCATCTATATCATCATCCACTATATAACATTTTCATAAATTACATACCTTTTTGTTATACATATTACGCATTCATTACTTACATGGAATGCCATCAATATCATCATCGTATTCGTCATCACAATTTTCATCTCGTTTAATTATTGGCGTATCTTTTTGTATTGGAATAGATTCGGGCAAAGCACGCATTAATGCGCCCTTTAATAAAGCTGCTCCATCCAACGGCACTCCATTAAGGTCTTCATCATCTTTTTCGTCCCCTGAGATTGGAGCACCATCTATATCTTGATCATCTTCTTCTTTCTTTTCCTCAGTTACCTAAAGATATTCGATTCAATTCATAAAAGTTTTACGTTTAATTACGACTAATTTTACCTGAGGTAACCCTAAGAAAATTGCTTTTAGTTTACCTAAAAACTCTTTTGGATAAATAGTCCACTCTTCCCATGCTCGTAATACTTTAAGTACACGCGCTTTAAAACCTTCTCCCTTCAATCGGCTATCCATTGACATATAGTAAGAATGTAGGTTCTCAAAAACTTCTAGAAGTTGCTTTTCTACACTGAAAACATAAAGTAAAGGAACGATTTTTATATCATATATCATAATTAAATACATATTAAGCTATATATTATATTTTAAACATACGAATATTAGATGAATCGCATTGATTCGATGACGAAAAGTAAAAACGCCTACTCTTTGGGCGCTTTTAATGCTCGAAGTCAATAATTTTAGTGCAATTCCAATTTTTTTGTTTCTTCGATATTGACAGCGACAGGATGACTTACTCGAACGAAAACCTAGATTAAACTCAGTACTTGTAAATTCGGATGTGTATAGAATGCAACACAATTTCTCCCCACTCAAGAGTCCTAGAAATAATGTGTACAAATTGGCGTGTTCGTAGCGGCTTGAAATTGCTTTACATACGAGGCAAAATTTCCTGCTGGTTGCAGTTGTATATTCCAAAAATGTGTCCCAAATTGTCCTGTGTGTAGGTGCTTTACATCAATACCTTTCTCAAATTAATTTTTGTTGGGTTGACGAGGCTATTTAAAATTATAATGAGTTGATAATTCAACCTTCCGTACAAAATTCATTATTCAAGGAGCGTCTTCGTCGATTTCGCAATTGAACCTACAAAACCAAATTCTGTTTGTTGATGTAGCCACCGAGGGAGAACAATACTTTGTTCAAAGATAAAAAATTTGAAAACAATTTTAATGTGTTAAACCATGGTTAAAGGACCCATATTGTAAAATGGTACAGTTGAAACAAACTATAAGTATTTGACCGATGACATATTAAATGGATGTCAGATCAGATTTAACATTGTTTTTCAATGGATCAGCGTTATTAAAATAGAGTTTCACACTTTCATCATAACTGGCACACTTCTTTGAATGCTTTTTGAAGGAAAGCCATAAGCCTTCACATTCTCAAGCAGCATGTCACCAGGCTTTATTCATTGAGTTATTCGAAGTATTCATAGTAACATTTATGATACAATAGATACAATTTAAAAGGAAGGAATAAGGAATTGACTTTGGGATTAGTTAGTTAGTTAACTTTTATTTTCAATAAATGTTTTACAATGTAACGATTAACCTGTCTAATGGTTTGGCCTGTGGCCGTCTACCAGGACTTTGGGTATATGAATGGAAAATAGAGCGACTATGTTTATTTGCTTTATGGTAGATGCGGAAACGCATAAGGAATTGTTAACAAAAGGTAATGCGTACATTCAACAATAAAATACGAACTTGAAAGGTTGCACTATATCTGATTTAATGCAAGACTCTGTGTGACATTGCTATTTCTGACAACAGGGCGTATTTTGTTCGATTTGAAATTTTCCACCTAAATCAGAGAAATCACATCACACATATTAAATCGGAGCGGTCAATTTGATACCAACATTATTTATCCCGAGTGCCCTGGAGCAAACTATTTTAATTACAAAAATAGATCAATGGTCTAAGACAAAATCAATTCTGTCACGTAGTCTTAAATATCACTATTTTTCCGTAAACAACCACATTAAATTACTTATCGATGTGAACGTGGATCCAAAGCACAATACTCGATTTGTACTTTACTTTTTAGTGTCAGTTATTAGGATTACTTGAAAACTAATGATCCAAATTATACGAAATTTTGTATTTATACACTAAGGTAATGTCATTACATTATTTAAATATATTTTATACAATTTATCTCCATCACTTGCTAATCACCTCGACGGTACGAACGTCCCCCGTTTTGTAATTAGATGTTCGTTTAAAGGTATTTGAATGGAGATCGTCGAAAAAACAAGCAGCAGTTGACACTCTATGCAATCAGCCCAGTCGAAAATATGTAAAAGTTCTATTTTATTTGACTTTTGTGTAGTCAAAAAAAAAAAAAAAAAAAAAAAAAAAAAAAAAAAAAAAAAAAAAAAAAGCGAATTAAACAATTATTTTTTAAAATATATCGATTTTTAAGACATTTAATGGGTATGGGGTTCAATCAACTTCGGAAAGATTCGAAATTTCGTTTTTTTTCCAGTTCGAATGAACCCCTTCAAAAATC
The DNA here is from genome assembly GCA_907269105.1 of Volucella inanis. Lineage (NCBI taxonomy): Eukaryota > Metazoa > Arthropoda > Insecta > Diptera > Syrphidae > Volucella > Volucella inanis. The sequence goes on from OU026155.1 coordinate 62,795,242, forward strand.
TGACGACATACATAATACCTAAAATCTTTTGTTTAATATTTCATTAACCGATAAAAAAGATATACTCGTATCGTATGTATTGTATACATACATATTGAGTCTTAAATAAATTTATTCTTTTTTAAAAAAATACTCACGCTTTCCTAAAGAAACTGGCATTTGAGACTTTAACTGTACAATTATGTAACAAATCCGAGAATAAATAAAGTCTGGCAATTTTTTTAGAGCATAAAGTATCTGGGCTGGCGAGAGACTCTGCAATGCACTCACAAATTTCGTCAGCTGCTTCTGCGTGCTCAATGCAAAAAATCATAACGTCACCAATTCGTGATCGCTCTGGTGACAAGTGGCGAATTAAATCCTCCAAACGATCACGTTGCCTATTAAAATATACATTATACTTTGAAGAATTTTCAAATATTTTCTTATCACATACGCATTTGAGAGGGCACCTTTATGAGGCTCTGGAGCATCATCGTCAACAACTAGTTCGTCAGGCATACCTTGAGTGTAGAAATTAGCTAAAGGCGGCTTCCATATTGGACCTCCCTTGAACATACGAAATTCTTTTTCTCGCCATTCGTTCGGCGTATCTCCTTGAAGAAGGGAAAACAGTTTCCACCTATAGTATATGTGGGCTGGACTTTCGTTATCAAACAGAAATGTAAATAATGGGTTTTCCATTTCTCTACTCATTACAAGCGCCTCAAACATAGGACCTTCCCTTATGACAAACTCGATCATACGATGAATAACGCATAAAACAGTTCTGAAAATATGGAAATAACTACTAGAAAAGGCACAGAATATTCGAAATTCTAACATACTTCTCAGTTGGTATAAAAACTTTAACCACTGCATTATATAAAATCTGAAATAAATGCAATTAAAACAAATGTGCAAGCAAAATAAAATTTTCTTTTAGAAAAAAACCTTTTTCATGATATCTGTTTTCTCCGAATCGTTTGCATACTCTTTATAGTTTCCTTCAGGAGTAGCAAGAGTTTCATTTGGTGCAGGCTGTGCGTTAAACGGCAACCCTGAAGGAAGTGGAGGAAGAGTTAATTCAAGCATAGGAGGAGGAATAAATATTGGTTGGTTCATGATGGGAACAGCCTTTCCCCAACCCAACCGCATCTCGTAACCCATAACATCACGCCCATGAAGTGTTTTAAGTGCCCGTTCTGCATCCTTACGACTCATGTACGCAACAAAGCCACAATTTCTTCCACGAGACTTCTCCTCTTCTGATCGGGGCCACATGATTTTTATGCTCGCCAACGGACCGTAACGTCCAAAAAGTTCCATGAGTTGTTGTTCTGAAATCTGAAAAGAGAACAATTATAGATAGGCATAACCGTTAAATGAATGCGTTAAAACCTTTGGACTTAAATTTCCCAAATATAGATTTGTAGTATTCGGGTCTCCATTGTCAAACGATCCTGATTCATTTGATTCCTTGGGATTATCAGATTCAGTGTTCACGACCGCTTGGCGAGCAATATGTTTGTACTTGTGACGTTCTTCGCGCTCTTCTTGTATTCTAAAAAAAAAAAAAATAAAAAATTGTAACCGCGTTATAATTGATTTATTATTATATTAAGCAACCCTTCGCTTCTGATTCACAACTGAAAAATCGTAAATCTAGAAGAGCAAAAGTTCTTTATAAATACGCTTTGTTATTGTCATTAATGAGTATCCAGTTCTTTTGCCAAATACCCAAGATTCGAGTTCATGTCTATTACATTAACTTAAGAGTGTAAAGAAGGGCAACCTCTATCCTTTAGACTCAGATCTTATATTTCCAGGTTCCGAAGCATCAGTTTTAATTTTTTCCTTTTCGCAATCACAAGACCTAAATAACACCGTGGTGGAAGTTGCTCTACCTGGTTGTAGTAAAATTAATACAGATAATTTTTCAACACTCTTTAAAATTTTCGGTCGCCTATTTAAAGATAGAGAAGACACTGTTTTGATACAAGAACTCGTGGTTGCCAACAAATTTGTTCTCGAATACAGGACTCCTTCATACTACGCACAGTATATGTATATCAGATAAACATAACGCTTAATGTTATATACTAGCCAGAAGAAGCCTTATAGAATATTTACTCACTAATGTCATCAACAGAGACAGTCGTAGAACAAAACTGAAAACTGCCTGAGGCACATCGACTAACCTGAAAAGCTCCTCACAACTTTTAGTGTTTTTTTGCTTAAAAAAACAATTGACGACAGTACAGATAATGTACAGCTTATGAGCAAATCACACACCAGCAGCCTTCTCATACTAGTTAGAACCAAAATAATAGCGGACGTCTTCTTATCCAAGAAATCGCTCTCTAATATATAAACGATTTCTGTAACCCTACACAATCAATTAAACTCGTCGAAAGGCACTATATATATTCCATACCTTACTTCATGCTCTAACTGCAATGAAGGTCAACCCGCCTCATCCAAAGTCTGCCAACGTTACCAACAGAAAAGGAAGCACTTAAAATAAAGACCATGCGTTAATGTAGCTTAGCTGAAGATAAACAAATATATAAAGAACAATACCACAGTCTTCAACCTGTTGAAGAATAAGCCAAACACTTAAAAAACCTACAGTCTTAGCGAACACTTCAATTTATAAAAAAAAAAATTCTAATTCCTTAACTCACCCGCCAAAACCGAATTAACAGCGACCACTTATAGTAATGCAGCTCGTTTAGCACCAACACGAAAAACTTAAACCACACGGAGAACGAATGATTTAGTTCCTGAACAGCGGTGTGGGTATGCTTATCCCAATTTTCTTGCCAACTCAAACATTCCACATTTACAATTATACGCTTCGACATCCAGTTGTCGATGTCGCCACTCACACTCATCTAATTTACCCAATCCTAAACCCAAACCAAACCATTAATAGGCAATTTAAAATACTGCATTGGAATATAAAAGGATTCGTCAATAATTTTGAAGAGTTGTGCATTCTTAGAAAATAACGTCCTTCAAGAGACACACTCCACTCACCAATTTAAACTATTTTCATAATTTTCCCCATAACTTAACTGCTAGGCAAGGTATTAGAATTTTAATAAAGGAAAACATCTAACATAAACGGATACACAACACCTCGAGGTACAACTTGGGCACAAGTTCACTGTTGTCTGCATTTATATTCTTCCCGATTAAGTATTTTCTAGGTGTCACTTAAAAGACATTATTAACCAAATCCACAGCCCTGTACTAATTGTACGTGACTTTTATCCTGGAGCGTACTGTGTGGTCCCCCAACCACTATTCTCAGAGGGGCTATACTGGAAACATCTTTAAATGACTCAAATCTTAATGATTATTTCCACCCTAACACACATTGAATAGACATACTGCTCACCCGAATTGTACACGAGGTCTTCTTGGGAAATTTTACATGATATCTATAACTTCTTCGTTACTCGTGGGATCTAATAATGGATACACCTTAGATCTTAAAGCGTCGATATCGTTTCCAGAAACGGATAGCGACGACTCCAATTTATCCGAGGCGACAAGTAAGCCATCGGTCTCTTCTTCTGACATTCTGCCGGAAATGGAAACCGATGACGAACAAAAAAGAAATCCTATTCGATCAGAGGAAGAAGATGAACTGTTGGGCACATATTAAGAATCGGAGAACTCGAACATCACTGTAGTGGAGACTACTCTAGTAAATTGTAGCAATGATACGGTTTCCCTAGATTAATATCCATCAATTAAAAAAGGCTTCGGTCGTACTTTTTCTGCATCTTTCCAAAATATAAAAGACATCATCACAAGTGATTGACTGGAACTCATACAAAAAATTCCTCAAAATATTTAAAAAAAGAACTGAGGAAGGCAAAGCGAAAATCCTGGAGACCATTCTGTGACAAAATTACAGAAACTTCCGAGGCATCGCAGCTAAGAAAAATCCTCTCTATAAATCCTATGATGCCTAGTTGGTTAAAAAAAAAAACCAATGAATCTTGGACAACCTCAAGTGATGAATCACTTAACCTGCTACTGGACACTCACTTTCCAGGTATCACTATTCGATACCAGTAGCAATCCAAACAGAACTACTGCAACCGTGACCAAAATTTATGGTCTGATTAAACGAACTGTTTTGGGCCCTACATAGTTTCGAATCATACAAGCCTGCTGGTCCGGATGGTATAATACCTGCCGATCTATAAAAGTCCTCAGATATTATCCTGCCTACTGTGTAGAACTGATCCACATTCCACTGTCATCGAGAGAAGGCAATGTAGTTTTCATTCCCAAAGCAATCACGACTTCGCTGTCAACTCTGCAGGTAGGCGACTCACTTGAGGAGTTGGTCAGTCTTATGCTAAATAGCAGGATAAACAACTCCAAACTGGGTGAAAGGATGTGTCAGCAGAGGTACGCTGCAAGGGGTGTCCTTTCTCCCCTTCTCAGGAACTTAGTGGTTAATGACCTGCTGATATACATGGAAGCGGGTGATAGCAGACTGATTGCCTATTCGGATGACGTTGCTAAAGCCGTCACAGGTAAGCATCTTAATACTATTAAAAAAAACTCCTTCAGCTGCTTAATGTTAACAGATTAACCCGTTGGGCAGATTGCTGTGGATTGGGAGTAAATCCCCATGAAAATGATCTTACCCTCTTCTCCAAGAAATATAAAATTACAATTACAGACCTTCCCTCAATAAACGGTATCATTTTTGATAAGAAACTAAACTGGAAACATAATATTCAAGAAAAAATCAAAAAAGCTGCAGTAGCTTTATTCTCTTGCAAAAAAGCCATTGGGAACAAATGGGGCCTGTACATCTCGGTCATAAGACCGATATTCACCTACAGGAATGTTGTCTGGTGGACGGCCTAAGATAATGCAGTCAACTGCTAAACTGAAGTAAACTAAGCGGAGTCCCACGTTGAACTCCCTCCGCGGCATTAGATATTCTGTTTCACTTGACATCCCTCCATATCTTCAGCAGGCAAGTAACTGAGGCAGGACGACATCAAATCCTCGGACTCAGTCTCATTAAATTCTAAAACCGCTCTTGAAAGCCAATCATCTCGTACGGAGATGGCAGAGCAGTTCAATCTTCACCTATAGAATATTCTTTCGCAAAACACTGTAATATTGTAATATTTCTGCTAGTTGCAATCATCTCCCTGAAAATAGCCGACCATCTGAAAGGTGATTTACTTGAAGTCTACAATTCTGATGTAAAGATGTATAAATATAACCGCCACCAGCAGCGGTAGTCACATAGCAGTACATCAACATTTTATTTCTTATGTTCCGGAAATTAATTTCGTATTTAACAATGTCCGAAGAGTGGGTGAATTCCTTGAAGTCCGCTACAGATTCGAGACTCAAGAACGTGATCGTGAATCTACACTCTGCCCGACTTGAACTGCAACCAACTTTAGACTGCTATAATTTCCAAACTGTTCATGACAGTGAGCTCAAATTTTGACACATGACAGACAATTTTATTATTTACAAGAGATTTGCTCCTCTGATGCATTGAAAAAATTTTATCCGCAATGGAATTCAAACATGATAGTGTGATTGCTTTATATTTAGCTGGAAAACCACAAGTAGCTATCGTTAAAGGCCTCCAGCACCTCAACGTGAATAAATCATTTGCGTCTCGAACCATAGCTCGTTACCGTGATACTGGCAGCGTTGCAAAACGTAATGGAGGTGGTCATAAAAAAACAGTAACATCGGCAGAAATGGTTCGGAAAGTGAAGGCTCGAATTGAGCGAAATCCGTGTCGAAGTGGAAGAAAAATGGCTCGTGAGCTCAACATATAGTTGGAACGGATGCAACACATGCTGAAAAATGAGCTTGGGCTCAAGCCATTGAAGTTCCAAAAAGCACACAATCTTACACCGCAACAGAAAACAGTTAGAGTCGAAAGAACGAAGGAGTTGCTACGCTTGCACGAAAGTGATGAGTTGCCGAATTTGGTTTTTTTCGATAAGTCGCCATTTGTTAACGAGCAATATGTCAACAAACAAAATGACCGAGTTTACTTGCCAGAGAGGTCCTTTGAAAATTTACGCCTTCGGACGGCCACTAGAAAGCAGGCAGCACCGATGGTGATGGTTTGGGCCGCCATAACCAAAATTAATGCGATCGTATACCGTGAAACTGTCTTAGAGGAAGTATTGAAGCCTTGACCAAACAATCATTTCGGTCGGAGACCGTGGACATTTCAACAAGACTCGGCACCGTCTCACAAAAAGCATGTCAACCAAGATTGGTTAAAAAACAATGTTCCACACTTTATTTCTTCGACACAATGGATTGCAAATGCGATGCTTTCTTTGGCAGTCTCAAGGCCATTATAAGCACCAAAGGTGGACAAATTGAAAATTACTGATACAATTTGAAATTTGATGTATTTTCCAACATTTTTTGCTTTTGCACAATAAAATTTATCAAAAAGTAAAGAAATTATAGCATTTTAAAAAGTTGCAGTTCGAGTTAGCCAGGGTGTAGTGTTGGATCCCACGACGAAGGAGAGACGCTTGATATGGAACTATTGAAGCTGCGAAGAATTTGTGAAAAGAAGGAGGAAGTAAGGGGGCTGAGACAGCAACTATGGGAGCTACAATTGGATGAGACAGAATCAATTTCTTGACTAATCTCTGTCTGAAATTTTAGAGATGTGGAAGATGCAGTGTCACCTTTTGGTGGAGACAACAATTTCAACGTGAAGTTCTGGATCGAACTGTTCGAGGAGTGTTCAGAGGTCTTTAGGTTAGATGATCGGAACAATTTCATTCATGCCAAGAGGCCAAATTATTTACTCCGAATTATGTCCGAACTTAGATAAAGCTAAAAAGTGCATTATAAAGTGAGTTCCTGAAAGTGGTGACAAGGTCCGACAAATGCGAAGAATCAATGCAACAATATGTTCTGCAGGAGATAGCATCTCACAACAAAATTGAGGAGTAGGATCTTATAAAATCCATAATAAAAGATATTCCTGATTCAGAAGTGAAAAAAAGCCTTCTGTACAGTACAAAACTATTGAAGAATTGAAATCAACCCTTCGGAAATACCAACATCAAATACCTCGCACACCCATCGTGTACAAGCATGCAAATCAAAATCACTAGCCGACAGCCCGCATTTGTTTAAACAATCAATTTCGAGATTCCAGGGAAAGGATGTAACATGCTACAAGTGCGGGCAATTTGGGCATATTTCAACAAGATGCAAAAGCAAAACCCAATGATGGCACTTTAACGTGATCAAATGGTTTATGCCAACAACACCCCAAGGTCAAGAACAAACGACGATAACGATTTCGAACACAATGTTCGACGCATGTGGACCCAGCAATCAAATGAAAGCTTAGGTTTTGTTTTTATCGCTTTTGGATTCTGAAAGTCCTATCAGTTTCCTTCAAGACCGATTCCTGCCTTCCGATTTGCTATCAACACTGGAGAAACATAAACACAAATACTCGGGAATTAACAATAGTCCATCGGAAGAGACTATCAGCACCAAGATAGAGTGCGAAAGTTTAATTATTAATATTAAATAATTAAACTGATAAGTGCATGTTTATGCCCACAGAAATTGTTTACCTTGGATATAGAGTCACAAAAGATTATATCAGGCCTAATGAAAGTAATTTGTATTCAATCAAAGGCTTTCCGTTTACTACGGACATGAAAAGCTTCTTAGGACTCTGCATTTTGCTTATATAGCTAAGCCGATTTATGATCTGCTGAAAAGAAACACACCATTCGTTTTTGGTTTAAACAAAATGGAAGCATTCAGTTCCTTGAAGAATAAACTTGCTGCATCTCCAGTTCTTGCTATATATAGTCCGAACAGTCCCACAGAATTGCATTGCGATGCACGTTCAATTGGATTCGGAGCTGTTTTAATGTAGAGACAGATAGATGTGAAGTTTCACCCTATTTATTATGTTTCGAAGCTAGCATCCGAAGCAGCTACGAGCTTAAGACACTTTCAATAATACGATATATGCTCTTAGGAGATTTAGAATCTATTTTGTGGGAATGTCTTCCAAGATTAGGTCAGGCTTTGACCTTGAATATTTGATTTGAATATTTAGATGGGCGTTAGAGTTTCAAGATTTTAATTTTTGAAGCACAATTTTTGAGCACAGGAAAGGTGATCGAATATCTCATGTCGATACCTTGAGTAGGTCCTTCAATGTCCTAAATATCGTTAAGGAATACTTCGAGTTTGTCTTAGCCGATGCGCAAAAAGAGGATCCAAAGATTATTTCTATAGCGAACGATCTTGAGAAAAGCGAGTCATTTATATGAGATTGAAAAACAAAGCGATGCGTCATTTGGGTGTAGAAAAATGTTATTAGAAGTTGTCTGGTTGTTTTTGGTTCTCTAAGATGAAAGACAAAATCAAGACCTACATTTATATTTGAATTAAATGTTTATACTTTGGGCCTCATTCTGGCAAAGTGGAAACAACCTTGCATTCGATTCCAAAAGGAAATCTTCCCTTTTGCACACTACACATTGACCATCTTGGGCTTTTTCCGAATTCTCAGTCAAATATAAAACTTGTTCTACTTGTAATTCATGCGTTTACTAAACTTTATCCGGTAAGATCAAAGCAAAGAAGCGATTAGGTGTCTTACATAGTTCTTTGAACATTATTCTAGACCTCAGCGCATTGTTTTTGATCGCGGCACTTGTTTTACGTCAAAAGAAATCTCGGACTTGATGTAGGAAATTAATATCAAATACGTCAAAGTCAACAGAGGCACAGGGTTTACCACGATTGTATTGCGTTTTGGATTTAATCAAAAAGGGGAATTTTCCGATGGCCTGAAATAGTTTCTCAACAATAAGTTTAGAGAACAATGAGCTGGTTTAGGGAATGTTAGGAATAGGGAGCTTCTCAATAGGGCGAGTTCTTAAATTAAGAAAAAAGATTATTTTAAGAATCATCACAAAAAAAAAAAATAAATAAATAAATAAACGGCGCGACAGCCCGGTGTGGGCCAAGGGTATCTTTTCGCATTCATTTGTGTTTCTCACATTGTGAATTTTTACACTCCTGAGCGGGGCCTACTGTTTATTGCCGGTTGCTTTTTCATAGGCAGAATTTGACTTTCGGAATTTGCCGTAGCCCGCCGAAAGGGTGATGATGATTTTTGAAAAATTTGCTGTTGTGCTGCTACAGGGATTCGGGAATCGTCACAAAGCATCAAAGAAATACAGGCAAAGTGATTTGATTATGATTAAGAATATAGTGACAATAGGTGTAAATAAAAGGCTTTTAGCTAAATTTCGAAGACTGTATGAGATTCGGATATTGAATATTTGCAGTTGGCTCCATTACCCTATTAAGGCATATTCTCTCATGATAATATGAGGCTTTACATGGTAGAGACGATGATAAATCCGGTTAAGACTTGGAGCTGGCTACACATTCTGGAAATCTTGGTTCTAGCGCTGAAACGTGATACTATGATAACATAATTGTACATTTTGAGAGGCAAGCTCATCTTCCTTATGTATAGTATTCTTATACACGTATATTATGTATGAATTATTTTATTTTCACTTTTGCTATTTTTCTTATAATTGAATTGTAACTTGTTCAATATTATTATTAATTTTTTTTTTTTCAAAATACGCATTATTCATATGTATATAGAGCATAAATACATATCCTGTCATTACATACCACTAATATTGCTATAGCTATTGAGTACAAATACAAATTCGATTGTGATCGGGTTGATCACTTTGCCAGGATGGACGAGCTGTAGAAGAATAATTATTACGTGAGAACATTCTTTCGTAACACTATTATATTGTAATATTTCTGCTAGTTGCAATCATCTCCCTGAAAATAGCCGACCATCTGAAAGGTGATTGACCTGAACTCTCCAAATCTGATGTAACGATGCATAAATACGACCGCCACCAGCAGCGATTTCACTTAGCAGTACATCAATAAAAGAAATCATTGCTCGTGAATATTTTTTATTTTTTTTATTTTTTAAATTACTTTTGCCGCTACATTTCTCCCTACACACCTTGTTGGGTACCGGGCCACAGACATTCCGGGGAATTATAGGACCGACGAACTCACCAGAATTGGAATCACTCTACCTATTCTACCGGAGAACGGTAGCAAAGGTATAATTATCGCTACGTTCAATTCAATACTAAAGCTAGATGCTAATAAAAAAACAGGCCTTAGGTGGACTATTGGACCAACATGTCTAACGACCAAAGAGACCTGGCCAAAGGTTGGATCTTAATCGTTCTAAGAGTCTGATCCGTTTAAATAGGAAACATCTTAGCGCCATCATAGGTGTCACCACTGTACAGTGACTCAAACGCAAGCATGCAAGAAGGCTTGGCGCCTTTACAAACGATTTCTGTAGAAGCTGCATGGACGAGGAGGAAGAGGAGACAATCCTCCACCTACTCTGTACATGTCTAGCTCTCTCCCAGGGAAGAAAACTTCACTTAACGTAGACGTTAACAGTCTCCTACCCTTCATCATAAGCTCAAATTGGTTCCATGAGTTCCATGATCACAGCAAATGGCAAAATTGGCCTAAGTGGGTTGTTATTTCTAACAGCCACTTTTACCTACCTACATATATCACTGACCCATATCCAATAAGTTCCGCTACTATTATTAGCCTAGCCTACTCAATTACCATACAACGATAAATCGCAAACTTAAAATTGCTAACTGGTCTTGTTTTAACAAAGCACATTTTAGATTACCTCTCAACCTCATCCAACCTTTATAAAACAGCTGCGATACTCCAAAAAGTAATTCAAGTCACCGCTCGAAACCTTTTAACCAACTTAACTTAAAGGTACAACTTCTAGCAGGGGCAAAATATCGTACCCTATGTTAAAAACAACCTGTTGTCAACAAAACACATCCGAAGTGTGTTCAAAAAGGTGACTTTATATTTTTTATAAAAAAATATTTATTTATTTATTAGTATTAATGTTGTTCGCTTTAAAGTAATCCCCCTTAGATATAATACACTTGTGCCAACGCTTTTTCCAATTCTCAAAGCATTTCTCATCAGTAATTTTTGGTATAGTCTTGAGCTCGCTCGAAGGGCGTTTTTATTTCCTAAATCGTTGCAAATCTTCGTCCTTTCATAGGTCTCTTCAGTTTTGGAAACAAGAAAAAGTCGCATAGGGCAAGCAAAAGCCATGAATTTTTTTCGTATTGCTTCTCGCAAACGACGCACAACTCAAAGGTAATACTCCTTATTTACCGTACGAGGTGAAAACTCCTGATGCTATGCCACGGTAATAACAAAAACAGTGATCAAAATTGACATTTGATCGAACTTAGAGCGCCTTTTTCGGTCCTGGCTCTCCGAGGTGCTTTCATTGGGACGATTGGGCTTTGGTTTCGACGTCGTAATCATATACCCATGATTCGTCACCAGTTATGACCCTTTTGAGCAAGTCAGGATCATCATTGAAGTCTTTCAAGAGCTCCTGAGTGGTGCTCATGCGACGGTTCTTCTGATCAAAATCAAGAAGTTTCGGAACAAACTTCGCTGACACACGTCTCATGCCCAAAACATCCGAAAAAATTGCATGAGCCGACTGATATACCAACGTTCTCAGCAACTTCTCTTATGGTAATCCGACAATTTTCCAAAACAATTTTCTTTACAGCTTTGACGTTATCATATTTTGTTAATGTGTTGGGGCGTTCAGAGCGATGTTTGTCATTGGCATCTTCTCGGCCATCTTGGAAGAGCTTGTGCCACTGGTAAACATTTTTTACTTAGAGCAGACTTATCGTATGGCACTGTCAACATTTCAAGTGTTTTAGAGCAATTAATTTTTTATAATTGAAAATCGCCAAGCACGCCAAAACACGTTTAACCTAAGACGTCTAACTCATCTATCTGTCAAAACCAAACTAAGTATACTATATACTTGAAACTGTGAATATATGTTCGGGACATGTGTACCAACACAGCAAGAAAAAAGTACTGCCTCTTTCTAAGCCCAGCAAATGCATAAATAATATCAACGGATACCGCCGTTTATGTTAATTTTTACTTAGAGTAGTGCTAGCTGCCAGGGCTTTCAACTAGGTATTTTTTATAGTAAATAAGGAAAACGTAAGGAGAATATGTAGTAAGATGTGTTGGATTATATAGAGGTTTCAAGATCAAGAGCGGCTATGTTAAAAACTTGAATAATATGATCAATATTGACCTTGGAGAGGAGAAAGTTGAGGCTACGGTCTGTTTGGTTTTTACACGTTGAAAGAACTTTTTTGCAGGAAAGCAGGTAAGGCATGTTGAGAATAGGTTTTTCTTTGCAAAGATGATATAATGCAGGTGATTCCTTATTAAATAAATGTTGGTGCGTGATGTATGAGTGGTAAAATCTAAGTCTGATGTATATCTTTAGTTTTTTTTAGAGAGACATTACATTACTTTTTTTTTTTTTTTAATTTTCAGTAAGCGAGAATGAGGTTTTTTAAGTTTTTTTTTATCGTATTGCTACAACATTATTAAAGGTTCTTTTATCGTTCCCTTGGCTTCCGTATCAGCTAGCACATTGCCTATCATTACGTTGTGGCTAGGTATATAGGAAATTCTTAATGTTTCCGTGTTAAATATGATAAAGTCAGGAATTGTTTCGACAATCTCTGTAGATAAACTGTAAGTGAATATAAGAATTTTTTATTTTTTTTTTTTTTATATTTAATTGCCTCAATTATGGCTAATGCTTCTGCGGTGAAAATGGATAAGAAATTCGGTAATAGACCTTTGAAGAGAACCAGGCCATTTTCGTCGACAACTGCAAATGATGTGTGGCAATCTGTCTTCAACTAAACTAAACTTAAAGGTTCCAACTAATGGTTTTGTAATTATCTGCGATACTAAGATATAAAGCTTTGTAGATGTTATCATTGGTTGTAGTTTTGACGTAGTTACAAGGCTCAGTATTTATCACGTAGATTGGAAGGTTCCAGGGTTGACTGCGACTTATCTGATTTTGAGTAGAGACGGGAATATTTAATATTTTACGGACGTAAGTGCGATACATAAAGTTAATTGTAGTTAGTTAGTGTTCTCTTCCAGTGCAGAGATTTCTTGACATAAATGTGGATGGGTGTGCGATGTGGTAAATTGATTTTTTTGGATGATCATAAGGTAAGATACCAAATCCTATCCGCTAAGTGGGGAAGTCCTGTTTACTTACCGTAGTTGATAGGAGTTGAGCGGAAAGCTTTCAAACTTATTCTGATGGTAGCGTGGTATATGATTAGTTGTAATGAGGATTTTGAGCATTTTCCGTAGATTGGCAGACCATAGTAAATTTTTGATTGAATAATAGATTTAGTTACATTTACAAGAATATTTACATTCGAGCAACAATGATTTTTAAAAGTAAATTTAGAATCAAATATAAGACCAAGAATTTTAATAAAATTATAATTTTTTATGTGTTGTTTAGATTTACTTGGATAATTTACAAATATGGATAATTTTAGACTTAGAGAATGAGATAGTTGAGCCTGAGTATGTACTCCAACTTAGTAGGGCTTCGGTGATATGGGAAAAAGTATCCCCTAATACATATGTATAGGTCTTTGCATTCTGAAAAAACAATAATCGTCGGCGTAGAGCATATGTCCTACCTTTTTCAAGCTGTCTATTAATTTACGAATTTCATTAAAGGCTATAGTAAACCAAACCACAGCTAGTGGTGATCCTTGGAGGATGCCGTTTTTTAGCTTTTAAACTTTGGAGAAGATGTAGTATTTAATTCGAAAGCTTCTGTCGGAAAGAAAAGACTTTATGAAACCAAATACTTTTCGGCCGATTTTCCATTTCAGAAGTTGTTTCCAAATAACATGTGCTTCGATTTTGTCAACGGCTTTCTTAAAGTCTAAACTGAGAATCGAAGCATAGTTTCGGTCAGACAATGTTGAATAGATGAAGTGGTTGGGGTAAAGGGGAGCGACTAAAGTAGATCGACTTTTTTTAAATGCGTCTTGTCGATTGTCAACTAAGTTTTCTTTTTCAAGGAACCAAAGCAGACGTTTGGCACCCACCCGGAGGTGGAGGCAGGGTCGGGTTAGGTAATGGGATGGTGCTCGAAACTTTCCAGCCATGTGGAACTATTACTGTATTCAAGATGCTGTACAATGATAATATTCGTGTTTTTAAAACATGGGAAGATTATAATTATTATTATTTTAAATTTATTAAAATGTGAATAAATTACAATAGTAATATTGCTTAAATTTAGCGCTAGCTGCCAGGGCTTTCGGTTTAAGTATTTTCGAGTTTAAGGGCGATCATAATATTATATAGAAGATTAATATTTGCAATATTTACGTTAGAAATAAAATAGGAAAGACTATGGTTTGAAATGTTTTTATTTATCGTTTTGCAACTCAGTAGGTGGATGAAAGTTAGATTGATTTATCACATAGTTGGCACATTGCGGGCGTGTTCTTCTCGAACAGGTGTTTTTGGGTAAAATAAGTGTCTTAATCTCAATCTTATTTATATTTTGAGTTTTTTGGGGTAAAAGTTGTTGGGGTAAATGGTTCTGACACCCATTGTGTTAGCATTTTTATAGCCATGTTGATAGTTTCCCCAGGTGCTTGATTTTCTCTTCCTACAGGATTCGAGTAAATTTTTTTTAAGATCTTTCTTGTTATACTGGTAAAAAGTGAGAAGTGGTTCGTTTATAACTGACTTGGCGGCTGCATCAGCGTTCTCATTACCTTTAATTCCAGCGTGTCCTGGAATCCATATGAGTTTAGGGCTATCGCTGTGGGATATTAACAAATCTCGTATTGTTTCAATTATGTTAATCGAGTTGGAGACATTTTTGACAGCCGTTATAACAGAGAGACTATCCGAATATACAACTGTCTTATTTTGCTTCGCGCATTCAATGGCTTTAGATACGGCAAAGGCTTCTGCGGTGAATGTTGAAAAGAAATTGGGCAATAAACCCCTCGAAAGAATACAGCCATTTATGTCTACAACTGCAAACGATGTTCCATTGTCCGTTTTTGATGTATCAGTGAATAGAGGCTGGCAGCCGAGGGATATATGTTCGTGACTTATTAAGAAATAAAGCTTTTTATAAACTTCACCCATAGTTGTTGATTTTGGATATTGACAAGGTTATTTTTAAGAATCCAGGGTGGTTGCTTTTTTCGGTTGCAATTTTGAAGATAAATGGGGATATTTAAATTGTAAGCAATCGACAAAGATTTGTGAAGAGTTGAGGGAATTCTTGACTGTTTCGCATTAGTAATTTCTTTACAACCCTATATAGGATATAGGATGTGGGAAGAGTTTTTTAGCATTTCATAGGAAATGCGGTCAAAACTTGGTGTATTGCCTTTTACTGTATATAAACAGAATATGAACTCTGTCATATTTATATGTGATTTTATGGAGAGAGCTGAGTAACGAGGAATAAAGGATTTTTAATTTTTCAACAAATGTAGAGCTGAATGCTGAGTCATCAGCAAGTTATTCCCATTCGTTCGACAAATTCTATTGGACAGGTAATTGTTTTGGTGTGTGTTTTTACTGCTTTGATTATACTAGGTGCGTTTAAAATTTTCAGTTGGCGCGCTGTCTACCTGTCGGCCTTATATCATACTTTCAAAAGCAAGTATTTCAAGATATTTCCCGGCCATAATCTTTTGGGATATAACTTTTGAGGTCCTAAGAGACCATTGAAAGCAATAAAAAAAAATCGATTTTTTGTAAGCCCTAGAGTGGCCTAACCGCTTAAATTCACAAATGTTATAAGCTAAATGAAATTAACAAAACAGGGGCAAGATTTTTTTTTTTTTAGACTTACTGTCTTAATTCTTCCTTGAAAAGTTCCAAATTGCTTTTCTTCTTTTCTTGGGATTTTTTCTTTAATGTCGGCGAATCTTTCTTCGTTTCAGATGCTAACAATTTTGCATATTCTTGAGCTCGTTCTGCAGTCGTTTTCTCATCATTTCCTTTTCCGGGAATGTAAATTTTTCCTTTTTCTCTTTTGTCTTCGCCTAAAAGTAAATATTCATTAGTAACTATAGACTTATCAATAATAAGCCATTTACGTCTTGAGCCGGCATCATAGGTACCAGCTTTGATCCAAATTTTTGAAGACGACGGTGGTTCTTGGAAAGTTTCTACGAACTCTTTAAATGCCTATAAAAATATTTTATTTTCTGCTTAATGTAAAACGATTTTCTATAATTTTTATATCAATATTACATGGGCAGCAGCCGCTTCTTCTTCGCGTTTTTTCTGATCTTCCAATTCCTTCCTCGATAGAGGCCTTTTGCCCATAGCGCCCAGGGTAAACGCTTCCAATTTCTTCTCATTTATTTTCTACATTAAAAAATCATGATGTATTTTAATAGTATTAACTAATCTTCATTGTTTTCTTACTTTCAAATTCATTTTAACTTAATTGGTTATTTTATTTGATCCAAAATTATAAAAGCCTGACAATTTTCATGACGCTCAGACTTGACACGGTGAATTTGACATTTAGTTGAAAAACATTTTCCAAGTTTACATGGACGATTTACAAAAAGGAGTCAATCGGTATCGTATTGTATTAAATTTAAAATCTTATGGGATGAACACAATGGTTATACAATTGGTATCTTATTCAGTCATATATGATTATAATAATATATGATACATTTGACGTCACTAAATCTGTTTACATACTACAAAATTAAAAAAAAAAAAAACCTGCGTGATCTTACTCTCATTATCGCACTATTTCAGCAGACATAATATGAGCAAAGAGTCAGAAATACAGAAGGAGGAAACTGTATGTAATTGAAGGGCTCCGAAAACCGTGGTCAATATTTGTATAATAACTTCACGTTTCAGTGAGAAAAGAGTCTTTTTTAAGAGGCTGTACCCCCTGTTTTGAAAACCGTTGTTAGAAACAATTTATTTTAATGTATATCAAATGCAAAATTTAAATTTATTTTTGCTTTTTACTGTAAAATATGATAAATAATCTTAGTGACCCCATGAGAGTATGCTATACGTAAGTTAACAAAAATATACCATCATATCTACGAATCACAAAATTATATGAGTTAAACCTGAACAACATTGGGAAATATTATTATTGTCTTATCTTCTTCTAGCCAGTTCAATCTTTATCTAGCTGCCTCTAATTTCGAACGCTAAGTTGGTTGAAATTTTATTTATTTTTTAATTATTAACTTCCTAATAGGGAAGGTTATATCATACATTCACTTTTGAAATCGTCAATGAAAATTTTGTGATAACGTTACGTTTTATTTGTGTGTGTGTTTCAGTATGTGTCAATTGTTTTGGGTCACGATGGCTTTCAAAAGAATAGCATTATCCACTTGAGTTTTTGTCAGATGCCGAATGGCGGCAATTAGATTCAGATCAAAATCCACCGATGACTTTTTATGTTATAAAAAAAAACATACATCAAATACAATAAATTCTTTCTTAAAAAATAGGGGTGTCTATTTTTGCAAAACAATTCGAAATGTATTAACATAGAATACATTTAACGAACATTACAAAAAAAAGAAAAGAATTGGGCACGAGTTGTTCAAGAAATAGCAAACCTTTTAAAACCATCAACGCCGCACTAACTACGATTTCGTAAATAAGGAGTGATTCATCGTAAGGTTTCATTTTCGATAGCCTTTTTTTTGACAGATCACGCGTGATCAAATTGCTTTATCGCTTTTGTTCAGTATCGTTTGGCAAGTCATCATAGAGAGACTCACACCACAAAAGCGTCTCCAAATTGTTCAGCTGTATTACGAAAATCAGCGTTCTGTGAGAAATGTTTTTCGTGCGATTCAAGGAATTTACGGTGCGCATAATCGACCTACTGAAACCACTATTGCCAATACCATCTGGAAATTTGAGTTAAAGTTTACATGAGTGGATCACGTCCAGCACGTAGTGAAGAGACTATAGCAGCTGTAGCTGAGAGTGTACGCAAAGACCGTGACAATATGATTCATCGTCGTTCACAGCAGTTTGGCTTGGCGTATTCAACCCGAAGATTACCGAGAGCTACCATTTCATCGATTAAAAACAACGGTATGGTGTGGTTTATGGGCTGATGGAATCATTGGTTCATATTTCTTCAAAAATGAGGCAAATCAGAATGTTACCGTCAATAATAACCATTATCGCTCCATGTTAATGGACTATGTGCTTCCTGAAATTCAAGCAGATGGTCTCGGTGAGTTCTGGTTTCAACAAGACGGCGCTACGAACCAAACAATGGACTTTTTGAAAAATCATGTTGGTGAGCACTTAATTTCACGTTTTGCTATGGTAAATTGGCCGCCTAGATCGTGCAATATCACACCTTTGGACTATTTTTTCTGGATATATGTAAAGTCTTAGGTCTTCAAGAATAAGCTAGCTACAATTGACGCTTTGGAAGCCAACATTACTTGTGGTATCCGCGAGATACCAGTTGCTATGCTCGAACGAGTCGCCCAAAATTGGACCTTCCGAATGGATTACCTCAGACGTAGTCAAGGCCGACATTTAAATAATATTATTTTAAAAAAATAAATGCCATGAATTATTCTTTTATCTAATAATAAAAATTTTAAGTTCACTTTCAAATGTATGTGTTTTATTTTACATTATAAATCAAATCTCACGATGAATCACCCTTTTTTAATGTTAATGCGAAGTTTAAATTAGAATCTTCTTTTTGGCTTTACAAAAACAGGTCAGACCTAACCAGATTTTTATTGAACATATTCGGGTTAAGTTGCGGTAAATTTAATAGGATATGAATATGGAATAAATATGGAATACCCAAACCATTGGGAAATATTTTGGTACAAGCTCTCCTTATCTTGCAAACATTTTTAACTGACTATGTTAATTTTTGGAAAAATGGAAAAAAAGTCATATTTTTAACTTCCTCTTAGAAAAGTTTTTCGATAGAAATCTGCTGGACTTTTAAAGTTATTAAAAAAAAAAAAACACAAAATACAATTAATTTTTTATTAAATATATAAGACTCTTTCAATGTTTTTGCAATACTTAACAAAATATATTATTATTATTATTGTTGTTGTTACCATTACAAATTATTATAGAAATAATTTATAATTTTAATACAAAAGTTTGTAGCGCTAGCTGCCAGGGCTTTGCGCTAGAAAAAAAAAAGTAGGTACAATAAATTTAAAGCCGTGGAGCTTTACTGTATTTTCTATCAAGATTACATCTTGCGTGGATTTTTGACCACCATTTTGGTAAGATAAGACAAAAATTGTATTGTAGGGAGCTTACCCACGTTTTTCGCTGTACTAGATGGTATTGAAAACATATTTGAATGCTCACATTATGATATTTGATTTTGTCACAACCAATAGATTCAACTGATGAATTTAAAATTGTTTTACTGTGCCTTCTAAAGGTTAACAAAACAATTAAGCAAAAAGTTTGAAAGGCGCTGATTTTCTGATTTCTTATACCTAAACCACAACCGACCATAATTAGTTTCAAAAATTACACCTGTCAGTTACCCCGGTAACCAAAAAAATAACAAACAAACAAAAAAAAAAACACGAAAGAAGGATCATTCCAATTCGAGTTGCCTTTTAAGCTTGCAAATAAATGTAACATCAGTTTAGTTAATAAAAAGAAAAAAAAAAAAACATTCACAGTGATGTTTGCTTATTTAAGTAAAAAAGTAAATTTTTAATTTACATTAGATAAATAAGATAAATGTATAATATATTTAAATAATTTTGTTTATTTTAAGATTGCGATTCCCAACAATGTTCAGCTCAATAGCATTGCTTGGAACAAGGAGCAGGGCTACATTGCAGTAGCTGGTTCTGATGGCTTGCTAAAAGTTCTTAAACTGGAACAAGGTATGTTGGGCTCACTGAGGGCGAAACAAAATGTAATTTACGTCAATTAAATCAAATAGCTACTAGCAATGGCCACAGCAAAGGAGGGCTGGCAGCTGTAAGCAATTTGTCAATGAATCAAACACTTGATGGCCACAAAGCAGAAGTAAAAGTAGTTACTTGGAATGATTCTCAACAGAAACTTACATCATCCGATGTGGACGGAGTTATTATGGTTTGGATGCTATATAAGGGGTCCTGGTATGAAGAAATGACAAACGATCGTAAGAAGTCCACAGTTACTGGTATGGCTTGGACATCCGATGGGACTAAAATTTGCATCGCATATGAGGATGGTGCAATCATTGTCGGTAGGAAATTAATTTAATTTAATTTTCAATTTAACATCAGTTTTTGTAAGGTTCTGTTGACGGCAACCGTATATGGGGCAAAGAACTTAAAAATAATCATTTAACCGGTGTGCAGTGGAGTCCAGATAATCGACTTATACTGTTTAGCTTGGCAAATGGAGAGTGTCATCTTTATGATAATCAGGGTAACTTTGCGGTAAGACTTTACTTTTTACTAAGCTTCAGGGCCCGTCGTTTACCTTTTGTTTGTAACTTTGGAACGTGTACCTAGTATTTACAAAACAAAAAAGTCGTCATTTCATATCAAATCAGTAGTTTTCAAGATACGACCCAACTTATTTAATATTGATTGCACATATTTATTTCTATTTATTTATTTATTTATTTTTCATCAAACCTTTTACCATATCAATTTTTCAAAGTGCGATCTATTTTGTATGTACACAAGAGACCCTCTTTGAAAGGCTCTAACAATGTCCATTCTTTTCAATTCTTCTCGGACTTTTGCTACGTCATTCTATGATTCAAATCATTTAATGTTGTTATTTATACTGAGAAAACAATGTTTTTTATCCGTCTCCGTAAGTAAAAGTCCATGGAGTCAATTCCGAAGGCCTATTCCAATTCCTAACTACATGGCCATATTAGACGCGTTTGCCATCCTGCTGTTATTTGTTGCAGTGGTATATCACCTAATATTTCCAGTAATTTGTTTCGCAAGTCTTGGAGGGAGCTGATAGAGTCCTATCGGCTTCTTACAAAATAAGCCTGCCAACACATTGGCGTTGAACTTATGCTGAAAAGCTCCGTGTTTTAAGGAGTGGAGGTTTTTTTTTGCCCAGGTACGTAAATTGTACAAATTAGTGATTCCATCGGTTTTGATTTGGGTCTCATTCGTCCATAAAATCCGGCCAGCTTAGGTGCCTAAGGCATAAAGTACATTGGATCAGTCAAAAGGTTTTATTTACCATAGATGAACTAAACCCTTAAACTTCGCATGATTATGGCGCAGTACACCGCATACGACAAATCAAAAGAACAAGCCGAGGCATAAAAACATGCTTTATTTTCGATACTTGGTAGCTGGAAATTTGTTTTTCAGAAACAAAATTTCCTTGTTATTTTTTTTTTTTTTTGCCCTGGCGTTTATTTACTTTTCTTTATTTTTGCTTATACCATAGTCTAATGCAAGCAAATAATCGAATTTTTCAATCTGCATTCTTGTGAAGTTTCTAAATTTATCAGGATAAGTCCTAAGTTCTGCCGTTTTGTTATGTAATGGTGTCCTCCGCATCTCGTTTTTGATTGTAAGGGTGAACCCATCAATCTCAATTTTGTGTTTCATATCTCT
This sequence comes from Volucella inanis, assembly GCA_907269105.1. Lineage (NCBI taxonomy): Eukaryota > Metazoa > Arthropoda > Insecta > Diptera > Syrphidae > Volucella > Volucella inanis. The sequence continues at coordinate 62,816,880 of OU026155.1, forward strand.
CACAAACTTCAATAAAATTAAATATTGGCATATTGTGGAATGCATGCATGAATTTAAAATTCTTCAGAATTAAGTCCTGCTTAGATTAAAATGTGTAGTAAGTTGCCTACGGCTGGTATTTTTATGGTTTCTGATGTAATGTAAAACGTCTTTGTAGCTGTGAATGCCTTTTGCAGGATTTTAGTTTCTCGGAAATTTCCCTGCTGTTTTTGTCTCCGTCAACATGGAAAATTTTCTAAAAAATGTCCTGCCATTTTGGGCAATTCTATCAAGGTATCATCTCATATGTTCTAATCTCGCTTGTTAACCGTTACAGTTGCAGAAACCATAGACATAAACGATGTCTGCGTATTCTGGTGCTGAAATTGAAAAGTGCATAATCGAGGATACTATGAATTAAATGTCAATATCTCGGTTAAAAACTACAAACTAATTATACAAATAATTCTGTATTTTTTTATAATATTTTGCAAGAGACGTTTAATTTTATTTCCAGAAAAAAAGACCTGTAATTTCTTTTTTCGAACTGGAAAAATTAGCATTATTTATCCCAGGTGGTCCCTTTTCCCTTTTCAGAGTTCATAAAATGAACCTTAAAAAAAATAAATATTGGATTTGCATTACGCAATAATAATCTTGTTTCACGGGAAAATAATTCCAAAGAAGTTGTTAACTATTTAAGTTGTTTTACCAGGTTGTTGTAAAATACCCCATTTTCGTTTTTTTGAACAAGTTGGCTCGTATTTTGAAAATACTGGCTGGAGATGAAATGATCTGACCTCTTTTTGTTTGTTAATACTAAGTAAAAGTTTGGGGTTAAATTACATATTTTTCCGAAAAAAAATGTGACAAAATCAAAATTTGAAGTTAAAAAAAAAAAAAAAATAGAAATTGCTTTTAATCTTTAATAACTTTCGACGCATTAATTTAGGGAACCATTTTCTTGAAAACAATTAAAGTACCCATAATTACGAGTTCAACGATATCTCCAACACTCACTGGGTTGTAGGGTATTTCAAAAAGTTCTTTCAGCGAAGTAGGTACCAACAATTATTTAGTTATAACTCCTAGTTTGGTAAAGCTAAAACAACCAAGCTGGGCTCGCTTGATAGTCAATTGATGAATGGTTTATTCATATTAAAATTTTCTTACCATTTCATTTTTTCATTTTCGATCTTCAAAAACATTTTTTTTAAAATTTTTTTTAATAAATTTTGATGCGCCATAATGTTAGCTACAAATTCACAATACAATTTTTTTGCTTAAGGATTACAGTTTTCCAGGTAGAAGGATATATAAATAAATAAATCCCCAATACGACTATTTTTTTTATTATTACTAAGAAAACACTCTAAAATAAGTGCACGAATTACAATGGCTAATAATCTGTAAAAATTCTAAGAAATAGCTACTATTACCAGGGTGAAGTCTGTCAGGTTAACATTTTTTTGAACAGTTATTGTACTTTGGCTGGAATAAAAAATTGATTATTTAATGCCGAAAACCCCATTATATGACGCTTGACACTTGGAGAATATTATTTTGTTTATTTCGAACCCAACGAGCCCCTGAGAGCATACAAATTCAAAAATTGTCATAATAAGGACCACCCTAACGTATAATATATGAATACATTATATATTTTATTTTATTATTTTTTTTTTTTAATTTTTAAAAGTGTTGACCAGGAGTTATGGTCACAACTTAAAAAAAAAAATAATAATATTTTGACGATACGAAGTTCGGTAGATGTTTAGGGCACATATTTCAATTTTTGTAGTCTCAAAATATATTTAATGCTTCAGTCGATGTTTTAGCGCCAGTTTTTTCCAGGATTTTTAGGAAATTTAGCACATCAGTTGAGGCGTCTCTGACTGACTGACTGACATACTGGCGGTATGTCTTACATCGATCGTAATGTGACCAATTTGTTTCAGCGTTTCGTGATGCAGAGACCTCCATGTCCCTTGTATAATAGGTAGTTCTAAAAGTACCGAGACTAATTTTTGGCCCAATTGATATACCCAATTGATATCTTAACGATGATTGATAACAGTGTTTTATCAACGTACAAAACTCCTTTTTTTTTTTTTTAATGGTCATCATATTGATGACTTATGGTATAAATGCTATCAAATTTCGACAGGTATCGTTTGAAAATTGATACTAACATCGTATGGATATGTTATTAGAGTCGCTATCTATGAATGTGTCAGTCTGAACGTACTTTTTATATTAAAATGAGAAAACTATGTGCACGCTGTAGTAATATTTCCTTCCGCCGCAAAGTCAATAAACCTTTGTCCGTTGGCAGACATGGTGTCATGTAGGCTATACTTACTGTCTGCCTTCCTTTACTCCTTTTCTATCCTGCCGTTAAGATCGTACTAGGCGATTTTATTGTCTTATAGTATTATCGAGGAGCTCGTAGAAAATATTTGTTGGTGTAGTCCTTGTCTTCCTTATTGTCATATGCGCATATAAGGCTCATGTTATCGGATTTAGCATTAATGCGGATTGTCATAAGACGCTCGGTTTTGTGTCGGGGGCTAAAGACTTCTTGTCTATTGCCGCATATTGCAAATCCGCATCCGAATAGCGCTTTCTTTTCCCTATAGCAATCACCCTAGTATGTATCACAGTTTTTCACCCTCCTTATGTCCGGCCTATCCCATCACACTCCCTGGATGGCAGTAATATCTGCGTGGTTGCAATCTCTCCTAATTGTTCGGCTGCGCGTGGCCTGTTTTTGGTTCGAACATCCCACCTGCAAATCCGAAGGTCGTTGTCCTTTAAAGGTTTGGCAGGGTTGTGAGTGAGTAAGTCCGTTTTTATCCAAGGCGATTAGTGAGTTGGTCACAATATTTTTTTCTGTATAGCGTTGTGAGTCCTATGATGGCGTAGGCTAATATTATGTTATTGGCCGAGCATGCCCTTGATGCGCTGCCGGTCTAATCCTAGTAAAAGGACAGTCAGCAGTTTCCCAATCAATCGATGCGCAGATAAGCGTGCTTAGCATTTCTAACATAAATGATTAAGGTGTCGCCTTTTAAGATGCAGAGATTGAAGCATTGCTCGCTAAAAATGCGAATCAATTGTAAAAAATATGAAACGCAAATGTTTACAGGTAACAAACCGTGTTAACTTTTTTTCCACATTATATTGAGAAGTTTTATTTTTGATCTTTTCCGGTACGTACCAATGTACGTTGGTCCCATATGTTAACAAGTTATAATGACTAGGAAATAAAAAGCTTAGCAGGGCGTTTCAAAAGAGAATTGTATGGCTTAGGAACAAGTCACGATATTTTAGAGTACGTCAAAAAGTGGGCTTGAGGGTATGCTAATGAGCATTTATAGTGAGACGGGTGTCATGGTTGAAGGTTTGATAGGGCGGAATGCTACTGGTAATTTTGATGGAAATGACGATAGAACAAGGTAAGACAGAAAACATTAAAATATTATTAAATTCAACGTAGGTTGTCTGTGACACACTTACCGAGAATGGAAAGTTTTTCGGCTTGAACGATGCAAGTGCCATTCATGGATAATGGTTGGGATATTGGCATCACACCATTGTGTTTCGGAAACATTTAAAACCATTCTGTTGTTCGGAAAATTATGAACTTATAATACGCTGCCGTTCCCGTTATACAGACGAAAAGAATATGAAAATCAGACAGTACTGTCTTCAGCAAAGGAATATATTGTTCTAATCCAGACAAGAGATCATTGATAAAATTTAAAAAGAGTGTCGGAGACAAAACTTTTGTTGTATACTGTGGAGACTTGAATTGTATTATCCGTTCCCAAAGGTAATAAGTTTAGATCTATTGAAGAAAAGATTCATTGAACTCAAATACACGAATTTTCGACAAAAGGGCATGAAGCCAAACTCTGTCAATTTCCTTAGAAATATCAAGTGCGACTATCTTTTTTTCGTCAGATTGACGTACGATTTACGTTTTACAATTCGGTGAGACATGTCATCAAATCACCAGTAGACCCGCTGCTTCGAAAACCGTATTGCCGGTGATTGAGAGGTTTTTTGCTCAGAGATTTTTCATGAACTGACAGTTTATCAGCTTTTCCATGACTTTGGAAAGAAGGCGAGAGGAGGAGAGTGAAGTCGATTCACCTTTTTTAGGTACTGCTAGAAAAGCATGCTAAAGAGTAGGATTGTTGGAAAATTTTGCGCAGTGGTTTTGCGAACATATTGTATATCGGAAGAAGGGGACATACATTATGAAAATTTGCACATGTTAAGATCTTTAAGTACTCTTGCTACTAAACGAATGCGAAAATGGATTCGTACCATTGAAAATTCAACGCACTCAAGTATAGAAGGAGACAAAGATGCAATCCAAAAATGTTGAATTGGGTGCGAAATGGGCAACGAGCAGATTGGCCTTGTCCCAAAAGCTGACGGTTGTAATGTCAATATGAGAGCATTGGGATGGAGGATACACAAAATTTCTGATGTTTTTGAGGAACGACAAAAAATTTGTACTACCTTTGGGACATTGTAGTATTTTTTCCTCAATTTTTGTTCTTATATAAAAGTAGCTCTCAAACACTCCTCCATGGCTCCTGCTGCAAAAAAAAAAAAAATGTTTTATTTGTAGGATTCCAGTCGGGAGTTCGAATTATCTATGGTATAAACACAAATATCACAATTTTAAATGGACTAAAGAGGAACTGTCGTCTTTTAAATACAACTAAAAATAGCCAATTCGCCCGGCGTTTTCCAGGCAGAAGTCCAGGCATTCAAGGGAACCTTCAAAATACACATGGGCAAAACCCAAATCAGTTCGAAATTATGGTTTTCGATTCAACATGGATACACTTCTGTTGTTAGCATTAGACAAGGTTGTTAGCTGATCTTTCAGATATTAGGCACAGAAATCAACAGCATCATTTATTTTCTTAACTAATCAGGTTTGCTGCCATTTTGCCTAGGGTAATGCTTAATATATATTAACTCTTTTGTATACATTGTCGTTTCTGGTAAACGGCTTTCAGCCAAACTACTATATATAGACAGAGTAACTTACTACAACTATTGCCGAAAAGAAATATTGTACTTTCCCATATTGAAATGTGAACACTGTTTTGATTTGACTACCAATGTTCCCAAATACTAAGAAATTTTGAACGATAAAACATTTAGAATATTTTTATTTACACTCTGTAGTGATTATATCATATAAAAAACTAGAAGTGCTTCATGATAGTTGGTAAGAAAGTGAGAAAGGGAGGGAGAGAAATCGAAAACACATAAGAAACAAACGAAAAATATTAATGTTTATTTCTTATTTTTGTAATTAAGATGTGCAATAATTATTGTAGATAAAATTCATTTAAACAAAAAAAAAAAAAGAACGAATTTCGTTTTTAATACTGATTCTAATTCATGAACTCACTTAATTTGAACTCAATAGGAGAAATTGCTCAATAATAGTGGACATTTTACTCTCGGGATATATAGGGTGATTCATCGTGAGGTTTGATTTTTAATATGCTCTTTTTGACAGATCACGAAATGGTTTTCGTGCGATTCAAGGAATTTACGGTGCGCATAATCGACCTACTGAAACCACTATTGCCAATACCATTTGGAAATTTGAGTCCAAGTTTACATTAGTGGATTATACTCGACCGGTTAGACCACGTCCAGCACGTAGTGAAGAAACTATAGCAGCTGTAGCTGAGAGTGTACGCAAAGACCGTGACAATACAATTCGTCGTCGTTCTCAGCAGTTTGGCTTGGCGTATTCCACCCGAAGAGTACCGAGAGCTACCATTTCATCGATTAAAAACAACGGTATGGTGTGGTTTATGGGCTGATGGAATCATTGGTTCATATTTCTTCAAAAATGAGGCAAATCAGAATGTTACCGTCAATAATAACCATTATCGCTCCATGTTAACGGAGCGATAATGGTGCTTGAAATTCAAGCACATGGTCTCGGTGAGTTCTGGTTTCAACAAGACGGCGCTACGAACCAAACAATTGACTTTTTGAAAAATCATGTTGGTGAGCACTTAATTTCACGTTTTGCTATGGTAAATTGGCCGCCTAGATCGTGCAATATCACACTATTTTCTCTGGAGATATGTAAAGTCTTAGGTCTTCAAGAATAAGCTAGCTACAATTGACGGTTTGGAAGCGTCATCATTGCTTTTTGATGGGAAAAAATGCAGCCGATTCAAAGAAATGGCTTGATAAGTGTTACCCGGACTCTGCATCAGCCGAACGAACCATTTGCAAGTGGATTGAAAAATTTAAAAGTGGACATACAAGCACCAAAGATGATGCACGCAGTGGACGTCCAAAAGAGGCTGTTGCAAATGAAAACGTCAAAAGAGTCCACAAAATGATTACGAATGACCGTAAAGTGAAGTTGATCGAGATAGCTGAGGCTCTGAAGATATCAAAAGAGCGTGTTTGATATATCATACACAAATATTTGGACATGCGAAAGCTCTGTTCAAAGTGGTATGTGACAATGGATGAAACTTGGCTCCATCACTTCATACCAGAGTCAAGTCGGCAGTCAGCTGAGTGGCGAGTAAGCGACGGACTTCGTCCAAAACGACCAAAAACTCAACAGTCGGCTGGCAAAGTTATGGCATCCGTATTTTGGGATACACATGGAATAATTTTCATCGACTATCTCCAAAAGGGGCAGACTATCAACAGCGACTATTACATTGCGTTGTTGGAGCGTTTGAAGGACGAAATCGCAGAAAAACGGCCGCATTTGAAGAAAAAGGATGTGCTGTTTCATCAAGCCAATGCACCGTGTAACAAGTCGATGAAAACGATGGCAAAATTGAATGAATTCGGATAAGAATTGCTTCCCCACCCACTGTATTCTCCAGATTTGGCCCCCAACGACTTTTTCCTGTTCGCAGACCTCAAAAGAATGCTCGCCAGAAAGAGATTTAAGACCGATGAAGAAGTAATCGCCGAAACAGAGGCCTATTTTGAGGCTAAACCGAAATCTTACTACAAAACTGGTATCGAAAGATTGAAAAATCGTTTCAATCAGTGTATCGCCCTCGAAGGCAACTATATTAATAAATAAAGTTGATTTTTGCAAAAATTTTGTGTTTTACTATAAAACGGCACTGAGTTTTCAGCCCATGTGTTATATATATGATTGTATATATATATATATATATATATATATATATACGATATTATATATATATGTGTGTGTGTGATACTTCAAGCATCGCAAGTAGAAAGTTTGTTTTTTTTTATATTTATATTCCTATCATTTATTTTTTTATTTACTTACTCGTATGTTTGTTTATTTATTTATTAATATTTTTTTTTTTTAAGGAAACCGTTGTCACAAACATGGATATAGGAAATGAATTTATTTTCTATTATAATATTACTAGCGTATTAAGGGTGTTCCGTATTAAATGTTGGTGTTATCTCTTAGCATATTTTGAGAAAAAATTCTTGTGAACAAAGCTTTGCTTTGATACGGCTTTTTTACAATTTTTAATTCTACCATACAACTAAAAATTGATCGGGTATCAATAAACTCGAAACTCGAAACACTTACGTAGTTTGGAAGTTTGGAAGAACATTTTTGCCTTAATATAATTTTATTAAATCTGTACCTTTCAAGAAACGACTAAGCCGAGTAACGAGTTTCAGCAGTTTGTAAATCGCACTTTATGTAACAGGTTTAAGGTTAAGGTTTAAGGTTCAAACATAATAGGCAAAAGTAAACTGAAGCTAATCCCAGAGCTGGACAAAAAGTTTCCTTCAAGTTACTTCAAATGGATAAGTTGCCATAATAATGAAAATAATTAATTAGTTGTAGGAGCATTTTATAGATGATATTAATGATATCTCTACCATATATCCATAACAAAATAATTTTTTCCTTCGTCTGAAACTTTTATTTTATAGGTGAAACCCTTTAGTTAATATCATAAAAATTAAAAAAAGACGGAAAAATAAATAATAATAAAGCCAAAATTTGTATTGTAGTTTTATTTCGAATCTCGTATCTTGATAATATTTTTTCTCGAACTGTACCTGTACTTGATTTGCACTTTGGCGTTGCAATATAAAAGGGTTAATTACGTGTTTTCCGATAAAAGGAGTAATAAATTTAAAATATAAAGTTTTTTAAAAAAAAATATTAATGTTAAGAGTTGATACAATTATGTTAGGGCAAAAGGTTTCCATCAAAAATTTTAAGTAAATGGTTATTGAAGATATATTGATGTCATGTTCAAAGAAAGATAAAACCGTGTAAGACTAAGTTTTGCTTAAAACCGGCGTATCTGGGACTATATGACCTACACAATTCTCTGTTACTACAATATAATATGATTAGCCCTTTCATAAACTTTAAACTTTAAAAATATACTTAGATATATTGATAGTTTGTCTAATTTATTTTTATTAAACTTTTAAGATTAAATTAAATATTCAGTGCGTCTCCTTAAGTTCAAGTCGCATCTATAAAATTGCTAATATGTGTTGGTTTAACGGCAAAGTATCACCTAATCGGCCTGTCCTTGCGATTTGCTATGAAATGGGAAAGGTACAAATAATGAAGAATGAAAATGACGATAGTAAGATTAGCATTTTTTAGTTGTTGAAAAATACATATCTTCATTAATGCATATGTATTTGTGTTTTTTTTGCCAGTCCCCGTAATTTTTGATACAGATATGAAAAATGTTGATGCGCAATGGAATCATGATGGTTCCGTTCTAGCCATTTGTGGAATAAAAAGTGAGACGAGCGCTAAGGAAGGTAATCAAGTATCTTTTTATTCCTGCCTGGGAAAGATGTTTAGAACACTTAAAGTTCCTGGGAATCAAATTACTTCGATGGCCTGGGAAGGTCAATCTCTTCGAATCGCAATGGCAGTGGATTCATTCATTTATTTTGCAAATATTCGACCAGATTATACTTGGTGTTATTTTGAAAAAACAGTCGTATTTCTGAATACAAGTAACGAATCTGCAATGAATGTCATAACATTCTGGAACACTATCTCGAATCAGGTGAATGGGAATAACCTTATATTCAAAAACTATTTTAGTAAGATAATTCGTTTATTTAGAGTTTCTTGAAAGAAGTGGAACCTGCATTGTGTATGGCTGCTTGTAATGAGCACTGTGTCATAGCAATTGAGTGCTTGAATGCTAATATTCGAGATGTTTCACTTGCAGGATCTGACCGGAAAACTGATGAAAAATGTTATCAGTTGCTACTGTGCAATTCTATAGGGACCACAGTAGATTGTAAGTTTAGAGGCACTTGCCTAGTTATAACTGAAATAAAAACAAAATTTGGCAGTTAGGAGCCTATTAAAATTTACAAAGTTGTAAGCCTCTCAAGTGTACATACAACCTTTTATAATTCACATACATCACATCTTCTGAATTTTTCCTTGACCGAATGATTTTTGAATTTTGCACCTATTTTAATATTTTTTCACTCTAAAAACAATTGTTACCTTTTCAAATTATAACTAGGCGTCTCCTCTTTAATTCTCCGAATATACAATATTTGAATTTCAAATCCAATTTGCATTAAAGCTAAATATACGGACGTAAAACCTATTTACATCGCAATTAATTCTCTCTATGTCGTGATCGCCTCTAACGACGAGGTACTATTATGGCAGTATCATACTCCGAAGGTACTTTAGCATTCTTGTCCTGTAAGAACATAGTATATGTGTATGTACTTATGTTAAATTATAGAGTTCCACAAATATTCAAGGAGTAAAAAATAGAAAAGAAAAACGTTTTCATATCGACGAGACACCATTAGGTGTAGACAATAAGGATATTAGTATAAAATCAGCAAATAAAACTATTGATCCTATAGGCGCCATAGCCCTTTCAGAGAAACTTCTGCTTGTTTCAAGAAATTCAGGAGTAATTAACGAGTATAGCGTACCAAATGTTGCATTACGAACAAGACATAAAACGACATGTCTTGTTTATAAGATGGCAATAAATTGTAACTCTACGTAAGTTACAACATTTAAAATTCTATTTGACAAATAATGACGTTAACATTTTAGTCGTGCTGCTATGATAGATCACTCAGGCATTATGACATTGCTTGATCTTGATGATAATAAAGAAACACAATTGAATTTTAGTCGAGTTGAACGTAAGGATGTATGGGCAATATGCTGGGCGAAAGACAACCCATTGCTGTTAGCTTTAATGGAAAAGACAAGAATGTATGTATTTCGAGGAAATGACCCGGAGGAGCCTATTTTATGTTCGGGTTACATCTGTTGTTTCGAAGATCTTGAAATAACAAGCGTTCTGCTTGATGATATAATGAGTGGTGGTGAGACCCAGAATCCAACTAATCATATCGTTCAACTTCGTGTAAAATCTTTGCGAGATACTGACAATCTTCTTACACACGTTGGAATTGGGGATGCTAAACAATTTATAGAGGATAATCCACATCCTCGGCTTTGGCGATTGCTAGCAGAGGCAGCTTTGAAAAAACTTGACATAGATACTGGAGAAAATGCATTTGTTCGTTGTGCGAATTATCCTGGTATTCAGCTGACTAAACGCCTAAAAAATATTCCATCAGATATATTACAAAAAGCAGAAGTCGCCGCATTCTATGGGGAATTCGAAGAAGCTGAAAAGTTGTATATGGACGCAGACAGAAGGTAAGAATTTTACTTTTTACATATTCGTTTCTCAAATATATTTACATGCTACATTTCTCAGGCGCATTACATAGAAATTCAGTTTTATACTTCTAATGTTATGTTGAAGTGACTTTTTGTTTTCATTTTTATCCAAACATGATTAAAATCTGTCCGAACTTATCTATGCCCAACTAAGAAAAATGTGACATGAGTAATTACAAAAATGCAATTGCAGTTCAAAATATAATAAAATATTTTAAAAAAATTGGTCTTAAAAAATTACAATAACTCTATGGCTATGGTTTTGAAACACTTTATATATATATATATATATATATATATATATTTTAGAGATTTGGCTATTGACTTGCGAACTACGCTCTGTGATTGGTTTAGAGTTGTACAGATCTATAGAATGGGCCCTGGAATATCTGATCAACAAATGGAGACAGCTTGGAAAGAAATTGGCAATCATTTTGCGAATTTGCGGTCATGGTTTGTTTAATTTTCCTTTATCGGTGTGAGTGCATTAATTATTTTCATATTTAGGGATAGCGCAAAGGAGTATTTTGAAAAAGCGCATCATATTGAGGGCCTAATGGATTCTTTGTACCATCTTGAAAAATTCGATGAATTGAAACTTTGTATTGACAAATTACCAGACAGAAGCCCCTTATTATCCAAAATTGCTGAAATGATGGCTTCTGTTGGTAAGTTGAACTCATTATTTATCTGTTCACATGTATTGTACTTACGTATACCGCTAGATACATATTTAATTCTACATTCAATTCAGGAATGTGCAATGAAGCGGTCATAGCATATTTAAAACTTGGAGATTACAAATCAGCCGTTAATATATGTGTGAATCTGCGACAATGGGGTCAAGCTGTCGACTTAGCTCAGCAGTACAAAATGCCGCAGATTGGCGTTCTACTGTCAAATCATGCGGCGCAACTTTTGCAAGAAGGGCGGTTGCCAGAAGCAGTTGAACTACAAAAAAAAGCTGCAAAATTTTTAGATGCTGCCCATCTTTTAACTAAACTTGCAGAGCGTGAAGACAATAAGAAAGCGAATTTACTTCGAATTAAGAAATTATATGTGTTAGCTGGACTACTTGCGGAAGAGCATTTAAAAACGTTAAGGTCACGTTCAAATTTGCGATATGATCGTACAAACATTTTGGCCAGTATACCGAATGAAGAAGCTAATTTAATTATGCGCATATGGCATTGTGCTGAAGCATATCATTTAATGCTGCTTGCTCAGCGACAACTGCGATTTGGGATTGTCCACAGTGCAGTTATTACTACTTTAAGACTACGTGAATACGAGGATGTACTTAATATTGAGGACATTTACAGTTTATTAGCCTTAGCGAGTTGCGCTGATCGTTCTTTCGGTATGTTTAAAGACAAGTTTACCAGAATATGAAACATATTTAATCTTTTAAAGCTACATGCTCCATTGCATTTATTAAATTGGAATCGCTGGATTTTGTTTCTGAAAAATGTAAACAAGAATATGAAGAGCTTGCGGTAAATATCTTTTCTAAAAATGATCCAATCGATCATCAACTGGATTTAATACAGTGTTATTCATGTGATACTGCTGTACCCGACTGGTAAGTAAATTTTTATGGTTTTACATTTAAATTCATTAAAATAGATACGTTTTATTAAAGCTTACCATCTTGTTCTAATTGCGGTGCTCATTTCCCGGCTTGCATCTCATCTGGAAAGCCAATAACTCAGCCTTCAAATATTTGGGTGTGCTCCAGGTGTCACCATTGTGCATCTCCAATGGAAATCACTCGACATCGGACATGTCCACTTTGTCATAATCTTATAACAAGTGTTCTTGACTCTTAACTTAAATTACATGCTTTGATATACGAATATATTTATTTTAGTTTTAAATGCTTTTAGAATACTATCATATTTGCAATCAGTATTCCAATAAAAACAAACCGGCTTTTTGCACCTTTCTAAACAATCAGTTTTTCTTTTAGATTTTAGATAAATCTTCATATGGCATAAAAATAAATTAATGTGACGTATACTCATACACGGGTGTGTAGATAAAAAAAAATGTTTAACTATATGGTTTTCGAAATACACAATTGTTTTTGTGTGCCTTTCTCATCGCAGTTGTATTTGAGTACTCTGTCCGCAGCAGTTTGAGCGACATGAAAATAACGAAAAATCTAATATATTCTATGCAAGAGTAATATCTTTGAATGAATGAATAATCGTGGTAATAAATAATTGTCTCTGAATTTCTACATTACCAAAAAATCACTAACGTTAAACTGATAAACGCGAGAGATTTTTTGTTTTTTGCAATGGTTCCAAATTTACTTGCATTTGAAAATAAAGAAAAAGGATGTGACGATGGGGGCAAAAACACTGCGCAGGCTTGTAAGAAAATGTGTGCGGTTTACGGAGAAGGAATTATATACGTTTGCTCGCCTTCGTTCAGGCAATTCTGGTGTCAAAGATAAGCCACCCAAAAAGCTGATGAAACTCTTGAAAAATTTGAGCAAAACAGGCACATCAGCATTATCGATATTGCTAAGTCGCTAGGATTTAGCTATGGATTTACAGTGTATGGGTTCCTAATGAATTAAGCGCGAAAAACAAGATGGGCAAAACCAATGTTCCGATACGTTGCTAAGTCATAACTGGTGAAAAAAAGAAATGTCACGTATGATAATCGGAAGCGTCAATGTTCGTGGGTAAAAGATCTTGAGCGCATTTGCGAAGCTAGGATTGACATTGCAGAAAGAACCGTAAGAATTGCCACCATGAGGTACTTCCAACTAATGAGACAGTTAAATTTTCAACTCAAATATGAAGAACTCAAGAGATTGGGCCAGGAAAGAATGGAAAGGTAATGTTATAAAAAAAATAATTGACTTCCATCACGACAACTTTGAGTACCGTGCTGAAAGCCAACGAGTGCACTCACATCAATATAGTGCACTCGCAAGTTTCCACACCCAGCTCGTGTGCTGTTAAAAAAAGGCGCGAGTTACGTATACGAATGCTACTTTCTCAACGACGGTCAATCCTCCCAAACTACTGGAAAGTAGGCCTTTCGACATAAACCTAAATTCACCAAGCAGTATATGCTACTTCAGCAATAACCAACATTACCCTAACTATGCAATCACTGGAAGATGACACAGCAAGGGCAAGCAACAAACAACATACCAATATGGGTAAGCTTAATACAGCAGTGTCATCAATATCGAGCTACATATTGCCAAGTCGGAGAAGCAACGGGTAGTACGATTACAACTAAATTATTAAAGTTTGTAATTGTAAGGTCCAAGAGTGACAAATAAATAAAATAGAAAAATCAGTTTTTTTTTATTTGGTCACACTCGATACCATAAGTCGCTCCTGCAAAATAGTATTCGGTGTAGTGCAGTGTCTTAAGCAATACGAAAACAAAAAAAGCACAATTCTACCGATTCCCTTCATACTACTGTTGCACGGACAATGGCTGAGTGTATGTAACAACCGATGATAGCGGGTTACAAGTGTGAATATTTTTGGTGTACTGTTTGATTTTATTGTATGGGCATAACACCGACATTCGGTAAACCAACGTCGGAATTGTCACTTCGCAGCCGTGCTTAGCACCGTCGGTGTTCGTGTTTTCTCTCTTTGTGCTTATGACTAGGGAACTCAGGGTTGACGTAGCTAATAAACGTGGGCTAAAGAGTATTCACTTTTCTGCGTACATCCATGTTTGGAAATATAGGCCAGCTGTTTTGGCACTTAGTGAAACACAGGTCGATACCCTCCCTTATCTCTTAGATCACTCTGATCTGAAGCTACCTGGCTACAAACTAGCGCTATTATTCTTCTCACCGCGGTCTTGCCATTTACATGCGTAGTGAGTCAGCTTACCAAACTCCGCCACAATGTAATCCGTGTTTCAATCAAATTCCATCTCCGTAAGTAAATTATTCACTACTGCTTTACAGAAGACCTAAACTAAACAGCAATTTGACCTTTAATGAGTTCGATGCGATGTCTATAATTGTATCCCTGTATCCTCATACTGATATCGTTATTACTTGCAATTTCAATATACACAATTCTAGGTGGGTTCAACATTCTGGACAGACAACACCCAAAGAACGCTGCGGAAAACAACTTGACCAAACATGTAAAACCAGACGTTTTGTTCGTTCGTCAAAAACATTAGAAATTTTGCCTCTTCCTCCAACCCAACGCTCATTTAGAAGGACATTCCAGTTGTCAGTTCTTTTGATAAGGCCAAGGTGTAGTAGAATGAGTACTCATGTATAAAAATACGTGGGTCCAGATGGCATATTTCCCCTCCTTCTGAAGAGGTGTTCTTTCTCAATGGCAGAACCACTGCGTAAGCTTTTTGATTAATCCTGTTCCTTAGGACTCTTTCTGAGCTGATAGAAAACAGAATTTGTCCTGCCCGTCCTTAAAAAAGGCGAACCTTCTTCTCAATCCTCCTACTTACTTACGTTGGAAAGACCACATATTCGATGTCGCCAAAAATGTTGCGAAGTGTCTAGATTTCGTCAAATGATGTAAGAAATATTTCATCCCCTCTGATCTGGCCTCAATATATGAGTATAAGACATGCATCTGTACAAAATTGGAGTACAATGCCCATATCTGGTCAGGTGCTCCGAAGACATATCTGCACCTGCTAGATAGGATTCAAAACCGTGCAATAAAGCTCATGGGTGAAACTATTATCAGTCAGTCAATTGACACCCTCGAACACCGGCGTAATATGTCTTGCTTCACTTTGTTTAATCGCTATTTCCACCACCAGTGCTCCATTGAAGTCGCCAGTAGCATTCGGCCCCTTCAACCGTGACACCTGTCTCGCTTTAAATGCTAATCAGCATACTCCCAAGTCCACTTTCGGACGTACTCTGAAATATCGCGATTCATTCTTTAGCCGTACAACTCGCTTATGGAATGCCCTGACGAGCTCTCTATTTCCTCTTCATTATAACTTGCAAACATTTAAGACCAATGTATGTTTTAAGGGTACGCAAATACCTTGAGTGGGCATTAATTATATAGAGAGTGGTTCATCGTGACGTTCGATTTATACTGAAAAATAAAACACATAAATTTGATAGTGAACTTAAAATTTTTATTACCGGTTTTTAAAAATGATATCATGTAAATGTTGGCCACAACTGCGTCTGAGGTAGTCCATTCGGAAGGTCTAATTTTGGGCGACTCGTTCGAGCATAGCAGATAACACGAGTAATGTTATTCCTGAAGATCTGAGACTTTACATATCCCCATGGAAAATAGTCCAAAGGTGTGATTTCGCACAATCTAGGCGGCCAATTTACGTAGCAAAACGTGAAATTAAGTGCTCACCAAAATGATTTCTCAACAAGTCCATTATTTCACGTGCTGTATTGTTCGTAGCACCGTCTTGTTGAAACCAGAGCTAACCGAGACCATGTGCTTGAATTTCAAGAAGCACATAGTCCGTTAACATTTTTGAAGAAATATGGACCACCACCAGCTCATAAACCACACCATACTGTTGTTTTTAATGAATGTATGGTAATGGTAGCTCTTGGTACTCTTCGAGTTGCCCATCAGCCCAAATACGGAAATTTTGTTTATTAACGTATTCATTGAGCCAGAAATGGGCTTCATCACTGAACAAAATTTCACGATAAAACACCGGAATTTTGTACACTTTTAGGCTGAGAACGACGACGAATCGATTAGTCACGGTCTTCGCGTACACTCTCAGCTACGGCTGGTATAGGCTCTTCACTACGTGCTGGATGTGGTCTAACCGGTCGAGTATTATCCAGTAATGTAAACTGGGACTCAAATTTGCGAATGGTATTGGCAATAGTGGTTCCAGTAAGTCGATTATGCGCACCGTAAGTTCCTCGAATCGCATGAAAAACATTTCTCACAGAACGCTGATTTTCGTAATATAGCTGAACAATTTGGAGACGCTCTTTTGTAGTGAGCCTTTCCGTGATGACTTGCCAAACGATACTGAACAAAAATGACAAAGCAGTTTGATAGGAGTTACGCGTGATCTGTCAAAAAAGTCAATCCTTATTTATATAAAAAAAATTTAGACAACGCTCGACCACACACTTTTTTGACGATCCATTTGAAATTTTGACAGCTTGCTTGCAAAGTTTTTTAGAAACCCACCGTCTAGCCCGCACATATCATTTGTTTGTATAGAATTCTATTAATCGGATTATGCTTGATTTAGTTAGCAACCAACAATTTCTTCATTAATGGTATGATTTTACTCGAAGAATTGTCAATAATTGTGTAGCATATTTGGATAAAATAAGAATTTATACACTAAGAAAACCAATTATCACAGTAACCGGGTTCACTATTGTAGCACTGTAGAGCATATAAAGCAAGCTAATATTAATTAAATGCAAGCTTGAGCATTAGCTCATCCTCTTTAAAACGACGTACTAGGGCTTAAATATCGATATCTTTTGAGATTAAAAACCTTTGATTGACTTTTTAAGTGAGGAAAGTCCTCGCAGTCAGTTTTGTATCCATTCACGAGAATATTTTTGATTTGGGGCCCGGGTAAAAGCTATCGCAAAGAAATCAGCTCTTGAACACACGCGAAAACCATCCGTAAATGTCCAGGTATCTGTCTGGAATATTTTTAATTTTCTGTATTAATGCTGACTTCATGTAAAATTAGCAGCAGAGACACGTCTTCAAACCGTAAGAACAACGTATCTCATAAATAGCTTAACGTAAGAACAGCTTAAAACTAAAAAAAAAAAATAAAAAAAATCGTAAGAACAAACTTAAAGAACTTTGTCACGTGTTTCGTGATTGTTTATCGTCAGAACAACAACTAAAAAAAAACATTTCGCGAGTGTTTGTCTTAAGAACAACGCTTAAAAAACCTGTTTTGCTAGTGTTAACCTTAAGAATAACGCTTGAAAAACAGTGTTTCCAGTAAATTCGAAAGAACAAAGAGATATTTTCTGTATAAAAAACTATAGACAGTGCCAAATGAGTGACTGAGTACTATTAGTAGACTCTAACAGGTCAAACAGGATAAATACAGGTCATCCGAACATCGCTGAATTTAATCTGAAATGCAGGTAGCAATCCTACTCATGTTAGTAAAATTTTTATATATTAATACATATTAAATCTAAAATGTATTGATATTGAAACCATAAATTTATAACGTACAATAAATCGTATCACAAATCAAATTACAAATAAATAATTTTCACTCTAACTCGAAATTAAAACCATAATTACCTTCTTCAATAATTCATAATTCAAGACGCTCTAATTCAGCGGACTTAATACTCAAATAGAGCTAGTAAAAAAATAGACAATAGACTAACTATGTATATTGGAAACGAAGATCATAACCGATCCGAATCCAATATGAACGAGTTTGCAATATCCTCCAAATGAGTCTGATCTCAAGGAGATAAGCAAACCTCCAGATTGCATCAGAGAATTGTAAATCATCCCAATCATCACAATCCTGTGCAGTACCTTTCATGGATACATACTGCAGAAAATAACCTTAAGGATTATGAAATTGTCCGACAAAAACCCATTTATAGGTTTATACTGCAAAGTACCATATAAGACAACAAATTAGAGGACAACCGATACAGCTCTCATATCTTATAATATTTTTGATAAGGACTGGACATGGATAAAAAGGTGTTTATCTCTACATTTTGCTGATAAAATAGATATTAGGACACTAAATCATAAATTAAGCACTATGTTCCAAGGAAGTTTGGCTTTAGATGAATTGTATGCTAGTGTAAAACACCAGCTGTCACTCATCATTAACAAAATCAAATCTAAAGACTATTCAGTCGAAATTATAAGGGTTCTCACAGAAAATTACAGAAACCGTGAACTAGATGTGCTTATCAGGGGACTACACGGTGATCTGAGTAAAATGCTAATAATAGAGAAACCGCAAACCTTACCAAAAGACTACACATCTTGCTTGGAGATATAAAACCTATTTTTCAGGAATGTAACAATTCATAAGAAACACATAACTAATACCATCTCGGCTCCTACAAATAATTACGAGCCAAGAGCATAAAAAACATCATCTAGCTCCAATGCCACTTCCCATACAACAAATGATTTAGCCTTTCAACATACAGCACAATAGACCACATCGACCGATTAATCTTCCTCTCCACCAAGACCACCTAAACCATTACAGCAAATGGAAATTGACAGGGTCATCCAAACAAAGCAGGTTGACTATTCAAATAGGCCCGCAAATCAAGGGCAAAATTTCCCACTTTTCCAATCTAAACGACAAAATGATTCAGAAAACTTCAGCAAAGTCTACTAAATATAGTGACGCCAGCAGAAGACAAACAAAGTAATGATAATGAAGAGTCGGAAGAATGTTTAAAGAATAATGCTGCAGAAATGGAAATTTTGTGACATATGCATCTCTAGCATTCCATACCTCGAGTATAGAACCAGAGAAGGCAACAGTTTAAATTTTTTTTGTGGACAAGGAAGCAAAAAAAAATTTATTTGACCTGCATTAAGAGAAAGAGATCTGCAGGCGGTGAAGTGACAATAGAACGCAAGGTGAATGGTAATTTTTTTAAAAGTGTTGATAACAACACGGATTTAGAATTCTTTGTTCTACCTGACTTAAAGTCTTTCGATGGTATTATTGGAGATGAAGCATTAAAAGAACTAGAAGCCGTTATAGACAGGAGGAATAATATACCCACCATAAAACCAAATGTAAAAATAAAACTGAAAGAAAAACAATCCACTCAAGGTTTTTAATATAGAAATTAGAAGTAATCATTTGATTGAAAAAACTAAGAAGATTCTCGAATCCATAATGAAGAAACTCAGCAAAATCTTTGGTCCGATTGACGATCAAGAAGTGTTTGAGACAAGCGTAAGAGCAGAAATGAAAACAACCATAAGCGAACCTATATCATATGCTTACTCAGTAAATTTACGGAACGAGGTACAGAGAAAAATTAAAAAGTTGCTAGAAAATGGCATAATAAGACCATCTAAAAGCCCCTGCAATTATCCTCTATGGATAGTCCCGAAAAAGATGGATGCAACTAAAGAGAGGAAATTCAGAATTGTGATTGATTACAAACGTTTCAACGTTATACAATACCGGACACATATTCGATTCCTGATAATCCTCAAACACAATAGCCAGCTTAGGAAAATCGAAATTTTCTTTCGACTTAACTTCAGGGTTTCACCAGATTAAAATGAAAAACACAGATATAGCAAAGACAGCATTCAGTATGAGTTCACAAGACTTCCTATCGGACAGAAAAATGCTCCAGCCATTTTTCAACGATCAATAGATGATGTTTTGCATGAGGAAATAGGGAAAATTTGTTTTGTATATATAGACGATATTGTCATAATAGGAGAAGTCGAAGAAGAACATACGAAAAATATAGAAACAATATTGTTTCTAATTTGAATTCTTGAAAGAAGAAACCGAATTCCTTGTATATCTTATAACAAATAAGGGTATTAAGCCAGACTCAAAGACCAAAATAAGACCTCCTGAAAACCTTAAAAAGTTAAAAGGATTCATTAGTCTTGCTTCTTATTACAGAAGATTTATCAGAGACTTTGCAAAAGCCCTTGACAAATCTTACGAGAGAAGAGAAGGCTCAGATTAAAGCCACGCAATCAAAAGTCAAGATAGAACTAAATGCCGAGGAGCTTAGATTCTTCAACACCTTAAAGGAACTTCTTACATCCTCTGAAGTATTGATTTTTTCTCAGTTTGACAGGGCATTCATATTAACAACCAATGCTCCGAACATAGCAATTGGTGCAGTACTATCTCAAGGCGATATTGGAAATGACAGACCTATCACTTATGTTTTAAGGTCAATAAAACCGAAGAGAACTACGCTACAAACTAAAAAGCATTGCTAGCGATAATGTGGGCCTTAGAAAACTTGAGAAATTATTTGTATGGAGCGAAAAAGATTATGACCTTAACTGACCATCAGCCTTTAACTTTCGCTCTAATTACAACTAAAACCAACTTCGTGGCTGATGCATTGTCAAGGCTTACGAGGAACCGCACCCGAATTACCATCGCCACTTTATAGGACTTCCTGAAATAAATGAGGAAAACTTAGTACAGCAATTAAAGGAGAAGCTTAGCCCTGACATTCTCGACGGTATCAAAATCCCCACAAAAAACATTCAATTACTACAAGATACAGGGTTTGGCAAATGAAGACAACCAATTTCGAGTCATACAGGGAGAACATAGTAGGGCTCATCGTCACTATAAAGAAAACAGGGATCAGATCTTGGAGATATACTATATCCTGCCAGACTCGAACTGCAACCAATTTCAGACTGTTATAATTTCCAAACCGTTCATGACAGTGAGTTCAAATTTTGACACATGACAGATAATTATATTATTTACGATTTGTGTCTCAGTTGTGTTGAAAAATTTTTATCCGCGATGGAATTAAAACGTGATAGTGTGATTGCTTTATATTTGGCTGGGAAACCAAAAGTAGTAGATGTTCTAGCATCTCAACGTGAATTTGTGGCTGGAACCACAACTCGTTATCGTGATACTGGCAGCGTTGCAAAACGCCATGGAGGTGGTCATAAAAAAACAGCAACATCGGCAGAAATGGTTCGGAAAGTGAAGGCTTGAATTGAGCGAAATCCGTGTCGAAGTGGAAGAAAAATGGGTAGTGAGCTCAACATATCGTTGGAACGGATGCAAAACATACAAAAAATTAACTTGGGCTTAAGCCATTGAAGTTCCAAGAAGCACACGATCTTACACCGCAACAGAAAAAAGTTAGAGTCGAAAGAGCAAAGGAGTTGCTACGCTTGCACGAAAGTGATGAGTTGCCGAATTTGGTTTTTTCCGATGAGACGCCATTTGTTATCGAGCAATATGTCAACAAACAAAATGACCGAGTTTACTTGCCAGAGAGGCCACCAGAAAGCAGGTAGCACCGATGGTGATGGTTTGGGCCGCCATAACCGCCGATGGTTGCTCTCCGCTCGTATTTTTGGACCGTGGCGTCAAAATTAATGCGATCGTATATCATGAAACTATCTTAGAGGCAGTATTGAAGCCTTGGGCAAACAATCATTTCGATCGGAGACCGTGGACATTTCACTAAGACTCGGCTCCGTCTCACAAAGCGCGCGTCAACCAAGATTGGTTAAAAAACAATGTTCCACACTTCATTTCTTCGACACAATGGATTGCAAATTCTCCGGATGCAAATCCTTTGGTAAAAAATACCAAAGCTTGGACCACCTCAAACAAGCACTTCGCCGGGAATAGGCCAAAATACCGCAGAGCCACTTGCGTGCAGCGTGCGATGCTCTCTTCGGCCGTCTCAAAGCCATTATTCGCGCCAAAGGTGGACATATTGAAAACAACTGATACAATTTTAAAATTGATGTATTTTCCAAGACTTTTTTTGGCACAATAAAATTTATCAAAAAATAAAAAAAATTATAGCATTTTAAAAAGTTGTAGTTCGAGTCAGGCAGGATGCATTTCCCGTTTATGAGCAAGCTAATAAAAAAATATACTAAGGATTATGATATTTGCAATTTAAATAAATATGATCGCCATCTTTTAAAATCTGAATTCCAAGAAACTTCAATTCCTACTTATCCTTCAGAATTTCTGCACAGTGATCTCTTCGAACAATGACAATGAAAAATATATTACTTGCATCAATAAATTGACTAAATTCACGAAGATCTTCCGTATTAAAGAGAAATTGACTTTGTACTTGAGAACAAAATAATAAAAATTCTCAATTACTTTACAGTTCCGAAAATTATAAATCTCATATCGTACAATGAAATAGTCAGCGCCATTATTCCTACAATTTAAAAACAAATAAACAAAAATAATGTACTCAGACTTCAAATACTTTATCAATTATATCAAATCGAAGAATCATAAAAGATTGCACATCAAAAGACTAAGGTTAGCCAGATCAATAAACTGGCTTGGCTCTGCATGGAAATGGATCGCCGGAACATCGGATGC
This sequence comes from Volucella inanis, assembly GCA_907269105.1. Taxonomy (NCBI): domain Eukaryota; kingdom Metazoa; phylum Arthropoda; class Insecta; order Diptera; family Syrphidae; genus Volucella; species Volucella inanis. The sequence continues at coordinate 62,839,663 of OU026155.1, forward strand.
GCCCGATTGGGATAGCCTCCTGAAAACTCTAAACGTCATTATTGAAAACAACAATTAATAATCGCATTACAGAAGTAACTTAAGGAATTTTGGATAATTACAATAAGATCATTTAGAGAATAAACAATACAAGTGTCGATAAGTTTCAACAAACAATATATAATAAACTTACAATAATAAAATACGAAGTCCATGAAATCATTTCAGCAATTCAATTAGCAAAACAGGAATCATAAATACAAATCTTTTGGACAAAACCGAGATTCAGAATATTCTCGCGCAGATAGAGACACTACCATATAATAATGAAGTCGAAACTATCGACTATGCAGAACCAATAGCGCAACAAAAAGATTCAATCTTACTTTATGCTATTTCCTTATCGAAATCAAAATCAACTGCTTTCAATCATCTTCTAATTAGACAAAGAACAGTGCAGAAAAATTAACGACAAATTAACGTATGCAAATTAACGACATACTAGTATTTGTCCTGGAACATTTAACACTAAAAGCAAGGGGCGGTAATATCGTCAATCTTATCCAACATTTACATAAACGACTTTATTGCGTACAGATCAGAATCGAAACTAGAACCAACCTTTGTACGAGTAACTTATTATTAAGCGAATCACAAAATTACGTACAGTTATTATCATGTGTGGTACATACATGGCTTGCGCCATAACATCGTATATAGCGGGCGTGTACGTGGGTTTCAAGTGTAAGAAGTTTGCATTACTATATTTGCATTCCTCTTCGCACTCAATTTGTTATCGAACTTGCATTACTTTTTTATTCACTCCAGTTTCAATTTGAAGAAAATTTATACTTTGTGGTCGGAGATCTTAGCTACTAGCAAACGTAGCTGGAGCAGTACGACAGTAATTTTCCATATAATTGCCGTAGTATGACGATTGCGTAATTTACGTTCGAGTGGGGTTGATTCCCAGGTAAATTTAAATCTCACAAACGTAGAAATTGATCGACATCAATCGATCAAACAAACAATGGGGGGAACTATTCCTCGGGTAAAATACTCAAACGCCAACCTGACAAGTATAAAACCCCAACAAACTATCTGCAGACCATTGTATCAGTCAGCTGCTTAAAGGAATAAGGGCTAAATACGAACACCAATTTCATAAAAGGACCAATCATCGAACTCATCAACCAAAACATCGTATTCCTAACCAATGAGAACAAAAACTCTAAATGGAACATTCTTGTTGCAGTTCAATAACGACCCTACCATATATTTACCAACGACCAAGAATGTACAATATAAACAAAGAAGTCACCACGTCTCATATCTTATCACCACCCCTTTAGGCCAATTAAACATTAAAAGAAATAAGACTAGATCTAGAATATCTACACAGTTTACACATAGATAATACTAAGAAATTACAAAAATTTGCACTTATCTAACATTTCTCAGTCGTTTCAGATATTATTATCTTTCTTGTTCTAATAATAATTATAAGCATATTAATTAGATGCAGATACGAGAAAAAGTAAAATCCATTTCAAATTAAACTATCAAGTCCAACAAGTTAATGACCTGTCGCCACAACCCATCAAACTTGATTTTTGATCCATGCGATATGGACCTAAAGAGGGAAGAGTTATCACACAAAAATCAGCTCATCAGCACACGCGCAAACCACCTACATGCATATCCTATTGATATGGATGAGATATTTATCTGGAATATTTTTATATTTTCTGTATTTAAAGAAAGTATATAAAGAAGGCCAAACAATATTACCAACTAAAATTTGATGAAAAAAAGAAATATCGGCAACTCTTCGGCGTATAGAAAGGGATTATAAATTTATAAGTTTCAGCCGATCAGTGTATGGCGGTAAGTTTTGGCTTTCATCCTAGAGAAGACCACGTTAAGCAAATCGTAAAAACCTGAGTGGAACCGCCTCTATCCGGAGGATGTGAGTTCTGTAATCTGTAGTAGGTTGACCAAACTTGCCTTGCATATTCAAGAAGAGGCCTAACAAAGGTTATATAAAGGAATTTGGTAAACACCTTAGACCAGCTCATGATAAAGCCAAAGGCAGAGTTGGATTTTTTATTATATTATCAATGTGAGAACGGAAATTGAGTTCCTTATCACAGATAACACCTAAATCACGCAGCTCATTTACTAAGGGAACAGGCAGATTAAAAATTAGATAGCAGCAAGGTGAAAAGGGGGCTTAAGTTAAATTATAAATACACTCCATAAGATTCAAACACCTTCTCGGAAACAAAGATGAAACAAAGATTGCTCTATCATCTAAAATATAAACTTGGGCTAATTTTGATTGCACTTCATTTCTGAAAAAGACTTCGATATCCTTAGATTATAGATTACATTATATCATTTCTTTTTAGCTAAAGTAAGATATATTTTTAACTATTATTTCAGCTTAAAACACGATGTGGTGTGCTCATCAAGAACACCGAAGGGTATTCTTATTCTCAATAAGATTGGCTGATGGGACATTAGTAATAAGTCAATGAGGCTCCTTACACAAACCTATCGAGACAAAGCCGTCGATACTTTCATTAGAGGACGATCTTCTCGACTTTTCGCCATACGCGAACCTGCAGTCCTACCGCAAGCCTTACACCTATGTCACAAATTATAAAATAAAAGCTTACCATGCCAATCAAAACGCGAACAGGAAAATGTGTAATCGTGGTCAGTCTTCTTCTTCAGCTAGGCCTCAATCTAATAATTTCGGACCATAATTTTAGAAAAGAAATGCTTCTGCAAAAAGCTTTTGCTTCCCAGGGAGCAATACGTCGTCCCAAAAATCAACTATTTGTCTCATAAGTAAAGAACCAACATCAAGACAATGGTCAATCGAACTCCAGACAGAAACATAATCCCCCCACAACACAAGTGCAGCCACATATGTGTGCAGTTTCATCATTAGCTTCAATTCCCTCAACACAGATTCATCGCGAATGATGTTTATTTTCTCTATCAAAAAAAAAACATGCTTTTCCAGATCCCAAAATCAAATTTTTCTTACTACCTATTTTGAAATCTTTCAATGCTACAAGAGGCTTAGCTATCTGAGATGCGTGCTATCTCAGCTAACTCGCGAATTTTCACTCGGTGGTCCGCCAATACGATATTAGGGATTTTGTCCACGGTTTCCTCTGTGGTCGCAAAAAACACTAACACGATGTTTTGAAATGGGTTGTCAAAACAAAATTAAACGTCGAATTGCCACAAATGACAGACGAGCTAGAAGAGGTTATACTTAATGGTGGTGTACTCATATTGGCTCAGTAACGCCACCTACCTACCAATCCGAGTACTCATCAAACAGTCCTCGTATGTGATTACCGGTCTAATCAAGGTATTATATAATTTTAGATTTAAAGTTCTGCTTCGTAGTCTTGATTTTAGTATTTTTTTGTGCTCGTCGTAGTATTTACAGGCAGCTTTGAGTCTCCCTTCTATCGTAACTTTGTTTTCATTTTTGTTACTTGATATTTAATGCTGTCTACTAAATCGAAATTGCAGCGGTTTATTTGTTATGTTTTGATATCGTGTTCTGTTTTCGTTTTTAGAGAAGGTATTTAGTTTTACCTGTGTTTAATTTAAGTCCTACCTTTTCAGCACTTTTTCTAATTTTTTAAATACTTTTTTCATGGTATTGAAGTTTAATTTTTGTTGCTTATCAATGCTCCTTGATATTTAATGTTGTCTACTCCCTCGAAATTGCAGCGGTTTATTATTGTTAATATTGTCGTCTGTTTTCGTGTTTGGAGAATTTTAGGTACAATATATAGTTTTACCTGTATTTATTTTAAGTCCTACCTCCTCAGCACTTTTTTCTAATTTTTTAAATACTTCATTCACTGTATTGTAGTTTCTACTAACTACTAGAATGTCGTTTGCATAGACAAGTATTTGGTAGGATTTGTTAAAGATATTTCCGTTGCTCTCAAGTTTACCTATTGCGTAATGTAGTACGATATTGAATATAAGGACAGATAACGCGTTCCCTTATTCAACCCCAGAGATAATGGTAAACGTCGCTGATATTTTATTTGTATAGCGACTTTAATTTTGGTTTGTTTAATTGGAATTAACACCAAGTTTCGGAGTTTTTCAGCGGTCCCTATACTCATAAGCGCTTCGTTTATTATATATCTTTTGATGCTATCAATTGCATGTAACGATGTGTACGCTTTACCAAATATAATATATATGTCAACAATTTTTATTTTGTTATTTAGATAAATAATAATTTATATAATAAGTAATATTGTTATTATTTAAATAAACTATAAAATTATGTTTAAAAATAGGAGATTAAAATAAATGATATTTATATTTAATTTAAAATAGGGGACTAATAATAGGGGGGATAAATAATATTTATATTAATTTTTAAATTGAATTTATATGATCTGATTTCTTAAATAAATTTTTATTTTTATATATATAACTTATTTTATTTTTAAATTATTATTAAAAATTACAAGAAAGAAGAAAGATTAATTTATGACAGATAAAGTTTCAAGTATATTTTAAAACGAGTGATTTAAAGGGTGCTATCTCAGTTCTACGAATCATGCACCAAAATTTGTTGAGCTGAAAGAGGGTTTGCTTAAATAACATGCATAATATTATCGCATATACACATTGCTCCATATTATTGAAAGCAACCAGTGAAAGTTAACACCATCGAAAATGCGAGTCAAGAGGTTTGAAGTCATCAGATGCACCATTTCAAACTGTAAGGATTGTCTTCCAAAATTGTGCCTTGAGTTGGAAAATAATTCACTGATCGACAGTGGTATACGTAGTCCAGTTTCATTCATTATTGTTTCATTCCTTAACAAATAATACCACTGAATGTTGAAGTGCAGTCATATCATTATAACTTTTATGCAATCACCGGTGCCAAACTGTACAGGTTCGTAAAATCGAATATTTTATATCACTCTTCAACAAAACTAATATCTTTGCACTCTCGTTCTGACATTTATTAAGTTCAGACTTGCTTAAATTTCGCTTCGCTAATTTATTTCCCGCATATTTGCATTTAATTTTTTCTGACTAATTTGCACCCTAATGAATGATCCAAATGCTGTTGTGGTGATATCGGCGATATACCGGTGCAATCCCACTAACTGCCGTGTGCATCATACAATACCTCGATTCGTACTGAGATGCTTGTATCTACAGTTATAAAACAGCCTTTAACTCCTGGGTCATCTTCTAATCCACCACAACCCTCTCCGAGAATTGATGCTACTATATCAATTGAGAACCTTAAATAATACGATTCAGAATCTTATGCACTCTTTTAGAGTGGAGGAAAAGAATATAAAAGTTGATCAATTTCAACAAAGCTGAATCAGTTTCCTTTTAAATAAAAGGTACACATTCCGATCGCAACAGGCTAACTGACGTTACCTTCAAGGTAAGCATAACCGTTAAAATATGAATGTATGCTCATAAACCCTGCTTCCGAAGTCATCAATCTGGCTAAAATATCCATGGAAAAATTAAAACCGAATACTGGAATCAACTAACATCGCAAGGATAATACATTTAAATCTAGTAAAAAAAAAACAACAATGTAAAATTCAAAAACCTGGAAAACAGAACATTGTTAATATTAAATCTAGCCCTATACCGATTCTTAAGTCAAATTCTAAGCCTAACTTACAATAAAAACCCAACTCCTAACAAACAAACTCCTGATCCAAACTAGAGTTTTAAAGTTGTTTTATTTCCTTTCTTCACTCCCTTTTCACTTCATTCTGCCAGCCGACAAAGCATTCCTCCACCTCGACCAACCCAATGATCTGCGGCAATACATCTTATATGTTTTTAGAGCAATTAGATATGACTCCTTATGCCGTTTCTACTGATCTCTCTTCTTTTGCGTCTAACGTAAGTTTCAAATGCATATTACACCTTCAGAGAACACGGTCTATTTTCAAAAACTACCATCGCACTTAACCCGCCGCTCAGTTCTTTGCCGAAGTCTCCCAAATGTCTTCCCCTTCAAAGCCTAAGAGGATTACGAACTAAGACTTACTGCTATATATCTTTATTCGCAGATTCTGCCCTTCGACATTTTGCCCCCACAAAAACCAATCTCGCCCCTAATATTAAGAATAATGAACTATTTGCCCAAGACTATATGGCCGTGGTGTATTTCTAGCTATATACTCTCGTTTATATTCCAGACCCTTTAAAAAATTCTTCACTGCATTCTTTGAATTTGTTTGCGCTAGAATTTCTATTTGCAAGCGCAACCTATATATTTGCTGCTGCTATATTCTGTTTCAGCTTTCTATCACCTAGTGACTATTTCTCTTAACCTGGAAAAGGTCTTTTATTATTCCCCTATATAAAAATGGTCACTAAGCTGATATTTTCAACTATCGACCGATTGCTAAGCTGTCCTGCGTTCCTAAGATTTTTGAGAGTTTTTTTTTTTTATGATAATGATATTCCATTGTCCAAATCTATTGTTTCCCAAAACCAGTACGGATTTCTGAAAAAAATTCGTATCAAGTACTTTATGTGCACTAGAATCTGGAAATTAATTTAACGTGATTGCTGATCTCAGCAAAGTTTTTGATAGAATTTCTTTATAATGTGGGTTCAATTCTATTTAAATGAACGACATTACTATGTTCTTGGTAGGTCCATGATTTCTGATCAAATTAAAGCTCCACTCTGGTGTCCCTCAAGGTTGCCACCTTAATCCCTTATTGTTTGTTCTGATTATTAGTGATGTTGATTATATCATTAAAAATTCATACATATCTATCAGGAAGATCTAGACAGATTTTGTACTTGTTGTCATCAATAAGTGTTAGGCTATAACTTGTATTCGTAAATGCCCTCCTACTTCACTTCAGTGCTATCTGATCTTTAATCTGCCTATTGGCTTGGTGAATGAGTTGCATAATTTAGGTGTTATCTGTGATACGGAACTTAATTTCGGTTCTCACATTGATAATATGGCTTTATAAAGTGCTGGTCTAAGAAGTTTTCTAATCCTTATGTTACCAAATCTATTTAATACCTTTGTTAGGCTTCTTCTTGAATATGCAAGCCAAATTTGGTCCTCCTACTACAGAACTCATATCCTCCGGATATAAGCTGTTCAACGCAGGTTTTTACGATTTGCTTTACGTGGTCTTCCTTTCTATATGGCCAAAAGTTGCCAATATTCTCTTTATTCAGCAGATCTTATATGGTATTGATTGTCTTCCTTTACTTCAACTTATTTCTTTTAACACCAACCCACGCAATCTAAGCTCTGTGTCACTTCAATCTTCACAGAACGAATTGCGCACACTTGGAGCCAATATCTAGAATGCTTTGTAAAGTTAACAATACTACCTTGATTAAAGTTCCCGGAATATATTCAGAAAATTAAAAATACAAGTTTATTCATCTAAATCTATATTGTCCCCTTTAAAGTAATATCTTTCGACTGCAATACACTTATGTCAGCGCTTGCTCCAATCCTCGAAACATTTTTTATATTCGGTTTTCGGTATGTCCATCAATGTTTCCTGCGATTTTTCCATTTCTTCCTCTCGACTGCTGCAACGCGTTTCCTGTAGTAGTTTTTTTTAACTCGATTGAACAGAAGGAAGTCACAGGGAGCCAAATCAGGTGAATTCGGTGGCTGTTGGATGGTATTTGTTGAACTTTTCGTCAAAAAATTACGAATAATGATAGCACTGTGCGACGATGCGTTATCATGGTGCAAAATCCACGAGTTTTCTGCCCACAATTCTGGTCTCTTTTGGTGAATTGTTTCACGCAAACGTCTCAAACGCCCAAATAATACTCTTTGTTTACTGTCTGGCCTTCTGGAGAAAATTCATGATGCACTACACCGTTGTAATCCACGAAAACCGTGAGCTCATTTGGTGAACGCCATTAACTTGCCTGATGTCTGAATTGCGTATCGTACTCATAAACCCACGTCTCGTCTCCAGTAATGATCCTTTTGATAAATGCGGGAACGATCGTATTTGTAATATGGTATGTCATATAATGTAATTTCAAATTAATATATCAAATATTACGAAAAATTCGAAAATTCTCCCGCCTATTGTGAAACCGTGTTTTTATGTGACTGCTTTTTGGGATATGGTGATTGTGCTGCTGATATAGATAAAATGCAGTAATACTAATACTGAAGTAGGATCAAAGATAAGGCGCATAGCTCTTCCGATTGCAAAGCGAAACTTGAAACTAGGCTTGGCATCGAATCCGCTTCCGTTAACGAAACCTATGCATCAAGCCTGTAACCCCAAGCGAAATATCAGCTAAGTAGCGATTCACTCAATAGTTTGTCAAGAAAATAGGAATAATTCCAGTGAAGCAGAAAATATAGTCATTCTTCCTGAAATTTTCAAAATATTTATCGATGAAGTTAGAGTGAACCAGTGTAAGAAAATAATATAAGTATAAACCCATTATTAGGCCATGATTTTCGTTATTTTGTTGTAAATATTGTACAAAATTACATTTCAGATATCCTAATCAATATCAATTCGCAATGAACATTCGTTTAACTTCGGTTAACCGAAGAAGACTATCCTATAAAAATAAATTACAAGTTCAGGAGATCACAAAGGATTTATTCAATAAAAATATAATTAGATATAGCGACTCCCTTTTTGCTTCTTCCATTGTACTGGTCTGGTACAAGTCTGGTGAGATTGGTATGTGTATCGATTACAGAGAGCTAAATAAAATCTCTAATAGAGATAACTACCCATTACCGCTAATAGAATATTGCTAAGAGTAAGATAAAGAGAAAAAATATTTCAGTTTGTTAGATTTAAAAAGTGGTTTCCACCAAGTAAAGATGGCCGTGAGCTCTATGACGTTTACTTAATTTGTCACCCCAAATAGTAGGTTTAAGTATACTAGAATGCCATTTAGGCTTAAAAATAGCCTCTCCGTATTTCATCGTTTCCTTTCCTACATTCTTAAAAATTTTACTGAAGGGAGGTTTATAATCTTCTGTATGGATGACATTCTGATAGCCGCGGGAAACAAAGCGAATCATATTGTAATTTTAAAAAATGTTATGAATTGCTTAGCTGAGAACAGTCTTGAACTTAAACTTAGAAAATGCAAATTCTGTTACACCGAGCTTGATTTTCTAGGGTACAAATTAGTTACCAAGGGGTGCAGCTCAATGAGGATCAGAAAACATCTCCGATTCTCCTATTCTCTAAACCAAAAAATACCAAACAATTGTAGGGTTATGCTCGTATTTCGTGAATTCCTCAGTTTTTAGGCATTGCGGCGCCATTGTATAATCTGATTAAGAAGAACACTCAGTACAAATTTGACGAGAAGTATATTGTCGCATTTTATTGGCTGAAAAAACTACCCACCAATCCGTCAGTGCTAGCTATTTATAACTATCAGAGAGAGACTGAATTTCACTGCGGGGCCAGTGCAAGTAGTTTCGGGGCAATTCTTTTGCAACGACAAATGAACAACAAGTTACACCCCGTATTTTAATTCTCAAAGGGCACTTCCCCTTAAAAAAATAAGTACTGTAGTTTCAAACTCCAGACTTTAAGCATTATTTACGATTCCGAGTAAACTCGTACTTAGAAGATATATAAGGTTTTCCAATAGGGACTTGACAACTTTAATTTGTGAACGCACTCTTTCACTAATCATCAAACTGTCATTGTCAATTTATTCAGTAAAATCCACATTTTCATCTTGGTAAAGTACACTAACAAGCAACGTCTGCAAATTATAAAAATTTTCTACAGATATTCGTAGTAGGTGACTGCAATTTAAGAGCGTTAACTTCAATTTTCGGTCGTAATTCTCGCCCTAGTAGACTGGCAATAACAAGCTTAGTGCAAAAATTTGAGTCTACATATTCGTTGTGTGATGTTGCCGTGTCACTGAGATAACGGGTTGGTCGAAGTGTTGAAAATATCGCTGCCGTTCAGACGTCCGTAGCAAACGATCCAAATCAGTCAATTCCACGGCGTTCTCAAGAATTGGGCATCGTTCAGACCACATTATGGCGTATTTTGCGTAAGGATCTTGGTTTACACACATACAAGATCAAGCTGACTCAAGAATTGAAGCCGATGGACCATTTCAAGCAACGTATGTTCTCCGATTGGGTTCTGGAGACGATGCGCCAAGATGATGAATTTCATCGCAAAATCATCTTCAGTGACGAAGCTCATTTTTGGCTCAATGGGTTCGTCAATAACAAAATATGCATTATTGGTGGCGAACACCCACATGTGCTTCATGAATCGCCACTTCATCCACAAAAAATAACTGTTTGGTGCGGTTTGCATGTCGTCGGCGTTATTGGGCCATATTTTTTCGGCAACGATAACGATCGTCACGTTACTGTGAATGGTCAGTGTTATCGCGCCATAATCACCATTATTTTTGGCCCGAATTGGAAGATATGGGCTTGGACGAAATGTGGTTTCAACATTTATTGAAGAGTAAGTATGGTAAGCGTGTTAACTCAAGACATGGGCCAGTCGATTGGCCGCCTCGTTCGTATTCGATTTAACGCCGCTTGACTATTTTCTATGGGGCTACGTTAAGTCATTGGTTTATGCCAACACGCCGACGACGTTGGAAGAGATCAGAGCCAACATTGAACGCGAAATAGCGGCCGTTTCGGCCGAAATGTATGGCCGAGTCGTTGAAAATTGGGTCCAACGTGCCCGCGGTGGCCATATAAACGAAGTCGAGTTCCAATCATAAGTGTTTTGATTGTACGTCAAGCCAATAATAAAGTTTTTGAAATATCTCAAATGGTTTGCCTTTTATTTAAAAAAAAAGTTGTCAAGTCGTTATTAGACAACCCTATACGATTCAAAATTATTACCGATTTTAATTCCCTTACCTTAACTAAACTCCCTTACCTAAACTTAAGATTACGAGCTAAGTTAGAAAATGAAAACAAAAAGGTTTTGTATATAAAAGAAACACAAACGCAATTTTATGCTTATGTGTCCCTAACGAGATGGAGGTGAACCTGATTAAGTTTATACATAGGACACGTAGTCATTTAGGGAGGACCAAGTTTTATGGCGATGCTAAGAAGGTCGTGAAAAAACGCATTAATTACGATAGGTATTCTGCAAAGTCTGATCCAAAAAAACCTTCACAGTATCCAAAATATGCCAATTCCATTTGACACAATCCATATTGCCCAGTTAGGAACCCTTCCTTTCAATTAATTCTAAAGGAACGAATCTGTTAATAGTGATCGACGCTTTCAGGAAATTCATTAAACCCATGGAAACTGAGTTTGCTATCAACAATACTGTATACAGTATTGGTATATCAAAGATATCTCTATACCACAAGAATCACAAAAAACCCAAAATCTCCCTTTCGCTTAAGTAACACATATGTTAATAACCTCGAAGAAACTTTTATCATTTTATAAGAAATCGATTTAAGTAAACCTTTGGATTCGTTATCAAGCAAAATCCATTTAAAGAATAAGATAAAGAACATGTACCAGTATAAATACGCCTCTAAGCGTTTTTATTTTAACTCTCAAACGAAAGACTGGGAAGAAAAATTATCTTTTTAAATTTTTCCATGACAAAATTGGCGTAATCGGTAAGATAATTAAAAATTGTTAGTTATCCGTAAATAAAAACCCCAGATACTCCATGTCCGCGAGTGATCAGTGATCCTGTAAAAAGGGAACAAGCAATTAATATACGTAACTATAAATAATAAAATTTATTGCTCATAGAATCTTACGAAGAAATATTATAGTAGAAAACCCTATACGAAAACGAGGAAGAAACCTGTAAAGAAAATAACCTATAAGTTAAGAATATAAAAGAAAAGTCAGTGAAAAAATTAGCCAACCATAATGAATCCAGCACTCAGCATTAGCAGCCACAGTAGCAAATACAACAGCAAGATCTTTGGACATTAATCCATTGACATCTTACTAACACTGCTTTAATACAACGAAGATGTGCATAAATATTGTTAAATCCAAATTGGCAAGAAAAGCACGAAGATTCATGGAAATTCATCCACATCTCAACAAATGGAACGGCATCAAAACTATACTCGAAACAAATTTTGGAGGATTCGGAACAGCTGAACGACTGTATGGAGAATTTAAAGCAGCACAACATACAATAGAGGAAATGTACTAGAATTTTATAACCACATCCTAAATCAAAACAGTAGACGAGAAGATTTACTTAATGATGTCAATCGAAATATAAAATTTTAATCACACAGTACTGTGTGTCTTAAAACCTACTTCAGTGGAAGTCGCGTTACGCGAATTAAACCAGAAAAAATATCTAAACAAAGAAAGAAGACAATATAGGACCGAACAAATGAAATTCACAATAAAGACCAAACAATAATTACCAACAAAGAAAAGACGACAGTTGGAGATAAAAGATGTATTACACTCAACACAAGAGCAACGTTATCACAGCAACAAAAACTTCAACCAAGGCAACCTTATCGTCACCAATCAAGACGAAAAATCAATCATTAAAAAGATGAAAAAACACCATCTGCACCTATAGGTAAACGTAAATTTTCAGGAACTAGCCTTAGCAACAACTACCCCATATTATATTTGGACGAAATAGAAAGTTAAGATTATTATTAGATACAGGTTCCCAGAAATTTGTAAATGAAACAGAAAATTTAGTATCATTCTTTATATTTAAATTTTACAATTTCTTTGACGGATTCTTGGCAACAAACAGAAACAATAAAGTTAGGATAAATTACAAAGCAAACTCACGACTATTTTCGACAAAATTTATCCAATTTTATATCAAGGTGACAATAACAAGACGAAAGACTTTAATTGGAAATTTTAGGTACAGAAGAAAATTTAAGCTAAAACATTTAAATATTAAAACAAAACAGGAAATAAAAAAATTAATTTCAATTAACAAAGAACAATAAATAAAGACAGTTTTCTCCACAACAAACGCACATTATGAATTCATCAGCATGCCTTTCAGTCTAAAAAACGCACCAGCGACTTTCCAAAGAGTGACATTAACAAATTAACAAAATTTGGGTAGTTTACATGGACGTCATAATTGTATTAGTATTTTCAACGTCCTCACAAGACAATATAGACAATTTACAGAAAATTGTTGACACACTAAAAAAAAAAAAAAAAAAACAAATCTAAATGGATCTCTCAATAAATCAGACTTTCTTAAAAAAGAAACAGATTTTTTAGGTCATATAGTAACCGGTGAAGGTATTAATACAACCCTAAGTAAGTAGAATGCATTAAAAAAATGTCCAATCCCAAAAAATATCTAAGCATACAAAGATTTTTAGGACCTTCAGGATATTATAGGAAATCCATTCTAGACTATGCCAAAATTGCAAAACCTCTAACATTGAGATTAAAGAAAGGAACTATTGTAAACCCCGAAAACTCTGACTTCAAACAAGCTTTCCTCAAGTTGAAAGAAATATTAATGTCAGATATGATCTTGAAATACCCAGATGTCAAAAAAACATTTTAACTAATAAGAGATGCTAGCAAATCTGCAATAGAAGCCGTACTTTCCTAAGATCAAGGACCAAACCAAATTATTCCACAGCCAAAAAAGAAATAAAGGGTGAGCAGACAAGAACGGAATAAAAAAAAAAATTAAATTAAACAACAACGGTGTGAGATATATAATTGATTCTGGGTTTATTTTGAAGTTACGTTCATGCCATAATGTGTGGAATAGCACATCTGGTAGTGCTTCAAGCGATAGGTCCAATTTTTGATAACTCGGTCCCATATATGCGGCGGTATTCCGGCAATACTTCAAGTAGCCCAAGAGAAAACAATCGAGTGATGCTAAATCGCATGATTGCGGCGGCCATGTGATGAACGCCCGTCGTGAAAAGAACCAGTCGCCAAATTTCTCTTTCACAACTTCAGGCTTTGCGTCGCTTGTACCGCCGTCTTGTTGAAACCACTGCTCGGATATATCGATGTTTTAGAGCTGTATGTTGTATGGCAGTAAAACAATCTAGACGTTACTTGTACTAACAAATCATAGAACACTAATTTGGTTATTAAACATTAAAGAACCTAATTCAAAATTAATCAGATGGAAAATCAAACTGAACGAATATCAATACGACATCTCATACATATCATCAACGAAAAAATAAATGCATACGGTCTGTCAATAATTAGAGAAATTAATACATTAACAAACCAAACTTGCCCAAAATGCAACTTAACATTAAGCAAAAAAACGTATGAAAAGACACGAAAAACGAACCTAAAAGTAAAGCTAGCAAAAACGACGGTTCACTCAGCAGAAGAAGATGGGATAGATTATTTCCAAATTAATGAAAAACCAATTAATGATTTTACACACCAAATAATAATTAAAGACATAAACGAAAAAACCTGGAAGCAAAAAGTAGAAAGGTAATCAAAAACAAGGATTTTACAGAAAAAAAAGAGAAACTCTAATAAAATGTAACGGAATAAAAGATGTTGGATTATGATGTGAAAATTTAACAACTTCCATAAAAATCCAAACCATCTACAAATAAATCAAAAGTAATCCAAACAACATATTCAACTTATATATGGTATTACTTTAACAAGAAAATATGATAAATACATCTCATAAGAAGAATTAATAGAAAAAATATTAAAAATAAATAAAAATCATAAAATAGAAAACAATCACCTATTCGTGGATATATATAAGGAACTAAAAAGAAAAGACTCTTACGCAAATATGTATGAAAAAAGAAATAGGTAAAATAATAAACAATTGTCACATTTGCAATTTCAAAATAGAAATAAACCCAATCGAATTGCCCTTCAAAAAAAATTCCTACATCTGGCATCTGGTGTATGACTTAACAAAACAAATACTTAACAGCCAAGAAATTCCCAAATCAACCCCAATTAAAATAATCACAACACTAACAAAAATAGTGACAAATATGAAAAAACCCTAGTACATTACCCTAAATAACAAAATTGGATTTAAATCAGAATTTTTTACAGACTCCTTAGAAAAAGAAAATATTCAGGAAACCAAATCCGGAGAATACGGAGGATATGGGAGCAATTCGAAGTTGTGAGCCGGTGCGTTATCGTGGTGGAAGAGCACTTTTTTTTCGTCAAATGTGTTCGTTTATTTCATTACATCGGCGTTGAATCGGCCCAATAAATCGACGTAGTATGCTCCTGTGATTGTTTTCTATTCTCCAAACAGTCAACGGCACTTTTCTGGCCGAAGGCACGGTTTTCGCCTTCTATGGAGCACGTTCTCTGGTTTGTACCAATGAATCCATGTCTCATCGACGGTCACGAGAAGACTTCATCGGATTTCGATTAAACGTCTTGGAAGTGGTCTCACGATTGCGCTTGTTATCCGGTGTGAGCAAACTTGGCACACATCGCGCGGACAGCTTTCTCATGCCCAAAATCTCGTGCAGGATATGGCTAACGCGTTCATTTGAGATGCATGTTTATTTAGCCAGTTTTCTCTGTGGTAACCGTTTTTGGGCCATCTGGACGCGGTTCATGAACAACCAACGTGCGGCCTAACTAACACAATGTTTTGAAATGGGTGTCAAAACAAAACTAGGCGTCGGATTGACACCAAATTTTGACAGACGAGCTAAAAGAGGCTAACTAAATGATGGTACAATCATTTTGGTCCAGTAGCACCACCTATCTTTCAATCCGGGTACTCATCCAACAGCCCTCGTAGACACACAGATAACTCACCCATAGTAAAATTTTATTCAAACTGAAACGAAAATATCAGACTCCTAAAAATCAGAGAAAAAGAAAATGACATAATTTTTAATTATGATTTAGCACTGCAAGCTCTTAAAATATACAGGGTGTCCTCTAATTCGTCAAGGATAATTTGGGAAATAATTTTTGGGTATATTCTCAGGCAAAAATCGTTCTACAGTAAGGATCTATATTCGATGTGGACATCACTTGAGGAGGATTTAAGAAAAATATTACTTTGGTATACCCTGACCCATGTTAACGGAAATTATTCTGTTGATATTGGTACTGGTACTATTAGAAAATTCGCTTGGAACCTTGTTTTTAGAAGAAATACAGGCCCCTGGAACTGCGTTTAAACAAAGTTCATATCTTGTTTAGGTGTTCAGATATCCAAGTTCTAAGCCTATTCCATTCATTTTGCCCATGCTAATTTTTTCTTTTAGGTCATTTTTCTCCAGTAAATACGTAATAAACATAACATTTTACTGTTTTTTTCTTATGAACGTAACGATAATAAAAAAAAATCATCAACAAGTTTGCAGAAAAACCCATAGCTAAACTCGTTAAGACCTGCAGCACGAAAAAAAAGGAATTTATGGTTTTTGACAATAAGAGTGGTTTTCAAAGAATTAATTATTTTCCAAATTTTTTTTTAAATTGCATAGCTATTAAAAAGTGTGCTCGTTTATTTGACTACCAGTCAAAACCCTCATTTTCTTACCATGTGCCTTAAAAGTTAACGTTTGGGGTATAAAGGCCATTGCTCTCTTCAAATGGATTAATTGTGTTCGGTAGCGTTGTCTATTGATGGTTTCACCCGGTTTTAGCAGCTCATAATACAGTACACCCATCTGATCCCACCAAATACAGAGCATTACCTTCGCGCCATGGATATTCGGCTTTGCCGTTGATTTGGCTGGTTGGCCGGGTTTCACATATGATTTTTTGCCCTAGGGATTGTCGTAATGGATCCATTTTTCATCACCAGTAACAATTCAATGCAAAAATGACTTCCTTTTGTGGCGCTCCCGCAGCATTTCGGACATGCAAAACCGCCTTTAGACGTCTCTCGGCTTGAGTTCATGTGGAACCAAATTTCCTTGATTTTGAATATATCCAGCTGCTTTTAAACGTTTTGAAATGGCTGCTTGAGTGACATCCAAAGATTCTGCGAGCTCTTCTTTCGTTTGACAACAATCTTCATAGAGTAATACTTCCAGTTCTTCATTTTCAAACTTTTTTGGCTGCCCAGGACGTTCATCGTCTTCCAAGCCAAAATCACCACTTTTAAATCGTGCAAACCACTTTTGGCACGTTCGCTCAGCTAGCGCATGTTTACCATAAACTTTTACCAAAATATGATGACTTTCGGCAGCAGTTTTCTTCATATTAAAGTAATTAAGAAGAACTCCCCGCAAAAACACTTTTTCAGGCACAAAGTTAGACATATTTGAGTGAAAAAAAATTATTGTTGTTTACGCTTCAAATGAATGACATATACTGAAATGACGTACAATGACAGTAGCCTTCCAACGCATGTTCCAATGGAATAATACAAGTTACGCCATCTCTTAGCAAACCGCAATTAAGTTATAGACCCAATAATTCATCAGTTTAAGTTTTTACGCTAAGATTAGAATTGCTTAGAAACGCTATTCAAAATGTGCGCATTTACAATCCAAGAATACGCATAGATTATTTACGTTTTACGATGGAAGTTCAACTATAGCGCCACAATGATACCATGAATTTTATCCTAACCGACGATGTGCTAGGAAAGGAGTATTAAGAAATACGTATTGAAGGCTCTGAGAAATAGGATCAGTTTCAAATACAGAATCTAACGCGAAAGCTCCACAAATAAAAACAATAAAATTTCGAATGTACTGCCATGGAGAAAATCTTAATCCATACCACCACAAGTTAATAAACCACTTCAAACTATTACCAAGGCTGAATTCTACAAACTCTCTGGAGGATATTCCACTGATACAACTAGCTTCATCATATTTCAAATAGATGGTGCTCCAGCCCACTATGGTCGTGAGGTTAAGAACTGGTTAGATTAAAAGTACGATAATTTTTGAATAGGAAGAAATGGTCTAGTTCACTGGCCTGCAAGATCTCCTGGTCTTACAGTATTGGATTTTTTTATATGTAGAAAAATTAAAGAAACTTGTTCATTCAACCGAAATAGCAACTTTAAGTGAATTGAGCGTATTCTCGAAGCGTCATCAAAAGTGAGGGAGCAGTAAGGGCTCAAAACGGGCTCTGTCAAGGAGGACACCTTGAGCACCTGTTATAACTATTTTTGTACACACATAAAATAAAAATTATTTAGAACCACACAAAATCATTTTTTATTCATAGCCTTTGGAGCTTAAAGCAAAACAAAACCTTTTTTTTTTAATTTTACCTGCTGCAGGTTTTCCCAAGTATTATAAAATCTATGGATTTTTTCTGCAAACTTGTTGATGATTTTGTTTTATAATTATTATGTTCATAGCAAAAAAGTAGTAAAACGTTGTGTTTGTTACCCATTTTCTGGAAAAAAGTGACCTGAAAGTCAAAAATTAGCATAAAAAATGGAACAGGCTTAAAAATTGGATATCTAAAGTCGCAAACAAGATATTAATTATACTTAAACGTAGTTATAAAGGCTGGTATTTCTTCTAAAAACAGGGTCCTAAAGGAAGCATTTTCTTAAATTCTTCTTAAATGATTTCAACATTGGAGATAGACCCTTTCTGTAGAACAATTTTTTGTTTTAAAATATGTTTACCCAAAAATCATTTTCCAAATTATTCTTGACGAACTAGGGGACAGAAAAAACGAAGACATACCATAAACCCACATATTGCCAGAAACTAACAAAACATAAATTAGAAATAAATAAAAAATTAA
Organism: Volucella inanis; assembly: GCA_907269105.1. Classification (NCBI taxonomy): domain Eukaryota; kingdom Metazoa; phylum Arthropoda; class Insecta; order Diptera; family Syrphidae; genus Volucella; species Volucella inanis. The sequence continues at coordinate 62,858,384 of OU026155.1, forward strand.
TTAAAAAACTAAAAACCTTAGGGAAAAAAAAAATCAATGACAAACACAAAGATCAATTAACACAGAGATCAATTAACACAGATATCAATTTATTAAAGCATAGCATTTTTTCAAGACCGAATCTGTCGAGATACAACTTCATGATGATGCCGATCATTCTATTGGTTTGTACCACATGTTGTACCGATCTCCGCTCGGAAATAAGAAGTTCTCGAGTAAGCATCTGTGCCAAAACGTTAAATTTTCTTTTTTTATAAAATAAAGAGGTATGTGTGCTTGACGTGTGAGAATTTTAGCGTTCGTTATATTTTTCTTTCTAGGAGTTATTTACCATGCTCTCGGCAGTTCAAATTCAAACCCTATTCTTTACGAATTTAAAATGCGAACATAATGCGTCATTGGCAATGAAAAACAAAGAAAGAAAACGAAGGCTCTCAAGAAGTGTCACATACCCGTGCCACATACTCGTGTCACATACCCGTGCCACATACCCGTTTCACATACCCGTGTCACATACCCGTGCCATATACCCGCCCCTTAGTATTCGGAAATGGAGGAAAAGTAGACTTTAACTAGGTTACGGTAAAATTGTAACGTAAGTAAAATTGATTTTATTGTATTTCTTTATTAAGTGCAGATAAGAAATAATTATAAATGAATTTTAAAATTAAAAAAATTTCAAATATCCAAAAAGAAATTGAATTATAAGAAAGTGAAAGAAAAATATAAACTTGTCAAATATAAGCCATACACTGTACCATTTAAACAAAAAAGTAGAATGTTGTATACTAAAGGTAGTATAAACATTTTTTTTTTAAAATTTTATTCATTCATACACATCAAACATGGCTAACCAAAACATTCTTATCCGATCTGCTGTGCAAATTACAGCTGAACCCAATGATAACTCCTCAACCACAATCGAATCCTGACTGCCAACCTATCCGCATTCCATAGTCGGTACTCCCGAATTGGTATCCTTAATATCCGGTATTAGAACCAAACGATAAACCCCAATGAAGATAACGTATAATAAAATAAATAATTCAAAACTCAATATAAATTAAAATTAAATGTACTTTACGGAAAAGAAAAAAAAATACTTCAAAAAACTTCCGCTTACCTCACAAAGTCCCTTGGCTTCTCACCTTGAGACTGGACAGCCACCGTCAATCAATAATCAGAATGGGATCTTGGAGAAGTAAAAGATAGATAGCAAAGTAAAATGGTAAAAATAAAAAAACTAGCGGACTAGCCATTCACGTTGGGTGTCATTGTAAGGAAGGAAATCAGCCAAGGAGGCATCTATGATGCAGGAGTAGATGATAGTGGCACGCTCGCGATTGTTTTGGTTCTTTCCACTACGGGCTTCATTGTAAGGAAGGAAATCAGCCATGGAGACATCTATGGTGTAGGAGTAGATGGTAGTGACACGCTCGCGATTGGTTTGATTCTTTCCACTACATCTTGCATCTTAACTTGCTTATATTTTTGTTCTGAAATTATCATAAAAGGAAAAGAAAACAAGGATAGATAAGAAGAAGGCTACTTACTTCATATTGACTAAACTAAAGGAAGAGAGATAGAGAAAAGAAAAAAAGAAAGGAAAATAAGGAACACACCTGTGTGTTCTTATGTGGGACTTACGCCCTTAATACTAACTTAACCGAAGCTAACCTAATCCCTAAAACCGAAACTTAAATAACGAGTTAAAGTTAAACCTAAAGCCGAATAAAATGTCTCAGTGTCACAGGGCTCGTTAAGACCTGAAATAAGCCGGTTGTGTTGGCGCAAGCCAACTTAGAGGCGACCAATTGCTACCATTATAGCCAAAATGGTGAATGGTAGCCCCTAAAACAAAGATCTTCCCAAACGCCACTTGTGGAAAAAAAACAGTGGAAGTTCGTCAGATCATTTTTCTTAGATCGTCATCGTTTGTACCACATGTACAGTCACACGTTGGCCCCATCAAAGGACGGTCGATGCGTCCATTCACACACCACTTGCGCTAGATTTACTCCATCATTATAATAAAAGATCTATCTCAAATCATCATACAATTCATCATAGATTTATTTAAAAAAAAGAAAAAATAAATTTACAAATGAAATTTGATATTTAATTGGAGTTGATGAATTTTTTTTTATTTTATTTTACATATTTCAAAACTACTAAGGTTACTCTTATTCTATTGTAGCCGCAAAACTTCTAAATACAACTTGCTGGTTTTATACGGATCCCTCGTAGTTCTGGCGCCAGCACATCGAAGCATCGCCTTTTCAAATAAAAAAAAATTTATTTTTTCTATTTCCGCGCACAACAAAAATAAAAAAATAAAATTCAAAGAAAAAAACTCTTAACCCTAACCTTACTTTTGAAAGTGGAAAAGCGTATCTCCATCGCGGACAAATTATATCTAAGCATGTCCGACCAAGCAATGGTCTCGGCAACTACAATTAGGTTTGACGCGAATTAATGCACTATAAGACTTACTTCGGCCTTAGTTCTCCCAAGTTCCTTTATAGCGCTACCTGTTAAATTAGGAAATCTGAACTTAAACTCATCTTTACTAATTATACGATACATCGATGCAGCTGGGCCTTTGTGAACCTCCATTGACACAGGTTGTCCGTATAAAAGCAATTCGCATTGCACATGACTATGTTTTTAAAGACGTAAAGATGTATCGATGATATTGATGAAATTTGATCACATGTTTGTACCAACAATTTTAAGCTTGACATACAATAAAACTCACCTTCCTCTTATTTAGCATTACAAAATGTGTATTTTTTAGCTCTTTTGTCTCTTTAGAGTTTTTTCCTCGTACTGTACATCATTAACAATAAAAAAAACTGTGTAATTCTGTTCTTATACACTGCAAAATACGCACCAGGCACATATGGTTCATTATGACCAACTAAACGACTAGACGTTTCGTGACCAACGTTTTCCTTTTATTTGTTAGATTCCACCCGTGTCTAATTCATTTTATTTGCCTACTAAAATACATATATGTTATGTTTACTCGTATAGAAAAAGATGTAAGCGTCGCTAGAGTGAAACAACAACTGCTCGCTTAAGTTAACTAAAGGTATTGTAAAAAATGTGTGTGGGTACAAATGATAGAACTTATTCTTTTTGATACAATTGCTTTATTCAATATAATTACAATTTAGAATTCAGTCACTTTTCTCAACCAATTTTACCTTTTTTTTATCTTTTACTTAAACCACTTTAGCACTACACATTTTAAATTCCACTTTAGACCTAACTTTCTTATGGGATGCTGATATTCTTCTACATATAATATATATTTATTCTCCCCTGAAATTTTTCGAGAACGCTTTGTATTATTCATCTTTCCTGTTTGCCAGAATATTCGCTAAAAGTTGAGTCTTCTGCCATTGATATATGGAAATCTGCTATTCAAATATATATAGATGACACTGTTAACATTTTAGGTGTCTATCCAACTGCTCCTACTCTAAAGTTGTTCGCCCGAACAACTTCGTTATTCATCGTTCCGTTAAAATGACACATTCTGTCCCACCTTCATTTTTTCTCGATGCCCACGCTGGATCCGTTATACACCTTGTATGCACCTTCCCAATCAATACTATTTTTTTTATTTAATTAGCGCGCGCTCAAGGTATTTGTGTACCCTTAAAGTGTTTGTACAAAGTTGTTGCAATTTTGGTGATTTGATTTTCTTTTGCAGAGGATTATACGGTCACACCAGATTTCTTTTGATGAAGCTGGAAGAGTTCGGAAGATTTGATGGCATACTTACTCTTCATGCGCTCGCTTGCTGGCTTCATCTTCCATCCATCCATTCCATCAGATTGAGGTTGTAGTGGCGTTGTCCTTGTCTTCCTTATTCTTAGATATTGGCACACTTCTTGGAAGACTTTTGATTTAAAGTTTCTCCTTTCGTCAGAGTGTAGGGACCCCAAATCTGCTCACCCAGTTGTTGGCTATCCCTTCTTTGGGGATTGCGAACACTTTAGGACACTTAATATACTGAAGTAATCTATGACCACGATTGTGTATGGGTTGTCATTAAAGGATTCGGGAAACTGGCCAACTTCAAAGGAAAATAGGGTGATTCATCGTGAGGTTTGATTTTCAATAGGCTTTTCTTTGAAAGATCATGCGTGACTCCTATCAAACTGCTTTGTCATTTTTGTTCAGTATCGTTTGGCAAGTCATCATGGAAAGACTCACGCCACAACAGCGTCTCCAAATTATTCGGCTGTATTACGAAAATCAGCGTTCTGTGAGAAATGTTTTTCGTACGATTCGAGGAACTTACGGTGCACATAATCGAACTACTGAAACCACTATTGCTAATACCATTCGCAAATCTGAGTTCCAGTTTACATTAGTGGATGATACTCGACCGGTTAGATCACATCCAGCACGTGGTGAAGGTACTATAGCAGCTGTAGCTGAGATTGTACGCGAAGACCGTGACGAATCGATTCGTCGTCGTTCTCAGCAGCTTGGCTTGGCGTATTCGACAACTTAAATCGTGAGGATCTCGGCATAAAAGCGTAAGAAATTCAACTTGTGCAAGAATTGAAGCTAGGCAACTTGAGTTTGTATCATATTTTCAGTGAATGGGCATTGGAAAAACTCAATGAAAATCCGGTTTTTTATCGTGAAATTTTGTTCAATGATGAAGCTCATTTCTGGCTCAATGGATACGTTAATAAATAAAATTTCTGTATTTGGGCTGATGAGCAACCCGAAGAGTACCAAGAGCTACCATTACATCAATTAAAAACAACGGTATGTTGTGGTTTATAGGCTGGTGGAATCATTGGTCCATATTTCTTTAAAAATGAGGCAGATCAGAACGTTACCGTCTATGGTAACCGTTATAGCGCCATGTCAATAAACTATGTGCTTCCTGAAATTCATCACATGGTCTCGGTGAGCTCTGGTTTCGAAAAGACGGCACTACGAGCCATACAGCGGGTGAAACAATAGACTTGTTAAGAAATTATTTTGATGAGCACTTAATTTCACGTTCTGCTACGGTTAATTGACCGCCTAGATCGTGCGATATCACACCTTTAGACTATTTTTTCTTGGGATATGTAAAGTAAAGTAAAATAAATGCTATGAATTGTTGTTTCAACCGATAATAAAAATTTTAAGTTCACTTTCAAATTTATGTGTTTTATTTTACAAAAAAAAGTCACTTAAAATCGAAGCATACCATATAAAAGCTTTTGTCTCCATAAGCGCTGAGTTTTCTTTTCTTCAACTCGGATTTGAGTTATCTACTGCAATAGTTTTCGACCTATGACAGCCTTACTACTATCACAAAAACACTATTTATTTATTATTATTATTTTTTGTTTGTTTTCTTTTTCAATAAATCTTTTAATAAGTTCCACTTCTCTATCTCTATCTCTATCTTCCACTATGAAAGTACCTCAAACAAACTCGCCCGTTTGTGCTGATCCATCAAGGTAGATAGGAACTTAACGAGACTTTTGATGTCAAAAAAGGATTTAAACAAGTTGACGCGCTGTCATGCGATTTCTTTAACATCATTCTTGAAAAGAAAAGTGCAAACTCACGTGCCAAAACAAGGCGCCATTTTTCAAAACTTCGTCCAATTACTCAATATGCCGATGATATTGTCGCGCTTCGCGAGTATTGAGGAGGGAACCACGAAAATGGGTTTAGCGTTCAGTGAGGGCAAGACCAAATATATGCTATCGTCAAGAGAGACACTTAACGACGACGTATCGGACATAACGTTACCATCGACTGATAAACTATGAGGTTGTTAAGGTCTTTGTCTACTTAAGCCTCCGCTATTAATTCAGACAACTGCACTAACGTTGAGATCAAGCAAAACCAATCTCTGCTTGTTTGGACTAAGAATTCAATTGACTAGCAAAGCCCTCTCTCGAACGTCAAAAGTAACTCTATGACGCAAAGGCATGGACTTTATCAAAAGTGGATGAGGATACTCTTGGCTGTTTTAAGAGGAAAATTCTTCGACTGATTTTGGGTCTCGCTTGCATAGATGGTGATTGGAGGAGGAGACACATTAGCAAACTGTACGGGCTGTATAGCGACATCGACTTAGGCTGGAGAGTAAAGGTCCAACGATTGAGGTGGCTGGGTCATGTAAAGCGAGTGACTCCAATGCTCCGGTCCGAAAAATCTTCTCATCCGCCCCCGAGGAACAGCACAGTAAAGGAAGACCACAACTTAGGTGGCCCACGCAAGTGGAAGGACCTCAACCGATTTAGCGTGCCTCTAGCTGGAATCAGCTATCTAAAGATTGATCTGACTGGAGACGCTCGTTGGTTAAGGCCCCTTAAGTAATGAAATATTTGGTATTGATTGTATTAGTTCTTATATAACAGTCATAAGGAAAACAGTACTGTTTACTTACGTATTTGATAAATATCATAGTTTAAATAATGATCGACGCCGATTATATTACCAGGTCGGCGGAACTGTAACGTATTTAGTAGCACCAGACTATGATTTTTAACGTTCATGATGATAAGGATTTGGTAATTTAAACAAAATTTGAATTTCGCCACAAATTCTGATTTATCGGAGTTGATTTCAATAGCTTAGTGAACTATTAGCTTGTTGATCAGTAATTCTGTTTAGAAGAGAAATTTAGTTGCAGATTATGGGAAAAGATACATTTTTCTGTATTGTGAGTTGTGTTGGAATTTTTGTGTTTATAAGTTTTTTGTAGATATAATATTTAGGCTTATTGTCATTTTGTTCATAGCTGCAGTTGAATGTACTTGCTTTGATAATTTATAATACCTACAATGGCGCAAAACTATAATAATCGTAATCGAGTCTTAAGATTTACGTGTTTAAGAATTTTGTGTGAGAGAAGACTATAACATTGGCTTTCAAAACGGGTAATATAAATTATATTGCTCAAATGGTTGATAATACACTTATCTCAATTTACTTTGTCTACTCAAACAAAACAAAATGGTGAGTAGCATGAGGGAATAAAAGAATAAGCAAAACCCACTAGCTAGCTTTCTCTAAATAACACCTAAATATACAAATAGATAGAAACTATGATATTTAAGCTGCCAACTGCAAAAAAACTCTGTTTGAAATCGGTTGCTCTGTCTCTGGGCAGCGTTTCTAATTATGTCACTTGCAAAGACAGTGATTATAATTTTAGCAGAAGAACCAACGGTATTAAGGAAAATGCTTTGTGTCATATTCGATTTTGTTCGAAATCATTCTCTTGCTGTATTTTTGCGTGAATCTTCTTTTATATTTTATTTCTTTTGATTATTTCTCGTATATATTATAAAACCATTAATCATATAATAAATAAATTTTAAAAAATGCACGATGCAAACACTCACACACACACACATATATATATATATATATATATATATATATATATATATATATAGGGTTTTCCAATAGGGACTTGACAACTTTGAAATTAATTTGCGAACGCATTCTTTCACTAATCATCAAACTGTCACTGTTAATTTATAAACTCAACATTTTCAGCACGGTAAGGTACAGTAACGAGCAACGTCTGCAAATTATAAAAATTTTCTACAGATGTTCGGAGTCGGTGACTACAACTTTAAGAGCGTTAGCCCCAATTTTCGGTCGTAATTCTCGACCTAGTAGACAGGCAATAACAAGTTTAGTGCAAAAATTTGAGTCTACATATTCCTTGTGTGATGTTGCCGTGTCAGTGAGACAACGGGTTGGTCGAAGTGTCGAAAATATCGGTGCCGTTCAGACGTCTGTAGCAAACGATCCAAATCAATCAATTCCACGGCGTTCTCAAGAATTGGACATCGCTCAGACCACATTATGGCGTATTTTGCGTAAGTATCTTGGTTTACACCCATAAAAGATCAAGCTGACTCAAAAATTGAAGGTGATGGACCATTTGAAGCGACGTACGTTCTCCGATTGGGCCTGGAGAAGATGCGTCAAGATGATTAATTTCATCTCAAAATCATCTTCAGTGACGAAGCTGTGAATGCGCAGCGTTATCGCGCCATGATCACCTATTATTTTTGGCCCAAATTGGAAGATATGGACTTGGACGACATGTGGTTTCAACAGGATGGTGCCACAAGCCACACAGCACACGCTACAATCGATTTATTGAAGAGTAAGTATGTTGAGCATGTTATTTCAAGACATGGGCCAGTTGATTGGCCGCCTCGTTCGTGCGATATAACGCCGCTTGACTATTTTCTGTGGGGCTACGTTAAGTCATTGGCTTATGCCAACACGCCGACGACGTTGGAAGAGTTCAGAGCCAAACACTGAAAGCGAAATAGCGGCCGTTTCGGCCGAAATGTGTGGCCGAGTCGTTGAAAATTGGGTCCAACGAATCGACCGCTGCAAACGTGCCCGCGGTGGCCATATGAACGAAGTCGAGTTCCATTCATAAATGTTTTGATTGTACTTCAAGCCAATAATAAAATTTTTGGAATATCTCAAATGGTTTGCATTTTATTTAAAAAAAAGTTGTCAAGTCGTTATTAGAAAACCCTATATATATATTTGTGTATTGTTGATTAAATATACCATATACTGTATCATAACTTTTTTTGATATAGGATTATATATGTACACGCATATAAAGATCGTTTTATCTATCTGCAAGAATTTATTCAGAAATTATTTTATTAATTCAATCAAATCCCTATCCAAAAGCTCACCTTACGTGCTAATAAGGACTTCCCACAATAGATTTAGCACCGCCTATTTTTAGAAAACCTTGTCAAAATGAAAATAGTCACGCACATTGTGCAAATCGTTTTACAAATTAACTTACTACACATGTGAATTATTTATCAAAGGTAACTTAGTTTTGTGATATCCACCATCAGAGGTATCCCATGTGTTTTGCTTATCGAAGACCATGAACTGGAACAAAACGTAAGTGAATTGTGAACTTTAACACAGGAAGTAATAGCTCATCAATATCATAGCTAATCCGCAACTTCAATAGTGCACCAAAGCTATTGAATTAAACTTATTGTCTGAGGTCGTGTTTGCTGGTGCCTGCATATGATTAGGCACATCGAATCTTTCTTAAAAATCGATTCCTAAACAAAGTTATTTTGATTGCATATTACTATTTTAAATGCATGCAACACGAGATCTACTTGAATGGGGGAAGTTGATTTCATTGCATGTGTGGCTTGAAAACTTTCCCAACCGAACATTGTTATTTCACTTCAGGTATCTTAAGGTTGTGTCGTTTTTTATCTGATTGGTTTGGTGTTATTTTTCTTAATAATTGATTAAAAAAACTGAAAAGTATTGATGGCTTCATGGGACAACTGGAAATCCCGGTATGTATGAATAAATAAAGTTTTATAAAACAAAAAAAATCAAGTCAAAAACCATTAACCAAAATGAGTTTTTGTTTATGATTTACACATAACATACGAGTATTTATATATATATAAAAATATGAAAGATATGTACAGTATCATCGTAATACATATGGATAGTTATATGTCTTTTAGTTTTATCATATTGTTCTGCTTCTATATCGAACTTTGGATAAAACTGGTGTTTAAATTGCTTCTCGGACGGAATTTTCCAATTTTTTAATTAACAATATCAATTTACATATAAATATATATATATATACAAGTTAAAATGTTATTTATTTAGTTTTTATAAAAAAAAAAACAATTTTAATATTCAGAATCTAGATTAAGACTAAATTATTACAAATCATAAAATTGTCATTTAACCTATGCTCAAAGTCATTGCATCACCTAATGCTTTTCAGGTAACGGATATCAAATGATAAACTGCATTTTTGTTTGTTTGCATAAATGCTGATTATACAGAACGAAAAACGTGTGCAAATTGAAGAAGCGTGTGCGTGGGAAAGTTTTGGTTGAATATTTTACATAAGTGTCGTTAATTCCTCCGTCCTTAAGTGAGGATGTCCGCATTCTCAGAAAAACGGAGTTTGGGTAATCCTTATGGTATCTGCTTGTGGTGGATTAACTAGCCTTAAAACGATAGACTCTGGCTTTAATACGAATGGTGGCAAAGTTTCTTCCGCTTCCATCGTTGTTGTAATACTCACTTGGTTGCGTTTGCAGCATTCAAAGAGTTTAGTAAAAATAAGTATTGCCAGGATGATTATCAGGGAAGCTGTTTGTCCAAAGTTGGTTAGGTAACTGTCTGGTTTTCATCATCAATTAGCCTTATACGTTCAGTGCTATTGTGATGAGGTTCTTTCTTGGTTGCAGTGCTAAATCTTCTCATAAGTTTTAAGAGTGGAATCAGGTTGAACAACTGGAGGAATCGGCGTTTGCGCTGGAGAGTTCGTTAGAAGTGTAGCGCTGCGTGTCTATTGTTATTGTTAAATTGCTGTATTTAATAATAAAAGTGCCTGTTAGATTAATTTGTATTGCCCAGTTAAATTTGTTCAACAATAGGGTTCCTGAGAAGATTTTTTCCGTGTCTGGGGAAATGTTAATTGTTGGTGTCCGTGCAACTTGATAGTCGACTTCTAAGCAGATAAGGGATGCAATGAGTTTCACTAATGTCTACAATTTGTTTCCTATTACATATTTGAGACTTATTATTAGATTTAAATTTTTTATTTATTCCAAATTTCATTTTTTCTTAGTTACAATACTTCTACGTTTTACAGGTTTTAATAATATGGTTTTACATATTTCTGACTTTGTGTCTGGAATACTTACTATATTATATAACGGAGTGCTTTATTGGTCTTTTTCAAAGAGTTCTTTGATTGCATTAATTTCCCTTTTTGATAATATAAAGGTGTTAACTACTCTAGCCTTAGCCCAATGCAAAGCATATTCCACATTAATTATTTCTTTCTTAATAACATCTGTTTTATACTTAACATTTGTAACAATTTAATTATTTGCAACTTCGTTTGACTTAATTATTTTCAAAATATTGTTTGTAACATTCGTTATTTGGTTAATTCTCTCAAAAGATCTTTTTTTTTATAGTTATTTGTTTATTTTTTATTTCTAAGCACGCCATATATTTTAGATCTTAGAGTTACGCAGTTTTCATGTTCTGGATTTACAGGTATCAATTTCCATGTAATTTCAGGAAAATTTTTCGACCTCTCAACTCTTGTCTTGGGTTTTAGTTAACTTATTAAAGATTGGATTTTGGGAATTTAAGTGGAAGGAATGGGAACATGGGATGATTGGTGTCAACATCGCCCTGAATTAGTACTTTTAAATTCTGAAGAGTTTTTTCATATGATTCCACATCGATTACGTGGATTAGTTATTTGCAGCTTAGCGGTTCCTGTTGTTAACGCTATTATCTTTGAGTTTCAGTAGTCCAAAATTTGTACCTCTGCAGAGCAGAAGGTTACAATTGTGGAAAGAGGATATTAACTTTTAATGTTATTCTTGAAAACTATTCTGCCTGATTCTGTTAGGATGGCTTTGGATTGATTTTGTTTAAATATTTCTTTTTTGTATTTTTAGAATAATTTAGACCCTATGTTTAGGGTTGTTGTTGATTTTGACAAAAATCATCGATGTAAGACTTTATAGTCTGCTTTTTTTATTTAGATAACTGTTTGTAGTTTTAGGAGTTTATGCTGACATTTCAACAAAAAAATACCTCAAGTGGTCTTTTACCCGTAGTTTAATGTACTGGAAAATTATACTCATAGACTGCTCTGTCCAGGAGTTCGGCAAGAGATCTTTGAACCCCATATGCCTTAAGGCAACGAACTATTTCTATTAATTTGAAGTGGAGTGGAAACGTTACACCTGCCTATTAACTGAACTAGAGTAAGGTGATTGACAATTAAATTAATTGAAGAGAAATTAATGGATTATTTTCATTATATATTATTAAAATTTTGGGGATGCCAAATAAGAAGAGTAGTTCTCGCGGAGGTTCTTTGATATCCTCAATAGCCTTTGATTCTAGCACTTTTGCTTGCGCATATTTAGAGAACTTATCTATAGCGGTTAATAAAAGAAATTTTTCAGTGGAATATATGTCTATATATAAAATCTCACCGGGGTATTAAGAGGTTGGAGTCTTTTTAAGTTCTGGTTTATTGTTTATTTTGGCATTAATTTTTGGAAAATATAAATTTTCTGGCAGCTGAATTTTATTTTTCCGTGCATTGCGAGGGCTTTTCTATGTTTTTTAATGATTTCTTCATTTTGTCTATCTTCATTCGGAAGATCTTCAACCCTCGTTTGAGTAAATCAAATTTTGTAATTTTTAAAATTTTTTAATAATTAAAATTTTAAAATAATTGTTTCCATTATTCTTACTGTTGTATGTAGTATGTATTATATACGCTTGGGTTGAGGTATCTGAAAGGGAAATCAGGTCATCTCCGGTGTATTCTGCCTGTGTAAATGTGTGTCTATGATAAGTCGGAAAGGGATGCTAAACTGATAATAGTCGTACCTTTTATAAATATAAGCTGATTTTTAGACATTTATGGGTGTTTCAGTGGTTGGGATCAGATCGTGGGCTGAGCTTTCGGCACTATGTTGGGTACCGGTTACAGAATTTACTGAAGTTTTTGCGGGTCTGGAAAGGGCATCTGGTACTATATTCATCTTGCCTGATTTTTACTTGAATTCATAATTATTAGGTGTACCGGTTTTTTTGTGAAAATAAAATTTTTAATGGGAAAGTATAAAAAATTTTATTCAAATTATTGGCTATTGCTAGCTACACACTTTTCCCATCTTAAAGGCAATTTATGGATTCCACGCCAATAAAACTGTTCGTCTTCTTAGGTAAACCAAAACTTCACCCAATTTTCGAGTTCCTCGTTGGATTCGAAGTGCAGCTCAGCTAATGCGTGTCCCATCGATGAAAACAAATGGTAGTCGAAAGGAGCCAAGTCTGGTGAATACGGCGGATGGGGTAGCAGCTCCCAGCAAAGTGCTTTGGTTGTATCCAGAACCAGTTTTGCTTTGTGTGCAGGTGCATTGTCATGGAGCAAAATTACCCTGCCGCGCTTCTGGCCCATTCTGGTCGTTTTTGGATCAACGCATGGTTCAAATTGACCATTTTTTATCGGTAACGATCTGTATTAACGGTTTCACCAGGTTTTAGGAGCTCGGGGTACACCACATCTTTCTGGTCCCACGAGACTCACAGCATTGTCTTCATGCCGAATCGATCTGGTTTTTCAGTCGAAGTTGATGGTTGTCCCGGATTAACCCATGATTTTTTCCATTTAGGATTCTGAAAATAAATCCATTTTTCACCTCCAGTAACAATTCCATGCAAAACTGATTTTTTATTGTGTCTTTGAAGCAAAATTTCACAAGTGATTTTTCGGTTTTCCATCTGTCTTTCATTCAATTCATGTGGTATCCATTTTCCAGACTTTTGGATCTTTTACACAGCTTTTAAATGATCAGAAATTGTTTGTTGTGCAACATTTAACATTTCCGCTATTTGTTTCTGACTCAAAGTGTCATCTTCATCTAATATTGTTTGCAATTCGGCGTTTTCAAACTTTTTTGGTGGTTTTCCACGCTCTTCATTTCTCACATTAAAATCTTTATCTCTGAACCGTTGAAACCATCTTTTGTATGAGCATGATCACCATATGCTTCGACAAGCATTCGATGCGACTCTGCAGCACTTTTCTTCAAATGTAAACAAAAGATTAATGCTTTCCGCAAGTCATCATTTTCTGGTACAAAATTCGACATTTTTAACACGATGAAAATATAATGTTGTTTGCTCCATGAGTTGATGTATACTAAATAAGTTCCCTATCGAGACATTTGTATCTTGACGCTCACTTCATACCGGTATACCTGGTTTACTCTTTCATTATCGCCTTCAACCTTTTTAACTTTCTGTTATTATTTTTACTACTCAAAGCGTAGGTCAGTGGTTGGTGTTCTGATAATATTTGAACTTTTACTGTACCGTACAAATAATTCATTAATAAAGTTTTAGGTTCAGATAATGGCAAGCATTTCCCCTTATTGGAAGCATAATGCTATTCTGTTTTATTTAAAGTTCGGGAGATTAAAAAATGGGTATGTCGTCCTATGCCAATACTGCTCCAATCGCGTAATTTGAAGCATCAGTCGTTAGTTGAATTTTTTTTCCAAAATCGGGGTAAATGATTCGAAATTCGCCCTCCTTTCTCTTTAAGAGGGCTGTAAGGGGTTTATCTAAATTCGCGTATCCCTTGATGAAGCGGCGATAATACCCTGAAAAACCGAGAAGTTCTTTCAATGTTTTAGGGCAGGGAAATTCTACTATCGGGTTTACTTTTGCTGAGTTCGTTTTGATTCCATTTGAATAAATAACGAAACCTAAGAATTCCACTTCTTCTTTTAAAAATTAACATTTGTCTAACTGAACCTTGAAATTCATATTTTCTAATGTTTGGAAAACCTTCCTTAAATTCTTAGAGTGCGTAAGTTCATTTTCGTTGATAAGCACAATTTCGTCAATATAGACACACCATTTTTCGACGATGTGTTTTCGTAAAATATCGTCTATTGCTCTTTTTTCAGACCATGGTGCATTTTTAAGACCACGAGGAAGTCGTCTGAACTCATTCAGCGGTATTTGATGGAAGCCGTTTTTAGAGTCTAGTTGCGCTTGCACTTCGTTTATCCGGGGTATATGGTATTTGTCTGAAATTGTGATGGTACTCAATTTTTGATAGTCGACACCATTCTTTACTCCTTTTCTCCATATGGGAAAATTTTAGGGGGACCGTAAAGGTCTTATAACGCCGCATCTTAGTAGTTAGCTAATTTTATTTCCTACTTCGTCTCTCAGAGCTGGTGTTTCCGAGGACGTACGAATTTCACCTTTCACGGTGGTAGTGAAAGTTAGCTTCTCATCGGGTTTTGTAAATAAGTTTGGAAATTCTTGAACTAACTGATTAATTTGGATTTTACTGAATATTCATGTGGTCTGTTTTTCAATCTATTTTGTTAATTGCCGTATAGGCGCGCTGCATTATTGTGATCTTTACTTTATTTATTATGATCATTTATTCACGATTAGTGTAAATTATTATTTACCGCCCATAGAGTTCGTGCAGAAAGGCTGTGCATTGGGTATGGGTTTTAAAATAGACCTGACTGAATGTAGTTCTTGTTTGAAACAGTGTTTATGAGAAATTGTAACATTTGTCCACTCTTCGTTCTGAATGAAAATTAATTAATTAAATTATTAATTAATTGAGCTAAAAAATGAATATCTGTGAAATCGATGGGTTCTTCTTGTATGGCATTTGGATTTCCAAATGACTCGACATATTGTGAAAGGGATGCGTCGTATTTGTTGTCTTCACAATCTTGAATATGTTGGTAATTGGCTGCATCGTCATCTTGTAGTTATTCGTGAAAATTTCCTTCTTCCTCTTGATATTATATATGTTGGTATTTATGTCTAGATGTCTAAGACTTTGTCTTTGTATTTTTGTGTGAGAATATTTAATGACTCATTACTGATCTCCACACACCCTATTTTGTTTAGAACCAATGATAAGTGCACGTATACCATATTATAGTTCTCTTGAATTGTTATTATTTTATTCATTAGCATAACGCTTCGTTAGACAACGAGCTATGCACTTCTAGTCCAGCGGAATATTATACGACTCTAATACCACATCGGCCTAGCCAACCATTTTATTTCGAATGACATTAAGGATCGCGTGATAATTGGGTTTTCGTTTTTTTCTTTCAAATAGTTGTAGGATTCCGTCAACACTTTCCTTCCAGGAGTTAAATACTCCTTGTTGGCCAGTAAAATCCTTCAGACAACGAACCACATGGAGTATTTTGTCCAGCTCACTGATGTCTTGCTGAAATTCTGGATTGATCGGTTAGTTTACACCAATAAAATGGTCGGAATAGGGGTTCATGAGTGATTGCATAACTTTTCATATAATAGTTTAAATATTATAGCTCTCATAATTTAGCACATCTTAAAGTAATAAACATATTCTATGTATTTATTGTATCATATGTGGTAATGTAATATAGTTTAAATTGATTAATTTATTTTCATTTAATAAACCACTCTTATTTTATTCAATTTAAATGTAATTTAGTTTTAGATTTAGTTTGTTTATTATAATTTCTTTAGTTTCAATGAACTTTTATTATATTATCTGACTTTCACTTTTATTTTAATATAATTTTTTTTTTCAATAGACTCTTAGTTTCTTAACTTACAAAACTTTGTACAGGCAGTATATTGGTCCTGACTTTTTCGGGATCGAAAAATGGTGCGGCTATAATCCAACGCATTTTCCTCCGTCAGGCGAGTGATTAGCTGCTATTGGCTACTTAGGGGACCTTGAATATTCTTTATTTAGTTGACGTTTTACCACACTCTCGACTGTCCCACAGTAGTTTTTTTTTTTTCGGTGTTTTTACAGTCTGTTAAGCGGCTAGAATCACATGCGTTAACAATTCGTCTGTGTTATTTGAGGGCTTATGGCGAGCCTTTTTTGCTAGTTACTTTAGTTTTTTACCTCACCGCTATTATTTTTTATTCACTCCTGTGGGTCCCTGCTCGGATGCCTTTCAGATAATGAATGTCAGGTTAAATACTGCACTTTTGCTTGTTTGCTTAGATGCTGATTTTGCAGAATGGAAAACGTGTGAAAATTGAAGAAGCATGTGCATGGGAAAGTTTTGGCTGAATATTTCACATAAGTGTCGTTAACTTGCATAGATTTGCACAAACATTTTTTCTCTAATTTTATTTTTTTTATCTTTTTCACCCAAAACCATAGATTAACAACACGAGTACCATCCTATTTTCTTGAGCGCTTATTACATGGGCTGAAAAGTGCCGTTTTTAGGAGAGGGCACCACTTGAAATCCATACCATTTTCAGTTAGTACCAACCTTTAGAATATACGTGTATAAATTTGACAGCTGTCGGACGATTAGTTCTCGAGATATAGCGTTGTGAGTGAAGCAACTTTTGTTATTGTGAAAAAAAAAATGGATTCAAAGCAATTTCGTGTGTTGATTTATCATTGCTTTTTGATGGGAAAAAATGCAGCCGATGTAAAGAAATGGCTTGATAAGTGTTACCCGGACTCTGCATCAGCCGAACGAACCATTTGCAAGTGGATTGAAAAATTTAAAAATGGACATACAAGCACCGAAGATGATGCACGCAGTGGACGTCCAAAAGAGGCTATTGCAGATGAAAACGTGAAAAGAGTCAACAAAATGATTACGAATGACCGTAAAGTGAAGTTGATTGAGATAGCTGAGGCTCTGAAGATATCAAAAGAGCGTGTTTGATATATCATACACAAATATTTGGACATGCGAAAGCTCTGTTCAAAGTGGGTGCCGCGTTTGCTCACAGTCGACCAAAAACAACAACGTGTTGATGATTCAGGGGAGGGTTTAAAGCTATTCAACCGCAATAAAGCCGAATTTTTGCGTCGGTATGTGACAATGGATGAAACTTGGCTCCATCACTTCATACCAGAGTCAAGTCGGCAGTCAGCTGAGTGGCAAGCAGGCGACGAACCTCGCCCAAAACGACCAAAAACTCAACAGTCGGCTGGCAAAGTTATGGCATCCGTATTTTGGGATACACATGGAATAATTTATTTTCATCTCCAAAAGGGGCAGACTGTCAACAGCGACTATTTATTACATTGCGTTGTTGGAGCGTTTGAAGGACGAAATCGCAAAAAAACGGCAGAATTTGAAGAAAAAGAAAGTGCTGTTTCATCAAGACAATGCACCGTGTCACAAGTCGATGAAAACGATGGCAAAATTGAATGAATTCGGCTACGAATTGCTTCCCGACCCACCGTTTTCTCCAGATTTGGCCCGCAGCGACTATTTTCTGTTCGCAGACCTCAAAAGAATGCTCGCCGGAAAGAGATTTAAGATCGATGAAGAAGTAATCGCCGAAACAGAGGCCTATTTTGAGGCTAAACCCAAATCGTACTACAAAACTGGTATCGAAAAATTGAAAAATCGTTTCATGAGAGAATCGCCCTCGAAGGCAACTATATTGATAAATAAATTTGAATTTTGCAAAAATTTTGTGTTTTACTATAAAACTGACTTTTCAGCCCATGTGTTACATATGATAGGTACAAGGGAGCATGTATATCTCAGCCTAGTGTTTAAGTTCTTAAAATTATACACCAAGTATCTCATCTTAAAATATAATGAGCTTATAATGTATACTAAAATTTTAATTATATGACTATAACGGCAATAGAGGTAATGAAAAATCAGGCAGGCGGTACCCGTTTTTCATAACAGTGGAAGCTTGAAGTATATTAATAATTTTTAAGACGTTTCTTAGATTTACTATATTAAACGATTATTTTAGTGGCCCAGCAGAGTAAACAATATACTATTTTAGTGATATACTCGTATTGCACGCTAAGCAGGGGAAGAAAAAGTAAACGAACAAACATTTTAATAAATAGCTTTCAATTCTCAAAAAAAAAAATAAATAAATAAAAAACACATGAAAAGACTTATCATTTCTGAACAATAACTTTGTTTTGCATCTCACTCCAAGTTCTAACGTGCCTTATAGTAGTGAAATGACTATAATGGGATTTTACTCGGTTTCGTAAAGTTTCGTTAACTTTAGTTTGCTTAAGCAAAGGCTCAATAGAATGAGACATATAGTGCAGAAATTCTTTTATTCTAATTTTATTTGTTTTTGTGATGATACTTGTCCTTGCAAAATGTAATAAATTTGCAATTTTTAATTTTCTGAACTCATTTCCCATTTTATGAAACCAATCCGAATGTAAAAGATTTGACAGATTATTAAATTTGTTCAAGTTCATTATGGGTAACTTAAACTTTTGATAAAAATTAAGTGCGCTTTTCGCCGGTTTTTACATAAGGTTAATCCCACTGTGGTCGATTATGATTAGGTCTTTTGAAATGAAGCAAGTAGGTATTTAATGTAGCGCATTAAAACAATTTTATTTTTCGAGAAACGTTATATATTTTAATAATCAATTAATTTTTTTGTATACGAAAAACTTGTTCATTTCAAAATAAAAGAGGTTTTTTTTACCGTACCCTATATTACCAGTCCTTTCGCACACCATGTATCTTTATACTGAAATCGTTATTACAGGCGGTTAAAGTTTACACAATTTTGGATGGCTTAGACATTTTGAACAGACAACACCCGAATGCCGGTGTGTTGAGATCTTAGCTCCAGAAAACAACTTGACGCAGCTTATAAATGAGCTCATGAAATAACTGACGTTGATAGTCATACCGCCAACACCCTGGACTTGCTTTTAACCTTCACCCGGATGACCTTTGTGTCACTGTATGGCAATACGAGAGGCAAATATCAAACCAAAACAAGAGACTCGAGCTGTAAAGAGGCTGTCAGGATTAGAGAAATGTTTTTTCGGTCCTACAAGACTAAACCGACAGGGGAAAAACAGAAAAAGTTCAAACGAGCCAGGAATGATTGCAACGCCTTTCTTAAGCGTGTGAAATTTCAATACGACCAGAAACTAAGACAGAAAATACTACAATGTCCCAAAGGCAGTAAAAAATGTTAGTCGTTCTTCAAAAATGTTAGAAATTCTGCTTTATCTTCTGAAGAAGTGTTCTTCCTCGCTAGCAAAACCACTGCGTAAGTTTTTCCATCAATCCTACTGTTAAGGACTATTTCCGAGCAGTATTTTCAGCCAGTCCCTAAAAGAGGAGTATTTGCTTCCTTACGTTCCTTCTTTTACGTTCCTTTTCAAGGTCATGGGAACACTGAAAAGCCGTCAGGTAGTGAAATATCTCAAAACGCGAAAACTTCTCAATGACCGGCAGTATGGTTTTCTGGTCCACTGGTGATTTGATGGCATGTCTCACCGAAAATTGGAACCAAAGCGTACATCAATCTGGCGCAAACAAGATAGTTGCACTTGATATTTCTAAGGCATTTGTTAGAGTTTCGCATCAGGCTCTTTTTTTGAAAATGCGTGCATTTGGGATCGATGGCTGTCTTTTTCAATTGATTAAAAACAACATTTCGGAATAATTCAAGTTGTCTTGGATCTTTCACAAGCCTGTCTCCGCCACTCTTTTTAATTTTCATTTATGATCTCTTGTTTGCTTCTTCTAATCCAATATATTCCTTTGCTGATGACAGTACTCTCTGCTTTACATATTCGTTCCTGGACTCACGTCCCTGCTCTTCGGCTATAGAACGGGAACGACAGCGTATGTGAAGCTCATTAAATTCCGATATTAACAGCAAAGCTAACAAGGGAACTATCAACAGAGTGAAATTTAATGCTTATAAAACTCAATGCTGTCTGCTGTCATTAAACCGAAATTTA
This sequence comes from Volucella inanis, assembly GCA_907269105.1. Classification (NCBI taxonomy): domain Eukaryota; kingdom Metazoa; phylum Arthropoda; class Insecta; order Diptera; family Syrphidae; genus Volucella; species Volucella inanis. The sequence continues at coordinate 62,878,749 of OU026155.1, forward strand.
AATACCCAGCCATTATCCATGAATTGCACTTGCATCGTCGAAACCGAAAAACTTTCTATTCTCCGTATTTGGATCAGTGACAACTTACATTAGAGTGACATATTCGATTTCGTCAAAAATGCTGCGAAATGTATAGGTTTTCTCAAGCGATGTAAGAAATATTTCACCCCCTCTAATGTGGCTTTAATATATAAGGCATTCATCCGCCCAAAATTGGAGAACAATACCCACATCTGGTTAGGTGCTCCAAAACCATCTCTGCACCTGCTAGATAGGATTAAAAACTGTGCGATAAAGCTCATAGTTGATATTATTAATTTTTAATGTCTCCTGTTTCGCTTGTTTTATCGCTATTTCTACTACCAGTGCTCCATTGAAATAGCCAGTAGTATTCCGCCCATACCCTCAAGACTACTTTCGTACATACTCTTAAATATATTAAGATTCGTTTCTAAGCCATCAAACTTTCTTATGGAATGCCCTGACAAGCTCTCTATTTCCTGGTCGTTATAACTTTCAAACATTTAAAAACAATGTACATCGGTACCTCTCTTTTCTTTCTCCCTCAATTTCTTTAGCACGCGCTGTGTACAAACATTTTAAGGGTACACAAATCCCTCGAGCACGCTTCATTATAAAAAAAACACCCTCAGTTAAGTTTTTTTTTCTCGGATTGTGTGAAATATGTCATTTTCTCTTAGAGCGAGTTATATTTTACGTTTGGCCGTGAAAGCAAAAAAAAAAAAAAAAAGCAATTTTTCCTCTGTACGGTCAACGGGGACCTTTCGTTTATTACAGTATGATATAATTTAGTTTTATAAGATACAATCATGAATTACCGAAGTATTGGTGGCTTTGAAAATTGTTGGGAGACGTTGAACCCTGTTGAAATCGGAGGATATAAAACAAAGGTAACTGAATAAGTCCCAAATCTTAGGTTTTGCTGAAAATGCCAACTTCTTGCTCACAACTGTAACTGTTGTAACGCGTACGCTATTCACTAATTGCCCTAGACTCAGCCTGCTCTCTCTATTTCCTGCCCCAAGTACACGTGAAAATCCTCATAATTAGCATAAAAAACGTATTACTGGTATCCGAAGTTAAATGCATCTAAAAGTAACGAAACCGAACGTTAATCATTCCCCATTCCCATCAATATTCCACTAAAGCAAAACTTATTAATTATCTAAACCTTCTGGATAAATATGGATATTACAGCAAACCCAATAACAAAGCCACAAAAAGATCTACCAGTTCCTTTAAGCATTTTGTAAATTTTGTTAAACAAAGAAACAAACATCTCATACAATTCAAATATTTCCTTATGTAGTAACACAATTAAAAATTAGGTCAATCCTCAACATGATAACTCATTATGTACGTGATGTCGGTCAGGGTCCAACAGCTTATTATTATTATTTTTTGGCTTAATTGAGAGCTTGGGCAATTCAACAGCCGAGAAGACGAGTCTAAACATCCGTAACCAATATTTTATTGAAAGCAATTCCTCTTGCTAATGTAACAGCATACAAACTAGTGTGGCACTCAAATTCTCCAATGGAACCTCAATGGTTACTTAAATAACTTTTATGATATGCAAGGGAGTAGACTCCCTTTTTCCATAATCTTTAATCAAACATAACAATCCTATATTCCGCCAATCTCAGCGTTTTAAATAATTTGAAATTTTCCACCCGCAAGACGCTTACACATATTGTCTTGTCCTCTTTTTCGCCTCAATTTTTTTTTTTTATTATTATTATTATTATTAACTTCTTTATTCTCAATTCGGTAAACTATTTAAAGTTGCTAACGCTTCTTACTTTGCATATATATCCTAATTTGGAGAATAGTTAGTGACATTTTTATTTAGTGAAAATAAATGGAGAAAAATGCCACTTCAAAGTTTACACTGTGGGGTGGACAAGCATTTCTGTGTATATATATACATTACATTTTTTTTTTTTTAAATTCAGTTGTTTACAAAGGAATCTATACCATATATCAATAAGAGCTTACATAAATTCATAAAAGTAAAAGTTAAAAATTAAGAAAGAACTCAAAGAATGAAGCGTAACAAAATTTTGATTTCATTGTGATTACGAATCATTCACTTTTAAACTGAAATACAACAATTTAGTCTTATTACTTACTACTAACTTGTGTTTGGTGAACCAGAGTCTTAGCAAGTGAACGTATTGGTTTATGTCAGCAACTAGATTCAAAAGGTTGGTTGATCCAAATTCAAATGCAAAATCGTCGGCAAAAGCCTTTACATTACCAATAAATGGGATTGCAAAAATAGAGTTGACATATATTAGGAACAAAATAGGTTCAAGAACGGATCCTTGGGGTAGTCGCAAGTTTAGAACAATTGATTTACTATGGTTTTTAGCTTTGCGATTAATAATGCTATTTATAACCTCCCATTCTTTTTTAAAGATTTCCTTGTGAATTTCTTATTCTACTTTGATAGTATTGTAATTGTCACGGTAGACTTTAATTTTTTTATTAATTTTTTGGCACATGTGATTATAACGTCTTTCCAAAACAAAGTTATGAGGGTGTTTGCAACATTTATTACGTAGATTGTGCGAAAGTTTAATTTTTTTGAGAAGAGATTTGTTCATCCAGTGTTTAAGTTTGGTTTCCGATTTTCTGTGCTCGATGGAAAAACTACAGATATCAATATAATCCCCAATACTTCCGGATCTATAAGGTAATGATCTTTATAAAATATTTATCAATATACTGTAGCATTAGGGAGTAGAAAGGGAAAAATAATATTCTACTTCAATGCGACAGATCCAATTGGGCTGAATACTTAATTAGATTCATAAAATTATTCACCTAATTATAACAAAGAAGTAGCTGTAACTATCGTACAAAGAAAATCCATACCTCAAACTAAGAATACCACACACAAAACCATCGTTTCCTGGTGGTGTCATGAGTTAAGTAAATAACGTTGGAAAAACCAAGCAGCTTGAGAAACCTTCTGTTTTTTGACCAGGAGCGGGAGGGGTAGGATATCCTCACTGTGAATTGAATGTTAAAGGGTGTTGCTAAGAGTGTAGTTTTCAGATCCATCCGGTGGAGTTCAGATAATCACTAATCTTTGGAAAATGGCTTTGAAAGTGCAGCCTTCAAATGCGTCTAAAGCGGAGCCATGTGTGCTAGTGAAAGCCCACATTTAGCTGAGTCAGATCTTTCTTTGGAGTCTGGCAAAAGCAGCAATGTGAAACTACCGACGTTTAGGACATACAATAATTGGCCTTATCATAGCTGTGTAGATCCAACGGATTCTTTTCGGTAACAGGCCCCATGTTTTGCGAACAGCTCCTCTGTACAGCTAACGGTTTTTTTTTTTCAACGGAGAATAAAAAAATAATAATTTTTTTCGGCAAATCTTGCTTTATTAAATACAGTTTTCATTTTGATTACAATTTTAAATTCAGTTCTATTTATAATGAACAAAAAAAAAGTGTTGTATATTACTTAAGAATAATTTGTACCATAAAGTTCGTTTCCACGAACGTTTGGTGAATATGTGGCGCGTGTTGAAATTGTATAGTTGATAAATGCTGTCTGGGCGGTTTCCGTCAATGCAGTTCAGTTTATCAGGTGTCACTCACTCCCCAATGAGGGAATTGGGAAGTTCCTAAAGTTGTTCTCTCTTGCAGATTATGGTGTTCTGAAGAGATCTGCATTTTCCAGTTATACCAAACTGTTCTTGTTGATTTACTAAGAGTTCTTTGAATCCTAAATGTATCTGATTGTCTTCCTTGATTGTTGATCGTATTTGGATATTGTTACTAGTCTTGGGCCACGAAACTATGTAAAGTATTATTGACTCTGTTGCTAAAATTGAAGGGTCTGACTCAATTTCGTTATAGTATAGAAGTTTTCTATATATATATGGTATGAGATGATTTGATTAATCTCCACATTGTCCAGTATCAGATTTGGCAAGCTGTACTGCTATTACTATTTCATTTGTTTCTTCATTTTTAACGTTGAGTTTATTGTATGGTTTATCATTTGCTCATATTTTCCTGTTTCCTCGTGATTTAAGTTTTTAGCGATTTTGTTGCAATCAACTATTAGTTTATTGATTGTGTCTGTAAGATTTCTATTAATTTTGTGTTGTTGATTGTTGTTTTCAATTATCTGGATTTGCAGCCACCCATTTGCAAGCTGGGTGGTTGCTGGGTTTATAGATCTTGATTTTCTTGGTTTTCTGGTCCTGAGGCTGCCGATGAGTGACTGAACTTGTAATTGATAATTAAGTTAGGACTTTAGAGTACTAGTATTGCTAATTTCATCTTGAATGGTCAGTGCGATCCTGTCGGTTAATTCCTTATACTGTTTAATGCTGATTACGTGGATGATTTTGAAGTGTCTATTCAATATTCCTCCGTGGTCTTGTTTTATGGTGACAATGGGGCTCTATATTCAAAGATGTTTACTATTGCTCTTCCTGTACAATTCAGAATTCTGAAAAGGGAAATTATTGTTCAAGAATATTTGATGTTAGACTTATATATTCGACGTCCTGAAACTGTTTTGATAGTAAACCTACTATCTTTGGCAACTATTTGTTTTTTTTAAAAATTGTTTTCTGTTTGCCATGTCTTCTTTTGTCTAAAATTTAAATTTTGTCTCTAATATTGTAAGTTTTAAGTTTATTCCTTTTAACTTCTTCCTATTTTGATGACGTTTGATTTGATCTATTAAATCACAATAGTTCAATAGTTCCCCTCTCCTCACTCTTACCTGAAAACGTTCTGAAGATTTTAATTCCCAAAGACATAATATAGTTACTTAGAAGAGGACTGCTAAAGCTTCCTTCATTATCCATTACAATCATTTTGGGTGCTGTAAAATACTGAATTATTTCAGTTATTTTTTCTCTCTGATCCTTCATACGGAAAAATTTTGTAAATTTAGTAAACTTGTCAATACACGTAATAAATTTGTCGTCTTTTATTTCTATTATATCGATGTGTGTATAATTTCCGACGGGTAGGTAGGTGTAGGTGTAGGTTGAAGTTCCGGTTTACATGGGTGTCTGTCATATTTGCTGGTTGCAGACATCACATTCTTTAATAAACTTTTGAATTTTTTTAGTCATCTGTTTAAAATAGTATCTTGTTTTCTATAGCGCTGCGGTGAGCTTCTGTTGTGCGTATTTTGTATAATGCACCACTGGTTTTCCTCGTGTGAGATGTCTTCGGCGACCCGCTGAGTTATTCTTATTCTAAACTTGGAGAAATGTTTTTTTTGTAAACTTCCTGCAACAAGTTGAGGTGTAGGCTCTGGGAATTAGATTCCATTGATAGTATTAATATTTAGCCTTTCTTTTAAAATGTTAATAATTTCTTGTTGGTTCCAGTTATGCATAATAGTTCCTATGTAGTATCTATTATAGGATGAGTGTGGTTGTTCATGGTCGTTCACCTGACCTTTTCCAAAAATGACTTTCGTCCTAAATACGTTTAGCGGTGCTTTAAAATGAGGTATTAATTGGCTTCTGTCTTCATCAGCACTATATATAGATTCGGCAATATCTGTACTTTCTGTGAGGATATTACATTCCGTCTTCAATCTGGATAAAGCGTCTGCGACAAAGTTTGTTTTACCAGGTCGGTAAATTTACTCATAATTATATTCTTCTATTCGCGATTCCCATCTTTTCAATTTTGCATTCGTATTTTTTGCACTGAGAGCAAATGTCAATGGTTGGTGATCTGTCAAAATTTTGATTTTCTTTGCACCGTAAAGATAATTTCGCAAGTTGTCCAATGCCCACACAATTGCCAACATCTCCTTTTCATTTGTGGCATAGTTCTCTTCAGTCCTATTTAATGAGTGCCAAATATATGCTGAAGGCTTATTTTTTTCCAATTTGCCTTGGCTCAGGACTACCCCTATTGCATGGTTTGATCGTAAGTCTTATTCAAATTAACTCTAAAGTTAGCTTGTTCTAGTCTATTAAATACCAATGCAAGATTTTTAAGATGTTCCTCTTCCTCGTACATGAACATAGCAAATTTTGCCGATGTATTCATTAATAATATCTAAGGTTCATTCCTTAATCTAAAGGGCAATCTTAAGAATTCAGTTAAGAGTAGAGAAAGCGGTTTTTGGTATATCAGATTCCTTTATTTATTCTTATCTGGTGGAACCAAGATGTTAAATTTAAGGTGGTAAAAAATGTTGCTTTCCCTAAGCTTACCAATATATTTGATATGTCAGGAATCGGGTAGGTATCTGGCACGGTAACTTCATTAAGCCTCTTGAAGTCAATAACCAAGCGGTACTTCCTTTCGCCTGATGCGTCCAGTTTTTCAGGGACCACCTATATAGGTGAGTTTTATGGGCTTTTTGATGGTTAAATAATCCCGTCATCAAGTAGCTTTTAAATTTGGCTGTTTAACTCTTCCCGCATATGTTAACTGGATAAGGGTTATTGTTTTGATTTCTGCTTTGATATGAGTGTGTACTAATTCTGTATGTTTAATGGGGCTAAATATTTTGCTATGATTTTCCACTAAACTTCGAATTTGTTGGCCTTTGTTCTTTTCTAAATGATCATTTCTAATTTCTAAACTATTTACTTGGGTAGATTATTTTGATTTGCGATTTATTATAGCTCCTAACTCTCAAAGGTTATCATCGCCAAAGATACCGTCGAATGATTTAAGACACGGAAGGATGAAAAATTTGATCACTGAGTCAATTCCTACACAGGCCAAGAACCTTCCACGGATTTTACGCTTAATCTCTGATTCGCCGGTAACTGATTGAATTCTGACAGGCTTTCCGGTTGGCATAGAATTAGATCCTAATTCTTTTAATAAATTTTTTTTGTGCCTGTGTCACGAAAAAATTAAAAATTTTTCCATCCTTGGTTTTATATTTTATATAAGAATTGCTAGAGAGGCATCCGTCATAAAATTTGCTTCTAGGATTTCCTCACCATGATTCACATAAACTTCGAGTTTTTCATTGAACTTTTGTTGATATTTCTAAAAATATCATAGTCCCTAAGTATATTCTCAACACTGTGGACCCAGAATAAGTATTCCATGGGTTTGCCGTCAAAGGTTTGAAACTCCTTGATGCAGTCTGGAAGTTTACAAATGTCCTTCAGGTCTTGATCTGTTGCTGGTGCTTTAAGTCCTGATCTATTTCCGTTTGTTAGAGATTTATTTTCCAGCGCCTGAACACGCTAGTTGGGCGTTTAAAGCCCCAATTAAATGGGTCAATTAAACACTAATTTTATCCATTTTGAAATTATTTAATTAAAAATTAAACGTCGGTAATGAATTTATATATGATTTTTGATTTAAAAAGCTATTTTAATATTTCCCCTTTTTTTTTTGTTTGATATATTCAAACACTAGTAAAAAAAATTTGTACTCATAGCAGTAAAACTATGGTATTATGGGTAGCTTCTGTTTTCATTGTTGTATTCGCTTAGATTTTCCGTTGATCTCCTTTTTGGCCCCCAGCTTTGTCTTCGCAAGCGGCTTACTGCGGTACGAATGTTATCACGTCACTGTACTTAGTTTCTCTAATTGTAGTATTTGTACTGTTTGTTGTACAGTTCACAGTCATAATTTGCGAGCACTATTCTTGTCACTATAATATTTGTACTGTTTATGGTATCGTTCGCAGTCAAAATTCGCGAATATTAATTCACATGGAAAAAACCAAAACCGTGATAAACTTCAACAAATTTTATTTTAGGGTCTGTGCAACCGAATTGTACTCGTGTCATCAAAAGTTGCGTTGTCGAAAGCACCCTCAATGTCGATGAAAGCGACACGCCTTCAACTCTGCCTGTCAAATTTTGAAAAGCACTCTCGCTAGAATTTTTACGTTCCGAGGAGTTTTGCGTCGAAGACAGAGGATTCCCCAATCTTCAGGAAACAAGAGCAGGTTTTTTTTTATAAGGCTTAACACTTAAATGGGTATGCCAGCATGTGTTAAGTTTTTTTGAAAATTAAATAGAAAAAAAGATGTTTGGGCTCAGTGGTTGTTTAGCTTCATGGGTGGCATCTAACATTAATGGGGAGGACTAAATTCTTACTGGAAGTTGGTTTGTTGTTAATTTCCATTCAACTACTACTCACCTTACTTCATATTGTTAACTGAAAAAATGAATGCCTTCGGGGGCGGTTGGAATTCGAACACCCAACCTTCCGATTTTGAAGCTACTACCACTTGAGCTACGACCATCCACCCATCATTATATTGGAAGAGATATACCAGCTACTTCGTGTTCTGTTATTCAGCTTACTAGTTAAATGGGAAGTGAGCCTCAAGCATGAGAAGGAGTGTCTTTACTTCAGCCTCAAAGTAGGTGCCATCAGGTATTCTATGTGACTTCAAAAAGTTCAAAACAGTTAGTGGGGTCACGGTTCAAATACTAAACAGCGTCCTCTGGCCTTTGTTTTATCATAAGCTCCTTAAATCGAGTCCAGTTGGCTGGCGTTGGATGACTTCTCAGCAATAAAGTCGAGACATCGCATCCGATACTGAATTCGATGTACCTGTGGACTGACATGGAGACATCCGATAGTATTTTCTAACCGATAATCTCCTTCGCATAACTGTTCGATAAGTTGCTGTCTTACTCTCACAACATTGTTGACCATCAGGTCAGATGATAGTACGAAATCCAGGAGGTGATTGCCTCTCAAGTTGCATTTGCTGCTGCCCCAAAAAATATGTATTCTGAACATTAGCATCGCATCACTTGATAAGTCCCATCTTCCTGAAATCACAGTATTCACGAGTTCCGCTACCGTCTTCGATGATGGTAGTAATAAAATAAATAATTAAAAATAGCAGACGCTGCGACGAATTTGTGCTATTTTCCGTTCGTTTCGTAGCTTATATCTGCAGCAACTAAATCTTGATTGCAAAATTGTCAAGTTTAGATGGTGAAAGTGAGCTCGGCACATAAAGACAAGTTCTGTGTCTTTTCGATCGTCCATTGTATAGTGGTGTGAAGCCCCTTGAACATCCAAAACCACAGAAACGTATGGTTAGTGTATGGCTATTATCTTAGGTTTTATATTCAACACGAAAAGCCTCCTATATATATATCGGGATGCAGTAGCAGGCTTGGAATGTTGATGGCTGATCTGAGTACATAAAATAAATGAGTACTGGCGTTGTCATCTCTTATCTGCACTCATTTGGAAACTAAGTGGCAAATCAGATTAGTAGTATTCTGTGAACATACAAAATTAATAAGTATTATCTATACGCTGACGATCCCATTATTTTTACTAAGTATACAGATGTAACGAAAGTAGCTAATTCTTTTTGAAAAGCAGTTGTTGACCTTAAGTTAAGGGTTACTCTTTCGGGTGCCAAAAATTTCAGCTTAAAAAGCAAAATTCTTGTACATTTCTTCCACAAACTTCAATCACCACTACCCTTCCTACCAGACATATAGTTTACAAGCAAATGTTTAACAAAATTTTACACAATCACAAAAACTACAATATTTAACTCTTCTCTACTGACGGATCAAAAAGCTAAGTTTGCTGTCGTTGATAAGAGTAACAACGTTTTAAGTAAGAGACTCGTACACGATTATTCTTCTATATTTACAAATGAAGTGTTCGCTGTAGATTGTTCACAATAGAAAAACTATAATCTGTGCCTTTAAACCATCAAAGCGATATTTTAAACATAAGCAACAAAGCACATTCATCAACCAAGTGCGAGATAAATTAATCGTAAAGAAAAATGCAATTAAACTTATAGAACTCCCTAGCTATATCCGGTAAAACGAACAGCAAAAGAACTCCTTTTTATGGTTTACTTCAGCAATAAGAAAGTTTTTGAAAAACAAATCAAAATTACATCTTACAACCACAAAAAAATCAAGAGTGTACCTAAATAATATTCAAATCAAGATTATTAATTGCTTCTTATATTAAGGTTTTGGACACACGCAAATTACCTACGAATAGCCTACCAACATCCAAAACATCATTAAAAACTGCCTTATAATCAAATCCATTGCAAAAATTCCATTCCCTAAAGTAAGATTAACCTGAGGTGCACTAACATCAAATAAGGTTACCCGTAGTCTGTATGTGTGATTGAGTTCCCATCTCGAGAATCTACCGGCAAGGCAAAATAAAAGTCTGATATACATTCATACATTCATACATTTACACATCCCAGCGTCACACGGATGATGAAGAGAACATATACAAATACACTACACCGTACTTCTTCTCCACAGCGGAGGGATAATTCCCGGATAAATATAAATATTTATAGAAAATAAATCATAAATCATTCAGTCTTACTATACTTAATACACTATTTATGTATTAAGCAAGATTGACACTTGATTACAAACTGCAGTGGTACACCACTACCAAATAATACAGATAACAATTAATGCTGAAATTACGCGAAACATCGATAAAAAACTCAGAAGTGATCTTAGGCGATCTACTAGCAAGTCAGCACCGACTTTTGCTGACAAAATTTTTCGTGAAGAATCATAGGACTAATGAAGATCGGCATCATTTAAACAAGAAAAGAGGCTAGCTCTCGGCGCTATATTTGCAAGAATGCTCTAAAATATTTAATTATTTATTTATTATAAATTACAATGTAAAATAAATTCACAATAATTTTATTTTACCTTCAGCTATTTGAAAATAAAAGTATAGTGCGAGTATGTATAACTTACTCGTATACACAATAATCTAAATTACATAAGTAGTGTTAGGATTTAGTACATTTTTCTAGTATTATATTCAAATGTGTTTGAAAGGATATTGCCGGAATATGATTTTTATATATTTAGTCGCAATATTAGCCGTTGCCCAACTGTGGTCCTAACACTTTATATGTAATGTGTTGTTAACCTTGGAAAAGGATTTGTTTATTACTACAGACGCGTTCTTTTCATTTTTCACCTATTGAAATATTCTTACTCAGAGATTAATAACGACTCAAAAACAAAACAAATACCGGTGTTTTGACCTCAGAAAAAAGCACATTTGACAAAATCGTCTGATGCAGATTAGATCTCGCTTGCTGAACAAAATATGTTATCAAAAAGAGTAGAAGGGAAGACCAATTTTCGTAAATATGAGATCACAAACTGACACATTTTATGGTATAAATTACGATAATGCTCACAATGCTCGAAAATAGGTACAATACATTTGTATATAGTATGTTTCGTATAATATGTCGAAAACCTTAACGTGAATCCTTGACATGTTTTGAGAAAGAAATTTTATGGCTGGAGGCGGGATTCGGAAATGCATTGCCACCGAAATACAAATGTTTTAAGCAAAGCCTTGCGGTGCCCTATTTTGACTCCTATTGAAAATAACATCTTCCAAATTTATACTTGTATAGCAAAAAAAAGGATATTGTTGAACTAAAAATTATGAGTACTTCAATTGTTTTATATACAGTTAATATTGAAGACTCACATTATAATTCTTAAGTTTCCAAATTGCCCAAGCTAACTTCCGCTTACTTTTACTTTTTAAATTGCAGAATAACCGCATCCGTGCGAACAACAAATCGCATGAATGCGTTGTTAAATGAAACTATGGCAAATAGAAGAAAAGCCATTTTTAAGAATATGAATGATGACTCTGCAGAAGGTGATGTTAGTCAAGCATGTCAACCAAAGCTAGATATACAGTTTCTTCATCGAAACTTTTCGATGGAACGAATTTATAAATTGATAGAATCAATAATTGAGGAACGTTTTCTTTGGGACAGATTAAGCCGAACCTATGATTCGTGGCGAGCTGTTCATTTGGCTGAAAATTTAGCATCAGAAATTAGGGACAGAATTAAAGACCTTCGTTACAAGAGGTACTCAGCTAAAAGTAAGCGTATATTTTATTAATTGACTTTTCTTTTTTTTAGGCACCGAATCGTATGTATTTTGTCGTTAATAGAAAAACAGAATCAGGGGATAAGCATCAAAATGAATTTTCTAATGGATTCCAGTTGCGATAACTTTACAAAATTTGTTTATGAACGTGCAACATACACAATTGTTGTTACTGTATTTTTAGTTCAAAAGGATTAGGGAAATAAATTTTACAAATTGTATTAGCTCGTAGGTTAGCAAGCTCTACCTAACTATCTAGATGTTCCTGAGGTCAGCTGGATAAATAAATGCTTTGGTATTAGCCAAAGATATTTAGCAGTGGAGTACCAAATAGTGCTTCTACAAAAGAAGCCTGTAGAGAGGTGCAGATGATGTTAAATTAATAAATGCAATATGTGATAGTCACAAGTAAACATTAATTGATATTTTAATCATAAATAACACTAGTTTACAAAATGCAATGTACATGAACAAGGTGGCGCAAAACTCGTCACCTGTAATTTTTTTTATGAACGAAAAGCTTTGATTCTGCTTCTGGATTATGTTTATGTGATGTCTTAAATTTTTTCTCATTAAGTCTAAAAAATGATATCGACTAAACGGCCGCCAACAAAATTGATGACGACACCACAAGGGGGACAACTTTTCATCGAAAATCATTGTGAGCAACGAGGCCCTTTTCCAACTCTGACAATATCTATATAATCAAAATTATCACTTCTGCGACACTGAAAATCCACGTATAATGCATAACAAAAGCAGAACCAACGTTTTTTGTTCATAAAAAAAAGTTACAGCTAAAGAACATCGGGTGAAAACTTCTGGGCCACTTTGTATAGTATATTTGATGAGAGTGACTTTTCTTATGAATTTTCTCCTCTTGAATTCGAAAATCAGGATTAGAAATTTTTAATGGAATAGTTTTTAAGATACTGTGTTTTTTTTTTATTTTTTCGACCTCTTTTCCCTAAGCCATCGAAAAGAGGCATCGCTTGCTTGCGTCCTCGGTTAAGGCTTGCATTGACATCCGCGGGATGTAGGTAGACCAAACGAATACTTCCCGACCTCTCTAGGTAGTCAGCGGCCTTTCTGCTGTCTTTCAGCAGAACAAAATGCAGGTTGCCTACTGGTATCGTGACAAAGCATAACACTTTTGCAAATCATTTAAATGTGCTGTAGGCACCTTATCACTAAAGAGCTTACTCATCTTTCTTCGCAAGACTGAAAGATTTCATTAATGTGAACTTTGCAAGGAGAACAATTAAGTAGCTCTTTGCCTCAGTGATCTGTTCCGACAATATAAAAAAAAACCATCGAGTCATTTTTTCTGGTACTATTACTCAATCGGTAATAATTTAGTAATTTTTCGGTCAATTTCCTTCTGGTTAGTCTTATTTTTTTGGAAAAAGTATCAGCTTTATGTACTTGTACATGAAGAGAGACTGGACATTTTTCCTATATGTAGCTCAGCGATTGGTTAAACTGCAAAATAAAGTGATTCTAGTCCAGAATATAGTGGTGCTTTAATAGGAGCTCTGGCCATAGCAGGCTTTTGGTTGCAGCTGAACATAGATGAAGTTGATAGTGAACAAAACAACAACATTTATCATACTCCAAAGGTATGATAACAATTAGAGTGTGTGAGTACTGCATCAATAAATCAGAAAATAAAACTTCGAAAAAATTCGAATGTGTTAGGAAAAGCGATGAACAGTAAACACTTATTTCGACTACCATTAACTTTGACAATAACTCAGTGCACGCAAATAAACGTTACATTTGACCATGATTAATGGAAATACCTATACCTTTTCGTATAGAAAAAATCAAACAAAATGTGTTAAATCTGCGAAGCAATGTTCCTTCACCTTTCTAAATAAGATCTAGTGAATGCACAGAAAAAAAAATAGAAATTCTTGAAACTAAATGTTGGTATTTCGGTTCTGCATATGGTATATGAGTCCGATTTTTCAAATGTAACATACTATATCTTACATCTTTTTTATAATCTATGAATTCGAAAATGGCAATCAAGAAAAAACGACGATAAGAAAGAAATACAGAGTGCGATTAATATTTCGGGCCGATTTTTGCTTGGGTGTTATTTTGGTTTGTTTTGACAGGTGAAAGGGTGGTTCGATTAACACATTGTTAGTTAGTAACAATCTTCAAACGATACGTGTCAAAATGTAATGACAGTTAGTAATCGAAATATTGAAGTTTTAGTGACGCACGTTTTGATATTCTCAGAACCATTGATAAAAACGAGTTTCGTAGGTTGATAAAACGTACGTTATTTGAAGAGAAAAAATACCATTAAAACTCAAGAATGACTTGAAAAGCTTTACACGGATTTTTTTCTGTCAAAAGAAAATATTTGCTGCTGATTTGCTGAATTCAAACTCGGTCGTAAAGACATATATGATGCTGAACGCTCTGGGCGTTCAAATAAGGCTGTTACGCCGGATAACGTCAAAAAATCCACAAAATCGTTTTAATATTATGCAGGAGATAGTTAATGTATCAATAGTTATCAATACATTATGTAAATCATATTTTGCACGAGTATTTGGGTATGTGAAAACTCTGTACCACGTTTGCCCACAGCTGACCAAAAATAATAACGTGTTGATGACTCTGATCGCCGTTTGGAGGTGTTTCTGAATTACGTCAAACATTACAGAAGTTTACCTAGTGGGTAAACAATTAATACTGGATTAATCCAAAGATAGATATATAAAATTAATTTGTTCAGAAATATCCACGGTAGTCGAAATAATACATAAAGCTGTGCACAAATTTAAATTTATAAAAGAAAAGAACAAACAAAAAAATAGTAAAGTTAGACTTCCAAAATCTTACCAGGATGTGTAAATGTGCTTGTCATTTTTTTAAATCTATTGAAATCTTATTTCCACGAACTGGCAAAAAAATTGGAAATGTCCGATTGAGACCTGGGCAGCTTCATTGCGAATATATGTATATAATATTATATAATAAATAAAAAAAACTTTAATAAGTAAAGAAAGTCATAGGAAGATTAGAGAGCAGTCTTGCGGACAAGTTTGTTTCTATAGTCTATAGTCAGATCGAAGAATTTGTGTATTAACGTTCAAAGAAATGAGTTACAATAGAGCATTAGAACTAAATTCAATAGTTAAATCTCATGAACAAAACAACACCTACTTCACGGCTGCAAGCTTATTAGTTTGATTTCGTCGAGATAGAATGAGAAGCTATAGCTGTCAGTCAAAGGGAGTCCGCGTCATGCGAAATGGATCAACCTTCGCTATACAATTTCTACACGCATTATGTGGATGGCGTAATAGAGTTATCAGACTTGACCACAAATGAGCTAACTAACATAGATGGGAGACCTCCTTATTTTGGCTCTTCTATAAATAATTTTCCACGACCTTCAAATACTTTTTTTTTTTTAAATAATGGGGGTAGACTAATCTTTTTTAATCGTTTTTTCATTGATGTTGCAGTAACGTCAATGCACGTCAATGCTGTTTGTGGATAAATGCCTCTCTAAGAGACTAGAGCTAATCAGCGTCTTTGAGGTGGTGAAAAAAATAGTTTTCCGATTATTTTAGGGTCTTCCGAAAGTGTGCTGGCAGAAGTGTGATGCTTATTCTGGGTGATGAAAAGGTAAAACGAATATAGTGATAATTGGACGTGAACAAAATAGTAAGATTGTCAAAACAATTGAATATTTCGGTCTTAAAAGAATTGAAACATCTATCCTGGTGTAGAAGGAAGAATGTAAAAAGACTTTTGATATCATATCATAGTCTCGGGTTAATTGCTCACAATTTTGTATAATTGGATAAATGATTGGTTTACTTTAGAACGAAAATATCGTATGCAGAGGTTTTACTTCGCAGTCCTCTTACGTTTTGTTTAAAAGTAGAATGGAGATCACTTGTAACATCAGTAGGAGTGATATCAAATTAAGTTTTCATGAAAACGCACGAGTATTTGGCGGAGCTCGAATCAGCTACCTGTTTTGGTTGCCTTACAGTACGAAACAGGGGGTTCAGACACTTCATAAAAGAACAATCATCACAGTAAAATCATTGGAGCATAGTAAAAATAATATTGTAAAATGTTTGTGTGGTATAAATGATATTCCTTTCAGTTACAATCGCTTTATTCAATACAAGTGAAATTCACAATTAAATCGCTTATCTCAACCGCTTTTACTTTTCTTATATTTTACTTGAACCACTTTATCATTACTTGTAATTCACATTTCAAATTCCACTTTAGCACTGGCTTGCACACCTTCGGGTATGCTGATATATATACGCTCCTGACATCTCTCGAGAACATTCTGTACCATCCAGCGTTTCATACATTTTTCCATTTCGTTAGAAAATTCGATTCCATTCTCCATTCTTTAATAGTTGAGTCTTCTGCTATTCAAATACAGACGTCACCCAGGTGAGATGTCGAACTAAGTGCCAAAGACGACCAAGCTAGATGTTAAACTGTTAAAAGTATGAAGATAAGACCGATAAATTTTTCTCCAAGTAGCACTTGCAATAGCGACAAAATACACATCTCTTTTCGACTGCTAGCCCAAGACCTGCTGGATCATTTGATTTCAATTTCTCTTGAGGCTCTTTCTACGACACGTTCGGTAGATTTCGCTGGAACGAAATAGAGAGGCCTCGGATGTTATGGTTAAAATTCATAAGAATATACAAATGGTTTGTCAGAATGCTGTTCTTGAAGTCTTGTCTTGGGAAACCAAAGAGGTCGAGCGGTCTCCAGGATAAGCACACTCTGAAAGACTACCGTCTAAGGGGAAAATAAAGGGGAAATGAAGATGTTGGACAGGCAGACAGCGCAAATAGACGGCAAGTGTTATCGAAGGCGCGAATGCTAAAAGTACTACTCTCTCAGCAACAATGGAGAAAAGAAACAGCTTGGCGGAAGTGACACCCACTGAGACCAAACTCCTGGTTCTGAAACTGCACCTTCTTCTTCAGTTCCGAACAGAGCCAAGAGGAATAATGTTTTCGGCACTCCCTTGTCGATGGATCTTTCCGCGCAGGTCGCCCAGATGAACCGGTGCTGCAATAGGCATTATGTCCTCTGTTGCATGGACGGCAAGGCATTACGTATGATGTTACTATCAGTAAAATCATCTCAAGTATTTCATGGAAAAAAAATATCGCACATCCAAATCCGCATGGCAGAAGTTGGAAAAGATTTTTTCTCCGATGGCCAGCAAGGAATCATCTCAACATCTGAATCGGAAAATGTCAGAAAATTCGTCTGCTGTCAGTTATCTTAATAATATTGTAAATTGAGTACAAAAGATAGAACTTATTCAATACAATCGCTTTATTACAATTCACAATTTAATCGCTTATTTCAGCCCTTTTACTTTTCTTTATCTTTTACTTCAAATTCAATTGACGCACATCCTTGGGGATGCAGATATTTATACTCCAGTGACATATTTCGAGAACAATCTGCGCGATCCAGCATTCCATTCCATATGGAATTCCATACAATTTTCTATTTTGCTAGAAATTCTGCCCTCCACTCACTAATGGTTGATGCCTCTGCTATGGAAACATAGATGATGCTGCTCACATTCAAATGCATAAAGTTGTTCATCCCAAACATCTTCTTTATTCGTCGTTTCGTTAAAATAACACATTCTATCCACCTTCAATTTTCCTCGAACCCCAAATTATATACGGTAGACAACAATCCTTCCCCATTCTGTTGCAATTTTGGTGATATTTCTTTCCTACGCAGAGGATTATACAGCCACACCAAAACTTATTCGTTGAATGAGAAGAAGGGTTTTTTCATGCAATTTAGGAATCCTGCTGCGCAAGGCGTCCACGTAGTCGTTCACCCCTGGGGCTCCATAGGTACGGATCCGAATTTTGTTTCACCGAACCGAACTGTTTGATTGTTGAACAATGGAACGCGTTTCGGAAGGCCATTAAGAAGAAGAGTTTGTTTTGATTCCAGTCCCGTTCGCATTTGCAGATTGCAACGGTCCGATATCTCCTGTCAGCTTGGTCTTTCCTCGTGTTCCTTTCAGGCCAATATTGGTAAGTCATTACCTGCCTGTTTGGAGGACCGGATTTCATTTGTACTCCAAACTTTTATTGGCTCGGTCCTGATCATTTGGATAGTGGCCTGTAGCCACTTCAGGGCTGCGTGATCTGTCCGAAGAATGAACTTTTGTCCATAGAGGTACTCATGGAAATGCTTCGTAGCCAGAATTAAAGCGAAAAGCTCGCAGTTAAGTTAAGCAGTATTTCCGTTCTGGTCTAGAGAGAACCTTGCGTTATATGCGACCACTTTCTCTTGACCATCATGAACTTGGGAGATCACAGCTCCGATCCCAACATTGCTAGCGTCTGCGTCCACGAGGAACATTTTTCCGAGTGTGGGGTAACCCAAGATGGAGTCATTGCTCTCACTTACTCCAGACCACCTGAACTATTGGTCTTTTCTTGTACCAGCAAAATCTTTAACGAACCTCCTGTAGTACGTTGCAATTCCCAAAAAGCTTTGTTGGTGTTTATCTTTGGGGGCAGGCCAATTTTTCACGGCTTGGATTTTGTCAGGATCCGTCCTTCTTCTTCCGCTGATATAAAGTGACCCAGATATTTTACTTCCAGAAGGAACAAGTCACACTTTTTTGGGTTCAGCTTCAAATGAGCACTTCGCAGCCACTCAAACACTTCTTTTAGGTTTACTCGATACTCTTCGAACGTCCTACCTATAAGGAGAACGTCGTCCAGATACACTAGGCAGATTTATCACGTGAGCCTTTACAATTTTCGTTCCATTTGTCGCTCGAAAGTGGCCGGAACATTGCACAGTCCAAACGACATCACTGTAAACTGCCAGAGACCGCTTCCTGTAGTACGTAAAGGCTATTTTCTCGTATCCAAAGTGGAAATGGATAGCTGTTTCTTTTGGTGACATCGTTGGAGAAGCCCACGGACACTGCGATTCTTTAATCAGCCCCTCAACTTTCATCTTCGACACAATTTCGGTAACTTCTGTTTGTTTGACCAATGGAAGACGCTTTGCGGGTTGACGTATAGGTCGGGCGTCTCCGGTGTGAATGTGGTATTGAACAAGTTGGGTACGTCCATATTCTCTGCCTTGTGTAGCAAATATATCAGCGTACACACCGATTAGTTTGTCTGTCAGGATACGCTGCTCTTGATCCAAATTACAGAGGCTGAGGATTTTATTTTAAATCGCGATCCGGGTTGCACGACTTGTTTCCGTTGTGGTCATTATAGCCTCAATAGGTGCGCATTTTCCCACTATCTCTCCCTTTTTCAGCTGTACGCTGAATGTCTGTGGATATGCAATTTTGGTTGCACTAAGGTCTTTCCCACCATGAAGTCTTCTCTATTTTCTTGCTCTATTACTCTTTACTAATGATACACTCGTCATATATGTCTGTCACCAGAAAAACGTGAGAGAAAGCTATTCCGGCCAGGTGGATTTTTATGCAGACTTCACCATATACCTTAGTTCTTCTTAAGCTGTAACTGCTGCTGTTATTCAACCAGGATTTCTGCAGCAGATCCCTCCTGATGGTTAACGCCGTGGCACAGGTGTCTATTGTTGCCATTAATTTTTCCGTTCCACTGACTACTTCTACTAGAAGGCTTTCATCGCATCGTTTTGCTAGCGAGGCTCGGATCATGGTCTTGGAGCCGTCGATTCCTGCTACTAACTTCCGCCTGCGAAGCTGATGCTTAAGCATTTCCCGACTGATGGCTTCAGGAAGGTTCACCGTCTTCTTGATAGCCGTTTCTGCCGGTTTTTCCTCCATTTGCTTGATACCACAGTGAAGGCAGCCGCATCGATTCTTTACACTGCTTTTGAAGATGTCCTATTTTATTTTAGTTCCAGCAGCGCCTTCTTCATCTACCCCGTGGAGTATCTCATTCCTCAGCTATAAGTCTTGCACAAGTTACTTCCCTAGCAATGTTTTACTTTGGAAGCCTGATTGACTCCTTCCATCACCAGAGCGAAGGCAAGAACCAAGGATTGGGTTCCCGGCCATCCTTACTGCTGACTGACTCCGAATCTGCAATTCCCCTTATGAATGCGTCTTTTGCCATTTCGTCTATAATTTTCTGGTAAAGCGATTGGATGGAAAATTTTACATTATATTCTGTGGAAAAAGAGAAGTTGTTTCATACGAATATAAGCTTAAAATCTGATGATTTGATGAAATGGCATCAGCGTTTCGGCCATATAAGTGTTAAAGACCTAAACCTTATAATAGAGAATAAATGGTGCTCGGATTAATTTAAAACATAATACAAATTCATTCGATTGTATTACGTGCATAGAAGGGAAGTTATGTACTCTCTTATTTTTAAAAAATGCAATCAATCAGATCACAGGAGCTATAGCAGCATCTACTCAAGGTAGTCTTAAATATTTTCGTCTTTTCATCGACGACTATAGCCAATACACAATTTTTATAGTTTCTTAAAGCAGAAGGCAGAAACATCAACTTACTTTGCAGTATACACCTATGCTATGGGGTGAAGCCGGTAAAACTTCTGTATCCTTGCAGAACCAATCATATACGAGATCTTTAGACAAACAACACCTTACGAAGCTTGATGTGGAAGAAAATACTATTTCAGTTCAGTTATGTTGGATAAGCGGTCTGTGATATTAATCGGTCGGGATATTAAGTTTTTGGAAAATACCTATAATAATATTTCATCCACCGATTTTAATGATAATGCTATTACATTATTATGCCTAGAGAGGAAGTTCTTCTTATCAAATAAAACATCGAGGCTATGAAGAGTTGAAGTACGTATATTTTGTCTGCGAAGAATTTTGGTGACCGTGCTGTTGATGCTGTGCAATCTGCTGAAAATTTATGACCGTGTGATTGATATTGATGACGAAATACATAGACGAAGACTAGGTGATTAAGGGTTATGACAAGGTTTCTGATGGTACAGGTGGTTGGCAGTTCTGGTTTGGTTGGAAATGAGATACATTCTCAGTATACCCTTCGTTTACGCCATATACATACTTAATGCACACGTAAGCGATTCAAATCAATTTTATTCAAGCCCACTGAAAAAATAGTTGGAAGCCATTAAAAGTGAATATGACTATCGGCTAATGATACTTGTTATACTAGACACAATGCTAGTCATATGAATTGTTTTTTAATATCAGAGAGGACAATTATGGAAAATTAAATCGCTACAAATGTCGGCTGGTGGTAAAGAGTTGTAGCAAGAGACTTGGGTAGGATTACGCGAGGACCTTCTCACCTATATATAGTTCGTTTTTCATCGTACAGGCTTATATTGGAGCATGCTGCTGAGTGTAAACTTCAGGTACTTTAGATGCACGTGACAGCAATGTACTTAAATTCAGAACTAAGAGAGTATTCTCATATACAATATGTATATGAACCAAGCAGAGCAGTTAATTGATGTGGGCAACGAGAAGAAGTTTTGTAATTTAAAAAAAAACCCTAGTATGGATTGGAACATGCCTGAACTCCAAATTGCACAAGGCTTTAGAGAATATTAGTTTCAAACAGTAGATGAAATGATTTCTGATATTCTAACAAAGGATTTATGTAAAATAAAACATTTTTAATTGTAAGTTTATATTTATAAAAATGTATACGTAAGTATATCTTTTATGTACCGGTATAGCATTGAGGAGAAGTGTTGCGATACAAATGTTTTAAAGTACTTAATGTTATTCACGTCAAAACAAACTAGTGCACATACGAGGATTTATGTATATAATAATCTACATAATACAATATATAGTATAAAAACTGAGTTAGATTTCCATTTTCTTAGTCGTTCAATAAAGTTTATGACGTTTATAGACTTTTTTGTTTTAAGCTCCACATTGTAGTTAAATGAGATCATGTTGTGCAACAGAACTCTTAGAGTAAAGTGCTCCACGTAGCAAAAAATCTGTACCAAAAATCCCACCTTTGTAAACCGAAATTGCCACACGCCATCTTGGGGTTCAGGGAAACGGGGGATTGCTAATATACAATGGATCCCAACTAAACAATTCTACTCGTTAAACCTATGTTACAGAGGAAGTAGAAAAAATAAGCCCTCACCAAAATCCGTATTCAATCCCGCGCTTGTGCGCGACAAGCGTTATCTTACCCAATTTGACTAAAATGCCCCGCTTATCAATGAACATTTTTGATTTTCTAACTAAATAGTATCTACTAAAGCTTACTACTTATAACTAGGCGGCTATACCAGGTGTACCGGTATGAAGATACAAATGTCTCAATAGGGAACATATATTGTGGCCTGTTCACATATTTTCACATATTTTCACATATTTTTTTTTTTTTTTTTTTTTTTTTTTTTTTTTTTTGTTTGGTTGCTATGACACATGCCAAACATATTTAGTATACATCAAGTCATTGAGCAAAAAGCATTATATTTTCATCGTGTTAAAAATGTCGAATTTTGTACCAGAAAATGATGACTTGCGAAAAGCATTAATTTTTTGTTTTCATTTGAAGAAAAGCGCTGCAGAGTCGCATCGAATGCTTGTCGAGGCATATGGTAATCATGCTCTATCAGAAGCAACATGCAAAATATAATTTCAACGGTTCAGAGATAACGATTTAGATGTGAGAAATGAAGAACGTGGAAGACCAGCAAGTTCTAAATGGACCGCTTGAACTGCTTCACATGTTATAATCATCAAATAAGATTTCTGCATAGTTTTATCTGAATCCGCAATGGGCCGACGAAATCCATGCCGACGTTGTCAAACGGTCTGGTCAATGTAATTCTCTCTTTCGGCAGCGGAGCGAATGGTTGATGAGCTGCTGCGCCAGATAACCTTTTGCAAGTGAAACTCTTCTTAGTTACTCTTTAAGTCAGCTGACGACTCCTGAGAATCCAACATTTTTCCCTCAACTTTGCCAAAACTATACTCACATCTCCTTGTAACGTTATCAAATGATAATCTTTGATAACCAGTATAGTTATTCGGGAACCAGTTGATAGAATCTTCGGGTGCTTTACGTCAAATGTGTCATCCAACAGCTGTTGACGACCTCCTAGCCTCAAAAATCCATCTTCATCCAAAAAGGGGCAGAGCTCAGCTATTGGTGATTTACCATGCATGGAACGGCCTCTCTGCAAAAGTCGGAATTCGTTAGAAAACGCATGATTTTGAACATCCAAGCAGTCGTCCTCAACAACTTCTTCCAAGTACTGACGTCCTCGAAATTAATTACCGGATCATTGGCCTTATAAATATCTTCACTTTCATCCAACTTTTTCAGCAAGGCGGTTTGAAATGTTAGGCTTGGTTCCTCGGTGTGATTCTGCTCATCGTGCCATTCCGTCGCACATTGATGATTGTCTCGTTCCACTCGGATAAAAAATCTGCTGGAAGTGCTTTATACTAACCCAACTTTCGGTTCCATATAGATTGAAATAAAATTCTTAATCTGATGACCATAGGTGAAACCATCCCCAAGGGATCATAAATTCTATAAATGGCCTGAAGCACGTTTCTCTTACTTGCCCGCACCAAATTGAGATGCAGACCTTCTAGCGATTGTAATGGTACATGCAACTCATCAGAAAAAATGTGCCATATGAGACCTAAGACCTTCTGACTGGTCATTGATTCTTCAACCTCAAACAGATACGTACCTTTCCACAATTAAGTTGCCATTTTTGTAACGGCATAGAAGTTCCTTTCATTATTTTTAGGGATTCTCGATAAAAGACTTGACCCTCTTCTTCCGTGGCAAAGCTTACGACTAGATCGTCTACATAAAAGCCTTTTGCTAAAGTCTTACTTATACGTACCTGGATACTTCTCCATACACTATCGTAAGTGGTGCCGAATAGTAACAGAGAGTAAGAATGGACTGAAACTCACCCCGTGTCATTCGATATTCCTAGTAGATACGATCTTTGATGAAGGAAAACCACACGAAACGATGAGAATCTCGATCCCTTTCAGGGAGCAAAATTTTGAAGGAACGCATTTTCCATGTCGGCCACAAGTGCGTATGGTCCCATTCCAAAATTGAGCAAAATCTCATGTACCTCGGCAAGTAAATTAGTCCCAGTTGCCAGGAAACTATTTGGAGATGGGTGATTCTCTGTCTGCAACGATGCGTCCAAGACTATTCGCAATCGTAGTCTCACTTGCTTCCTTGTAAATGGGATGGTAAGGAAGGTAAAATGTTCTTTTGGATGGCTGGCCGTTAATAGGTTTTGCCATCCCTTCTTCCAGTAGTTTTTGAACAGCCGCATCATACTCCACTAACTTCGATGGATCCTTTGAAAGCCGTCTCACCAAGGAATCAACCCGTGCAACGGCAATGATGCTTGATAATGATTTCGCTATTGTTGAATGCACTGCTGAGTTTATGTTTCCATTAAGGAAACCTTTTCTTCCTCCTCGCCTTGTATTCCTATCGAATCGTTGCTAAGTCGTCTGCCTTTTTTCCCCTCCATAGAAAACATACCGATACCGGCCGATTGAGTGTCTGAATGTTCATGGTGACCCTGCATTGTCCACCCGAAAAGTGTCTCCACAGCTCTTAATCGCTTAGCAACTTGTCTTTGTTTTCCCGTGACTATATCCCAACAATAATCACCAACCAACATGCTCAACCCGTCTTCCGTTGCAACGTTTTCAGCATAAATCTTGTTAGCTAGTCTGAAATTGATAAAGGATGTACAGTTTTCATTTGGGGCATCAAGAAAATCAGTACATATTTGTGGTACAAACAAGGCTTCTATTTCAACTGCTCGATGATCATACTGGCTTCTCAAATGAATTTTCACCCCTCTAATCATTTTCTGCGGAGTATTCGAGGATGCACCGAAAGGAACGACCGCCATTTGAACTTCGTCTAATTCACGGAGCCCTAACCTTTCACAAATATATGTGTTTTGACTACCACCGTCGATAAAAATTCAAAGCAAGAGGTCATCTCTCTCTCTCCTTCCCCAATGGAACATGAGATTCGATGTCACTCGGGTTCGGGTCACACATTGCTGTAATGTGGGTCCCCTTACACTTAGTACATTTAATCCACTTGGCACTTCTGCATTTTTTGGACGAATGTCGTTTTTTAGCACATCTGAAACACCGGCCATTCTTAGCCAAGAAGTCTCCTTTTTGCACTAAAGTTAAATTAGAATCGCAGTCTTTGATGCAAAGGGAAGCAGAGTGACAGGATACATTGACATTTGTCGTTATTATTTAATGCAATTTAATTCGCGGAGGTGGATGCTGTGGTCGTTTTTGCGTGCCCTTGTGTGATGGTACCAGCTAGTTTACTCCTTTCCATTACTTCTAGCTCGGTTCACAGAAACTTCATGATTTTGTGTATGTGTCCGTTGGCTGACATTGTGGAGAAGCCTAAAAGAGAGACACCGGATCCTACGTCCTCTTCTTTGAGTGTGCCGTCTTCTCGTTCTTTTATTCGATGGTATTTAATTCTGAGTTCCGCTGGCAAACACCGTATTAGAACTATGTGCACTGTGTAGAACACGAGTGCACTGGTCGCAGAGTGACAAGTAGATGGATGTGAGTGTCAATTAACCGTTCAACGTCTCCGTATTGTTCTTGAAGCCACAAAACAGCAGCATCCTACTAATTTTCAGAGGCCGTAAATCCCATTACAACCATTACAAAGACATGACTCCAAATAATTAATTTTTTCGATGCCCGAAGGGGACACATTTTCGTGAACTGATAGGAGATAGAAGGTAAGCTAATGTAAATTTATGATATATATATATTTGTTTCACTTTAATTTACAATACGCTGTGAACACCCTCTGAATTTCCATTCTGGTTTCCCGGAACAAAAACAATAAAATTGTGCTACATCCATTGTAGTTTATGTGTTTTTACCGTTATGAGCACACAATGAACCTTTTCAGGGCCTTGAATATTCTCCCTTTGCGCCAATTATTCTATTTTAAAGTCCTTAAGGTCATTTTTTATGAGAGGCGGGTTTCTGGAGAGTTCAATTTCTGACTTTCGCAGCTTACGCAGCTATTCAAACTTTGTTGTAAATGTCCCTTCTTTTCGCCCTAAAAGTTACAGAAACTTTTACTCCATTGTTTCATGCAAACTATTTAACACTTTGCCCATTAGGAATTCGATCCATAAGAAATAAATAAAAATGATTTGCTCATTTGCTCAGCTATGTATTAACCTATTCCTGCCATTTACATTAGATTTTTTATGTATCCGCTTTTAATTTGTTAAAGATTTTTTTTTTTCCCTTTTTCTTGAATTGAACTTCACTTCTTGAATTGAACCCCACACAAAGTAAATTTTTGTCACTAACTATTCTACTATATATGTACCAAATGCATGTAAAATCGTATTTTAAATTTGTAAATTTGGTATATACATGTGAACAAAGAAATTTGAAATTGAATTTTAGTTTAAAAGTTCATTTAAAAACACTTATTATAATGTTAACACAATGAAATTTGCAGACTGAATGAGCAATATATTCTAAATAACTAATTTCAATAATGGTTTCAGCATTAAATAGGTTTTGTAAATTTTATGTTAATTAGAAAATAACCAACGAAAAAACACGCAATACTCGTACTTTTGTTTCAACCTGAATATATCATGTATACTTTAAAAAGTTTTGTATCAATAACATTTACTTATTGCTCACGAAAATTTTTTAAAAATACGTGAATTTAAGGCTTTATAAATTGTAAGTCTCTTTAAATTAAAACTCCTGCAATTTTTACTTCAATAGTCAATAGTCACAAGGCAAAAATATACATTATATTTTCCAACTATCCCGAAATACTTACTCCATTCCAAACCCAAATTTGTATGACAATCTTATACTGGATAGGTTGTAAAATAAGGCTTGAAATAAATTAATAAGGTGTACAATTTATTTTTTAAGCTCGAATAAGGGCTGCGGAAATCAATTTGATATTACTTAAGCGACTTTATCGTGTTAATCCGGATTATTAATTGTTGCTTAAAGTTTTTGAAAGACTGTAGCACGCTTTAACAAAGGATATTTTTTAAAAAGTCTTTGGACTCAATTTACTGCCTTTTTTATGGATGGCCGAATTTACAGCTTCCTTAAACTGTAGGGGTACAACGTCATTTCCACGTTTCAGTTTACCTGTGAAGACATTCGTGGTGTACATTGACGATGAGTTCAATGCGACCTTTGGATTTCCTATCGTATAGGATATAACTGGTAGATCAGTATATCATTATGAGCAGCTTAATTTTAAAAGTGAACATCTTCTTTTTCTTTTTTTACATGTTCCTCCATCTAAACTTGGCATATATAGTAAGCTCATTCCTATACAAAATAATATTTGACTGTTACTATTCGCGAACTGTATTCAAGTTTCGGCAATCAAAATGTTTCAGGTAAAAATTCGAAGGGTCCAACAATCGACACAAGTTCGTCCAGGTCATTCAGCGAAAAAAATCATCAAAATGTGGTCGAGAGTCCATTAACATTCAATCGTCATCGCATTGAACAACCATAAGTAAACGGAGAGTTTTTAAACGAAATCATTTTTCAAACATGAAGCCCGTTTTCATATTGATGGCTACGTAAACAAGCTAAATTTAGCTGAAGTGAGAAATGAAATTCAATACTGGCTGACTGAAAACGCTACCAGCAGTGCACAACAAGTCAATGGCCAACGGTATCAGAGAATGATAATCCAGTTTTTTGTGATGGAAAGGATATTAAGGACATGTGGTTCCAACAAGAGGGTGTCACTTACAGCACATCTCTTGAAACAGTCGACTATTGCACGACACATTTCCTGGTCGTGCAATCTCCTATTTGGGCGATAAGTATTGTTCGCGTAGATGATCGTGTTTTTTCTCTGATTTTTTAAAGACCTTATTTTCCATCTGTCTACTATACGAGTATATATGAATAAATTGAACTTCAGTATTATTTTCTATTAAACTATGTGTTATTCAAAAATTTAAATATGGTATGTATTCCGCCCTTGATGGTATACATTTTATTTATCATAGTTGTGTTGATGTAAGGAACTTGCAATTCAGAAACGGATATTGACATATGGTGACTATTTTTTTTTTTTTTTTTTGTTAAATCTACATGAACCGATTTTCAGCTATATACTCGTATGTATGTATTGTACAATAGGTACATTCGGTTAAATTATTGACACTGCAAAAATAGCTATTTTATCAAGAACCGTACGTTTTGTTCCATTGGAAAGTAGGTCTAAGAACATTTTTTGTGGAGCTCCAGCGTTAATTTATTTTAATCAAGAATAAGTAACTAAGAATGATGAAAGTAGTAGTATTTTAGTGTTTAAAAGAGTCCCTTGTTCTAACTTTATTCAATGCCTTTATGACATATAAAAAAAAGGACTGAGCATACAAAGTTCCTCTTAGATGAGTGGTTATTGGGTGTATGTTATTTGTTTTATGGTACGAATACGAGTAGAATGACTGAACCTAATTTGATACATGCGGATCAAACTTTAACCAGTTATAAATGGGTTCACCCTTTTAGTGCTTGTCTTTGTCTTGCCTATCATTCCTATGATCACAGTGGCTACACACCAAAAAACGGTTCATTGGAATGAAAGCAATGTTGATTGAGGGGGAACGCTGAAATCAAAAACGTAAATTATCGTAGTAGGTTGACACGGATTCTACTTCGCATTCTACTTTTCGACTCCCGGACACTGTTCACCCCGCGACGATCAGTCCATGGTGGGAAACACTTTGCAAATAGAACACTCATACCTCCACAGCGAATTATATTTCTGAATCTTCCGTACGGTTTAAGCCCCCGATGGTCGGAAAAAAATGATAAAATGTGTCAGAAACGAAATGCTTTGCGAAAAGAACATTCATTCTTACACTGAGAATTATATTTTAGAGAGGTCATTCGGTGGATTTTTGTGGAATCAACCTCTCCCTCTTTGACTCACATAAAAACTACTCATCTCGCGCGACATAACTTTCATTCCCATACTAATATACATACATAGACAGGCACTTATGGGGTTTTTATTTAGGTGGTCAGAGGCCTTCTTTTTTTTTGTACTCCAAAGTTGGGAGATATTGATTCCAATGTATAGTAATACTAATAACTTCTTCGGACTTTTAATTTTAAATGTATTTGTTTGTGAATCAATTTAAACACTCAGAATAATAAATTAACCAAACACAGCCAATTGCAGGAAACAGAAATCTAGTTTGACACTACTATTTGACCTTTATATTTATATGGGTTAGTACATTTTGACATAAAATCCATGAGAAAAATTTTGACTCCGAAATAAAAACCAGAGTACAAAAAGAAGGCTTCTTTCCGCCAATCGAAAGAGACATGCGTGACATTTTGTGCTAGTTTTGCAATCATTTAAACATCTGTTACTTTCCAATGGAAAGTAATATCATATTCTTAAACAAGCAGTTATTGGATTTGCTAATTTTAGCTAAGCCTTGTTTTGACAAGTTAAATTTCAAGTTTAAGCTAAATATTCTACAAATTTTAATAATGCAATATAACACATTTCTCTACGAGAAAGATTAACCAAATAAAAATTTTTTTTTGTATTGCATTCACATTTGAACTTGAGAAATTTCATAAATAATATTAAAGAAACTGGAGTTTACAAGTTCAGTGATACAACCTCTGCTACACATATTTCGTTTCATTTTAAGCTTCTTTATCCCTAATTTTGTTCTTGTTTAGTCAATTAATACTCAGCGCTTAAACAGAATGTTTCGGATAAACTTTAAGGGTAGATTGGTTAAAAATATTTTGAAAAAAAAAAAAAAATAATAAAAAATTGTTTGGGTGTGGGAGGGGAGGAAGTAATCTGAAATGCATCCTCTACAAGATACAAAGGTTTTAAACAAGCCTTATTTTACCCTGTTGTAACTCGTATTGATCTTATTGGAAAGAACATCTGTCTAATATAAGTTTGTATGGCAACAAATGGAATATAGTTGAACTCGTTATTGTATTCATAATTGCGTACAGTTGCGGTACAAATATTTGTGTTACTCGTAGGTTATATAGGGTTTTCCAATAGGGACTTGACAATTTTGAATTTAATTTGTGAACGCACTCTTTCACTAATCATCAAACTGTCACTGTCAATTTATGCAGTGAACTCAACGTTTTCATCATGGTAAAGTACATTAACGAGCAACGTCTGCAAATTATAAAAATTTTCTACAGATATTCGGAGTCGTAAAATCATCTTCAGTGACGAAGCTCATTTTTGGCTCAATGGGTTTGTCAATAAGCAAAATATGCGTTATTGGTCGGGTGAAAACTTACATGTGCTTCATGAATCACCACTTCATCCACAAAAAATAACTGTTTGGTGTGGTTTGCATGCCGGCGGCGTTATTGGGCCATATTTTTTCGTCGACGATAACGATCGTCACGTTACTGTGAATGGTCAGATATGGTCTTGGACGACATGTGGTTTCAAAGGGTTTGGTGCCACAAGCCACACAGCACACGCTACACGCTTCAATATCGATTTATTGAAGAGTAAGTATGGTAAGCGTGTTATTTCAAGACATGGGCCAGTCGTTTGGCCGCCTCGTTCATGCCGCTTGACAATTTTCTGTGGGGCTACGTTAAGTCATTGGTTTATGCCCAACACGCCGACGACATTGGAAGAGCTCAGAGCCAACATTGAACGCGAAATAGCGGCCGTTTTGGCCGAAATGTGTGGCCGAGTCGTTGAAAATTGGGTCCAACGAATCGACCGCTGCAAACATGCCCGCGGTGGCCATATGAAACATTCATAAATGTTTTGATTGTACTTCAAGCCAACCAAATATCTCAAATTGTTTGCCTTTTATTTAAAAAAGAAGATGCCAAGTCGTTATTAGAAAACCCTATATTTTTGTAAGCGCTTTGTGCGTGCTGCACTTTTAAGTAACATAGTCGGGCTATTAGTAGCGCTACCACTGAATATGGTTCGCCTCGGGTTCAATGGAACTTTTACGAGATTTCGCTCGACGATTTTGACAGCGACGGTTGAACGGGAAGTACACGCAAATGTGTAAGACAAAAAATAATCATTTTTCATCGAAAACGGAGTCAATTTGCAGTAAATCTCCCAGCGGAGCACCAGCTGAGACAAACTCTATTTAGTTTGTCGTGATCAACTTTATCAAAAAATGGAATTTTTTGCGCTTGCCATCGAAGTAACTTTAATCAAATAGAAGTAAATTGCATTGTTGCCACCAAGCGAAAGCATCTATATACAACTATGCATTTACAACTGAATGAATTGTTGTTGACGGGCATACAAGGAAGACTCGATAGGACGTCATATGTGGTAAAAATTGCTTCGAACCCCATAATAAACAACTTCAGTGCATGACTGCAGAAGTCATCGAGCATGATGAATACGATACTATGCTAAAGGATGATCCAGATTATTTTTCGCAGACATGGCGAAGAATAACAATAAGTTCCAAGGTTGTTACAAGTATTTTAGGAAACGTTAGAAGAGGTGCTGCTTCAATTTATTGAGAGGCAGCATCGGTGTGGCAGTTGTGAACACCGTCACGAGTGCAACGAAAGTGAATACCCTAGTACGCTTAAAGGCTATTGCTGGAGATTTTAGAAGAAACGCTTAATTTTTCAATTCACTTTTTCGATTCATAATATTTATTTTACTTCAAACGATAGAGAAAAGAGCAATATTTTTAAGAAAAACTAATTTTCAATCCAAGTTAAATTTTAAGGAAAATACGAAATGTTAAGATAGAGCGATTACAAATTATTAAGTTTAGCCTTTTAGTTTCTGTTCCGGTAGTTTATTCGTGCGCTGCTAGTTGTTGCATCTTTCCCAGTCGGTCACCGAAAAGCGAAACTCAAGGCGGAAATTACATGAGGTTGATGACAAGGGCATGGCTTATGGCTCCGAAGAAGTCGATGTGTGACTGTTGATTTCTTTGCAGCTGTCACTTGAGGGTGCGTTCGCAACACTCTCCCCTGGTATGTCCCCTGGCGAGCCTACCTCCATTGTTCCAACGTCAAGTACAGGAAGGTACTCTACGCCAGAAATGTTTTGTTAAATTCAGCCCAAGGCTTTGATCCGTTCGAGGAGCCTAGGAGAAAATGGTTCGGCGTAATAGCTTCCTCATTCTCACTTTCGATTGGGATGTATGTCAAAGGTCGAGTGTTAACTATGTTCTCGGCTTCAGTCAGAATACTTTTAAGCAGTTTGTCAGATG